>CM036911.1:17976318-19388818 GCA_020800305.1 Porphyrio hochstetteri
AATGACCTGGAGGGTGATCTCAAACCACAGAAATTCCCTCACTGAAATCTCAAGGCAGCAGCTATATGCTATGGCATGGCTGCAAACCTTGAACCTTCAGGAAGAGTCTTTCCTTGTATTTGTCTTAAGCTTCCTGGAAGGATGACTGCTCGCAAATCAACATCTTATTTTCAGCATGGGGTAAGAGAGGGAAGCTCTTTTTTCTGTGGTTACACTGGTGCAGTATGGAATGATTACACCTGCCACAACTGTGCAGCCTAGCCAGGTTTTGGGGACATGCGCAGACCTCAGGAAAGCTAGTATTCTTCTTAGCTCAGCTCCCTGTCCCCCACTGCAGGTAATTTTGCCACATTACCAGATCCCCATTGAATGAATGTTCTGTGATAACATGGTCAGAAGTGAGATCCTGAGAGCACCAATCAGCTTCCGATCCTCTCCTGAGCTACCTCCATCCCCCAGCACTGCATGCAGCTCTCTCACACAGAATCACAAGGTTGGAAAAGGACCTTTAAGATCAACCTCTCCTCACCTCTCTTCTCCTCTCCTCTCTTCTCTCCTCTTCAGGAGGGCATATTTTGTGCTCTTTCTTGAAAATGTTTAGGGCTGGACAAGGTCCCAACACATTTTTTTGACAAATCATTAGACAGTGGATGGATGTTTTATCTGTATTATCATGCTGGGAAAACAGACAATGGAGTAAGGAAAAGGATGAAATGAAGAAATTAGTCTATGGTGAGGCATGTGAGGTTTTTCCTGAGCAAGGTTAGCACTGATTTCTGTCCCTTGACCACCGATTCAAGGCATGTCCATACCTACCTTAGGGCAGTTAAGTTTGGGTTTCTATTTAATCTTCTTCACGCCCTGCCTTCCCAGCACACAAGGCAGAGAACACAGTGTTCCTCCCTGGGGCTTTACTGACCGCTGGGCTGGCAGAGCGATGAGGAAACGGTTATCCCACACTTCCATGCCAGTGTCCCAACAGGTGCTGGCTTTTCCAAGCAAGCCTGTCTAAGTGGATTCTTTCTGGCCTGGCTGATCAGTTGTGAGGAGTCTGGGATTCTTGCTCAGGAGCAAATGCTCTTCTGCTGGGCATGAGATACAGGCAAGGACTACAGCAAGGCTGGAAACTACAGGCAGCGCACAGCCCTACACACACTGCTGCTGCTGCTGCTGCAAGGTGCTCTGACTGTAGCTGGCACTTCAGGTCCAGAGCAGGAGCAGCCTGGCTCTGCCTACAGAGCACCTCTCCCATTGCACACATGCATGGATGCTAACAGTAGCAGTGTCCACTTCCCAAACTCTGCTGCCAGAGAGATTACTTGCTCCTTGGAGTCCTATATACAGTAGGAAGGTCTAAAAAAAGCAGGGCTCCACCTCAGGTTGATAATTACATGGTAAAAAATTCCCAGGAGTGAGGGGTGCTGTAAAAACACTGTGACACCTCTGACTCCTGGCCACATGCTGCAAAAATAGGAAATCCCAGGTCTGACCAGGAACAGAGACCAGCTGTCAAAGTGGGGGGAGTTCCTTGTGTTGCAGGGAAAGAGAAAACTGCACCTAGGTTTTTCTGTTACCAGTTCCTAAAGACGCTATTGGCAAAGGTAGGAAAGCAAATGAAAGGCAGGGCACGACAGCGTTTCCTCACATGGGCACCAGAGTAGCTGCAAGCAGCCTATGCCAAGCTCTGAGCTTGCCTCTTTGTGTCTCTTGCAGAGCTCCATCGCCACGAGAGCATCCTAGAGAAGAACGTGAAAGAAGCCAAAACCAAGTGTAGAACCATTGCATCCCTGCTGACAGATGCACCCAACCCCCACTCCAAGGGGGTGCTGATGTTCAAGAAGCGCAGGCAGAGGGCTAAGAAGGTATACATTGGTAAGCTTTGGGAGTGTCGACGAAGACCGCTCCTACGAGGAGGAAGACGGAATTTTTCCAACTAGTGAGTCTGAATTTGATGAGGAAGGCTTCTCTGATGCCAGAAGCCTAACTAATCACTCAGACTGGGACAACACTTACCTGGACATTGAAAAGTCCAAGTCTGACTCTGAACAGAAGGAAGAGAAGCAAAAAGGTTTGAGTGAAGCCTCAGGTAAAGGGGCACGGTTATTTGAGCAGCAGAGGGAACGGGCTGGGAAGTACACAGTTGAGAAAGTCCCAACGCAGAAGAGCCCTCATCTTGCCCCAGCTGCCCAGCAAGGCACGGTGAACGGAGGAGATATGCCTGTGCCACAGAAGGCAGATAGTGTGCCCCTCAGCATCCACTTTGAAGGTGTGCAAGTGCCCAGCAAGAAGCCAGCCACCCTCCCCACACAGCTCCTGGCTCCCCCTAGTCCCACTTTCTTTCCACCTCCCTCAAGCACCCCTGACCCCTTCTCTACAAGCTCAACAAGCATGTTCAACAGGTCTGCACAGCCCTTTACTCCTGGCCTTCCTGGACAACGCTCAGCAACATCCTCTGTCGTCTTCAGGCCGTCTGCACCTAAAAAACCTAGTGAAAGTCTGAGTGGGCAAAGCACGGCGGTTCCTTCTTTCTCACCTCTGCCTTCAGAAACACCTGCCAATGCACCAGCGCCAATGCACCGTGCTCCAGTCAGTTCCTCCACATCTCTCTATATTCCTGCACCAGGAAGGCCAATGGCACCACCGGAGTCACAGCCAAGTGGGGGAGGAAGTGGTCCAGAGACTAAGCCTTCTGCCAACACTGCCCGGACATCCTCTACCTCTATCTTTCTGTCAGCTCCATCTAAGCCAGGAGGGGAGGTGGCCCCTGCAGCATCACAGCCACGAGTCCCTGGAACAGCCTCTTCCTCTTTGTATATTAGTCCAGCACCATCACAGCACACAGTAAGCAATTCCCCTGTGCCAAAGCAGCCTTCTGCTGCTGTCTCACCAGCAATGCCACGGCCTCCTTCTGAGCCCCTAACCTCCAGGGAGCAGAGGATTGCCGTGCCGGCTCCTCGCACAGGCATCCTGCAGGAAGCTCGCCGGCGGGGCAACAAGAAACCCATGTTCAGTAAGATTGAGGAGAAGAAGAAGAATTCACCCAACCCTGAGCTCCTATCTCTGGTGCAGAACCTGGATGAGAAGCCAAAAGGTGACCACCCTGGGGCAGGCTTTGAGTCTGGGCCTGAGGAGGACTTCCTCAGCCTGGGTGCTGAGGCATGCAACTTCATGCAGTCCTCTGGCCGCAAGTTCAAGACCCCACCTCCAGTGGCTCCTAAGCCTCAGCAAGATGCTGGACTGGTAAACGGGGCCCAGGACATGCCTCAGCTAAAAGGCAAGGGGGCAGAGCTCTTTGCCAAGCGTCAGAGCCGCATGGACAAATTCGTGGTGGAGGCAACACCGAAGCCACAGTCCAAGCCCAGGACCCCCTCTCCTTCCCCTTCTCTACCTTCATCTTGGAAATATTCACCTAACATACGGGCTCCCCCTCCAATAGCTTACAACCCAATGCACTCCCCTTTCTATCCCCTGGCAGCCACCAAATCTCAGGCTAGCAAAGCAGAGAGCAAAGTGAAAAAGGCACCTGGCCAGAAATCAGGGATCAAGGTCATTGATTTAATGCGCCACCAGCCCTATCAATTAAAGTCAGCCATGTTCTGTTTTGGGGATCCCCCAAGCCCCAGCATTCAAGAGTCTTCTGGTCAGCCAGCCCCACAGGCTAGTTCATCCTTCTCAGCAGCCAAGCCGGTCTCCATGAAAACAGCCAAGACTCAGGAGATTCGTCGCTTCTCCACACCAGCTCCCATGCCAGCCTCAAGCAGCCTGACACCCACCGTGCTTGTGCCCCGCTCAGCCACCACGTTGGATGAGCCAGTGTGGAGAACAGAAATGGCCTATTCTGCTCCCACTACACCGGCACCCTTCCAGGTGGAGCTCAGCCAGTCCCCTAAACCATACCAGAGCTCCCCAGAGCCTGGGCAGGCAGGTCAGGGGCCTTCAAACCCAGCCTCAGCCTCTCGGTTTCAGGTGGCCAGGCCCAAATTCTCAGCAGTGAGAACGGGGATGCAGGCCAATGTGTGGAGGCCAAGCTTTGGCCACCACTGAGGCAGGCACTCCTCCCATCCCATCCATGGCCCTGCAGAGATAGTGTTTGTTTTGTCTTTTATGTCAGCTCAGTACATTGGGATGAGTGACACAAAAATGAAGAAAAGAGAAAAAAAAATATATACTCCCCTTCTGCACCACCCTCTCCCTCAGCCTCCCCTTGGTCCCAGATGGGCAGCTTCATAGTAAGGCTTAGTGGCTGTGGCTACAGCAGGAGGAAGAATGTGAAGGTTCTTGTGTGGTACACAGAGACTGGAAACTTGCACACAGCAGCAAACCCCACCTCTGGAGGGGGTGAATGGCAGGGGTTGTCTCACCTGAGGATTGGTAGCTGGTAGTGGTTTTCCCTTCCCAAAGGCTTTGGAGTCACCTCTCAATGGAGGGAGTCTGGGGGGAAACAGCTTTCCAGGAACAAAGGGTCAGAGATGGGATTACAGTACAGAAGCCTGGCTTCCCCATTAGACTGCTTTTCTCTGAGCCTGTCTGTACACAACACATGGTGTGTGCACACACACATGCACACAGCAATGCTCAGCAGTGAGTGAAAGTAGAAATAGGGCTTCACCCTGGAGACTTCTTTCAGATTCCTCACTGGAGGGGCCTGGGAAAGGAGGTGAGGAAGCAGAGTGAGCAGGGGTGTTTGCACATGCACGTGTGGGCAGTGTGCCCTGCGCAGGAGGGTGGCCACATGTGCCCATTCCCCTAGTCACCAGAACTGGATATAAAAAGAGAGTCATCCTAGCTGGTGCTAGACATGGCTATCAGGTCCAGGAGCAGTTTTCCAAAGAGGGGCACTGAATGGATTTGGTGGGGCTATCACAAGCTGGAGGAAAGGCAGAAGGAAGTATCAATTTTTGAGGATACAAAAAGTCAAAGTTAAATTCAGGCAGTGGGTGGTTGATGCGAGGAAGACCCTACAACATTAGTCCCACTGGATACAGGATAACAGGATACAGATACTGTAAGTACAAAGGAGGATTGTGTGTGAGAAGGTACAGTTGGCTTCAAAAGGAGGCAGGACTGCATATGCATTTGCACATCATCTTTTTGTTTAGGACAGAAGTGGCTAGATTGGAAATGGGTCGCGACATAAAACTTGCAGAAAACTCTGATGAGCTGGAAAATGAAGCTTCTTTCAGACACTCTCAGTAAGGAGTATGTGGAAGTGGAGGACAGGGAAAGAGAAAATCACCAATAGAAGTTCATACTAAATGATTTAAGTATCGTTGGGGTCTATTTGGTAAGAATTGAAGTGCTCTGAGAGTCCCAGAGAGTCTGCACTCACACACATATACAGAGTCTGCTGGTGATGCTGGGGAAACAGGATTGGTTATTTCCTGAATGACCTAGGCTAGCCTCAGACTTAATTCCTACACTAAAGGCATAGAAGAAAGCATTCCCTTTCCCAAAGAAGAATTCAGGATATTAGTAAGAACTCTGCACGTGTGTGCATGCCATTTGTGCTCTGGTTTTTACACACCATTGTCCTTTGCTTTCTGCCTTTGCTCCCCCTTTTGCAGCAGCCACCTTTACTGTGTGATCCACAAGTACTCCAAGAAGGCACTGCTCCTGAAGCACTATCTCCCAAACACAGCAGATGCTCCAGCTGCAAGGAAGGGGCTTGCCACTGCTACCCATGCAGAGGTTGCCCAATCTTTTGCTAGACCCTCAGGACTGATTACTGGAGGCAGGATGAGTGAGGGTCTCATAGCCCTGCTTGAGACATGGCTTCAAGTGAAGCTGTACACTGACTGGACTGAGCACAAACTTTGGAGGTAAAAAACTAGATTGTGGGGAGAAAAAAAGGAGTGCAAATGGGGCTGATGCCAATTCTGTAAGCAGTGCAGCTAGTGTGGTTTTACACCAAGAACAAGCCAATCTTCCTCTGTGCAGCTGGAGCTTACAATGTTTAGCTTTTTTCACAAAAGCTGGGAGCTCTACCTCTTCTTGTAGGCTCTGGAGTGCTTCTTTGCAAGCAGCTGGAGATTTTGCATGTGTGCTCTCCCATGAAGGAAAAGAGGGCTGGAGAACCTTGCTAGCAGCTCTAGTCCCAGACAAGCTTGGATGGGAAAGAATGAGAGAAAAGGAAAAGTAATATACAATCCTGCCTTTGAATCCCTCACGCTTTGGCTGGGGTTGTTCTGCAGGCCTGTGTTTGCAGTGCACATTCCTGGGGACTCTGAAACATATGATGAACATGCTGAGGAGGGAGGAGAACAGCACTTAGACCTCACTTGGCAGACTATCTGCCATGGGAGATGATGGAAAACCTTTGGGAATGCCTTGAGTTAATGAGCTAAGGGGTGGCTGCACCTGGTCGCATGACATAGGAGCAGCAGACCTGAAATGATGGGGTGATTCTGTGTGATCCTGGAAAGCCCCAGAGGGGAGATCTTACAGCAAGTTGTCACCACGGTTAATTCAGATCTCCAGAACCAATATAGCTTTGGTGAAGGGGAGCAGCCATGGGCGATTGTTTTCTCACTTATCCTGTGCTGAATTGCATTCCCAGCATTTCTGGAAAAAAAAAATCCTGTATGCTGTAGCAAGCTGAATCTCTGTGATTCTTCTGAAATATGGAATGAGGAGTCTTCTATTTTTCTAGAAAAGCTGTGGGAAGGAACTAAAGGACTAGTAGTGCTCCAAAAGCTTTGTCTCTGTTCTCCTTCTGGGAGTACTGCCTGTCACCAGCTAGTGGTTTTAGCCACTAGCCTTATGCAGACAAGCTGGCCTAAGTTGAAAGCATCACTGAACTCAGGTGTAGAGAGGGGTTGTGTGGACCAGAGAAAGGGTGCTCAAGATAATTCTGCAGTGAAGAAATAATGTCAGAAAGTCTGAATCTTACTCCAGCATCCCTTTCCCTCAGGCCTCTAAAAGTCTGAGGCTCTGAGGGCCTCAGTGTCATGAGAAATTAATTTTGCCACTGGAAAATAAATAGATGTCTGGCCTTAGAATGTAAGGGAGATGACATGTGGTTAGTAAGTATTTCAGTGGTCCCACTCCAGATTTCTGAGAGACACTGATTCAGGCCAAGGAGTGATTGTGAAGCGCTGTTGAATGTTAGATGTCAGGAACCAAGTGGAATAGCTGCATTTGGCCATCATTTCTGATAATATAATGGGCAAGAGATGGAAAAAAAATCAGTCAATTTGGAGAGTAACTATTAAACATCAGTGCAAGGAAAAGAACCAGGAGGCTGGGGATTCTGCATTTCACTTCTAACATCATTGGTTCAAAGCTATGTTTAGAACCAAAGACAAAGTAGTTTGATGGATCTCAGCCCCTCCCAATCTTTTGTGGATCCTATATTGAAACAGGACTTGATATGCAGAAGCAGAGGATGAGGCCTACGATGCTTGTGGCCTATCCCAAATAAGGGCTATAGCTGCAAGTAGTATGAGATGCCCTTGCTAAGCTATAAGGAAGAAACCTGCACTACTGCTGGCTTCAAGCAGCTCTGCTAGCATCTGCTCATGAAAATATTGTGGCTGAAATGTTAGAAAGGTAACAGGTGAGGTTATGAGGAATACTTTTGAACCATATAAGCTTGTCTTCAGACTCTCCAAATCTTTATTTCCTCAGCTGTTGAACAAGCGCAGACATAAACAGTTGTTTGACAAGTTTTAGCTCCTACCTGCTAAGTTATAAGCTGCAATGGTAGGCCAAACCCCGGTGTTTGTTAAGCATTGGAAGATGTCTGCATGGGCTCTGATTTATAACCACCTAACATCCCTCCTCTCTAGCATCTGCAGGTTACACATTGCAGCTATGGCAAATCTGGGGGTTTATCTTTGCTTCAGAAGTATCAGTCCTTTCCCTCTGAATATATGGGAACATTCGCCAGAGGTATCCTTGCCAGAGATCCTGCAGCAGCTAAGAGGAAGAATCTCGGAAGACATGTGTGATGGAAGAGACTGGTGTGATGAGGGGTCACTGGTTGTTACACATGAGCACAATGTCCAGCATTGTCCCTCAGAAAGAGCATGTTCCCTTTCTGCTATAATATCCAGCAGACTTCCTTCCTAGAAGAGTCTCGTCGGTGGTCTGAGAATGGGAGCCCAGCACCAGTGGTCTGTCCGGTTGAAGACAGGACCCCAGAAGAGCAGAGTTGGCATCTTTGTTTATAGAAATACTTTTGTTAATTTTCTGTTTTGTCTTTTTTTTCCTTCCAATTTACAGTCACATTCTATTGTTTGTGCAGAAGAATAAACTTGTGATATGCACTTTACATGCGGCATTTTGTCACCTTTGCTTAGCACCTGGAAAGAACTGCTATGTGTACAGCACATGCAGTTAGCACTACCAACAAACTAAGGAAAAGAAAATATAAGGTTTCCAAAAAAGGATGGGATGTCTCAGCAATAAAAATATCTAATTTGGACCTAGCCCCCATTTAAAAAGTTGTATGCAAGCAAAACTTAAGTGAGATCCAAAACTTTGGTACTACAGGCTATAAAATGCTCACTTACTGACAGGGTGAAGAAATTTATAGGCCAGTCCCAGCTGGTCTGCCCCAACCCTGCCCCTCAGCCTGCTCTAAGCCAAATCCTGCCTTCTGCTTGTAAATCTGGTATCAAAGAAGTTTTTCAGATCTGGTAAATTCAAATATAAACTCACACTGAACAATGTAACTTAATCTTAACATTAACCAAGGGATCAGAAAAAACAAATCAGAAAATCAAATATATCCCATTTTATCCTCAGGCTCCAAGCCTAATCCTAATTCTAACCGTAATTCTAACTCAACTAATGTTGAATTATACTCTATTTTTGGGTCCTGAGAGGTTTGCTGTGCTCCGTTTATGGCAGGCATTAGCAGGTCACCTTTTGAGATGCATGTCACTCACAGACAGCAACTCCTGAGCACTGCAGGAGACACTAGTGTCAGTGGTAGGATTAGACTGCAGAGTCTGGTCACTCATCCAGGTACAATTTTGTAGATGTTATTCAGATTAATTACAAGGAGGGGTCTCATGCACTGGTCTGGATTTGGGTCTTGGGACTATCTAGCATGTTTCTCACTGATTTGCTGACAGAAAATGTGTAAAGGGGCAGCAATGTTTGCTGATGCCAAACCTGAGCTTCTGTCCAACTAGAAGAACTGCACCCAAAGAAATAAATCTACAGAGGCACAGGCTCCAGATTAGGACTGCATCTTGTTTTTCTTAATAAAGCTGACAGTAGGATTATGAGCTATTCCAGATGGTTTGACACATTTCAGGACAGTTGCTGTGTCCAGGGCTCTGATTAAATTCCCAGTTAACCTCTACAACCTTCTCAGTGAGAGTCATTTCTTCTCACAGCAGATTATGTTAGAAGGAGCCAGACTTGCAAAGGTGGAACAGGAGACTGCCTTGAGGTTACTGGCCCAAAGCAAAGCCAAAGGATTACTGAACAGCTATGCAGTAGGCTAGGGATGACCTTGGACTTCAGTGTGGTATTTAGAGGGTAGTTTAAAAAGAAGAAATAGTAAGGGGTCTAGTGGAAATATCTACCCCCAAACAATCGTACCTGATGGAAGAAGTGTCCAGCAATGAGCACAGCAGGGCAAGTATGTGATAGGTAGAAAGAATAAGGGTATTCCCAGGCAGCACAGACCTATAGCTTCAACGGCCACTAGATGCTGCCACTGTTCTTCTCTGAGTTACCTGGGGTTTTGGCATTTGCCTGATGTGATGCTAAATCTGGAGGGCTTAAAATCTTAGGAAATCCATTCTTCCTAATCTATCCTCTTTTGGAGTTCACATATGGTGTTGCTCAGTCCTACATACCAGAGGCGAAGGCCAGCCTCATACCATGGAGTTTTGGCGTCGAGAGCCTTGCTGCAGCTTGGAGGGGATTCCTGGGTGGCAGTGTGTGAGGCACGCAGGCAAACAGGCTGCCCAGCAAGTAACACACCATGAGCATGCCAGATATTTCAAAACATACTTCAGCCCTGTGATCAAATCCTACATATTCTGTCCTAGTCCTATTCTCACCCTGCATTAAGCTCACTTAATGACAGGAGTGAGACTAGCATTAACTGTTTCTTCTACTGTGGTACAAACTACTGACAAGTCTTCCTGATGTCTGTGTAAAAGAGATTAAGGTGGTCACAGTGCGATACAGACAGTTCCTTGCATGATTAAAAACTCCTCCCTGAAGTGCTGAAATGTCCTACAGACAGCCCATGTACTATCCTGCTGACCTAAGTAGAAACTCCAGGTACTCAAAACACTGAATTTAGCCACCAAACCATGTCACACTCCAGGTAAATTCCCACCCCCTTCCAACCTGAAACTAAACAAAGCTTGTAATAATTTAAAACCTTGAGCATTGAGTAGCATTGAGTGGGTAAAATAATAGTAAGAGCCCTACATAACTTCCTGTCTATGTTGATTTCATTGTATTACTTAGAGAAAGAAAATTTGGATAATATTCCCAGTGGAAAAAGTCATTGAGCTGCTGAATGTGACACTATGGCAGGGCACAAGTGAAGTCTCTGCCAGACCCACCATTGACATTTCTAGACTAGTGAACCAGACAATTCTACCTCTCATGAGAAACTGTGCATAGATAGGAGCAAGATTTAGTTCTCAGCCTGGTAACTGAAAAGGGAGACATATCATTTTATTTGAAGGTAGAGTAGGAGGTGAGAATCTCAGTTAAAGATGTGCCTTGGTGCATACATGTCAGATGCAAGACTGTTTTACCCAAATCACCCTATAAATCCTGGTGCCATACTAATAGGATAAACCCTTTCTCACATTCTTTGTGGGTTCAAGGCTCAGGCTCTGTGCAGTACATTGCAGCTGCACTCAGTTCTATGTCTCACCCAGTGTATGTAGATATGCACATGCAGATGAAAATAACCTCTGAAGGCTCAGGGTGGCAAGGACAGAATGGGACTTCACATAACACTGAACAAGGGCTGCAGATCATCTTTCAAAGTGGAGGTGGCCAAGGTCTCTTCAGAATTTGAGCCTCACAACAGCCATGGGCACAACAGCACTGAAAAACCTGGACAAGAGGCTCATTTAAACCTTGGATTTTGCTACTGGAATTTCTGAGGAGTCCAATGATTGGCCTAGGAATCTAAATACTACCCACCAGCTTCTAGGGAATATAGAATTCTCATTTCAGCTTCCAGATACTGTTTCCGAGCCCAGGGTAACGATCCTGCCCTGTACTCTTTACTCCTAGCTCACTTCCCTTCCATATGCCTGCTCAACCTGTCTCATTTCCAGCTCCTCACAACACTGCCTACTTCCCACATGAGATCTTGACTTGGTGTACAAATGTTCTGTTCCCATCAGACCACAGTTCCCATCAGTCCTTGAAGCTGGATTTCAAGGTCCTTGGCCTTGCTTGCCTCTTGCCTTTTAGGCTGGGAACCCATAGAGGAGTCTTGTCTCCAGGAGTTGGCTCACCCTGAACTGCTGTCAGTTCCTGGTCCTAACTGCTGGATATACCTGCCCATACCCTGACTGAGATCTTCAGATACCATACTATTTTTTATTATTTATTATTTTTTTCCCTTTTCTTTATCTCCTTGCTATTGCTTTCCCCTAGTCTCTCTCTCTCTCGTGTTATAAGAGGGCTGACGTTCGTTTCCTGCTCACCTCCAATTACCAGCTAGCCATGGGGAATTGTTCTCTTCAAGCTTGCTCAGCTCCTCTCTCCCTGCAGCTGCCTGCAGGAGCAGCAGGTTATGCTCGTGGCAGGGAAGATCAACCACATACTTTCCTGCTATATAATTTTTTGGAGCTATACCATGCCTCAAAATCCAGCAGGTTTCCATATGGTAGCCATCTGGCACACATGGTTCCCCTCAGGTATAATTTGTGCTTGGGAAGGCACGGGAGATGACTGGAGAAATAAAATATCAGCTATAAATTGGTCTGAAAACAGCTGTTGGAAGCAAGTCGAGAGAAGACCGAGGTTAGCATTACTCTAGCGACTGTAAGAAGGTGCCATATAGTGGGAGTTGCACTTCTCAGCTTCTCACCTTGTAACGTAAATCACATCCATTTCTTAGATTATTATCAAAAGGGCAGTAGACACTTCTTAAAATTTAGAGGTATCTGTACCTCATGCCTTTGGGAAAGGAGAGGCAAAGGGCTGCTGAGTTTTAGCAATATAGCAGCATATTGTGTCTGTTCTCACAACACCCCCTCCAAAATGGCATCACTTCATGAAAGCTTGATAAGCTCCCTTGATAAGTAGGGTTTATAATGCAGGGGAATAGAATAGAAGTGCAGCATCTCAAAGAGCACCACTGGACTTTATAGCAGGCACTGGGCACTGTGGGCAAATGCCAGCATGATGCTAAACCAGTCCAAGAGAAACAAATAGGAGACCTGCTCCTCTGTGGCCACCTGTATTTGTGAAGAGTAAGTGTGGAGGGTGGACAGATGGTCAGTTGTGATAGTAGCATCTGACACCCTCCAGCTTTGTGCAGATGTAACTGCCTTCAGAGGCACAAAGCTCTGTGATGGTGCCCAGAGCAGGTAGTGGGTGTATACAGTTCAGTTGTGCTGCCCCCTACACCTGTTTTACACTGGCACAGCTCTGGGGAGTCACTCCCTCATCACTGGTATGGCAGCAGGAGGCACAATTTAGGCCATCCAGCCCCCACAGATCATTCTGGTGTATCTGCCGAGCTCAGTGAAGGACAAAGCACTCTATTGGATAGTGGAAACCTTACAGCATGATGTTACAGTAGCCATGAATGAGGGAGAAGAGCTGTGCTATAGGCACACTGTGAGGTATACATCGTGGTTATACGGACGCAAGCAAGAGAAAAATGGGAAACTGCCCTGACTCCAAGCAGGGGACAAAGGCTAATTATTGCCCATAGGTATGTTGCAGCACTCTTATACAGGATCTTCAAAAAAGTGCTGGCTGTTAACACTTCGTGCTTTCAACCCACTTGTCACACTGAAGTTTCATATGCATTAGGTGCAAGCAAAACCACCTCTGCAAAATCTAGGGAAAAAGGAAAGTCACTGTTTCCTGATGTTCCTATATATCAACTTCACTTGCAATTCTCTTTGCAGGTAATTTCCTACTACAACTACAGCTGCATTTTGGGGTTTATTTTCCCCCCACTAGACTCCTGATTTATTCAGTGGACAACTTGATTTTGACCCAATGTGTAACAGGAAGACAAGGTTTTCTGCAGGATTTCTGCTTTACATAGAAACTTTACACAGAAAGGTATGGGCAATGCAGTAAGATGAGACACACTCCCTTCATCCTAGAACCAGAACCCAAGAGGGTATGGGGGAAGAAACAAAGAAAGTCACCTCAAAATGAACCAATGTGAAAGGATGGGAGTCATTTAGTAGGGGCCATGGGGAGTCAGAAGTACAAAGCTGTACCAAATGCAGGCAATCAACCTCATTTCCATCATGTATCAGGAAATTAGTTTCCTTGCTATGTGATTTTACTGGGTTTCCCATACACGTTACACAGGTACTTCCTACAACTCTGTGTAGACTTTGTGGTTCTACTACTACTTCTTGCTTCATGCATACAATTATTTTTCATCTGTGCTTTCTGATGTATTATTTGAATGCCTTGTCATTTAGGAATTATGATGAGAGCCTAGAGAACACTGGGTTGAATGATGGAGTGAGGAAGGGGCAGGAGGAGGGTGTAAAACACAGCAGGACCCCAGAGAGCTTTTGAGGCACTACTGTCAAGCAGGATATTGATAAGGTTTTATGAATTGCATTAAAATGCAATAGGAGGAGGAAGGGGAATAGCACATTGATTTGAACAGAGGAAGAAGTGAGGCACCTATGGAGTGCCTGGTCTTCCCTGGAACTGAAGCAGTGACTGCAGGAGGCCTGAGGAGCAAGATTTTCCTTTCCCCTCTCCTTGGGGCCGGCAGTGGTGCTATCTGAGACTCTGCCCTCTGGGCCATTGGCTATTAATAACTGCAGGATGCCTGTGTGAGCAGCTTTCAAGAGTCAAATTCACAGCACTTCGCATCAGCACTTTGTGCTGGGCAGAGCTTGCCTGCGTCCAGGCACCCTGGGTGAGTGGGGCTGCTGGACAAGGCTCCCCAGCAGCACCCAGAGACGGGCTGGGAGGAAGCAGGTCACTGCTGAGCTCTGGGCAGGCGCGTGAGCTGGTCTGAGCCTGGCACTGCAAGCCTGAGGTGAGTTGACTGAGCAGCAAAATAGTTTAGAGCAGGTGCTGGAGAGGGTAAAGACTTGTTTGGTTTGCAGCAAAACCAATGAAATGACTGCTGCAAAAACCAATGCAGAAAAAGATGGAGAAATTGAACGAAGGATAGAGCTTAGGGGAGAAAAGGATCATTGTGGCCCTGGCTTTATGTACAGGATAGTGGGGAGGATGGGGACTGAGGCTGTAGCAGCCTCCCCACAGTGGGGTGGCATAAAGAGCCGTAGTCCCAGTGTTCCTGTCAATAGTGAGAGACTGCTGTCCCTTTCCTTATACTAGACCAATTGCATGCAGCAGGTTTTCCAATCTTTGCAGTCCTGTTGGATTAGTAAAGGAGGACAGCAGAATGGGATGGACTTGCCCTCGCTGCTCCTTGGGAAAGGGTATGCTAGAGGAGCATGGTTCCTCACCAGGGCCAGCCCTTTCTTCCTTGCCCCGGGGAGCCCACATTTGGGGCATACAGATGATTTCCCTCTGTTTTGCCAGTCTTAAGAGCCATCAGATGGGCCATAACCTCCCACCCCCCTGCCTCCTGGCAGCATTGCCTGTTTCCTGTCAAGCAGGGCCTGCTTCTTTTATATAGCCAAGCAGATGTCTGTCTGCTCGAGGAGAATGTGCAGTGTGCAACTTTATGGTTGCACCTGCTCACGCTTGCTTTGGGTATACACCAGGATGGAGTCTTTTATGATGTGAACTATGTAGGCAGCATCTCAGTAAAAAGAAAAGCTTGGAAATCTGAAGTAAAAACTAATCCAAGAGAGTATCTGCCAATGTGATTGCAGTTGGTTTGCTGTGGCTGGGCTTGTTTTAGCAGTTATCATCACCTCATCACATGAAAATCATGTTGCAAAAGGAGCAATGGTGGAATGAAACTGCAAAATACAAATGAGACAAAAATGTCTTGATCACAACAAAGGCAGTGTACAAACTCCTAGAGCCAGATGGTTGCTTATTAGTTTTGAAGTATAGTTAATTTTGAAATACAGTCTTCATTTATGAAATTTTAAGCTACTAAAGTGCAAAGAAGCACAAGAACAAAGATGGCTAGTTATTGTCCACTACTGCTGAAGCCAACAAGTCTTTGCTATTCTTTTTATTTGTATTGTATTGTATTGTACTGAATTGTATTAGGTGAGGATCTGTTCCCCTACATGCTGTTGTTTGGGCATGGACCGCTGAAGTGTAAGCAAGTCATTTGCCCTACTAACATTTTGTGTGATAACCCCCAAGAAGGACTCTGAAAAGCTGCCTGAAGTTGCATTGCTGAGACTTCTGATTTTTCCTGACTTTGCAGTACAGATCTCTCATCCTATCTGGGGACAGAGATCACAGAATCATAGAATGTTAGGGGTTGGAAAGGACCCTGAAAAATCATCTAGTCCAACACCCCTGACAGAGCAGGATCACCTTGAGTAGGTCACAAGGAATGTGTCCAGGTGGGTTTTGAATGTCTCCAAAGAAGGAGACTCCACAACCTCTCTGGGCAGCCTGTTCCAGGGCTCTGTCACCCTCACAGATGGAGAACACTGCAGCAGAAGAAATCTCCCTCTTCCCCTCCTCCCTTCTCCAGGATGATATGCAATAAGATCGATCAATACATAGGATACTCGTGCAAGTGACTTCGAACAACTTGAGTGAAAAACTTTTCCTTTAACAAGCTTGCCTATGCTTTCTCCCTCCAGCCCTCCTGTAATAAAACAGCAGCAGTCATAACAAACAGAACTACTTTGGGTTTTGGTTTGTTTCCTTTTTTTTATTCCCCAGAACTTGCAGTCTAGTGGTTTTAGAATCCTATTCTGATTCTAATAGGGCTATTTGAATATCTAAACCAAACCTGTACATTATTCAAAACACTCCCAAATAACTCAAGGACAGACTCAAAAGCTTTATACAAAAATATGCATTGGTGATATATATTAATGATAACTGCATGGTATTATGGTATGATAGAGCAAATTTTCAAACTGGCCTTCTGTTACTGCAGCACACAGTGGAAACAGAGTACCACTGTGGCACACACACGGGTGCTGGGAGACGACCATGTTGCAATTAAAATGCCTATTTTGGATGCCAATGCTGTGTGGCACCTTAGAAATGCTTCTGCTGTGATCTACTTCCATATTTTGTGTCACAATGCTGTCTCCAGAAAACAGCACAATGGTCTGCTGATGATATACTGTATGGGATGGTACCATTCAATAGCCTCTTCATGTGGGATACAAAAGAACCTGCATGTGAAATGAAGGCTGTGTATCTCTTAACTGTAGTTGGCAACTAAAAGAGAGGCAAGAAATACCTTTCCAGTGTTTCATTCTCCATTTCCTTGTGTGTTTAGAGCAAAGCAAAGAACCCTTTGTGGGAATGCCCCTTGCAGGGACTCCTGCTCCTGTTAAAAGGAAAAAGCCCACTAAACTCATTGGGAAGCTGACACATGAAGGTAAGATATGCAAAACTGCACACATGAGAATTGTTTGCCTTTCAACCTAAATTTCAGCCTTTAAAATTTCACACCCAGTCTGACTGATCTCCCAGAGCAAAACATGCACTGAACGTACTGGGAGGCAGAGTCACAAATTCTACTCAGTCTTCAACCACATCACATTTTCTGTTCAGAAGCATTGCACACATGTACTCAGGTCAAATGTTGACCTAGATTACACTTTATAAACCCATATTCTCCTGCAGCATTGATTTGGATGCATACCAGTGTGAATGGAAAGAGAACATGACTTAGCAGGTATCAATGTTGCAGTGCCTAGTTATATTCTATGTTGTTCTCTCTCTTATAACCTTAATCTCTGATTTGTTTTTCCTCTATATGAAATAATTGCTTTGATTCCAGCACTCATTACTTGAAAAAGTCAAAATCTTTTAGGGGGTGCTATACAGCATGAATAATATAACTGGGGACACTTTTCTTTCTACAGTATTCCTGTGTATTTTATATACTTTTAATTATCTGTTCTCTTATGTTTTTTCTACTTTTGACAGCATGGAGTAGGCTTTTAGAGGTTCTGAAAAGTAAAAATTCAGTGCCGTCCCTTTATCCAGCCCTCAAAAAGGGTTGTAGAAACTTCTTTGCTAGGGTACAGGTATATATTTTTCTGTTTGTCCCTAATCCTTTATTAAAGTAAACAAGTAAGTAAAAATCCAATTTTCAGTTAAAGGGCGTTTCCTCCTGTGCTATTAAATAGTACTCTATACAACTGGCTTGCTAAAAAAATAAGGTGAGAGAGAATGTCCAATAAAATTAATGGGCTTATACCAATTTTATAGTCTCTAACGATGGAGATTCATTCTCTCTTGTAAATGAGATGTAGAGGTAGAGAAGTGGTCTTAACCTTGTTTAATACAGAAAAATAAAGCCTAGGAAAAGTTGCTTGTTTCTGAACAAAAAGCTTTATTTGCATTTCTGCAAGATTTTTACACTGAAAATATCTGAATGCTTTGCTTTGGTGGAGAATTGGTGGCACCAAATTAAATGGAAAAAGGGCTTATCAAGTAACCAGTGTAGGAAGACTTGAAGGGAACTTCAAGTACTTTTCCCTTTAGAAATTCTCATTGAAACAAACAAACAAAAAGATACAGAAACACTGAACCTTGCCATGGTTTCAGACTAATGTTCAAACCACAGCATGCCAGAGTTGTCTTTATTTCTTATTTGTTCAGCCCAGTCTGAAGAGCTGACTGCCACTCCTCTAATTCCACTGGGGAGGAGGTGAGTGTAGGGCAGTATCCAGACCAGGGAGTAGTGTGTTTTGAGGCAGTACTAAGGAATTCCGCTGCACTGATTGAGGTGATTCGGATGCAGGAAACATGCATCTAGCTCCTCCCGTATGCAACTCTTCTCTGTACAGATTTGCCTTGGCTGCAATCCAGAGTGAATTCCACCGATTCATAGGCAGCGTCATCAATCTAAAAATTTAGTGCATGTTTTTGACAATTTTTACTTCCTAAAAACTCTTTTAGAAGACAATTTGGCTGCTCTGAAGTCACTACTGATGCTGGGAAGCAATGGACAACAGACTTGGACCAGAGCACTCCCTAAAACATCCCATTTTATATGTTTTGTAGTCATGCCACAAGAGGTGTCCAAGCTGAACTTGGGGAAGAAGATCAGCATCCCCAGAGATGTGATGCTAGAAGAGCTTTCTCTCCTCACTAACAAAGGATCCAAGATGTTCAAATTACGCCAGCTGAGGGTGGAGAAGTTCATTTATGAGAATAACCCTGATGCCTTCGCCGACAATTCTGTGGTAGGTTGGAGATTAAAACTAAAAAGCTTTCCACACACCCAGGGAAGACAGGAATAGTGTATGCCCAAGCTCTCCTTTGGCTGCATGTGTATGGGCTGGGGGGATCTACTGGCAAAGTAGTATATAAAAAGCCAAAAATTGTGTGAACACAGAACTTCTATTTCCTTTCCACAGCAACATTAGTTTTCTTTGACAAATCCATTGAATTACAGATGCAAAAGCATGAGAAAATTCAGTACTGAGTGAAGACTGAGGACTCTGTGTTTGGCAGGTGTTTAGAGTTGCACAAGGCAGGACTAATTGCTTTAATACCCACTCCATTTCTTCTTTGCGAAAGGAGATTATCCATTCAGGTCTGACTTGAGTTCCAGTAGGTGCATTTCTATTTTTAGCCTAGGATACACTTTTATGCTTCCTGCTGGGCAGAGTCCTCTGTTCATTTCTGCAAGAAGTCCCATAAATGAAATTTCAGACAGAAATCTCTAACTTGGCAATGCAATATCTTCAGTTTACTTGCTAGAAGCTATGTTTGTTTTCTTCTAAAGGATTTACCTATCAGATAGGGTATATAAGTTCTTTTTTTCTCCCTTTTCCATGAGTTAGCACTGTTATGTAATCTTTGAGCTTCTTTCTACAGATAGTTGCCAGGTGTAAAATCTTCTGAAGATACCTAAACTTTTACAAATGAAACACTCTTTTTGCATGATTGTCAGCAGTTCAGTAAAACAAACAGAAAATGTGTCACGTTCACATGTGTTTTGATGAAACATCTCCTCTTTTGATGTTCTTTACAATTTATTTGGTGCAATTTTATCCTTTCAAGGCACCTATTTTCTAGTCCAAGGAAACTTGAGCAAAATAATAAAAACCAAGCTGAAGAAAATGTTCTACCAAACAAAACCACGCTATTTTTTAGGCCTCCAATGTTTTCAAAAGCAGCAATAAGTAAATCTTTGTAGTTCACTTCTAAAATGACAATTTGGGAAGCAGGATGTGGAAAGATGCCTGAAAAAAAAAGTCATTAAAATTGCAACAGGAGGTCAGATTACAGATCAGGGGTGACAGACCAAAGATGTAGCAAGCATATCTCGTGTTATTAGACTTTGGGGAGTTTCTTCATCTCTTTGTGTTTTAGGTAGTTAATCTCTTTAGTGAGTTATCTCCTAGAAAGGATGTGAGAATGAATGGTGTGTTGAACTTGGGACTCTTTGGTTGAAAATCCTGGAGAAATGGAAGCTGTTTTTATAAATACTCAGCAGTCTCCAAGCTCCTAAAATATATGAGGGACAAGTTCATGTCAGAATCTGCTGCAGTGACAAGGAGTGAGGAAATCATGTGATGGAAAAAAAGGCTGAATTCCAAACTTAAAAAATTTAAGGGTGTCACTTAAGGATGTCCAATCAGAGAACTACAAACCAAGTGAGCTGTGACAAACTGACTCAAAACTGGACATGCACAATATCCCTCCAGGACTCACACTACAAAGGCCGATAACCAATCCCATCTTTTCTGTTGGCTGTTTTTCCTACTTTGTTTATTAATCTGTGCCTGACATTCACTCCATGTCCTTTCTGTAGGAAATCTCTCCCTCTATTCTGTAAGAACACCCCTGCTCACCTGCTCTTTGAGCAGGACTGTAAGATGCTGTGCTCTGGAGAGATGTATTTGGGGGTTAGATAAGACTTTAGCAAGATTAGCACCTTCATGGCTTTGCTATATGAGAACAATGGCATGGTGTCCAAACAGTAGCTGGTCTCTGCCTTAAAACCCTCCATGATTCACTATCAGAGCTATCTTTTCTCCACATTCGTGGTACAGATAATAAATCTCCATCGGTCAGTGCAGGAAGACTTTGGTCTGTCCTAGAGCCCTTGCTTGCAGGATCCCAAACATAATTGTTACCATTTGCTGGCTGCCTGGTGTGCTCTGGGCAAGGACTCTGCCAGGCTGCATCCACTGTCTCCACGGATAACTATTCTCATCACTACAGCCAGCATGAATTAGCACCTTTGTTGGCAGGCAGAGCAGCGAGAAGAAAAGCTGAGCGATTGCAGGAACTAAGCCACCCTCTTGGAGAGCTGTTTGCTCTTGGGCAGGTAAAGGCAACAGATCTGTGACCTCACTGTTCTCTTCCAAACCATCAGGACAGTGCCTAACCTTACCACCAAAAAACCTTCATCAGAATCGCTTCTGACTGCAGTATCTGCTTAGCTTTCTGTGTCCCGTCCGTGTCCCCCCCCCCCCCCCCCCCGAAAAAAATAGTTTTAACAGCAAGGTAATGTAATACAAAAAACACAGAAAGAGAAAGGTTATTAAAAATAAATCCAAACCATATAAGGGGTCCCAGAATAGCCTGTGCTGTAGCTATAAACCTTCCACACAAGGGAAAAGATCTTGGCAATCACATGTTGTTGATCCACCCTCCTGCTTTTCTCCTCCTCCTTCTCCTCCACCCAAACCACCACACTGGACATTCAGATCACTCTCCTTACTTTCAGAGGAGAATATATATATATATATATATATACATATATAGTGTGTGTGTGCAAACATCAGGCAGCTCCATGAAAAGGTGAGAACCTGCCACTCTACCACTGTCACAGCTCCACCAATCTAGTTACAGGCAATTGGCAGCTCAACTCAGAGTCAAAAGGACTCAGCATTCCCAACAGGAGCACAATGACATGCACTACCTACTGTACAGCTGTTTTCAATACTGTGACCCTCCTCTCTTGCAAATATACAATACAAGGTGATGTTTTTAGGGAGGGCTGAGTTTGACACTTTTAGGACACAAGCTGAACATGTGGTGGTGAATCATTTTTGCTGGACTTTAGGTCAAGACACCTCTTCAGATAAGTGAAGCCACCAAATGTGAAATAAAGTACAGTAAGTGAGAAAGAGTTAAAGAGTTGGATTACTGTTCTTCTGGATAATGTCAGGAGTTACCCTGTATTCCTTCTGCTGCTGAACAAGAACTCAGGGGAGTAAGCAGAGGTGGCAGGAAGACAATGGAAGTGGTTATAACACCAAACGTGGTGCTTCACAGCTGAGAGAGGGAGCTTATATGTTAAATAGCCAGACATGATACAGTGTGTGAAGAAAAGCATAATGACAGGGAAACACGCATGTTATCATGCAGCTACATGGTTTAAGCACACATGTGCACTGATGTACATATACAATCGCTGGAAATAGGGTTAAAGGGAACATGTCAGGAAGAGCATTCTTTCTAGGAAGTCTGTTCTGCAGGGAATATTAAACCTCTGGAACAAACTGACATATGAGAGAATCTTGGGTTATGATCAAGTGGAGCCAGCCAGCTGAAATGTAACTTTTCTAACAAAATGAGCCTTGCTGTACTGAAGTTGGATTGCTGCAGAAGACCGAGATGTTCTAACTACACCCAAAGCTGTATAAAAGTGAAGTCTGATGCCTTCTTACTTAAGTGGTTGGCGTGGAAACAGCAGAAGAAGACAGTAAGAGCTTTTTCTTTACCACAGCAGTTTGTTGGAGTACTGTGAGAAAATACTGGACCAAAATTCTGAAACTCAATTTCTTTCATCCACAAATAAAATGTGGCAAGGATTGTACAGAATATGCAAATAAGATATAAATAATTTGGGGTAATATTACATAAAAAATCTCACTATTTAGGTGGGTAAACTCGGGCATAGAGACAAGAAATAATTTGCCTAAGATTAAACAAGTCAGAAGTAGATCTGGAAATAGAAAGCAGGAGTTCAACTGACTGAACTATGTCTCTTGGGGGAACGTTTACAAAAAAATAGCTTAAGATACTTTAACAGCTGAGGTTAATTTTTATTTTCACCCTTCTTTTTTTAAAGTGAATCATAGGTTTAAGTCTATGCAACTCCAAATTAAGGACCAAGGCACACGCTTCCATAAAAACAGGAGACAGCCTGAGACTCTCCAAGTGAATTTTAAATCTCTCCCACCATTAAGGAGCATTTGAGTGGCTGCCACTGAGAATACGTGGTCAGAGTAACTTCAGAAGTGTTACTAACCACATAGGCATTAAACCTTTGGGAAGCTCTTTATCAGTGAGGTGGAAATAGAAACACATTTGGTGGCCTCAATCATTCTCTTTAGGGCACAGCAAGGAGCTGACGGGAAGCACACGGTGTCTCCTGCTGGGGACTGCCTGCAGTGACGTCAGGGCCTTGAGATACTTGGAGATTTCAGCTCCATTAGTTGGATCATCTTTCATTATCTATTTTTCATGAGGCAGATGCAGTAGCTCTAGAGAATACAGAATTCACCCATCTAGGCACTCAGCCTGCCAGATCAGGCTCTTGCTAGCACTAAGGACTTCAAAGACATGAGCCCAATTTGTTTAGCTAACCCAGGGGACTACACATCACATGAACTTGCCATGATTGTTCTCTTCTTAGAGTGGACTTAGGACGCCTAGGGACTGATAACATCCACTGCCTCCAGTAACACATAGAGAGGGCAGACCCTACCACAGGGGGACTGTGAGATCTGCTCTCAGAGCCAACAAGAGGTTATCAGGCTTCTCAGCTGACACTCCTGGGCTCCTCTCCTGGAACTTTCACCAACAGGGTCAATCAGCCCTAACCAAGAGGTCAGTTTTGGGATGTGAAGATGCATATATGTAAAAGCTCCCTGTCATGGTAGCAATGATCCAAGACATGCATTCCCCTCAAATGTAAGGCTCTAAACATCCTGACTAGAAGTACAGTCTAAGTACTGAAGAAAAAACTGCACCTACTCAGCTTTAACTACATTGAGACTCCTGCTTGAGGCTGCCATTCCTGAGCTCCGCTCTCATGGAATGAGCTTGTTTGAATCCATTAAGGTTGAATATTTCAAAAAGATGAATTTGCTTTTGCCTCCTGTTATAGAAAAAGAAAATTCCCCTATTAATTTGAGCTAAGACAATCTATTGTGGTGGCCAAAATGAAACACAATTAGACCAGGGTATTGCACGGAAAAATGGTTCTTTCCTATGTGAATGGAGATGTCTGCTGAACATTGGAGGTTTTTCTATCAGGTCCATGAAGAATCATAAGCCAGCTTTAGACCAATCAAACTAATTTAATTTGCAGCTAAAGATTTAGGTGTGCCTTTCCTTGTGTTTCAGAGAAACTTCACTCCTGCTTGGTGATAATACTGCAATTTAAAGTAACACCAGATGACAAGGATGGCCCTTCCTGGTCACATCAAATGCTACTGTGCACAAAATCAAACCTGTTCTTTTTGCTACAGCTCATGTTATATTGATGTTTTGTGATTTTTTTTCTTTTTTTTTTTTTTGGCAGGAGCATACATCTAAGTAACCAGAGGAATCAAGGAATAAGCATTTAATTCTCAGGAAGGGCATGTGGCATGGACAAAACTCGCAAGGAAAACAGATGCCAATCTGGCTTTGAAATTACTGAGTAAATCAGCAGAAGCATTAACCTTGCACAGATATTGACATTTTGAGAGTAACCTCACTCTGAGCCCTAGCCCTCAAAAAACCCTTATTTCAGTTTGCCTTTCTAAAGCTACATAGCTCCCATGCATAACTGAACAGATTGCCCTGCTAGCTCCTGTGTACAGCTTAATGCTCACAATCCTCACCCTTCTCATTGCTTCCTGACATTCAGGGGAACTTATCTTCTCCCCTGTTCCTAAAAAGGGAATTCCCTACAGCTAGGAGAAGGACAGACAGTCCCTCAAGGCCTCGGGGGCACCAGCTCTGCCACTCCAGCCTGCAGCTGGCTGCCTGCCTGGGTTGCAGCCTGGTGACCTGCTGTGAAACCCTGGGTGCTGTTGCTGGAGACAGAGGGAGCGGAGGGTTAGATAATTCTGCCTTGAGCCTTGTGGGGTTTTCACTTCTCATCTATTTTTAGCTGACTGAACAGCTGGCCTTGGAAGCCTGTTTACAGCCTGGAAAGCTTCTTTTTGCTAAACTCTTCTAGGTGTAAGAGCCCTGAGAAAGCCTTAACCCTTTGAGAACCAGCTCTGAGGTTGGCACTCATCTCCCACTGAGTTCCTGAGCTGCATATATACAAGCAGAACTGCAGCATGAGGAACCACAGATTCATGTGGCTTCAGTTGTACTTGTTACATCTTTGTACATCTATAGTCAATCCCCTACTCTAACAGGAAAGACCATATGTGATATACAACTTAGGTTACTTCTATTATAGAGCTTGTGTGTGCTGTAACACACAAGAAATAATTTTTATATATGATAGGAGTCAAGCTTTGATCTCACTTATGACCAATACATAAAAAACATTTCCAAACATATATATCAATTTCTGTTACACGTCAGTATTTATTTAAATTATGGTGTGCAAAGACAGGCCCTTATGCTGGCATGAGTCTATAAATTCTGTATGGACTGTTTGCTCTTTCACTATGTACTGCTGGGATTGTGCCTTCTAGCCTGGACTGGGAAGAATGGACAGATCAACTTGATTTTACTGATGGATACAGGTTGCTTGCTTGCTTGCCTTGTTGATGGTTAGATTTGGTTCATTAATGCACATACAACACAAAACTCTTCTTTGTTGCAATTTTCTTCTTGTGGTCTCCAGAAAATCTTTCATGTTTTCCCAGGCTGCTATTTCTTCAGTCTTTCTCAATGTGTAAATATCCCTCCCCATGCAGACCTTCGTATATATGTGGAAAACAGACATGCAGGCTTTTATGTTGTCAGAGGTACCCTGCCGTTCTGATGCCCTGTAACACTTAGCTCCTACACTGTAATCAAGCTGACTTTGCTAGTCTACTTAACCTAAACATGAAAACACTTTCTATTTCTTGTCCAGCTTGCTATCCTACAGGTTAGCCAATGTATCTCCATCAAGACTTTTACCTGCTCTATCAAAAGCTGTATTTCATACTGATCACTGTTAGGGGAAACACCCACATGCCTCTCTCCTCACTTTGATCAGACAAAATGACTACGAGGTGTCCATTAAAAGGTGTGCTTCCTTTGCCCTTGCTGCTGTTCTACAACTGCTCCTATATAGAATACAGAGAATAACTCATGTGAAGTTCTGATGCTCATTTTTAACTGAGACACAAAACTGGTCAGATCCCAGGGACACAGGATGTCACGCTCTGGGACCCTGCCAATGTGAATGGACTGTGTCCTGTAACAGGGATTCCTACTCTCTCTTCTCCTGCCCTAGGATCACTTTCAGAAGTTCATCCCACCAGGAGGGCATTACGGGGAAGATGCTCATGGTTATGCGCACGGTCGGATGGTAGGAGGAGTGACAGCTGGGCAGCATGGGTCCAGTAAGCAGCAGCACCCCACTGTTCCGCATAGGCCTGGAAGCAAAGGAGGCCCTGGGGACAGTGGAGGGGAGCATGCGGGGCAATCAGCTGGAAGTGGTGGAGAAGGAGGTGATGGTACTGAGAAAGGCAAGTATACTCTTTGAGAACAAGAAACAGCTCAAGCGACTAGAGCTTGTTTGAACCTTACTCTTTGGGACAAGTAAATGAATTTGATTGAAACATGAATTCTTCCAAACTAAATTTCATTGCAAAGTCTAGAAAAGCTGAAGTGCCGTTAGCTTGATAGTTTTGTTTGCACGCTTCTGTGTTGCTCAACCAATCATAGGCAACAAGCAGAAGTACGTTCCTTGGCTGGACCAAAGAAATTATAGGAAACTTAATTACAGAGTTCCTAACACTGATACAGAAGTATGCCAGTATGGCATACCCTTCCCTTTCAAGGGTTTCACACTGACTACTTATTAGTATTAGTTCTTTAGCTCAGTAGTCTGACTTAACACATCAGTTTTGAGTACCTCTGACCTGATTTCAAATCAAAGTTTTCACATACATAAACAGCAGGTTTTGGATAATCTTCAGAAAGGAACAGAAATATTTTTATGTTATCTGGTAATCACCACTGGTCTACTGAAACAGTATCTTAATGAGTAAAATAATTTTGAATTTTATTTAGTCCTTGCTTAATTTTATCCTGTTTGGTTTGGACAGAAACCTTTAGAACCAAATCCCTTGTATGAAAATCGGCAGGTGAAATTGTTATTTTGACAGTCCCTATGGGATTTTACAACAAAAAGCAAATTTGCTTGGGAACCAGGAACCACTGTCATAGATGAACAAATGACTGCCTTGTAAAATCCAATTTTTTGCATTTACATTCTGGAACAGTGTCCATTTTATATAAAAATCACCTTTTACATTTTGCCCATGCCTGTGAAAAACGAATCTGTGTAGAGTCTCAGATTTTCCTCCACTGTTTTCCTATGTCTGTGTGCAGGGAGAATGATTAACCCATAGCTTTTACTTCAGAGATGGACCCAAACTGCTTTTCTTTTTCAACCCTAGCAATCCATTTACTTCTAAACAACTTATTTTAAGTCCTTTACACAGAAAGAGGGAGAGTAGTTGTTTTTATTTTTTTAATGAAAGTGAGATTCTTGTCTGCAATTCTCTGAAACCAGGAAAGCCCAGGTATTGGCAAGGTTTGAAGAAAGTAAGCAAGACAAAGAAAGAAGGTGTGAAAAAGAAGAAAGTTCATTCTTTGCCACTTACTGCTTAAGGATTTATGCTTTCTACACAAACTACTGCACCCTGAAAGCACCAGAATGTATAACTCTATTAACCTATTATTCCCATCTGCTCTAAATGAAGCTAA
Organism: Porphyrio hochstetteri; assembly: GCA_020800305.1. Classification (NCBI taxonomy): domain Eukaryota; kingdom Metazoa; phylum Chordata; class Aves; order Gruiformes; family Rallidae; genus Porphyrio; species Porphyrio hochstetteri. Next base: position 18,003,448 of record CM036911.1, read on the forward strand.
GAAGCTCAGGAGTTTTAAGGTTTATGAGGGATGAGAATTTAAACCTTAAAAGTGTGCTACATATCAATACAAACCAGTGCATTTATTGACAAGGTGGTATTATATACAACTGGAAGAAAAAAGAAAAGTTTCACCAAATGAAAAGTAGCAATCCAATTTCTGGCAATCAAGTATCTGACTTAACAGCAAAGTCCAGTTTTGTCACTGACAGGATTTTAACTTCCAGAGAGACTGCTTTTAGTCATCCTGAAGTGTTGAGCCAGACTTGTCTCTAATATGCTGGCTCAGGAGGGGGAAAATATGAATGTCTGTTCATGTAATCACAAAGAAAACACTAACTTATAAAAGTACTGAGACAAGGGAGACGGTAACTAAAGTATTAAAGAACAGACTACTGAGGAAGATATTAGTAAAGATGGCTGTGGGTTGCCAAGACCCTGAAATACGATGGTTAAATGTTTTGGTCAGTTAGAGCCAACTTCAAAGTTTGAGCCTAGTTTTGGAGTTTACAGCCAGGGTTCTGTTGCATCTGATGAAGATGAGGTTTATGTGGAGTGGTTATATCTGCTTTGATCAGAGACGAGTGAAGTATATTATCAAATTAGATAGCATTTTGCCTTATAAAAAGCTTCCCTGAGATAGTGAAAGAGATGTTGGGGTAAGAACATTGGGGTTCCTGGGGTAAGATGTTTCTATTTGAGTGGCCAAAGAGAAAAATGAAAAATCAGCTTTTAAATAAAAGCTATAATGCAAATTCTTGGATGGGTGGTTCTTAGACTGTGGTACAGCTGCCTTTGTGGATAAGGATACGAGTGGCATCTCACAGTCTTTTTAAAGAGAAACCTAACCAAACATCTTGGGCTTGAACAAGAGAGCTATAGAATCTGTGTCTCAATTTCAGTAGCAGAAAACAGAAAAGCAATGTATTTCATATGTAATCTAATGAGAGTGTTTTACCTTCCTCTGTTCACAGATGGAAAGTCAGGAGGCAAAAAACTCACTGTATTTAAAACATACATCTCCCCCTGGGAACGAGCAATGGGTATCAGCCCTGAGGATAAAAGTCAGTTCACCATTGACTTACTGTCATATAGTCCTAAAGCTGATTTCCCCCATTACAAGTCTTTTAACCGGTAAGTCTTCTTGGATATTCAATTCAGTTTATTTTGTGCAAGAAAACTTAATCACCCTGGGCACAGCACTACTGTTTTGTGGAATGTAAGTAAGTTTTAGTTGCATGTCATTTTGCTTAGCACAACTTCCTATAGGCAACAGGCCTATAAAGAGGAGATATATTAAGAGCTAGAGATTTTAGTTCAGTTTGTAGACAGAAAACTTATGCAGCTGCTAAGAGGACTTTAATCCTATTTTCAATTCTTTCTCACCCCATTTTACCAGGGAGATTTAGGGTGCCACTCTATATTACTGCAACCATTTAAATTTCAGGAGTTCAGGAAAGATACAATCAGAAGCAATATACTGCACAGTACTTCAGATAACAATCAGGATCTTCCTGCTGCTTCTGAAAAGAAGTGAAAGTTTTAGAAATATTTCTAGGGCAGCAACAATTTTCTGTTAGCAATTTTCTGATCCTATATAATTTTGCCACCTATTTCCATAGGACATCAGTACTCAGGACAAACCCGAATCCCACTCATTTCTGCAGTAACACTGCCTCTGCCTCCTACATGTACAGGGTACCAACAGGTGGGAAAGGTGTATGGCTTGGTGGAGATTGATGCAACAGGGGTGAAGGAAGTGCACAGGAGCAGGATGTGTGTTTAAATTTTTTTTTGGTACATAAGCAATGGATACTTATATGTACTTGGGAAGGATTTGTTGGCCAGTCAACTGCAACAGTGATAAATTTTACAATCTAGATAACTCTGATCCTTTATTTTCTAAACCCTATTGGTTACCCATGTTCTGTTCACTAATTCTATGTATTACCCCATGCCAGGACTGCCATGCCTTATGGGGGTTACGAGAAAGCAGCCAAACGGATGACCTTCAAAGTGCCTCAGTTTGATATTTGCCCTTTGCTTCCAGAATCTCTCATGATATATAATCAAAATTTCAGCAACAGACCCTCCTTCAACAGAACCCCAATACCCTGGATGCCTTCAGGAGACTCCGAGTACCATGCTGAGATCAATGTGCCAACGAGTGGTGAAACAGAAGAGCTGTAAATCCCCACAGCCAAGGCCGCCTTTTTTGTCCTCAGCCCCTTCTATTTGCAAGTTGATAGTAAGGAGCTAAGTGCAACTCTAGCCCTGTTAGCCCTTCCTTTCTTTTGCCCTTACGCCAGACAAGTTCCTAGCAGGTTCTAAACTTACCTTCATGGTGGTGTCAATCTATATAAGAAGCATTCTGAAGGAAAGGAGCTTTTTATTCATCAAGGCATAAAAGGGCAAAACTAGGAAGTGTTCTTCTGTTTAGCAATGCTAAATGCTGCCTGTCTGCTCCATAATAAATCCATTTTGTCATATCTTAAGAAGTAATAAAACATCCAAGAGGAAAAAAGCCTTTGTTTTCTCTTTTAAAAACACTGCTGAATCCATTTGGGGATTAGCAATAACAAAAGTTAATCTCACAACTGGACCATTAGCATGGGAAGAAAGATTGGGGACTGATGGAGATGATCATAAGACAGGTATACAGCAAGGTGGCTCGGATAAATACTATAAAATTGTGACTTTGGGCGGTAATGATACAGGTAATCATAACTGCATCTGAGACAAAAAAGCAAGTCAGCCTGGCAGTGTAACAGACAGATTAAAGAATTTCACTGCCACCTAAGATTACCCAATTCTCCAGAGTATAAACTAGGTGATAGCTTAAGCAGGTTGTGTTATTTTTCTCACAGAGAGACCAAGAAGGCAATGGGTCATGACCAAACAGAAGTACACCTAGATGACATAACTTGCCAATAGTTACAGAGCAAGAAAGAAAAAAAATTAACTACAACAGAAACAATTTGACACCTGCAATGCTGCATTACTTATTCAAATACACAGATCAAAGTCTGTTCCATTTCTTGTAACAGCTTTATCAACGCCACACATATAAGAGGGCAGGCAGGCAGGCACTGTGGAAAAAACAATAAAGAACTTTATTTCTCTACATTAAATACCTTCTGTTTCATGAACATTTGCACTCTCACATATAACACACAAGACTGCTGTTTCAATATCATACCCTACCTCAGCCTGCATGGAGACCGGTTTGTAATTGTCTGTCTGGCGCCTTCTTCATTTCCTCTTATAAAGAGGGCTAAGCAACTTATTTACATGGACAGCTTCCACTGCAGCACTTTTACCTATGAGTTTATCCTCCTTGCCTAGAAATCCCTGCGACCATATATTTGATTTTTATTCTGTTTGGATAGTTATCAGGTTGGCTTTATTACACTCCTCTAAAAGGCTACCGCCAGGGTTACCCTGAGATCTCTTAAGAATTGTGCTAATAATAACAGGCTGCAGAATGAATGAGTTCTGCTGAAGTAGCTATTATATGTCCTATTGAATGATTAAGAAGTATCCATAACTCAGTTCTGTGAATAAAGTTAAAAACATAAGGGTGGTACTTTGATCTTCTGAAGAACATTTCAACAAACATGGAAAAGGTCTTCTTTTTTGACAAGTTCCTACAAAGTCTAACAAATCAATAGAAAAAACTTGTTTCTTTGGATAAAATGGATCCAGAAATTAATTGAAAATCCATTTCCCACATTGATTTTCTTTGTTAATGCCTACTATAAATACATGCAAATTTCATGGGTGAAAGATATTTACATGGGAAATTCTCAAATATTATTAAACTAATATTTTATTCCATATTTGATCTCTGTCTGGAGATAAAGTTGCTGTGGGTTTTCCAACACTTTTAATCAATCTTTTCAGTTACATTGTAGTTAAGATGGGATCCATTTTCCAGTTCGAAAAGTATTCTATAGATTACAAGAATCCTGGGTACAAACAGAACGCCAGAGGAAATTTCAGCAAAAACTACGTGACACTACACAAAGTATTTTCCCACCATATATGCCATTTATTACCTCCCCTTTTCTAACACAGATTTAATACTTCTGCAATACAGAATTACATTATTTATAAAGTGAAATAAATGATGCTTTTGTGGTAAATGTGTCAGAAGCAGGAGAAACAAGGCAGTTTGGTACTCGATAGTCATGGTTTATTTACAGTAGCGGGTATTCCAAATCATGGGCCAGTTAGAGATGTCAAATTGGAGGGGAGGCTGGCTGCCCTGTGGAGGGGTGAGTACACAAGCCCCCCCACAACTGGGGGCAAAGCTGAGTGCTGGTGACAGGGTCCATCAATCAGTGAGGGGATGAATCATGCACAGGGGCCATCCAGCTAGCCTTGTCAGGAGCAAAGTGAGACAGGGCTGGACACAAGCTACTCTGTGGGTCCAAAGTCCATCGAGGAGACAGGCTAGCTACAGCATGGGTCTCAGCTGCACCCAGGAGACTGGAGTGCAGGCCAGCACCCCTACAACATAGCTCAGACAAGGGCTCCAGGCCCAAGGCTGAGCTTAAATGGAGTTTCTGGGCCATAATGGGACAAAGGTCCTAGGTGAGGCTGTTCAGGGCAACTAAGGGCTGTTGGTGCATACAACACAATGATACCAAAATTTTGGGAATTCCAGTATAATCACAATAATAATTTGATTTCTACTGGAGAATAAAACAAACAAACAAAAGACTAAATAAAACAGGTCCTTTAACACTGAGGGAAAAGTAAGAAATACTGTGCAGAAATAGCATAGTGCTCTCTGGTGGTGTAGTTTCAACGTTCCCGTGTAGAAAGAAGGCAGCAACATCCAGCAAGAAGGTCAAAGGAATGGCCATATATCCAAAATTCCCTCTGGTTCATAACCTAGGGTTTGACAAGAGTTTTTGTCTGTGTGCTCCATCATTCCAAACCCAAAATGGGGATAAAAAGTTGCAATGTGCTTGGAATTAGTGTTGTATAATTTCAAATTATGAACAATATTGCTATAATTCATACTTGTAAACTAAGAGGATCCTTAAATTTTGGTAGATCTGCTTAATGAGGCATATAGCTCTTCTTTTGCCACTACACTTTCAATTTCAAATACTGTCAAGCAGGATTTATGTGCTTTTGTTTCTAGTACAAAAAGGGAAATACAGCACTACATTTTGTGGAACAATTCAAACAACTATTGTCCTGATGTTTACATAGCTTAAAACACAGTTTAGGCATTATTGAAAGTAATGGTAAAAGAGAGAAATTCTTAATCCACATTCTGTCTCAAAAATAATTAATTTCAGTGAGGCTTGCAGCTACTGTAATCAGGGCAGAAGTTTGTTCAAAATGATCAAATATTTAAGAAGCAGCAAGTAACTGTTCCTGCTCTTTGTTTTCCTTGGGCTATGATGTAGACTCAGGGGAATCACTTATGTCAGATAACTATTTATATTTGGAATAAGAGAATTTTGTAAGATTTAATTACACTGGATTTCCCCCACATACTAGGAGCTATAGAATAGGAACTCAGTCATCTGCTTTTAAGCAGGATCACCAGAGTTCAAGATAAGAAAGAACTAAGAAATTATTGAGCCCATTCTCTTGTGAAGGCAGGCTACAGTTCCCTCATTGAGGATGTATTGGGTATTAAGCTTACTCCATGGAACAGCAGCCAAAAATCACGGAATCACTAGGTTGGAAAAGACCTTTGAGATCATCGAGTCCAACCATACTAAACCCATTTAATAGAGAGGGCTGGCCCATGAAAAACAGAATGGATAGAATTTTGTGACATCCAGATATTTCAGCCAGAATACAAAGTTCTTACATTTTTAGTTATTTACAGGGTTATTTTTAGGAATATTATTTGACTATATCCAAGATTTGAAATCTCTCCAATGTAAAGCACTTTGTATGATAAAGAATCTAAGACACAGGGAAAATTCATAAAAAATAGTGCCCATGCTTTAATGTAAAAGAAAGGTGCTTAATAAATCTCAGCAATGCTACCCATAAATATGGACTTGGATGTCTTAAAATCTTGTCTGAATTTATAGCTGATGGCACAAATATGTGGCAGATAGTAGCACAGTTGGTATGCTTCTGTATTGCACAGAAAATCTTCCATTTGACTGCAATGTATTCCCTAATCAAAGGGTTTGCATCTCATGATTGTCTCTCTCATGTGAGCAGCTCACCATTTGTGATAATGAGGATATAAATCATATGACTAACATCTGGGAATTACATTTGATGTTGTTATTGACAGAGCATTTAGAGAAGATGGCTTTGTCATTAGGCTTAGTGACTCTCTCAAATAAAATTTGGAACAGTTTCAGACTGTTACTAGAACATGGGCTTTGTCTTGTTTTACAATTTTTAAAGATCATACTGTGAAGACATAAAATGAACTCACTTTTCTTACACAAGACAGCAGGCACCAGACAGCTAACAGCCTGAACACGATTGTTGTGTTGTGGAGCAAAGAGCTCCGCATGTGGCTGTCTTGCCATGGGAAGTGCTGATGTGGGCACAAGCCTTGAACATTCACTGTACCGAGGGTTTTTTCTGCCAAGCCTGTCTGCAAGTGTATGTCCTCTTCCACAGAAGACCCATAGGTGATACCATCTGGCAAACACCCCACTTCCAAAGGAATGCCCCATGGCAAAACTAGCTGCTCTTAGCACTTCTCCAGCAATTTACAGGGTCCACTGCTGCCCATCCACAGCATGCCTGCTCATTTCTCTTGAATATTAGAAAAGCTTGCAAGACAGCCTGCTGGCTCACAGCACATTAATACATTTATATGCAATCTCATCTGTGCCTAAATCCTCAAATTGCTGGTTACAAACTAGTTTAGACAAGTTGCCTGTTCTGTCTTGGAGATGTGCCTGACCAGGACCACAGATAATCAAGCAGACTTTGCAGACACACGCAGAAGAGATTGCACACATTTTGTGGAACCCTACAACTTTTGTGAACTGCTGAGTGTGTGGGATTTGGGAGACTATTAATTATACTCATGTACTAGTAAAAAGTCTCTTCAGCTAATGTAATAAATTAGCAGTGTCTTGATACTGAACCTCTTGCTCTCTATGTATTTAACACACAATGTCATCTCTCTGATGATCATCTCTCTGCTTGCAGTACAGTTTACCTGATGCTTTAATGAGTGCAGGTACTTACTCACATATAGTGTTAATTAACACATGCAGTACAGGGAAGAGAACTACACAAACCACTCTGAAGCACTGCTCTTAAATGCAACCTAAACTCCAGTCAGCTTAATAAAAAAAAATCTCAAATATCAACTCTCCCTTTAATATGAAATTATACTTTTTAGAAACATTATTTGTATAAAAACTTTAATGCACATTTTCCAACTTTGCTGAAGAAGACCTGCAGGCATTTCCTTTGTTTTGTTTTGACCTTTTGATTATCAGTTTAAAAAACCACAAAATGTTTTGTGCCATGAGTTTTAATTTTAAAAGTGTGTTTTTCATTTAAAGACAATTCCTGTCTGATGTACTTCCAGGGAGAACTGACAAATGAATTTGCAGACAGGGACCACTGCTCTTTAAGAAGTAGGAAAAAGTTACAGCTATAGGTCTAGTCAGAGTTACAATGAACATTTGCCTTTCAAAAATTCACAGTGAACGAACAAATGCATAAATAAAGTGAGATTAATTTATGGTTGCAAGTTCTTCTAGTGCCAAACCAAACTAGTTATTCTTTGTTCTTCTAATAACGCTTATTTTTTGGAAATTTGTACAGGGAAGGCATAACCATACTATGCAGGCTAACAAAGGTCTCAACTCTTCCCAGGCTCAGACATGAGCCAAGGGCAACACCACTGTTTTACTCCAAGTCCCTGCATTTGTAGCTGAGGAGAAAAAACATATTAAGGCACTAACAGCAGTGAAAAAGGCTACCCACTACACAGTGCTTTACTTGTGCTCCGAAACATCCCTCTACACGAAAGGGTAAATAAGGACTCTGCAGACTTCCCCTTCTTACTGGGGGAAGATCCTGCTTTAAGCAACAAGCTCATTATACATCATTTACTGCAGGGAAAACAAAGTGGCCCCTGGAAGGAGGAACAAACAAACAAGAAACTTTCTGCTGGCCAGCCTAAGGACAACCTATGGGCCTTATCACACAGGACCTCCCCTGCTCACAGATGCTATACAAATTCAATTACACTGAAGAGTGCTTTAGTCAAACTCTACAGTGCCTGGCTTAGATGAAGAATTACTTCCATATTCTATTATAAAAACAGACATGCTTTAATAGGCCTAAAGCTAGAATGGATTCAGGGCTTCATTATATCTGCTATCTCTAAATGTTTCTCTTAATTATCTTTGGTCCCTAAGAGAGGCTCAAGGCCTTCCTTATTTATTCTCTCTCCCAACATGATTGGCTTGATTCCTAAAGCAAAAGACTGAAATGGGATGGGAAGTCACAGCGAGTAAACAAGCATTTTCCCAAATGCACAAAGTTGGGGTTTTAAAAATTATTTTTAACTTTTTTATTATTTTAGTGGTGTTAGAAATGCCATAGTAACAGCAGTGGCACAAACAGCATTGCAGACTTGGTTCTACTACTCTCTGTGCATCTGGTATATGACTGACAGTATACCTGAATTATCAGAAGCTGGTAATTCTGGCATACAGAAATGTATTTTTTAGATATAGAACATTATGCATCAACTCACTCATATATAAAAATGGGGCTCAACAACTGGTTAAAAAAAACTTCCTCCACAACTTACAGAGCTGGTGGCACTCCTCTAAGAACTGTTACAGAAGACATCTCTCTCAGATGTTACACTGAAATACAAGGGCAGAAAAGAAAGTGTATTACCCCTCATGCCTTCACATTTCAGTTTGACTAATTAATTACAGTGTTTATCCAGGGTGCTAGCACTGAGATATCAACTGCTCCTAAAAATGGCAGTCCTCCCAGTCACCTTGATCCTGAATTAACAGGAAAGGACCCATTCATTACAGTGGGCTTGAAATGCATTTCTTGGATATCGGCAAAAATACCACTATGCCAGAGTTAATATTAACATCCTCTGCGCTGGTGACAGGAAAACCACATACTCCAACATTCAGCTGATGTATTCAGGGAGTTTGAGCTTAATATTAATTTCATACATTGACAAGTATTCAGAAGATTGTAATACAAATTTGTGGAAGATCTTAGTCAATTTTTTTCTGAAATGGTCTAATTCACACCTGGGACAGATGATTTTGAAGATGGGATGTTACAGCTCTAACCAGTGAGGAGACCCAGCTCTGATGTGGAATACAAGTCAATTTTTGCTAGATGTGAATGTGTTGTGAACCTTTGGCTCCAGTCACATCCCTCAGCTACCACAGCCCATGCTTTGCAATTGTTAAGAGACTAAACACACTCTGCAAAGCTCACCTATTTCTTTTCTGGCAAGAAGGCGGCATTCCTATGCAGGCAGCTCCATCGAGCAAACCCTGCCGCAAGAGCTTAAGGCCCTGAAGCGCACTAGGCTGCTCCGGGCGTAACTAGCCTCGTTGCTGCGGGCTGAGAGCCTCCTGCAACGCCAGACCGGGCCCGGCCGGGCCCGCAAGAGCGGGGCTTCACCCGGCGCTGAACCAGCTTGCAAACACCGACCTCTGAGCGCCGCCACCTCGGCGGGGTAAGGCGGTTTACCGGCACTGAGTTAGCCCCGCACACCCCTGAGGTTACTCCTAGCTACGCCCCGACTTCGGGCCGAGTCCGGGGACAGCTCTGCGGGCTGCCTCCCAACGAGGGGCCTTAAGCACTCCGAAGACCTCTTGCCCGTTCTGGGACGGGGCACCAGGTTAAGCCGCATGACCTCCGAAGCGACCCAACGCAAGGAAGGGCTGCCCTGCGCTGCGGGAAGGAGAAGCAGCAGTGGAAAAGCCCACCCAGAGCGGATCTCACCGGACTGACCGGCAGCGGGCTCCCTGGGCCCTCTCGCGAGAAGCAGCGCCCCACGGCGCGGCCCGCGGCTCTCGCGGGAAGATGGCGCCTCTCGCGAGAGGCGGGTGCCGCGGCTCCCCGTAGCTATAGCAGCAGGGGATGAGGGCGGGTGGGGGAATGTGGTGTGTCGCGGCGGGACCTGGTGCCGGCAGGTAGGTTCTTGTCGTCCCGACGCTGTCTTCTCCTGGGCTCTCGCTCTGGCTGTCCGGAGCTGTACTAGCCCTCGCGGTGTCGGCCAGCAGCGGGGTCAGGACTCCGGTGGCGGGACGGGAGGGGTAGCTCCCTTCAGCGGCACGGGCGGGCTGGGTGAGGGGCCGGGGCAGTTCGTACCGTGGTGTGAGTAGCAGCCGGGTCCCTGCGGGGCGCGGCGGGAACACCAGAGCCAGCGCTCTCGGGTGCGCTTGGGTTTTCTTCCCTCCTGTCCCGTCACCTGAGGGAAGAGCCCTGTGCATTAGCTGGCTGCGCGTTGCGTGTGCCGGGAGACCCGCGAGTGACTCTCCCAACTCCGTGAAGTGGCGCGGCCCCGCACGGCCTGGCCGCTGCTGGTGGCGGGGCGGCCGGCCCGCGCCTGGGCAGGCTGCGGGCAACAAGGTTGCTGTGCCGGGACTCCCAGGGCTTGACCTCCGGCGTAGTGCTGAGCGAGGGGCCCCCGCTGTCTGCCGGCAGCTGGTCAGCTTTGGCGGAGGGAGGGAGTAGCGGGCATGGAAAAGATCTGGTGGCTAAAAAGGTCTTTTATCAGCCGGAATCTTTGGAGTTGTATCGCTGTCGTGTTGGTTAGTAACTCAGGCACGACTAACAGCCATTACGCTTGCATAGAAGCTGTTGGTTAGAAGCCGCCGCTCAGTTACACTGTTGTGTTTACTACGTCGGGCCAAGGTAGGCAAAAGCATGTGCTAAGGCAGAAACTGTTTGCTTTTCTAGGATCTGATTTCACTTGAAACCCCTCGTACATGAGGAGGGTTATGAGCGAAGGATTTGTGAAGATTACAGCCCTAAATAAAACCCATAACAATGTTACACCTGCCTTCAATAAGTTGTGGACACAATGGCTTTCTGGTGTTCGGCTGAGTGAGGCTGCTGTGAGGATTGTAGTGGCTGGTCATGTGTGTGAAAAAGAATTCAAAGAGATTTTCAGATTTCAGAACAAATTCTGAGTGCTAGAATCATGGAAAAATAAGCATGTGAAATGGGGGGAAAATAATTGTGTGACTTCTCACGCGGTTTGAAAGAAAGAAGTGTGTACTGAAAACAAACCTCGCTGTGCTGCTTCTCAGGCTTGGAAAAAGTTCTGTGACTGAAAGGGTTTGTCCTGCAGCATACGTGATATTGAATAGCAGTTTTGGAAAACAATAGTAGCAATAGCAGCATGGATAGTCTTGTGTTTGTTTCCAGAGGGAAAAAAGTACTGCTGTGCTGAGAACTAAACTGAGGCACTAATGCGTAACTTGAACATGACAGCTTTTAGAAATAATTACCAAAAATGTATTATTGCAAAAAAAAATTTGAATGAGTCCATTAAAATCTGTTCTCGTTTAGGGATTGGTAGAAATAATGATAACTTCACTAGGCAGAATACTTGCTAAGTTCTATTCCAGCATCTTACTGAGTGTAGTTAATCAAGCTGCATATCATTCTGACTGAATTAAATGGGAGCATAGCAGCCTTTATTCCCTCCCCCCGCCCCCCAACCTGGGAAGCCTTTTGGCACAGTGTCCTTAGGATGGGGTGAGAAGGAAGGGTGTGCCTGATTTGTCCAGTGCAGACAAACTTACGGTTATCCCAGAGAACTTAGAAATTTTGCTTTCTTTGTGCTAGTGACAGCTGTAAAAGCATTTCAACTCATTCTTTCAGTCATTACAGGTAAAAAAATGTCAGTTCTCTCTGTTCTGGGTTAACGATCTATTTTGAGACTGCAGTCACAAGTTCATTAAAAAGGATAACAGGAATTTAAATAAATCCTTCTTTATCCGGTCCTGGTGATGTTATTAGGCATTAAGCCTTCTTATGCGAATTTTCATGGAGACTACATAGAGGAGAAAGTGTGTTTATTTCCCAGTTTGTGGAGCTTCCAAATCCGTGTTACCTTGAGTAGTGGCAGTGCTTTTAAGTATCACGTTATTATAGTTACAGTAGGTTCTTGTCCATGCTAATCTGAATTTAGCTTCTGTTGTGTTTGAGTGCTCTGTAAACATAACTTTGGAAAGAACAGTTGTGGCTGTCCTGAATAACTTCTGGCGTACTATGCAAAATGCATCAAGTGATTTAAAAAGGAAACCGAGGTAGGAGGATGAAAGAATAATTAAAGTCACAGCTATTCTTTCTAAAAAAATCTGCTTACCTTACTCTTCAGAACCAATGTCTTTTACAGGTGCCCACAAGCACGTTTATTATAACTTGATTAGTCTTTTCACTTTTCTCATGTGACCTTCTGAAATTTAAATCTCTTACACATCCTTCAGTTTCCTAATGCTTTTTCAAACAGTTTATTTTTCATTTCTTCTCTGAAATACTCCTTGCCTTTATCTGAATTTTGCCTTTAAATTTCTTTCTTTCCAGTCACCATTCCAAAGTTACTGTGTATTTCTGTCCCTGGAGGTCATTCCCTAGCACAGATGTATATGCTGTGTTTGATGGCAGAGAGGACCAGCAAGAAATGTTATTACTGACTGTCAAGGAATTTTGATAGTCTTGCATGCATCTTGCTATTGTTCCTCTAAACTGCAGTCTAGTCTTTAAGATTTTGCGTTCACCTGTAGGCAGTCCCCTTCCCTAGGCTTGTGCCCCATGTGTGAGATCTTGTTGAGGAACTGTCTCCTAGCTGTAGTCTGGATGCTTTCTAAGGCAAGTGACACAATACAGAGGTATCGCGTCTCTTGACGTGCAAGTTTATTCCTTCTTTTCTCTTCATTATGTCACTTGATGCATGGAGTCTTCTGTTCTGTGACCTGAAAAAATTAAAAGGTTTGGGTAGATCTCACCAGCCATTGTCTACACAGGATTAGTTTTTGGCCCAATTAGGGTATCTTTGGCAATGCTACACTGACTTTATGGCAGTAGACTACATGCCAGGTCAGTCATTCGGCTTGCTGAACTTATGTGCAATTGTTCAGTTGGGAAGTTAACCTGTTGTGGCTTGGAAAAGGGAGGAAAAACTTCAGTATCTTATACACACTGCAGTAAAAAACAAGGAACCTGCAAGGAAGGCAGGAGACTCTTAAGTTATTTTTTCCACAATTACCAAGATTTGTGAGCTGTATGTATTCTGTACTAGTCTTGAATATTAGGAGTAATGTTTCATGTTCACAGTGTGTAAAACTTCCGGTTTATCTTGTCTAGTATCCTAAATATGTGAAGTAAAGGTGATCTTCAAGGTGCTATATTAAAATTGGTGTCTCTAATTGCTTCTGTAGAAGTTACTGCTTGGTAAAATGAAGAAATGTGGTACCTGCTGAGTGTTTGATGTGAATGTTGACAAACTATTAAGAAACTAGAGGAGGTTGGACTTCTGGTTTTGAGGCTTAAAACCATTTTTGTTCTAATTATGAAAGCGTGTGTGAAGTTGTGTATTGTTATGGACTAATCTATACATTTTCTGCCTAACATATCTATGAAGAAATATTGTAAAAAAGTGATTTCTCTAATATCATTCATAGCAACTTGTAAACTAACCTGTTTCTGAACTAAACCCATTTGCAGGAAATACAGTTCTTGAGTGTTGCTGCCACAATTGTTTGTTTAAACATTTTTTACTACAAATATGTAATAACACAGATATTAAATTTTGTATTCCTCTTACAGAGCACCAAGACCATTTTCTTCAAAACTTTCAGCCTCATGAAATGCATCTTTGAACAAGATATCCAAAGCAATCTTTAAGGTGCACTGTGAAATCTCAGTTTGAAAACTTGCTCATTGGTGTCTCTTCTTTCTTGTCTTCTTTCTTCAGTAATAAAAAACCTGAAAGCTTTGTGCTGGTACAGAGGTAATTGGGTATCTGAGAGGCAGAGGTAATCTTTATCCACGGAATGATGTGTTGTGCTGCTGGTGGTGTATTTTTCACCGTTTCTCACACTTTCCCTAGGTCCTGGTGTGGGGATGGTGCCTAAGGACGAAGAGATTACTTCTGTCTCTATTCAATTTTTTGTGACTTTGCTGGGGTGAAGTTGTTTTCAGGAATGCAAATTGTAATGGTGCATCTTGAGTTTGATGGGAATTGGACTGAGCCTGACAAATGAATTTGTGAAAGGCAGAGCTGCCAGATGATAATAGCTTGCCTTCATTACTAACTAGTTTAGATTTGAACCAATGACCTAGAGGTGAAAAGCTCAGCATTGCATTACCAATCCTGTGATCTATCCATATGTTCTCTTGTTTAAAGTCCCTATAGTCCTCTTAAACAGAACACGCGGCAACTACTGAGGATCATTTACACTTGTAAATACTAGAACAGTGTCCATTCCAATTGCTGGCTGTGCATGTGAGGACAGGGAAGTTAAATATAGCTACAATTTCTTACACTCTCCGGTTTTTCATTAGAAACTGTGTACAAACCCAACCATATGGCAAAACCCAGCATTACCTTAAAACCATTAACAAAGAACCTATTGCCACCGTTAGCAGGAAAATGAATCTGTAGCTCTAAGTAGCATGCTAGGAGTTATTAATAACCCGCAGGCTGCTGCTAAGAAAATGAACTTAAATGAAATATCATTAGGAGCTGAGTCAACCCACCGACACTTCTGCACGTTGCATCCAGGTTTGTATTTATCTATGGAAGTCTTTTCAGACTATATTATCATTATTGCATGGCTACTTCATATGTTCTTCATTGAGTATCTTCATTGTGCTTAATCCTGTAAAAAGCATAATGGAAAATTATTTCCATAGATTTAATAAAACAGGTTCAAGAAAGTATTTGAAATATGCAGATAATGCATAATCCAATTTCCCATTCATTCTGAAATAAGATGTTTCTAGGCAACCTACTTAATGGGAGGAGGTCAAGAAATAAATACTTGTCCAAGTAATTCTTAGTTTATAAGGTTATTAAAACAAGTTGCTGTCTGCAGGGTGTAGTTTCTGTGAGATACAGAAATAATAAAGTTTACGTTTGGATGTACTTGGATTGCTTTTTTATCTCCTTATCCCTTCTTTTCCAATACTTAATCCCATTCTCCTCCATAACAAGGGACAGTGCTGTGAATAGTTTGTATTTAGTGACCTGCTGACAAATCAAATGAGAGAGGTGACTTTTCCTACTTCCTCCTCACTAAAAGTGCAAGTTGGATATTTTTCCTCTTCCTGACCATCAGTTTTCACGTGGTCTATAGGAATATGAATTGCTTTTGAGATCTCTATTGTTTGGTTGTGTTTTTTCCAAGTTGTTGGAAATTGGCCAAACAATTAAAAAAATTGTTGGAAGAAAACTGATTTTGGTCAGATGCTTCTGTGGGCAATAAAAATTACTTGCTGCCTAGTTACTAATGCAGTTAGGCTTATGAGCATGCTGTCTGATGTATCCTTGGTCACATTTTTGTTTTTCTCCTGCTTTTTCAGCTAGAGCATCCCACTTAGAGAAGCATCTTCCTTACTTTTTTTTTTTAAATAGCTTTTCTGGTATACAGGATGTGATCAATTTCTGTTTTGTCATTTTTTTCCCACTCCTTTGATGGCACTGCACTCATTTCCCAGGGTTTCTGTCATTAAAAGCAAAATGTCTGCATCCTTGCGGGTTTTTCTCTTTGAGTTTATTTTTGGGTTTTTTTTTTTTGTTTTGTTTTGTTTTAGGATTGCAGAAACCAAGTTTTTAAGACTCAAATTGTGACTGTTTTCTTCTGTTTGAACATATCTCCAATGATACAGATAAGACTTCACTAAATTGTGGTTGGCTGTGAAAGTGTGACAGGACGTGAACCCTGGTGATCTTTTGCTTAATTGGTTTGCAGTAGGCCCTGGCTTGTTACACTTTGCTATTACTGATTTGGTCAAGCTTGCAGTGCTTCAATTTGAAGGCCAGAAGCCTGGTTTTGGAGTTACTTGACCCTGTCATCTTATACAGCTCTGAAAATTCAGACAGTTAAAGCTCAGCTGTTTCTCATACTGTTTAAATCAGAATGTGGGTTATTGTAGACATCTATTTTTAAAATGCAATCAAGCTTACAAAATGGTATAAACACTTCTTTGCACAAAGGTAGGTTTTTATGGGTATATCTGTTGCAAACAAGCAGTAAGTAGTTGCTGGTTCAAAGGTTAATAATGCTAAAGGCAGAAGAAGGTAGGATTATCTGTAATAAATAGCGATCACGTATTAGTGTCTTGTGTAGAATTACTTATTGTGGCACAGTTTGGCTCAACCAAAATTTATACAGAAGTACACAGTATAGAGTGTGTATGTGGCCAACAGTTTGCAGATGAGAACCCTGTGGGAAATCAAGCGTGTTGGGTTTTTTTTTTCTTTTATTTCTTTCTTTGGTTTTTTTCCTTTCCTCTCTCCTATCTGTGTGAAACTTGTTTTGGCATTTTACACTCTAAAGACCAGCTAGCTTGTTCTTTTCTAATAGCTGGTAAAATGTAAATCAATATTTGTAGTAGATAATGTTTGGTGCATGTAATTCTTATGTTTGGGGTTTTTTTTTAAAGTTATGTGGTTTTATTAAATTTTGACTTTTCAAAATAATGAATGGACTAAAAATATGTGAGAGTGATTCAGACGTGGGAGACTGTTTGAAGAGGAGGATTTTTCTGTAAGCATTTCCACAAAATGTTAGAATAAATGTATTCTGGGAAATAGTTAATCAGTAAAGTGTATCACAAAGCAGAGGATAGCAAAAGACTTTTCAGATCCTCTAGCTGGTATTCCCAGTAGAATGAACTTATAAATGGATCAATAAAAAACAGCTAATGCATCTCATGAGCTGTACTGTGACATGAAAACAGGTTAATGTCCTTGCTACATCTATGTGTTATTCAAGAAAATAGGTCAGAGCGGAGAAAGGAAGGGAAAATTAATTTTTTTTTTAAAGTGTTGATTATATAATCTGCCTGTTCCCTAAAACTCTTGCATTCTATGTATCAGAGGCACGCTAAAAAATAGGTAGCACAGCTTCATAAAACTTGTGAGTAGTAACTGCAGTGTTCTCTCTGATGTCCTTTACAGACAATGTTGCACACAACAAATATGTGCAGTACTCACATTGTAATAGGTGACATCTGGGGAGTTCATGTAAATACTTTTTGAAGTATGTTAAAAAAGGCATTGCCAACAAAAACTTTAGAACCCCTTGGTTATGGATGCTTGATAGATTTTAAATAGAGATTTATTTCCTTTTCTCAAAGAGATCTAGGAAAAAGAGTGCAGCAGTGTGAGCTTGGCAATGCTGCAGGATAAACATTAGTTTTCATTGAAAGTGCTGTTTTTAAGGTGTTCCAAATTTGTTTAAATTCTTGAAGCTAGAAAAATGCCATGCGTTTTTCAGGGAAGCTTTTAAAAACGTCATTTTAGACATTTCTTAAATGCATTGTTTCAGGAGAGGATGGGCACAGAGAGAATATAACTTTACTGTTGGCAAAAAGGTATTTATATGATCTTCTTTTAGATAGTTTGGTGTAAGGCTGTAGATTTCATGTGGAAACAGCTGTCTTTTTAAGAAAATACATTTCTTCTCAAGAGCTCTTCCTTTTTGGGAGAGATAGAAAGGTACTTTAGTAATGTATTTCTTCAATCAGTCCATTACTGTTACTAATTATAGTGGTAATGTTCAGCAGTATAATTATCACATAAACTGAACTATTTACCACTTCTCCATTATGTTTTTCTCTGTTGCTTGTGATGGGTTGTACTCTGCCTGTTTGTCTGATATAACAGCTGCAGCCTGTAAAGGTACCTGGGCAATGCCACTGTATTCAGTTGTTGGTCTGGTAGGAACCAGCAGTGTCCACAGACAGAAAATGATGGAGTCTTCCCAGGGTTATTTTGCAAAGGAGTATGTGAGATTTTGGGGGAGAAAAGGTGAAAAATGCATTATTGTTGCAGTGTCATGCACAACTGAACTGCTTAATTCTGCTGTGAGAAAATATTACTTCAAGTATCAGTTACCAGATTATATCGCTTTTTTCCTCTGATAAGGAATGTATGTATTGTTTCTTGTCTTTACCACCCTGCTTTATTTCGATGGCATCGAAGAAAAAAGTGCAACAATATTCCAGGTTGTTCATGGGCTTCCGTTCCTTTTCGTAGAGTCATAGAATGGTTAGGGCTGGAAGGGACCATAAAGATCATCAAGTTCCAATTCCAACCCCCCTGCTATGGGCAGGGACACCAGAAATTCATATTTTCATATTTTCTTATTCCAGTTTGTATGGAATTTGAGTAATGACATGAGCACTGAATGCTGGGGCCCATACACAAAGATGTGAATGAATTATGATACTCCTTTGTAATTGTGAATGGCCTTGAATATTAATAACACTCAGATTTTGATACTTGATACAACAATGGAAACACAGCTTTTTGAGGTGAACTGTGAGAATTTTCAGCGACAATTCCTTGTTTTCTGTGTTCTAAACTTTCACCACTTCTGTAGGATGCCAGCCTGTTGAACTGATACGGGAGTGCCAGTGGGTCTCTTTTATGTAGGACATAACAATGTCTTAATTTGCCTAGTAGTACTAATGTCCCCATTTGGCTAGTGACAATCACTCATAAATAAGCAGTAGGAACATCCATCAGGAATTATATGAGCTATGTTAGGAATTTAAGGACACATTAAAATGACATGTTTCAGCTGGCTGTAAGGAAGACTTTACCCCCCCCCCCCCCCCCCCCCCAATTAAGACTGTCATACATTTCAGTGGAAGGCTGTGCAGTCTCCATTCTTAGATGATTTCAAGACCAAACTGGATAAAGCCTGGCCAATCTGATCTGACCTCTGCTTCAGCAGTGTTGTCCTTATCTGCATGAGGTGTTCATTTGTAAATTCCTTTGGTATGAATGGCCTCATGTGAGCCTGCAGATTTAGAGGGACCAGCTCAGGAAGAAAAGGAGTGCAGAGAAATTGCTGTCCAACTGTCCTGGGAAGTGGCTGAGGCCATGGGCAGATTAACTCCTGCTTTGAAGCATGATTCTGTGAAGATTTAGTACAGGTCAAGGCATTTTCCTGAAGGAATTTAACCAAACTATGAAATCCTGTGTTCTAAAGTTTAAGAAATTATGGAGGAACTTCACTAAGCAAACACTGATTTTTTTGTAGAAGAAATAGAGGATTCTGACACATCAGACATAATATTCAGAACCAATTCTACCTGTTTTTCTCTGAATTAAACTTGAGCTAAAACTTCAGATCTACTAGATAATTATATGATGGCTTTTAAGCAGGAGGTCACCAAGGCACTGTATGATGTGCCTGTTGCTGAGTTTATTGCTTCAACTAAATTTCTCTTTCTTTTGTGGATTTCTTTGGTTTGTGGTTGGTTTGGTTTTTGGGTTTTTTTTTTTTTTGCTACTGATATAAATGAAGACAGAAAGAGGCCAAAAATAAATTTTGTTTAATTGCAATCAGCTGTTAAGCAGACTGAACTGCATAAATGTTTTTAAAAGAATATCATTGTCAGTTACTTTTCAGTCTTTAAAAAGAAAGGACGCATTTAGATTGAAAAATAGTTCTGTTAAGGAGATTTTTTTTAAGACTATATAAAAGTCTTTTTGTGTTCAGAGTTATGTTGTGAGAGAGGCAAAATCGTAGAACCTATAATAATTTATGCTTTTATTGTATAATTAGTATAGTTTTATATGGAGGTTAGTACCTACTTATAGTGGGAAGGAAGATATCTTTCTTCTCTATTTCGTAGTAATATTTTCTTGATGAAACTGGTCCTAGACTTAATTGAGGTCAGTTTTGTTTTAAATACCCATTTTACATTTCTGTGTCATCCTTTGAAGTATTTGGTCTTCCTCCAACACCATTTTCATTTATGTATTTTAAGGAGAGCTCCAGATTCAGAGCCTGATTGCCACAGTAGAGTTGCTGGTGCTGCAAGGTGGTGTTCTGTTCTGTTCTGCGTGGCTGCTCCAGTTTGCCAAATTACTTTGATATGACGCAGGTGCTTTCCAGTGTGAATACTGAAGTGACATCCAGCTGCTTGTTTTGGACTGCACACAGTTGGTAACAACTGAGAAACAGTTCAAGAAATAGCTTGTCCCTCACTTCCCCCCACAATCATCTCATATCTATCCTCCCCCACGATGACTGTAGACAATAAATAGAATTTTAGCACATAAATTAATGTTTGAATTTTCCTTCCTCTGCCCATTCCCATTGTATAGGTTTGTAGTCATGCAGTTTTAATTCTGCCAACATTCTTTGATCTTAAAAAAACCCCAACGAAAACCAAACCAAACCCCAAATCAAAAATCCCTACAGCTACTGAATGCAGAGGAAAGTGGTATGAAATTACATGGTCTGCCACTGTCCTCCCT
Organism: Porphyrio hochstetteri; assembly: GCA_020800305.1. Taxonomy (NCBI): domain Eukaryota; kingdom Metazoa; phylum Chordata; class Aves; order Gruiformes; family Rallidae; genus Porphyrio; species Porphyrio hochstetteri. Next base: position 18,023,917 of record CM036911.1, read on the forward strand.
CCCACCCCCCTTTTTTTTTTTTAATGAGTATTAACCAGTTTGGTTAGTGTGGGTTTTTAAACTTGTTATTTTCCCTTTGCACAATGGGAAGAAGCTGCTTACCTAAGGAATTTTTGTTGACTGATAATACTATCTACAGTAATGAGAAGTAGTGGTGATGATTTTGAGCCAGCTCTGGTCTGCTTTAAAGAGGTTGTGGAAAACCTTTGGATCCTCAGGAGGGTGATAAGCCCTCAGTTCCTTTAATGAAAGCCAAGATTTTACCTTATCAGTAGGTGCCCTAGCTCAGGATAGCATGAAGGCTCTCTGTCAATAGTTCTGTCTTTCATTGTGCTTAATCCTTCACCTCAGAAGCTTTTTACTTCCTCAGAAGGAAAAGAAATAGTAGCACAATACAGTCATTGAACATGAAGCATGTTTGCAATAGTAGTTGTTATACAGTACTTTCCATTACTCTAGAGAGGATTTATTTTCTGTCAATACACTTCTGGAAAACCATTCTTTGTGATTTTTCCAATCAGCTTTCACAGAGGATTTTATTATTGATCTTATAACACTACACATACCAGTCTAGACAAAGCTAATTGCTTGAATTCTGGCTTTGAAACATGGACATTTGTAACTTTCTCTATTAGTAGGAACTTCATGAAAAAGCTAATGGTCAAACAGGTATATGCATCATTTTTTTTTCCCTTCTGTCTGGGCTTTACAAAATGACATACCTGCAAAGTTTAATTACTTAATAGTTCCTTCAAGCATTCAGCACTTTTTGCAGGCTACAATTATCCAAATGACTTTAAAGACGGAAAACTATATTCTTCTGCCTCAGTAACATTCACTTAGGTGTCTTTGTTTCTGAATTTGGGGGCAGAGGGTAAAGCATGTGTATTTGTTTGCCTGTCATCTGCATGTTCTTTGGGAAATGCAGTGCCAAATCCGACACTTCTCTAAACTTACTTGGACTTAGTGTCACAACTTGTTTATCATTTTACCCTATTGGCAGTGTGAGAACTTTGAAACCATGGTTTTGAAAACTGGAAGTTGGAATAAGAAAACTGTGTCACTGCCAAAAATCCATTTGACATTTTTATGAAGAAATTTATCTACTGGAGGAAGATAAGTTCCTACATATTTGTGTAGTTTCAAGGAAAAATGGCTTTGGTGATTCTTTAGCCATTAGGGAATTTTTTTTCCTATGTTGTGCTAGAATTTTACTGTTACCACACTAGGAGTATATTGGTACTGTGGAAATTATTTGGAATGTATACTAGGATAATGTAGAGCAGTATTTGTGATCTTTCTAATGATGCCTGTTCTCCTGCTTCCACAACTAGAGTAACCTCTCTATTGCAGAAAAAAGTTTCTCCCAGAAGAGAGTATCTGTGACCTCAGTGGCTGTTGCTACCGCAGGCAGCAACCCAGGATTGGAAATACAGACTTTTATACAGCTGGAATCAGTCCTGTTTTCTTATGCTGTTTAAGCATCAGTCTTTTGAGGCTTTTATTCCCATTGAATTGAAGTAACAGGGGATTATGTTTGCTGGTACCTTCAGATTTCTGGATGCAGCGTTGAAAGTTTTGTGTTTCAAATGACATAGGTTGTATGTCACATGACTGCATATTTAGTTATGTTCTGATTTGGTAAGTCTAGTCTTTGTCAACCAAATCTATTTCCCTGTGGTAGGGAATTCCACACTTTATGTGATGTATAGTAAATTTGTATCTCTATTTGTTTTTAAACCTGTTATAGTCTTTGCTTTCTAGATTACAGTATTGTGAAATAATAAGTAATCCCTTGTTACAGACACTTCTATTGCAGTTCCTATGTTCCTTTCCTAATTTCCTGTCTTCTTTTGTGGTTCTACCTTAATATTTCAAAGACATGGTGGCAGGAATTATGTATGAGATTCAAGCTTTAGAAGCACAGTGGATTTATGCATAGAATACTTGTTAATTCTACACGTCTTGGGGAGATCTCAGTGAAGTCTGTGTACAGAACCATGTGGTCTGCAGTTCTTCATACATATTTTTAGCACCTTTATCCTAAGTGCTTGACTGCAGCTTTGCTCTTTGTGGGGGCGGTTAGTCCTTGCTGTGAGTATATTTGTGTTTAATGTTCCCATTGTGCTCTATGTAATTGCATAGCTTTCCAGGCTGCTTGTGGAAGGTGTTTTTAGTGAAACAGTATGTTGTCTAACTTCCTCTGTCTTTGCCCTGGCTCTAGATTAATTCTCACTGTGCCAAATTAAGCAGGGATAACAAACATCTGTGCCTGCAGAAGTAGCAATGTTGACAGAAGTTCTGTACCCTCAGTAAAATATAAGCAGGTTTTAAAATGGAGCTGTAGACATGATCTAATTTGTTTAAACTTTGCAGTTTCAAAGTAACCAATTCTTAAGTTGCAAACAATTTAGTAATGTCTCAACCCATCAAAGGGGAAGTAAATATAAAGGAGAGCAGGCTAAATTTATTGGTAAATGCTTAAGGAATAATGTCTTTAGGTTTAGCATATTCATTCAAATAGTAACTGTGGGTGGAGTTGATACTATGGAAGAGGTGACAGCACTTAAAATTTTAGAGGGATTGAGAACTGGTCCATGATACTGTTGGTTTCTGTTGGGGATATAATACATGATCCTCCATCCCCACCTTCTTTGTCAAATTGTATGTAGCTGTTAGCTAGGCTTAAATGTGTTTGAGTTAGGGTTAGCTGCTTTAAATTGCACCACTCCCTCACTGGTTGTGAAGGATGCCCAGAAACATGGCTTCCTCTGACAAGTGTGGGGCTGAGAGTTTATTTCTTGTCTTTGCTATGTTAGCAGGCAGTATTCCTTTTGAAATTTCAAATTAATCTAGGTGAACTCAGTTCTCAGCATGTTCTAAACTTTTTTTTTTTAAAACCAGAATTTTCTTTTGAGTCTTTGAGTCCAGATATTTCAACAAATTTACTTTGGCATGGTATCATAAATAGCCAAAATAGATGGGCACAGAGGCTTGGCTTGTCAGAGGACGTTAGCGTAGAATTGGGAATAGAATTTGGGTGTTCTGGCTGTTCCAGCACTGTCACATCCAGAGCTCAGTGAGAAGAGGAACCGGATCTTCAGCTGTCTGTCTTCATACAGAAATAGTTCTGAAATCATTTAACTTCTTCCTTAGGAGGGGCGCTGCGGGTGGAAGTTCTTGGAGAATCTAAGTAACATAATGAAACTACATTACTATGAATTTGTACCAGTTAGCAAATGAGTTTGCTAATGTAACTTGTGTGCATATCATAAAATCATGGAATAGTTAGGGTTGGAAGGGACCTTTAAAGGTCATCTAGTCCACTCACCCCTGCAATCAGCAGGGACATCTTCAACTAGATCACGTTACTCAGAGCCCTGTCCAACCTGACCTTGAATGTTGCCAGGGATGGGGTATCTACCACCTCTCTGGGCAACCTGTGCCCAGTGTTTCATCACCCTTGTTACAAGGTCCCTTTAATCAGTGGTAATTATTTCTGGTTACAGCTCCTGACAATATAGAGAGGATGCAATTGAATTTGTAGCTAAAACTAAGCCTAGACAAATACTGTGAATAGAACTGTACTAACCATTCTAATTCTGCTAGAGAATTGTTAAACAAAATGCGTATTTGGATAGCATTCCAGTGTGGCTGTGAATAGAGCATAGAAGCTAATCATGTAGCAAATAATGAACTAGATATGAGAGCTTTTTCTTATTTCCAAGTTTAAAGGTAATATTAGGAGCTTGCATTAATGTCATTTTTTGCGTTGAAAGAAATAGCTGTGACATGTGAAGCAGCAGTGCAAATCATGTCTGCAAGGTATGCCTCTACCAGGTTTTTGAGCTCTGAGTTGAAATGTTTATGTATGGGAGCTGTAGTAATTAATGTAATTCATGTAAAAGAAAATCAAACACAGTTGTTGTTTAATATCTCTTTTGAAATATACTGAATGCCAGCCTGCTTCAAACTGGCCAGTAAAATGCTGTCAAATAGTGATTGATTAGTATTAGTGCTCAATATTGTTAAGAGGATTAGTAAAAAAACCCAAACAGTAACCTTTGTAACATTGTTACTACTTTCCAAAACGTTAATCTTATTAGTGTGTCTATAGCAAAAAGCAAACAAACAACACTCCCCACCACTGTGCCCAAATCCCACCAGTTGAAGCCGGAATACTTGTTGTAAATTACTTTGGCCCATAAGAAAAAATGTGATAAGCTGTAAATTAGTGACTGAGCAGTTGCAAGGTAAATTTGCTGTTGTTAGCGTATTGTCTGCGCTTTTCCCTTGAGTATATATGAGTTAATTCACTAGTGGTTTATACTAACTTGTTTTGATTCTCAGAGTAATTGGACTAGAAGTGCATTATTCAGTTAATGTAGTTCAGCTGGTGGTCAGTATCTTGTTAAGTCATGATAAATAAGTGCTTTAGCTGCCTCTCCTGTAGTGGACAAAGTAGAGTATGTCTGAAATGGTGCTTTTTTTCTTCAAAAATTTCTTGTACTGTTGACTACATAAGTCAGGTACTCACCAAAGCTAAGTATTAATTTACCATCTTGACCTACACAAGTAGTATTTTAATTCTTTTTCTTCTAATGTTAGAATTGTTAGATTTTGCTCTATTATAAGGTATTATAATGAAATTATACAATGTGTCAGATGAATTTTTGATAATCTTATTGGTGCTAATTAATTTTAAAGATACTTTGCATCCTAACTATCCATTTTTATTAATTTACAATTGTATTACAGTAACCTAATCTTTTGGTCTTTTAGTACTTATGACATGATGAAATCTTTCAATAAAGGGAAGGGTTTGGAAGCTGTGAGTATGCTTAGTGTACGCAGAAGATAACAAATAGTTTTCAGATTTGTGTAATCATTGTTTAATTCTTGTGAAAAGGAAATAAACAATTTGAGCGCATGGTGAATACAATACACTTAAACAAATATTAGCTATCTGGCAGAAATCAGCAGAGCTGCAGTAGAGCTGCTGGTATCTTTAAACTGCTTTTCTCCCTGTTCTTTGTTGCCATTTTAAAATAATGACATCAAACATTTACATCTTAAACTGCCACATATGCATGTACTATAATAAGAGTCTATTATTATGTAGTTTAATTTTGGGCAATAACAGCAAGTAACTAACATTGCTAAATGCAGTGGTGCAACAATGTAGGAATGTACAAAAGGGTCGCTGGTTTTATGCACTGTGGTCTGGGAGCAAATACACCCTAAAAGCCAGAGCATTTGCAGGATCATCTGTGTCAGGCTTAATCCTGGTTTTTATGGGCAATCCCTTATTCAGTAAATGTGTATGAGTATGTGAACAAAGGACGTGCACACCCCATCCAACCCATCTCTATCTGCCTAGCTGGCTGTACAGAGACACATTTCATAACTGACACAGAAGCGACGCTAATACGCTGCAAACGATCTGCTAATTGGCCTTCCCTAGCTGGTGTGTGATTGCAAGTCTGGATTGCTGAGCTCCAGTCCTGTTGGTGTTACTGCCTCATTGCAGATCTCCTCTGTATTGAACTGGAAATGGGGACCCCATTTAGAAGCACACCTTCCTTCTCTCTGGGCCTTGTCTTGACCTTTCTGGGAGGGTTGCACTGGAGCACCGCTGCCAACTGAGCTGCTCTCGCCCCTCGGTGCTTCCAGCTGCCAATGTATCCGTGGCTCTGTACTGTGGGGATTTTGATAGGCAGCACAATTTTATACGGTGTACTTGAAGTAAGTACTATGAAAACGCAAAACATTAGCAGAAGAGGAGTATAAGTGAGCAGCAGTTAGCACAAGAAGGAAATGAAAAGCACAGAGGATGTACAAGATGGATGGAAAATCTGAAACAAGCCTTTTGCATACTTTTAGTACTCTAGTAGGTTATTAGTATGGATCTGATTAAATTCTACCTTTGATATGTTAAAGAAAGCTAAAAAAGTGACCAAAGCTATATTGGTGCCACTAGCTGCTCTTTGAGATAGATGCTGGAAGGCTTGAAAATGAAAAGGAGAGATGGAGGGAAAGGAGCCAGGAAATTATAGACTATTCTAATCTTCCACAGGATCACGTCCAGGTGGGTTTTGAGTATCTACAGGGAAGGAAACTCCACAACCTCTCTGGGCAGCCTATTCCAGGACTCTGTCACACTCCAAAGGTTTTCCTCATGTTCTGGTGGAACTTCTTGTGTTTCAGTTTGTGCCCATTGCCCCTTGCCTGTGGAACCACTGAAAAGAGTCTTGACATAGAAACTTGCCTTTAAATACAAGAATTTCAACCTGAGTGAAAACTCAGTATATTTTTCTTTAAAAACAATTTTTGCTAGTTGTTTATTTTCAACATGTTAGTCATTAACATAACACTGACCAGTAGATTCTTCTTGCTTACACCAAAATTAAAAGAAATAATAGTAACAGTCGCAGCATTTTCCCAACCAGTGCTTGTACTGGTGTAGTGGGCAGTATTCCCCTTACAGAATAGGACCAAGACACAGTGAGTTCAAGGGCCATGTTTCATGTGTAAAAATGTATTCATGTGAAGGCTGGGTTGGATGGGGCCTTGAGCAGCCTGGTCTAGTGAGAGGTGTCCCTACCCATGGCAGGGGGGGTGAAACTTGATGGTCTTTGAGGTCCTTTCCAACTCCAACCATTCTATGATTCTATGATCCACTCTTTAGATACTTATGTGTTGATGAGATCTGCTGTCAGTCTTGTCTTCTCCAGGCTAAACAGACACAGTTCTCTCAGCCTTTCTTCATAAGAGAGATGCTCTGGTCACCTAAGGTACGATAACTCAGCGGTTTTTGGTTGTTTAGGTTCTGGTCATATTTAAATGGTATTCTTTTTAACCATCAGAAACAGAAATGCTTTTTATTTTTTTACATTGAATATGTAGATCTAGCTGTACGAATCTAGCAGGTGATACAGATATTTGGAATAAATAGGAGGACACTTACTGTAGTGAAATGCAAAGTAATAGAGTTTATTGCTGATGAACACTCAGTGATAAGATAATCTTTGAAAAATGTGCCAAAAATGCTAAGTTTCTGAGAGAACGCCAATAGCATGTGCCACTGGAATTGGAAGGATGAGACTATTATGTAGGAGGAATGTATAATAAAGAGGCACCATAGTACAGAAGTTGCAAGATGTTGCAACCTCATCAACCAGCTCTAAGCTGTACTGATGCTTCTGGGTATACAAGGCAAAAACAGCATTTGGTGCAATTCAGATGATCTAGTTGAGAATGTCTGGGGTTTTTGATGCTTCTGAGCTGAGTGCTGAGCTCGTGCTAGCCCTCCAGGTTAGCTGCTTGTCCCCTGCAGAGCTGGGTAGCAATGGCATCTACAGAAGCAGAAGGCTGTTGGTCAATGGATAACATATTGTGGTATTTTACCTGTTTTTGAAGGCTATAGGTGGATCAGAAAACACATGGTGTTTTTGTTTTTTTTTTCTTAGAGATGGAATTTGGATACCTTAAATAATTTGTTTTTTACAGAACTGGCTTACTTAGCTGTACTTGAAAAATCTTCTGAGGAGCACACACCTGTCTTACTGTTTGTGGTGTGTCATGTTGCACTTTCTGTGCTTGTCTTAATCATTAACTTACTTTTGACCAAGAAAATTGATTTTTCCCATGCTTTATTCTGTAAAGGAAGGATGCCTGTCACCATAGAATGCTGTTAGGCTGTTGGATGTCTTTTCAAAGTACCTAGTACTTGTCTGTCTCTTTGTAGAATTACAATATTAAGATACATAATAGAAGCTTTATTTATAAGTGTGATTTAGTGTGGTGCTATGAAGACTCTGTTAGCGGAATTACAGTCCAAACTTGCAATTTAGTGATGTCTCAAGTCCAAAGTTTCAGTAGTAGGTTTCAGTTCTGAAGGAAGTGGAGGAAGATTCATTCTTAGCACAGTACCAGTCACTGATATGCTTCCAAAATGTGATGTGGCTCATCCTTATTGTAAGATCATTGTTGTTTGAAATAGATATGTCACTGATGTGTATAAGGGCTAGCAAGTCAGCCCTGTGTAAATTTTGAGTTCTTAGTCCTTCCTGCTTGCTTGAGCACAGGCTGCCAGTGCTGAACTGTACAACTCTGTGTGTCTGAACCTGGACTATGAGACAGATACACCCGCTTTCATTGTAAAGTGGAGTTTGAACTGTGTCCTTTCAACAGAAGTTAATGAAGTTTCGATTATGTTAGGAACTTTGTAGCGAAGTCCTTTTAAATGACACTGAATTTATTTAGGCTACTGAGGTTTAGAAACAAATGGCCTTTATATAAAATAAGGTTTAGAAGTGATTTTTGTGATTTCACTGTGCAAAACAGGACTAATTGTAATTTTAATTAAGTCTTGAATATTTAAGGTTGTTTATGGATAGCTATGTTGGATGGTAATATGTGTAAACACGTTGGTTTAATTTAATACTTGGTTCTAGGGGAAGGTAACAGGAAGGCAGCACAATAGTCTGGATAAACAACAGCACTACAAACATGCTACAGACAATAGTCATTCTGTCAGCTGTGAAGAGCCGACTTCCAGGCTCCAACTGAAGCTGCTGAGCCCTTGATGTAAGTAAGGGTGGGAGCTCAGAGATCAGCAGGGCGCCAAACTGGGTAGGTAACAAGCAGCTGAGGGATTTTTTTGTTTAATTTTGTTTTTAATGTGACACTTCAAAAATTTTTACAAATATTTTTTTATTGAGGGAAAAAGTGTATTTGAGTGTAGTTAAATTCCAATAACTAAGATAATCTGTTCTAAATATACTTTAAAATAAAATCTCACTGCTCGTTTGACATTGACATTTTAGCAGATGAGATGCTGAATTGAAACTAACCCTAATGAACTGACAAACTAGCTTTTGACAATAAGTGGGTTTTTTTTAATTGCAGCATAGCTCTAACTGTTTTAATTGTTCCACACTGTTTCTTGGTTTAGAATAGAAGATGAAAAAGCAAGAAACTTTAGGCTATTACAGAAGCTTTAAAACATAGAGAGCTGAGAGGATGAGATCCCCTAGTTCTAAAAGCATTTAGCACTGTGCTTACCATCAATATAAATTTATTTCAGATTACTCTAAACCCGTTTTTTAAAAGTACTTTCACTTTTTTTTAAGTGTCTTTTACAGTGTCTTCTCTATTACCAAAGCAAGAGGCAAAGATTTGGTTATGAGGCTATAGTATGTAGTGTTAAAGCATAACTCAGCCTGTCCGTAGTTGCAAACCAGGGTGCTGTGTCTCATCTTCTGCTCTGAATCCTGCACTTCTAAAAGCTGTTTTTGATGAGTGCTGGTATAACTGAGGTGGGATCCGTGTATAGAAACAAATATAAAGGGGGACTCTCACAGAATCAAATCATTGTTTGGAAATACCTGTAGAAGTTTAAGTAAAACCTTTATGATATTAGTTGGACAGTGAGTGATATGTTCTTCTATTAAGATTTAATCTTTGATATCTAGAAGTAAAAACTATCTCTGAAACCATAGATGAGAATTGGAAAGTATCTTTGTCGATATCTTATAGATGAGGAATTGGACCAGACATGGATGAATTGCTTTGTGTGAAGTTGACCTGAAAGTTGGAGGACATGGCAGTTAAGACCAGTGAGTTCATGCTACCAGTAGTGAATGAAATAAAAATGCCTTCATAGGTGTATCTTGAAAATTCCCAGCAACCTCCTGGAGGTTTAAGTGAGGCTGATATATCTCTGTGATTTGGTATATGGCAATGCAATGTTTTCTGTATTGATTAGAGATGAACAGGAGGGATGACACTGTATAAAAACTACTGTGTTTCTGTTCAAATCTGCTTCTTGAATAGGAAATTTTAGTGTTTGTAGCTTCCATTTAGTTCTTGTCTTCCACATGCAATGTTATTTGCCCAGCCTAGTAGAAATGATGCAGATACTGATTTAAAGGTGTCTAGTCCTCCTGCACACTTCCTCAGTAGAGAGGATCACTGAGCAGGATAAGACAATTGATTTTGGTTAGGGCAGTGATACTGGTTTGATTTGTCCCACTGACAGTTTGCGTGGGTCTCGTTTACTAGGTGTTGATGGTACAAACCAAATGGTTGTCAGTTTCGTGCCATATTAAATTGGTTGGCTCCTTCTGGCAGAAATACAGCACCTAACATAAAAGTAGTTGTGTTTTTCCTCGATCTCGTTCTCTGTGTGCCCCTGAGAATGGGCAAGCCTCCCCTCACCCATGCCCAAACTGGCCCTGTGTTTTTGGAGTGAGAGGAAGTGTGTAGCCTTAAGGTGCTTAAGGATTGCTGTCGTTTGGATTTGTGGGTGGAAAACGTGTCAGGGAGGTACATCCTGCTGCGGCTGCGGCCGCGGCCCTTCGTAAAGAAAGAAGGGACAAGGTCTGAAGTAGGCTGGCTGCGCACCTTCCCCATGCCGGCTGTGGAGCTGGCGGCCTCGCCGCTCCGGCCCCGCCGCTGCCCCTTTAAGGCCCGACCTGCCCGGGGATCAGGTGCGCGGCCGGAGCGGTGACGTAATGCTGCTGGAGGCGGGGCCCTGGCTCCCGCTCCCGCTCCCGCGCTGCCCGCGCCGCGGGAAAGGGCAGCGGCGGCTGCGCACGTGTGTGCGGGCGGCGGCGCTGCCCGGGCGGGTCCGGCCCGCGGGTGAGTGTGTCGGGGCCCCGCCGCCGCGTCGAGAGGGGCCGGTGCGTGGCGGGAGCGGGCGGGACGGGGAGTGGAGGGCGGGCAAGGCGTGTTAAATGCGGCCGGTGCTGGTCCCGGGGGGCGGAAAGTGGGGGGGTTTCTCGGTGCGGGCCCGTTGCAGCAGGTGCTGGTTTATTTGGCGTTGTGCTGGTGGCTGTATAAACAAATGAAAGGTTTTCTTCCTCAGCAAACTACACTGGAAAAATGTGCAGCGTGTAGGGCGTTTTATTATTTGCCAACATTTTTTAGCTTTTTTGTGGAGGCATGTGTAATGTCATACTCTTCGTTTGTTATTTACTCGTGTAAATTGTTGCTGAGATAGTGAATGTGTACCAGATCCTGCCTTGTTCCTGTTTTTCACACTGAGGAATTGTACTGTGTAGCCACTGTCCTTGGAGAAGGTGCTATGTTTAATTTAACTCATGATAGTTGGGTAAATCAAGGCAGTTCAAAATGCTGGAGTTTGAAGTGCAACAAGGATGTCAGGTGTCTTAAGCTGCTCTCCCTCCCTTGTCACTGGGAAGATTATAAAGCGCACCTGTATGGGGAAGAGGAATGACCATGCCCTTTGCCAATTAGGTGGGAATGGGCAAGCCCATAGGGAATAACAGCACCTAAATCTTCATATCCACGAGAACTGCGTTTGCAAGTTCTGATGAAGAAAGGCAAAGTGTTGATGACAGCTTTAGCTGTGGAGGTTTTTTTTTGTTGTTGGTTGGTTTTGCTGGTTTTGCTTTTTCTATACAGGCTGAGGAGACACTGAAACCTTTCTCTGAACATTTCTTTAATCTCCATGATAAGTAGACTTTTATTTGCTGGTCTTATTTCTGGCCTAATATGTTTGATTTTCACCAGATAATTGAGAATTGGCAGAAATAAATAATGGAAAAATTCTCCCTATTTGAGGGACTTACGAAGATACAGTTAGTTGGTAAGGGATCTCCATCATTTTCTGTGTAGCAGAAGGATGTGACCAAGTAAAGCAGACTTTACAGGCTTGACTCTTGACTATAGGAGGGTATCTCTGGTATTCTTACGCTAAAAATCTGGGCTAATATATCCCTTTGATGTCATGGATGGGAAAGGCCCATCTCTATCACATCTACTTTCTGCATTAGATTCCAAAGCAGATTTAGTCTCTAATCTACAGAGCAGTATTCTGGAGTAACTCCTCATTAATATAAAGAAAAATACTTTCGTGTATAGCCATATGTATTTGTTATGATATGTGCTAATTTTAGCTTTGAATACACACCTCTGAATCCATCTTTCTGCAGGTTGCTTTCATCTGTTGCCTTGATAGTGTTTCAGTCTGATCAGTATGCAACAGATAATGTTGTTACTGTCTAAATTTAGCTGCTGATGTTCAGTCTACTCTGTATTCTGTATTGGGCATCCTGCATGGAGAGATGAGCCACAGTGGCCTTTGTCCTGGAATCAGTATTGTCTCAGTTGACTTATTAGCAGTGGGCTTTTTTTAAAGGGAGTGATGTATACTAATCTAATCTGGTTTAATAGCAATTGAGTCTTTAGGTGTATTAATGTATACTTGTGTTTTGTGTGTGCCTCACGCTTGGGTGTGAGGAACTTCTTAAGTGAATGGCACATTGCTATGGTGTTTAATTAGTACTATTTTTTTCATGTACTTGTGTAGAGAGCACTCATGTTCTGCCAGAAGCAGATTTGTAGTCCAATGGGGTGATGCAGCTTTAGGATGCCAGGCTAGGGTGAAGAAGTAAGTAATCCATGACACAGTAGGATTAGGCTGCAGGGTGAAATCTGGTCAATTACTTTTCTACCTAAAAATCTCTTCAAATGCTAAGTATATTTTTTCATTACAGCACTTACTACTGTGATGGTCACGACTTTCCATAGATTTTTGACAAATGGCTCACTGTGTATCCTCTTGCAGTCATCAGCTTTTTTTCCATCCTCCTTTGTTGATGTTTTAGCACCTTAAGCCAATTTAATTTCTCTGGCTGTGAAACAAACAATAACCCTAGTGTGTGATTGTTTATACTGTTGGAAAATGTCACTGGGTTTTAAGCATCTGCAGCAGCTTTTGTAGGTGCATGCAGTTTTGTTCTAATGAAATGATTAGAAAACACATTAAGGTGGAAAGTAAGAAAACTTAAGAAATGCTGTTACCTCCTTTCTTCTTTCTATTGGCATATTTCCACAGAGGATTTACTTACTGTAATTTGCAATTCGTAATTGTCTTAAAGTATTGATATCTGCCCCTTTGGGGATTGGGGTGATTCCTGGAATCACCTGTGTCATTGACTTTTGTTTTCAACTCTTCAGTGTCATGGTATGGATTTAAATGCTTTTGGGAGTTCTGTGCTATACATACTGACTGCATGTCAGTCTGCCAAGGTTCAGTCATAGGACAAAGACTAAAAATAAGGCACAATGGAAAATAATTAGTGCAGGAAACTTAAAATGTTGTAAGAAAGTTTTATGAGTCTCATTACCTTCTCATAACTGTGGCTTTGTGATCTTGTTTTTTTTGTTGTTAAATTAAGTGATACACAAGTAAACTAATAAAGCCAAGAAACTAGAATATCGAAGGGGGCAAGTAAATATAGGTAGGGAGAACTTTCTTGTGAACTTAATTTTAATTTGGTTTCACAGTGATGTAAGTTAGTTTCAAAATGAATCTTCTATCTCCAATGCATCTCTTCTTTGTGTGTGTGTGTCAGGCAAAAGCCTGAAAAGCATTGGTTTCATTTGCTTCATCTGCACGCATCAATCTTGCATAATCTTCTTTCTCAAGACTTTCTTGCAAATCTGTTGTCAGGGATCACATCATTACTAAGATCCTGATGTATCAAGATTTACAGGTTGGGTGTCATAATTTAGGGTCACAAAATTATGTAAGTTCTTGACAACACTTGGAAAAGTGGATAATGCCATGTGTGTGCTTTGTGTAGGAAAAGTTATTTTCTGATTCCTACTTTAGTCAAATTGTAAATTAATTCCTGACTGTCTCAGGGTCATATTTAAACCACAGAAAAATCCTTTTCCTACAGGGAGACAAATTTTGTGCCATGCCTTTTAGGACCTAACGCGGTGTGTGTGTCTGTCCCACCTGCACTGGTGATGGGAGGCTTGTCTGTAGCATTGGGCATGCCATGGCATCATACTCTTTCAAATAATATGCTTGTGCTTTGACCAAGAAATTTAATTTAGTGCTTTTAGATTAACAGGCATCTATAGTATGGTGTGTTACTTGTCTATGAGGAGACCTCTTACCATGCCCATATACAGAGGTGAAGGTCCCCAAAAGCAAGATGGATTAGCTGGGGTGTACTGTGTTTTTTGCAGTCAATGGGAATAAGTATGCAATATAATTGCTTTTATTTGTTACATTGCTTTGGTTTTAGGAGTGTAGTAGCAACAAGGAATGGAGTTATTTGTTGTATTTGTGGGGGTACCTCTTTGGTAGAGTGGTATTTTGGTTCCTTGTTTGTGTTTGGTAACTACTAAAACCTGCCTGTTTTGTACACTTCCAGACCTCACAGTGCTACAGGTAAAACTAGTTTGATAACTACCAAAGCAACAGTGTGTTTGGTTATTCTTTAGAAGTATTCAGAAATTGTAAAAAAAGGTTTTTGCTCATTTTGTAAGTTAGAAGCTACTTGAATAGCTCTAGGTAACCTGGTCTTACTGAAAGAATAGCTCAGATGTTAGGGGACAAAATGGTATTGATTTTTATCAGTTTTCATTATGTGGGTCCATTTGCCTTTAAGGCTGTGTCCACCCTACCTAAGTGAGCCATGCTGACAAAGTAAAAATCAAGATTTTTTTACTGACTTCCCCCCCACCTTGACACTATTAAAACACTTGCCTTGCTGCCTGGAGAAGGTCAGCTGAGTACAGTGTGTGTGTTTGCCTAGTATGTTTGAACACATTGCCCTAACATTTGTTAGACCGTTGTTAGATTTTTGTTGGCTTTTTTCCCTCCTCTTGAAAAATGCACTGCTGATGTGGGAACACGAGCTTCTCTGCCTCAAACCACCCTGTCTGTTCTCCCCCCAAAAAATTGTTGATGGTCACTGCTTTGTATCCACTTAACAGTATTAACATTTGACCTCAGAGGTTCCCAGTGAAGGGGGCAAACATGTTTTTAGACTACTTAAAAGTCCAAGGAATGCGTACTGCAAATTAAAAACCACTTGTCCTAGAAGAATGCACTTAAAGAGGCTAGAAAAGATTAACCAGGGGTTTTAATTTGCAGCAGTTGTCTTGAACTGATTTATCCTGGAGTGCAGCATGACGTTAACCTGATGCGGTTTCACTGTGGCTGCTTCAGGAAAGGGCTGGGTGGGTTGCTGGGTCTCAGCTGGGTGCTCTTGCTCTCTCCTTGCTCGGCCAAGTGGCATGTCAGCTCTTGGTTCAGGTGGCTCATGCAATTGGCTTGCAGTTCAACGCAATACTCGGAAGCAGTGGGAGCATGAGGCTAGGGAAAGTAAATAGACTGACACAGTCTGAGGTTTTCCCCACAGTTAAATGAAACCGCACGTTTAGTCAGTGTTACCTATTGTAACCTGTGTGTCTGACTGCAGGTGGAGGGGCAGCTTTCTGATCTTGGTAAGAGATCAGTGGCGTTGCTTACCAGGCCTGCTTTGCTGAATCCTGAGTGAACTACCTGCTGCAAAAAAACCTATTGTTTCCAGTGATAGTTGGGTTTTCCTTGCTTACCACACTACACTAGCTTATTTCACAGACTGCCCGGTGTTTGCATAAGGGGAGTAGAAGGGTATGAGAGGATGAATGGATAAACCCTGGTAGCAGCTGTCAGGTTGGCAAAGCTGCATCGTAAAACTTGCTGTAAGTTGCCTGTGCAAGGAATTAACACATCTGCATGGTGTCTTGGCTTTGGTGGCAAAGCTCGGAACAAGCTGCTGTAACTACTGTTTCGCTACTCCTGTGTCCTTTGTAGTTTGCTGGTCTGTGTTAAAACTGCTTCCTGCAGGACTGCTGTATTTTGAATAGCTGAAATTATAAAAATAGCCCCCTTCATACTTTTGTTTTCTGATTATTTTTAACCCAGATTGCTTTCATGATGCCATTTGTGTTGTGGTACTAACACAGGCTGCCATCTGTAGAACAGAGCACCAGGTGAGAGCAGGAACATGTGATCTCTGAAAGATGGGCAGGAACTTCAGCAACCAGCTTCTTTGTTGAAGGCAGTCAAGAAACTACATTTTCACTACGTAACGTGTGGTCCTTACATGTAGACAAACCTATGGTATTTATACTAAATGTGCTGACATTTACAGCTCTATATAAGTAGGAGGGCTGTGGTGGAAAATTATTTGAAGGTGAAGGGAAGAGCTAGCATAGCCTTTGCTGGGTAGGAAGCTACATGATCTGCAGCAGCAGAAGGAAGCTGAAATCATATGACTCTGCAGACATTGGGAAAAGAACTGTTTTCATTATTGAAAGAATGGTTATCTCAGCTCTCTGTCATCTATACTTTGTTTCTTCAATTTTTTTTTTTAGCTTATGCTTTTGTCATTTTCTTAGACAATCTCTTTATCTTGCCAACCATGAACGTATGCTGTAGGCGTACGTGCTTCTAATAGATAGGGTCGTCTACAAGTACATTTGCTTTGTAGATTGCTCATCTCTGAACCAAAGCAGAAAAGCAAGGAAGGTAGAGTGTGAGATTCCTGGCTTGTTGCTGTTTCTTTATCTTGCCTGGTTTTCCTGCCTCCTTGCAGTCTGAGGCAGCTATGTGGATGGCTGTATAATTGCTAACTTTGCTATCAGGCCCTAGTAGCCCTGGGGGCTGCCGTACTTGACCAGAGCTGTTTGAGTTGCAGCACTGTCCTAACTAAGGTGAAATGGTAGAAGAGTGGAAGCTAGTTTCTGTTTTCTTCCTTTCTTCCTACTCTGTGCAGAAACGTGGTAATTGCTCTGAATTCTTTCTTAGTTTGGTGCCAGTGAGTCAGATGCTTAGCTGGTGGGTTTGGCAAAGCTCTCTTTTGTAAGCAGTGGTGTGTTGTGCTTTGGCTGGGTGGTCTTCCCTTGCTTCTGTTTGGGGCATGGAGCCCACTTGCTGTCTGAACTGTTTGACTGTCAGCAGCAGGGAGTGAACTTTTTTTTCCTGTCAGATGCAGTGGGGTTTGTTCTAGTAGTAAAACACTTACATGTCCTTCGCTGCCTTGTGATTTTTTTAAAAGTTTTAATTTTAGGTGTGGTGGAAGCAGCACTGATCTTACTTTAATGAGAGCTTCTAGAAATAACATTCATGCTTTCTTCATGCTCTGAAGTATTGAAGAATGGAATATTGTTCACACAGGTAGTTAGGTTAGTCTCCACTTATCTGTATGCTGAGTGACTGTGTAAAATGATGTCAAAGCAGGTATTTGATCCATACTTCTAGCAGTTACTGAAGTATTTGTGGTCAAATTTTGCGTTGTAGCAAAAGGTGCAAAAGAGTTCTGAAATGATGGAAACTGAGGCTGAAGCAAGTTGGAATTAATAAACATCAGCACTATAAAACTCTTGGTATTGCTGATTTGGATGGTCTTGCTGTTTTGTGAGTGTTGGCCCGCACCACCTGTGCAAAGAAATCATTGCAATCCACAGAGCATCTATGTGGTCTTTGTGTCTGAGGAAGAAAGGCAAATGCTTTGTTGTTTGGAATGAGGAGGAGGAAGGGAGTTTAGAGTCTAGTGTTTTCTCTGCAAGGGTGCTTGCCAACCTCAGGTCATTGAGCTGTGGACATAATGCCCTCAAACAAATGGACTTGCTAAGTCTTACTTGGTAAGACTTATATGGGTATTTGAAAGGAAACCTGCATATCCAAGTAATGGCACAAGACACTTTGAAATCTTGGTCATTCTTTCTATATGATAAAAATGAAGGATTGGCATATTGCTTTTTTTCCTGGGAAAGGTCTGTGTTGGTGTTGCAAACTGTACTTTTAAGTGGTTTGGCTTCCTTGGAGCCAACTGTTTGAAGCCAACTGTTTGAGAGTGCTACAGAGCAGGTTTTGAGCCCAGCATGGTTTCATAACATTTGTACTGGTTTTTGTTCACAATTATACATCTAATTAGTACACTCAAGAAAATGCTTTTATTTGAAATTTGCACAGGCATTTTTTTTTTAACATTTAGATTTATGTAGAAACATCATATGGGTAAAACTGCTTATTGTGCCTTAGCTATATTTTTTTTTTGCCCTCCTTGTTCGAAGTCATCAAAATTATCGTTATGGAAGGACATAGTTAAAACTTGGCTCAACCCCTTCTATCCTGGATTGTTCTTAAGGCAAACTGATTTAATTGTATTCCAACTGTTTCCTTTTTGCATTGTTTGTTTCTATTAGGTAAATGGTCCCGGTGGGGATCGTATCTTCAATACCTTGTATGGTCCAAAGTGTTGTTATATTTCGATCAGATTCTACTTGTTAGCATTATTTTGTACTAGGACAGAAGACAATGCTGTATGTTGGTTTTTTTTGTAACATAACTAGTTTTCCTTAAAGCTATTTTGGTCTTGGATATACAGTAACTCTTGCCTGTGCTATGGATGTGACCATGTTAGAGGAACAAATTGATGCTGAATGTGGATAGTCTCAGAGCTGTGCTGGGAATAATCATGTATTAAAACTGCCTCTGGGCTTATGGGATGTTTTGGGGGTAAGAAGCTGTTTTTCTGAACAAGCTTTTTTTTATTCCTTGATCAGTATCACTGGCTTTGAACCACAGGGGATGATTCCAGGAATTGTCCTGCGATAATTGTTCTTTAAAAAATGCTTTTAAATTTGCATTGCAACAACTGGGCTTTAAACCAAGGGATCAAAAGTGAAGCCATCTCTTGAATCTTCTGTAAATTTCTGCTAAATGGCTACATGTGGCTCCTGGTTATCAGCCCCTCGTATGAGTAAACCTCCTTCATGTTCAACTCAACAGCTTGCAGGTACCTCCCCAGCTCTTGTCGCACGAGGGGAGCCCTGCCTTGCACAAGCAGGCTGCTGCTGTAAAATGAGGTCATCCCTTACAGCCCTATCTCCCCCACCTCTGCCCCCACTCTGGTCTCTATTTATAAAAGGCTTGGGAAAACCTTCCTCCCTCTTGCCTGGCCCTGTTTCCGAAGGGAATTGTTGGTAAGCGGGGCTGGGCCTCTGGCCTTATCTCTGTTATCAGAGCTGTCTGCATGGTAGGTGGCAGCGGGGGCAACGCTTTTCAAACGAGACTTTCCTGTGCTGAGGGAGGCCCTTGTTTTTTTGTTTTAACAGCTTCCTATTGTTTGAAACAGCAGGTTGTCCCCTCCCACGCTATTCTAGCTCTTTCCTCCTCCCTTAAATATTTTTTCCATGCAAGTATTACTTGGAGCAGTTACTCTAGCAGTGAGTCCTGTGAGTTTTCCCAACGTGCTCTGATCTCTAGCTTCTGTTGCAATACCACTACGGAGTTCACACAATAGAAAGTGCTTCTGAAGGTAGGTCTTTATGATTTTTTTTTTTTTTTTTGAGATATGTTGTTTTAATTCAGTGCCCCTACTGCTGTGGCATGACTCTTTTTGACTGAATCTGAGTTGTAATGGGAATTCTCCCATATATATGATACTGAAAGGTAGAAAATACTGTTTTTCAGCGTGTTTTGTCTTTGTTTAAGATGCAAAGGAAGAGTATCACTTTGCTTTTCAATATTCTAGTCTTTCTAATGCTGTTTCTAAAATGTATATGTCTGCTCTCTGTATGAAAGTTACTTCTTTTAGCTGTAAGCTGCCTCTGTTTTACCTTACTGTAGCTTCTTCTGACTAATAGTATCCGTGACAAATTAGTGGATGAAGCCAGTCAGAATCTCCTCACTATAACGCTCGTCACAGCTGGAAGGGTTGTTGGTAGTGCTTGTTACTTTACAGTGCAACTGTTACCGAGCCAGAAGCTCTGGGAACTATTTTGACAATTTAGATGCAGTTTTGCCCTCCCTCTACTTGTTAAATTCTGTGTTAGAAAGTTGATAATGAAATGAGGTATTAAATATGTGTAGAGCATCTTTATTATTATTTTAATATGTTGATTTGTCAATGTCAAGTTGCTTTGGCTGGTTTCCCAATCCCTGCCTTCTGTGAAGTGTCTTGTTTCCATAATAAATAGCAATTATTCTGTGAATTTTGGAAGTCTACCACTGCTATTCCATCTACTTCTTGCTGCTTCAGCTTAGCATGAAGTACATCTTTGTTTAAATTTTTAGGTTTGAAAAAGACTGCAAACTATTTTCATACATTTGGTGATACTAAGCAGAGGTTTTAATTCCAAAAAATGGTAAATCCAGTTTGTCACTGAGGGGGTGGAATTCGTTTAATAAACACATTCTGCCTGTTCAAATACATTCCACATTTTGTTTTTAAAGGAGTAACTTTGTAATCCTTGTGTGTTTTCAGCTGCCTGAGATACTGTGTGTTTGAGCTGTCTGTCCAGGCAGGGATCACCTCTTCCACACCTGGAAGAGGAAGTCCTGCTCTCCTTGCCTTGGCCAGAACTTCTTGATGAGTTGATTCATCCTCACTAAGCCAGTTGGAAATAAAGCAAACCCCTCTCCTCTTCCTGTTCCCCCTAAAACTGCTGATTTTGTGAGCTGAATTGGCTCCTGTGAGTCAGAGAGGTGTTAACTGACTGTGAAGTGCTGAGGTGCATAGAGCAGGGTGCCCTCTGCTCTGACATCACCTGTCCCTGAGGAGGTGCGTCTCCTTCTTCTAGTACATTGTACTTGATGGGAGTTGGGGAAGCCTGATAAATGGAGAAGCATTGTAGTGGGCATACAGGGGTTTAAGTGTGTTTTGAAATTGCTCGTTTATAACTTAGTTATGGAGGTTACAGTCAGTAATCCCAGAGTTCTGGGTGTTTTAAAAACTCCGACTGATTCCGGCTTAGAGAGTTCACTGTCTTAAGGCTGGAGAAACATGACAAACAGCCAGAGGAGCGAAGGAAGCAGACTGTGGTGGCTGTCATGGTGAACAATGGTTTTGGCACACCTGCTGCCTCACTGCTGAGCTTCTCCGTGCTTGGCAGGAAAGGAGTGATTTGGAGAATAACCAGATAGTTTTGTAGATGTTTTTGGTATGTTTCCATCTTCTCTGAGGGAGAGAAAACAGAAGCACTCACTTTATAGTGTAACAAATGGCTGGTGAACGCTGGCACCATCAACTTTTGGATTTAATAATGCTCTTACAAACCGGAAAGTCAATATTATGCTAGACCTGAGGGCCCTTGGAAGAAAATGGAGGGAGACTCATGTACCACAGGAAGGGGGAGTACTGGGATGTAATGAAAGCGATGTGCTCAGACTCCCATTCTAAATAGTTATAAACATATCTGTATTCTTTTATTCAAGAAAAAGAGTTCTTCTAGTAGTGAAGCAGTAAAATGAAGTGAGCTGAAATAAATGCAATTGTAGGAAGGTTTCACAGTACGACACAGTTTTTGACTCCACCAAGAGCCAAGTGATGTTAATCAGTTTCTGTTTCTCCCAGGAGTTGTCATGGATGTAAGTTGTGAGACAAGATTACCTCCTCCAAAGAATAGTGTATCACAACCGTGTCATTTCATTCATTTTGGAGTTTCAATCTTTTCAGGTTCTGATGTTTTGGATCTTAGGAAGTATTTTAAATTATGGATTTTCATATGTATTAATGTATCAAGTTTTCTCTTAAGTTTCTCATATGCTAGATCCCACAAGAGGATGTGTGTTACAATTGCTGTCATAATTGTTGAATACCTGGGTCACCAGAGTGTACTGGAATTAGAGAACTTGAGACTTGAAATAAATGAGGATGCTAAAATCCAGAGAAACGTTTTTAGTCTGGCAAAGAAAAATCTAATGCTACATGCTTTGGCTCAAGTTCAGAACATTTTAGCCTCAGATGGGGTGACTTGTCCCAACTGACCAGAAATGTAGATTTTTTTTTTTTCCAGGTCAGCCGCTTGGTTGCACGTGTGCACATACACACATGTATGATTTATTAATCACAGAGGAATGATGCACAGACTCTTAATCTGGATGGAATATTCTTATTTTTTCCTGTTTCCTTTACAGGTGTGTATAAGGAAGTGTTACAAGTTGTAATGCTGGTTAAGCAACGGATAGTAATAATAATAATAACAGTGCATTTGAATGTTTTCTTCTAGTAATTTTGTCTTTGGTTTCTCAACAAAGCATTTATTGTGGTGTAATGAGGTGACTGAAAATGCCATCATGGTGTGGTAATCCTTCTTGATAAGGATAGCTTTTACAGATGTTGCTTTCCTAGATGTCAGGTGATCGTTCCTTGAAGGCTGGTTATTAAGGGATGGGACTTTTAAACAGGATAGTGTTTGGGGCTAGTCCTTTTATTATCTTGCTGGTGTTCTGCTTCTGTTTCTGTACCAAGTTGCTCATCTTCCTCAGCCCCTCCTGTCAAATGCAAGAGTTATGTCCCTTTAGCAGCTTTTTGTCTTGCCTCATATTGTCTAGGGAATTCTGAGGAAAACAAGTTACATTGCACAGTGTTAACAATACTCAGACGCGAGCCTGGAGCAATATCAACAGGTCTTGTTCTAAGAGCATTTGGCAACAGGAGGTGTGGGTGGTGTGTGGCATGTGACGCTGCTATGCAACTGGAAGGTAAAGACTCTGTCCTGTTCCCAGCTCCAGTTGCTGGTGTGGGGGTGACCGTGTAATCTGGGCTGGGGGCTGTGGGAGCAAGGAAGCCTCAGAGACTGTCTTGGATTGCCATGACAGAATAAGGAATCCTTCACAGGTTTGAGGTGGATGTATCCAACTCTTCTCCTGTTGTGAGCTCCCAAAAGACAGAGGATTTTAATGCTGAAAATGCCGAATTGGATTTAAAGAAGTACTAGAAGTTTAGTTTTTCTAAAAGAGAAAAATTCAAAGACCTAGGGAAAACAAAATGGAAATAAGCTTGTGTGCAACTTTGCTGTTGCTCACTCTCCTTCCCAGCTGGTCCATCATGGAGTGGCCCCAAATGTCTGTCAAATTTTGTGCCATGTCTGACCAGCCATGCCTTGCAGTTCCTGGAGCCCTTTCCTTAGAGAGTCCTTGGGTGTCCCCCTCAAGGGGAACAGGGCAGGATGGGGCTGTACCCTTGCTCCTAAGGGTGCTAGATGGCATAACCATACTCTTACAGGATCACACGTGTGGTTACAAGCAAGAAACCAAGCACATAAATGATACCATCCTGAGATGCAATCTCATCCCCATCCCCTGTTATGAGCAATGGAGCTGCAGAACCCCCAGAGCTGCTGTTGTCTCTTGCCTGAGACCCTTCCCCAAAGCTTCTCTGTGCTCTACTCCAGCCCTGTTCCCTGAGGCAATCTACTTGAAGGGATGAGACATCAGTTTAGGCTGGGTACTTTATAGGAGGAAAAAAAGATGAACTGAGTACACAGAGTATAACATACCGGTTTAGGCTGCTGTACTGTCTAAATTTCATGTACTCTGGGCTGAACTAAACCAGAAACTGAGTAATCCTTTGTGCTTAACCTTGCAGCACTCCTGGAAGTCACTGTTGGAAAGGTATATGGCTTCTGCAAGATGCACATTGTCTTTAGTTTCACAAGTGGTTTCAGCCGTTGGTGCAGGATCAGATTTGGGAGTAGCAGAAGTAGCTGCTTGTTTTTCAGTACAGCTCAGACCCACAGCAGCACTGAAGCAGTTGAAACAGTGCTGAAAGAAATAACTAAATCTCTGAAGTATGTACTTTTATTTACAGTCTGGGCTGAAATCTTATTGTCTGAAGTTGAGCAAGGCTGGTGTTTTCTCTAGCTACTCTTTCAGTGTTGAACTTGGTGCCTTGAACATCTGTTGTGGGCTATGTACTTTGCAGTGCTGTCAGACCAGGCCTTGTTTTTGTATATGGGGGCATGTGTACATACCCTCAAACATGCTCTTTTTGAGTCTGTTTTAAAACAGGAACAAAACATTTCAGAATTCTGTTTTAATTTCATATTTAACAGGCTTTTCCCAGCTGCAAAGAGAGGAACTTCTGTAAACCATCTCTTTGTGTTCTTTTTCTTCCAGTGAGCAACCTGCAAATAATGTGGAAAGGCTGCTTTGATGGTATATACCTCCTCTCAAGTGCTTCCTGTTGTTGTGGTGGGTTTTTTTTGTTCGGAGCTTCTGGTGCCACTCAGTAGTGTCATTTCATCACCACGCAGAGAAAAAAATAAATAAAGCAGTTGACATCATTCTTCTTTTTTCTTACCCCAACACCCAACTGGTCTGTTCAGCTTGTATTATACAGCATTTGCACAGCTTCTGCCTCTGTGACCCATTAGGACAGAGCCTGCTTGTAGTTAACAAGAGTCTCTTTCATGCTTTGTGGATCTCTCCAGGCCACAGCAGGACACAAAATAATCCCTTTTGCATTTGGTGGTTTCACAGTACTTTTCTGGTGAAGATGAAATAACCTTTCAGAATGAAAACAATAACATTATCTCCAGAAGCCTGGTTTTGATACAAGGTAATTGTATCATTGTCTCTGCTTTGTAGAATGAGCAGCAGGTTTTTTCCCAGTAGATCCCAAGACTTTAAGATACTAAAATCTGTAAGGAAGGAATTCTGTGAGTTTTTTAAATCAGTTTGGAAGTAGTTCCTTATGATGGCATCTGGTAAGACTTATATAAGCAGTCACTTTGAATCATAACTTAGAAATACTAATTCAGACTTTGAATTCAAAGAGGCTAGAATTTTGTGAAAGTTTATATGCAAATCTTATGGCTTCACCTTTCAGTGCTAACTGAAAGTGAAAGATCTGTATTTCAGAAGACTTGTTTGTAGGATACAATCTGCTTTGCACACATGAAACTTCCATCTGTGTATACTATGTGTATTCTGTAATGTTTTAGTTTTTGAAATGTATTTCTGACAAACATACTGTATGCAAAGGTACCTTTTGCCTGTCTTAGCCATCTCCTCCAGATTTCATATCGTGAAATAGGTTGAACTGGATTTGAAGGCTTTTTTTTCCCCGACTGCTTGATAGAAAAGTATCAGGGGTTTTTTTTTTTTGTTCTCCAAAATACTTATTCTAGTACATCTTTTGGAATGTCTTATACCAAAATAATTTAAGCAGAGTAATTTGCCTATTTGTAAGGGGCTTCTCAGTGAAAGCAAAATCTCAGGTAACGAAATAGGCGCATGTCCTGTTTGTACAAGGGCTCCTTTCCTGTCTTTGCAGGAATCATTACGTGACCTTGCCTGTATTTGATGTGTTGCTGCATGTTCAGAACTGTTGTGCATTGTTGTCATCATCATCCTCTTTAAAATTCAGAGCCTTGCAAAATGGCCACTTACTTATGAGACTGTATGATGGATTGAGGCTGCAGCTGGGGAGAGGCTGAGTGTGTCCAGAGCAGTCAGTTTAGTCAGCAGTGGCCCAGTTGGCCTGTTCTGGTCTGGGAGAGAGAACCCACAGGGAAGCCATGGGACCATATTGTGAATACTTGACTTGCTAGTGAGAGACAGGAGCAACATGTACAAGTTTGGGATGTAAAGTTTTGCGTTTTGGTCATGCCTATTTGCTTTCAAATTAAAAAAAAAAAATGAGGGGGAGGGGGAACAGGGAACCTCATCAGCTTGCAGAGACTTTTTCCTCTGTAGTATCCCCCTATACATTGATTAGATGTTTTCTTCTGCTAGTCTCCTGGTTGTATAAAAATCAAGAGAAATCAGGCTGTGAGTTGTACTCCCCCTGCTCATCGATTCCAGGTTGTTGGTGGGGTGTAGGGTATCATGGTATCTTCTGTCCATTCCCCTGTGCCCCCCAGCTTGTTTGTTTTACTCCTCCCACATGCTATTGACTGCTGTTGAATATGGGATGTTTTGATTTGGTAAGCTTTTTCTTGTGGTATTGTTTGTCCTACTGAGGTTATGAAGACTTCAGTGGATTTTGTGGGAAAATGCTTCTGTATACAAAGCCAAATGAAGGAAAAAGGAGTGTTCCTGTTCTTGTTAGTTATGCTTATTCTTCTCAAACTAAATAGCAATGATCTTAAACCCACGTTGATATTATTAAGTGCTTATGCATTTGTGTGCTCACTCGTGATTCTGCTAAGTGTTATTTATAGATATGCAGCACAGATGACTGCTTTAAAAAAAAGGAATAATCAACATGGTGTGGATGCTGGGGCATGGCTTTATATTCTTATGTAGAAGTATTACTCTATATAATGTTCTGCGATGCAGCAGCACTCCTTCTGCTTGTCAGTTCTAGCAAGGCAGGAAAGAGTGATGTAAGCATTTAATACTGGGACCTAGCACAGGCATCTTAAACTGCTGCTTGCTCTTTCTTTACTCTCTCTGCCTATGCTTTGTTAGCACAAGTTCCTCTATGCTGCTTTAGTTTTGTACCTTGGTGTGTTCTTGGTCTGGCAAGAACGTGAGTGTTACAAGCCAGCTTGATATGTTGTGATGATGGTATAGATAAAACAGTGGATTGATAGCATGAAGCTATAACTAGTATTTTAATACCAAATATTATCCTGACCTAAGAGAAAAGAAGGGAGGAAGGGAGTGAATGCTTCTTTGGTACTATCGAATATATTGTCTGGCCCTACCTGTTGATCACGAGGGAGGTGGCAGTTGTGTCTGCCCACCCTCTGTGGTGGTTTTCATCAGCCGGTGGTATCAAAAAATCCCTTATGTGCCTATGTTGAGGAAACTGATTTCTGCCGTGGGTGTCATTGTTCCCCTTGAGCACTACCTGAACAGAACAGTTCATTGCAGTCTTTCACTTTGAGATGCCTAACATATCACTGGGAAGAACTATTTTTCCAGCTGAAGGCTGTCCATCTGTTAGGTTGAAATCCATTGCTACTCTCAAGGTGTTGCTGTCTTTGATTAGTCTGCTTTGTCTTTCCTTTGAAAGTGAAGTACTAACAGTGCTGGAGTACTTCTGTTTGCTTGTTTTCCTTGTAAAATCCATTTCTTACCCATGGTTTTTATTCTGTGTAGCTGTGTGTGTTGTTTCAAACTACTGAAATCAAGGTATAATGAAATAAAATGATTTCTGGTGCTGTAATGTGAACAGCATATGCTTTGGGAGTTGATTGCTACTGACTTCGGTTTTAAGGAAGGAAAGGGGTGTGAAGATTGACAGGAGAACTCATAGCTATAACAAGATAGCTGTTACAGCAGAGGAAGGATTTTTCTGTTCAGCAGTGAAAGGTCAGGAAAAAACATGGCAGCAGGATTTTAGGATTTAAAAAGTTGTCAGTCATTAAGCCTTATGTTGCTGAATAGTACTGACTACTTCTGAAGGCTTCTAGGAACTCTGTAGTCATTGTTGGGCTGGAATTTGTAATCCAAAGTAGAAACCTTCTATTTTTTGGTTGTATTAAGGGAAGATGAGATTCTCTTGTGGCTAAGGTGCCATAGGAAAAAGGGCCTTGGAATCTTGTTGCAGTAGACTATGGCTTTAAAATACAGGGTTTTGCAATAAAAATGTTTGTTTATATCTGGAGATGGAAACAAATATGGAATTCATCTTGAAGCTCCCCTTTGGAAAGCCAAGGTGAAAATTTGGAGAGGGACTAACTGGCAGCAGGAGGCTGTCTGAGTGTTTGCTAGGATCAAACCTGAACCTTCCATTTCACCATATGGTTGACAGCTGCTCTGTTCCTTTTTCTCATGATATTCTGTGTTACAAAGGATGGATTGGTGGTGTTTAGCTGGTTTTGAGTGCTTGCATAACACTTGAAGCTGCTGTTTTCCCTGTTTCTCTGAACTCCACAGGTTTCATATGGGGTGAGATGAAAAGGTGGTTTCACCCTAGCCCTTCTCCTTGTGAAATGTCCAGCATCAAGCCTAGGGGTAGGTAGGGTGGTTTTTAAATACCAGCTTGGGAGGATAAATGTAGATTTCATGTAGAAAATAACGCAAAGCTTTAGGATAAGTGCTTTGGAAATCCAGGGGCGTTAAGACACAGGCTTTTATTGTCCTGTACAGCAGTCTTAGAGCTGTGCAGCTGTGAAACGAAGATCTGAATGAAGTGCAGATCATTTTGGTGGCAGACCTTAATTTTAGATATAAATATATAAAATTCCTCTTCAAATGTCAGAGGAAAGTTGTTGAAATGATCCTTTGGGCTGTGCAGCAGAAAGGAGGTAGCTGTTTCCAAAGGATTTTTGAAGTAGGACACAATGCTGTGGGCTCATCTGCCTCCATTCCCTCCGTAACCTCCACAGCAAATGCATGTGGTGAAAGTACCGTGATGCATGAGATCAGTGGTTATTAATACCATGCTTTTGATAGGAGTAAAAGTTTTATCTGGGGAGTGAAGTGTGTTTTGGCAATAAGCCTCACACAAAGTAAATAATGTGGCCTTTGCAACTCTAGTTCTGACCTCCTCTCTCTCATTGTTTGTCTTTGAACACAAGCCCTCTATTAGTTGATTATCCCACGTTGTGCTCTTACAAATTGCAGTCTCTAAGAGAAGATGCTTTCCTCCAGGAACTTCTAGATCAGCTTGTAAGTTAAGTTGTTTTCAGTCAGAAAAGGCTTAGTGTAATATGCTGGCTTTCAACATTTAGAGCCGTGTGCTTGGCTTTTTTATCTTTTATTGTAATTTGCCTTTGGTTAGTGTGCTGTATTAGAGCTCATTACTGGGTGCGTTTTGATAGCTTTTCAGATTGAGAGCCAACTGCGTACTCAGAGTCCTCTTAACTGCTTTATGATGCTGATACCCTACTCTCTTGGTAGTTGTGAGGGAGCAGTGACATACTTTCCACTATTTTGAACAAAAGTCTTCATGGTTGTAAGTTTGCACAGAAGACTGGTGTTTATCAGTTGCTGCCCTTCCTTCAGGAAGGACTGCAGAAATGACCACAAAGATGCAGTAACCCCAAAGAAGCACCCGAAGGCAGTTGGGAAGAAGCAGAGAAGATCCCTTTGAGCTTGAGTAGTTAGAAATTTCTAGCTCTCCACCATCATTGAACCTTCTGCAGTTCAAAGCCAATGGCTTTCTGTTTGTTTTTTTGGTGGGGTTTTTATTTTCTTCTGAGATGCTCTTTAAATAGATTTGGCTGACTGTCAGGCTTAAAATCAAATGATTCAGATTAGGTAAGCGTTCACAAGATTTCATTACGCTGTTTTAAGATACAATCCGCTATAGTTTTATAAAACCCACAAGCATTTTGGATGAAGAAATTGGAGAACTGCTTTCTGTGAAGAGTATCTTCATGCAGTATAAAGCTATACTTGACCCCAGCAGCATGAAGAGCCTTACTTTGGGGTGTTTCTGCAGAGCACAGTCTCTCCGGTACATCCCTTGTTCTGAGCAGTTAAAAGGAACATCATGTGGATTTGATTTTGGTTTTCCTGGGTTACTTGTTGATTTGAAAAGTTGGTATAAGAACATACTCTTTCTTCATTAAAAAACTTGTTCAGCTTTCTCCTTCCAGTCACTGTAGAAGCAGTAAGCTGTGTGCTCAGAAATGCCAACTTTGCCGCTTAAGGGAGCTGTGTTCTCAAGAGGCACTTTGGCCCATCAGTATCCTGACCTACAGTTTTGTCTCATGGTTGACAGGCTGTACAAATACAGTGGTAGTGGCTGAAAATAGTCAAGGATGTGTGGTATCTTAGTTTGCTCACTGTTCTGTCTAGTCTCTTCAGTTTTGGTTTCCATTATCACAGAATCAGAGAATTATCAAGGTTGGAAAAGACCTAGAAGATCATCCAGTCCAACCATTCACCTATTACTACTAGCTCCCACTAAACCATATCCCTCAATACAACATCCAGTCTTTCCTTGAACACCCCCAGGGTTGGTGACTCCACCACCTCCCTGGGCAGTGCATTCCAGTGCCTGACTACCCTTTCTGAGAAGTACTGCTTCCTAATGTCGAGCCTGAATCTCCCCTGGCGCAGCTTGCTACCATTCCCTCTAGTTCTGTCACTGCCTACACGGGAGAAGAGGCCGACCCCCAGCTCACTACAACCTCCCTTCAGGAAGTTATAGAGAGCTATAAGGTCTCCCCTAAGCCTCCTCTTCTCCAGGCTGAACAATCCCAGCTTCCTCAGACGCTCCTCGTAAGGCCTGTGTTCCAGACCCCTCACCAGCTTAGTAGCCCTCCTCTGAACGCGTTCCAGAGCCTCAATGTCTTTCCTGTAGTGAGGGGCCCAAAACTGAACACAGTACTCGAGATGCGGCCTCACAAGTGCTGAGTACAGGGGGACAATTACCTCCCTGCTCCTACTAGTAACACTATTTTTGATGCAAGCCAGGATGCCGTTGGCCTTCTTGGCCACCCGCGCACACTGTCGGCTCATGTTCAGCCGTGCATCAATCAGTACCCCCAGGTCCATTTCCTCCACACAGTCCTCCAGCCACTCCGCCCCAAGCCTATAGCGCTGCCTGGGGTTGTTGTGGCCAAAGTGCAGGACTCGGCATTTGCTCTTGTTGAACCTCATGCCATTGGCTTCAGCCCAGCTCTCCAGCCTGTCCAGATCCCTCTGTAGGGCCTCGCTACCCCCAGGCAGATCCACACTCCCAGCCAATTTAGTGTCATTTTTAATCTTGTAGTGGTCTCTCAGAAATGGCCTTTGTGGTCTTCACTAGCAACTTTTAGCCTCACATTTGGATAATTACTTTTGTGTCAGGTAAGTGGAAATGCTTCTCTGGTGTCTGAAAGATCACTTATCACAACCTTATGCAAACTCTGAGAACGCTTTCTGTTGTGGCTATGGGGAGTTAGCCTAAGGTCTGTGATACTCACTGCTTTGTTGTTACTTTATGACACTTTGTGGACTAGGAATTGTGCAATAGCAGAATGAAAAATGAGGAAGTCAAGTCTGAGTCCATCATGGGAATCAGTGGTGCTGTCAGGTACTGTCAGTTCCTGGCTCCGTCTGGTAGGCACAAGTAGAACAGAGCTGGGTAATTAAATCATCTCTTTAAGAGGAAGACTGACCGATGGCTGTAAGCTTGACAGCAAAAGCATCACATGCTTTTTTTCCCTACTTTTTCTCCCAGCATAGTGATCAAGACTGAGAAAATGTGTGCATTTTTTCTGTTGTCCTGGCATTGTCTCCTCCTCTTCCCCCCAGTCCCCCTTTATACTGAGCATGACGTAACTGGCATGGAATATCCTCTTTGGCCAATTCGGGTCACCTGTCCTGGCTGCGTCCCCTCCTTTCTCATTAGTAAGGAAGTATGAAGAACTGAGAAAGGTCCTTGATTGCCCGGCAACAACCAGAAACATCAGGGTGCTCTCAGCACTGTTCTCATCCTAACACCCAAACATGGCATTCCATCCACTGCTAAAAATAATTAACTCCATCATAGCTGAAACCAGGACAGCTATCAAAAAAATATTGGAATGGATGGAAAGAACTACACCTTTTTGTAGTTACTTGTGTCATCTAGGTGTGCAAAGAAATATGGCCAATATCTCTAGCTAGGTAAGAATATCGAAGAGGAGACATCTTCAAGAGGAGGAAGTCACTCCCTCTTGCTTGTGCAGCATTTGGCGTCTGTCAGGGATGTTAACCTTTAGGATCACTGCTCTGTTAATTTAGAGCCATCTAGGTGAAAACTTTCACTAAAATCCATTGTCTTGGACAATTCTTTATTATTAAAAATGTTTAAGGGATTTAAAAGCCATTTCTCATCTGTTTCAGTCTTTCAGAGCTGTTGTGGTATGTGAAAGGACAATTTGACTTCAACACCATTAATCTCGTAAGGCCAAAAAAGAATCTTGAGGGTCGGGGGGTGGGTGTGTGTGTGTCTCTTCTAAAAAAACCCATGCATTCATGCATTTGAAACGTGTACTTTGTTCTGTGTTTTGAAAGTGTATTCAGAAATAGAAGTAATGAAAAACAAAATCTGTGCCTCTTATTTAACTGTGATAAATACTTAATTGGTGGTTTCAGCCATACCAAGTGTTAAATGGAAGCAACTCCTTTCCTAAATGTTTTAATTCAGCCACATCCCTGGGATGATTCATCAAGCAATAACCTAAAATGTTTGGAGAGACATAAGACTGCAGTAAGAGAGGAGTGTTAAAGTCGTGTGTATCGTGTATTCCATCCTGTCCCATGTGTGTCCCCCCCCCTTAAAGTGAACAGTGATAGTGGGATGTCACCAGAGAAGAATGGGTGCAACTTGAGATGTTCCGTTTCTGTGTGATTGGCAGAACAAGTGAACATGAGAATGAACATGGACTTGAACTCCTCAGTGGTACATGTGGAGTGCTGTGCTGTCCAAAAGACAGACTCAAGTTTCTTTGGGTCAGAAGTGCATGCTGAACTGTGGCCAGCTTTGTTCTGGGGTTGCATTGCTGGAGATGCAGTGGGAGTGGTGCCCCATGCCCTTCTCTTGTGTGTTGAGCCTGTCTGTGCAGCTGGGAGCCCTTCTCCCTTCCCCGAGAAAGCTGCTGCCAAACAGCATGAATTCAAGGAAAGGTCTGGAATGTTGGATTAGCTTCTTTTTTTCTTTTTTTAATTCTATACTCTTTATATATATTTTATGTATTACTTACTCTTCAACAGTTATATAACATTGTTATGAGGCTGTCCAAATTTTCTCTCTGTGTGTATTAGCTTTTTTAATCATGCTAGCTATGTTATTCTTGTGCCTTGTTCCAGTGAACAGTATTCTTAAGATAAACAAAGTTCAAGTACCTTAAAAGCTTTTAGGCTTTCTGCCTTAGATTGTTCTGTCTCTTAAGTGTTTTGAGTAAAGAACTAAGAGCATCTCTTAGGCTTTTGCATCTGGCCTTCCTCCTGTTTTGGTCATATTTCTGTATTAGTAAAGTTTCCAGCAGTGAGAATCCTGTATCTTTTCTCTACAAACAGTTTTCTCGAGTCTGATAATACCCCTTTCTCTTACATAGGGCTCAGTTTTCTAGAGTCATGCCAAGATGCCACTGGGACATACTGTAGCTACAGCTTTTGAACCTGGGTTTTTTGTTTTTGTGGGGTTTTGTTAGTTTTTCTCATGTTTTTTTGCTTTGTGTCTGTGGTTTTTTGTTTGTTTTTTAATACAAAAATTATGTGTAGTTGCAGTTGTTACCTGATGCTAAAGTGCTACAGAAGGATGGGAAATTAAATTTCTTTGTGCCTGGAAAAAAGCTATTGGCTTGTATGTGTTCTTAATAGGGATCAGTCTTTCTCAAAAACTTATTTAATCGGAAACATATGAAAATGTTTTCTTCTCACTTAACTGTGTAATTCTCTAACACTTGTGGCATATGACTTCAAAGTGTTACTGTGATGTCATTTCAGAAAGTTCAGAAAGCTGCTTTAGTTCTGTGGTTGGGACCACTTACAAGCTAACACAGCGTCTGGGAGAAGTTGCGTGTTTAGAGAATACTTAGAGCTGCTGAGAGTCTTGCACAGCAGTAGCTGCCTTCCCTTACACATCACTGCTGTTTTCTTAGCAATTGGATATGGGGAGGTTAAAGTATGGGAGAGTTAGCTTTCTTCCTACTGATGGCTCGTGAGTGGTGGCAGAAACAAAACAGGGTATTTTAATAATGATGGATTTTTTTTAGAGCAATTCTTTCCTGCTTTTTGTTACCGTTTTTATGGTAGAGCAGTAGCTAAGTGGGTCTGTAAATAATCCATATGAACGGTGTCTTACCTATATTTCAGATGCATCAGGATTCCATTTTATAGCTATTATTTAACTTTTACGTAACTTTTTTGAGGTTGGCAAGGTGCAAAAGTGCAAATTATCTCCTGAAATTTGGGGTTGTTGTAACTTGGTGGTTACCGGCTTAAGTGTGTTCTGCTTGTTCTTAGCTCTGCAAAGGCCATATAGCCAAACGAGCAAGCTGAACTCCCTGTGGTCGCAGAGAACGTGTGGCAAGGAGTCAGTTCTGCTAAGCTTGTGCAAATGCAGCACAAGTAGTAAGCTTGCGTGGTTACTGCAAGAGTCCTGGCGGGCTTGCAGAAGTCTCGGTGCAAGGACAGGCAAACTACAAAGTTTCTAATCTGATCCTGGTTACAGGACAATAAAAATCAATAGAAAAAATGTATTCAGTTTGTCCTAACTGAGACAGCTTGGTTCGAGTACTTGAAATTTTGTAGCTTGTTTTGAGAGCAGAGTCTTGTGAACTAGAAGCCCACTGGATAGATGTTACTCACAGCTGTGCATTTTGGGCATGTCTTTGGGTTGTATCTCTTACCCTTTCATAGGTACTGTGGAAAGGAGAGTACAGAGTGATTGGCTGGGGTTTTTGTGAGTTAGCGCAGAGCCTGCTCACCTCAGCTCATTCCATGCAGCCTTCTGCTCTGTCTCTGTGGCACAGGCTTAGCCACTGTGCCTATTGCAGTGGCACTGGTTTGTTGCTTGAAGCTGAATTACCTCACACAGTATGGCTGACTCACAGTTCATTAAGGGATTGAGCAAAGAAAGGGGGCTGAGGCCGGAATTGCTTTGAAATTAATCCTGCGTACGTTCAGCGCTCAGGAATGTTGTGTGACGGGCATGGTGATGGTAAGGCTTGCAAGCACGTCTGAAAACTTTGCACGGCACACACTGACAACCAAGAAGAATGTGCATCTGTATATAGATATGTGCCTGCTGAAACTTCATTATCTGTAGAATGAGTTTAGTAGAAGTACAAACAAAATATTATGAGAATGGAACAGGTTAGGTGAATTTGTTACAGCAACATATGTTGAGGAAGTTCTTTCTGTGTTTTGACAGGAGATGATTTTTAATTGGGTGGAAGGCAAAAAAAGTGCCTTTACAGATATCTAGGGTGTCTTTGTAAGGATTGTTCTCTGAGTTATTTGGTGATGCGCAGACTCTACAAGTGTCTATTTTTTAGTGGCTTTGTGCTGGAATTACTACTTTAGTACATTGTGGACTAGAGTTATCTTCCTTGTACCAGCCATAATAGGTACGTTGAGTTGTTACTATGTGCATCAAAAATGGGATAATGCTAAATGTCATTGGGAATGCCTCTGAGAAATATTATTCAATAAAATATTATTCTGTGAAGTAAAAACAGATGGCTACACTCTTAAGAACCTCAAAAATGTGTTGATATGACTCTTGTAGGTACTGTTTCAAGGAATTTCTTAGATGGAATTATTTTTTACGTTTCCTGCGAGGGGAAGAAGAGAACTCATGGTAGAAAGAGCAGTTTCTTTTGAATGGTTCTTCTGGCTTATTTAAAAGCATCAGGTATCTTTTTGAAGGCATTCTATATCCCATGTATCTAGTTTAAGTAGTGTTTTATAGAGAGACATGTAGTTTCTGGTTAAGAAAACTTGAAGACTGTTTTGTTCTAGGAGAGATGTGGGCTGCTGAGCCAGGGGAAGCCTTGTACCATCATAATCGTGGCCTTCTGAGTTCAGTGCTAAATCATAGAATCATAAATCCCAGTTCTAGGGTGGATGACATGCTAGCACGTATTCAGAGTCATAAATCTTTGTACTACTGTTTGAATGATTAAGATTTGAAGAAATTTAACACCCTATAGAATATGTGTGGAAACTGCCATGGACTTCACATGAATGTTGTTTTGTTTTGTTTTAAATCTAACTTCCTCCTTCACCCAACATACTCCAGCTCTCTTGCTCTTGCATACTTTTCTCAGTATTCTTTGTTCTTTTCCATGTTATTTTACTTTTTGGGTGGAGGAAGGTTTGTATTTTTTGCTTTGTCTCAGAAGATTCAGTGTATTGTGGGAGGTGAGGCAACACTGATCTTGGCAGAACACCACAAAACCAAGAGAGTAATTAAATGACGCAAGCCTTTGATTATTTTTCTCTCTCAAGCTTTCTGGCACAGCTGGGCATTCCGATTGCAAAAGGAGGATTGGGTGAAGAAACTTCTAAAGATCCTACGCAGAATCAGGAAAACTGTATCAGAGACTTTTTGCTACTTTAAAACTCGTCGCTCTCAAGTCCTGGAGTTGCATCTTTTTCTCCTGTGAGGATAATGCCTCTTTCATCACACTTGATAAATGTAACTGAAAGGGAGCTGCCAAGGTTTCATTTTGGTTTTGGTTTCTCCGCTCCCTTACTAATTGGATTTTCCCCATCTTCTGTAGGAGGATTAAAAAAGGATTAGAGAAGCTGGGGTTTTGGTTGTGTGGTTTTTTCTACACTCGATCCCGGTACCTACTTGGTTTGCCATTTGTTCCTTCGAGTCACTGCCTGTTTGGAGAAGGGAGAAGCAGTGTAACAGATGAACTTGCATGACCATGGATTCCTTCCCTTTGCAAACTTTGTGGCTGCTTGTAAAAGAGGTTTTTGCATACAAAAGCATCAAATGAAGAAGAGCATTGTGGACTGGATTTAAAGCAAGCAAAGTGCTTGTGTTCTGTTGAAACTGTTTAAGCTATAATTTAAAGAGGATTGGAGATTGTACCAGTTTTGAATTTTGGTGAAAGAAAGGAAAGGTCTGAACAAATCAAACTCTCTTTCAGCCTAAACCAGGATATTCTACAGCTGAAATTGGAAGATGTCTTGGAAAAGAAATTACTTTTCTGTGGGTCGGGGGAATGTACAGGGCATGTTTACTCCGCGAAATACGACCTCAATAGCACCCAGTAAAGGTCTCAGCAATGAACCAGGACAGAACAGTTGCTTCCTGAATAGTGCGCTACAGGTAAGTGCACAGAATAAAAGAAATGTTTCTGACTCTGTCCTTTGCCTGTTGTAGCATTTTGTAGGCTTGACTGCACAACAAATACAGCCAGGCTTGACTACATAATTGTTAGTGGGCCTAGACAGAGTAAAGCTACGCTTGGATTTGCAGCTTAGTTGAGTTATAGAACAGCCTTTTTCATTTTTCAGGTTATCCTGGTGAAATTGACAGCACTCATGTGGTCATCACTTAATCTGAATCTATTGTTTGTGTAATCTTGTGATATGTCAACCAAAGTTGAAAATCTATGTTGAAAATGTATTTTAAAATCCTAGAATATTGCATAGCTCGCAGTATGTCTGCTTCTTAAAAGTAAATTATAGTGTTGCTGGAGCAGTCAAGTTCAAGGTTTTATAATAGCTATGCAAGAATCTTACATAGTCCTGTTTTTTTCTAACTGCTGTTTTGTAGCTTAGTTTAGATGATTGAGCCTTTACATCTCCTTTTTTGTTTGTTTGGTGTTTTGGGTTTTTTTTTAATTTAGAAGGAAATCATTTCAGTGCAGTGGCTGCTATAACGGTATTATCACCGTTTAGATGTTTTGAATGTCTGACATTTGAGATTCAGCCCTGTGGCTGCAGGGTTTAAAACCCTTTCCCCACATCGGTTTCCATTCCTTCATGCGACTTGTCAGTGCAGCACAGATTGTGTCACTGCTTTATTTTTTCCATGGGCATGATTACATTCTCAACTAACTTCAGGCTCCAGGATACTGTCCCCCGATGCAGATAATACAAATTGAAACACCAGTGACCCTTAATAGGCTTAGTACACCGTGAAATACAGGACTAGGTACAAAGAGAACTAATAGTAATAGAAAGTGGAGTTTCCAGTGCTGTACTGTAATAATTGGTTTGTTAAGTTACAAGGTATAATTGCCATCTGCCTCCTAATGCTGAGTTGCTGAACCAAGGTCAGACCTGGCTAAAGCCTAACACCAGCTGCATGCCATACATGAAAATGAAAGTGTATGACCTGGCATTTAATCTTCTATGTAAACCATTTTCTTTGTAAGTTCAAGAGATAAGATACCAAAAATAAGTACAATCAAAACTTAATTAAAAAGATAAAGCAAGATAGTAATTAGTAAATAAAAGAGATACTTCTGGATTTTTAGTCTTGGATTTTTTTAACATTCGGTGTTAGTCTGAGAGGCTCTTGAATGTTTGTTGCTCCTTACTCTTAAGTATTTCTATAAACGTTCAAGAGAAACTCCAAAGGCAATTACATTGAAAAATTGGACTTGTTCCTAAGTGTATTTTTTTTTTTGTTCTTTTGTGAAGTATGCAGTAGTTCTTCAGGAATGTTGTGTGTAATCGGATAGTTCCAAGGCTTATGTTGCTTCCCAGGACTTTAAGTATAGGGAGAGTTTGAGTATAAACATAGCCATGACTATTCTGAAGTTTTGGGAAACTTTACCGGTGAAATATTCAATAAACATGTTTTAAAATATGGTTTTAGGTAACACTTGTGTACTGTTGTTTATGTTCTGTCTGGAAACGCTTCTTGAAACCAGCACAACCTTTTTCAGAGTGCTAAACCTTTTCTAGCAGTTTGCTCTGTACAGGTGAATCAGAAATCAGAAGTTTGGTCCCTCTGTGTATGCTGGCAAAGCATTTTGCCAGTCAGATGCTGCCGTGGACCTCGCTGTTCTGCCTGGAATCTGGCAGGATGCTATTTAGGTCAGGGCTTGTTCCACTGCAAGCTTCTGCCTCCTGAAAGGCTGGTGGTTCTAAGGCTTACAAGAAAGTCCAGTTATTGTTAGTTGAAGCTGAAATAGAGCCAGCACTGACGAGATTTATGTTTAGGTCTGACTGTGAAGCATCTTGGAGATCAATATTGTTGCTATTTTACAGATAGAAATTTAGATAACTGCCCAAGATTGCACAGATCTAGTGGTGAAACTTAAGAATAAAGCTTGGTCCTGTTACAGCAAGTGTTGCCTCTTGCTGTTAGCAGAATATATAAAAGCCTGTTTGCTGTTACATGTTGTGACCATACCTGATACTGCTACCATATCAGTCCTCAGAGAAAAGTATAGCTACCCACAAAGGCCAGGGTAAGAAATCTTTCAGCAATCATGGTATGTGAATATACTGACTAATGATAATATTGGGCATAACAGCTTTTAGTAATTTATAATTTTGACTTGCAAGAAGTTGTTAACATGTATGCTGTTGGCACTCCATTTTTACTGCGTTTGGGCATCCTTCTTGGAACAGGGAGGCTTCTGGGAGGTGGACGAGGGCTGAGGTTTGGCCCTGGGGTTGGTGGGCTGCCCAGCAGCTGGCTCTGGTGCCAGCATGATGGAACACTCAGGGCAAGTGCTGCTTAAGCTGGCACTGCCTCACAGATAAAGAAGTGTGTTTTTCTTATGCTTAAAGCGTGTGGCAAGAAATCCAGAGAGATTTCCTACTGAAAATTAATGTATGTGAATGCTACAGCTAAGGAAGAAAAATGAAAATGTCAGCTTGCAATTAGGTAAATGGCATCCTGTTTTAAAACTGGTGTTTGCTGATATTAGTGTACTTCTGGAACTATTTAGCACATGCAACTTTAATCAGAGCGCTATGCACTATTTTGTTTTACAGATTCATAAAATGCCTGTGCCCCTCTTGTGTTTCAGGTTCTGTGGCACCTGGACATTTTTCGCCGCAGCTTCCGGCAAATCACAACGCACAAATGTATGGGTGATTCTTGCATCTTCTGTGCTCTTAAGGTAAAAGCTGCAAAGAAATGAAAAACAAAACCCCAGAAATATTTCTGATATTTGAGATGTGTAATCAAACTTGCATCTGGAAATCTGTGAGAGTAAAGGTAAATCTGATAAACACTGGCTCCAGGCACTCAGTGCTGTTTTTAAAAGATGTTCAAGCCAATGAATTGTGAAGATACTGTAGGTAAATTTTCATGTATGTGTAATCTTACTAGTGAAGTGTAGATCATTGTGAAGCTTCATGTTGTTTGAAATATTAGTCCAGCCAGTAAAACATCAGTTTCCTTTGTTTTTTTTCTAATTTATCATTTGCTTTATAAATATCATGCTGTATACAGTTAGTATGTTCTTCAGAAGTTACCTTTCCTTTGGAGCTACTTTAAATGTCATCACAGAGAAGGCCACTTAGCTTTCAGCCTTCTGATCAAAACTGTTGATGATGTAAGACTAAAAGGTAAATATCAATGTCTGTGTTAAATGTGTCAGCTCTTTGTGGTCTCTTTTATTAAAACAAACAAACAAATCTGTTTATAGATGTAAATACAGTAGCTGACTGATGTATATGCTGCCTGGTCAGGAAGATGCAGATGCTAGTTCCAATTCCAATTGCTGTTATGTACTTGTGCAGTCCTGCATCTCCATTTGTCTACACTCCTTAGTTTTTAGCGTTTCTGGGTTTTTATGTCCTTCTTTCCAAGTTTTGCTACCTCAAATCCATGTCTCCCTCTAAATTTCTGGGAGAAATGGATGTGATGCAAGCACAATGAAAATACCAGCTTTAATCTTGCTGCGTACTTCTTTATTTTTTTGTTTTCTTTCTGAAATTGGGACTGAGGCATTTTAAGAAATGAGTTGTAAATCCAACTAAATATAGAAATTAATTGTGGAAGAAATTGTGTCATGAGTTCTATGTGCAGTAATGAAAGGACAGACAGCATGTCTTACAAATATGGCAAAATAGAGAGCAGGGTTTAAATTGGGATCATCTGAAGTTCACAGGCAATAGCTGTCTTGTTGCTTTATAGGTGCTCAGGTAGAGACAGGCTTGATATGAGTGATCCAGTGAGTTTTTTGAGTGTTACTGAGGGGTTTTTCTTTGCAAAAGAACAGCAAAGAGGAT
Source organism: Porphyrio hochstetteri (assembly GCA_020800305.1). Lineage (NCBI taxonomy): Eukaryota > Metazoa > Chordata > Aves > Gruiformes > Rallidae > Porphyrio > Porphyrio hochstetteri. Next base: position 18,064,061 of record CM036911.1, read on the forward strand.
ATTACTAAGGCATGAAAGAAGAGAAGTAGTTTCCTCCTGAAGGGAAATTTGTCTCAAGGTGTGTCTGTTGAAAGGATGAGACAGGATGATATTTACAGCAGTAACATCAAGAGAGGATATAACAGTGGGTTAGGAGCAAGATAGGATATCCAAAGTGAGAAATACAGATAACCAGGCAAAGAAAATATGGACTATTAAATATATTCCCTTCCCCATAGGGAAGTGGCAAGATTTAGCATGATCTGGTTTGAGTTCATTAAGTTCAGTGGGATAAATAATTTGAAGCTAATTCTTGGGCCATGCCCTCAAGTCTTGCCAAGTGTTTCTTTACATTCTTTGGTAGTTGAGGACAGAAAGAAAATGATTTAGGGAGTTACCTTGAACTTAGGCTTTTGCTGTTTTGGGGTTTAACCTAACAGGGAGACAGGACAAGGAAATACTTGGAGGTCAGACAGATTCTGCCATTTGAATGAAGGTAGACTAGACTTTGAGGTAGAGTTGTGAGGCTTTAATATAAAGATAATAGTTAAAAATTTGTTTTCTGAAAGAGAGGAGGGTGGTGGGTGAGAAGATGTTGGAAAAAGGAGAGGATGGACCTTCATGGAACTAGTATTAAAAGTAGAAGATGCACCTTTTTTAGCAGTACCGGTATGAGAGGGGAAGGCACTACAGTAAAACTGGAAGACAGCAGGATCTCTGGAATGTACGTATTAAAAGCAGACATCAGTTAGAAGAGTGTTTACTTTTGTTGATAAAATCCTTGCTTTTGATGTTTTGCTGAAGTGTTCAGCATGCTATTATAAACTTGTAAGTGACAGGTAGAGTGGCAGAATTCACAAATCATATGCCTGCAGCCATATGCTTTTTTTTTTTTTTAATTAAGCAGCCTTTGAAAAAAATTGCTGCTTTCTCTTCTTGCTCTCAGATATCTGCAAGGATTTTTTTGTTTCATATCTGAAGTTCTTACCAATGCCAGGATTAGCCAGAAAGCATTACAACTCATATTTTCCAACAAAGCTGTATCATTGCCCTAAATCCTCTACTATTTTTGCACATTTTGGAAAACTTCATCTGCTTGTGTGCAGGATTTCTGTAGCTCACAAAACTCACTCTATAATTAAAAAATCTGAAGAAATCCATAAACAAGTAAGGGATTATCTGGACAAGTATTTCTGAACATGGGCAGGAACTAATACTTGACAAAGTAAATAAATGAATTCCACCTGACTTTAATCCACCAAAATGTTAGTGTGTTCTCTATCTGCTCTTCCTGGAAATTTCAGCATATTCTACCCAGGCCTATACCAGAACCTGCAGAAAGTTTATGGACATCTATTATAAAACAAGAGAAAAGGTATATTGAAATCTGTGGATGCCATAGAGCTGCTTTACTTCCGGTTCCCTTTCTTTCATAAAGCAACTCACAGTTGTATGTTTTTCTCTGGATGATACTGTGACAAGATTCCACTTTTTCAAAATTTGTGTAAAATGTTGATGTGTGTACATAAATATTTAACAGCACAAAAATAGGGGAAACTTTTCAAAGGTGAGTAATAGTTTCACTTAAATTCAAGTGAAACTGGGGATCTCCCTTCTTCCCTCAAACACCAGAAACATGCAACTGAATAGCCAGAGATGCTAAATGATAAAGGTATCTGCAGAGGATAGCCCCAAAATGTGGAGATGGTCACATTCATCTTCATAAACTTGTTAAACAGGCAGTAGAAGGGGTGGGGGAATAAGGCTGTTAAAGTTTTTTCTTGTTTTTTGCTGCCCTCTGGATCTTTTCTTTTCCCTCCTGTAAAAGACACTCTGGCACATTCTGGGTGTAAACTTGTGTAAGACAAGTGGGCTAATGTGCTTATTGTGCACCTAGCACAGCAAGCATCACTGAGCATGTGTTTTGTGTCCTGGTGCAGCAGGATCAGCCCTTACCTTTTGTGCTTATCTCTTCCCCAGCCCTCCTGTCTGCTCTGGAAGCCTTTAACTGCTGTCCTGCCAGGGTAATGCTATCTTAGCCTCCAGGCCTTTGACATCCTCTTTCTCTTGAATCTTGCCTTAGGCTTTGCTAAAATGAGGGAGAAGATGTCTGGATCCAGTGGGAACACAAGAATTTGGAGCTCTCTATACCATGTGAAAATCTCCTGTTAGGGTCTGGGGAGAGGTAATTAGCCTTGCATGCTGTTAGGTGGGTCTGCCCAAGACACCTGTCCAGACCAAACAGGCTGGAGGCAGGACACGTTTACTGTTCTTGAAAGCATGCTGGCATGTTCAGATTCCCGTGCCTGGCCTGGGAGAGGGGCAGCACTTGGGGGGAATAGTCTATGTCCTGTTCCCCCTTCCACACCAGATTCCCCCTTCACAGGATACCTGCTACCTCCTGTGTTGTGCAGAGAGGGGTCATGCTCTTCCCCTACTTTGAACTATTGCTCTGAAAGCGACATTCTCTTCCCGTTGACTTCAGAGGAAGATCATCTTCACTAAGCTAAATTTAGCCCTTTGAATAACACTAAAGAAGTTATATTTTTTCCACACTTTCTTGGCTTGCTTCAGCTGTTCCTGGGGATTCTGATGTCATGCACAGTACTTACTGTAAATGCTCAGCTAGCTCTATAAATATTATTTGTAGTTTTAAATCACTTCATAAAATGAAGAATCACAGGACAGTGATGTCATACCTCATTTTATTTTTGTACCACATGGAAGATATTGCACAAATTCTTGAAGTGATTCTAAGACTTGCCATGCTACCTGGCTAGGTTTATGTGGCTATGAAGTGAACCTTAAAATCATTCCAGACACGTGTTTATTGGTTATTTTGAAGGAACCTTGGATCAACAGCTATGAAAAGACAAGGGAGAGCTGCAGACTTTGTGCTGGAATCCTAAACGCTGTTCCTTAGCATGTGGCATTATTTAAGTGGGGTTTTTCCAGTACACAAGCTGTCCTTACTGCTATGTGGTTTGCCTGCTGTAACACTGGAACAGATTTTTGATTTATTATTAACGTCGAAGTCTACTGTGTTCTGTTTTATTTTCCTTTCTCTAGAGCATGACTTTGCTTTGGTGTTTGTTTATCACAGCTGGAAGAGTGCAGGAAGGGGGAAATCCGTCCACTGTACTGAGCATGCCACAGAGTTTGTTCTCCTTCCAGGGATTGTACTGGGAGCTCCATAGTGCCAGAATATAGGACAGAGCATTTTTTGTAGTTTGCAGAGAAGAATGCTCTATTGATTGATAAATTCCAGTAGGGTTGGTCTTTTCTGTAATTCAGTCATGTGCAACAAAAGCAGGAAGAATGTGAATTTTCTGTGTAGAAACGATGTTTTCTAAGATGAAGACCAAGAACAATAGGGTATTGAAGTGCTTTAAAGAAGTGGGATGCCTGTAGTTGGTCATTCTGATTAGCCACTTAAACGAATTGGAGGGATTTCTTATGAAGAATTAATTACATGGTTGAAACAGTAATAGGTTGGTTGCAAAGATTTAATTCTCTTATTTTATGCTTTTTTCCTCCCAAATCAGAATAGTATTTCAGGGTAAAACAGTACTAAAAATACATAAAGTAATTACTTTTATTGTTTAAACTCTTTTCAGTTGGCACTTGTAGTTAACTGCCTGACAAACTAGCAGCAAGTAGTTTCCCCGAGTTGTTAAACTGGTAATTGAAGCTTCCAAATAACACCTGCCTCTTTTGATCTTGATCAAGCAGTTAATAAATTGTCACCTACTTGATGTAGACACTGTTATTTGGATTTCTTTCCCTGACACCATTCTAAAAGAGTATGTCAAAAGTATGTTTTATTTTGTTTTGTTGGTAGCTAGGAGTGCTTGACTTTACAGTCCAAGTAAAAATGGAGGAGGGACTGTAGAAGTAAGGAATAATGGAAATCTAGGTTAATATCAGGCTTGGAGGTTTGGAAAGACATTCAAAGACACAAAACCAATTAGAGCTAGAAATATTTGTACCGTTGATGAGGAAATGTGGGGAAGAAATGTGACCTAGTGGGAATACTGTGTGTGGGGGCTGATGTGCCTGCATGGGAGAAAAGTAATTTTAGCAGCCAGAATTTTTAATGAAACAGCTTGCTGTACTGGATAAGAGGCTGCAGTAGAAGAGTGTGATGTTCTGGATGAGAGGTTAGGTACTGTAGACAGTGGGGTAAAAAACAAGTCCACTGAATGGAATGGGATAAGAAGACATGCTATTGGAACAGAGAGGAAGCTTAAAACCAGCCAACCAAAAGTCACAATTGAGTGGCAGCACAGAAAAAATAGCATTGATGTGTTGAACAGTGAGAGAAGGATGAGGATTGACCATGTTAATATTTGTAGCTTTTTCTAAATGGAAGAAACAATTAATATAGGGAGTACTTAAGCATTTGTGTGTGTGTGTGCTTTGTTCTTTGAAAGAAATACCACGCTGTTAGAGCTTCAGCCATATCCCCATCCAGAAGGATCTTTTGCACAATGCTGGAGGAGAATAATTAGATCTCAGAAAGCTGCCAAGGACAGAACTCAAATTTACAATGCATGGACACTGATCCGATTCAGTAGCTGTTGCCTGTTGTCTTCAGCCATCAATTTATTCTTATGCCAGCCTGCTTCTACATGCTTGATTAAAAAGCTGTATGTGCATGTGTATCAAGTGTGGGGTTTGTTTCATCAGTATGGTTAGATACACAGTGCAGATGTCAACTTACCCCAGATATACTTTTTTCCTAGGGAGAAAATATTCTCCAAATTATCTCAGTGTTTGGAATCCATCTTGTAAACTGAGGGGACTCACAGATATTTCAGCTTCCAAATCTTAAAATTTAAAGGAACTCTAAAATGTCAATCACATGGAGAAATTATCTTTACTCTCTAATCAAATGAGGAACAACTCATTTTATGATTATGCATGTGAATTTCAGCATTTTGAAATAGCCAGGTTTTCACTTGAATAGTTGTATGATGAAGTTCCTTGGCTCACACATTGGCTTGTTTTCCTTTGAAGCTTTAGAAAGTGTATATTGGTCCCCACACTTCTCAAACTGGGGACTTGTGGCTCTTCAAGCCTTTTTGACATGTCAGAAGCCTAGACCTGTTGTAGAAAAGACACAAAGCTTCCAGTTACAAAACTAGGAACAAGCCATCTGAATGGCAAGAAGCCAGTGAGGCCCTACACTAGCTTGCATGGGATGGTAGGGAATTTCCAGTTCTTGGATGCCTCTGAGAGCAAGCTGGTGAAAGATGTAATTGTAGTTGATCTTGACTTACTACTTGATGGGACTAGATGGACTCTGCCAGTTTATTCCTTGTAAAGAATGCTTGTGCTTCCTAATTCTGCTCTTTGCTACTCTTTCCAGACCTTTGAAGATATATAGGGAATGGGATATGGAGGGAAATGGGCTTCTTTGTAAGCAGAAGGCATACTTCCTATGTGAAGAATCCCTTGCTCTCTGTCTTAGCTCATGGATTTACCAACATGCCAAGAATAGATCATCAGTGTGGAAACCAAAGTACTGCTGCTAAGTCAATACAAGTAACCAGATTTTATGTTAATGTATGTTTTGGGATGGGCATTTCGGTTGGTTTTTTGTTATGCATCATTTACTTATTGAAAATTGGTAAAATAACAGACTTCCCTTGTCTAGGAAGCTTTTAGCAGTGTCTTCATACTGTTGCTGCTGCTAGGGATGCTCTCATTTGTGTTGGAATGTAGCCACTGAGAGAGATCATCAGTCTGGTGAATACACTAACAGAGTTTTTCACTATCTTCGAATTCAGAAGAAGTTTTGAAAGAACAAAGTTTGAATGCTTCATATGTGAAGTTCTCATTAAGCTTCAGAATCACTTGGAGAAAATGTGTAATGAAAACTTCTGGGCAGAATCACTAGGACTTTCCTGGTCTGGGCCCAGCTGGCTTTTAGACCTGTATATGGAAGAAGTATGCTAGTGATTAACAGTATTACTCAAGGGCAAGAGCTGAAATTAAAGAGAGATTTGACTTAGATAAGTTCGTGATGCAGCTGCAGGAAGTGCCACACCTGTCCAAGGCTGAGGGACAAGAAAGACCTGTTCTGAAGCTAAGCAAAGAACCTATCTCAAGAAACAAGAGGAAACAATCCAACCCTTCTGTCCATCCCCACCCAGAAACCCCAAAACTCCTACCACAAAAACACTAAACAAACCCCAACCTAAACCAAAATTCCACATTCCCCACCCCCACATGTTCAGAGTCCTTTTCTTGACTCCATTTGAGGTGCTTTTTGGACTTCCTATAGGCACTGTGTGATGACATGATAAGATTTGATCTTTATTAGATTACAATGCAAAGTTGCTCTACTCGCTGGTTTTAAGACTTACACACACACCCCAATCTAAATAAGACTACCATTGTGTGCTATGTCACTACAAATTTTAGGAAGTATTTTTCTGTATAATATTGGGATCTTTTACAGCTTGATTTTATCTATTAAAATTATTCACACGTTTCTTTGATGTTATCAAATTATTTCTGTTCTGTGGTTGTGATAACAAATTTCACAGTTTTCTGCTGTTTATATTCAATGAAAGATTTTTGTTTTGTTGTAAAACCTGTAATTATTTTGTGATGTGGAAAAAAAATGCAGGATCTTGTGAAAGAAAGTTGCTTGTAATTGTCAGATCACTTTTTCCTTACTGGATCTCTTTTAACTAGTAGGTATGTTATGGGTAGGAGTAAATGATACTATTTCTGGAAAGATGGGAATTTAAAATAAAAGCCTTGGTTTGCTTGCTTGCTTTTGCCTAGTTTAGAGTCTTCATTGATTCTCTCCTCCCTGTCAAGAGTTACAGAGCCATTTCAGAGCTCTCATTGAAGTAAACTGGGTTCTGTCCATCAGCTCCCTGCAGAGATGTTGCATGCTAGTTGCTAGGCAAGTGCCACAGTTTCCAGATCTATGAAGTGAGATTGACAATAACCAGAATAAACACATTCCTAAAGCACAGTTATTAATGTTTTCAAGTGCTCTGAAATTATTTAATGTAAAGAGCTGAAGCAGGATGGAATTATGTTTTGCTGCTCTCTTTTTGAGGTCCACTGAAATGGGAAAATTTACTAATGAAACATACTTTGTTATCAGAGTAACAGAAATGGCAATCAAGGTTCTTAAGTGCAGACAGTGTCATTCTTTCTGTTTTTATATATGCATATATAAGGTAACTGAGGAGGGGTATTGTCGGCACTGTGTGAAGTTTGAGACATATTGCCTCACAGCTTTCTCTCACCACTTTCCTCGTTATTATTTGATACTCTAATAAAGGCAGTATTAGAAGAGCTACAGGCTTCAGCAGAGTGGGCTCTCACCCATGAATGAGCACCATAAGGACTACAAAAATGAAAATAGCAATAGAGAGATGGGTATTTCACGTCTGTGTTAAGTAATACATCAGCACTATAAATGGTCCCATTCCTATGGCCAGAAATGGCAGTGTGCAGAGGTTGGTTTGCTGGCTGCACAGTGGCAGCTGGGTTCTGCACTCCTTCAGCCTCCTCAGAGCAGCTGAGGGAGTACAATTTTGCAGACCTTCTCCTAGTTCACTGCTGATTCTTGATAAGAAGCAAATAAAAATAGCTAGAGGAGAGAAAAATTTGGAACACTTATTTCCAATTAATAGATATCCTAAGTATGCTAGGGAGTAGCTTTCTGTAATTAAGGCAGAAAGTGATTTGTGAATCAACATCCCTATAGATTCTCAGCATAGATTTGAAAGAAAACCAAACTGTCAAACCAGCTTGAGGCTGGCTTTCTCCTTGTTTGACTAAATTTAGCAGGTAGAAAAGCAAAGTGGTGGGCAACTAAAGATGATCCTTCCCCCCCCCCCTTCCCCCATTAAGCATGGAGGTTTTCTGCAGTCTTTGGGGAAATAGAGAAGAAAATTTTACAGGAAAAGACAAGCAGAATTTTTAGCTTGACACTGATGAAGATGGCTGCTTGTCATATGAAATGAGGTAGAAAGAGCAAAGTAGTGATGGAGACAGAATGATCTTGTAGAAAATAAGCGCTTGAATTTTTACTTAAACTGAGGATCTTGCATACAATGAAAGTTAAATATCTATTCAAAAGATCTTTTGGGTATCTGCCACACACACGCACAAAATAAAAGTGGATTTTTAATCAGGTTGGGAATATACATTCGACTTCCATGCATCTAAGTCGCACTTTAAAAGATAATTCATGTCTCTGTAGAACTACTTGGCCTGAGTTCCAGTTACAAAAATGCAGGCTCATGGCGAGAAGTGAACAGCTCACCATAGGAACTCACACTGGTGTCGTGCCTTTTCCCTCCTGCATGCTGACACAAAAATAACCTAATTCTTACCCACTTCTTGGACTTACTGGAAAGGGAAATTCTTTAGAGTGCAAGCAGCAGGTTGTGGCTGTTTAAGGGCTGAGACTTCTAGAAAGAGTTGCCTGAAAGGGAGAAGTTGGCAGGGAGAAATAGGAATAAAAAGTGGAGAGGTTTTGGTGTCCATTGTATCTGAGCTCGCCAAGAGGGACTGGCACTGAGGGAAGTTACCTCAAAACCCCACACCCTTCCTTGGATATGTGAAAGGAAGGGGACAGATATGACTTCAAAGGAGGAACATCTAGGATTTTCTCTTGTGCAATACAAATACCTGTTTTACTTGGTCAGAGTGAGTTAAAGGTCTGTTATTTGTTTTCAGAGACTTTGAGAAATGTTTTGGAAGTACAGTACCTCAACTACCTTTTGTGTTTTCTTACTAGGGCATCTTCAACCAGTTCCAGTGTAGCAGTGAGAAGGTCCTGCCTTCTGATGCCCTACGCATGGCTCTTGCGAAGACATTTCAGGATGAGCAGCGCTTCCAGCTGGGCATCATGGATGATGCTGCTGAATGTTTTGTGAGTGTAACTGAAAGATGGTTTGAGAGGCCTACATGCAAAACCCCACTATACAATCTTTTCCCCTCCCCAAATTCCAGCAGACCTTGCATGAAAAGGCTGGAAAAGTCCATAGAGAGATACCCAAGCTTGAACTGATTCAGTGGTGAACCAGTATATGGTTTGAGTCATCGCTAAGGATATTTTGAAATGGAAACATTGATGTTACCTATTTTTACAGTTAGTTCTGCATATCATAGAATCATATCAGGACTTGCAGTCTTGAATGTGTCTTGGATATGACACGAGGTTTACCGATCTGCATTCAATTTATAGTAAACTCTTTCTTGGCTTCCATTATGTGAAGATTTTTATTCTTACCCACATTTTCTCCTTTTCCTTCTTCAGGTTCCTAAATTTCTCTAACTTAATTAGGAGGTATTTTTGTCTTGCTGACTGTTGGCTGCTCCCCTTTTTGGAAATGGTGTCTGTAGGTTGGCCCAAGTATGGTGGTTTTTTTAATCCTACTTGGTGAAGGCTTTAGAGAGACCTTACATGGCCCTCCAGTGCCTAAAAGGGGCCTGTACCTAGCTAATTTGAGACTTAGGTGGTAAAAGATCATAGAAATTGAATAAATGTATATAGCTATTGTAGACCTGCAAAACAATTGGACTGATAATGGGCTCGTGATAACACAAGGTATCCTGTGTCTGTAGAACACTAATATAACAAAATAGTTTAGTTTAATGAGCTCACTTTATTGGTAGGATCTAGTTCCATTTTAAACCTCAACGTGAAATAAATTGCATCAGCTTACACAGGAGCCCCTGTGAGCACGGTTGTGGCAAATTATTCAAGTGCTGGAGTGCATGCAACAGAGTTCTGTATGTAGAAGAACACGGAAACTTTTGATTTAGTTTCTTCCTTGAGAAAGCTAATTAGAAACATAGAATATCCTGAGTTGGAAGGGGACCCATAAGGATCATCAAGTCCAAATCTAAACAGCCCATCTAATACTGCCCTGGGAGTCCCCACAAGTAGGTTTGTTAGGTTAACCATACTGACAACAAGGACTGTTTAAGTGGATACAAGTTCCCTTTTGAGGTTAAGCTTTAAGGCAGAACCAATTCCATAGTCTCTCACTTAGTTAACCTTTTCAGCCCTAAAGGCAAAGGTTTAATTAAAATGGCAGAAGAGCTTAGATTCTAAAGTTCAAGGGAAATTGTACAAGGTCAGAGCTATTTTGCCTAATAATTCAACTTGATTTACTTATTGCAGGCCTATAAACCAACCAGGCAGCTCATAGTGATAGTGATAAGTGTGCCGCTGGAAGAAGTGTCAGTAGACTTCTGGCACCCCCAGATTAATGTTGGCAACATTAAGTGGGAGGAGAGGAGGTCTGAGGGCAAGAACTGCTGGGAACTTGAAAACCAAATGGACTTGTCTGAAATAAAAGCACTCAACACTTTATAGATATTCTTTCATGCAAAATTTAGCCTGCCTCTTTATTTGACAGTTCTCTCCCTTTTTATAGAATGCAGATTATTTGACATATTTCAAAGCCCTTGCAGAATATAGGAATTCATTTGAGTTACTTTGTGTGGATGAGAAGTTAGTGGCAACCCAGTTATTTTAAAACTGCAGAGCTGCTTTTGCCTGTTACATTTGGTCAGATCTGTTGATGCATAAGAAATGGATAGAATAGTCAGTGGCAAAATCTTCAGCTGTAAATAAAATAATGGCTACTGGACATAGGGAAGCAGTAGCCATTCTCTTTCATGTTAAAGGAATGCCAGCTTCTTTGTTGTCAAAGCAACTTCCAAAAATTTGTAGGAGTCTTCTGTAAGTAAGACTTATAACATTATTGCATCTGACATCTTTGTGATTTATATTTTAACTTTTATCTACATTTGAAATGATGTAATGCTTTTTTGCATTTTCTTCTCTATTTTGGTAGGAAAACCTGTTAATGCGAATTCACTTCCACATTGCAGATGAGACAAAGGAAGATATTTGCACTGCACCACATTGTGTTTCCCATCAGAAGTTTGCAATGACCTTGTTTGAACAGGTGAGGTAACGATACATGCTTTATACAAATCACCAGTTCTCAGGTTTCACGTTTTCACTCCCAAGACATGCATTGCCATGGTAAAAAGGATACAAGCAGAAGTCTTGCTGTGGAAAGATCTGTTTAATCTTGTCAATGTATTATGTTTTCTTTCTCTTTAGTGTGTTTGTACCAGCTGTGGTGCCACCTCTGACCCGTTACCTTTCATCCAGATGGTGCATTATATTTCCACAACTTCACTCTGGTGAGTTGAGATCTTTATAGAAAAGAGAATTGCTCTATTTTTATACTGGTGTTTCAGTTTAATCTTTACCTTCACGAAATTAAATATCCAAAACATGGTTTGTTCAAAGTTGGTGGAGCTTTGATAACTATGATACAGAACATGATGATTTAGTGGAGCAGAAGATAGCGATTTAGGCAGGGATCACTGTGTCTACTTGTTTATGATTCTAAATCTGACAACTGTAGCGGCAAGGACTCGTGTACGTTTTGAAAGACCTTAATATGTGAGTAGGTGAGTTAAGCAGCAAGATAAGAAAAATAAAAAAATAATTATATTGGAAAGACCTTTGCACAATTACTCCATCCTCTTCTTCAAAGCAAGGCTAACTTCAAAGCTGCTTTGGGTTTTGTACAGCTGAGTTTTGAGAACATTGAAGGACTTGGGTTGCCTGTTTCAACACAATCATTTGGTGTGGGGTGGTGCTTCCCCTCAGAATTTTCTTCCAGTCAGAATTTTCCTTCCTGCCTTTTCTATCTCTTGTCCTTTCTCTGTTCACCTCTGCAAAGATTCTGGCTTAGGTTCAGCTTCTCTCTGAGTTTTCTGCGACATGCTCCACAGCCATTCAGTACCCAGCCATTACCACTGCATTCAGTGTGTGCTGAGTTGCAAGGCTTGGTATTTTGCTTTATTGAATTCCATGAGGTTCTTGGCAGCTCATTCTTCCAACCTGTCAAGATCTTTCTGGATGACAGTGCTCCTGTTCTGTATATTGACTGTTCCGTCTGGTTTAGTGTCATCTGAAAACTTGATGTGGATGTACTGTGATTCATCATCCAGGTTGTTAATGATAATGTTAAATAGCATCGGCCTCAGTATTAACACCTGAGGAACACATCTCTTAACTGACTATTGGTTATGTTTTGATCCTTTAAGCCAGAATGTCCAGCTAGGTTTTTGTCCACGTTGTATTCTACAATGTGCAGTCCACACCTCCCAGTCTGGCCATAAGAACACTGTAAATGATTTTGAAACCTTGCGGGAGACCAAATGATATTTGTTGCTCTCTCCTCCTCAACAGAGTCCTGTAGTTCCTCAAATTTTCTTCCCTCGATGGATATAGCTCTTGCATCTTCTAGTTATTGGGGAACTTCTCTGGTCACTGTGACTAAAGCAATAGCTTTAGTTCTGTAGGAGTTCATTTGAATAAATGCCAGAAGAGAGAAGTCTCTCATTCTTTTAGTAGCTGGCTGCTCAGTTAAATACTGCTTAAAACTGATCAAAGCAGGAGTCTGTGATTTGCTTCTGTCTTGAAATTTTGATTGGGATGAAAATTTCTCTTTGTTTCTCATCCTGAACATGAGATGTAGTTATAGAACCTGCAAAAATTGTCTTGAAAACTGCTAGTTGCTTTCCTCATGCTGATCCTTGTTAAAACCTACCACTTCACTAGAGTATTCTTCTCTTGTGGCTGCTACCTGCTGCTCTGTAGTTTTTCTTCGAGGTTAGCAGCAGACAACATGTATTAGAATATTATTTAATAGAAAAAGAAGAAAAGAATTATGTAAATGGTATTCAATATTTCATATTAAATATCTCAAGTCATTCATCATTTTAAAAACACTGATAAACAGTGATATATTCATTTACCTCTTAAAACATTTTAGGTTTGAACATGCTCTGAATACTAGTATTCTTTTGTACTTACTGTCTGTCATTGGAAATTAATTGCATACTATCCAATTATTTTTTTCTGTCTCTCATTTTACTAAGGATGTGCTTTACTGTGCTACTTCACTAGGGTAATGGTTACTGAAGGGAAGCATTTTGAAGCAAATATTTTGTTTTTAAATCAAGTATGTGTCAAAATTCTAAAGCTTGATTTTAAGATGTAAGTTTTAAGCCAAACTAGAAACTGTTTCTATTTCTAGTTTTACTTGTTTTCTTTATGTAGTACTATGATGGAAGGTGTAGTAATTCACACTTACGTGATTTTTTTCTGTACTACAGTATTAAACATTAAAAGCTTTGTGGTTTTTTAAGGTTCTTTTATGAAAAGTTAAATGTAGCATATACTTAATGAGGAGTTGTTGCTTTTATTTTGTTATTAAACTTCTCCATGCTTTCTTCATACTGAAGCAATCAAGCTATTTGCATGCTGGAGAGACGAGAGAAACCGACTCCAGATATGTTTGGGGAGCTGCTGCAGAATGCCAGCACTATGGGAGACCTGCGAAACTGTCCGGTTGGTATCCTTAGTTTTCCTTCGGGGGCGGAGATGGCGAGGACAGAAGAGGCTTAGTAGATTACATTAATGTGTAATCACTGATGTAAGTCATGAGTCTTTTCAAGGTTTAGCTCATCATAGTGATAAAAAGGATAGGTGAGAGGATGTGAGTTCAGTGCCTTTCAGATATTCGGTTAATGAAGGGAAAACTATTGATACTGAGTGCTTCTCAGACAGACACAAGTAGTAAGAACCAGAGTAGACATAGTGTTTGGATGGAAACCAAAAGTGAGTGTCTTCAGAGTTAGAAACCACAGAAGAAAAAAAACCCCCAAAAACCAAGGAGGGTGAATAAGTTGGCAATGCTTACATTTTTCCCAAGGAATGGTCACAGGATCCATTCCTGTTCAAACCAGTGTATACTGCTAGAAGTGCCTATTGTGTATATACTGTTCAACTTCACTGAGAGTTGGTGAGGCCTCAACGCTAGCATAATCTGAAGCTGCGATCATGCTGCTCTCCTATGATGAAAATCCTGAGAAATTACCTAAAGAAATGGAAATGACAAAGAATTTGTAGATTGTATCTTTTTATAGGGGATTTCTGTATGTTGACAGTGGTTTTGATTAGCTAGGGTTTTCAGAACAACATTCCCCCAGTTCTTCTTGTTTCTCTCATGAGGCTAGTGTGCTTCATCTGTAATGGGAAAATAAGTACTTTCTTGTAAAATCTTTTCAGCAGTACCATGCTATGGAACAGATAGCAGAACTTTTCTACCACAACTGTGTGCACAAGATGAGTTGTTTTCCCTAGATAAACTTCCATTCAACTTCATTGTTACCTTTCAGTTGGAATACATAGAACTATTGATCAAACTGCTGTACCTGCAGCATACAGCTGAAATCTTGGTCAGAGGGAAAGAGAAAAGTACTAGTGCTTCCCACCACCAGAGATTATCCTGACAGTGAAGGGCTTATAGGCTACACAGTAGATCCACAAGAGCTAAGCTGAAGGCAGGAATCCTAACAGAAAACCTGAAGGAGTATTGGTGTTTTTCTGAGAGGGGTTTGCTCTTCCTGTTACGGGAGATATTGAACCAGAAAGTGTGGGCTATAGTTGCAAGTGATGACTGGTGTTTAACCACATAAACCCAGTTGCTGCATATGGCCAGTTGATAGATAGAGGCTGCTATTCTTAAAAATGTTCTGTTCTGCTGTGCAGTAAAAGTCTGACAAAATTCAGCTGAATTAAGTACATGTATCAGTTGGGCAAGAAAAATTATTTTTTTTCATGTAATTTTCTTTTTAACCATAATGACTTGATTTCTAAAGCAAGTGTTTGATATCATGTTCTACCTTTTAATTTGAGTATGTCCAGATCCAGGTCTTCATGTAAGTATGCAAGAAGTTTTATTATCATAATTTTTTACATATTGATTAATAGAGCAGGAAACAGCTGCATAATGGCTGCTTCATGTAATGCTACTGTTAGATGCTTCATGAGTCCTCAGTGAAGCAGTACAAGCTTTAACAGAAAGGGCTTGTATGTCTGTTCCCTGGGGGAAGAATTTCCATTTCTGTCCCCCCACTTTTGGTAGCTGATAACTCTGAAACATTCACTTTTAGTCTTCATTAAAACACTTTTTTTTTTGTAATAGTGGCAAATAATGGCTTTGTCAAAGTAAAATAAATATATTTTTGTTTAAAAGGTTCATATTCATAACCAAAGATGGGAACTTTATAATAAAGACTTTTTTGTACAGGGGTAAGTGCTGTTAAATTGTGAAATCACTTGGATGAAAACACTTATTCTGTACCTTCTGCCCCTTTCTTTTTCTGCTTGGGGAGTTTTTATTGAGGCGTAGTTAAGGGTTCTACGAGGTAAGCTTTTTATCAGGATCCTGTCTTGCAGAAAATGCTGATGTCATCTTTACTTCAGCTAGCTAACAATTTGAGAGTAGGATAGGTTTGTTGTGAGGTAGTCCATAGGAATTTTTGTAGTTTGAATGACCCTTGCAAAATATGTATGAATATAGTCATATTAATATTAAAACCTCATAGCTACTTTAAACATTACAGTCCTCTACCTGTAAAATAGTTTGTCTTCTTTGCCTTGTTGTTGAGAACTTTTTTTATTAATATTTCATTTTTGTTTCCTATTGATATTTGGGGCTGATGTTCTGGTTAATTTTTCAGATTGCTGCAGGGAAGAGACACTTTATGATCTCTTCCCTGGCTGTAATGTCAGAAATTTTATCCAATTGTGAAACTGGTCTTGGTACAGATGAAAAACTATTCTCAGTATGAATTTTTTTTCGTTTCTGGAATCATGCAGGGGTACCTTTTGTGATTTGCCACAGGGGACGAATGAGTGTTGCAAAAGGTTTTTGTCATAGTTGTCATGTCACCTTGTCTATCTCCACCTGATCTCCCTTCTCCCTTCCCTTCCCTCCCAAAAGTTAATGCAGTGTTTACTGAAATTACAGTGGTAATCTCCTAATTCAGGTAGTGAGCTTTTTTCATGATTTAAAGATGCCCACGGTTCCAAAAGATGATGGATTGGAAGGACCACTGAGGAATGTCTTAGCTTCACAAGCCAGCTTATCTCTGTGAAGCACTCTGGCTACTGAGTAAGGGGAGACTGGCCAGTCAGTAAGCACTGATAGTTACTTAAAATGTTTTAAAAAAAAAAAAAAAAGAGGAGGGGGAAGGGAAAAAGGGAAATAAGCAATGAAGAACTGCTGTGGGTTAGTAAAGCACTTCATTCTCCGGATCTTCAAGGTGAGATGCTTGAGGTACCTTGTAGAAAACCCACCCAATTCTAACAGCAAAGTAGCACCCTGAAGGTTTTTCTGATGCTGTCATATAAAGGATCAGTCTGTGTAAATACAATTTTTAATTGGAAGCTCTGATCAAAAGATAGTAAGCTTTCCCTACAATTCCAAAGAATGTTTTTGGGATCCTTCATGCATTCATGGTTATGTGGGGTTTTTTTAAATAAGCCTGCTTTTGTGCTATACCTTTTAATCATTATCAATATTATGAAGAAGAATTGGCAGTGTTTACCTTTAAAGGTGGCAAATACCAGATATGTCATAGATGAAGAAAGTTACTGTGACTAAGAAGGTTGTGTCTGGACACTGAGCATGTGAAATCTTCTGTGTTTCACCACCATCTCTTTGGAAGCTGTACTTTTGAAACTGGTTAGTGCCTTGCCCTAACATGACAATAAGAGAAGGATTATATTCAATGTTTTGCTCTATTTAAATTCTTAGAGTAACTGTGGGGAGAAGATCCGTATTCGTCGTGTGCTGATGAACTCTCCACAGATCATCACCATTGGCTTGGTTTGGGACTCAGACCACTCTGATCTGGCTGAGGATGTGATTCACAGCCTGGGCACTTGCCTTAAACTGGGAGATGTGAGTTTTTTTGTATTTTGACACTGCCTTTCTCATGGTATTCTAAAGTCACCATCTTTACCTTTTTGGTATTCATAACTAGAGGAATAGAGGGTAGATCCAAGCCCCTGACCTGTTTCTGAATGCTTCACAAGACCTGTGAAACCACTAGTGGTATTACATATTCTCTAATTTCTGAAATGACTGCAAATTAAAAAGTACTCTGGAAAACAGAGATTGTCTGAATCAAAAAATATTTTCAAGTGCAAGGATATTTTGTGTTGGTGTTTGTGCTGCTTCTATGAGAATACATGTGCACTGTTTTATTTTGCAGAACAGAAGTATACTTCTATTTCTTTTGAAGACAAAATGTAGCTTGGGGTTTTTTATGTGGTGTTTTTAAATCCTCTCTCAAGTGTGTAGTTGTAACACTTAAGTTATGTATAACTGAGCAGTCTCTGAGAGATGTTGGCTGGTACTGTGTGATTGAATGACAGATTAAATTAAGTAGTGTTTGGGATCCAGAGGTTGGTCCACTCTAGAATTTACTCATTGTATGGAAACTGATGCTTTAGAGCTGTATCTTAGAGTAGCATCAAGGTATTACGTTGGAGGGAAGAGAAAAAAGTATACACATCTATTAAAAAAAATAATGCCTTGACCAGTGCATCCTGGACCAAAGTTAGTGTAAGTTAATGGAAATGTGGTTGTGAAACACTAGTCCTTGCATAGTGAAGCAGCAATACACTAAAAAAGTGAATCCTGTGCATTTTTAAATAAAGCATTTTAAATAGTCAGAAAGCAGGTTTTTTTCTGTGTGCTGAATTCTTTTGACCTACTGTCTTCAGTTCCTCTTTTATGTGGTGTTGTCATAAATTTGTCTTTGCTTAAGTCAGAATAAATGTCAACTGTTCACTGTCAGAACTGCTTTGTTTATACAAAGCAAAGAGGAATGAATGTTTTAAACAGTGTTTGATATAATCAGCAAGCATGATTCTGGATACAAATTTTCAGAATAGTCACACTTCAAATTCCAAAAAGGTGTTACTTCATTCTTGTAAATACCTTCCTTAAGGTACAGCCACAGTCTCCAAGACTGACTCGATTCTTGAACATCTGGTGACTTAGTAGGAGTCTGTTTCTGGCCCGTGTCACTGGATTTGCTAAACGTTGGTTAATTTCTCAAGTATTTATTGCTTTATTTTCTCTATCTCTCAAAGTATAAACCTGACACCTCTTTAATTGGTACTTTGAAGTCTTGAAGACAAAGCATAGGTAAAATTCTGGGCATTTTATTAACTTCTCCTTTAATTTTTTACCTCCCTTCTTGAAGCTCTTCTTCAGAGTAACTGATGACAAAGCAAAACACTCAGAGCTCTATTTGGTGGGAATGATCTGTTACTATGGAAAACACTATTCTACCTTCTTCTTCCAAACTAAAATCCGGAAGTGGATGTACTTTGATGATGCTCATGTCAAAGAGGTGAGAAAATGTTTAGAAAAATAATCTGTTTGAAATTTGTTAGCTACTTGTGTGTAGATCCATACTGTTTTCTACAGATTGAGAAATTTTGACTGTTCTTCCAGTCAAAATCCATAACTCTGATCCTTCTTTGTCTAAGCAAAGTAAAATATTCTCAGAAAAGCACACCATACATCTCTGAAGCCTTCTTAGTTCTGTTCTGTTGGCTGCCAGTCTTTATGCTGTTGCTTGAAAACCAACCATTTGCTTGTGTGCAAAGCTACCTTACATCTCTTTCCCTTGCTGATGAGCAGTATAGCTACTTAGTGCCTGCTTTTTGCATTCTGTGTTGCAGTATCTAGATGCCAGTCTT
Source organism: Porphyrio hochstetteri (assembly GCA_020800305.1). Taxonomy (NCBI): domain Eukaryota; kingdom Metazoa; phylum Chordata; class Aves; order Gruiformes; family Rallidae; genus Porphyrio; species Porphyrio hochstetteri. The sequence continues at coordinate 18,082,686 of CM036911.1, forward strand.
CCTAGTTGTTGCTGCCAACAACAAATTTTGTGCCGCTTTTGTTAGTGCTTTTCTCCCTTTTCACCAAGCACGAGGTCCTTGACATTAAAGATACAGTGCTGGGATCTTGGCATACTTTTATTTACATCCCGTTTGTTTGGCATGTTTCTGCACCACTCTCCTCTTTGTTCCTTCTAGCCATGGAAGCATAGAGATGAGAGAGGAAAATATTTATCCTGTAGTGATGCCAAGTACAGCCTCAAAGGGAAAACTCTAATACTCACATTTGTTCACAGTCATATTTCTCTGCAGCAAAGCTTGGCTAAGATAGGAACTGTGCTGCTTTATTAGAATACTCATGTATAGAGCAAATTTGTTGGAATGGATGTTCAGAGTAGTGAGTTTAATCTATATTAGTACATGGGGAAGACTATTGAGATTAATGTAGTTATATGAATTATTGCCTGGCCTATCAAATTGCTTGCAAAGGTAACACTTTCCACTGACATTCTGTAACACCAGAAATATTCACACACCAAGGCGGTTAACTTTGACTTGGATTTGCTGTCATGCTGTCAATGTCTTTTGCTATTCATGTTGTTTATGCTGATGGATGAATGGATGAAGAATTTTTTGTTAACAAATTCTTTTTTTGACTTACGCAAAGTTAGAACATTTCAGAGGATTAAAAACTTGAGGGGGGTGGAATCTGAAGGGAAAGATTACTTTTTTTTTTACTGTATTTTTAGCAGGAATTTTAATTTGTTTAGCCACAAGGTGGTTAATACTTTGACTTTAGTTCACTTGGTTCCAGGGTGTTTGAAGGGTGTGCTCTTGATCAGCTGGTGTCACAAGTGGTACCTTTTTTCTCAGATAGATCAATCTCAGAACAAGGATGGAAATACCAAATTAAAGATATGGTATACTTTCAGTTATATTTTAAAATTATATCCCTTTTTGATGTGTTATCCAACATGTGACCATCAGAATTTTCTTGTTGAGGCCAGTTCAGTGTTGGATATAGGAGTTACAGAATGTCAGTGGAAAATCAAACTCTGAAAGAAATTCAAGGGAAAAAAGAGCTGCTTATAGAAAATGATGATAGAAAACCATTCTTGTGCATTTTTTGTTGTTAATTCAGATTGGTCCAAAATGGAAAGATGTTGTGACAAAATGTATTAAGGGTCATTATCAGCCTTTGCTGCTGCTGTATGCTGATCCGAGAGGAACTCCAGTGTCAACGCAAGACTTGCCCCCACAAGTTGATTTACAGCAGTATAGCAGGACATGCTATGATAGTGAAGACTCTGGTAAGCTGTCTGGACTGTGTGCCTTGTATCTTTATGCTGTAATGCTGCATGTGAAAAATTTTTCATCTCTTTTGGGTGTATTTTTGTTAGCAGGGTTCCTTATTGCTTGTCAGAGCTGATCTAGAATTCTGAAGAGGGCTTCCGGTGTTTTACCCTCGAACCTCTTTCTCGGTCCAAGACTCTGGTTGTTTGGGTAGTACTCTTTTCCAAAAAGAAATAAATTGAAACAAGCTCCAAAATGTGAAGGACCTATTGTGGCATAGACAGAGAGAGAAACACTAATTGATGACTTCAGTGACTCAGTTCATAAATTCATCTGCAGTTTTAACAGGAAAGGAACAATATCAGAGATGCGCAAACACATAAAATTACAGGAAGCTGCAGAATTAAACTCAGGAGGAGATCTGAGGAAAAGAAACCTTAAGGAAACATCATAAATGAGTCCTTTGCTAGGATGGTGAAAGAATGTGAGGGGGGAAATTAAAAAATGGGACAGAATCAGTGCAGCTTATTTCAGCCTTTGGCTTGTCTTCTATTCAGATAAAGCAGTGCAAGATACATAAACTGACTTGTGGGAGACTGAAGGGGATTGGCAAAGGCTTATGTCCTTAGATCATGTTTACTTCTTAATTTTTCATAGTCTGTTTTGCATCAAAAAATACCCACAGCTATAGGTTTGTAGCACCTAACATCTTGGTGGCCTTCAACATATTACTACTTCCTGAATTCTTTGTATTAATGGTTGTCCATTAAATTAGACAGATATATCCAAATAAGGTGCTTCAGAGATTAGAACTTGGTCTGCTTAAGATAGTAGTAGTGGTCTGGACAGGCTGTCAGTTTACTGAAGTTCTAGGTAATTTTGGACATCTAGTCACACTGTTGGAGGATGAGGCCTCATTTAAAGAGGAATAGACAAATTCTAAGAAAGATAAGTGATTGCAATCCAGATAGGGTGAAAATACAAACTGGATCTAAGTTTATATTTGTAATGGCTTTGCAAAAGAAGATTGTTTCTGGTTTTGGGTATTTGCAGAGAATATCCTGAATTAGATACAATTGTGTAAATTGCCAAGAACAGCAAGATGAGACTAAACCCAGAAATATAACCTTTCTTCCAGGATTTTAACCTATTTATACAGCTGTAATTCCAATAATATTTTATGGCCTTCCTGGCCCATAGCTAACTTTATGCTTCCTGGTCAATGAATTTGTAGAGAACATCTGCTGTCTCCTTATGTGTTGACAGTCTACCACTAATGAAATAAATTTCTATCTCCTGTTAAAATAACTACAAATAAAAACATTGTTAAGATGACCTTCGCTTCTCACTTGACAAAATGCTTTGCAATTTATAAACCCAGACTTCCCATTTTTTTTGGAACGGAGATAGAAGAGGGAAAGGAGGGCCTTTGGTGCTATGTAGCAGTTGTGAGAACTTCTACAGGTTTTTCTATGCACTTTAAATTTGCCTTGCTGTTCTACTTCTTGATCTCCAGGATATACGTAGATAACCCTTCTGCTCATTGTCTCTACAGTATTTAATATTAATGTATTTCAAAAAGACTTCAGGATGCTGAATACAAAAATAAATATATATAAAGGTGTTTCCTTCCAGATAAAATTCAGAAGGCTATATTGAGTAACCTCCTCTTTCATTTCAAACATTTGGTGAGTCCTCAAGGCTTACTCCTGTAGTCTGTGGTGTGCAACATGATACCAAGTTCTTGAGAGAGTTCTTGAGAAACTGTAGGTGGAATTCCCAGGAGAAATCATGCTGTACATGTTTTCCTGTCAAATAGAAGGGAAATACGTTCTAACATTGTTTTTATACTCAACCGTTTTCTACCTTCGTATACTTTTTTCCAGAATGGCCTTTTTGTCTCTCACCAAGTGTAACTATGACTTCTTGATTCCTCAGTGTCATCAGATATCCACTGCTCATTATTCAGAAATCAGTAGAAATTTCTTTCTGTATTCTGTATGTAAGATTTTTAACCAGCATGGAGGTGGGAGGAAGTTTCTGGTTTCAGAAGTTGTTTGGTGTCCTTAAGTAGAACATCAGCTGCAGGACTTGCTGTCACTGAAAACATGCAGTGCCCTCAAGCTGAGTGTTTGTGATTAAGCACAATTATTACTTTATTTAATTTCTTTTTTTTCTTCATTAATCTGTCGGCTGAGGAACAAGTATGAAATTAATACCCTTTATATTCAGAAGTGCATACACTGCATAAAATGGCCAACAGTCTTCAAACCGTCAGATTTTTAATTTTAGGTATTGACAGTTGACTTTCTCCTCTCTTAATGAGTTCAGCAGTTACTGAAGTTTAATCATGGTGCTTCATCCTTTTTAGTATCCCACTTGTGCAGTGGACCCACTGCTAGTTTCTTGAGAAGGAGCAGGTTACTTTGCTTGGGATAATATAATTTCAGTATGAAGTTTTACTAGATAAGCTTTTGATTAATAAGTGAATCATGTTAATTATTATAACTTATGATGCTCTTGTTACCTTATTAACATTTTGTACTTGATTAATTTTTTAACTTTGACTTCCCCTGAAGCAGTGTATTTTGTATTTTAGTGATACTTGACAGTGTCAAAACTTAATAAAGACTCGTTTCACTGTGGTACTAGTGTGTGCTTTCAGTCCAGCATTTAATTTTGCATAGTAAAAGGATTTGATATATTTAGTTATCGGAGAGAAAGAAATTAAGGTTTGCAGAAAGAATGACACTCCCCCCTTCCAAAGGGGAGGACCTTTCCCATAAGTTCTGGCATTCTAGAAACTGAATTTATGTGTTTGGTACTCTGTTTTTCTGTTAAATTTTGTTCCGTTCCTGTTTTCTTTTTTTAGCCTCTTTTGCCTTTTATAGTAGCCCAAAAAGATTGAAATTTGACATTGCTTCCTTCCCTAGGGAGAGAACCTTCCATCTCAAGTGATACCAGGACAGATTCCTCTACAGACAGCTATGCCTATAAACAGGCACACCATGAGTCTGTGGTCAGTCACTTCTCCTCTGACTCTCAGGGGACGGTCATCTACAATGTGGAGAATGATGCAGCTTCACAGAGCAGCAGGGACACAGGTAGCAGACACCACTATATGTCTTTGTGATCATTGTCATTAAACATAACTGCACTGGATTTCAGTGACAACTATATATACAATCTTAACAGAATAGTGAACACTGTTTAGTATCCTAAATGGTTTTGGTTTGTAATGAACCATTGGCATTCAGAAACAATAAACACAATTTTAAATGTCTTGTTGACTTTTGTAATTAGCCAGACAAATATTCACAGGCATCTTTTCTGTTATCTACAGTCCCACCTGCCCTCTTTGTTTGTATGTTGGAGTCTGTTGTACAGTGCCATTATATGGTTTGGCAACTGTTGCACATGCTACTTATTCATCTATGGGCAGTTACTTACTTTCAGGAGTTTTAGCTGTCTAGAAAAGGCACTTTCTTCACCAGAAACTCCCATACTTGAGCACTAAGGACTTTCTATGTAAGTAGGTGTTGGTAGTATTTACTGCACCAGGGAGGACCATAAGGAAATTTCCTGCCTGTGCCATGGAAGCACGTTAAGTGAGAATCTGCAGTGAGAAGACAGTGTATTCCTTTGGGCAGGTGAACAGTCTGCATGAACACTCTTTAGTTGAAAAGAGGTTAACTGGAAGTGTGCAGGCTTAGATCTGCTCTATAATTCATGCCCAGTGACCCTAGTCAGCCTGTGTCTCCACACAGTGCTAACTTGTAATGTTACTTCTGAAAAAGTAGTGTAGGAGTTAAGGTCGGACTTCTCAAGAATCAGAAATATGATCTGCTAAGTCTGTTTGAGAAGTTTATTGTCCCTTTTAATAGACTTTCCAAGAAGAGAGCTGCTTGTTGCACCATAGTGTCAACACCTATCATACTACTTTGTCCTTTTAGTATTGTGACAATATATACGTTTGCTTTATTTCAAACAATCATGGTACAAATATTTTTTTCACATCAAAATCCAGAAAACATGTTTCAAGTTGGTTTCCTTCAGTACTCTCATTCTTCATTAGAGGTCCAAGTAACTAATACATGGTTTTAGGTTAGCCCAACAGTACTCTTAATGTTTTAGCAAATATGTAACGCTGGAAGTTCCAGTCATAGTCCTAGGTAGAGTTTGAGAAAGAAGGGAAAACTGGAGCAGAATTTGAGTGATGAGGAAACAAAATTTATGTTGATCTTCAGAGTACAAAGATGACAAAATTGAAAATGTTAGTGGATTGTTGTTTATATAGTCTGCAAAAGTGGTACAGAATTTATTGGATTAGGTTCTTTCTTGCAAAAGTTGTCACACAGAAGTTAGCAGAAAAAGGGAGGGTAGGAGAATGGTTGCAGACATCTAAGCATGAAGTTCAGCATGTAACCTTTTGTTCTGTCATTTTTAGTGATTTTCTCCTTTTATTTTTCTTTATTCTCCTACTAATTCTATCCTATGTTGTTCCCTTCAGCTTAGCCTATCTCACCACCTAAATTCAGTTGTCCTCATCTTCCCCAGTTCAGCCTTAGCTATATAGTCAGTCTTTCCCCTTAGCTAGACACTTGTCTGGGCGTTTCCCCTCTTCTTTTACCTACCCAAAACCTTTCCAAAAAAGCCAGTCTGCCAACTCATACAACTGCTCAGTCATCAAATGCTGATCCGTGGGGCTATAAAGAAGCCATCCACATTGACCTCTCGTTCTGGGCAAGAGCAGGATTCTTCATTTAGTGGCCATTTAGCCACTACTCCAATCCAGAAAATTATGGACCCCATCCCACATCGTCCTGCAGGGAAGGACCACCATTGGGTCATATGACCTCAGGCACCCGGGTACTTCGAATGGGGGCATGAAGGGTGGCTGCATAAGCCCTCTCTTGCTTCTACCAACCTGTGCTGCTGAGAAAAATGTGCGTATTCTGGCTGCCCTATTCGTGTAATTGAGCTTATAGTGGGAGGGAGTAGGGGACTTTCTGTCTTAACTTGTTTGACTTCATAATCTAACATATTCTTAGATACACACACAGCCCCTGTAAAAACAGACTTTTCCTTTGAGTGTCACTGTTTGCTTATGAAGTCATCCCACCTCTGGAGGATGAGGTATTTAAGTGATACATTCAGCAAGAGACACCCTTTAAGCATATTATTGGGCACTTTGACAGAAATCCTGGCTTGATATTTTAGTGAATTCTTAAAAAAAGAAGTATAACATGTTCACTAATATTCCTGGGATTGTAATTCCTCTATCTGTGGATTATGTTAGGTTCAGTCTTTATTTTAGAGGCTCCAGGTAAAAACAACAAAGACTGTGTCCTGCAAACTTTTGATTCTTGGCATCTCCTCTATGGCAATTAAATGTCCAGGGACAACAGGACAAAGTTTGCTATTTATGAGACGAGGACAAAATATTTATGCAAAGCTAGTCAGCCTTCATTCTGCAAGGCAAAGTTGGCCTCTAATTAGTCTCTACAGACCCTAAGCTAGCTCAAGCAACACAAAATATCTTTAAATAGTTTGTTACAGTATGTGAAAGATGCTAATCAAGCATTCCCTATAAGCTTGAAAGAACTTTGGGGAAAAGCTGTTTAACTGGAGAAGTTATACACACTGAAGTGAAACATAAGCCTTCTCTATCTTGAGGGGAGCCGCAGCAAGGTTTAGGATAATACTTTTCCTTCAGTCACTGTGACTGTCCATGCTGTGAAGGGAAAAAAATATAAATTCTCCCAAAGCACTGACTTAATGCTGAGTCACCTAAATGCTGCAAATCCTCATCTTCACTGCCAACATTTCTCTTTTACTTCCTTAATTTCTTTTCTATTATCTTGTTTCTAAAGAATTTGACTACACAATCACACTCCGCTGTGCAAATGAATAGCAATGTGAGTCTTGTGTAGCTTTCTTTTTGTTGTTTGGATTCCTTCCCACTCATTTGTTGTAGTGTTTTTGTAGTGGTTGTAGTTGAAGTGAATTATTTTTTCAGCTGTTGAAGTTACAATTTTATGTGTAAAATCTGCCTTAAATGTTGTTGATTTTATGTTAAGTTCTGAAGATGGGGAAGGCCTAGAAGAGCCAGTTATTTAGTCTGGGGGCTGTTAATCCACTATTGGGTAGTAGGGATTTTAATTTCCTATCATTCTATGCAAGGATAAAGTTGGTGAAATAAAAGCTAGAGAAAAGTCTTTGTAGCTTATTCATAAATTCCCTTCTTATCCTGCATCTCTGCTTGGGACTGCTCACGTGAGTAAAGCCACGCGTGTGTTTGTGCTTGCAGGTTTAGGACTGTTGAATGTGTGAGAACCATAAAACGAGGAAAAGGCAATACAGACAACTTGTGATGTTGAATACTTCACATTTGATTGTTGAATAATTCACATTTGATATGAAAAAATTGAGAGAAAATTGTGTGCAAGAGAAAGTACTAGCGCACACAGGAGCGATAGTGAGGGAATGTTGTCATTTGCCAGCTGATCCATGTTGATGGTTTGTGTGTATGCTGCTAGCTTGTGGCAGATGTGAATTAGCTGGCTTAGCCCTTGAGAGCCACCTGAGGCTTCTTCACTGTAGACTAAGCAAACTCAGATTACTTAGTATGTGCTACAGGCAAAGAGAGTGCAGATGGATAGTTAGTGCAGAGCAGCTGATGATGTACGGTAATTTATTATTACATGGTAACTTGTTCATGTCTTTGAGTCTTCATACAACAGAGTAATGTCAAGCAAGCTGTCTTCAGGAGTTTCATGTTCATGGCCACTCAAACTGAAAAAATTTGCAGACAGCAGAACTAACTTCTTCCTCTCCCTGTGGATGAGCTATCATTAACCAGAGTCTCTGGAAGGGCTGTATTGCTCTTCTATGACGTTACTTTTGGATACAAAATCTTATCCAGATGTACCAGTTAGTGTTGGAGCATCCTAAGGAGCAGGAGAGCCCTGCTGCTCTTAGTGTACAGCACACTTGGTCCAAAGCCTCCTGTCATCTCTACTGTGTTCTTCTGTCCTTCTAGGGCACCTGACTGACAGTGAGTGCAATCAGAGGCATGTTTCCAAAAAGAGCTCACTGTCAGAGCACAAGAGGAGTTCTAGCCGATCTCGGCGAAAAGGAGACGAGGCTCAGTCATCAGGATACCATAGTGAAGGCAAGAGATGTTATTCTATCTCAAATAATGATATCTCTTTCTGCATGTTTTTAAGATCCTTAGTGTGCACATGTTTCTTTCTTAGTTTCTTTCATCTTTGTTTGTATTCTGTCCTGTCTCTGCTGTTTGTGGGTTTTTTTGTTATTGTGGTGGTGTGTTGGGGTTTTTTTGGGAGTGTGAGGAGAGGGGGGGTGTTGGCTTTTTTTGTTTCTTTTTTTTACTTTTCAAAGTCTGCTTGGAGATGCTGCAAGTAAGGCTACAAGTTTAATATGAAGTTATTTTTGTGGCTTTTACTGTCCCTCTAAACTGCAGGAGAAACCTTGAAGGAGAAACAAGCCCCGAGAACTGCCCCCAAACCATCCAGCAGCACCAGCAGGCTGAGGGAATTTAAAGAGACAGTGAGCAATATGATCCATAGCAGACCACAGCAGATTTCTCAAACCATCCAGAATTCCCCTCGTGGAGGGGGTAGTGCGGATCAGGCAGAAGCACGGCCATCAAAAAGCCTGTCTGCACACTCTCGAGACTGGGAAGTGGAGAGTACCAGTAGTGAGTCTAAATCCAGTTCATCTAGCAGGTACCGCCCAACATGGAGACCCAAAAGAGAGTCTCTGAATATAGACAGCATCTTCAGTAAAGACAAGAGGAAGCACTGTGGCTACACTCAGCTTAGCCCATTCTCTGAAGAGGCAGGTAAGAGTTTGAGAAGAAAGATTTATTTCAGAATGTGTAGAACTTATAATTCTCCACTATACATTTTTGTTTAAATTAGGAAAGTGAAATTTTGATGTGACATTTAGGTCAGTGGTGAGTCATGTCCTTGAAGGCTGTTTTCTGCATGGTTATTCATGTTGCATGTGTGGTCCTTCTGTTTGCTTTGTGTGCTGAATTTCATACATAAGGAAATAATAAGTGAAATGTTACCATCTGCACTGCTTAAATGGACACAGGACTAGACTGCCAAGTACCTGGAGGTTTGTCCCTTGGAACAACCTTTTGTATTCGTCTGTGTTTTTTTCCTCTGGCTCATCGTGGTATTTTTGCATAAAGGCTCCGACTATTGTGTGGCAAGCTTTGTGTGTATCAGTGCTGGGCTCTTGTGAGGATAAGAGCCTGGCAGGCAGTGATGATTTATAGTGATGCTTTACATCGTAGCAGCTATGCAGCTTGTACCTAGATACTTTGTGTTCAGCTTCTCTGGTTTTGAAGGTAATAAAAACTGTAAAAGGTGTGGAGAGCAGATGTCTACCAGTTCCTGCGTTTTATGCTGTTACACTACTTGAGTTGCTGCACTCCTGTTTCGGAGTGCTTAAAGGACAGTATGCAGATCAGAAGGAAGAGGTTTGTGTGACTGGCAGTGGAGTTGTGGTTAGTGAGGACGCTATTGCTGACCAACTGGAAGGAGCTAATGTTTGAAAATAATTTGAAGCATAAAGAAATGTGTGCAGGGAAGAAGTGAGAACACAGCTGTAGGGAAGGAAGCAGGGGAAGCAAACAAGAGGCTAGTGGGAAGATAATGAAATCAGTAAGAGTTAAAAAATAACCATTTGGGTCCTATATGAACTAATGTTACATAAAACTCATCAAATTGTAAGTGGCAAAATAAACAATGTAAAAATTGCAGTAGGTAGAAGTAGATATAACAGAGTACAAAACCAAATATAAACTGGCAATACAGTTGGGTATGTGGTGAAATGGTCTAGTACAACTACAAATCGTTATGGGGAGGAAGGGTTTTTCTTCCTGGATTTGTTACCTGGGGAGGAGTATGGCAAGTTATACTAAAGCAGAGAGATGAAACAATACAATTTTGAATAGATTATTGTTTAATATTACTAGAAATGCTATAAAATTATTGGTTTGGGTTATTTTCTGCTTAATTTTGCTAGTTTTACACTAAATTAAAGGCACTGTTTCTGGTTTAAGCATGGCTGAGAAGGTAACATGTATAGATGACTTGCTGCTATTGAAACCTAGATCATCTACCAACCTCTATGTTTCTCCTCTTGACAGGTAAAGAGCTTATTGAGAATGAGGTGAAGGAACATACTGTTCAAGAAACAAGGTCAAGCCAGTCAAATGTCAGGTACAAACGTAGTGTGCTAGGCCGGGGCACCCAGCATCATATGGTGGATCAACATCCTCATCTAATACAGAGGATGGAGTCTGGCTATGAAAGCAGTGAACGTAACAGCAACAGCCCAGTTAGTCTGGACATGCCATTGTCTGAAAGCTCAAGCACCCACAGGTAGATAAATTTTAACAAACTTCAGTGACTGAAGTCTTGATTTTTTTATTAATTTATTTTTTAAAATCTTTTGTGGTTACATAATGGTTTAGAATGGTTCTTAAAAAATTCAAAATGGCACTCATAGCTTGTAGTAAATAAATAAGAATCTGAGTGAATGTAGTTCCTTCTCAGCATATTGATAGCTTAGTTCTAATAAGAAGGAAAAGAAACAGGGTTCAGTTGAATGAAAAATGGTGACTATGATGATGCATCTGGAATAGTTGTACCTATAGTCCATGATTCAAAAACTCAACAGAACTATCAAACTTTACTTGTCCTTTTAACAGGTCATAGACCTTTTTGTTTCAGGTAAACCATTGCTACATAGAAGTCTTCTATAGAAATATTTGATATTTTTGGTTTGAGACGTTCACTGAAGTCTTGCACAACACTTGCAATATTTATATGCAAAAATAAATAGGCAGCACAATGTGTTTCTCTTGGCTTGGAAAGCTTCAGGGTAGTCACAAACTGAGAGTGTTTACTGCCAGAATAGTAGATATTTCAGCCATGAGAATCTGTTGAGAACAGCTATCAGAGCTGTTTTAATATGCAGCGCATACTCTTACAGAGGAGTTCAGAATTATTGTCCTCCCCTGTTTATCCCAAGATCATCTTCTGGTAGACTTTTTAAAATGAAATGAAAATGCCAGTGAATATTGGTGATGATTAAAAGAAAAAAAAAAGTAAGATATCATTTCCCATGGGGATTAGTAAAATTACAAACTGTAATTACTCTCTTCTTGGAGGGACGTTCATATGAAGCGAGCAGGTGGATTGGTTCCTGCCTGGCGTAACATCCCGAAATCTCACAGCAGCAGCATCTTGGAAGTGGAGTCTACTTCATCAGTTGGGAGCTGGGCAAACAGCCCACACACCATTGGAAATGGTAAGATACCCTTCCTCATTAGCAGTGGTTTTGCCAGGTAAAGTGTTTTTTACTTTTTGGATGTTTATTTTCACAGTGAAATTATGAGGAAAGGGAAAAGAAACACAGAGGAACCTAACACGGTTTTACAAGATGTAACTTAATGAGGTTTTCCAAAAAGGGTTAACAAAAAATTTCTTGAAGTATTTCTTTTATCATGTTGCTCTGGCAGCATTTTTAAGCATTGACTTAACTGGTAAAGTAATTTATCCTTTTCTTTCCCATAACTCAGTGATCTGCCATCTGTGGAAAATATCTTCACAGGGATAACTTGTAATAATTTAGAAGGATTGAGAAGTCCTGAAAAGAAGCTCATAATGCTAGACAAAATTGTTAGAAATGAGAATGAATGTTTACAAGATGCTTGGGCTGTCTGAGCTTTTCTGCACATTTTTTCCGATTATTTATCATTATGAGCAAATACTTTATTCCAGAAAATGTCTGGTCAAGGGAGAGTGAGGATAGGAGACACTTCTTGAATACAGGTCGTACTTGAAGTGAGAATGATGACCAACTGATTTCTGCTGTGTTGACTAGAATATTGATATGCTTTATTTTCCTCCCATTTTCATCTACTTATGCAGTTAGTTGAAAAGCATCTCAGTTGGAATCCATTTTATTTACTAAAGCTAATGATGTGGTTAATTTGATGTGGAATTTACAAATGATAAGCACACTAAGAAGCCTCAAGATTTCAGTATAAGCTTAGGGTTATCTCTTCCAGTGACTCTGTTCCATTTGCTGTTTCTTGGGTCAGTGAATCCAGGGAATGATGGGTTGTGTTGTGGAGGAGCTTGAAGCAATACTGCAGCATTTCTGCCAGTCACTGACACAGAGAAAGCAACTGGAAATCAAATTACTTGGGTAGGATTTTAAAGCAAAATTTAACAAAGAAAAATTTGTGGTCTGAAATTCTGCTGTCTTTTGCTTGGTCAGTCTGTTACTTTCTAATGTTAATTGTATTTTCCACTAATATTTGTCTTTTAAGGGACAGTTTAAAAGATTTCACTATAAAAACATATTTCTTTGTGGTTGTTTTTGGGTTTTGGGTTGTTGGTTTTGTTTTTTTGGAAGGTGGGGAGATGTTTGTCCCTTTAAAGAGTGAACTGGACGAACTGCAAGAGGAGGTGGCAAGGAGAGCACGTGAACAAGAGCTACGCAGAAAAAGAGAAAAGGAAATGGAGGCAGCGATGGGCTTTAATCCCCGTCCCAGCAGGTTCATGGATCTAGATGAACTGCAGAATCAGGGTAACTTTTTGAATGCAGTATGCTTTACAAGATTGTAATGCTGAATTTTTTTGAACCTTATTTCCTAGTGTGTGTGTGTGTGTGTGTGTGTGTCTGTCTCTCCCTCCATTGCAATTTTCCACTTCAGTTAGTGAAATACCATCAATTTCAGACCTGTAGAATGCAAAAAAAAAAAAAGATGTTTGGTATTTTGACTAAATTCCTTCTCAGAAGAAAACAGCCAAGTAATGCAGAGGTGTTCTTAATATATCTACACCTTTCAGTTTTTATGTGGTGATAAAAAACACTACTAGTATTGATATCTAGGTTTACCTAAAAGGCTTCAACCAACATCTTGCAATGAGCAGGGCTCTTTGTACCTTTCAGGTGCCTCAGGTTCACCTGCAGCACAGCTTGCCCATTTGTGCCATTGTTCTGTTTCTGGTAGCATCACTGCCCTAAGCAGTTCTGCTTGTTTCTTCCCATGTATTTTACAGTCTTTTCTCCCTGCCCTGCTGTGCAGCCACAGCACAGAGGTATGAGCAGGTACTGTGGCAGGCTTAAGCTGGATTTAATATTGAAAATCTGAGCTGGGTTTAGCTTGCATATCTTTTCCAAGGAAAAAGAACTGGAAGCAGCAAGTCAGCCAAATACTAAGTTAGAATGCCTTTTCCATGACTCCTCATGGTTCTGACAGAGAATGGCAGCAGAAAAGGTCAGTAAGGGGAGTCAGAAGGTGGGATGAAGTGCACTGACACAGTCAAGAGTGAAACCTGATAAAGCATGTAGTTTGCTGCTACAGGACAGAGAGGAAGGAGAGGGACACCCCACGGCGTTGCCGGCTCTGGGTACGATACAGCCAGTGCTCTGCAGCCATTCCAACTATTCCAGCTGCCAAGATGTCACTGTACCAATGGCAGCTGAAAAATCTGATCTTGAGTTGAATGTCTGACACAGGGAATGTTTTTATCATTTTAGCTATCAGTGAGCTGTGGTTATCCTTTACAGTCCTGCTGTGACCTGGTGAAAAATTCTGATGTGCCAGAGTAATGGACATTATTTTGAATTAGTATTAGTGGTTAGTGTTTACTTTTGTAACAAAAATTGAAAAGTAAACCTCTGTTGTTAAGAGAATGTTGTCTTCTCTGCTTCTCCAGCCTGAAAGAAAAGGGCATATTCTCCAAGAAACAAAAGTTGCTTAGCTTTCCGTTGTTCAAAAGTAAACTAGAATAATGCTTAATCAAAAAAGACCAGTAGAACATTTAAAGAGTTTACAGGCATTGACTTAAGACCAGAGGAAGCTTTTGTTTAAACCTTTTAAGCCTTTCCCCACCCCAAAGATGTAATAGCTTAACATTAACAGACTGCCTGACTGCCTGGAAGGCTTGCTTGTACAAAGAACTGCGGAACACATGTGACTCATTTTCCTTCAAGTGAAATGCTAAACTCATGCAAAGAAAGCTAACTTTAGTGTACTGGCCTTGATTACAAAAATCAAGTAGCCTTGATTTTGAAACTGAATGTGCTGCTTGATTAACTCACTGCTCTAACAACTCTCTCTTCTCTCTGCAGTACTTCTTATGAGTTCTTTAGGTTTCTGGTATAAGAGAGTTTGTGTTTGTATCTGTGCATGATGGTGTTGGGGAGCAGACCAGGCTGTAGCATATGCTGCACAAGTTGAGGAAGCAGACACAGAATTGTAGGGGTTGGAAGGTACCTCCAGGGATCATCAAGTCCAGTTCCCTCACCAAAGCAGATTCCTTAGGAACATAATTTACTGTTGGCTGATAAAGATACTCAACCATGTTCTCGACCACAATGACAAAGACATCCCATTAAAAAAACCCACCCCTATCAAAATGAAACATCAGTTTTTATTTTCTGTTTCCCCCAGCCTCACTTGAATGTGTACATTTCAGTACATAACTTGTGACACCAGATTGTTTTGGCATTTCCTTCTCTCTGGAAGAAATCATGGACTGGGTGTGCTGATGCCAGAACATGGTGTTTCATCTTTCTCTTGTGTCCAAAGATGGTTTATCCTTCCCTTAGCCAACACTTCTCTGAATTGCTGCAAAAAATGCTTGATGGTTGTCCCTTTTTTCTTGGCTTCTTTACACTTGTGTTTTTCCTCCTAAAGCTGCAAGCCAAGGTTTTCATATCCATATTACTCTTTCAGTCACTGAGTGTATGCACTGAACATGCATTTGTACAATTATTTTGTTCATATACTTCAGCCTGAGTTTTGTTCCCCAGACATCTCAGTTGTTTCATTTTGGGCTGTTTTGTGTGGAAGTAATTGGATGGCCAGACACAGATGATTTTTGGCAGGGAACTTAAGATAGCATACAAGGAAAGTCCTGATCTGCTAGATTTCTTTTACTGATACTTTTGCGTCAGATTTAATTCTAAATTTAGATTAATTTGTACTTGGCAGAAGTCATCTGAAACAATGGCATACATCCAGACCATCTTTTGGACTGATTTAGACTGTTGAAAGTAATCTAATCAGCCAGTACAACTCTTTCAAGTAAACACAATTTGTAGAAAAAAAAATCCGTTTCGTATTGTTTTACTATATGAATGTCAAGCATCAGGGTGTCCAAGCTGAACTTCTGCTTAGGGGAGGTTAGGTGATGCGGTCTGGGAGATGCGCAGCCTCTGCAAGACTCCGTCTGAGGAAGAATTTGGCAGTCACAAACGGGATGAGGGTAAGTGAGGGTTCTGCACTGAACAAAACCCAAATGAAGGGTGCTGCCCGTTGCAGGGAGGAGTGATGGCTTTGAGAAGTCGATGCAGGAGGCAGACTCAATCTTTGAAGAGTCACTGAATCAAGAGCAGAAGGGAGATTGTGCTGCAGCTTTGGCTCTCTGTAACGAAGCTATATGTAAGTAACTCTAACCGCCTGAGCTATTGCGCTTTTGACAGTTTACTAATATTGTAGAAAAAAGTCTGAAACATCAGATCATGTTGAATGGCCAGGTAGAAATATGGGGATACAGCCGGTCTGTAGGAACGTGAAGGGAGACAGAATCTTATTTCCCAGCATTCCCCTTTCGAGTTTTAGTCCTATTCCTCTTCATCTGTGTTTTTCATGTTTGCATCCATTTTTGTTCTCTCCAGCGTTGTGGCAGTAACAGTACTGGGGTGCCGATGTGCCTTTTTTGGTGCTAAATGTTGTATTTCAGCAAGCACCTGGTAGGTAACTCCCCCCTGCCACTAGGTCCTCAATTATTTTTCCCTATCTGCAGACCAAATTACAAAGGGCATTAAACTCCCCTGTTTCTTGTGGAGGGTGTAGCAATAGGAAGGAAATAGTAGCTCACTCTGGAGACCTCTGGATTAACAGAAATGAGCTATGCTGTACCTGACTTTCATGAAGAAGAAAAAGCATTAGGACATAGAAGAGCTTAAATGCATTGTGACCTTTGAGAATGTGTGCTATGTGATTTCATTTTATTTTCAGTCTTTTCTCCATTATGACTGGCTGGCTGTCTCACTCCATGCTCCTCTCTGTCTGTATAGAATGGCTGCAGGCAGAGTGGGTAACTCCTGTGCATTTGCATTTAGCAGTTGGCTCTGATGGACTGTGGAGTAAGGGACACAGCATCTAGCTGTGTGAGAGTTCTCTTAGCTTCTGTCCCAGCAAGGTATTTGCTGAATCTCAAATCCCAGCTGGGTATTCCCTCACATAAAGGGAGTCCCAGATATGGAGGATACAGAGCGAGTGAGGGTAGATGACAGAATGCACCAATGTGGTAGGGTTGGAAAGAGCCTGTGTGAAGGGGATGAGAAGTTGGGCTAAAACATGGATAATTTTTTTTTTTTTACTTTATTTTGGTTTAGTTTCAATTAATGTTTGGACACCTTGCTAAGCTGAATGTGCATTAGTGGAAATAGTAGCATCCTTGTGAATTTTTTTGTGGCAGTATTTGCATGGTCCATGTTTTATGTTTTTGCTGCATCTTTTCTTTTTCTTTTTTTCTTTCAATTTTATTCTTTTTTCTGTTTGTTTTCTGCTATGTTTTCTTTTGCATTTTAGCTAAACTAAGACTTGCCATGCATGATGCCAGCGCTAGCACTCACAGCAGAGCCCTAGTCGATAAGAAGCTGCAAATCAGTATCCGAAAAGCCCGGAGCCTCCAGGATCGTATGCAGCACCAACAGCCATCGCAGCCGCTGCCGCCGCCAACCTGCCACCCACCACAGGGCGGCACCGTGGCCCAGTCTACAAGGTAGTCCCAAGTATATCACCTAGACCCAGATCTGAGCTGCATCTGTGAGCAGTCCAGTCTGGAAAGAAATAGCAAACTATATTTATCTATATATTAATTCCCCTGGATAGTCCAAATCCTACAGTGTTACTCCCTATTCTTTACTTCTTTAGGCTAAATCCTTTTGTAAGATGGTCAAGTATCCTCCTTTTCTTTTCCCCATCCCCCGTCTTTATAGAATAGTTCAATGTGCATGTGTTTAAAATGTGGTCTGTGACAGAGAATTGTAGCAGTCAGTGGCTGTCAGCATCAATATTTTATGCACCAAGGAGAAGAATGCAAGAGACGATGAGCTGGCTAAAAAGGGGGGTGGTTCAGACGAAATGTGCAACTACTTACAATCAGCAACAGTTTTGGGACTCAGTAAAAGTGTCCTACAGGAAAAAATCTTGCTGTTATTGCTTTTATGTTGGGAACAGCAACCAGCTTGTTCTAGTGCTCAGTAATTTGAAGTGTGTCAAGTACATTGATCTTTTCTTTCTAGTTCACTTCTGTAGTAGTGCACTGGTACAACTCTTGGACCCAGATCCTGATCCTGTCACCTTGACTACTTTCCCTGATGCTATATCATTCTTCATTTTCTTTCTGTGCATCCCGGCATCCTGTAGCCTGGCTTAGCAGCCTCTTCAATGTCTCTTCATGATTCTTTCTTTCATACTGACTTTAGCATAATTAACTCTGCTGTAACCGATCCTTTCTTCCTACCCTCTTTAGCATGCAGCTTAATCCTTCTTTCTTCCCATGCCATTCCCTCCTAGTACTAGACCATCCCTATCGAATTTCTAGGCTGTTTCTTGAACTTACTTTTCTTCCCTCTCTCCTTGCTTACATGTTGTACTATTAGAAGTTTAGATGAAATATCAGATGAGAATCCTTTTTCTTTACTTTTTTTTTATTTTTAAAAATGCCACATACAGCTATACACTAAAACTTAGTTAATCTGCACACCTGCCAGGCTAGAGGTCATAATGTTCTTTTCTTTTCCTGCAGTAGCTGAATTATACGTAATGAGGGCTGATCACTTTGTCAGTCAGGGGTCCGTTATGTCCTCTTTTACAGGAGAAATGCAGAGCCCCAATTATGCATTTTGGCAGATTCTAAGAAAATGAAAGAAAGGGACTTCCTAAACTAATTTTGTTAATGCTGAACTTGCTCACTGCCGCTCTGTGAAAAGAACATTACTTTTGCAAAAATTATATCTAACCAAATGTTAATATGGCAGCTAATGAAAAGAAAGCTATTCATGGCAAGAGTTCTGTACTCTTGCTTTCACATAAATAATATTGTAGAGAGTGCAAAGTTTGCCATTACTCACAGACAAGGTCATTCTGCTCACACAGCAACTAGGTCTTCATAATAACTTTCATTCTATGCACCTCAAGAGGGAAACAAAGCAATGATGTTGCAGTTGCCTTAAGTTCTCTGTAGCCTGTTGTTTTCTCACAGGCAGGTGGACTTGGTACTGTTTTTTCTGTCTGCATATTAAAATGCTAACTAAATGTGGAAAAATTCCAAGGACATCTATGACCAAAGGATGTAACTGCCTTGCATTGGTACATAAAAGAATAGAAGTATCCTTAGAATACAAACTATTTAAAAAAAAATAAAATTCAAGGTAAATATCTAACACATGTGTTAGAGAAGTATCTCAAAGATCAAATTAAAATTATGATATGAGAGACATTCCAACCTTTTCCCAAGTAATTCTTCATGAAGCTGCCTGGAGAGAGGGGACCTTACTGAAATACTGTCAGTTCATGTTCAGGTCACGAACATGTCCAAAGTATTTTCAAAAATATCTAAGATGCTAATGTTGGAAATTGTTGTTTTGTTTTATATAAATGCTATTTTTTTATTTTTACAGTTATTCCTACCCACAAGCTCAGTCTGCTGGTTAAAGTGACTAGGGTGCTGTAAATGAATGCTTTATATAGAGCCTAACTGTAGCAAAATACTCTTAAAAATATGATATGGATTCAATAGATCAGTTATAGTGGGAGTTCAGGATTAGAAGCGAAGAACCAACATGTATGTGTCTACTGAATTAATACAAAGGCTTCACCAGAAAACAGTTAGCAGAGAAAAGGGTGTTGAGGTATATGTCACCTCATGCGAGTTGTGCACCCTAGGGATAAACGTAAGCAATGACTACTGCTAATCATTTACCCTTCTGTGTGTTTTAGTGAACAGACTGGCCCGCTCCAAGTACTGCTGAGCCAGGAGTTACCACTGGAACCCAACAAAGAAGTGGAATTTGGGTCCAGTTCTTTCTTCCACCCACCTGCTTCCTGCCATGAATTGCACTCATCATTATATCCAGAGTCTTCCTCCTTGCCCCCTTCCGAAAGCAATCCATCCAACAGGATCTCTCCAAACTTCCAGTCTGCTTCTGCTGATTTTCATGACCAAGTTCCCTCTTTTCCCTATAGGCAAGGGTTGGCAGAGAGATCTGCAAGAACTGAGAGTGATGCCCACCGTAGTGTGGAATTTGCTGACACCACAGCCACAGGGCCAAAAGACTATAGGGAATGCTGCAGTAGCAGCAAGTTAGAAGAGGTCCATAACATAATGCCTATTCTCACACCTCAGTACAAATCCAAGGCTAACACAGTAAACTCTGGGTCTTTGCCTACACTATTTCCCTGTCCACATCCACCACAAGCAGCATCTCCCGAAAAAGACAGCCAACACAGTCCTTGTTCCAAACTTGCAAGCTCTCCAGTGCAGCCCAGCATTGATCACATAGGGGGCTGTCATGCAGTGACCCCTGCAACTTCATCCCCTACCCGACAGTGCTCCTTGGATCCCTTGCAGAACACAAATAAGTACTCCAGAGCAAACAGCCATGAGATTTTATTGCCCTCACAGGATGAATATGGCACAGCAGGAGGTTGCAAATCTGAGGCTTTTAGTACAAAGGGACATGTTCGCTCCTTGGCAGAGCAGTTTCAGAAAATGCATGCAGTCTCCCAGAGAAAAGGTACTCATGAAAAAGGCTGGATTGCTGCAGTGTGTCAGGATGAGAAGTCTCCAAAGTTAACACACAAATCTTTCATCAACCCTTCATCTTCTGGTTACAGACAGCTAATTCATCAAAACCAAGAGAACAAAAACCAGTCTTCTGAAAAATCACACTCAACTGTGGATATTAGGGATGGGGTAGTTTCTTTGGAGGGTTTTAGTGCCCAACATGTTGCTTCTAAGAGTATTTGTTCTCACAGTGAAGAGCTGTGTAGAAGAGGTGGACAGAATGTAGCAGACCCTGCACCCTACCTGGAAAGGCACTGTCATGATGGAGGAATGAAACAGGTGGATGATGGAGCTACTAGTAGCATGCTTGCCTCTATGCCTGTGGACCGTTGGGTGGATAATGTTACTAGGTATTACAGTTCTCAGAAGGCTAATAAGAATACTGAATGGCTTCCTGTACCTGGGAGGAGTCCACCCCTTTCTGATCAGAGAGCAGTTGGAGATGACTTGAGCAGGATCCCAGTACATCTGCATCCACAGTGGAATCAAGACACAGAACAGGAGCTCTCAGAACTGGAAGCCCTCTATCAGACTAGTCTGCAGGCATCTCAGGCCGCTAGGCCTTTTTTGGGAAGACAGGACAGTGCTAGGTATCCATTTGACCAATCAGGTAAGAATGATGCAGCTGTTTTTCTTGGTTGACCTGCTATGTACTCCAATAGAGGTGAAGGTATGTTTTCCAGACAATTTAGTTAAACGGGCGTGAATTTGCGCACAGATGCAGAAGGATTCAGGCTGTGGACTCCGAAAACATTCTGACTACGTAGGTAGAGCAGCACTGTGGTAGCACTGCCTGGGGAGGCTGTGGAGTAGCTGTTGATCTTGGCAAACAGAGAGTGGCATCTGTTAGAGAGTAACGTAGGAACCAGCTGATCCTGTTTTTAAAGAGGGAGCTAGCTGCTTCGGTCAGGCTGCTGAATTTTGCTGTTGAGTGTCCTACATTGCTGCTGGAATTTATAGAATTGTTTCTATGCCTGAAGTTCATGTTCTCCACACTTGTGAATTTTAACTGATTGTGTTGTATTTGAGGATTTAGCCTGTACCTGATTGAGGGGAATAACTTATTTTAAAAAGTGTTGCCAGATCTATGAGAGTTGAACTTGTGTTTGCTTTAAGTTCTCAAAAATTACTTGTGAAAGCAGCACTGGGGGCACATGATCTGCACTAAAACCTTTGAGACCTTGTGAATTATTTGGTGCCAAAAGCAAAGGAAGAGGTTGTGTTGCTGTTGGTGAGAACATCCAGCTGTTGCTGGAGACATTCAATTAGAGTCTGATGACAGTAGTCTGGTTCCACTTAAGCTGATCTAATCTCCTGCCTGAGATAGGGCAGCACTCATTCTCTGCATAGCGCAACTGAAGCAAATTTCTTTATGATCCATGTCATAGCATTAGAGCTGTGAATTTTCTGGTCAAATACATAGCAGCCTGAAACTCGGTGGGTACCAAAGAGGGATATGTGTATGTGATAAATATTTCGATATGTACGCCAGAGAGGTTTTCCCCTGCCTGCACCCATGGAAGTGGATCCTCCATCATTCCTGACAAATCAAGCCTGGCTGTGACCAGAGTTAATACTGCAGTAAACCCTTGAACGGGTTTTTGTTTGACAGCTTGGGTTTTCTAGGAAATTCTCATCTTGCACTCCACTGGCAGACCAGACGACACATCCAAAGGTGGCCATTTCCCATTTGTCCTTTGGTTTTCTTTCAGAGTTAGGCAAGATCTGACCTCACAACCTTGCAGGCACTCTCTTGCACGGTCTTGAATCACAAGGTCTTATGTGTTCCTACATAACATACTGATTTTTGGAAGTTCTTTCTGGAAATCTAACAGGATACAGCCCAATTGCTTTAGTGTTAGCTGGAACTTTAGAGTTCTGTCATCGAGTGCCCTGTTTCTTAGGCTGACAGTTTTCTTGCCTATTTTCCCACTGCATATGGGGGATGTGAGATACAGATACTCTTGTAAAGTGAGTATCTATTTATCTTGTGTTTGAGATCTTTACTTCTGGTTTGCTGTGACTTTCAGATGTTTCTTCTTAAGTTCTGCAAATTCTGTATAAAACCAAAAAGTTTGAATGTGTGCATCTACTGTGGTGAAAAATCACCTGAGTGGGTCTAGGACAGCTCTTTCTCACTTCTAGCTTGGATTAGTTACTCATTTGCAAATGCAGTTTAAGCTTTCTGCCCCGTATCAGCCGGTTTTGTCAGACCTTTCCATTCAGAATCATGGTGAAGATGCCTCTGTTTCATTACTGGAGCTTTACAACAGAGAATAAAACAAAGACCTGATCCTCCAAATGTCACCTCAGTGCAGAAAATGTGTTGCTACCAGCACATCAACTTTCTTCTTTTACAGAGAGATTCCCTGTGACCATTTTCTTTAGGCCATTGTTCTGCCTGTCTATTCCATTAGAAAATGTAGGATTATAAAGGTTGGTGGGGATGACACTGAAATGAAGTAACTGTAGCAAACCTTGTTAAAAATAACACTTAATATTTAACCAGCACAATAGATGGCTGACAAACTGGCATTGGGTGGGAACAAGCAGGTGAATGTGTGGGGAACATAAAGCTTGTTTATCCCAAGTTAACTTTAGGTAACTTATTCCTGATAGTTGATTTCCTGTCCCTTAAGGTCCTTTGAACTATCTCACCTCTATCAAGTATCAGCGTGTAGTTTAATCACTTATCTCTTAAATAGTTCAATTAACTGCCCCACAGAAGCCTGCAAGCAGGCAAGTGAAGCAGGCATGAGTACGCTGTTAAACTGTCTCCCCTCAAAATGTTGGGATTTAGCTTATGTATTAATAATCAGACAATATTTGGTGACTTCTCCTGTGTGTATAGTCAGTCTGTTTTTGCTAGAATCAGATGTAAGATAGTCAGAAATGTACTCCAGTGTGCATCCAGGTGTTGAATTTAACCAGAGCATTTTGATTCCCAGTCTCTGCAAACCTGAACGTGAGGAAGCTGCATGCTGTGGCTGGCATGGGTCTCTCGAAAACCCCAACAGCAGAGATCGAGCGCAGTCTGTGTGGATCCACTGTCTCTTCTGTCTCCAAGGTAACGTTTTTTACCTAGAGAAGGAAGGGCTTGGCCTGTGCAGGTGAAAGAATTTATAGTAGGTGAAGTGTAGTATAAAATGAAAACAGTACTGGGGTCAATTATACTAATGTTAGAGAAAATTTTAAGTGTGGTCTAGCTCAAGGTCAATTAGCTAAAAACTTAGTGACTCATGCTATGTGCAGTTTGCACATAAATTTTCTAAATTCTGTCCTGAGGAATGTATGCCTGGAAACTTTAAGATCTAGTCTCTTTGAGCATGCTGACATGAACTGCCTTGCATCACAACTTAGGATAACTTCTACTTGATATCATCATTTGCAGGGGTGCAGACCTCTTTTTAACCATGTCACCACATGTTTTGAAAGGAAGCGGGTAATTTGTATCTACCACAGTTGGTAGTTTGTGACCTCAGAGTATATATACTACTTTCATATGCATTTAAGGGATCTTAAGGGCCTTGCTTACATAGAATAGAGGAAAAGAAAAAAAGGAATAAATGTTTCCCTTCCTAATATAAGATAAACAAGCTTCCAGCACTCATCAGATAATCCTAGATTTTTTTTTTTTCGGTTTCAAAAAGGCTGTGATACTTTTATTATAGGATGTCTGTCCATTGTAGCCATGATTATCTCTACAGGGACAGTGATGCCTCCAGCAGCAGTCAGTCCTTCAGGTAGATTCATCCCAGTAGAGACTTTGTCCTGGCTTTAGATATTTATAAAAGAATGAATCTCATTTAGACAAATCAATCAGTGTATATTTACTAAAGCAAAAAGGATTTAAAGAATACTGTTTTTAATCTCCAGATCCATTTGCTTTAAGTTTTCAAGGTAGTGCATGCATTACTTTTTTCAAAAAAGAAAAGGTTATGGAGTTTCATTGAAGTATAATCTGTTAGATTTATATTGATCACTTCCCTATAATTATTATACAAAATTGTTATTATAGAGAGTCTTTTCTGAAATGTGTGATACTGTCTGCAGGTCATGTATACCAGAGAACATAGCAAGGAACCAGAAGAGGAACAAATGTACAGTGCAGAGAATTTCCGTCGCATTGCTCGCAGTCTCAGTGGGACAGTCATCTCTAACAGAGAAGAGACCTTGGTCTCTTCTCACAGCTTTGTAAGTAGAATGCTGTGCAGCTTTCCAGAGAGCCATTGTATGCATGCAGGGTTGTTCCTTTCTCTCTCTGCATTTAGTAGTTAACAAACGAGACAGCAGACACCTGAATAGCAAGCAGTGTTGAAAGTTTGTCTTTGTGAATTTTTGCTCTCTTTCTGGAAGAAGAATTATCTTTTACTTAAGAAAGCTATCTTCAGGAGTCATTGCAGTGCCTTTTGTAACTGGTAAGCATGTGAGCGAATACTTGGCAGTATATGAAGACATCCACTGTAATCTCTTTTTTTCCAGTTGACCAAAAGTATTTGCAAGAAAGCTTCCAATATACCTGTGATTTTAAACAGACACCACTAGCTGTGAAAGATTCAACCATGTAATGTTTTCACAGAGTAAAACTAAGCATAAAGGGGAGACCATTCAAGATAGTTACATACAGGAAGTAACTAAAAATAGGGAGATTGTTGGGTTTGGGGTTTTTTTGGGTAACAGATTACTGTTGGTGTTGAGTAACACAGCCAGATATAATGTGAAGATCTGACTTGGATTGAAATTTTTGTCAACTCTGCTTAAGTTTTTTGATTTGAAACTAGCTGCATATTAAGTGTAGAAGAGCCTTGGTTGCAAAATCAGTTATGTAGACAGGTTGGTCTGATTCTGTTTTTCCTTCTGTGTACCATAACCTAAGAATATGTCAACTTTTGAATGTTTTCTCCTCAGTGTGCTTTAGTTGATGGCTTTAACACATACTTGGAGGTGCTGGGCGAAGCCATTAAAAACCTCATGCTGTCCAACACCCCCCTCTGCTGAAGGTTTTATTCACACAACAGAAACAGCTGCCACCACTCAAGTTAGTCACTGGGCTCAAATCTGATAGTTTATTTTCATGCTATTCAGCCATCCCTGCTTTGGGGTTGATACCTCCTAATAGAGGGAAGTGTTACATCACTGGGAGATACTTCAACTGCAACACATAAATGCAGTTATAGTCTGAAGTGAGAGCTTTCAGTAGAGCCTGCTAGAAAATACGAAGGAAGGATCAGCAGTACCCTTCTTTATTTCATGGTTTGTGTAGTGTGGCAGTTCCAGTGCTGACTGGCCTGCTGTTGTTCTGTGGATTCAGTTTGTGAACTGAACCTACACAAGTGGTTGGTGGGTTTATTGGCTTTTTCTCCTGGTATATTTTCCAGGCAAATATCCTCCTAAGTAGCCCACCACTGCAGTAAGAGCCTTGCTGGATTGATGCAGTTTTATGTTTTTTTTCACATACCAATGCATGTTTTTGTTCCAGTGACTCATCCCTTTCCTTGGATCAACACCATCTTTGCTTGATTCAACCCAACACAGTGTTTACTCATAATTTTATGTTCTTTTCTTCTCCTTTGTCATTTTATAAAAGGAAGCACCAAATATGAGGAAAATGCCAGTGGACACCAGCCACCGTTCTTCCAGCTCCACTTCCCTTCCTTTCCCCCATGATCCTCCTGTGTTTCCCTTTGATACCCAGCACAACCCAAACCAGGTGCAGCACCTACCCCATGATGTACTGATGCCCAGCATGGTGGGCAAGGCACGTAGACCATCAGGTAACCACAGGATTTTTCATCCTCCTTCATGATCAGAAGTATTGCTGAAATAAAAACTCTTCAGATCTGGTCTTTCATAATGATGTTTCACCATCTGCCTGAATCCTTTCAGGAATCTGGAAGGACAAATCACATTCTTTCACATTTGAGTCATTCTTTGTTAAGTGGACGTAACTAAAAGGGATTATCTTTGTATGAAGTCATTATGTTTCAAAAATACCGTGTTCACATGTTTGTGAGGTATTCTCTTCAGTGTAACAGTGGTAGCAAGACCCACCACCTTCTTGTCACTTATGAGAGTACTTCCACAAACTACTTGTTCCAGCAAATCACACATGTAATTGTGCAAATAGAAATAACTAATTCCTGCATGAGACTTGTTTTCCCTGGGACAGTCATCAAAACCATTTTGATTTACCATCCTTGAAGTATTTTGTTAGGCTCTTCCTTTACACAAGGGCTATTAAAGAAATCTGATGTCTGTGACAGCAGTTGTGGTAGGACAAGGAGGAAACATGGTGAGGAAAGTGAATGCTAGAAGGGGTTACAGCTAGCTTTTATTCAGAACTGCATGTTAACCAGTAACTGGATATACTAGTGATTTATTTTTTCTTCTGTCACCTGTTGGCCACAGATGAAAGTTCTGAGAGCATAAAACAAAAAATATAACTAAGCAGATTTTTTTTTAAATTTTCCCTCTCCAGGAGATCAGAAGAACATCATCCAAAAACTTCTGGTTGTGCCTGACAGGGGTGAAGCTTTCCAAGGTGAAGACTACCCAGGTGTGGCATTGAGCTATGGGAGTCTTCCTTGTGCACCCAAAGGCACCCTCTCCCAAGGGCAAAAACCTCTTGTTAATCCACATTTAGGAGGTGGAGCATCAAGTGTCTCTGGCCATTGGCTGAACATGAGCTACCCTGCCAGGCAAACAGCCACATTACCAGATAAACGAACAGCGCTCTGGGGGAAACATGCTGGTCAGTCAGGCAAGGGTTTACAGGAAGGCTTCCTCCAGCAACCTTTGCAACATGAATCCTATGCCACTAGTTGCAGGCTACCAGCCAGCACAGGCTACAGCACTTTAAGAATACCACATGAGCCTTCTTGGGATCCCGGTGCCTCTCAAGGTTGTTCTGTGCCCCCTTCTTGCGTTAAGGCCCCGGGTCCAAGGAGAGTTGATATGCCCCCAGAAGAAGACTGGCGACAGAACAGCTACACTTCTCAGCCTGGCAGAAGGCGAATGCTGCCAATGCATGTGATGGATGGGACTTTTTCTTCTGCTTCAGAGGCACACAGAAATATGCTCGCTCGAGCAGCAGCAGCTACTGGCACCATGCAAAATAATGGCTGGTGAAATCCCATCCACTCTGTGTGCCCTGATAAACTGCTCTGTGAACAGTCTTTTGTAGGTTGCCAGAGCATGGATTACATGGAGACAGCACACTCTTTCGATCAGTATCTGTGCCAGTTCTGTCTTAAAATGTAGCTATACAGTATGTGGAAACTAATTGCACTGTATTTCGTTTCTGACACTACTGAACTGCTGTCTGGATGGGGAATCTTGGTTATTGTCCTGGCCTCTCCTAGCAAAAGAGTGCTACAGGAATGGTAAGCTTCAGGGGCATTGGTTTACGGGTAAGTTCAGAAGTATGCACATGTTTTGAAGGAAGACAGATGCTTAACAAAAGGACATTTTTAAGGACTCTTTGATGATATGTAGCTTGGGTAAATTCTCCACATTAAAAACCCAATCCTTTTGTTTTCCTCTCCTTCCTCTTCCCTGTTCCTTCCTAGGGGAAAAAACCTCACCCACCTTCCAGGTTCCAGTAAATCTGCACTTGGCAGGCTGGCAGTTAGTAAAGCACACCCAGTTTTCTGTGTGCTGAGATCTCGGGCAGAGATCACAGCTATAGATGCTGCTGAGGAAGTGGTGGGGAGACCTTGTTCATCAG
Source organism: Porphyrio hochstetteri (assembly GCA_020800305.1). Classification (NCBI taxonomy): domain Eukaryota; kingdom Metazoa; phylum Chordata; class Aves; order Gruiformes; family Rallidae; genus Porphyrio; species Porphyrio hochstetteri. The sequence continues at coordinate 18,110,607 of CM036911.1, forward strand.
TAAACCATAATTTTCCCCCACTTCCTTAAGGCAAACTAACAATGCTTCAAACAGAAAAGACTGTTAATGCTGCACGCTTAATTACACCAATGTAAACACAGAGTAAGTTTAACTATTTTAGTGTCAAACATACTTGCTTTTGTAAGTATTTTTCAAATAAATCTATGAAAATAGTTCTATTTACCTGTCTGTGTATGAGCTTTCTTTGCTATTTGGCTTTGCTCATTCATTGGCCTGAAAATTATGATTTATACACTAACAAACATGAGTGAATTGTTTATACTGGTTCATTAACAACATTTATGTAATAAACACTTAGTTTGATTGGAGGAAACGTGTGATTTTTGTCCCTGGATTTGATGTGTTTCATCACTACTCTGTGCTTAACTTTCCCCTCGTAACGGACAGTAATTAACAATTTCCTTTGAAAAGTATTTTCAGGCTTCCTTGCTGGAGGGAAGCTGGAGAATCTGTGCAGGACAGTATCGTACGCAGGTAGGAGTCTTACAGAGTCATGGGAAATGACTGGTGTAGTGAGAAGTATCACTGAAGAGTTTGCGCTCCCGCTCTTGCACGTGCTTTCCGGTGTGGTGGAGGGTGCTGTTACCTGCTTGTCCTGACAGGAGCTGCTGTGGTTCTCGCCCAGGCAGTGGAAGGTCCGGGCTGCCCTCTAGTGCTCGGTACTCCTCGGTCGCCTGCTCTCCGGTGGCTCCAGGTGAGGCTCTTCAGCCTCCTTTCATGTATTGCACCTCAGCGGTTGATGGGATTTCGTCAGTGTTTGTTGTGAGGCCTGAGATTGAGTCTCGTTCGTGTAATAAATGTCACTTCTCAGTTTCTTGTTTCTAAATTACATCTGTTATTGTTAGTCTCACGTACCCACATCGTGCTAAGCCCTGTTTTACTTTTGGGATTATGTTTCGCGCCTCTTTGCACTCAAGTGCCCCGCTAGCTGTGATAACCACAGCTAAGTGCTCTCTTCTTCCACCCTTCCTCTCCTGAAAATGGATTTTTTCACATAATGGTTTCGTCAGTTTAATAACATGGAACTTTCAACAGTACTATTTTTAAAATTAATTTCCTAAATATAAAACAATATTTAGAAACAACTCTTTGATTAAACTTTCCCACCAGTTACAAAGTTGTTAGTCTCCAGGCTGTGCGGACGTGCCATGCCATAGGCAACTGCCAAGTTTCTAGCCATGGAAATGACGATTTTCAGAAGGGACTGCAATGCAGTGGTGTGTATTTGGGCAGAAAGATTATTGTTGCAGTTCTCCATCTTGTTGGTGGAACAATGCTATTGGAGTAAAGGGACTCTGGACATAAGCAGCACTTGTTTGTTTTCAGCTTTTTTGTTCCCTTCAGAAATTGGTGAAAGTTACAGTATCCCCAGAATGCAAATGAGGATGCGGATCAGTGCTTGACACTTTGCTTGACTACAGCTCTAAAAAAGATTCAGGTTGCAGAGTTGAGTGTTAAGTTGTCTTGAACTCCATTATCTAAAAAAAAAAAAAAATCTGCCCAAATAAAGTACAAAGTCACCTCTTCAAGAATCAACACAGACTATGAAATATTTGCAAATAAAACGTGTATGCTTAGGTTTAGTTTTATTTATTTATTTAAATCCTAGCTATGGGGAAGAAAGAAGTACCCTTCCACAAACCTCTGCAGAATAATCCTGGGTTGATGCAGCTCGTTTTAACCATCAGTGGTATCCAGTTCTGTAAAGGTAACTGTTGTTTTATCATAGTTCCCTCTACCAGGTTTCAAAACTGATTTGTAAATGTGCTGTGTATATCTGTTACTATAACATTTAACTCAGCCAGGGGCCTGAAGAGTTGGGGCATAACCTCTGAAACAGTTCCATGCCAGCTAGCATGCTAGTGTAGCAGAGTGGAAGCAAATGGAAGTAGATTCAGCAGAGTGTTTAACATGGGAGGAAATGTGAAGCTGGAAAAATATTTTTAATTTATCTGTAGCTTCTGCCTGCAAGTCTTAGTGGGGTAAGTTAGTATCTACCTCGTAAATTATGTGACTAACTGCTAACTTGTCTCTTTGATAGTTATTGGATGTTTAAACCCTAGAAAAATCAATTATGTGTAAGTGTAATCGCTCATTAAAGTTCAGTTGCCTATAAGAAGGGTGAGGAGGGAGCTTCCACAAGGAATTCAGCTGCTAATTTGGAACAGTTGTCTTACAGTTTGTAGAGTTTGTAAGCTTTGATGGCTTTGATGTAACATAACCAGGGCTTGCTTTCACTAGTTGCAGAGCAGGTTAGTGGATGGAATTAAGTGAAATGCATCCCATAAACACTCAAATTCACTTTTAAAAATTATTTCAGTTCTCAAAACAAAAGTCTTATTCCCTGTATTTGTATGATCTCTGATGGGGTTTGTAATAACCTGTTTAGACCCAGCTGTGTTAGGGGACAAATAAGAGCAGTAACAGAGGAACATGCTGTTTTAGCAGGCACAAATTTGTGTAAATAGAATTCTTGCGTACGTGGAAAAGGAACAACCTAGCACGGTTCTTCCTCTTGAAGGCAGCAGACTTTGAGCACACTTTTGATGGAAATCCTTATCAGACCTGCTGAGCAGCAGATCTGTTGAAATAGAGCATGTGCTGGAGTGTCCAGCACCAGCAAGCTCACCCGAACGTGCTCCGCTTTAGAGAAGTGAGCTACAAAAGTGCAAGGTAAAGGCCTGGCCTTTCCTAAGCAAAGGCTGCTGCGCCCACAGTAACAAGCAGGGAATTTGGGAGAGGGAAGGAACTGTCTTACTGATGTTTCCCATGATTGCTAGCATTGCTGTAATCTGCTTACCAGTGGTGGTTGCACTGGTAAGGGTGTATTAAGTGCAGGCAGGATTTCAGATAACTGGCAGTCATGCAGGTTTTGCATCTAATATCGTTTGGGGAGAGAGGGTTGGGGTAGGGGTGTGAGGAGGAGGAAAGAAAAAGGCAAGAACCTTTTTCAAGAGGTGGATTGGAATAGAAGGGAACAGAGAGATGAAGCAGCCAAATGGAAAGAGAAAGTGTGCGTTACCTCTCTTCACTTGAACATGGTCTGTCTGAATTTTCTTTCTTTTAATGGATAGATTCCAGTGCAGAGAGGGTTCTCAACACCAGTCTGTCACTGAAACTTTTGAGAAGGGAAAGACTTACTGAGGTACAGGGCAAGTTATGTTTTTTTATGGGAATCCTTCCCATCCTTGTTCTGAGATCCACCTTATTTGAGAAAAAAGGTACTGCTTGTGACACCAGCTGGTCAAGAACTCACACTTCAAACACCCTGGAATCAATTGAACTAAAGTCAAAGTATTTGTAGAATCACAGACTGGTTTGGGTTGGAAGGCACCTCAAAGACTATCTAGTCCCAACCCCCCTGGCATGGGTAGGGACACCCTACACTAGCCCAGGCTGCCCAAAGCCCCATCCAACCAGGCCTTGAACACTGCCAGGGAGGGGGCAGCCACAGCTGGTCTGGGCAGCCTGTGCCAGGGCCTCACCACCCTCACAGGGAAGAATTTCTTTCTAGCGTCTAATCTAAACCTACCCTCTTGCAGCTTGAAGCCATTACCCCTTGTCCTGTCACTACGCTCCCAGAAACACTTAGGTGCCACTGATACATGTATAAATAGATACTGGGCACACAGGGTAGGTTAAGTTAGTGTTTATACCAGTTGGGGCAAAGATAAAAATGTGCTTGGGTGTTACAAATACCTCACTTCAGTTGGATGTGTTCTGGAGTCTCCTACCACTGAGCTGTCTCCTGTTTAGCACGATGGGTGGCAAAAAGCAAACACGAGATTTTCATCCATCTGCTTGCTACCTCTAGCATTTTATTACTGCACAGACCAGAACCTTTTCAAACCTAGTCAGGTATCTTCAATGTTCCTTTTATGCTGGTTCTTCCACCATTACTAACCATCACTAGTGGAGTCACCGTTAAAGCTTCAGAAAATGTTTTTAAAACAGCATGTTAATTTTTTCTATCCTTTTGCAGTACTGCTGAAGTTATTTTCTGTCTGTGTCATCCTTCTAATTCATTGAAGGATTTTTTAATCCTTTAAAACAACAAAAAGCCCACAACTTAGAAATGTTTTTTTAAAAAAATTCTATTTGATTAATGGAAAAATACTAAGACCAGCTACACAGTCACTTCTTCAGAACACTGAAAATGTTTGCCAGTTTATTTGTGGAAGCAGATGCAAATGGATGAGTTTAGCTGAAGAAACCTCAACTTCCTTATTGGCACAAATAGAGTTGTTTTAGTATTTATTCTTGAATGAGTAAGCACTGCATATACTAATGAATAAGATCAAGTATCTATTTGTAAACTAACTTACATTAGTTTTACTGAAGGAGGGTTATCTTGAGCTTGGGGTGGCCAAGGCCTAGATGATTCACCAGAGAATCGTAGGCTTGAGAAGCTTTGTGTGTATATATCACAAATCAAAATAATTTTAAATACGAATACATGAGAAAAGTGAGTACAATGAAGTGGCACTTTAGTAACAAATCTAAGAATTGTGTCATATTGTTAAATTTTACCTTAACTTTTACTATGCAGGAAAAGTGATTTTGATGGCACTCTAGGGTTATCTATCACTCCAGGGTGTTTTACTCAAAATTTAAACCAGTAACTGTTCTGTGGCTGCCAATTGAGGAAGTTCCAAGCCTAGGACTCTTGCTAATTAAAAAAAATCAAACTATTCAAGACTGTTAATTAGCCTAAAGCACATTAAAGCATGAGCAAGTTAACCTGCAATGTTTTTATGTGTATATATACACGCACGTTATTGTGAACAGCTGAACATAACTGATTTACAAATCTTGACTTACTTTGAATTACTTGGCTGGAATGCTGCATATAAGGCTAATCTAGTATTTAATGAATACCTATTTCTTCCTCATTTGTCTGACAAGGTGTTGGTTGTTTGATATATAGATAGATACATATATAATTGTATAACCTACTATTACAGTTTATGTGCTATTTGAAAAATCTCTGTGTTGTTTGCTGTGGAGCTATGTGCTTTATTGCTTGAAAAGAATTTATTTTAAAATTCCTGAAGTTCCAATACAGCATATTAAACTTCAGCTTTTTCAGAGTGACTTTTAAAAAGTATAAAATGTCAATCAAATGCAAGTGAACATTATACCTTTGTCAACTACAAGTTTGTAGAAATCAGGTATGTATTTTTAAGTACACTTAGGAAGAAATAACAGATTGTTCATGACCCTATGTACTAATTGTTTGTAATCGCACAAAATAATGTGTAAATGTATTTGCCATTTGCTTTGGTAGTTTAGTTAGTTTCTCCAGGTAGATGAAAAAAACCCCTTCAGTTGATGTTAACCATTTCAGCGCTGTAGACTAATTTTTGTGGCCTGCCCTTAGACTCTTAAAAGAAGCAATTCAGTACAGTGTTTATAACGCCTTACTTCTCTGATAAGGGAGAGGAAGGTATGTGCTGGGAGTCTTAATTGATTTTTCACAATAAACTACTGATTTGAACACACAAATGTAATTCATTCGAAGATGTCTACAGAGATGGTACGGACCAGAAAATAAATTTCTGATGTCTTCTCGTAGCTTATGGGGAGATAAAAGCCCACATCTCTCCAGTGCTTTTATAATTTTCTAGTTGGGTATGAAGTTTCTGGAACAGAACACATAGTAGAAAAGCTTTTCAATCTTTCTGGAATTATTTTGGGATATCCTTTTCTGCATTCACTTAACAATCAGTCATGACCTCAGGTTTGTCCAGTTATGGGGGTCACTTTCTTGTTCAACCCTTTAAGCTATTCAGTCCCAATGGAATAGTTAATTCTTATTAATACTTACTGGTGTTTGGTCTCAGCAACTCGGGAAAAGGATGCAGTGTGGTAGGTTGGAGGCATAGTTATACCTCTGCCATCTGGTAATGATAGCCCAGTGTGTTTGTGAGAAAAGCATGCATGTACTCTGCACAGAGTTGGCTTATCTCCATCGTTTGTGTGTTTGCTCACCACCCCCTCTCTGTTTCCTTTAAAATTGCTTAATGGGATTTCTCTGATCCGTAGGACATTGTGTTCATGGATCAACATGCTTCATCAAAGTTTATAAAAATAAAATCCACAGTTTTACCTCATAGTTCTTGTTATCGAGCAACAAGATTGCTGCTGTTTAATAAGGCCCTATATGTAGACCTGCTTACCTTGAATACTTTGTCAGTTAAGTCTCCTGCTTGTGGAGGCTCTAAGGAAACTAGAGAGAACGCAAAGGAGGGCAGCAAAAAGCAGAGTGAACTCAATTTTTAGAGTTGAGGTGACTGGATCATAGTCTATTAATATCATCAAGGTAGTAAGATAAATGAAGGGAGGGAATTGCTTGGTCTCGGTGGTAGGAGAAAGCGCAATTGCTTAAGGCTAAGGAAGGAAAAGTTTGAACTAGATAATAAGGGCAGGGGAAGGAATGCTTTAAGCAGAGCAAGTGAAGGGATGTTTTGAGGAACATAAGGCAAAGTTTGAGGTACTGTCACTCCAGAGGTGTGAGATTTAAAATAGCGATGTAGCTGGTAGGATTTGGTATGAGAAAATCACCTAAAATTCTAGAGTCAGGCAAAGTGACACAGGCTGGGTTTCCTTAGCCTGTTCTCTACAGCTGAGATGTGATGCAAAGAACAGCTGTGGCCATGACTGGTGTTTAACATGTAGTCTGTATTTCCACAGCCTGTCCATAGAGGTTACCAGGGAATTGTGTGCAGAAAGAGTGTAACAGGATATAACCGTAATAGTCAAGTAGCTTGTAATTTATAGCAGCAATAATAATTTGATAATTGGCTTTTGGGTTTTTGTTTTTTCTTTTTAAGTCAGTGCAGCGCCTCAGTACTGGCTGACATTGGCAACTAGAGTATTGCAGTAATTTTGTGGTGCTGGAGAAAATGGCTTAGGACCATGCCTTCGACCTTTCTGAATGATGCTGTTATGTAGTGGTTTTTCCCATAAAAAAACTGGCTTGGGACAACAAGGAAATCTTGCGTCCTCTTAAAAGAAGGCTTTCAAGTATTCACATTGAAACTCAGTATGGCAGTATGTCAAAATGTACGTAAAATGTGGCTCATTCTGAGGTGGCCTCACATTTTATACCCACTTCAGTGCCATTTCTGGCAATTCAGAAAGGACAATTTCAAGCAGTCACCAGTGCGAGTCAATGAAATGGAACAACCTCATAAAAGTTTTGTCTTCCTCATCTTATTCTCCTGCTTATAGCCCATCTTCCCCTTTCAGACCTGGTTTGTCTCTGCATGACTTGCTCTATGCATCTTCCTCTTGGGATCTGGAATATATCTCTCTCTCCTGTGATTCAATTTCCTTCTTAGAGTTTTCAAGTCCTTGTTGTGTAATTGGCTGATTCTGGGACAGTGCATTGTGCCAGTTTTAAAGATCTGTTGCTGTTAGAGTCAGAAGGGACTGTTCCGATCATCTGACCTCCTGCATGAGATGGTTAGAGAATTTCACATAGTCGTTTTTATGTCTTAACTTCTGTCTGAAGTTTAGTAAATGGACCTTGTTGTCTGAGGTGACAATTTAGTAAAATACAGTTTCTACGGTACCTTGCAATACTGTCATGGGAGGTGTCAGAAAAGTCTAGATTCTAACACAACCCTGTTTTGGTTTTGCATGTGGCTCCAGCGTGTGCAGCTGTGAGATGGGGCAGGAGGAAGACAGGCATTATCTACATCCCAAATGGCTCTATTTCCTGGGGTGTAGCAATAAGGTGGATTGGCTTGGTTATTCTATGTGCTTCTCTTGCTGAATTGTTTCTCGGTTTCAAAAGCAGTTGTTCAGAAAGCAACCCAGTGCTAGCTAATGGTTTGGAATACCCAGTCAGAATAGGAATCAGGCTTTTTTTATTAGTATTATTATTTTTTAAATTACGTATTAAAATCTGCACAGTGGAATGGCCACTTGGTGGCAAAGCTGAACAGGAGCTAAAATGTGACTCTGCTTTTCAGAAATACTTTAATTTATTTGGCATTTGTGGGAAACTGTCAGGATTATAAAGGTACACTGACTTCTAACTGCAAGGCCATGTTTCTGTTTGCAATGGTGTTCTTAAATTCCTACAATCATAACACTGCTAGTGGTGCTAGTAGAGGTTCAATTCCTTGAACACGAGAAATTAATCAGCTTTGCTTACGCTGTGAGGTGAGTTGGGGCAATGTGAATGCCAGAGTCTCTACCAGATTTAGAGACATGAAAAAGCTCAAGTGACAAGCTGATAGGCTTAGGTAGAGTTCTGCAGTTCCCTCTCTCTCTCCCTGCTGAAGGTTTTGGTATTGTCCTAACAGCAAAGGCACGTGCCCTGTATTTGCATGAGGCAGGATGGGAGTATGTTAGAAAAATGGCAACAATAAAACCCCCAGCTGAGTGTGCTAGCTAGCTTCTCTTTCTAGCTGTTACTGTATTTTAAAAAAAACCAAACCCTGCCCACCACAAGTGTTCCAAGGAGGTGTGGTTTGTAGGGAGGCATAACACCATCAGACTAAGGTATGGGGAAGGAGGCGGAACCCAGCAAGGTTTCATCTGTACGAACCTTTTCTTCAGGTGATGCCTGGCTATGACTGAAGTGTTCCAGCATGCAGGGCACTAGGCATGCTGCCTGGAAGCTAATAGTGTCTCCTCCTGGCACAGCATCACAACAAAATTAAATTATGCTGTGCTTTTTTCTCAACCAGAGTTCTGACTGCATCAGCACCTTTTACTTCATACCCCAGGAGACAGGACACATCAGCTGTGGGCTTGTGAGAGAAGTGAGCAACTGAAAGAAGAGGCATCTTTCTTGCAACTGCACTTCAGGTGAGGTGAAGAGGTGATTCCTGACAACACTTGGAAAGACCTCTGGCTCCTTGTGTGTTTGGAAATGTATGGACAAATTAATTTCTTCATCACCACACTGTGAAACACCCAAGCTGCATTTATTACCAAGATTCTCTTGATTCTAAATAAGAGACTGAATTTGTTCCCCCTGCTCCTTTTTTCAGCAGATTTACTTAAAGCTAAGTCAGTATGAGCAACTTACAGCCTTTCCTATCCTGTGATCTCACTCCATAATCTGAGTGGATACACGTGCATGTTATTGAAGCAAATGAGCTTTTGTTCTATTTAAAACCCAGGCCCTTTAAAGTGGTTGACAATGACAAACACTTTGCAGAACATGTGGTATAACAAAGTAATTCCTGCTACAGGAAAGCTTAGTGATAAATCCAGAATAGTAATCCAGGTTTTCTTCCATGATACTCTTGTATTCCAGCTCTCTTTTTCTGTGCACACGCACTTTCTACTTGTGGACATGAAATTATCTTTTTCCAAAACTTTGGAGTCAATAAGTAACCCAATCTTAGAACTTTTAAGTTGCTTCTTTTCATGTCTTTACAATGATATTTCAATTAGTTCCTTGCTTGAACTGTCTTGGCCATGTAATAAAAAAGCAAGGTCAAACCAAGCTCCTGTGTAAAACAATTTTAATGTATTTTTTCTTTAGCCAAACAGCTTTTCATGCTCCAGATGGCAGGTGTTCACCTCAGATGTCATCCTTTTTGCTTGGATCTTGCTGGAAACTATTACTGAGGGGCTTTCCTTTCTTAAGTTCCTGATGTATTGTTTGAAATAGTTTGCACAGTTCAGTACTAGCAATGCATTAAGAGCTGTTTATTAGCTGAGATGCAAAGTAGAAACTTTCAATTTATTGCATTTTATAATATATGTATCTATTTAGATGTTTGTTAGAACTCAACAGGGTTTGTTGGCAGATACATGATGCCAAACTCAAGAGATTTGGGGGTTGGGATTTTTTCTTTGTTTTTTTAAACCTAGCTAATTTCACTGATCTGAACAGTTAGTCCAGTCCTACAGACAAGATGCCGAGGTAGTCTTGGAGTAGAGAGAATAAAATTAACAGCTGCAGAGCAGGAACTACTTGGATGTCTTTCATCAACCAATGTAATATATGGTACAGTCAAGGAGAATGACTAGACTGGCTTTAGATTTAGTACAGCTTTAACTAACCTTTCTGCCAAGGCCAAGCCCTGCCTTATGCCCAGCATATGGTTGGACCTATTGCTTTCAACACAATCTGCGTGGTTTCTATGTAAAGGGTGGCTCTGTGGCCTGCAACATTTGCAAAGGTCAGGGCTATGGTACAGTGCCTCTGCTCCCTTCTCTCCCCATGCAGCTCTGGGGGTGTTGGTGTGTGGGAGGGGGCAGCTCCTGCTATGGAACTCAGAGCCCTCACTGCTCCTGGCTGCCTCCTTTGGCCACTGTTGTTCGGCTCCAAGCGAAGAGTGGAGAACTTGGGTTTGAATGGTGGGAGGAAGGTGAGGTGAGCTGTGCCCTGGTTTTCTTGCGGGGGGAGTCTTGTCCAGCTCCTGCCCTGGGCTAGCCCAGCACCTAATGCTGCCTGAGAGGTGAGGTGCTGGGGCATCTTCCACAGCAAGCACCCCTCCACTAGTGAGTGAGCAGATGTGGCCCTCACTCTCCTAGGGGCCCCGAGGAGGATTGAGGACCCCTCCCTTCAGACCGCCGGGTAAAGCGGCCCCTCCGCGCCCTCCGGCTTCGCGGCTGACAAAATGGCTCCTCCAGCCGTGCTGCCGTTGGCAGGCCTTGGCCGTGCACCGGGGCTGGCGAGGGCAGCCCCGCGGAGCTCTCCATGGTGGCCGCCGGCCCTCGCCCGTTGAGGGGCCGCTGGGGGCCGGGCTGCGCTGCTGGCCGCGCCTCCCGTATCCCACCCCCGGCCGCGCGGCCTCGTTGCCGCCCCCGAGGCTCTCCCGTGCGGCGGGCGGGGGCGCACCGCGGCGGGGCGCTCCCGGCTCCGCGCCCGCCTTCCTCCACCGGGGGGAGAGAACCCGGAGGCGCCGGACCGCAGCCTCCGCCCCTGCCCGCGCCCCGCGGCGGAGGCGCCGCCCCGGGGAGAGCGGAGTTTCGCCACGCTCCCTAACGGCCGCGCTGCCGGCGCGGCGGAGCCAGGAGTTTCGCCACGCTCCCGTGGTCCCCTCGTGGGGTGGCGGCGCGGTGCAGGCCGGGCCCGAGGCGGACTGTCCCTTCGCTGCGCGAGGAGCTGGGAGCCGCGCCTGCCGCCATGTTCCGCTGGGCCGCCGCCGCCCGGGGCCTCTAGCCGCCCCCGCGCCGCCTCGCCGCCGGCCGCCGCGCGTCCCGCTCCCCGCCAGCCCGCCGGCGGAGGAGGCGGACGAAGGCGCTGCCGCGCCCAGCAGCCGCCGCCGGAGCCCGGCAGCGCTCAGCGATGTCCGCCAAGGAGGGGAGCAAGGTGCTGCTGCTGCCGCCCCACGCCACCAGCGAGCGCGCCGTGAAGGGTGAGCGTTCCCCTGACCCGCGGCCTGGCGCGGCCCGGGCCCGGCGGGGGTGCGGGGAACATGGCTGCCCGCGCCGGCGGCCGCGACCCCCGGCGCTGCGGAGGCCGTCTGGCTGTCCGGGTGCTCCCCGGTCTCGGAAGGGCGGCCCCCCCGCGCGTGTGCTCGCCGCACGGGCGTCCGGCTGCTGCCGGGCCGCCCACAGGTGGGGATGGGAGCGGCGCGTCCGCGGGAGGGCTGCCCGCTCGGTGCGGAGGCGTAGGGTGCCTGCACGGGTGGGGGGCCGTCCTGGTCTGTAGCAGAGAGGCCGAGCTGACGCTGCCCGGGAAGGCAGTGGGGCCGGCCCTGCCCGTCGTGGGCCCCGGGGCAGGCCGTCTCCTGGAGCTGCCCGTGGGGCTGAGGGTGGAAGCAGTGCCCGGGGCCTGCGGCCCTGGTGCACCCCGCCCAGATGCGCTCGCTTGGGCGATGTTGGCGAGAGTGTGCGTGTGCTCTGCTGGTCGGGGGCCACCGGCTTCCCCGGCTGGGGTCTGGCCATTTCACGCCTCGTTCTCTGTGGGGGCTTTCCTCTGTCCGCGCAGAGGAGATCCTTGTAATTGCAGAAGCTGACAGCGGCGAGGAAGAGGGAGTGGGAAGGTGCTGCCGCCCTTTCTATTGGCTGCTGGTCTCAGGTTCCCAGTTCTGATGGAAAAAAATCACCTTGGTCTATTTCTTCATCGGTTTTCTTGGCAGCACAATCCCGTGGGAAGCTTTTAAAAGTCGAGCATTATATTTCTCAGAAGAAAAAACTAAAACGTTTTAAAGGAGGTACACCTGTGTGTGACTAAGATAGCCTAGCAGTCAAAATGGTGTAAAATATTCAGATCCTTGCTGCAGAGCCCATCAGGTGTGTCACTTTAGCATTTGTGGGGAAAATGATTCTTTGCATTATGAACTGAAGTATCCTAAAACGTATTTGTCAGATCTAAATTGTTAGTTAAGAGAATAGTACAGGTAACCCTTCAAGGAATTTCCAGGTTTTGTTTACTCAATTTACAGATAATTTTATTTTGATCTCGAAGGTTTTGATACTGAACTGTACTTGACAACAGCACTGTGGGCATCTGCGGTAGCAGACCTGGGCTACTGCAATTCATGGCTCTACACAAAGCAGTCTGCTTTTTAAGATTGATGGTCCTGGGAACATGATGTCAGACTGATGTCAAAGGGGTGAAAATATGTTCATTTAACCTTTTATGTAATAGGGGGGGTCTTAAGAAATGGAGAGGATGTCTTTGTATTCAGCAGGTCTTAATTAAAGCCTTGGCCTCCCATAGTATGTTTGGGAAATTGGCATGTTTTCCAGTAAGCAGGAAAGCTTTGCTCACAGTTAGTTGTTACTCATTTTGGATTGCTTAACCTGTTGCTTTGTTTGAATAAATTGCAAAAGTAGAAGTAAAAAACGTTAAAGCTAGTTTATTGGAAACTTGTACTCATTACTGCTACTTTAATGTGTAGCATTTAGACTTGCTGAATTTTTCTACCTTTACCACACTTTGTTGCAATAAATTAGGTTCTTCAAACAGTGCAGGAGAACTAATAGTGATTAGATACTTCATAGTGCATTGGACAACCTGCTGATTTCTAATCACTTAATAATTCAGCTTGTTAAATGTGACCTACGCATTCGGTTGTTTAAAATCATAGTTAAGACTTGTGTCGTTCTAACAGGCTTATAGCCTGGGGTTACAGTATTTAATTGAACCTGGATGTGTAGGATACAGAGCTAGTGTAAAGGTAATCAGGCTTTCATAGGTTCATCTGACATAATTGCAACCAATTAAACATTCATATAGCAGCGTTTTTCTGGTTTTGTTGACCTGTCCTGTCTGTACCTATCATGCTGAATCACTGGCTTCTGGAGAAAGCCTGGACAGCTGTGCCAAGCTCGATGTGTTCTTGATCCAAAGGACAGGGTGGTTTGTCTACGTACCCTGCCTCCCCCCATTAGGTGCAGTGCAGGTGGAAATTTATGTTTTTTTAAAGACAGTGACCCCAGAGGTGCAAGATGGCAGGTTCTGGCAGCGCTGACTGGGAGTATGTGCGACTGAAGTACGTTTTTTGAAACCATGTTAAATCGTGGCAAACGTGTTACATCCCTGTTCACAAGCAGATGTGGTGCCTCTCACATACCAAGAAATGTTGACTGTACTCTTTCTTGCCTATTGTGCGCTGAATAGATTACAGACACAGTGAAACTCTTTTAAGGTGGGCCCTTTGCTTTTGTCAAGACAGTGCTGCATACCAGGAGACCTAAAACTGTTAATTTTTTTTAACTGGGAACATGTGGACCAGGTGTGCTGGTGAAACTAAGACCATTTCGCATGGTTGCATTGTGGCTTATACTTTTGGCTTCTGTAATGCTTATGAATTATTGCAGAAATTTCTTTTTTCTATTCGTAAGTATCAACTTGCTGATAATTAGTAGTGACTTTATTTACCAAAATAAGTTTTGGGGAATCTTTTTAAGGCAGTAATTTTCTATTTTTGTTTTACTTAATGTAATCTGCTATAAGAAGGGGGGAAGGTGTACGTGTATTCTGAAAATGTTACTTGTTTTGTATGCCAGCTTTGGTCCCAAGGAAAAAACATCCTTGGATCACCCAGGCTTTCTGTTTCTCCTGGCTGAGACGTTTCATTTATAGTGTCTCAGGTCCTTGAGAACAGCTACAGAGAAAAATGTAGCAATATTTTCCTGTTGTATCTGTGTATTGGTCCATATTTCAGCTTTTGTGCTCTCCATATATTAGGTCTTTTTGGGAGGAAATGTGAACTCCAGATTTAGTGCTTGCTGGTATTTGCATTAATTAATTTCTTGCTTTAATTTTAGCTTTATTTTCTTCCTCTGTATTATTGAAAGAGGAGGAAAAATAACAGAAAACATTACGTTTCAGAGGATGTGAGAAATTAAATGCTTTCTTGCTAATAAAATATGTTGGCAGAAATGGGCAAGAGATGTTCACCCAAGAAAAAAAAGGTCCAATTACTGTATCATCGTTAACTAATCTTTCTGATAAAGTAGGCTAATAATTAGGATGTGTCCCTCTTTACATTTTGACCTGTATATTTAGCAATTACTGAGAAGTGTATATATCTAGAAAGTTATCTAAAAGGTTATCAGGTATAATGGTTGTATTATATATATATATATAAAATAAATATGGAGTCTGTACAGCCTAGCTGTGTTAGTCTAGCATGCCTTCCCAAGTGTGAATTGTATCATAAAAGATCATTAGTTGCATTTAAAGTCTACAAAGAGCTCAAATTTTCTCTTTTCATGGCTTAGTTAAGTTGGATATTAAATAGTAGCTCATTGAAACACCTCTTCAGAGAATTCCAAAGAGAAGTAACTCATAGCCTTCAGCAGGGTCCTAAATTAAGACACTAATAGCGACCTTTTAATGATGATTTCCATGTAGGAGAAAAAAAAAATTGTAGTATTTAACTTTTTTTTCTCTAAAGCAAGCCCAAAACAAACCGAAAAAGAAGTAAAGGGATAAGGCAGGTAGAATGCCTTTTATGTTGCTGGTCATAAATAATTCTAAAATGATGCAGAAAAGCATCAGAGTCAACAGAATATTAAAAGGCTAAATAAGTTTTGGTTTGTTTCTTTTTTTAATCAGTTTTGGTTTGGGACTGATAATGGAATGGAACTGAATTCTGCTAAGTTAGTGTTTGGCCTTATTTTTTTTCTTTGAGAGAGTGAATGGTTAGAGTGAATGAATCTTAAAAACAACAAAACCGCCAAACACTCACCCAAAAATGGAAGCCTGCCTTAATTTCAGTAAGTCTAATTCACAGTTGAGCCTTTGAAAAATTCATCAACCACTTATATGTGTGTTTATTGCGTAAGGAAATAAGGACTTTTTCATACATGAATCAATTCTTACTGCTGAAGGGATCTAAGAATTGCTTCATTAAAATGTAAGTGGTTTCAGAACATATCAACAAAACAAATGTTAAAAAAAAAAAATCCCAAGACTAGAAGATACTTGTCTGTTCATCTAAAGGAATTTTTAGGGAGCTTGGGTGCAAAATTTTGAGTTTATTTTCCATAGCCTGTGGCACAACTCAGCTGAGGAGTCTGAGAAATTGTGCACAGCAGCATCTTTTTAAAAAACTCTAGATTAAACTGGAGTGATGTAGATCAGTAAGTATAACTTAAGCAAACCCACAGCACTTGTAAGAAAGAGTGGACTAGCTATGTCCTTGGAGAAATAGACTATTAAAGAGAAGGTGGTATGGTTTTCGTAGATGGAAATCAAGAGAAGCTATCAGAATGTGTTGGGGAGCTGCTTGATCCAGTACTCATCAGGTTCCTTCATCAGAGCCTTTAAAGTAAGCAAAAGTGGAAATACCCTCGTTTTGATCAAAATTAGTTAGGAAAGAAAGGATGTTAATAGGTAATAAACTTCCACAGTTGAGGAAGGTTAACATCTGTGTGCTTTAAATGTATTTGTAAATTGTTTAGAATACAGTGTGAGTGGCAAATAACAACACTTATTTATGATAGGAAACTTGCAGAGATGTTTCAGAAGGTGAGTGTCTGGTAGGCTCTACAAGGGAAAGAGCAACTCTTAAACATCAAGGGAGGTAAACTCAGAAAAGAAACGTTAGGGCCTGTATAGGTAATGTTCTGGAAGTTTTAGTGCCGTGTCAGTCAAACAGGCTGATAGGAATTCGGGGATTATGAGAAGATCAGTTTAGAAAAAGAGAATGCCCCATCATGCCACTATATGCATTTTGTGCATATGTGCATGTTGAACAGCAGCATGTGATTTTGCTCCCCCTTCCTGATTTTTGTCTTTATCTAAAGATATCTTCGGAGGTACAGAGTGGCTTTTGTGCAAGGGGGAGCCACAAAGATGAGAAATCTGTGAGGGGGAACTGAGTAGGGGGTAGACTTAGATACTGCTTGTGTCATGAATGGTGTTAAATGGGAAGGTTGAATGGGAAACAACCTGTAATTCTTGTCTCCCTGTGAAAAGGAGAAATGCAGTACTAACCAAAATTTTCCAGTAATTAGTGTAAAGGAAAGGCGAAATACTTTTTTTTTTATATATATAATATATACTTAAAAGTGTGGGATTCATAGCAGGTGTAGTAGGGGTTAAAAACTGTAAAAGCATCTAGCCAAGGTCTGGAGAAAATAGGGAAAAATAGTTGTATCAGTGATCATAAACGTGATGATCCAGATGAAGCTCTAGAGGAAATCCTTAAACCACTCTTTGGAAAATGGTGAGGGAAAGACTGGGAATCCATCATTGCCAGAAGCACATTTAAGTGATAAATAATTTTACAGCATAAGACACTGGCCATTTTAATGGGAGGAGCATCTTTAAATACTTTTCAAACAAATAATTATATTTTTCCTGAGAGAAATTTCCAAAAGCATCAACTAAGTTAAGTGAAAAATTGCAGACAATATAAAAGATGAATGCACCATGGCATACATGGTATATCGATAGTTTCATTTAAGATTTGAAATTCTATGAAACTTTTAAGACTGCAAGTACATGGTGAGGATAAAAGAAATAGTGCCTGCAGTGCTTTTGTAGGGTTTCAAGGTTTGCAGGGTCATTTTTTCCTTGCTTCTGGATGGCTTGTTAATATAGCAGGCAGCATGCATTGAAAGAAACTTGAGTAAAGGGATAGTTTCTGTGCTATTTAGGAAAAATATCAAAACTTGCAAGAAACTGACTTTGCTAAATCTGTGCTTTCTTGTTTGGGATGAATAGGGTAACTTGTGTCTTTTGACAACTGTCAATTCTAGCTTTCTAATTCAAGTAGATGCTGCTGTGTATTTGTACTTAGCTAATATTTTCAAAGTTGATGGTCCATAGACCATCTGTGATGTCTTTATGCCATTTCTTTTCAAATCTATTCTGCCAAATGCAGAAGGATAATTGGATATATTCTGTCCTCATGGCAGTCATGGGCACTATGTCTCTTTCTTCTGTATAGACGTTGGCAGAGCTGTGAAAACTCCAGGGGCAGACTGAAGGATGTGTTACATGGTAGGCTTTGTGATTCTTCCGAGTGACAGTACATAGACAGCAGTGCATTTCTAAAGCCAAAAGCCCACAAAACTTTACGAAACAACAGAAAAACTGCAGACAGCTATGCTATCGTGGTAATAAACCTGCTGACAAAGTGAAGGATACTGGCTTATCTTTGCAGAACACCATGGTTGTATTGATATATGATACCACTTATTGGAGACAAAGATATACTGTTTCACATATATCACCAAAGCAACAAATTCTTTACAAACACAAGGTCTGTGTTTAGTAACCTTAATAACGTGAGCTGAGACTTTATCTGAAATCAAAAATGCTCTTAGAAAATGAAATCTGGGATGATAGGCATGCTTTTACAGCTAAAGCTGAGTTCATGGAACATGTCATGGGCTCCTGATTATACAGGAAAAATGGCAAATTTTCTTTCATTGTCAGAGAAAAAAAAGAGTTATGTAGCTTCTAAGATCTTAAGAACAGAAAATAACTGCTTGGGGAAGTGGAGTACCTTGTACAGTCAATCTCTGATATGTTTTCCTACCATTAGACGCTCTGATCTCATCTTGATTCATGAACCTGTTCCAACAGGGTGCTTCTGATACAAGCCAGATTTAACCATGGTTATTAAAATGGTCATATATATCAGCATGGTTTAAATTTACAGTATCTACATGTAAGATTTGATTAGCAGCTACTGTTGTACTTTGTTACTAGGCAATGTGAGATCTGCTTTGGGTCTGGAAGTAGCATGTTTGTGTTAGTTGCCATACTGCACCGCTCCGTAGGGATCATTGTATTGGGTAAAGTGCCATGCTAATCTAGTTCTTCTGCATTTGAACCACTTTACAAGGTACTGCGAATTTATCTGTTCAAATTGGTGCTAACTTTTAGATCTCTCTAGTATGCTTTATTGTGACATGTAAGTGTATCCAGAAGCTTGTAGAAAGCCAGTGCAGAACGAGGTTTAGAGGTTCTGAATATCTCTGCAGTATAAAGGAAAGGTGACTGATTTTCCTCTTTGTAAGCCAACTAAACCATTTTGTTAACAAATACCAAGAGCTACTCACCGCTGTAGTGTTTTTTTCCAGTATTACTATTTAAAATTTTAAATCAATATAGTTAAAATTATATAATCCATACAGATGTATAAAAGAGAAATGGATTAATTTTGACTAGTAAGCAACAGCTTGGTTTAGAAAAGTATGAATGTTGTTGTAAGTCACTAACATCTGTATTAATAGGATATAGCCTGTTGTTTTGTACTGCAGTGTGTATTTCTTTAGAGATTCATCTCGGAACGCTTTTCTGTTGCTTAGCTTTGCTGGGAGTGGAAGAAGGGAATCCTTTAATGACCAACACCATGTTATTTCCTTAGGGTAATTTCCCTTAATTACCATTCTGTTACAGTCCCGAGAGCACAGGTTATGCACAAAGACTTCGAAACATGGATTATATTTCTGTCTTGGAACACATCATGCTGCAATTCTTTCTCCTTAGGCTATAACATTCTATTACTACTTCATCAAAGGTTTAATTAAAACTGTTGGTTTGCAGGAATTGTCTATGAGCTTCAAAAATGATCATCCTTAACCTATTAAAATATGTTATTTGTAGTATTTTTCAAAGGTATTAACCATTGATGAGACAAAAAGTACAAGATGGAAAGAAACAGGTTTTATAGTAAATGTTACTGTTTTATTCAGCTGGGTGATGCAGATAAAAATCTTTAGCCATGTTTTATTCTTTCTTCTCTGAAGATTAGTCTAAAAAAATCCTTCTTGAGCAATAGGAAAAAAATGTTTTGTGTGAAAAGGATTTTGTTAAACTCTGAGGAACTAATTTTAAGACTTCATTTTTTCACAAGACTAACATAATTTTACACATGCTTAACTATGTCTAAAACTAGCACTTGGGATTTTTGGATGGTATGGATAACCCCTGGATAAAGAGAGTTTTGAATTTTAGTCTTTTTAAGTATATTCAAGTAATTTGAGACAGTTCTTTACAGGACACTGGACATAAACATTTGTTTTTATAACTTCCCAGAAAATGTAACTTACGAGGCAAACTTAAAGCTGTAGTTTGTTAGACAGAGTTCATTTTTGTGCAGATTTGATCTGAAATATATTATGTGGACATAAGAATTTTATTATGAGGAGATAATTTCATCTGTCCTGTGCTTAGAACCCCTGAAATATTTCTGAACTGCCGTAAGGAAGGGGTTGACACTGCTATCTGAATACCTACAGTCTTCGCTGATCATAGTAAGGCAGTAATGATTTGCACATAAGAGTATGAAGAACAGTTGGTCACCTCAACAGACCATTCTCTAACACACTCTGCATCTGCCCAGAAAACCTCCAAAAAGAAAAAAAGGTAATCTTTTGCTTAAGTAGATCATCATCTAGGAATAATACTAGAACTAATGAAGCACAATTCCTACATAACTGTCTTGGAGGCAATTGGCTTTGATTTTGGGAAGGTATGATCTCAAATGCTTTTGCAACAATTAAAGCAGGAGAAATCTACACTGTGAATTCTCTGGTCTCTCATACAAGGATGAGCTCAACTTTGAATTTCTCAAGGCAGTTGTTGCCCCATAAATGATGTGTTTAAAAAAAAAAGGGGAAGAAATGACCTATAACTAATTTATGTACAGATTAATAAAAGCTTCCAAATAATGCAAAAATAACATTAGGAGAATTTGAAGGTTGGAATGCCAAGTTCAAAGAAAACAGTTAATGCTAGAATTGATGCTTGCATGGTCATAATTGAGCGCTTCTAAACATTAGCTAAATTTATCATGTTCAAACAATGAATTTCTGTTTTCGTAGACACATCTATATTTTTAAACAATTACTGTGCAGGGACCAGAAATGGTTGTCTTGATTTCTTAAATGTGTCATGGTTATTAACATTTGGACTCCATGGAATTTTAACACTTCCAAATGAAACATATTATTAGAGGAGACTGGAAGGAAAGGCATGTTGTTTCTTTTTTGTCAGTAAAATATTTTTTGTCCAAAAATAAAGTGCCAGATCTGTTCTACACTGTATAATGTCAAGGAACATTTTTCAGCTTTTTCCTACTTACTCTTCCCTAAGAAGAAGAATTTTCATGTTTATTTTCTAGTATAATTTTAGTTCAATGACTATATGCATGTGAATTATGCATCAGTTGTTTTATTGATAGATTTTTATTATTGCATAAAACAGAAGGGTAGCAATGTACTGCTAGTAATCCAAAAGTCAATTTAAATTAAGTCAGTGAATGTTTTCGTATTTATGCATTGATTTTTCTAACATAAAGTTTAACTTTGAAGAGTAAGAAGATAAAGTGTGAATAATCCATCTACAAGTGTATTCATACTACTAGTTTTTCTCATATTTGTTTCTCCAATTTTTCTTTTTAAACCTATTTAAACAGTATTTAAATTGAAGAAATTGAATGATTTTTGCCCCCTTTTTATTTTGTTCTGTCAATAGTAATATGCTTTTTGTTTTGTTTTAGATGAGTTTTGTTCCCTGTAATTCTGCAGGAGTGCAGTGATACTCTGATGCACTGCTTAGCGGCAGTTGTGATGTCTCCCCTTCTCCCAGGTTCACGTTCCGTTTCTGCAGTAACTGAATTCACGTAAGCTGCCGGCTGTCAGATGTGCAGTTTGAGCAGTTGCTGAGCCTGGTCCCCAGCCTCAGAGTTCTTGTCTGTGCACGTGCATCTCAGGGCTCTCATTTGGCACATGGCACACGTCTTGCTGCTTTTGATCCACAAGCCGGGAACCAAGGACTGCCGATACTTCCAGTAATTTCTAAAGTTGTGTCCAGTATATGGACAGCCTCTGCTCTTTAACCTTTTTAGAGACAGTGCATCAGGAAGATAAGGAAAACAAGCTCAAACAAGGAATGTCAACTTACAAAGCAATGTTGTAGGCTACCAAAATTATGTTTTTTCTCTGACAGTATGAACTTGTTCTGCTGTGTAGTCATTGGTTTGGCAGAACTTCAACCTGGCAGAGTCCTTCCTGCCATTCATGCAAGCGCTGCTCTCCTTTCACCTTCTCCACTAATGCTGTCATAAACCCCTGTTAGAGTGCCCCTTAGTTTTCATGGGTTTATGCTGAAGAATCCAGGTCTATTTAGTTACTCCCACAGCAGAAATCATTCTGACTTTTTAAATTTCCATCGTTGTTCCTTGAATCCTTTTTTCAATTATTCTTTCTTTTTTATAAGGTGGGCAGACCGCAATTATATACTAGATTTATTAGTGGCATAATTATATCTTCTTTTGTTTCTTCTTTGCTAATAATGCCTAATGTTCAGTTTTCTGTTTCTTTGAGTTGGCAGCATTAAGTATTTTCCTAAAAGTGTAGGAAAGACCTTGCTACTGAATAGTAGTAGTAATTTAATAGATTTTTAGATAAAAAGTTGGGATTTATTTCCTCTGTTAATTTGCATTTATTAATATTTAATGTGTTTTATTCTGCTGAGCCAGTCAGTAGAATGGATGACTTCCGTAGCTCTTCATAGTCTGTCCTATTCTTTGCTGTCTGGAATACTTAACTGTCACCTAAAGGCTGCATCAGCCCATGAGTTACCTTTTGTTTAGTGTAATTTATGTATTTATTAAATAGCAGAGATTCTAGGCCTCTGCCAGTGACCTTCTTCCTTTCCAGGTGCTGGCTATTACCTCTTTTTATTTCTAGTGTTTTTAACAGTATTCTATCCTTTTCGTGATAGTTTGCATTTGTGTTTGGGGCGGGGGAGGGGGCAGGGATTTTTTTCTTTGAGGCTTTGATGATGAGCTTATTTTAAAATGTTTTGGGATTTTTTTCTTTGTGTTTTGGGATTTTTTTCTTTGAGGCTTTGATGATGGGCTTATTTTAAAATGCCTTTTGCAAGACTCAGTGGATATTAGATGAATCTCCTGCATCTTCAAAACTTGTTGAGTCCTTCATAGAATGGCAGTATAGAGGTCCCTTTGCAAAGGCAGTTTTGACTTTTCCAAGTATTGTACCTCCTGTTTTGTAGTTTCTACAGACTTGCACATTATAGATGTTAATTTTTTTAAATGAATACACAGCTAGCACTATTCCATCTGGCTTTTAATGATTCATCGACTTTTGGTTGATTGAAATCAAGACAAATTTTCTACTTTGGATAGCAACTATTCCATGATAAATCAAATCCTAGCATTGTTGTGACTGCTGTTTCTTCTTTTGAAATTGTAGCTGTCCCTTTTCCACCAACACATCGCTTGACGTCTGAAGAAGTGTTTGACACAGATGGAAGACCAAGGGTTGATATTTTGAAGAACCACTTGATAAAAGAAGGTCGAGTGGATGAAGAAATTGCACTTAGAATCATCAATGAGGGTGCTGCAATATTACGGAGGGAAAAAACGATGATAGAAGTTGAAGCTCCAATTACAGGTAATATTTCTAAATAATTTAATTTGTAATTAAATTTGGAAAAAGCCAGGTTTTTTCAGTGGCAGAGTTTGTCTTAAAAATGGCTAAGGTAAAATTTCTGTATAATCTTACTGAATTATTCCTCTCAATTGCATTTGATGAACAGTACTCAAAAAACTCTGAAAAAACAGACTGCATTTTCTTTTACAAAATGAAGGCATTAAACCTATTGGAAAAATTAGTATGATTGGTGTTAAAATGATGAAATAAAAAGTAGTTAAATACTGATGAATTACGGATTTCTAATTCCTGCAATGTTGTAAGTGGGAATAAAGACATCTGTCTGGAATGGAAAGATGAACTCAGAATTATCCTGAAATCTAAATACGCAAAGAGAAGCTGCTTGCTGTAGTTTGAAGTAAATACTGTGAATCGGAATTGTGAGTGAAAAGCACACCTTTATAGTTCCTCTGTATGCGATACTGGTGATCGCATGTAAAAAACATGTTCTTGTGAGGGTAGTAGTACTGGAAAATGTTGAAAGATTGGTTTAGTATCTTTAACACACTAGAACCAGATCCTCAGTGATAGAAAACTGACTCATATGGATTGCTGGAGTATTTTATGGGTTTGACTAGTTCTATTTCTGTTTGACCTGGTGAAAAGTGGAATTGGCGTCCCTTGGTACCTTTATCTATAAATGATCCAGACTCAGAATATAGTTTAAGTTGCGTATCTGTTATCTGATAATCAAAGTAGATTTCTGTGGGGTTTTTGTCAGATTTTTTTTTTCATTTGAATTCATTTTCTTCTAAATGGAGCTATATAAAAATCAGTGTCTGAAAAGCTTCCATTAGGACATCCGCTTTCTTTCATTTGTTAGCAAGGTAAATGAAAACACTTAAACAGTACATCATTATTCCTGACATTAAAAAAAAAAAAAAAGGTTTGACAAATGGTCAAAACTACTAAGTAACTCAGAGTCTTTTGAAACTCCAGGTAAGGCTCAAAACTCTACAGTGTTGTCCATATATTTAGAATTTTTATATTTCTGTTTCTTGAGGGAATTACCCAGAGTTACTGGTATATTGGCAGTTGAAAGAGGTGGAAAGCTCTTACAGTGTTTGAGTAGAAATCTTAAGAAAAGTCATGTAAAAGAGGACACATTTTATGTAGTCTGATATTTTTTAGGTCATGATGACAAATGGTCTGCTCCAAGGGAATAACAGTCTTTAAAGTGTGGTGTGTCATATCCAGTATTTCTTTCCAAAACTAGAACAAATTAAAAAATTACCAATAAACTCTGAGAAATCAGAAGATGGTATTTGTCAGTTGATCGGTGAGATTTTACAGTAATGGAAGGCATAGTCTCTCAAATCCCAGTTCATTGTTACCAGCAATGCCTCATGCAAAAGTGAGAAGGGAGCCTCTGACTTCCACTGAGCTGGAAATTCCTGTGGGAATGAGGAGTTAGAAGCAGTTGTCTATGCCATATATTTTTAATGGGGTTTTTTTTTTTTTTTAATTGTGAGATGACCTGGCCTTGCTCTATGCTCTTCACAGTCTCCCATTCGCTATTTTTGGCATTTCTGCCTTAGGTTTCTGACCACTGTTGTCCTGTCTTATGTTGTAAAAACCCAAGAAGAATCCACTGTTGAAATTGCAAACACAGTTATTAGAAGAGTAACTGAGCAAAGCAAAGTATGATGAGATTAAAAAGTAGATTAGCCTGACTCAGAAACAAAAGTGTACTCCCTATTTTTTTTCAGTCCCACATGGACAGAACAAATTGTTGCAAAGCAGCAGGCATTTTCAAATATGCATACCAGAGAGAATTTGTGAAGATATATAAGAGTTTGGAGAGGACAGCAAAGACAACTGCTGACAACTTTCAAGACTTTAACGCTCAGTGCATTAACCGTGTTTGAAAAATATTCCACAGTCTGCTAAACTCAAATAGGGCTTATCATCAGTGTTGTCGCAGGTAGTGAGGAGAGCATCTTATGAAAAGCAACAGGGGAAGCGTCAGAAATTTCTATTATTCCTACTCTGTACCTGCTTTGCCTCTTAATTAAAAGTACTTTGTGGCTGTTAACTATAACTTTAGTAACACTTCTGTTAGATTTTTTTTTTTTAAATTAATTTGAACAAAATTTTTGCTTGCAGTGTGTGGTGATATTCATGGCCAGTTCTTTGATCTAATGAAGCTGTTTGAAGTGGGAGGATCACCTGCTAACACAAGATACCTCTTCCTCGGTGACTATGTAGACAGAGGTTATTTTAGTATAGAGGTAACTGAATATATTAATCTGTTTTGTCCTAAATTTTTCTATAAGCACACTTTCACAGAGGTTTTCAAATTAAATTTTAGGTTTGCTTTGCTATATGACTGTGTTCTTCCTTTCTGCGCTTTCTTCTATGCCAAAGGCCTGTTTACAGGAGGATATTGACCAGCCATTTGGACTGTCCTGTTGAAATCACCAGATTTACTCATTTTTCCTCCTCTTTCTTTAGTTAGTTTTTGAAAAGATTAATTCTGTGGCAATATTTTACATATTCCTGCTTCTCTGGTAATATGCGGGAAGGTCTGTTTGAATGTTTTTGGAGAACTGGTAAGTCATGACTGCAAGGTCTTTTTATTTATAACAACTGTATAAAGTAGATTGATTTTTACTTATGTAATAATTTTTAAAAATAATTATTTATATTTTTCTTTACTAAAATTCTGAGGGCGATTACAGATATTCCCTAAGGATGACCTGTGTTTCTGCCATTAATTTTTCAGGTATTTTAAATTAACTTTTTTTTTAATTTTCAGCATGTTTATTAAGTATGCTACATTCCAGAAATACTCACTTATTCATATCAATTAGTTTCAGAGCTATGGTTTTTAAGTTAACTGTTTCCCTGGAGCCAGTTTGGGAAGTGCCTTAGCTGGGGATCTCTTCATAGATACCAAATCTGATAGTGGCATACCATTTGAAATAGTATTGTGCAAGTCATGGTGTATGATACTCATTTATGTATTGAAATTATGCTGTTCTAAAAACATGTAGATTTATACTGTGAAGGGTCTGTACAATGCCTTTTAGGGTGGTTGGAGATGGTAGACAAACAGGAGATGCAGCAGTATGGAAAAATTTCAGCAGACATGCCTTATTTATTAATTCAATCTTCTTGGCCTGTTCCTGATGATAAATAATGTAATTGTCCTTGAAGGGGACATTTACATAGGAACAATGTATGTTAATATATCAGAACATGGTATTGAAGCTTTTCAACCAATACATTTAAGAAAAAATGCTTGAATGATGGATGTTCTTGAATATATTAATAAGAACAGGATTGATTTTTTTTTTCCTTGTATGATTTTAATTTAAATTTTCACATAATATTTGGCATACTAAATATACTTGCAGAATATGTAAAGATGTGCTAAATATACTCTTGAAAACCACTCCAGGGTTCTTAAAAGACTTGTCTGTCTTCATTGAGATAATCTGCTCTCTTCTGCTCTGAGTGGCTCTTGGAACATCAGTGAAGTACATGGCAGATTATCTGAGTGAGTTTGAATTGCTGCAAGCGCATGAAGGTGGGGCTCTGCTTTGTGGTCCTGTTGAGGAAAAAAAAATAGTCCATGAAAATCAGCCCTTCGTTCTCCACTTTAACCTTAAAAAAAAATCTCCTACCAAGCATGTGGTCTTAATTAACATATAGGGGTTTCATTTTGACCTCCAGGAATTTTCATATATGGTCACTTTTAAAAATCTTTCTTGGTGATTGGAAATGTCATATACTTTTCATAAATTTTATTAGCTTTCTCAGGAGAGCCACAGCGACAAACAGTGAAATTTGGTTTTTTCACTAAAGAATTCTTAATCAGTCTCTCCTGAAACATCTTTAATTCAATTGATATTTTAGTAGTAATCCATTTCCAATTTAAAATGTCATAATTTCTAATAGAAAAGATAATGGCATGCTACCATCATTGTGTATGAGAAACTCCTGAAATCAAGGTGGAGTCCTTCACACCAGTGTGTGCCATTAGTCTGTGTGTATTTCATAATTAAAATAAGATATGCCTTTACAGGAAAAGCAAAAAAAAAAAAATTATTTTGGTACTTAATAGGTTACATGCTTGAGAAACATACAAATCTCAGTAATTTAATCAAATGTAGTATCTATTCACTGAAAGGAAGGCACTGTTTTATCACTTTTCTATTAAATGTTTTCAATATTTCCAGCTTCTACAAATTTTTCATGCAGACTCATGTAGCTAAAACAGTGCACGATTATAGAATCTGCCAAATTAATTCATGAATTCATTTGATGATCAGCACTTGTTTTGTGAGAAACTGGTTACGCTCTGTGCTGGGAAACAGTTTTAAAGTTTTAAAAGTCTGGGAACTTTGCAGTGTATTAGGATATTTTAGAGTTATAGAAACATTGGAAAACATCATAAAAATGCCATTTTGCATGTTATTACTAAGACTGCAAGAAAAATTCAGGAATTAGTTTAGCTAAATTTTGCAATTGAAGTCTTCAATATATTTCTCTGTGTTTGTTGTGGTTTTGAAAGTGTTCCTTTGTTTTCTTTCTTCCTTCATGTACTTACTATTCTATGCAAAATAACTTTGAAGAAGGATACCTTCAGGGTACTCATATCGATTAAGAGCAACTTGTATTGATTAAGAACAATAATAATAACTACAGATGACTTCAGTATAGTCCTAAACTTCAGGGGTTTTGAGATTTCTGGGCTCAGTTAGAAGAGTTGAACTTGAAATTCAAGAAACATACCTTGGGCATGCAAGACTGCTGGGTGGTAACAGACTCTAAACTGAAAAAATTGTGCATGTTCTGTATCTCTGTCCTCAACTCTGTTCACTGCTGATGTTACAATAATAATGTTATATGGAAACTTGCTATAAATCTTTGAATTTGCTGCTTGAACACTGAATAAACAACCAGCTTTCCAAATTGTCGGGGTGGAGGGGTTTACTCTGTCCATTCTTAGTTTTAAAATAGTCTCCAAATTAGATATCTGACAATAAAGAGTTCTATTTTTTTTTTCTTCAATCTCTGTTAGTAAATGCCTGCCTGCTTTCTTATGCCAGTGTTTTCAATCATTATTCTAGGAACAAACACATTATTTGTCTAGATGAAAGTGTTCTGCAGTATAATTCTGCTCAGTTTATTGTTGAATGTCCAGTAAATATAAATATTTTTTTCGTCATTCTGTGCAGCTGTTCTGAAGAAAAGTAATAAGCGATTTGTATAGCTCATGTCCAGAACTGGACTCGGGGAAAGTGCTCTAATTTAAAAGGCATGTTGAGCTGTACTTGCTTTTGAGGCTGTTAACTTTCTTACTCGGTGTTTCTCAACATTTTTTAAAGTTCTTATAAACTAGGGTTTTTTACTGAATATGTTTGTTTTTCAACAGTGTGTGCTGTACTTATGGGTCCTGAAAATTCTCTACCCAAGCACGTTATTTCTTTTGAGAGGCAACCATGAATGCAGACACCTAACAGAATATTTTACCTTTAAGCAAGAATGTAAGTTCTGCCTGAGAATATAAAATTAGCTTACCTGCTCATCAGTGGTCTGATACATTGCTTGAGAGTCGTTTCTCTGTCAGTTTAAGGAAGGTCTTGCAAACACTGGGAGACCCCATTTACTTCTGTAGAATTGCTCACGGTTAAGTGTGGCATTGAAGTGCAAGTTCTGTAGAAGGCTGCTGCTGTCTATAAAGTTGTGTTGTGGAGTAAATTTTGATGTATCAATCCTGATTTTAAAATTCCGTGGAGAGGAAGGTTATTTTGCTCTGCTGGCTGTAATCAGGAGAGCAAAGTAACCTGCTGAGAAAATCTTACTGCTGAGTTATTTTTCCATTTGGGGAATTGATTTCCACTCTACTAGTAAGGTAACTTTTTTGGCGATGTAAGCTGCCTCTATTTGGAGGCTTGTGTGAGTATCGATCCAGTGATAGATGGACCGTTTGAGCTGCTGAAACCCACTTTAATATAGGTAAAAGTGATGTAATCTATAAACAGTTCTTACCTTTTCACTCTAAATGAGAAATCACAAACTTCTCAGTAGTGTTTTACATTGAAGTATGCTGTATACCGGTTAAACAAAAATAGTTTCTCCACACTTGAGATAACAGAAGGAGAAATGAAAAAAAGCTTATAGTTCTGGAAGAGAATATATCAGAAACAGGCTTGCTGTTACGGTGTCTGGAAATATTCATTTAAATCCAAAAAATATTCATTGCTTTGAGGGTTTTTTTTTATGCATTCACTTTGGAGATTTGCTCTTATAATTATTATACACTAAATTACTATTTTAATCTCATACGGATTTCTTAATATTTGATATTTTCTTTCCTGCAGGTAAAATAAAGTATTCTGAAAGAGTCTACGATGCTTGTATGGAAGCTTTTGATTGTCTCCCTCTTGCTGCTCTTTTAAATCAACAATTTCTTTGTGTTCATGGTGGACTTTCACCAGAAATCAATACACTAGATGACATTAGGAGAGTGAGTATTTTGTGTGTTTGAAAATAAGTGGAAATACAGATATTTATGTTATACTAAGTCATGTTTGTGAAGTTGTCAGTATGTTGTTTTCTGTTCTTGTCTCTGTTGGCAGTGTAAACCAGGAACTGAAATGTAGGCTAAGCAGTATCATAATATATAAACTCTGAAATTACCTACTGCATTTTCCTATTAGTCAGTCTCATTGGGACAGCTGGGACTTTTACAAAACACACATTAAAAAAAAAACCCTCTCAAAAATTCCATGTAGTTTCCTGAGACAGATAGTACACGTCAAGAACTTCATAGGAATCGAAATAGAACTTTGTATTTCTTTTTAGATAAGAGCTAGTGTTCTCATGGCTTTCAAGACAGAACTCGAATAAGTTAATTGTAGTCTAAACAATTAGTTAATAGAACAGTCATACCAAACATCATGTTGTCATGTTGCAATTATTCTTCTATCTCTTTGAAAACTTTTTTTTTTTAACTCTCTTGATCATGTGGGTTTTGGATTTGAAAGAGTGTGAAATTGCAGTATTTAATAGAAATTCAGATTGCTCTTTAAAATGGCAGATTTGGTAGGCCATTCGGTAGGCATTTGAGCAGCAGCTGTGGAACGCTTCTTATTGTGGTAAATGTGCTGAGTATATTGGTAAGAAGAATGAAAGCAAGTTTGAAAAAATATATAATGGAAACACTAAATAGTGGTGTGCAATTTAAAGGGAAGATGATTGTGGTGACGTGAGGTATCTGTTTCTAATAACTTTGTTTCAACTTGCATGGACTGCTAATATCAGGTGGCATTGTATCAGATGGGAATTTTCACACTCAACTGCTTTCTTTTTTGCATACTTATTTTTGAATTATTTTAGTTAGACAGCATCTTGACTGCTGCATTTGGAAATCAAAGCCATTCCTTTTATGATTGGTTGCAGCTAAAGTGTTGTTGATTTCAGCTTAAAATATAAATAGATGGTTCTAAGAAAGCTTTGGGATTGTGGGTAGGGATGGAAGAAAAAAGTTTATCCATATATGGAAGAAGGTATGTGGGGACCTGTTTCAAAAATGATCTAAATATCAGAGAGAAGGGAAATATGTGTTCCTAATTTGGTTTTCTAGTATGCAGACAGCAGCGGTCCATTTTGTCTTTTATCATATTTCTCATTATCTTAACATTTTTCCTTTACTTGTGCTCCATTTCTCTTTTCTTTTTTTTTTTTTGGTGGTTTGGTTTTTTTTTTTTACCTGTAACTCTCCTGGGATCTATAGGCTGCTGTCCAGTTGAATCTCATTTCTGAATTCACAAGGGCGCATGCTTGTCGGGGTTTTTTTCTACTGATTGGACTGTTTCAGTGGCTGGAATGTCAGCTTATTTCACTTACAGATATTACACTGCCAAGCAGGATGATGTGAGAGGATAAGAAAATGGTAGAAACAGAGAGGAAGCATATTTGCAAGCTCAGTGATGTAAGTGGGAAAATATACTGAGGCACATTGCATTTTCAGAGTAAATACTAACGTGCACAGAAATCTATATGCACTGTGCAGAGAAAGAGAATTAAGAAAGCACAGCGAGTAAACACCGCTCTGATGAGGCCTGAACATTTCTCACATCACAGATGAAAAGTAACATGGTCAAAGGTTTTTGGAAAGTAGTGCAAAGCAAACGTAGTTTGGAAAAACACTTTGGAAAGCCGCTGTCATAATAGGATTGTGATTAATTTTTCTTTCAGTCTCAGCCTTACACCCAATCAGGTTTCAAAGTGTCAAGTAAATTTAATTTAAAAGTAATTCTGTCATCTTGGCCTGTACTTCTGTATGTGCTTCTGTAATGCTCAAGGTTACATTAGGGTGAAATACGAGCCTCTATGTCTGTATATATGTGTGTGTATATATATATATATATGAAAATCTGCATTGTATATTGCTTCTGATGAAAACGATGTTTATAAAAGTAGGGCAGTATTATTAGACCTGTTCTTTGGGCCTTTTTTGTTTTTTAAAGAATCACCTAGTAACTTGAAAAAGGCACTGTGCACAGGTTGGCAGCAGCTTCAATAGCTGCTGCTTGGTGTGCACAGATATTGTAAATGTATTTAAATTAAATGGGTGGTGTGAAATGCTCTTCTTATATCTAGGAAAATACATAGTTGTGGTACCAGCGTGGTGTGTGAAACGACTTCTGTTAACAGTCAAGATGACTGTATAATATTGCAAGCCTCCTGATTTATTAGCAATAGTTCTTAATTAAGGAGAGGTCTTCTCTACAAATACATAGGCATAATTATCTGGCATAAGAAGGGAAATTGCAACTTTACAAACAGTGTAGGAACCAGCTATGGAAAAAAAAAAGAAAAATTCTGTGTACATATAATTTCTTCTAGATGAAGAGTTTTGTCAGTATAATTGACATTCAAGAAGTTTATTAAACTACACAAATTAATGCTGTTTTTGCTGGCATAAGCTTATTTCCAGTAGAGGACAGCTATGACAGTGAAGCCTAACCGGAAAGATTGATGGATGTATTTCTGGGAAAATGGAAGTTTGTGAAACTTGTGCTAATCTGATTTTTATTCCCTGAACACCATATACACAGATGTTGTGATTGTGTTGGTAAAGAGTGTCTCTTTCAGATACATGTCCATCAACTTAGAGATGCTGTTTAGTTGATTTTGTTTACACTGCCAAGACTTTCGCTGAAACAGAATCCCAGGAATTTTCATTTTAAGCCTGGTGATTTATAAGTGTCCAGATAAGGTTATGGGGACTCTAAATTTAAAGAAGACAAACAGATAATGTTCTTCCTCATTTACACCAGACGGTCATTCTGTTATTTAGTTTTTGGCTTGATCAGCAAAGTGCCTTGAATTATATGGGTGGCTTTATTATACCTTGCTTCCTTTCTGTGGTCTGCTGAAATTTCCTTTTCTTTAGTAATAAATGACTGCCACTGGCCTTCACATTGCTTGTAGGGCTCTCAAATGTGATACTTCTCAGGAAAATTAGGACAGATTAATTAAAACCTGGTGTCTGTATCTTCAAGTATGTGAAACTTCTGTGAAGGTCTTTTGCTCCAAAAGTAATGTAGTTTTAATTTGCTGTACCTTAATCTACCTCCATGGTTTTGTTACACCTGAATTTGAACATCCATGTGGAGGTATGATGCTCTTCAGTTTAGTTGCCCTGACTGCATAATACCTAGAAATTAATTTCCATTTAATTATCACATATTAAAAATGTACTACCTATTTCTGTTTTGACCATAGCTTTAGTGATTCTTACTCTTGAATAATGTTGTCTTTCTCCGTTACCTTAATCATATCTAGAAATATATTAAAGCTAATTTGCATTAAGATTGTGTTTTGCTGTAGTCACAACATATTTAGAAGTAGTTAGTAACAAGTGTTTTGAATTGACTCGTGTTCATTGTTAACTTTGTTGCTGTCCCGATGTAGAGAAGCCGTTAAATTGATAATTCTGATTTGATATATGCAGTCTGGGTTGAGTAGCTTGCAGTGACATTTCCTTAAATTTTGAGATGTCTGAGAACCATGCCAGTTGGTAGACTTTCTAGTGAAGGAAACACTTACGTGGTGTGTATGTAAGTATATTTATTTTTTTACAGTCTGACCTCCTTACTTCAAGAAATGGCTACATTATTGTTCCAGTGCTACAAGAAAGTAGTCTGGGAGAGATGTACATTGCTTGCAGCAATCAAAACTTTTTATTTATAATGTCTCCATCCATTCAGCCAAAGTCAGAAGGGAAATCCTCGAAGAATAACTCAAGAAAGTTTCTTAGAAATGCTTTCTAGACTTTCAGCCTTCTGCATTGCAGGAAACATCAATCGGCAAACAGTTGAATCTTCTTGTGTGAATGCTTCTGTTAGCTCCGGGACCCAAATTGATTGCTGGAGGTTTAGAAACTTGATGGTTTAATCTACAGAAATTCAGGTACTTGCAGAAGTTGATGGACTGACTTCTTCAATCTGGAAGAAATATCCCATACTGGGTTTATCGTCCAGTGTGGGAAAAGTTAAACCACTGGATTTTTTAATACTGAATAAATTCCAACAACAACTTCAGTTAATACCTGCCTTGCCATTATTTGGCAGGAATTTGTAAAGATCTGGACCTCTCCACTTATGTTACAGGTGGCAGCCTCGGGAGCTCTGATTTTCCAGGGCATGAGAGAGCTTGGCACTACTGCTGGTTCCATATTTGAATGGATTCCTATGGACCGTTAGACTCAAATTCACCAGGTGCTCACCAAACCTCCCTTCGAACCTGTCATGAAGAGTTAAGTGTTCTCTAGTACCATCAAAGTCATCTTCTTTGGTATGGGAGGTAAAGTGAGATAAATGCACTGTCCATCAAAGAACTGTTCCTACATTTCTTGGATAAAATCATCTTGTGAACAAACTCCAGCTACATAAAGATCAAATAAACTTTACATTGAATCTGGGATATCTAATTTCATTTCTGGGACATCAGATCGATCAGCTATTACTATTGTAGGGTATTTTCCTTTTACGTTAACAAATGCACTGTCCTCCTTACTTGTGCCCCTTTTCACTCTGGTTACTAGGGTAGTTGCAGGCTGCTAAAGCAGTTGTTTCGAAGTGGAAGTCTGTAAAGAAGCAGCTAGAGGGGAAGAAAACAAAAGACATCTCTCAAAATGCTTATGGCCCGTTTCATAATGGCTGTAGCTAAGAAATAAAGCCTGTATGAAAGAAGTCTAAGGCAGCTAAACAGCTATGCTAGTCACCTCTTCATTACATTCTTAATTGATCCATTATGGAGATGGGTGTTTCAGGATTTTTTTTTTGGTTGGGGGTTGGTTGGTTTGGGAGTTATTTGATGATATATTTAGTCTCTTCTAGTCAGTGCTAATTATTCATGCTTTTCTTCTTTCATTTCTGTTCACTGTACTGTTTCTCTCTGCTAATTCCTGGTAGTGTCTCCAGATTGGTAGATACGGCATGTGCATGAAAAAGTATCATTTTGTTCTTTGTAACTTGATCTCATATTACACATATCCATCAGTCTGGAATTTATCTCCTTTCTTTTTACAACTAATAAATCTTATTGCTCTTAACAGGTTTGGTTCTTTTGGCATGCCTCTGCCTTATTTCATGAGGAGAAGAGGAAAAATATACAGAAACTACTTCTCTTTGAAATGGTTGGGATTTATTCTAAAAAAGCTTGGTATTGATGGATATGTAGTTTAACAAATGTGTAAAACTCACTGATTTAATATTCAAAGAATCTTTGTGCTGTTGCCTTTTCTCAAACAGTTAGATAGATTCAAAGAGCCTCCAGCATTTGGACCAATGTGTGATTTATTGTGGTCAGATCCTTCAGAAGATTTTGGAAATGAAAATTCACAAGAGCATTTCAGTCACAATACAGTCAGAGGATGCTCGTACTTTTATAGGTGAGAGTATGCTATGATCTATTTGATATTTTAGTGCTGAAACCATAAATTTTATGAGAATTCCTTTTACTCATAGTCATTTTTATTTTACAGCTATCCAGCAGTTTGTGAATTTTTGCAAAATAATAATTTATTGTCAATCATTAGAGCACATGAAGCACAAGATGCAGGGTAAGTACTTTGTGTCGTTTAAGAAATTATTCACAGTGTGAAATAGAAATTGCTTATTGCTGTGAGATGTAAAATACATCTGTTTGGTTTTGCAGTTATAGAATGTACAGGAAAAGTCAAACTACAGGGTTCCCATCATTAATAACAATTTTTTCAGCACCTAATTACCTGGATGTCTACAATAATAAAGGTAAGAACTTGTTACTGTAATAGTTGTGCATAATACTAAAATAAGTATGTCTTGCTAGATAAGTCATTTAATATCAACAGTTTTTTGCCAGGTAAGAAATGAAAGGAAAAAAAAAATCCATTAATACCAGTTACATTATGAAGAAGAGCAGGTGACATAAATGATGATCCATAAGGTTATATGGAAGCACAAGTGTGGGCAGATATTTCCTTTGTAAAAATTTTTGCTATTTAGTTCTTAAGAATATATCACCTGGTGTTTTCCACTCAGGCAAGGCTTTCCTGTGCTGTGAGTTTTCACTCCTCTGGTTGTCTTTAGTTTGTGAACTAAGTAAGGAAGGGAGGAGGCTTTCGCTGATCAGCAGCTTACGCATCAGGTAGTTTGTGTCATCTGTCACAGCATCTCAGAATCTAATTCTGGACAGAAGAAATTACCTGCGGATGAGCTCCAAGAATGGGAATTGTGGTAGGTATGTTGGTGAAGAAAAAAACAGAACCCACTGTGCTTATAAATAGGTGGTGATCACTGGGAAGAAAATGCAACATGGAAGGAGTGTGTTTTGTGAGGGTACAGGGTCCTAATGCCCTTTTATTGGGGAATCAAGAAAGAGTAAGTACCAATCTAAATGCTGATCACCACTGGAAATGTTATTAGGGAGGTGTACTACAAAAATAATTAATTTTTGTCCATTCTCTGTTTAAGATAAAGTTGCACAGAAGCATCTTAGTAATGTGGAGACAAATTTACAAGTTGGAATTTCAGAGAAGAGCTAATCTATGAATATTAACTCACAGTTGAGAACAAAATTCAGCAACAAAAACAATTAAAAATAAAACCTGATGAAATTAAAGTATGACAGTAGAGTATGTCACGTCAAGTATGTGATGAATGAATGATCTCCAAATGTTCAAGTGGTGTTACTTTGAAACCAGGATCTCTTTTCCGTTAAATACATTACATTTTCTCCCATCCGCCTCGAAAGAACCACCCTCCAACACATACCGCTTATGTAGGGTGATTAACTGTATAGAGGAAAAGATGCACAGTTGTTACTTGCACTGATTGTAAAGGAAAGGATAAATAAAAATAGCTTCAACTGTGTTTTTACAGTTTTTTCACCATCTGTGTGGATATTGCGTTTTAAGAATCCCTTTTCACTTCAGCTGTTCCCAGTGCAATGCAAGCTTAAGTATGGAAAAATACAGTCAACACTTCTGTAGCTTTAGAATGGTTCTGTTTTTCTGTGTAGTTCTCTGTGGTTCCCCTTCTCCCTGATCTTCTAGATCTCCATGGTTTTACTCCAGGCTACAATGCAGGGACACTTACATGAAGAATATAACATGAATCTGGATATGCTGCAGTTCTGAATTAGGACTTTGTTAAAGTTGCTGAAATTACACCTTTTGAAGACCTTTTAAAAAAATGTTTGTTCATTATAGACATATAATAGAATATTACAGAATTACATTGTCATGTAACAGTACCTTAAACAGCAACATGTGCAAGAAAGCCTCCAAAGTTCTCCATTACAAAGCTGTCCTGTAAATACTGTAAAGAACGAGAATGGAGTATCTCTGGGATTATTTTCTCTGTAGCATAAAATAGAGCTAAACCAAACTGTGACTTTACGTTTGCGGTATTCACAAGTTACAAAAATTCTTATAAAAATGTCTGAATTTTATTTTAGCTGCTGTATTAAAATACGAAAACAATGTGATGAATATTCGTCAGTTTAATTGTTCCCCTCATCCTTACTGGCTACCAAATTTTATGGATGTTTTCACATGGTCTTTGCCATTCGTTGGAGAAAAAGGTAGGCAAAATTATACACATCAATTAATTTCTTCCCTAGTTCTCCCAGACCTGTGTTGGGAAGATTTTTTTTTTTTTTTTTTTTCTTTTGCCAATGAGAGATTAATTGCATAGGATTTGCAAAGATGGGTATCTCTATTTGGGTTCATCAGGTAGACTTCTTGGATGCGTAGTTAGAGGGTTTGGTAAAGCTGTTAAACTGATTTGGAAGGGGGTTTTGGCATATGAAAATGCCATCTCTGAGAAAGCATTGACTGAAATCCAACTTGCTCTATAGGGTTTAGGTTTTTTCTTCATCTTTTTCAGTCAAGATAGTTAAAACTGCATCTAATAAAGCAGAGGTGTTGACAGACAAAATAAATTCCATTTGAGGGTATAGACCAGCAGTGTTAAGTAGTTCCTTTGAACTGCATTTGCAGTCAATATGAAAATTGTACATGTTCTACAAAATGCTAGGTTAAATACATTATTAATCTTGTATGGTTATAAATTATGTTGAGATGTTCATGCAAAATTTTAACTTTTATATATAGTTACAACATTGACCTATATTAAAGAAAACTTTTAAAGTTATGATACTACTTTTTAAAAAGATAATTTAGTACAGATCCTTCTTTCCTTTTTTTTTCCTCTTCCTTTTTTTTTTTTTTTTTTCCCCTCTAGAGTTGATAACTCTGAATCTAGGACATGGGGCTACAAGTAATCTTCATTTAAAAAGCATTGAGGTTAGAGTCTATTTTGGTCTGTTTAAAATCCTTCCATGACAGAAGGTTCTTTAATTTCTTTGAAAAGTATTCTTGAGGTGATATATTTACAACCATATAAACCTAGGATTCTACCTTTTTTTTATATTGTCTTTAGTGAGCAGTTAAAAGGAAGTAATTTTGACACTATTCAGTGGGGTTAAGCCAATCATCATTTTTATTTTTAAACGGAGGGAGCTGACATTTGCATGGAGAATTTTGTTTATATCTCTTACCTGATGATGCAGTAGATAACCCTTTGCTGCTGAAAATGTTAGTACTGTTTATTTTGCTTTTGTTATGATGATGGCAATGAGACACTAAGCACAGTTAAATAAGTTGCTTATTGACCTTCTGTATGCACTGCTGGAGGCATGGCCCTTGTAGTTTGTCTTGCGTGTGGACAGATGCATGCTTCCACTTTTGATGAAGGATACAGTGTCAGTATAGTTTGGTCTGCACTGAATGGATCAACATCAGAATAATGTGTTCTTTTACATTATTTTTTTTTTATCAGAGTAACTCTTTCCCAAGAATGGAGAAGAATACTGTAGCAGATAACAGAGACTGTGTAGTCATGAATAAGTGTAGACAGCAATTTAAGTGTTTTTATCCACCTGACAACATCTGGAATAGATTTCTAAACACTCTCAAGGAGAGGAAATATTTGACTGTTTTAAGAAAGAGTCTGACATTTGTGGGGAAAATTGAGTGGCAGAATAAGGAGATTCCTGGAGAAAGAATATACAAGCTTTTTGAGACAAGTTTGTGTATCCGCTGTGTCCGTATTTTTAAGAGGAGTTTGAAAAGACATGTAACTTGCACCTTATGTATCTCATGGTGTTTTTCTACTTCAGTGCTTCTGCTACATGCCAGCAGGTGCCAGGAACAGAATAGCTTTCTTGTTTTAAACCTGAATTTGAGCTGTCAGGATGTTTTTAAGTCAATTTTGCATGAAACTAGTTCGAATACTTAGCCTAATGTAAAAATACTAACATCCAAGAAGAGAATTCTTAACTAAAGGAACTCTTTGTAACATAGGAGATAAAGCTCTGCTGTGTTCTTTGATTGCTAGGTGCTATAATTTTTAGCTGCTTATTTTCCTGAGCTTTTTTAATTTTGTGACTGCATGTCAAGCAGACAACATTTTTGGAAGCAGATGGCTCTGATATGGGAACTTAATTCTCTGTGTTGCTGGTGACTAGTTGTATCTTGTGTGTATGGAGTTATTTAAAATTCTACAGGGAATGAATTAAGATTTACTTTTTCCTATACAGTAACAGAAATGTTGGTGAATGTTTTGAGCATTTGCTCTGATGATGAACTCATGACAGAAGGAGAAGATCAATTTGACGGTAGGGTTTACTTTAAGACACATATATCTTTTTAATGGTAATAACTTGTGAAACAGTAGTTAGACTGGTGAGATATTACCTGGAATTTAAATAAAATTGCCTTGAAATTTTTCTTTAAATCGTGACATTGGGGTGGGAGGGAGCACAGAGAAGGGAATTTGTGTTTGTGATCGAGAAGCAGTAGTGGTGTCCTTTGCAAATAGTCATATCTGATTCCACCTTTTGTGGAAAATTTCCAGAATTTCTTGGCACTTCCAATTTTGAACATAATAAAACTTACTAATATTTAGAATAAATATAAGATCTTAAATTTTGTAAGGAGTGCTCTTCAATAAAGAGTTGATGTAATTGAAAGTCAGATATAACATTTCTTAAGGCAAAGTATGAAATACAAGTTTAAGTCTTGCTGCCTGAGACTAAAACATGAAAGTTAGGACAGCTTTTATATGTGCATTGTATAATACATATTTATGTAATTAATCTTTCTATCTTTTAACATTTTTCTGTCCTGTAAAATACGATACTAGATTGTTATGGGCATGTTTGTAGCATGATGATTAAAAAGCAACCTTGACCTGAAGACCTAGAATATCACACTTTGTTGGCTTTTTTACAGTAGTGCTTAATGTCATACCTAAAAGATTCTTGGAATTGCTTCACTTTATCAAATACCAGAACTGATTTGGTGGGTTTTTTGATGGGGGAGAAGGAAGGAACGTTTCAGCGGCTGAGTGACACTGAAGATCATTTATAAAGATCTTAGGGATATGACCCCGGTCTTAATGTTTAATAACTACTGTGTTCAAGTTCAGTAGCAAAACAGTGTTGTGCTAAGCAGCTTGTGGTTTAGATTGGAATGCTTTGATTGGGAGCCACTTGAAATTTGCTGCCATGTAGATTGTTGACAGAAATGTGAAAACTTAGGCTCAAATGTGATCCAGCAAACAGTTAATTTGCTTTCCACTCAAGTAATCCTACTGAACCAAGCACAGAGCAGTTACACAAAACATTTGCAGGGTGGGGTTTGGTGTTACTCTGAGATGCTAGGATTTAGGTGGTCCAGTGTAAGTGCAGTCATCAGCTGATTGCATTTGCCTTGTCTTTAGTATAATAGTTGCAGTTTCCTAATTTAAATTATTTTATTCTTCTGTCTCCTTTAACAATTTCTTTGCTTGATGCATCTCTTAATGCCACCTAGGTACTGTCTACGCTTTATCTTTCTATGTGAATTATTTTTTTTTTAAACTGTTGACTTTTCAGCTTTCACTTGTTTATTGTCAAATTTTTAAAATACACTCAACAGTTCCACTCCTTGTTCAATGAATGCATTTTTAAGTGTTGCAATTTTCCATTTTATTTTTTCACATTTCTTCTCCATTCCTTCTTTATTACCACTGCCAAGTTAAATATCTTTATTTTATTTGTCTCACTCACCTTTTTCTCCATCGTTCACTTCCTTTTTTTCTGGACTCTCCATCTGAAGAGCGACTCATATATGGCAATAAAAAAGGTACAGACCAGACAGAGTAGGAATGTTTTGAAATATGACTTCATAGAAATTGATAGTATAAATATTAATGCAGAAAATACCTTTCTGTTGAGAGACACATGTAGAATTTTATTACTATTACCCGTTCTAATGGGATGTCTATAAAGGCTTGTGTATTTTGTTATCAGAAGTCATATTCCAAGACATCTGTCTTTCTGTGCATGAATTTTTTCCTCCTCCTTTCTTCCATTCCTTTTTTTGTAGAATTTCATTCTTTACCTAATTCTAAGATTTTATCTTTGATCCTGCATGTATAGGGAGCCTTCAGTTGTCTGTCTTGCTCTTTAATAATTTTATTGTGAGCTTTATTTAAAACTGTGCATGGAATGTGTTTATACAGTGTTCCAAAACCTGGTTTGTTTAGTACTTTTAGTTTCCTTCAACTGAGATGTCAAAAAGGTACTTTTTGATTGCAGTTGTGAAGAGGATACAAAATGTAAAAAGAAGCCTGCTAACTTAAATTCTTGGTCTGCTACCTGGCTTTGGGAAATTCCAGGGTAGATAGTTACAGAAAGATTATTCCGACCATTACTTACCTAAGAATCAGTTTGCCCTCTGTATAAATTTGTCGCTTCCAGAGAATATTTCTAGTGTTTAGGAATGCTTTAGATTACAGAGAAGTTTCCAAAGATCATGTGAATTCTTTGCAACATAACAGTATGAGCATTTCAGGATTTGTTTCTTGAGCAAGCATTGGGAACGGAGAATGGGAGAGTTCTTGGTTGCATCTCCTCTAGTTTAGACTATAATCAACACATTCTTCTGCAAGTAGATGCCACCTTACTGTCTCTTCTCTGAACTAATCAGGATTCAGAGGCCACGTTAGTGCAGTGCTGCAGCCTGGAGTAGTATGTTTGGCCTTCTAGCTTGGCTGCTTTGCTTCTGGAGGGCTGGGGCAATGAAAAAACAAAAAAACTAAAAACACCAGCACAAAAATAAGCCTATGACCCACCAAACAAACACCAAAACTACCCAAACCCAGCCAGTCTCCTTCTAAGGAACAGGGACCTTCCAGAGATAAGATACAGGCACTAGCACTGCCGGAAGTTTTTTCAGGGTGCTGAAAAGGCTGCAGCAGTGCAGCCCTCAGATAGGCGTAGGTAGGAGGATTGGTCCCTCGTTTGGCTGTAGTCTTCTCAAAAACTCTGAAGGAGTCCCCTTCTCGTTCCAGATTCTCCAGGTGTTATTTAATGGTATTCAAAGAGAGAAAGTAAAAATTTCTAGAACTTTAAAAATTAAAAGTGAAAATAAATTACTCTCAGTAAAAATGGAATGTTCAGCCTATCCTGATGAAAGTTTTTCCTGAGCCTTTGGGGGGGCGTGGGTATGGGCGGTGTGTGTGTGTTTGGTGTCTGCAGTTCCTTAAAAGTTGTTCCTTTGCCTAAAAAAAAAGCTATATGCAGTAGTTCCTGGCTTTTCCATTTCATTTAAATGGATTGGCAGATGTTTGTCGTGCCCTGAGATATTTTCTTTGCGTCACAGAAAGATTGTCTCTTGCTCCTTTTTTAATTTGTAGCTGCTATACCTTTTCCTTCTTGTGTGATTGTTTTCTTTGTTTGCCCCTATATGCCTTATCGTGTGTATTTTATTCGGTTTGGTGTTTAGGGTGGGAAGTCTACCCACTCTTGTGCAACAGAAGGCCTTGTGTTCTTGCAGCTGTGGTCTGAAAAGGATGACTCTCTTGTGCCAGAGTGTGTGGAAGCTAAATACTACTGAGCAGGGATGAAAAAAGGCTTCTTCCACAGCTGCCTTTTTTGAATGCGAGTGGACAGATTTATGGATAGGCAGCCACTGTGATCCTCTCTTCTACGTTCTTGCAAATGAGTTTGGCAACTTTTTATTCAATACCTT
The DNA here is from genome assembly GCA_020800305.1 of Porphyrio hochstetteri. NCBI lineage: Eukaryota > Metazoa > Chordata > Aves > Gruiformes > Rallidae > Porphyrio > Porphyrio hochstetteri. The sequence continues at coordinate 18,153,064 of CM036911.1, forward strand.
TCTCTCAGGGTCGAAGAACAGTAGTATATGGAAGATCTGGAGTACCTAACAGAGCTGTCTTTGTTCACTTTTGGTCCCCTGGGATTGAATTCAAAGAATGACAGACTTACTCTTACCTGGGTGTGTTTAATACTTTCCTTCCCTGATAGCCAAGGAGAAGTAAGGACTTAGTTTTGATACCTTCTTATCTGCCTGTACTGTTTTAATGGAATTGGGGATTTGGTACAAGGAAAGGAGAATGTGAGGGGGTAGGAATGACTTTTATACATTGAAACAAAACAGCAACACCAAGTGTCGGAGAAAGGATCTTCCTTTTTCTGTAATGTCAAGGTTGACTCTCCTTCCCAATCACAAGCCTACTTTTCAGAGTTTTGTCTTCACTTTTACCTGTCATAAACGGTGTCTCCACACTGGAATATGCGGTATTTACTCCAGATCTTTTGTTCTTTGTAATTTCTGCAAATGATGCAAACCTATGATACAGAACATAGACTGAGGTGGTAAGGGAGGTAACACTGCAGTTCTTTGACATTGTATTTTGTGGGGTACTTTGTGGATGTGTGTTTTGGGGAGTTGACACAGAAAAAAGCAAACAAGCTGCTGTTTTTTCTCAGCCATGTAAGAATTGGCAACAAATCTTTATTTTTCATGGCTTTAATCTCTTTGGGTCCTTTATTGGGCTGCATGCCTACATCTTGATACACATAGACGTCAGTGAAGAATTTTTAATTAGAAAACTTGGGCAAATCAGTTTTACCTCCACACTGTAGTGGTGGTAAGTTTGGATGCTTGCCTGCTTTAGGAAATCATCGTGAACATCCTAAACTTCTTTTGTGTTTTGTGGAGACAGAGATGATGATGGTTTTGATGGCATTCTGAAGCCATAACTTTATAACTTTGTGACCTTAAGTGTTTGGATGCTTCCCTCCTGTGAAGAGTACTGAACTGAAACAGTTGTGCTGAATTCAATGCACTTTAAAAAGGTGGCCCTGTAAATACTCTTGTGCTTGAGACTCTCTCTTATTCCATTGAAAGTAGGTACAGCTGCCGCAAGGAAAGAAATAATCAGAAACAAAATTCGTGCAATTGGCAAGATGGCAAGAGTCTTCTCTGTTCTCAGGTACTCGCATGACTTCTGCATTCCTAAACCCCTCTTACTATGTATCTCAGAAAAGTCGTCTCTGTTCCAGGATAATGGATCCCAAACACTTTTCAGGGACATCATCGTGCATCAGAATCTTGTTTGGCATATTGATGCCCCAGACTGATGTTGGTATTTTTGGCTAAAGAGTATTTTTTAAGTTATTTCCGAAATGTGTTTCAAGAAAGTAGAGAACATGATCTTTAGTTTACAGATTATTTTTTCAGCTGTGGAAGGACAGTACCAAAATAGATTGAAATCAAGGATGTAATGGAGGAGGTCAGAAAATTTCTGGCTTATGAGAAAGTTGAAGACTAGGGTGGGGGTTTTTTGTTTCGGAGTTTCGTTTGTTTTTTTCAGCTTTTAAAACAGCATTTTCTTGTACCTGTTGAGATCTAGATCCCATTTACGCAGAATGTGCAGTTTTCCACCGACCATAATTGTTCAAATAGGGATAATTTTTAAAAGTTAGTATTTCCTGAAGAACGGACACTTTGAACAAAGCTGTGGATTGTTTTATGGCACTGAGATCTGTTCAGTACATCATGAGGCATTCTATGCTAATTTCAAAACTAATGGTCCTGCATGTGAATAATTGCTCAGAATTTGATTCAGAACTAATGAGTGTTTATAACTCCTAGGCAGAGAAAAGACTGGTATGGAGTAGAAATATCTTCCCCTTTCTGGTTGTTTAAATTTGAATTTATATCCTGTGTTGGCATGCATGAATTACCACAAAAATAGGTTCTCCCTTTCCCCATCCCTTACTTTACTTCAGTACAGGTTTTCATGAGCAGCTCTAGAAGGTTTTGTTGTTGTTTTTTTTCCTCACACCAGGGAGGAGAGCGAAAGTGTGCTGACACTCAAGGGTTTGACTCCCACTGGAATGTTACCTAGTGGAGTGTTGGCTGGAGGACGACAGACCCTGCAAAGTGGTAATGATGTTATGCAACTTGCTGTGCCTCAGATGGACTGGGGCACATCTCACTCTTTTGCTAACACCACACATAATGCATGCAGGGAATTTCTTATGCTTTTCAGTTCTTGTCTTAGCGGCTGATACAAGCATAGTGTTATGTGTTAATCAGGCAATGTGAAATGGATACTTAACCAGGGTATAAAACTAAAAGCCGAGTTCAGCAGTGTCAGGCCACATTTTTCAGACTTCCAGCTTCCTTGGTTTACAATTTTTCAGGCGGCGCAGATGCCTGGAGTGGGGTAACCTACATCTGGTATTGAGGCATTTGATCGCTACAGATACAAAAATGGCAATGTAATTTTGCATCATTACTTGTCTGCTTCCCTTTAAAATGGTTTTACTATAGATGTGTTAGTATTTTCATTGACAATGTCAAATACTTGTTGATATTAATATTAACAAACAGCTACAAGCTGCAGAGTTCCATATTACACTCCACTGATAGATTGAAATGTGCTATGTTTTGTACCCTGGTAATTAATGCCAAAGTTTGTTCTCTATGTTGTTTGTCAAATGTTCTATGTATAATTGACCTCCCTGAATTGTCCTTGTAACATGCTGTTTCCTTCCTCTGCAGATGTAGCTGCTTTCTTAGATCTGTCTGTCTCTCTCTAGGTATAGATGTATGTCTGTATAAGTGTTAAAATTAAACCACTATCCCAGACACTTGTCTGTCTCTTGATGTAGAAGCAATGTTGTAGCACCTTGTTTTTGAGGTTCGCTGCATTTGCTGCTGCACATTGTCTGTGCATTTTGAACAATAATGTACTTGAAAAGTATTCAGTAATTGTTATAAAATCAGTTGAGAATAAAGGGATTGAATTTAAAACTTGTAAATAAACCAAAATAAAAGGGTGTTATTAAGTGTGCATATATTTTTTTTGCATGAAAATAAAAAGAACTCTATACAAAATATACCTGTAATCTGGCTCATTGAATATTTTGTAAAAGGTTTTTCTTCTTTTTTTAGTTTGAGTCATTGGATCGTATTTTTCACAAGGCCCGTAAATGATTAACTGGGCTTAGGGCAAGTCCTGTGAGATTGTACCACGTGTATTAAAGAATGAAGTCCAGGTTTCTGTTCACAATGGTGCTTAACTAAAATATGCCAGTTTGAAAGTGGACTTCCTATCAGCAGCACTCTTAACATAAATTATTTGAAGACTTTTTATTGGCCATCTTCAGGCTTTAATAGAAAGTAAAAAATGCACGGGACCGCTGAATTTTATAACTACTCAAAGAATGTGATACGTGAATACCACTTTTTGTACAACCTGTTTTCCAAGAGTAGCTGCTTTTGTGATTTAGACTGAATTTTTTAGATTTTCTATGCAGTTTTTTTAAAAGCCTTTCACTACATTTTCTCTTGAACTATCAAAGCTGGTTTTTTAATGGCTTTGAAACATGAGTGTCACATTTTAAGTCATTTTTCAGTGGACATATAATGTCTACAAGCAGGTTTATATGTCCAGTGTATGTATGTGGTTGTTTTGTGAATGTCTATGACAAGAAATGGTGTATGTTTCCTAATCCATCCAACTATTCCAAAAGCATATGTTCTAGTTGTAATTTTCATTGTTTAATAAGATACTTTATTATGCTTAAAAAAATGAGTCTGCATTCCTCTCACTCATTTAACAGATTTTTATCCATGTTGCATTACAAGTATTAGAGAGGATCAAACTGACTAGAAAATTTTTTTAACATAAAACATATGACTTTTACCATTGCTGAAAATGTGGGACATTTGGAAAGTATGCAAAATGCATTTTGGATTTTTGTGGGTGTGTTGTTTTGGTCTTTTTTCTTGACTAGAACTTTTGATGGCAATATTCCTTGCTGCACTGCATTAATATACTTCATGTGTTTAGTCATGTTGATGATCAAAGTAACTCACGCCAACCGTTAGTTCTCCTTAAATTGCAGGAACTTCTTACTGATAAGAATTTTACTGTTCTGGTCTTCAAAAAGTAGCTTTCAAATTATTGTTCTCAACTGAAAGCTAGAAGTAAACCAAATAAAGTAGCATTTCACTAATTGACACTTTTCTAAACCATCAGAGTATCAGTGAATTCATATTCTCTGCAAAAGTACAGTCACTGATAGTAGGATTTCTAGCTACAAATATTTAATTACTTTTTGAAGTATAATGTACTGTGTTGGTCAATATACTATCAATAATTTAAACTAGCCTAGATTTGAGGAAATAACATGCTGTTAATTGTAGGGGGCCTTTTCTGTTCTTGTGTTTGCTCAAAAATTCAAAAAATTGACCGGTATGCCACGGGGCTTCCAGGCCTCACTTTTCAGTGGCACATTGAGAAAAGGTCTAGCTATGCTGGTTGCTGTTACATCTACAGGAAGCTTGGAAAGCCATAAGAAACCAGAGTGTCTATCTGCATTGCTCTAGAGAGCTGGCTGATTTTTTTTTTTATCAGGACAAGTGTGAATGTGTAGACATACATATGCAAGTCACCATTAAGGCAGTGCCTATGCAAATTTCACACGTGCCAGTGAGGATTCTTAATGTCAGTAACTTATTCCATACTAGACCCTAGGAAATAGCAGTGCTGATTCAGGAGCTGGTTCAGCCGCACCTGCTGTCTTTGGCCGCTCTCAGAGGAGAGAGGCAGCGTAGGGCAGCAAGCGCATTAGTCTAACGCAGCTGCTTTATGGGTGATTCTTGAACAGATTCTGGCTGTGAAACAGATTAGTCCGAGTATGAAATACGAGTTCTGACTCGTGAAAGAGTTAAACAAAGACAAGCCAGTTAAACATGATTTTGGAAAAAAGTGCAAAACTACATCCCATGGAGAAAAAGTCAATAGATTTTCTTTTTTTTGCCTCCAAAACTATATGGATTTATTTTTGAAAAAACAAATCACAGGCTGTTCTTAGATAGCTTTAATGTACAAGGATAAACGCAGACTGAGAAATCATGGCCTGGTATGTTTCTCTGTTTCTTTAAATGTAGATTTATGGGGTTTATTATTTCTGTTGCTTGCATTGTAGTAGCTGGAATACTATCCATCGGGTTGGACCCGATGATCTCTTGAGGTCCCTTTGAACCCCTATAATTCTGTGACATTAAGTAGTCATTAAAGTAGCATTTCCTGTTGACTTACTCTGTGAACTGAATCCAACAAAATTATTTTTCACAGTGAGTCACCATCTGTTAAAAAAACCAAACCGAAACACCTAAAGCTTTATGCAGCAACACACTAAGCACAACCTAAATTAAAAGCTCTTAAGTACGTCCATGGAAATCAGTTGAACTAGCCAAACACTTCTCTTGCATTGTGGCCCTCGCTATTAGCCAGGGGGGTGGTAAAGTAGTTTTTTCCGTTTTATATGGAATCTTGGCAAGGATTGTGGATCAGATATGTCAACTTAATAAAGCAGGGGGAGAGCTGGAACTGAGGATAGAAATGCTGCTGATTTCCTTGAACCCCGTTGCTTAAACTTTGCTCTCAAGTTGAGAATTTTTCCAAGCAAAGACTTTAGGATTACTTGTTTCTTAGTACAATGCAGTATTTATTTGAAGTTTATCAGGGTTTACAAAGAGCATGGTTTTAATTTAGATGTACCTGCAAAAGAGAATCCAACAAAATTATTTTCTAAATTGTGTCTCTACAGTGTGGGGTTTTTTTTAAGTGCTTGTATTTTCCAGTCAGTTTGTTCTTTTATGTCAAGTTGAAAATGACCTTTTTCTTAACTGTGATGTAAATTCCAAGATCTTTTTGGAATAATAGTACTACATGTAGAATGAACTAGGAGTAAATTTTGAAATTTGTATTTATGACCAAGCTACATAATTTACAGAGATAAATCAGTATTCATGATCTTTTCAGGAAAAGATTGAAAACAAAGACTTCACAGGTAACAGGAAATGGTGAAATGAGGTGGCTTTTTTACAGTTGTGTATTTGTATGGCAGATTAATTATAGTATGAAAGTATGTATTCGGTGGCCTTCTAAAACAATTCTTAAACTGATTTAATTTTACAATTTGAGAACGTTTCTTTCCCTTAATGTAAACATAAATAACCTTCCATTCAAGAATCAGGATTTTTCAATTCTGGGCTTGCCCATACCTCTGTAGATTTAAGTGCAGGAAATTTTTTTTTGCTATCATGGAACATGCAGCATGTAAAAGTTAAAATGCTGCATTACCCTTACATATTCCATATGCAATTAATGCAAATTAATGCAAAATAATTAATGCTAACACCTATTTTTAATATATATATTATCTAAGTGCAAATTATACTTCAATGCAACAGTGAGGTTACAGCATAACGTAGGCAATTGATACATAACATTGTGTAGCCATAGTGTAGGCAATTGGAATGTTGTGTCTGGTTTTTGTTGGATAGGAAGTGAGAAGTAATACATGTAATTTGTTCTGATCTAATGCCATATTTTATTATATAGCTAGCTTCTCCAGCATCCAGTGAATACTCTTTTAGAATTTTTGTTGTTAACTACGTATCAAACACTAGACAAATAGGTTTATTACTGTGTGTTCTATTTTTTTTTAATATTTCTGAAGTTATGGTATTAGCAGCATGGCACATAGTAAGAGAGGTAAAAATCTACTTACTGTTATTGAAACTTAGCTACAGTTTACATCGTACCACTTCAGAGGTACAATGTAAACCAAGGTTATTAGGATAGCAGAATTGAAATAACCTTTATGTTAGAGCTTTTATTTCTAGAGCTAAAACAATTGGGAAAGATCTTACACATAAGAAATTACAACAGATGTCATGAGTATTTAGTTTGGAAAACAGTAAGGTAGATTTTTCTTCATACTCACAGTAATTCACCCACCAAGACTATACTGAATCTTCTTGCTGTAGACTTGGTGGTTGATTCAATGAAACAATTTTTGAGACTTCGTAAATACAACTTGCTACATTTGTCTTTTATGGTTTAAATTTCACAGCTCAGTTCTCTGAGATACCCATTTTACCTTAAAATACAGTGTGAAATTGAAGTGTTAGTTCAGGGAGCTAAACATAAAGAGAAAAACAATTTGTTTCTGTTAGAACACAGATAGTGTTATTTTCCTAGTGGCCTTCCTGGTAATTTAAAGAAGCTCGTTAAAGCATTTTAACCTTCAGAAATGGTAGTCTCAAAGAGATTTTTAGTTTGTTTGTGTTTTTTTTTAAACCATGCCACAACTTTAACATGGATTGAAATTCTCTGTTGCTGTCTTAAAAAACCCACCAAACCAAACCCAAAAAACTCTATAGAAATGTGCAATTAGTAACATTAGTTAATTAGCGTTGCTTTGATAATACTTGTAGTTGATAAACAGTTAAAATTTAGGAGAAGTTTCACTTTAAAACAACCCCTCAAAACCTTGTCATTTTAGATAATGGTTATCTAATCTGGCGTAGCATACTATATTAAATTGATCATTGCCTTTTCTGCTGTGCGATATTACACTCTTCATCTTTCTCATTCATTTTGCATGCATCTGCTCACTTCTGTACAGCCACTGTAGAGGCAATTGAGGCTGAAAAAGGTATGATCAGAGTCTTTGCCATTGGCAGAGATCTGTGGTGTCTGGGAGGGAATTCAAAAGTACTCTGTGTGGGTGTGTTTTACTTTCAACTTGCACAAGCAGAGATGAATCAACTGCATTGATTCATCCCTTTTACATGTAACATTCATTTCTGGCTCTAGGATGATTATCTTTAATATTTCAGGGAAATTCTTGGGGGGGTTTGGTCTTTTTTGTTGTTTTTTACAAAATATGCAGTAGGTTTTTGTACAATAGCATGTTGTGATATGTGGTGTTGTCTTGAAGTCTTTAAAAATGGTAGTGTTTAGTTGGTTGGGTTTTTTTTTTTTCTATGTTCAACTGCAAGGTTTTGTTTGATTGGGGGGAGGGGTATGTGGAAGGAGGGTTGTTTATGCATGCCTTTTCTCATAGAATCTATTTTAATGGCTTCCAATGTGTGTTTTTTAAAACTTTCCGTAACACATCTGGTAGTGCAAGACAAATAAACATAATGCTTTTTTTCTGTAGATTCTGAATGTAATACATTGACCAAATTTATTTCCAGTATATATGCCATCCTGCCAGTATGAGGCATATCAAATTCCATGGATTATTGGTGCTGCTGTGCTAAATAAGTTGTATATGCATCCTTTGTCAGTGGTATTGAGCAAAATGTCATCTGACATATTCAACGTCAGATTTGTTGTCTTTTCAGAGATTTTAGTTTCCTGTTGCTCAATATTTAATGAAGTAAATGCCAAACAGCATAGCAGATGAGAGAGCTGCCTTCAGGGGTTTTCAGATCTGGTCACAAAGCACCGTTTAATGACTATATTCTTTGTTTTTTAATTAAGGAAGTCAGATCTCCAAAAATATAAACAAGTGCCATATTCTGTTCTCACACACGCGTGCAAGAGGTCCCGTTGTTGTGAGTGGAAAGCTGTACTTAAATCTCCAAAGAAATATTTCATCCCAAAGACTTCAGTCTTATTTATGTGGTCAACCATTTTCAGGTCCAAATTCAACTACAGACCTCATTCATTAAAATACAGGAGCAAAATAATACCGATGTTCTCTACCTACTTTAAATACACGTGTATTTAAATGGTACCATCGTTTAACCACAGTGCTAACTGCGTGATTGTGGTTGTGTCCATTTCCATCCTCCACACGGTGAGCACAGCACGTGAGCCACATCCCGCAGTTTTGCCTGCATGAGCACTGCAGGATCGGGCCGTCGGTGCGTACGCAGGACGCAGATCTGCTGCCGCCCTTGGAACCCTTTGCTGCTTTGCCTCCACTGCGCCTGCTGTGCTGCTTCAATCTTACCGACGTTCCGCCCAAGAGACGGGGGACGTTAAGATAAGCCTGGCGCACTGGGCGGCCAAAGCAGTTGGGGTTGGTAGTGGCCACAGCAGGGGCACGCAGAAGCGATCAAGTGGGCTTAAACCCCTTGATTCCTACTTGCAGAATACTTGCCATACTTGTCTTCTTTCCGTGACAAACTCAAACCGCGATCGCTGTTGAACGTTGAGGAAAGCAGGTTAGCGAAGCTGTTTACTAATACAGATGCAGAGCCCTAAGTTCCTTTGGCTGATTTCTTACCTGTTTTAAAACGTCATTTGTTAGAAAAAGTATATGCTTTCAACTTCTTTTTCCATTACTGACATATCAAATTTGCATTTTGTTAAGCAATACGAGGATTCTCTCCGCAACATAAAATCTGCAGTTTTGAAGAAGCAAAAGGTTTGGATAGGATCAATGAGAGAATGCCACCGAGAAAAGATGCTCTTCAGCAAGATGGTATTAATACTATAAACACAACCAATGCCAATGGAAACAATGGAACTGGCAACAACAATGCACAGTGACCACGTCAGCTTCTGGTTTACTCACTCATGTCTTGCCTGAGAATTCCTAGATTCCTGTTTTTTGATGTGACAACAAAGGAAATAGCCAGGGGGATCGCTTGAAGTGACTACTTAATGTGAGGTGGAAAACCATTTAACTTGATCCCGCTGAAGACAGACCGTCACGCTTTTGAGACAACAGCCCCTCTCTGTACGTGGTGACCCCACCTCCTGGGAGTGTGCCTCACACACTTCCACAAAGTCCATCCCCGGCTGCTGAAGTTCTGGAGGAGATCTGGGGAAGGAATCGGGCTGTTATCACTAAAGCACGTCTAGACTAGCATCTTACGCTTATCGTTGTCAACACTTTTAAGTTTACAAATGGGATTTTTCTTTCAGTAGAGGTAGTTTGTTTGTTTGTTTTTTAAATCAACTTTCAAGTACAATCCTAAAAGCTAACTATTTATTAATGGACACCGGTTTCATGAAATGTCTTTAAAATGATAGATTAGAATGGTCTTAAAATATCTGAGGCTGCAAAAACTGTATTTTGGATAGATGGAAAAAAATGCCAAAAAAAAAAAAATCTCAGTTGGTCATTCTGTAAAACGCTGACCTCAGGTTTACTCCTTAGATGTTGCTAATTCTATATTGTATTCACTGTATTTTTTAGTTACAGCTTATCAGAAGATTTCTATGTAGGAATGTTTATTACTTGAACACAGATTTAAAAAAAAATATTTAATTTAGAAACTTTTTTGCCCAGCTTTTTCAAGGCTCTTCCCCACCTTGAATTTTAAAAAAAAATTATTATATATACTAATTTTAAAAGTAAGAAAAATACGGAAGAGTTAATTTTAAGGTACTTTTAATGGAACTTTGTACATTGTTTAAGTAAATTTTGATTCATATCAAGTCTGTAAAGCTTGGCATTGTATTTTGTGTATGCATGTTTTCATTTTGCAAATATTTAATATATAGACCTATGATGTACATCTATAGGTTACCTAGATGTTATGGGTACTTTTAGTTTATTGTGAGTATTACGGTTGCATAAATAGCTAATAATCACTGGGCTGAATAGCTGCAAGCTTTTTATTATTTTTTAAATCTGTAAAGGAAACTGAAACTGTATTGGACATAATTCTTGTTTAGGCAAAGCAGCGCGTAAGCAATTGCTCTGTTCAACTGCTAAGGCATTAGTGAAAGTGTAAACTTGAGACTGCATGTATTTTGGTATCTACAGGACTGCTTGGTTAAAATAAAAATTGAAGCCCTGTGCTAATTTGTTCACAAATAACGGACTGTACTGATTGCCACTGTACTTTGTTATCTATTTTGACATTTGCTACGTGTCTTTCTCATCCCCTGGAACACAACTTGAAACTTCTGTCACTAGAGTTCATCTCCCCCTGCCCCTCCCCCCCCTTTTTTTTGTTTGCCATAAAGTACAATCTGTACATACCCCTAAGTTGGAGATTTTATGCATGTTCTGAACTATTCAAGTATTTTATAAACAGTAGCACACAATAAATTTTGTGCATGGGCTGCGGCTCCTATCATTGTGTATTGGTTTTATTTGGCATCCATAGGTCTAATCTGACCTTGAAAATTGTGTGGAAATATTCTTCAAAATTTAAGCAATTGAAGAAGATAGCCTAAAAGGTCAGATTTAACTTGCAGAGAACTACTTTAATGTAAATGTTATTTAATTTAAATGCTATTGCTGCTTTTTTTTTTTTTTTTTTTTTTTTTTTTGCTTTTGAGTTCTTTTTCATAAATAAAATTGGTATTTTCAGTCCACTTCACTGGACAGCTGTTGCTGGTTTGTACAAGCCTGGAAGAGCAGGGTTAGTCAGCTTGAGCTAAGCGTTCAAGACCATGGTGTGTGTTGGGGCTGCATTTTGGGCAGAGGGGGTGGACTGACTGGATTTACTCTTTCTGGTATGTTCTTTTCAAAGTAAGGGCAGGCTGCTGAACAGGATGTGTACTGACATAAAGAAAAATAATAAGCACACTGGAAATAAAAAGCACACTATTGCTAATGGAGTTTTAATGTTTGGTTTTACTTTATTGCAGATGCATTCTAATTGGAAACTCTTCTCAAAGTGTGAGTGCAGAAGATCAAGTTAAAAAATTGTAAGTAGTTGTTTTGTGGTTTGGGTTTTTTTTTTTTTAATTAGGCACCCCCATAGTGAGCTGTGTAGTCTGTGTATAATGTCATAGTAGAGTAGAACAAACACATGATGAACAACATGATGGTCCCTTCCTCCTTGTAAGAGCTAGTGGAAAATTTCTCAACCTCACAGTATTGTTCATGATTTGATACTTGAATCTTAGTTGTGATTAATAACCTGACTAGCTGGAGTAGTGTAGGCAGAGAAAATACAGGTTCAGGTCTGTTTGGAAGGACCTTGTTTTAACTGGAGAGCTGGTTCTGATACTTGTATGGCAGTGAGTGCCCGGCTGCAGTGGTGCACCCCCTCAGGGGTTCCTTTCTGATACCCATTTCGTTTCCTCAGGGGCTCCCTCTCAGTATCTGTTGTCTGTAGTAGTTCTTGCCAGATAGCAAGGCAGATACGCAGTGAAGAAAATTTCTCGGGCAGTTGTTACTGACCTGATTTCTCCTCCCATGCTGTGTGTGTGATTCCTGTTAGCCTTTAAGCAAGTAGTGAGGTAACATGATTATGGCTGTGGGTTTTCTTTGTTTGGAAAGCAGGTACTCATTTTCTTAACTGCTGTGTTTCTGAAAGGTGGGCTCCTGACTGGTCTCTAATTCTTGCATTGTTGGGGAGAAGAAACTACATCCTCCCTCCCAGAAAACCGTAAGTAGTTTGCACTGCTCATGTACTGCTTTCAGTGTTTTAAGGAGGGAGGGAAAAAAAGTCCATGTGTCCCTAGTCAGCTGTTCTTGGGTCTCAGAAATAGCTCTGGGCCAAGGGACACAGGTAGCAGAAGTGGAGAGAGGCCTGAGTGGTCACTGGGCTGCTGTGGGCTCAGCAGACACCCCTGGCTCCCTGCAACAGGGTCTGCTTCCCTCAGATCTGTGGGGCAGGGGTGGACTGGGCCTCCCAGCTGTGGGTGCCAGAAACATGCTGCCACCCCAGGAGACAAAGGGGATGGAGCAGCCTGGCTCCCGGCCTGTACAGGTATTGTGTTGATTGGCAGACACGCAACTCCAGCACCCACACGTGTTTGTAGTGTGACACACTAGCTTTCCTTTCAAGGCTTATCACATTCCAGTGGTGGAATGGAGAAATCGATGCAGCTCTAACTATTGAGTTGTGAAGATTCTGCCAGAAAGACGGATGGTTGGGATTAGGGGTGATTTTCTCTAAGAAAGAGGTGGGTCCCTTCTGGTTTAAGTCTGAACACCTTCTGAGAGGAACAGTCTCTTAAACAGCTTGCTTTTTTCTAACGTTTAATCTTGAAAGAAAGACACAGCTCCTTCAGAGGCACGACAGACAGAATTGCTTCATTCTTCCCTTGCTGGTTTTTCACTGCATTTCGTTCTCAGTCATTCAAGCCTTGTTGCCCAGTTAACCAGACTGTTACTAGCACGTAATGGGAGTAACTTTTTGCCATTGAACAGATGACAGCTGTGAGGACGTAGAACCCAACCTATCCCTTCCTTGTAGCAGTTGTTACGTAGGAGCTGGACTTCACTGATGTGTTGCTTTGAATGACAAGTGAAATGGCTGGGATTTTTTTAGTCACATAAAAAGATTGAGATGCACTTATATGCTTTAATTATTTAAGTGCTAAGCTTCACTTGTAAGGAAGTTTGCTCAAGAGTAAAGAAACACAAATCGAAGCTTCTGAGAATCTTGGTCAAGCTTGGAAAGTTATTGACAGCTGTATATGTATGTCTGTGTACGAACGTATCGGGCGGGGGGAGTTCCACCAAGGATGATAATGTACAGTGGAATGTATTGGAGCTACCCAGATTAACTTCCATCTGTTGTTTGTAATTAAAATAATTAATTTTAATCCAACCCAGGGATTTTAAACTGAACTCTGTTTCTAAGGTGAATACAAACTTTTTCCGGTAAGTCAGACGGAGGTTGCAGAACACTGAAGTAAATGCAATGCGTCGCATCTCTTGGTATGGTGAACTTGTGCAATTGGCAAACCCCTCCATGTACGTGCTCTGTAAGAGTGAAAGGTTTGCCATATTAGAACCAAGTCCCCCATGCCTATCTTTTTGTTTGAGGGATAAGAGAAACAGGGCTTTGCTGGTTGCAGGTGGGTGAGCTGTACAATCGTCACTTGTTAAAGTCTGGCTTAGAAATGTTAGGAACCACATTGCTGGCTGCTGGCCTCGAAGCGCCTGTAACATTTATGGCTGGGGACAGATTCACGGTGGCTTTCTGAAAAACAAATGTGCTATTCAAAGCTATTCTTTATAAATCCTTCAAAACCATCCACATTTATATTGCCTAGGTCACAATCGCTTTCAGTTTGGATTTACACATGTTCTGTAGTGTCAGCATATAGATACTGGCTTTTTTCATTGCTTGGTCATTTGCTGTGTAACCCGCTCCTTTATGGGGGGATACTTCAAAATTAGATCCAGGATGATTTCTCCTTCCCTTGCTGCCTTAAGCATAATGGTAACTAACTACTAATGTGAACTAACTGTAAAAATTCAATAGAGGGGTGCAGTCAGATTCTGCCATGGTCCTTAAACTCTCAGTGGGACGGGATTTAACTTTCAGCAATGTAATGGAGAGACATTAAGGGGGGTGGTGTAAAGTACATCACAGCCTCAGGCTTTTTTTGTCATCCACATTTAGCTCAGCAGTTAAGTTTTGGTATTCCAAGAAACTAGTTGAGTGCTGGAGTGGCTGAGATGGTTTAACCTTACAGGATGCTCGCAGAGGGGAGGGGGTTTTGTCTGAGTCAAAAGGACTAAGGCTCACGGGCTAATAGATAAGATACATCTTTTATTATACAATATATTATGTGCTGTAAATTAAGGCAATTGTAAGTGCAGCAAGCTTGCTGAATCATCAGGAAGGCGTACTTGATTATACAAAGTTTAAAATTTTTCTTGTACACACAAGGATGGTCGGTGTCTGCATGAAGCATGTTACAGCTCCTCCAGTTTGTTTTAAAAAGAAAATAAAAAACCCAGATAATCCTCCTATTGACCAACAATTGCCAGCAGCAGACGCCGGTAATCACCGCTTGTATCGCTTGCTATCATCGTAGCCAAAGTCTTCTGGTACATCTGTGTGAACATCTGTTTAATTTGCACAAGGTCAATCTATGCAAAGAAAGAAAGAAAAAACCAGAACAGAACTTAAACACAGTGTATGATTTGAACCGCTAAACAGTCACCCCATGTCTCCTCCCTCACAGACAAAGACGCATGCCAAGGGTGAAACGTGCCACTGATCTGCAGGCCCTACAAGCCAGCTGGTCCCACTAAAGCCAGAGGAGCAGCTGTTCCTTGCTTTGTTATGGCCACAGAATCCTCACTCAGCAGAACCTTTCACAGGACAGGCAAACACAGTTGAGGAAGACATGCACTGCCTAGCCAGAGATAATTAAATTGCTATAGAAAAGCTGGCTTTAAAACAAGTTAATGTGTTCATCTAAATCTGAACCCTGTAGAAGTTTTATTGCAATGCACAGCTGTGAACGAAGGACCAAGTGAAAAGCTGGTTGGGGTACACAGCTGTCCACTTCAGTGACATGTACAGAGAAGGTGGTGTCTTACCTCACTGCGAGTGACTATAATTCTGATGAGGGTGGAGTCATCGGTGCCAGCTCCTTTCATAGAATAATAAAGTCTTTCTGCAAAAAAGGCTGGGCGATTCAAAGCACATTGCACTGCAATAGAGCAGATTGTCAGGATTAGCTCCAGCAGTGGATGCCGTACAGCAATACCTGGCAGGATCAAGCCAGGGGTTTTGCTGCAGACAGCTAGAGGTGGGTATGGCTAAAGATACTGTCACTGTGGATTACAGGAACTAGAGCTGAGCCTAAAGAGCTAAAAGCTATAGAGCTAAGCTGACCAGATGAGTTTATTCTTTCACATGAAAACCTATGGCAGAATATTATCTGGGAAATTCTTGCTTCTTCATCATGGCTACAGAAATGTTGTCATATTGATAAGTATCGGTAGGACTGGTGTCTGCAGACTTGCTAGTGAATCATACTGACTCTCACTGTCAGCAAAGCGTGCTAAATTTGAACTGCTTTCCTGTACCAAGTCAGCAGGAAAAACTGAATTCAAAACAGGTCTTCTGTTTTGCTGAGGTTTTCCTTAGCAAATGGGGGTAGGTGGCAGTGGGGAAGAGGGGTGGATAAAGTAGGTCTGTGTTGGTTCTGAGTTCATGTGTGAGGGTGGCTCAGCCATCTCTGCTGAGGTGCCACACAACCAGAGTCACAGCTCTGTTACCCTGGCACCTGCACTGTTTCACAGAGCTCTGGAAAAAATACAACTACAAGCACTAACCAGTGACCCCTGTTCCTGTGCAGCTGCCTGCCTTGCCAGCGAGGTGACAGGTAGTTCTGTGCGGCCTTCTCTCATTTCAAACCAACTTTGTCATGGAGGATGCTTATTTTCTCCAGTTAAGTGTAAAGTGAATAATGTGAATAACTGAAGTTGTATTTGTGCTGGCAGAGTGACAGAGGTGTGTTCATTTGCCATACAGCCAGTGCAGAATTGGATTCTTCTTCAGTTATGGTTAGAGGGTTTAATTCTTAAGGGACAAGGGGAGGGAAGAACGTGTCACTTACAAATAGTCTTCAAACCACGTTCCACATTTCCAGAAAACTCTCGGTCAATGCTGCTTAGTAAGTCACGATTAGCAATCTGCAGAGAAATGAGATTGATATGTGTGTAATAGTGAAGTAACAACCACAACCTTAATTTAAAATGACACTGACCAAGCTTATTTGAGATCAGTGAAGAGCTCCTACCCTGGAATATGCCTCAACCGTTGCTTTCAGCTGGGGAAAACTTCTGCTTGCCAGAACCATGTTAAAACAAGATTCATCAGTCCCAAGTTTTCCTTCACCTGCTTGGTACAGACGCTGAGCATCTTCTTGAGCTTTTTGATAATCCACAGTTTGATTCTCATCCCGATTACCCTAAAAGCAAAGATAACAGATGTCAAACGAAGTTGCAGAGAGAAGGCTATGCTTTAACTGCTTGTGGTGCAGACCCCAAGCATGTCTCTTCAAAGCTTGAAGCAGAAAGGGTAGTATCAGTTTGAAACGCATTACGCTGCTTTAAAGCTGCTCTTTGGTTCAGTGTTTCCTATAGGCAGCAAATGTGGAAGTGGCCCTACCCACCTGCAGGGTGTCCTCTGAACTGTAGATACACTGACTCAGATAATGTCACCCCAGCTTACCCTTTCATAGTTTTAAGTACTGTACTTTGTTCTCTGTTTTACTTAATACTGTAAGTTTTCTCTTGCTTTGTTTGTTTCTAGGCTTCAAGTTGCAAAGAGTCTTCCCAAACGAACTAGTGAATTATCTTACCAAACATACGCACCTGAAATACCTCAGGTCTTCTGTTTTATTTAGAATTTGTTAACTTCAAGTCAGAATGTCTCCAGGAAGCACTCACTATAGTTGTAGTATGTCAGTAGGGCTTATATGACATTTTAAGTGCTTTGGTTGGGTTGTTAGGGGTTTTTTTTGGGGGTGGGTGGTGGGGGAGGGTGTTTGCTGCCAGGTGCATGGATGGATACTGCTAAATACACTGGCTGAGTAGGCTGAAGACATTATCTCAAACACTGCTGTATCTAGAGTGGTTAATACAGTATTTAAATGATGTGGTTGTCAATGATTGTACAGTACTGGATTTATCAAAATAAAAGTTAGCAGCATGAGCTTCTCAAGGTTTGTGTTCTTGTGGGGTTTGACTTTTAAATCTGAATACCTCGTGCACAGCTGAACTCCCACAAAGGTAGAGGCAAACAAGGTAGTGTCACAGAGATTGCTCAGAGGAACCTGGGAAGTCACATTAGTACCTGTTTCTTCCTAAATATGGATAACTGCAAGTTACTGTTCTTCAAGGTGAGAAGAGCCCTAGTAAATGATAGGGGATAAGCAAGCTCTGGTGTTCACCTGAGTTCAATAGTAGCACCTCCCTGTGCTACTGGTGATGTAAAGGGAGTGTGGTGTAAGTTGGGAGGTAAGTTTTGTGCTGCAGTGCCTCTTAGCTTGTTTGTAGTGATTCTCCCAGGTATTCTAGATACCATAAAGGTTATCCTATTGGATTCACCCAAATTATTTTCTTAATGTATGCAAAAAATAATAAGCATCTTGCTTTACCAACAGTGTGGAGCGCTGTTTTGCAGTACCACCAGATCACATCTGCACAAGTATTTACACGTGAGTTTGCTGAGGTGAATATAGGGTGCTAGATTGGGTCACACAATTCACCATAGATTTGTACATAGGAAGTGTCTCTTCCTTGAGGAGGGACTGGTGTGTCTGATCTTGTCACTAAGGAATAAATTTATGGCCCAGGGCTAATTTCTTAAAATTCTGGCTCTTGTTAAGCATACATTAATTTATGGAGCCATTATGACTACGTGCATCAAAGTCAGACTGTACACCGTTATCTTACCAAAAAAAATTAAATTAAAGCTCACTTGGCACATAGATACAAGTAATCGTTCAAAGTGTCCTGAAGTGTCTGCTCTGATGTCTTGTTCAAGGTCCCTTCCAAATTCTGACTTATAGCAGTTCACTATGTCTCGTATCTCCTGGTTTGTCCGCGTGCAGAGGATCTCAATGAGCACTCTCTCCTGAGTGCCTGCTCCCTGTAGGCAGAGGAAAGGAGGGTGTAACCACAAAGCATTACCTATGCAGTTTCCTTCAGCTGTGAAATCAAGCAATCCTCTGTCATTTCAAAGCTTCATACAGTCACCGTTGTAAGAACAGTATCCTTGCTGTGTCAGAGCACCAAGTCTTCTCTATACTTAAAATGCAGTGAAAAAATACCCTAAAACTATACATCCACGACAGTGACGTCAGCCAAAGTTAAAGGGTTTAGTAAGGGAATTCTTTGGCAACCTTCATCTGGAAACATATGGGTAGAGCCCTATGGTAATCATTAAAGCCACAGATACACATGTAAATTCTGTTCTGGTCAACGGGCAAGTGTGCTCCCTGTTGCAAATGTGGACACTTCCTCAACATGGAGCATGAGCAGAACTTCTCACAGCTGCTTCCCTGTCCCCAGAATAAAGTTAACTGTGAGTTCTGTGTACAGTGAGCTCTTACTGGCACGACCATCTCTATTCAGGCAAGCATGGATCTATATGGGGCTTCTAGGTAATGTTATAATGATACTGAAATGGTCAAAAATGACTGCTGCCTCCACTAAAGCCAGATCTTCATTTGAGCACCCCCTTCTTCAGAAGGTCTGCATTCATACATGGGTTCAGTTACTCATTTCTAGTAGCAGCCAGTGCTAGCTGCTGCAGCTCAGTCAGGCAAGTAATTCTAGTCAACTGGATGTACCACTTTACCTGTCTTAAAACTTTAAACGAGACAACTTGCCTCATCTCTAAGGCAGTCTTAATACTGGACCAGATACATACATCACCTGACCTTAAGGAACTATTTTTTCATTGCTGTCCACCAAAAAACCCAAAACACAAACCTGGGATAATCCGTAAGTACCTTTCAGTAACAATGTTTTGTTCCCAGGTACACACCTTCTATTTGAATGGTGGTTGTGGTTTTAACAGCATCCTGGCCCTCTCTACATTCTAGCAAAAACTGTAACTAAGTGGCAGAGAATGAAGTTCTGTTCCCCAGCGACAGGCCGGATGGAGAGCTGCTGTGAGCTGGCTGAGCCTGCAGAAATTGGCTGGAACAGCCCCATGGTCCTGAAATTTGTTTGCCACTACAGGACTTTCCAACAGTATGGGGATCAGGTATTCTTTTTTCTCAGGTGAGTTAAAACTGTTTTGTTCCCAAGAAAACTTTACCTTCATTGCATGACGTAAACTCCAGGCATCATAGTAGGTGCGAGGCATGAAGAGTGCTAGAATCAATTCTTCCACATTTCCACTTAACTCGGACTTCAGATCTTTAATTAAATCCTGTTCAATTATAAACACAAAAAGGGCTTTGGAGAGTGTTAGCCATGGAGATTATATATTGAAAAAAGGTTAAACTAGCACTTACTTTTGTGGCTGATTTCTACCCTTTTGCTGGTTTTCCTGCAAAGCTTTTATTTTATTTCTTACAAAGAATTTCTCTCTGATGGGTTATCTCCTCTAGGACCTAGTCAGGTCCTGAAAAATGCCACAACTATATAGAATTTCACTTTACATTGCAAAAATAAGGGAGGGAAGAAGTTGAGTCATCTCGGCCTTTTACTGACCAACCAGTCCTCAAACAGATTCTCAGTTTGTTTCTTAGCAAAAAAACCAGGTTTCAGTGCTGCTTTGTGTGCATAAGAAACCTCTGTAGTTTCACACGCTAATACAAAGACAGTTTGAGCTTGATTATTTTCTATCAAGTGTTAAAAAAGCAAAGAAGCTTTTTGTTTGGTCAGGGCACAGAGCCAGCCCCTAACCTTCCCCTGCCTCAGACAGGTATCGGGACAACACAGTGTTAAATACCAGATGTCCCCCACTATGCAAAGAATATGCCTAAACCATTCCCCACTAAAATGTAATTGGGCACTTAAAGCAGCAGCTGAAAGCCTGGGTTTGCTTACAGATTGAAAGAACTAGTGAACGTACCTTGCCATACATCGTCTTGAAAGCTGCCTTGATTTTCTGCCTTTGGTCATTGGAGCGGTTAGCAACAACATTGATTATGGCCTGCTCATCAGTTCCTTGGAAACAGAAGGGCCGTTTCATGTAAGAACTCTTAGTAATCCCTTGGGGACTATGCATTTTATAATCTTGCATTTGGGTACAATTACATAATAAAAGACTACTGTTTAAATCTACGAAATTTTCTGTGTAATGTCATCCACTAAATTGCCTGACTCATTTTGAAAGTGTGGCTTTTGAAAAGCTTGGGGAGGAAAAATGTATAGTTAAGTAAAAATTAAAGGAAATACCAAAATGGTATTAAGGAGTTAGCTGAATATAAATTGAAACTTCTCTTGCTTACTTACCAAACCCCTTCATAGCTTTGCGCAGAACTTCTGCGTCCCTTCCGGCATCAAAGTTTGGGGCAGCTTGGATGGTGCCCTGGGTACACTGAACCATTGCTGCAGGCTGGAGGTAAAGAGTCACGTGTAACTAGCTATCCTGTGTAATATAAACTCTCATTAAAATCCCAACTTTGGAACCAGCACTTCAGGAGCTCCCTGGTTTTTTCTCTGCCGTGGAATCAGGGCAGCATGTAGCTGTGCTGAACAGCTTTGGCCCACTGATGCCACAGCTCTGCTTTTACCCACTCGCATGAATGAAGATCTGCTTGAGCAAGTCTACACAGAGGCAGGGGTATGGTTTTGTCCAGGCTGCTCTCTGAATGTAGCTGGGAACTCTTGATGCAGAACACACTGTGAATTGTTTGGGACCAGTTGTAAAACCATTAACACTACAGAAGCCACGTAAGAGTGATTATAGAAGAGGATGCAGCACATACCGGACCAGGCATGGGTGATGGTACTTGTCCACCAGGATATCCAACTGAAAGTAAGTATAGGAACAACATAAAAGGAATTTGTTAGGTCTCCCCTGCTTGTGTAAAAGCTATCTAATCTGAAAATAAACCACGGCACCAAACCCATTTCCTATCTAATGCTACATATCATCAGTAACTGAGCATCTTGCCCTTGGGAATGATGGGAAGAAGCAATCACAGATCCGTTCTGGTATGTACACCAGCAAGGCATTCTAAAAACACTGCATTTACTGGTGCTGTGGGAGCTGGAAGGATCTCTTTCCTTACTAACTAATGCTATCTTAAAGAAAATCCAAGATAGCCCATGCAAATGAAGAGTGTGTCCTCCATACTCTCTTTTAAAAGTTGCAGACTTTCAAGTATACTTTTAAGTATCTAGCATGTAATAGATAAAAACTATGAATTCATTGGTGCAGGAAGAATTGAAGGAATGTCATTTTGTGATCAAAAGCAGTGTGAATACAAAACCTGCATTTTTTTGTTACTGGAATTTTATTTTTATCCATACTACCTATGTATGACAATTTTAATAGCAGGTCAGTTGTTATTAGAGTTAACAAAGCAATATTTAAAAAAAAAAAAAAGTTTTGCTGCTCTGAATTTCTTGCAAACACAGCTGACACATTCCAGGACAAAAATCCTCTTGATGGTAACTGACCACTCAGCATTAAAAGCACTGCACTGTTGTTAAGCTATCATGTGCATTCTCCTACCACCTTTCTTGACAGGGGAAGCGGAAAGGAGGTGTTATGTACAGCACGTGAACCTCAACAGCTAAAAGTAACAGGTAGGGGCCTAATTTGTTACTACCTGTCTGGGATCTCTTGGTTTAACCTTGGATGTATACGACATACCTGGAATCTGTGCTGGTCCACCTCCAGCATAGCTTTGGGCAGGAGGCTGTGGATAGCTGCCAAAGCCAGGGCCAGTGGGAGGCACACCAAACCCAGGGCCTGCAGGGGCTAGGAGAAGAAGAAAGGCTTAATGTTTTGGACTTGACTTCTGACACAACATAAGCCAGGTTACTGAGCAGAGCTATACAAGAGATTAATTTCTTTGTGCCTGTGCAGTGGCCCAAAGCCATCAAGGCCCTGCCGTCAGCATGCACGTATTTACTAGCAGTGTCTGGCTGCCCACGTGCTGCTGCCTAAACTGACTGCTGAACAAAGCTGCTTTCCTTTACTGCTTCTACCAGGAACAAGGAATGGTTACATCGCTCTCAAGAGAGGGAAATTCCTCTAACAAAGGATCTTACCTCCAGGATAAGGTGGCATTCCTCCAGCCTGGGGGGCTCCAGGGTAGCCCCCAGGGGCAGGGTAGCCCCCTGGGGCAGGATATCCTGCTGCCCCTGGATAGCCAGCACTGGGTGGTGCTGCGGGATAGGTCCCTCCTCCTGCTGGAGGGTATCCTCCGGGAGCAGCGGGATAGGAGTACTGACCAGCTGGTGGATAGACAGACTCTTGTCCTGTCGGCTGAAACACAGAAACGGGATGTCTGTACGCCTGCCGACAGGGCAGCAGAGTAGAAATTCTCATGGTACCAAAATGTCCATGTGTGTAATAACATCAATTGTATCATTAGATTCAGCGCTTGAAGCAGCCCCCTGGTGGGGTTTTCTGATGCATTTCCCATGCTGACACAATTGGAGAGTGCTGCAGGTGAAAGGCCTCAGACTTCATCCACCTTCAAAGCAGGGACAGCTTCAGCTAGATGAGGTCACGCAAGGCTTTGTCAAGTTTTCAGATCCCCAAGGAACAGCGAATCCACAGTCTCTCTGTTCCCCTGCTCCTGTGTTTGACTACTCTCACAACGAAAAATGTTTTCTTCAAATCAAATTACAGTTACAATCTGAGGTTGTTGCCAGCTGCCCTCTCACTGTGTACCTCCAGGAAGAGTCCAGCTCCAATGTCTCTCTCGCTCCTGCAGCAGAAGACTGATCAGAGAGCTCTGCTCATCCTTCTCCAGACAAGCCACCCTCCCTGGACACGCTCCTGTTTGTCCATGTGTCTGTTGTACGGGCAGGCCACAACTGGACACCATATTCCAGATGTGACCTCATGAGCACTAAGCACAAAGGAATAATCATTTCACTTGACCTGCTGGCTTTGCTCTTGCTAAAGCCTGGCACATCATTAGCCTTCCTCCCCAGGGACATGCACTGCTGAGCCACATTCAACTTGGCAACCACCAGAGCCTGGTCCTTTACTGGAAAGCTGCTACTCCTATCCCACCTAAGAGGTGAGCTCAGCTAGGCTTGCTTTCTATGAATCATTAGGAGCACACCTCCTGCTTTTATAGGGCTTTCAAGAGCTTAGTGTCTTTGAAACTTCTGCTTCTCTTTCACAACCAGTACTTTCAAATGCTTCATGGTGAGAACATACTAGAGGTGGTTTGGGTTTTTTTTTCTCTCTCAATTTCCTTTGGAATCCAGGTTATAAAGCATGGACATTCGATGACTAAATCTGGACCACTGAGTCAGACCAAACACTTACTATAGGTCAAGTCAACCTTGTGATTCTGTCATCTATATGCCTTTGTTTTGCTATGTGGATGACTTAGCAGTCATACCATAAAAGTTGCAATCAGAATTAAAGTACATAAGAAACACCTTACTTGAATGATCAGGATCTCTCAGAAACCTTCTAAGTTAAAAGTCATACACTTGATCTTAAAAATCAGGTATTTAAACTCAGCTTCATAACAAAGCATATTGTCTGGACTGCTTACTTGCTGGGAATCATCTCTACCAACTAGCTTTAGACATATGGGTCACACAATACACGCAGCACATACTTATTCTTCAGCCCAGAAAACAGAAATAAACCCTCAGGTTACCATGCCTAGGCTATATAATATTCTCTTCCTCAGTGGTACAGTCTAACCTTTCTCTGCCAGATTCAACAGAAAGATTTTAATGGAATTCAGATTCACAAATCCAAAATTAGGATCCTCAAAACTCCTGCTTACAATCACTACTGCATAAGGAAATTATTTTATTTTGGTTTTTGCACTGGTTGTCACTTTGTACATCATAAATGAGACTAGGAAACCTAGAACTACTGATACCAAATCTAGAAGGTCTTTTAAATTAATCCATTGAAGTCAGCTATATTGTAGATTCTAGCTAAGAAAATAGCATTTTTAAATGTAGTTAAAAATAAATTACAGCTACAATCATGTCAATTCAGCAGAACCTTGAGGAGGGAAGAAAAATCCTGGAGTTAAGAACCTGTTTCCTAACATGTTTGTCTGTAGTTTGACTGACTTCAGTGTCTTAGAGGGAGTAAGGTTAAATTGTAAAGCAAAATAATGAGAGAATTTATTGCATGTATTTATATACATTGCATGCATTTATAGCTTTTCAGTACCTTAATGAGATCCAGGCTGCGCTCCATGCTTAAGCCTAGTTCTGTGGTACATAAAAGACAGACCATATACAATTCCCACAATTCCAGCACCATCAGTGCCATGCTAATAAAAGCACACAGCTGCTTTTAACTTTGAAAAATGATATAGATGTATCAAAAAGACTGCAGCAGCCACATCTGATACATTCCAGCCTTCTGCTAAATTTCACTGGAATTCGTAGTCCATTCACTCATGAGCTGAAGGTGGAACAAAGTCCTGTGGCTGAAGGATAGGGGGTCAAAGTCAAGATAGGGTGTCCTTTATCCTCAGAAAAATATTTACTTGGTGTCGTATGACAGCTAGGCTACTTGAATAAAGCATTCCAGGGTTTTCCTGAGGGTACTGGCTACTGAAGTATGTTCAGCAACTGTGTAAATCCTGGGATACAGGTACATGGAATATTTGGTAGAGACTGGTTCAGAGATTACCCCTGACTCTGTACGTAAAGACCCTCGTATTTATGTAAGGACTACTGATGCTCAAAAAAAATAAAATTGCTCATATAGTTAGCTATATAAAAACCCAATCAAACTCACAAGATAAACTAAAACAAGACCAAACCATAAAAAAACCTTTCCAGAACAATAGGCAACATTAAAAAAACCCAAAACTCTTAAACTTCCTTCTTGGAATTCTTATGAGACAACTGTAAAGTCATCCTCAGGGATATATAAATGAAAACAAAGACCATAATCGCTAGAGAATACTGTATATGAACTGACAGCTACTATTTACACACAGAGGGCACAGTAAGAAGGGGTATTAACAGAATATAAATACATAAGGAGTGCAACTCATTCAAGAACTCTACTTACAGGATAACCAGGGAAAGCAGGGTAGCCACCTGAAGGGGGATAACCCGGGTATGACATTCTGGGGGAAAAAAAAAAAAAAGATATTTTCACTGTCAAGGCACTGTATCTGAGTCTGTAGTAGTTATTTGCTTGCTAATTACCTATTAAATCACTTGGACAATATGCTTAGCAGGGTTAGAATTGCTCAGGAGTACTTGTCAGCTATTAAACCCACAAAGCCTTTCATTCTGACCATTGCAAGCAGGATTCAGAAGGGAAGATTAACTTTGCAATCATCTACCACTTTTTAGTTAGGGATGGACATTGCAGCATGGCAAGAAGCTTGAACAGCTAAAAAGAAGTCTGGAACACAGGATGCCCTTTGAGGTGCCAGCAGGAGGGTGCTGAGCCCTCTGCCAGAACAGAAGGGCCAGGCTTAGAGCAGGGCCATGGTCCTGCACTGCACCAAGCACCTGTCTCCCATCACCCTGCACTCCGCTGCCAGGGGTAGTTCCCAGGAGAGGTTCTTCTGTGTAAAATGATAATTTGATAGAAACATGTAATCCCCCAGCATTGCCTCATTTGCGTAAACTATTTCTGTTTCCTGCCAGTAGCTGTTTATTGTAGCTCCATTTTAATCAGAGGGGCCTGGAGAGTAGACAGGACTGGGGAGAGATCAGTTGGGCAGGGAGCTTCGAGGCCGTTAGCAATGTTATGAAATACTTAAATGGCAGGAAAGAAAAATAAATCACATTAATGCCAACTAGCCAGATTCTCTCATCAGGGCCTGGGAGTTCCTCACAGCACATTTCTGAGACAGTATGCACCTTTGCTGCACAAACAAAAGGATGCGGAAAATATAAAAGTCAATGTAGTGCAGTGAATGATTATTCATATTTCCAGTTATTCACTGGCCAAACCAGATGGATTTGAAAGCAGAATTTTTAGTGTTGGACTATAAAGGCAACAAGTGGTTACAGATGTAAATAACTGAGATTTAATGTGGAAAATATCAAAACTTTGCATTCACACAGGAGCCAAAACCACCCTGCAGAGAAGCACAGCTATGGCAGTCTCACACTGATAAACTTGGATAACACTTCCAAATAAATAAAGGGAGAAGAACAACGTGAGGTGTATTTGTACATCTATGCTTTGATCACAAACACTGCTAATGGCTATTCATTGCCTTAAGAAGAAACACCTTAAACCAGTACCTGTACAGTATTTATTACAGACAGCTGCTTGAATGGACTTTAAATTTGGCTTTTAACCTTTTTATTTTTTGTTATTTCTGACTTGAACACTAATCGTAACTCCTGTCAGGAACAAGCTGACCAGCAACACTTCCCTCTGATGTCAGTTTCACTCCTTCCGCTTACAGGAAAATATTGTGTCAGCAAAACTGACTATTAAACAGACACACACTTCTTCAGCTTTTCAGGTTCATGTAATTCAACTGAAGTTACGCCATTAAGAAGACAGGATTTGAAAGCCTATAAAACTTGTCAAGGTGCACTGTATAATTTCCAGTGGCAACTCAGCTGTCTCAACAGCTGTAAAATGTTTAATTAGTACAATCTTTTAACCATAGTAAAATATGGCAGACTCTAGACTTATTGGTAAGATGCGTAATTTGAATTAATTTAAGTGTTCAGCTATGTCTCTGATTTACTAGCAAATACATTCTGGCAAAAAAAGCTTTTTAAGGCATGAGTTTCTAATGGCTCATTTTCAAGCAAACTGGACATCAAGCCTATGTTGTATTTTTGATTAGCAAGTCAACCACCCAGGTAGACCTGTGACTTACAGTGCACCAGTAAATTGTTTAATGCTTCCTTTACTTCTGTTGCATTGGTTCTTTTACTAGGATTCAATTTGTGATACAAGTTATTTTGGGCCAGGTACTGGGACGCCTGGTATTTTATTTAATCATCTCCCTCTTAACAAGACCTTGACTCCTGCTTGTCACTCTTCTGGCTTATGAAAACAAAAATCTTTCTGTTGCATTTGTTTGATCTTGATTATTTTTCCCCTTTTTTATTTAGGAAAAAAAAAAGAAAAAGAGTAATAAAAGGGTCAAGTACAGACTGCTGCTTCAGCTGCTCCGGGCCTTTTTTCACGACTGGGTGGGCATGATGCTAAATTGGAATTTCAGACTTGCCTCTGACCCCAGTTACAAAAATTTCTTCAAAACTTACTATGAACAGAGAGCAGTATTTATTGAAACCTCTTTCAGGACGTAGGCATGTTTTCCTGGAGGTAAATTAAGCCACTTACACAGTACTAAACAAACACGGGACTGCTGCGGCCCTAGGACACTGCCTCACGGATCTCAAGCACAAGCATCCTCACACGGAACAGAGGCTCTGCCATTACTACTTCTATAACCAAAATATCAACAGATTTTCCCATCAGATTTTACTTTCCGCCCCATTTACCGGGACGGGGCACAAGGCGGGGCCCAGCCGGTGCGCGCTGAGCCGGGGCCGGGCGCTGTCACAACCCGCCCGGGGGTGAGTCAGCGGCCGCGCCGGCCAAGGGCGGCTGCGAGCGCAACACCCGCCAGCGAGCGCAACACCCGCCAGCGCCCGCCGGTTCTCCTCGGAGGGCTGAAACCGAACGGGAGGGCTGGCTCTCTTTTTGCGGCAGATGTAGCCCTGACGGTGTCACTAACATCAGGGGACGCGCTGAACTCGGCGCGTTGCGCAGAAGTTGGAGGTGTAAAAACGGAGCGGCCAACCTTCTGCTGCCGCAGCCCGGCTCCCGCGGGGACCCCCGGCTCCCGCGCACACCTGCGCCGCGGCTGCCCACGCCATAGCCAGCGCCACACTCGCCCCCTTTAAGGGAAACCCGGAGGGGCCGCCCCTGCCCCGCCTGGAGCCGGCCTTGCCCGCCGGGAGAGCCGTCGCTCTCCCCCTCCCCGTTTCGGGAAGGGCGGTCACGTATCGCTCCGGTCTCACGCCGCTTCCTCAGCCGCCAGCGCAGCGAGCCCTCCCGCGAAGCACTGCTGCGGTCAGAAGCAGGTATTAGTCTACTCGCTTCTCCTGAGGCAACGGGGACTTCCCCCCGCTCCGCACCGGGAGGGCAGACCCCCAGGCCAGGGGGGTGCGGCGCTCCGGGGCGGGCCGGCGCATCCCTCGGCCGGACACCTGGCGAGTCCCGAGCCGGCTGGCGGGCGGCCGCGGCTCTGAGAACCTTGCCCCGGGCCCCGGCACGTTCGTGCCGCAGGGCGCAGCGGGGCTGGGGCCGAGCCCTCCCCGGAGGCGGTGCGCGAGGGACAGCTGGCGGGGCTGGGTCGGGGCCTGAGGCGAGGGGCGCACGAGTCACAGCCGGCCACCCCCGCACCCGGCTGTCTCACCTGGGGAAACCTGCGGAGCCTCCGGCTTCTCTCCCGCAGCCACACCGCAAAATGGAGGCTGTGGGGCCGGGCGGCACCCGCCCCGCCCCCGGCCCCGAGCCCGCCCCGGCCCGGCCCGGCCCGGCCCACGGGCCCCGCTCCCCGCGGGCAGGGGCGCCGCGCCCGAGTCCCGGCAGGGCCGAGGCGCGCCGGCAGCGGCTCCCGCTGGTGATCGTCCTGCTCACTCAGGGCCCCTTTCCTATCCGCGCAGGGTTGCCTCATGTCGCTGAAGGAAAGCTGTCGTATGCCCAGTTCTCCCTCAAAACGGCGGAGGGGTAAGTTTGCGAGTGCCACAGAAACGCAGAGCGACTCAAGCATTAAACACGGGAAACACCAGGCGATGCCATCCCACGGGAGTCCTTAGATACCCGGCTAGGAAAGGAAGGGAGGTGTCTGTTGCCCTACGGCACCACCACAATGGAGTTCAGCACTAACACATGTAGCTCCAAATCAAGTCTGTTACCCAGTAACACGAGTCTTCAGATCAAGATCATCATTCCCTAGCTGGCAGGTAGGCCACCAAGTCATCTAGGCCAGCAGAACAGAGTATAACAAGTGAAGTACGTAAAAGATGTTCAGTAGAGCTGGAAGAGTTGCTCTTTTTATGTAGTTACTTGAGATGAGGACTTGGGTCCTAACAGGTCATAAAGAGAGGTTGTCCTGACGGCTGCATACCTTTCTCTAGAAAGAAATCTTAGTCACATGTGTGCAGTTGTGGGAAGTGCACTTAGTGTTTTGTTTCTGTCTATTGTAAGGTTTATTCATATTATACTTAGAACAGTCACAGAATCATAAAATACTCTGAGTTGGAAGGGACACATAAGGATCATTGAGTCCAACTCCCACACAGTCACTACAGACACATAGCCCTTCCTTAATCTGGTGGTAAATAATTCATAAAATAGTCTGACCAGCAAGATAACAATTTATGAGGGATCCAGTCATAATATTATGTACCAGAAACTTGAGATTATTCGAAATAGCTTCATACTTTTTTATGATAAACATGCCTCTCAACCACTGACCATTAAAATACAGTTTTTACCTGTAGCCTGCTACAGCACTTGAGCTCTAAATGAAACTGCAGTCACTGCTCTACTTATCTGTAAAACAGCATTAAGTGCAGGCAGCAGAAAATAGGTGGGTAATAATTTACCATGCTTGCCCACTTCAAATGAAAAGCACCTAAACCACATAAAGAATATAGTAAATGACCTGTCTGCAGCAAAATTTGGGCTTGTTCTCCCTTGATTGCCCTGAACACGTGGGGAGCAGCATTAAGAATTTAATCCTCACAGCATTCTTCAGCTGACGCTCCCAGTGTATGTCTACTCTATTTCACCTCTGGTAAGCACATTTCTTTCAGGACAGGTATATATTTAAACCCCCGTTTCCATGGGAACCAAGTACACATACACTATTCTTTTCTCTCTTCTATTTAGTGGACTGTTCAGATTTGGTCTATGCAGGAAAGGAACAATCTCTTTTTACAAACAAGTGGGAAAAGAAAAAGAACAAATGCTTTTAATAACATGGCATGTGTCTGAAGAATGTATGTTAAATGCACTGCATGCTTACGTGTTCACAAGAATACCTGGAACAACTTTCAACTTTTTTAAAGCATGGAATGGAACAATTGCAGTCATCCCATTTCTTTCCCTATATTTAAGGAAATCCCTTGGCTTGTTACTTTAACTAGAGACAGCACATTTAAGAAAGCTATGAAAATCCTATGCAGAGTCGAGGCAACTTCTCACTATTAAAAAATTCAACTTTAATGATTGGGAGACAAACTCTTGTTCTTGTCTTTTGTAATATCCTTGCATCTTCTGATGAGACATGGTACTGAACAGAATTCTGGTCTGGAGGGACTTGACTCTCAACTACAGAGTGGTGCTGAGTGCTATCCATAGAGCCAAACCAAAACTTTCTTGTCAAAGTAATTTTTTGTTGATGACATAGGTCACTGAAGCATCACTGCTTCTCTGTACTGTGTATCCTGGGTGGAGGATTGTTTCCCACTTAAAAATATGAAGCATTACTCTTGATGTTCTATTTCAGCCAATACAGTTAAATTCAAAAAACCCCACAACTTTCCCACAGTTTGACATAAGCAACAAGATCTGGTCAGCTTTGAACCACAGGTCAAAGTATAACAAACCAACAGGATACTGCAGTGGTCCAAGTCTAAAAAGTACTAAAAATACTTTTTCTGTTACACTGCCTTGTGACTGCAGTAATTAAAATGCAGATAGTCAAAGTTAGCTGTTGAGTTAACCTTTCAGTTCACTTTAGGAAGAGTTGTATGTATGGGTAGCTGCTCAAGTGGGAGCCACTACCCAGTGAGTCAGGGTACCACCCACTCTAGTCCAAACATCAGGACTTCACATAAACCTTACAGCAGAATTGCCACCAGAGTCTCTAGTTCTGTTGTGTGGAACCACACTAAAAATAGGAGCTTCACACTTCCTCAAAGCACAGAAAGAGAACAGCAAGTTGTTCTGCTAGACTATTCAAAAGAGTGGCACGTCCAATGATTTTCACCATCAATTTTTTAATCCTTAGGATTAAAGCCATGCCTTTCAGATTAGTTATTAATAGATGGCATATATCCACAGGTTCACAAAACCACACACCAACACATTACTTCCTTGTTGCAGCAGACTTAAGTATTCTGCCAAGAAGAAACTTGGATGACTCATCTAATACAGCAAACCTAAGTGACCTTCATCCCAGTATATGAAACAATCAGCAAATGAAATTGTAATCCTGGCAGTGAGGATTTTTTTAACTATCAAATAGCAGATAGCAAAATAAAGTTTGTTATTCTCATCAATATAGAACAGTTAGTCTTACCTCCACTTTCCAAGGCTTACAACCTAAAACATAGTTTACCAATCACTGAGCATACTGGGTCAGTTTGACACAATGTATGTTCTAAACAAGGAATTCAGTATAAATCACTTGGTTGTCCACAGAAGGCTTCACAAGAACCCATAATTAGTTAGACTACAGAAGATAGGAATTAGCACAAGCAAGGACAAGGTACTTGACAGAAAGAACAAAGGCTGTATTAAATGGAATTTGTAGAATTCTGTTAAGTTGGTCTGGGATCAATTCCAATTTTTCTTAACTGAGTACAGCACAGAATTTAGGAATAAGCTTAATAATACCTGCTTACAAAACTCTGAGGTGTTACCAATACTGGGGATAATCCAATCCACAAAAGATACATGGATCAAGAATTTTTTTTAATTTAAAAGTGTCATAATGCCAGCTCATGCATGTCAGTTTTCCTGGCAAACTGGAGTTCAGCCACAAATGACAGCAGGGGCAAGAGAAATTAAAATTAAGTTTAAAGTGGGCAGTTAAGTCACCAAAGCATAAACAGTGCATCAGAGGAAAGGAGATAATGCTCAATATGCTTAGTAAAATGAAGGCCACGGTATGATGGCTAGCTATAACAAAAAATGTATAAATACCAGGAAGAGCATGAAATAAGAACTTCGGTAAGGACAAAGGATTTATATTTAGGTATATTTTAAATAGAATTTAATATATGGTTGGCCAAGACAGGAAAGAACTGCATTTGTGATTCAGGAAACTTCTAAGGTAAAGTAGTGGACACAGGAAACCAGAGAAGATGGCAACAAAGAGGTGTCTGCTAAACACACCAAATTATCAGCATAAAATTCTTTTCCCAACCCAGAGAAAGACAAAGTGTTAACCCTTTTCTTCAGTCACATGAATTTAGAATGCCAAATTTCAATTGCTTTTTAGCTTAACCAGCAGGACTCCCTTTAGGATCTTCTGATCTAGTCACCACCACCACCAGAGCCGTTCTGTGCAGCATTGACCCCAAGTACCTGATAGCAGTCATAGGAAACCTGACTGTTGTGTTCTGCCTGTCCACTAGTATCTCCTCAAGCATGTAAATGTCCCCTGCAAGCCTTGCTGCACTGCAGAACACAGGGGAGCTAATTACCTTGGGTATCAGCTATTTCCATTGTGGTACACCACCACCCTTCTACTGCTCAGACTGCCAACAGTTATGAAACACTGGAGCATGACCAGCTCCCTCCTGCAATTTCAAGAAGGCATTTCTGTTAAAGAGAGTTCATCTTGCACGTATTGGTTTTGATTAACACAGAGCCTTTCCATGTGCTAGTGGGTTTCAGGTACATTTGCCCAAAGTTGTGAGCGAGCACAGCCTTACTGTGCTCAGAAGATGCCAGGACAAAGCATAATGTCTGCGTGCTAATTACACTGCAGGTTGTCAGGGGTCACCATGCTCACTGAAAACCCCACAAGATTTCATTGCCTCTTTGTACGGGCAAAAGATGCTTTGCTGAAACTGTTCCTTTATTGAGGCTGATTGAGATGACATGTCTGAGAAGGGTCCCAGGCAGCAAGTACTGATTTTATACATTCTTCCAACTTTTCCAAGTACACAGTAAACCCAAAGGCAACAAGAGAATCAATTTTAACACTAGTCTGTTCTGAATATTGTTATGTGTGTAGAGGAAAAGAAGTCTTCAAGGATAATTTCATGCTGAAGTAAAAGCTCCAGGTCAGCTCAATTAACCCAGGATTTAAAAAAAAAATCTCATTTGAGCAAGTAAATACTTGCTAGGAGCTGGTAACAGTGCCCCATTTAGGCAAGGTATTTTAAAGCCTTTTACTTACCAGGAACACATGCATGTTGCCAGAAAGAAACGTAATACAATAGTGTCCAGTAAAATTGTACCTAGAGGAGTCATCTAAGAAAAAGCCTGAACATATCACAGAGGATAGAGAAGTTTTTTAGTATGTTAGTGAGGGCACTAAGATGACTAAGTATAATATACAGTGTGTATAGAAGTAAACCCAGAAAACTATCTATGTTGACTAATTAAAGTGAGAAGTTATTTGGAGCAACACACTTTAAACAATAACAAAAACCCCAAATAAACAAACAAAATAAAATCCCCTAATGAATCCAGGAAATCTGTGGCTTACAAATCAATAGCAAGTTAAAGCTTGAAATCCTTGGTGAGGTTTCATGACTCCCAAGCTTTTCCCACTAGATTTTCTGTTGAACTTCATGTTTTTAGGTTTCCATAGAGTGGAACAATTTTAATAAGAAACCTTTAGGAATTCCTCTCTAGATTTTCAAACTCCAGAGAAGAGATGCCTCAGACTTCCAGGTAGTAATACAGTCCAGGCTTTATGATACAGCAGAATGATGCGCTGCATTTGCATTTGCAATTGTCCTTCCTAAAAGTGGCCACTAAAATTCAGGCATTCAAAATTCCAGAGTCCAAGTAGGCTTCACGATGTACTGTTCACCCAGTAAAAAGGGACAGAATGGATGGGATCAGATACAGAGCTTTTGAAAGGGCAACATTTTTTGGGTTGTGGGTTTTTTCCCTACTCCAGTTCCAAGCATGTGTCACTGTGCTGTCAGGAGTGCAATGGAACCGATAGATTGTGGACTGACACCTCTACTGTTGTCCTACCCAGGGAGACATAACCTCAGTCTCTTATAATGTATCATCATTAGCCTTCAGGTACTTAAAAGGACCGGCAAATTCCATCATACCTTTTGTCTATCAATGATCACAAATTGATCTTTCTTCTGAGAACTTTGCATTTTGTGGTTAGCTGCTTATTACATAGCATAGCTACTCAACTTGCAGAGGACTTAAAAGTGTTTCTTCTTGCATTTTATCAGTTTTCCAGGCAGGGAATGGCAGGAGCTTACCACAGAAGAGAGATCAGGGAAAGAGTATTATGCTTTTCCCCCTGGAAATAAAGTTTCCAAACTCTTTTTTGCAGTGACTGAGAGGCTTATCCAGCTTTGCTCTTTTCCTCCACCTACTTCAAGGCTTACTTTAAAAAAAAAACTTGACATGAAAATTTGTGAAATAGATAAATGGCCAAAGTTATAAATATTAACTTTAAAAAAAAAGAGAAGGGAAACCAAAACATTTTCATTTGGACTAATAAAAAACAAGTGCTGACTTCTAACACTTATTTGATGCTTACAAATAACATTTTCAACAATTAGATTCTTTTCTATACCTTGTGTTTCCATGTACCTCATCCTCTCATTCAGAGTTCAGCACTGAGTCACTGGGGGAATTCGCCAAATTGGAACCACCAGTACAGGATCTACTGATTTGTAACCAGAGTTCCATTCTTGATTTATCTGGCAAATTAGCACAAAAATTATTTTAGGGAACATTGGGTTTGCAGGCTTCTCTAACATTTAAAATTTACCAAACCAGATGTAAGGCATCAAAAAGTCTCTAGTAACAGGTGGAAACAGTTACGTTGTAGAAGAGGGACACTTCATTAGGCAAAACCTTCTCAGTAGAGCTGAACAGACTTCTAAAGATATTATTACCTGAGACTAAAAAATTACAATCAGATTGTTACTGGCTTTCAGCTAGAATTCATGAAAAAATGTTTTGGGGAGAAAATGGGAAATTTATGTTCAGATTTTAGCAGTACAGAAATTCCTATTTGATGATACCCAACTTTGAGCCTCAAAACTTTATGTAGTGCTTTTATTTTGCAAAGATGACAACTCCTGCAGCCAGACTTGTTCAGCCACAAATGCTTTGCAAGCCCTTTTAACCACAAACTGCTACTAGTTTAATTCTCTGAACCCTCACTTTATGAGAAGCTAATGCTATTGACCTTGATTGCCTTCCCCAAAGGATGAGATATGAACAGAAATACCGTAATGTAAACTCAAGTCAGTCTCATGCTGGCAGTAGCCTGCTGAAGGGTATGTACACAGCATCACTAGTAAGCCAGTGACGACTTTTCCATGGAAAAAGCACATTAGATGCAACACACCCTGCAAAGAACTCTATGGAGTTGGAATTGACTTCTGTCAACTCCAGTTTTCTTTCCTGATGCAGTTATCCCCATTGTCTTCCAACAGGGGATTCATAATACAGGAACTGAGAATAGTTTTCTTCCTAGATAGAAGCCATTCTTGCCATTGCAATGGAACTTTTATTTCAAATACATTCTTACAACAAAGCTGTAGTTTGTTATACAAGTAGATAAACCCAGGAGACAAAAGACTCATGTATTCCATCTTAAAATATTGGGCTCAACTAAACTGCAGCTGTCCCCATGCATTTCTTAAACCATGTTAGGGGTTGTTCAGAGCAATGGAAATAAAGATGTGACCCAAGTTATATAGGTAATTAAATTACAGTCCACGACAACAGAAAACTATCTGCTCATTCTTCAGGCTCTTTGAAGTGTAGGGTGGCAGAAGTTTCTTTATAAACTCAGAAGTTTTTCATTGAGAGCAATCTGTGACTGTGTGAGGTTTGCCAAGTAGGTTACCATCAGTAGGTCCTGAGAGAGGAAGAAAAAACCAGAGATCAGAAATATTAACAAAGCCGGGAGCCCATTAGGGAGTTGAATTTTTAACACCCATAAGGCAATTTACAATCAGCTACTAGAAATATTGTTAGTCCTGAAAGTCCTACCCAGAGGAATGCTTCCCTTGCAGGAAGGTGGATTTGGTATTCCCAGAATATGAAACACTGCCTGTGAAATTTTAACTCTGAGTTCACCCATGTTAACCAGGCAAGCCAAAGGGTATAAGCAAAATTAAAAATTAGTTCTGGTCTTGCAGACTGTGGGTGAACAACACACTCAGAAACTTAGCTTTCACTTTCTAAAATTCTGTTACAGAAATAAGGTAGCACACTAAAACCATGGTCATGTCCTAAGTGATACATAAGGAGATAAAATTTCAGCTCAGGCAATGGGAGCTGGCAATTCATCAGTTATCCTTGAAATCCATGCTACTTTAAGCTCTATAATTCATATTGTCCAATCACTCTAAAAGAAGAACTGGTGCTGGTTTTCAGATTACTCGCATAATTCCTGAGTGCTTTAAAACTTAATCTCATTTGCAGTTGCTTGCAAGTTTACTGTGAGCTCCCTTATCCACCTTCAAGAACATCAAACTGCTGACAAGAAAGAGCTATATTTTCTATTAATGTGTTTGTATGAAAAGGCAGATTGTTTTGATCACAGACAAATTTTGTGTCTGTATGACATTGTCAAAATTGCTGAAAAGGTCAGCTGATAACTTACATTGATATTACTGTTCAACATTGTCTCAAAGTCCTCTGGTGAAATCTTTGGCACCTGGTTAATCAGATCCATCAGGAATCGCCCAACAGTGTTGTCAGCAGCCACTTTGCCAGACTAAGCGTAAGAAACATACACTTTAACATGAGTAGAACTCAGGAAGTTTATGGCCCAAAAAAAAAAAATACGTATTAAAAGGAAAACAAGATGCACAAGCTTAAATGAAACTTATCTGCTGACCCATAAAGATCTGGCCTTACCAGTACATCCTCTGCATACTGGAGCACCATGGTCAGGGTATCCTGAATCCTGGCTGACGCTGACCCCACCTGCTGTAAGTCACTGGACAAGCCAATCACTCGATTTGGGCTAAAACAAGTCTTCATTATAAGATCCACTGAAAGCAAAAGAAGGATCGGTCAACAAAGCTGGCTGCTGCAGAGAACAACTTAAATCCTTAACTCTTGGAAGATTTTTATGACATCTTCAACAAGACTGTCTAATTCCCAATAGAATGGCAATTGCACTGGGGTAAGAAAACAAAAGCATTTAAGCAGTGTCACAACAATGGTTATAACCAAAGCAGGAAGAAAACATTCACCTCCTATCCGCTCTGTATCATAATAAACGTATTTCACTGTTAGAGGTGTGAACATCACGCCCATAGTTTTACCAGGGACTCCCATTGGGGCACTAGGGAAAAAAACAAACAAACAACAACATTTTTAGCATGGCAGTATTTAAGGGAGGAAGTAACCTATTTCCATCTCAATGATCTCTGTTAGCACTGAAGTGTGAACATGAGTAAGTTACTCATTCTCGCTAAAATCAGCAGTATTAAGACCAAGGATAATGGAGGACAGGAAATCAGTCCTGGCATACTATTAATTGCTCATTTTCACCCAAGAATAATCCTAGCTGGCCTGACACTTGTCAGCATGAATGCATGAAGAGCTAAGTACTACCTTCTTAGCCACAGGTCCTTCTTGCTTACAGAGTAGGTATTCTTCTATCCTGAAATACTCCATGCTCTTTGAGAAATCACTTAAGGAAAATAAATATGACAAGAGTTCAAGTACAAAGTAGTCCTGACACCCTTATTATTCCTACCATTCAAAGTGTTTGAAGTTCATTTATGCTTTAAGTCAGATGTTGTGGAAGAGCTTGCTTTTTTAAGCAGCATAGTCAAGAAGCAGTAGACATCCACTACAAATGAAAGGCTGAGGTTTTATCCTTAAAGAGGAGAGCTCTTCAGCCAGCACTGGGAAGAACAGTGAAGTGAAATAGTTTATTTTCTCAGTATTTAATCTCCATTATTAATTTAGAAAAATGGAAGGAGTTAAGGGGAAGAAATACCAGTCAAGAAGATGCTGCTTCAGTTGTTTTAACTGCACTACTCCTCCAACTTGTAAAAACAAACTGCTGAGCAATTAAGCCCTGTGACTGCAAGCACATTCAGTGTGATGGAAGTTAATGACACCAATGTTAGCTATATGAATCCTGTGAAATGTCACAAAGATGTTCAGAACACTGTTGATCAGGTCACAATTCCCCACCCCAAGAAGGTATCAGTTTATGAAAGATAAGGTCTTCCAATTTATGTCCAATAGTCAAGACATACTGTGTATATAGTAGTCAAGTCATAGTACTCAACACTACTGTGTTTTACCTACTCCACAGTATTGTCCAAAAGGAGACCCCCGCAGCCCGCTATATTTCTTGTTATCCTTATGTCTCGGTACCCTGGCGTGTCCCTCAGTAGTCAGACAGCTCCCCTCCCAGAAGCGCAGCGCCCCAGAGTACCTGACGTAGGCTTTAATGCTCATGCGTGAATTCTGGAGACTCGTGTCCACAGTGAGGTGGATTGGATTGTGTGCTTCCCGGCTGTAATACTCGTGGATCAGGACGGAGTGTTCCGTGATGTCATGACCTGTTGCATACCTTC
Organism: Porphyrio hochstetteri; assembly: GCA_020800305.1. Lineage (NCBI taxonomy): Eukaryota > Metazoa > Chordata > Aves > Gruiformes > Rallidae > Porphyrio > Porphyrio hochstetteri. Next base: position 18,191,826 of record CM036911.1, read on the forward strand.
AAAAGAGCACACACTGAGGAGCCATTCTGCCAACACTCAAGCCCCCAGTTTTTGGGACTGTTGGTATTTAACAGGTTTGCATCCTAAAGTACTGATTTCAAAACACTGAGCTGCAGAAACATACTAAAAGCAAGTGCTTTAACTAGGGAATTTGTAGTTTTATGGCAAGCTGTCCTAGAACTGTAGGAATCATGGGCTGAGCACACGCCTGCCTGAAACATGCACAGGGCCATAAAGAATTGGTATGGCTGACTTCAGGTTCAGTTACATGTCACTATGCTCTAGACCAACTCTTTATTTCTCTGTAAGCCAAAGCAGGCCAAACAATCTGGACCAATCAAGTGGATCTTCCGCAAATCAAGTCTCCCTGCAGGAGCTAGAACTTGTTAATCTAGCTCCTTTAGCTGCTCTGCAATTAGCTTCTCATACACTCAGGAAAACTCCCGTCATTAGAACTGCATTTTGCTATGCCATTAACAGGTTGTTGAGGAAGTTTGCTCCACAAGAACAGAATGAATCTATTTTGTAGGATTGGAGAAGCATGAAAAGATTAATGAGACTATCTGTCCACACACTTATGACCTCTTCTTAGCAGAGAGCTTCTGCATGCTTAAGCCGGTATCAGAGATTCTCTTCCTGCGGCATTTGATACTTGAAACTACTCTTTTGTGTTCTCCCTTCTTTCTAACCAGGTATCTTCTGTGGCGCAGGTTGTATTACAGGTAGCTAAGGTCTTCTAGCAAGTATTCTCTAACTCATCACTCCTCTGTGATATCTTTTCTAGATATTAACAATAGCCTACAATACTGCCTCTGTAACAAGAGTTGCCCGATCTCACTGTCACAAGCAGTAGTGCTTCTGCTCCTCAACCTGTGACAAGGAAAAATACATACTGCACATAGCTTAAAGGACCAACACAACTGCTTGCCTCTCCTTACGGAAGGACTTACCAGCCCAAGATGATCTCGCTAGGAGACACCTTCTTGTGTAACTCATACATGTTTTTGGCAAATTCCATATCGACTGCCACCTAAGAAACAGGACAGGCCCAGGTCAGCTGGTTACAGGGATGCTTAGCCCTCAGCGGATGCCGACACGGGCGCACGCCCTAACGCGGCATGCGGTCCCACGCTCCGTACCTCATCTTCGGACTCGTTGTGAGGGACAGAGAAGCAGTTGGTGACTTCCACAGAGTGCTTGTCCACGGTCCCTGCGGGAGGGCAGTGCGGTTAGAGGGGGCGCCGCAGGGGCGGCGGGCTTCCCGCCCGCCCGCCCCCAGCCTGGACGGCGGGCAGGCCGGCGGCTCTTACCTAGCAGCGTCCCGATGACCCGCGCCGCGCCTTCGTTGCGCCGCTCAAAGCTGTCCACGATGGACGCAAGCACCACCGGGTGCAGCCGCACCACGCGGCCGCCGGGGAAGGGGCCCGAGAGCGCGGCCGAGAGCGGCGCGGTTGGCGGCGGTGCCGGGGTGACCGGCGGGGGCGGTGCGGCGGTAGGGGGCGGAGCGTTTGCCGCCGGGGTAGCGGGCGCCGTCGTCGGGCTCTGCGCTGGGGCAGTCGCAGGAGCAGGAGGAGCCGGAACCGGAGCCGGAGCCGGAGCCGGAGCTGGAGCTGGCGCTGTAGCCGCCATTTTGCAAGAGAGAGGTGGGGAGGAGAGCGCCCCGGAAATAATTCGCTGATCTAAACGCCTGTCACGCAGTGTTGCGTTCCCATTGGGTAAAGGAGTGTGCTAAGGCCCTCCTGCCATCTGTTAGCCAATCTGGGGAGAGCGATTGAGGGAAGACGCTCTGATTGGAGAAAGAGCACAAGGTCTGTGACCGAAGCTTAGTCTTGTTCCTACCCTCTCCGGGACGGATAGCTTTTCGATTGGGTTCTGCCATTCCCCGCCTCCATGCCTATCCGCTCTGTCATTTGCTGCACCGCTCTTGCCTTCTGTCTGTCAGAGCGGAGAGACCTATTTATTGGCTGTGGCGCTGCCAGTCACCCCGCTGGGTGCTGGAAGGCAGGCTGTACGTCTGCGGGCAGTGGCGAGTACGTCCTCTGGTGGGGCGCGCCCGGGCGGTGCTAAGTACGGCGTAGGGACCGAGCGCGTGTCACCTCTGTCCGGGCTTCAGGAGTTACCTAGCGAATAGACTCCCTGGGTGTAATTTGCCCACCGCTTGTAGTGCCCGTGCGTTTGTTCTCGGGCAGCGAATCTGAGTGCATGGGGCAGGTACGGTTATACAAAGCCTGTGGCTCTGGCAGCTGGGAAGGAGGCTGGATTCCTTTCATCGCTGCCCTTAGCATTAGTTTGACAGACTTTAAGGGAGAACTTTGGTATGTTTGAAGCGTTTTAGTCTCAAGCTGTTCTCTTCCAGCAAGTAATCTGTGTGTGAGTGTGTACACGGATGTAAACTGAACGATCCCCTAGTCTCGCCTCCTGATAAAATGCCTAGCTCAGTGAAACCGTGCCAGTCAAGAACTGCATCGGTTCTCTGACGCCGCTTTGCCGGTCAGGTGGTGCTTTGATGTGATGAGAGCATTTTCTTGCAGCTGTTTCCCTGGTGTAGCAGAGAGAAAAGTGCAGTGATGGCTACGACCTCAGGTCCAGTCACCTTTATTCTTTTACAGGTCCACTTCAGGCTCCTGACCCACTCCCGTATTGGGGTTGCCAGTTAAAGTAATTTTAACATAAAACCTGATTTTATCAGGGCTGGTAGTTTCTGGAGTTTTCTCTGCTTCATCAGTGGAAGGATGAACATCGTTAGTTGATGAGCAGCTTTGACTCAGTCATTGAAGACAGGCTCCTGAGTATAAAAGGAGCAGTTCAATAAACAGATAATGAATTCTATCCATGTGCTAGCACTTTGCTTCCTTTATGTAAGTGGCAAACACCTGTCAAAGCTACAAAGGATAGCTAACACATGAGAACACAAACAGATCTTTATCTCTTCATAAAAGCACTTCCTAGTCTGTGTACCAGTAAAAACTGGATCTTCTGTTAGGCTTTCACTGTGCAGCCTTCATTTCTTGTAGGTGTGCCTGGGTCAAACTGCATGAAGCTTTAAAACGTTTCTGTTCCTGGAGCTTTGATGTGTCATTGAGAAGTCTAATGTCTGAGGTGTTCTTGTTAGAGAACAGCTCTTTGATCTCATTCGTCTTTGCATCAAACTATCCTTGGTACTTAATTTGACATAGTCAGCTGCAGATTCAGGTGAAGTAAGCAAGGTTCTTTAGGACCTGCCCATTACACGTTTACATTGGCACCTTTAAAATTAGGCAGCTTAATATGGAACCACAGTTGTGCTTAAAAAGTGGCAACTGCAATGACCTTCTTTTAAGACACTGACATCCAGCTGCTGGACAGAATGCTGGAGAGTGTATGTAGCAAGTAAAGATGGCTAGCCTGTATCTCAGAAGTCAAAGATCAGTGGTTAGCTCACGCAAAGCCCGCTTAATGCAAAGATTGCATCAATCTTTTTGTCTAATGATAAGAAAATCAATCATGTGATAGTGATTGGAGCAGATGTGTCCAAGCTACAAAACCATTTTTCCTTGCTGAATTAGTGAAAATCAGAGACCTTCATAATTTTGTTTCACAAATTATCGGTTTGCTTTTAGAGGATGCACGTTAGTGGTGCCTGTTGTTGAAAACTGAGTATCCATCTAGTGAAATGAGTAGTAAGATGTTCAGATACTACCCCATTACAGCAAAATTTATCTGCCTAGAGGAGAAACAGAAGAACATTTCCACATGAATGTGGGTCAGAGTGGTAACTCAGGGCCTTCTGATTTTACCTTTTTCCCTTGCTTGGTTTCCCTGCATCTGGCTTTGGTGGTGAATACAAATAACCTCCTTGCTCTGCTGTTGTATAGTTTCTCTTTATAGTCCTTAGGTGACTGAGAGATTATTATTGCATTTACTGTCATGTCAGCTGCATTTTCACAGATGATGTATAATTTATCAGTAGCTATCATCTCGCTTGTATTGCTGGAAGCCACATCATCTCTTGGTCTAAGGAAAAATATTTCTTACATTTCATTACAGGTAAAACAAAATATTTATTTCATTCATTATCCCAGGAGGTAGTTTCATCTTGTTAGTTTAATAGGATTGAATCCAACATTTTTGTTCTATTATTATAAGAATCTTTTTCTGTTGTGCATTCTAAGAAGTTAGTAGGGTTTTCCAGTCACTGAACTTAACATTTATTTTATATAATCATGCTTTTTTGAGGAAAAAAATAAGACCAGGTCTCATTTTCCAAGTAATTTTGGGATCATAGGACATTTTTTTCCCTGGAATTTTCAATCTGTGTCTGCAGCCTTCATTGCACTCACAGAGCTCTCACTTCACATTCTCACACAGTCAAGCTACCAGCACTTTCGTTGTCTCTTGGTTATCTGTGATTTTCAGTATCCACATGTTCTACCTGTTACCCAGGACTTTTATATGATGTAGTCATGGGCAGTGCTTTCAGGTTTTGGGGTGGGTTTTTTGAGGTGTTTTTGGTTGTTGGGTTTTTTTGGTGTTTTTTTTGTTTTTGTTTTGTTTTGTGTTCCTATTAAAGAAATAATAGTTCCCTTATTTAGCCTTAGTGGAATGTCTTAGATGCTCATCTTCTTCCCATGCATTTAGTATTGCCAGTAGATGAAAGATTCTTGTTGGCAGCAGCCAGTTCCCAGTGTAATGGGTCAGCTGTTTCAGCTTCATAATAGCAAGAGGGATTCAAGCTCTTCCTTGCTTTTGCATAATGTTTTATGGAAGTACCTTAATTATCAGAGAAAGTACACTGACACATGGAACTACTGAGGTAACGCTGGAGTGAAAATCCAGATAGTACTGAAAAATCAAGGAGTGTAGTCTTTAGCTGCATACCACACTGATATATGTACCTTGTCTAAAGTTAGAGTAGCAATATCATCATCAGGTGTTCAAAAATAGCACACTGGGGGCTGCTATGTGCTTTTTAGTCACTGTGGAAATATAGAAATCCAATCTAAAGTAGAAGTAATTTCACAGAATAACTTGTAGTGAGGAGTAACAGAGAGAAATGTTGTGGCATTATTCAATCGTAACTTACGGCAACAGATCCTTTCATGGTCGGTTTTACACTCATCGATGAAGGGAAAATAGAGACAGGCATTGAACAAAGGATGGCTGTGGAAATAAATGGTCACAAACCCCAAATGGTACAAACTAATTGGCTCAGACAAGTGTTGAAAATTTGAAATTGCCAAAATACATCCCAAAAAAATTATTTAGCTGTTCATGACTTTTGTATGTGCTAGTTCCATTGCTTGTGATGGACAGTGAGAGACCATTTTAATCTATAAGTCAGATTTCTGTTGTGGCAGTGCTGTAACTGTAACTTCTCAGACTTCAGTGGGAATTTATCAGTAGTAACTTAGAGCAGGCTTTTCCTGAAAGAGGTGGTTTTGTTTGATTGATTTTTCAATTCAGTATTTACTGTTGAGATCAAGGACTAACTGCTTTTATTCCAAACACTGATAGGACATTCCAAAGGAGTCTTCTGTTGTCTCCTACCATGCCTCTCCTCAGGTATGTGCAATCATGCATTCACTCTATTTTTCCCAGAGGAGTTTGACTGGTATTCTATGCAAAAATAACCGTGTAGTTAATCATGAAGATCTGTATCACATTTGTATACATAAAACAGTGACTAAACTCAAGCCCTTATGAAATTTATACTATGAGGCTACAGCCTTGGCTAGATTATTTTTGGAAAAGTTTGTTTCAGCTGTTTTCAGAGCTGGGACAAGATCATACAGTTCTTTGATTATTAAATCAAAGTGCATAAAAATGCAGTTCTGTCTCCACTATTGCTTACTTCTTCGTAGTGGCCACAGGGTGATGTATAAATACCCATGGCATGCTCAAATAATAATGGAAAAGCTTGCAAGGCACAATCCTAGTGCAGGCATTGCTGCATAATACAGCTGTCATGCCACAATTTGTTGAGGAAAACCAGAAATATTTGATAACAATAGCCCCTCTTGTGTGCATGTGTTGCAAACATTTGCATAGAGAGAGATGTTGCTAGATGGTACTCAACTAGGCTCCTGGTTTTTGGACCAATTGTGTATGGGGCACTTTTGTTATTTTATGCATGTCACTGTGCAGGTCACTGTGAATGTTTCAGATACACAGACAGAAAGCCATGAGAAATAGAATCTTGCTCAAAGTGTGCTGTTGTTTAGGTACTGAAAGTGTAAGAGCAATGAAAGAAAGCATGAAATAAGAATAATGTATGTGGGACACAGAGAAAAAGAAACTGGATAACTAGAAATAGGATTGTTTGGGAAACGTGAAACTTCCTGACTTTTGAGATTAATGGACACTGAATGATAGAAGATAGCATGGCAGCTCCCAGAAGGAGCGAGGGCTTGTGTGTCTGAGAGGCACTCTGCTTTTGTTTCCATCAAGGCCAAGTGATCTAATCTGAGGTTCTGCCTCTCATTACCTCATCCAGGTGTTTTGTGGAAAACCTTGTCCTGGTGGCCCACCGGCGACGGATGCGGGAGTCTCTTCCTGCCTCTGTCTTTCCACCTGCCTTTGTGGACCGAGAGGCGGCTGCGCCGGCCTTTCCAACAGCTCCGCAGCCCTCCTGCACTCCGGTCGAGTGGGCCGGGCCGGGCCGGGCCCCGCGGGGCTGCAGCCGCCGGCTCCCGCGAGATGGCGGCAGGCAGCCGCGCTGCCTCGTCCCGGAGCGTTGGCTCCAGCCTTCTGCCGCGGTCCGAGATCATTGCCTTTGCACGAGTTTCATGCTTAACTGGATTATTGCTAAGAGATGCAATTTTATTTTCCTCTGATATTAAGGCAATTAGATAGTCATGAATACAAACCACATCCTTAATGCTAATTAATTAGTGACTTAACTCAGCCTTGTTTGAAGCAGTGTAAGTGGGAATTTGTGCGTAGTACTTTTTTTTCCACCAGTATTTATTATAGATATCAGACTTGCCCGTTTCTTATGTTAATAAAATTAACATGGAATCAATGAGGTGGAATTCATTACTTTTCCCTTAATTCTTCTGTGCTGTTCCTCATAACAATGTCGCAGAGAGCTTTACTTATGGAGATTACGGCGATGCAATCCTAAAATCCTAAATTTTACTGAAATATATGTTAACGAAAGGTATTCTAGCTTTTTGATGAGAGCATGGACTCAACCTCTCAAGTCATTCCTGCTTCTATGATTTTGAATATTTTCTGCTTTTGACTCAAAACATGTTTTGAGTCAGCTTTCAAGGGAGAGACATTTTATAAAGTATTCATACTTAAAACTAAGCATATGTTTGCACTGACCTAGCAAAGCACTTAGGTGCACTACCTTGCAGGATCAAACCTTGTGTAGTCATGTGGTATTACATTCTTCCTGCTATCCCATGCAGTGAGAACTGAAGAAAACCACCTGACTTACCCTTTTTCCTCAGGGAGTGCAGGGCAGAAGTGTGGCAGCTACTGTCCTTTCTGTGTAATCAACCTGAATAAGTAATCTCTGGCAGGCAGCCTTTAACACAGTGTCCCTTTGTCTGGTAACTTGCTGTTACTGTGCTTGGCTTAAAAGCATTTGTAACAGAGCAATGCTGTGTCCTTGAATACCTACTGACATCCAAATAAAATGAAGTGTAATGTCACTAGCAGATAAGTATGAAAGTTCTTGTGCAGGCAGATTTCAAATATTAAAATTTTCTAACATTTGTAACAGCTAATGTATCCCTGTACTGCTTACTTCTTGGAAAAATAGTATCTTCTCCCAGTCTTTTTTTCTTATAAAATTCACTTCACAGCTTTACTTCTCTTGTGGATAAGCATGTCCTTTCCCTGGTGTGCTTAACAGCATGGGTTGAAATCGCCACTTTCCGTACATTTGAGTCCAGACCCAGAAGCAGACCTTTGGCATTGACACTGTTAGCTATGCCACTCAGCACAAACATTTACTTTTGTGTCTTGAGATGGAATCTACATGCAGAAGTGAAGTAACTAGACTGGAAAATCCATATTTCATTTGATGATGTAGGGAAGCCTCCTGAGAGATAGAATGGCCAATGTGTTCTTTTGTGAACTCCAAGGATTATATTTTTACATTACCAGAGTCTGACAGTGTCATCTGTCCCTTCACAGCTCTGTGCTTTTTTTTTTTTGGTATGAGGCATCTACATCACGATGTGTTGGATGAATAAGGGACCAGTGAAGGAGAAGGTCAGAAGATAATAATTTACATACAGAAATGGGAGCTGAAAAGGAACAGTGGTAATAAAATCTAGGGGGTAGTTTCTGTATAGGAGCCTGGGAGACCTGAGAGCCCATTGCATTTCTGTTACTGGCATCTTGGGCAATGTTAAGGCAAGTCATCCATGTAACTGAAGTAATGACATAGGTATGCTTTAGGTAGTGTTTTAGCTCTTTCAGTGTGAAGTATTTGATAATAACTGGATAGCGTTATGCTGTCTGTTCCACTGACTTTGGGCAAGTTATTTAACATTTAGATCTTAGTTTTCTACTTCTGCAAAATCTGACTAATGATATTGTAGTGGCTAGGTTGTATATAGGATGTGAACAGACAGTCCGCTGAGGAAAGGCGGGAAAGACCTTACCCTTTGACAAAATAGCTTTGAAAGGAAGCTGAAGAGCGCATTTCCTGACCCAGAGACCGTGCACTTTGAAGAGGGAGGAAGTGTTCAACTAGCCTAAGCAGGAGAAGAACAGTAACTGTCTCTGTACTGTTTTCCAGCAATAAATTGAAATAATTCTTTAGCTGATGGGAGTTCCTGCTGCTGAGACCTCAGGTATAGCAGCAAAATTTGATTGCATTTTATATCAAAACTGTTCATCATGAAAACTTGGAGTATACTATCATATTTGCAAGCACTGCTTTTGCCAAATGTTGTCCCAGTCAGTCTATCTGTAGACTTGAAATACCCCAAGCACTGACATATAAATTGACCTTCTATATTCAGTTTGCCAACTTGTCTTTCTGCATCAGAAAGTACGATACAGTATTGGCTGAGTGAACTCTGTAGGGCTGGTTGGACTGGTCTGCACAAGAAGAGGATTAATTCCAGTCTGGCCAGTACTCCAGCTGAATCACAAGGCTTACAGCTCTGCTCAACTTGAATTATTGTGGCAGATGGTGGAGTACACAAACAGTTAATTAGGCTGTTCAGGTGAGATTTCTATCCTCTTCTGAAAAGCCAAGTTTCTGTTTGTAGCTATAACTTCACAGCTAGTTTCTTCTTCTGACCAGAGAAGTTCAGAATTTTCAGAGATCTTATTGATGTTCTGGGGATTTTCTGTTCAAAATCTCTCTCAAACATTCAGGATTTGCAACTTACTATTCTGAATGACATACCTTTGCATCTCTTTTTTTGCATTGGAATAAATAACAAGAGCTGATCCATCACTGAAATATCATTCCAGTCATTTGTTCCCATAGCTGCCAGCAAGGCTGCCTTCTGCCAATGGCAAAATTTATGGGAGATATCCCTCACCATGCCCAGTCATCTTCCCTTAGCTAGCTCTGTTGAGAAATCTTTCTTTTTCATTCTCTGTCTTCTGGAGTCTACAGAATTCTGTCTCTCCCTGAAAATACTGTGAAACTCTCCCATATCTTTTTGTTCTTGCGCATTTTCCCTATGAAATATGGATAAATTGTCTCATTTTTAAATGTACCAGTATCTTACGCTTCATCTGTACACACCTTGGGATATTCTGTAGTTTACTAGCAGAATGGTCCAGTTCAGTAAGTACATCACATCTTAAAGACAGTGGAAATAACAGCCTCTTGCATTTTTATGTCTTACTCCAGTTTTAGCAAATATGAGAAGCCTTCCTCATTTCTGAAAGGAAAGGTTTTTGAATGGTAGGAGAAACCTACCCAGAAACAGACATTGCTTTGACTTCCTAGTGAAAAGTCTCCCAGTGGCTTTAACAGACAGGAATATACAGGTGTTGCAGCCTTGCAACCTTACTTGATATTTTAAAAATTAGGTAGCAAAAAAGTTACTGGATAATACTTTTGTAATAACTTCTGGCCAAGGGACTGATACATGGGTAGGTGGCTGCCCATGTTTGGAGCCTCGACTGTGTATGTTGTCTCTGTGCTGAATGGTAAGAGAAGTGCCTCCAGAAGGCAATTCAGTCACCTTGCTAATATCTAACTAATATGGATGCTCATCATTTCCTCTTAAGGCAGTTGTCACTGTATTGATTGTATGGAGAGTCTACAGAGCCTAGATGACAAATGTAAGCATCTAATTTTCCTGCTTAATGCAAACCATCTGAACACAGCCTTAACCTGTGAAAACAGGATGATAGCATGAAGCAAAAAACTGAGATGGCATCAGCTTGTGGTAGTGCTGGCCAGTCGTGGGGCAGCTGAATTCTGAGTATTTGGGAATGAAAGGAAGGCTAGGCTAGCAGCTTGCTTTTCCGTTCTTGCTTCTGCACTCCAATCACCGTACTCTAGTTTATGAACGCATTCTGTCTTGTTCTGAGCATGCCTGCCCCTATGGCTTCAAATGTCTCTTGTCTGTATAGCTTAAAAAATTATCAAGACCCTAATTAGGGCTCTGTTTAGTTGGTTTTTTATTTTTTAAAAAATACAGTCTTAAGAATTGAAGAACTTATTACAAAGAGAAGAACAGAAGGTAAAGACTCATTTTGGGGGTAGTGTAGTATCTCTTCAGCAGAATGTAAGTCTAGAGCATTGAACTTAAAAATATACATTGTCAGAATGGGAGAGGTTAAAAATACATTATGCCCCATGGAACTGAGTTAAACTTTACCTCAGTCCCTGCCCTGAGTCCTGTATTGGCTGATGTTGCCTTAAAAGATACCTAGTCTGTAGGAAACATTAAACTTAGGGGCATGGATGAAATATTGTTCATCTGAATATAGCCTAGAGTCTTTCTGCATGAGAGTAAGACATGGATAATAACACCACCTTGCTTTGCAGGAGAATTATGGAGACAATGATTTTAATTCATTAGAAGCTCAGATATTCTGTCTTGGGAGATGTATGAGTACTGTAGATAAAAGAGTGAGTGAAAAAAAGCTTCTCTGTATTTCTTCTGTAAAGCATTTCTGAGACTCGTGGTTTGTAACCTTTCAGCACTGTTTAAATTCAGTCTCTTGTTAAAAAAGAAAAAAAAGCATCTCACTCTCTGTGGTACTGTTTGCTGTTTCCCAGTTTGAAATCAACTAGTAGAACCCCAGAGGGTTTCTCAAAAGGCTGACCATTAAACACAGTCCGGAACAAAGATCAATTGAAAACACATTTAGATTTAAGCTTCCTGGCCTGCTTTTAATTTCTTCAAATCAGCATTGGGAGTTATTACCATGGTCAGTCTGGCCTTTTATTCGTTCTATGGCTTATTCGTATAAACAATCAACCTCAGGGATCCCCAACTGCTTTCTGGGATTTCTTTTTTTTTTTTTAATATCTTCCAAATATTCCCAAAGTTATCAAAGGATTACGATTTTAAATGCTGAAAACATGTTAAATAGAAGCACATTATTGGAAACAGAGCTATATTTATGAGTCTAAAAGGAGTTTGCAAGAAACTCACTTCGCAAGCAGAATTTGGGTCATGGTACCTTAGAGCTTCAGTAGCTCTCTTGAGTCTGGGATCTGGACTTGTGGCAGCCTGGATTGTTATTTCTGTTCAGATGGAGCTATATAGGCACAAAAGGATATATAGCTCCAAAGACGTTGCAGTTCAGATAGAAATCAGGATTAATCAGTAGTTTGTCTGAACTTACTTCTGCCCTTAGGGACAGGAGTAGAGTCCTAAATGTAGTTTGTAGCAACCTCTGGGCATTAAAATAACTGAAGCACCCGTAGTTCTGTCCCTGGCTGTTCTGAGCCTTGAACTCTTTCTCTTGTGTAAGGTGCCGTGCTACTGTATTGCCACCAGAAGTGTGATGCCAAGCACATTGTCTTTCTTTCTTTCTTTCTTTCTTTCTTTTGAATTCTCAGTGTTACAACAGAAAATTGTGACTATAAGAATACTTCGTCAAGCAAATACTGTTTTGTCAATATGCCAGAACTTTCTCCCATTTTCACAATCATGGAGATCATTAGATAAGATATTTGGGTGTTGAAAGCTGGTGGCAATATATCATCATCGTCAAGAAAATAATAATTAAAACTAACATAAATGTGTTTGTGTTATATATGTTAGAAGAAATACATTGGCAAATACATTGCGTGCAGACACACTTTGGGGGCATGAGAAGCCTTAAGGATCAAGTTAGTACAGTAGGCTCCCTGGACTAATGCACCCTTCACAGTGGGGCCACTTAATTTCTGTGCTCAGTCCGCTATATTCCATAACCAAGCTAACTTGCTCGGGTGCCACAGCTATCGCTGTGTGGCAATGTTTGTAATGCAGGCATGCAGCTTCAAGGACAGCACGTGGGAACAAATAACATCCCCAGCAGAGATTCCAGGCTCTAAGACTGTATGCTAAGTCTTTTTAGGGGAATAGCATTAGTGATAGTTGAGATATATAACAGGGTATTCATTATGAATAATGCTAGCCTAGAGACAGCTAATTATGTTTGTAGGGTGGTTTCTCTAAAAAGCAGATGTTGGACAGATGGTAGTCAAATGATCAGTCATGCCACCATCTACAGCAATTCTGAGGACTGTGGATAAAAAAGGTAGTGTGTTGGATGTACTTCATTTCTGTGGGAACCTTGTACTTTTTTTGCAGGTATACCAAAGCTCACGGAAATATGTAAGTTGCTGGTTAAGAATTGTAGAGTGGCTGATGGCTACAGAAGTTAGCAAAGCGTCACCTTGATGTGCTTGTTACCCTTGGGTGTCCGTGAATCCTACAACAGAATTCTCCAGAGGTGTTGAGACTGCATGCTAGCCAGTGCTTCACAGAAATCTTCTTTAGGCTGAAACACTTCTTGCTTCTCCTTTTATTCCTTTTCCTTAAAAACTTTTGTCTGCTCTTTTTTCAGTCTGCTTTCTCATGTAAGCTCTCTGTGTTGTTATGTTTCATGTCAGTAGCATTGGAAGAGTATCCCTTCAACTGAAAACTGTTACTCAGTATTCTATTGCAACCAAAGTAATCAAAGTAAATACAACTGCCTGTGTAGATAGTGACTTATGGCATAGTCCATTATTTAAGAGGGCTTATGTAACGTAGTGTTTAGTCTTTATCGCCTTTGTTCAGCATGGGAACTAGTATTGTATTTCCTGTGCAATAGCAAGTCTTTCCTAAGACACAGTTCTGGCCATGGGTTCATAACGGTACTGATCTTAGTGTATCTTAATTGTTGCTAAATGCATTTGTTTTGTCAGCTGAAGTCAAGTTACAGGACACACATTATGCAAATAAAACACGGTATTTAATTGTTTTAAGGGCTATGTCCATCTTGTGTCACCACAGGAGAAGCTTTTTGGGATTTTGGGTAGAACTTTTGCAAGGGCTCAAGACTGCTTCATTAAAATGAAATCTTTAGTTTCCATTGGTCTTTAATCAAATGCAAACCAGAGCTTCCAGGGATTGTAATAATGTCTCAAGTTGAATTTGGCTCTTTTGCAGCCCATCAAAAGAAGTTGTCCTTGACAAAAACAATATTTTAAATATCTGCTCACCAGTACTGGAGCCAAAAGGTTCCTATTTCATTTGGCAAAATACCTTCCCAGGAACAAGACTGAGACCTGAAGCTGAGCCAAAATAAGCTCTAACAGATGCTTAGCCTAGAAAGCACTAGACTGAATGGCTAAAATTGTTGAAAGAGAATACAGGAAAAGGGAAGGGTAGCTAGCTGGTTCTGCTTCTCACTTGCTGTGTGGGCAAGCTGCATCCCTTCTGTCCTAGAGCTCTGCCAACTAGAGGACCTGTCTCATCTGTCTGCTACCTCACTTCAACTTCTGGGGCTTAATCCACTGCTTGCTGTGAGTACTCCTGTAGTCAGCATTAGACCTTCTGCTCATAGTAGCTGAGAAGTCTAATCTTGTCCTTTCCTAATGGACTCTGTTTAGCTTGAATAGCAAAAACTCATTGGATCAGGAGGCTCTGCTGTGGCCTTCTATTCACATTTTCCATTGTACATTTAATACTCGAGCTTGCAAAAAACCCCAGATTTTCAGATGCTAGTGAGGTTTGAGAATTGCAAAAGCTGTGCATCTATGATGACTGAAGTCGATCTAATTTGCCACACTCCTCCTTTCCTTCCAGGCTGGTTCTGGCCTTAGTCTGTCATCATATAATGCTGTCCAGATGCTCAGGTCTGGTAAGAAAGTTAGTAATTTTCTTGGTGTCTTTGCTGTTAATGCAAAGAAGGGATGTGACACTCTGAGGCAAGGACAAAGCAGGACTGTGGTCAGCAGTTGGATTGATTCAGGTTGTTGTAAAAGTACAGCCCAATGATGCTGCTTCATGGCCATTTCTGTGAAACTGCAGCTTAAATACTTGGTCATTTTCCAGATCCTGGCAGTGAGAGGCAGTGAGGACAAACAAGCTAAACAGCTTTCCTGAGATACAGAGATGCCTGATCCACAACCAGAACTGAAGTCCTGGGTTCTTAAGTCAAACTGTGATCACAGGTATCACCAGGATATAAGCAGCTAATTGCTGCTCTTTTGGAAACAGTTAAAAAATGCCAAGCATCAGCACTCTAGGGTAAAGCTAAATCACAGAATGATAGACGTTGGAAGGAATCTCAAGATGATCTACTCCAACGCCCCTGCCAGAGCAGGATCACCTAGAGCAGGCTGCATAAGACAGCATCCAGGTGGGTTTTGAATATCTCCAGAGATGGAGACTCCACAGCCTCTCTGGGCAGCCTGTTCCAGTGCTCTGCCACCCTCACAGTAAAGAAGTTCCTCTTCATGTTTATGTCGAACTTCCATTGCCTCTTGTCCTGTCACTGGGCACCACTGAAAAAAGACTGACCCCATCCTCCTGACACCCACCCCTCAAGTATTTATAAATATTGATAAGTGCTGGTTGTGCTGCAGTAGAAGTCGGCACAGATTCTCTCATTGACTTTGATGTATGCCTGGAGTAGGCCTTCTTTGATACTTTCTTCCCTAGGCAAAATTCAGAAGGAGCTTTGCCTTAACTGCTCCTGTGAAGCCTGTGCCTGTGGACGTAATACAATGTGATCAATGCTCCTTTGCATAAACTCCAGCATGGCTGAATCCAAGAAACAGGTAATCCCATTCCATAACAGTAGCTCCTAGTATCTGAAATCCAGGATCACAGTGGAGCATAGTGGTGGGAGAAAGCTGGATAGTCAGCATATGCTTTCTCAGAAGCATGCTGTACTCTGATATAGAACAAACTGAGATGACATTAGTGGCCAAAAAGTACACAGAATGACCAGGCGAGATCCTCTGGAGGGTGTTGGTTCACATTGATTTCAATCTTTTATCAGACAAAGGAGGTTCCAAAAGCACTGACTTGGGCTTGTCACAATCCTGGTAAATTACTGTCTTGATATTACTCTATTGAGGTTGTGTGAGCATGGTGACAACCAGGAAAGCTATTGGGAAGTTAGGACCTGGGGGAAGCCATTGAAAATGTCAACTTAACTAAAAGCATCTGACTCTCCCTAGAAGTCTGGCTGTACAAAATACATGGCAGCACTGAGTTATTAAGAGTGCATCTCGGGAAAAAGCACTTCCAGAAAAATCTCGTCCTGAGTTTTTCCTAGGAATCAGTTTGGCCACATCTTGAACAAGATTGCTACACTGCAGACTGCTTGGTTTGTATAGCTCAGCTAGAGCTGCTTTTGGGGGACATTTGAGCTTTGATTTTGCTCAGTGATCCAGACCCTGTGAGGTCTGGTAGAAGAAAAGGCTTCCTCCATCCTACATTTAAAGAAGCCTTGGTGGATTGCTTGAAAGAACTGGGGTATTTGCTTCAGCTTCAAGTTAATGAAACCATAGCAACATGCTGTGGGATGTGGCAGTTGACAGGCTATATATCAAGAAGTGTTAAGTCTCTGTGAAAGTGGAAATAGACCTCCAATACTTGATTTTAAAGAACTCGTACAAGTTTGGCTAAGACTCTGCACCTAACAGTCAGGGCTCTAGGACATGAATAAACTGTTCAGATTCCATTTAGCAGAAGTTAGATGTGCTTGCTTTAACGTAACCATAAGGAACTGCATCTTCACAGAGAGACTAAGCATAATGTGAGAACAGTTGTCCCTCTATAAGCATAGACAAAGTCAAAACATGAAAGACATAGTGATCTTTGGATAGAAAATGCCATGAAAAACAAATGATGGCTCAAGGAACAAGCATGTTATTCCCTATAATGGGAGGATTTTTTTTTCCAGTTTGGTTTGACCTCAGATCGTATTGTTCATTCTTATACCAGAGTTTATGATCTGTAAGCCCAGGACACCATCCTTTAAAAAATGTGTCTGTATCACTTATCACAGTTTTTCTCTCCAGTTCATCTCTGGTATTGTGAAACACTTCAGTTCAATAAAACCTAAATTAGTGAGGTTAACTTCTTTGGTGTGTTTGTGGGGTTTTTGAGTGCCTCCTTTTGAAACCTATTTTGCAATGCTCCAAACACTTACTGATGCTCTACAAAACCAAATTATAAGCAGTGTTTATTCTTGAGCATTATTAACTTGCAGTATTTCTGGCTCATAGGAAATCTTATCTCAAGCCCAACTCAGAATAAAACCACAGTGTGCAGTAATCTGCAAATCAAAAAAAATTATATACCTCCCTGGAAATGGCAGTTGCTGATTGAAATCATCTGTTTGCTTACCCCCCAACGAAGTATTAAGCAAGGCAGAACAGCTGATTAGAATCTGGAAGATTTGAGGTTTCCAACCCAGAGCTTCTGCTTTAGAAGAAAGACCACTGGGAATTTAGAAAGTCTGTGTTTTGATTTAAATTCTTTAGGTTCTAGGTTATGTTGGAAGAGAAGTTGAAAAGTTGTTCCTGGTTGTGGTCTTAGTTAGTGTACTAGATTACTAGACTACTCAGACCAGATGGAGTAGATAGAGCTTGAACAAATTTGATTTATTTTTATTTTTGACCAGATCTGCCTGTGAGGTCTTAGCTGCTGCATGGTGCTCTAGCAACTGGCAAAAGAGAAGCATTGTCTGCATGTAGAAGTCTAGCAGGATGTGTTGTGCTCTCCAAAAAGGTAACAAAAATCTAATGTGTTTTTTTGGTTGTTGTTTTGGGTTTTTTCAAATACTCTTTGCTGAATTCAAAGTTTTCAGCTATTTGAGGCTCCTTTTTAAAATCAGTTCTGTACTCCAGCTCTGCTGGTGCTTTCTATGTCCTGTATGTCTTTTTGCTTGAAGAGGTGCTTGGGTTTCTCGGTTCTGTGGATTGAAATTGCAGCTAACAGTGGCAAGGCAGATTTGGCAGAAGTAATAATCAGCCAGAGGCACTGAGAGGTTTGATCTGCAGCATATGAAGAACTTTTTAAGTTGTGCCTTATGTGTGTAAGGCTAAGCTGTTTAGCTATGTTTTGTGGAGCTTGTTTTTAGCTATGACAGGTACTGTTAGAAACATTTGGACAGATCTTCAAAGCATCACCAGATGTTTGAGACTAACAGCCAGCTTGATTTGCCTTAGTTGGGTTGAGATGGTATTTGATACTAATAAAAATCAATTGCAGCAGAGAACATAGCAGTGACAGTAGAAAGGTGGGATGTTGCACCATCAACTTTGCATGTGCAAAGCCATTGATTTGAACATGTATACTGTAATTTTACTTCCTAGTAAGCCATTTCTCTTTCAAGATGGAAAAGGGACAAAAGGGTTTCTAGAGAGCCAGAACTCCAACCTCATGGATAACTGAGGTAGTGCTAGTGTTAGAATATCACATTGAAACGTTCTGGGCATTTGTGAAAGGTCTGAATAGATCTGGTGAGAAAGATTTCTTCTTGGTTTCAGTGGAGATCCAGGTGCTGAGGAAAAAGCAAAAGAATAAGAAAACAAATGAAAGAACTTGTAACAAAAATTGCTTGTGTTGGATTCTGGATGAACATCAAGATTCTGTTTCCATAGCTGGTGGGAATCTTTTGACATCAAGAAGATAAATCTGTGAAGAAGAAAACATAGGAAGCTGCAAGATGAAGATATGCAAGAATCCTTGACATAGCTAAGAAATGTGAAGTTGGTCTTAGTGTATCTGTTTGCTAAATCCTCTATTAGAATTCTTGCTGCTCCTCAGAAATTGTGCCTCTGTCAAACCTTTTCAGTATGCAGGAGAACACTGTGTTTACAGCTCTATGAAGAATTATCTTGGTTTCCTGCAGACTTGTAAACCAGCTGTTTATTTTCTTCAGTCTTAATTTTATGCTTGTAATAAAAAGTGTTTGGAAACTTAAGTTAGGCTGAATTGTCTTCCTATTCTTCCCACTTCAAATCATAGTCACAGAAGCTGGTTCTGCTGCTGATTACTAGGTAACTGTGGTATCCTAACTGCTGAGTTTCTCTTGCTGTTTCTCTAGACAGGCTGTTAAGTACTGTTAGACTGGAGAAGGGAAAGGTCTTGCAAAATAATTTAAATAGTGTTGGTTTAAGAATTTGGATCTAACCACCAACTTCTTGTGATTGTGTTGTAGCTGCATTTTTATTTCCTGTCTATAAAATGTGACAAATACTTTCTTCTTCTCATCATGTATGAAATCATATGCACTTTTGGATAGTGACTTTTTAGTTTGTAAGGCTCAGAGGACTTCTTGTGATCCTTAAGCACACCAGTGCTGTCATCAATAAAATGATCTTGAAGTCTTTGGCCACTGGCTCATTAGCTAAGCAGCATGGTCAAAGTTGACCTCTGCAGGGGTCATCTGCTAAATGAGCACTTGGTGTGAAGGAAAGAACTATTTCTTAGTATTTAGGTAATGCCAAGAATAACATTATGGTGTTTGGGGGTTGGATTGCTTTTGGGTTCTTTTGGGTTCGGTTTGGGTTTTGGTGGTTTTGGGTTTTTTTTTTTCAAAATAAGATTGTTTGAAAGGCAGGAAGAAGGATGTTTATTGTGTGGTTCTTCATTAAGTACTCTGTTGCATTAGCAAGTGAAAAAAAAAAGTGTCTGTCTGATCTAGCTCAAGGGTACTGTTGTACTGTTCTGGAGATGCATTTTCTACTGTCATGAATTTACAGGCTTCCAAAAATTAACTATTGCATGAAATACACAATTTTGTTTCGACATTGCATATATCTAGCATTATATATTTATCTAAAAGATAACTGATGAAGTTAAAGTAGCTCAATACCATCTCCAGCTGAAAAAACACAGCTTTTAAACAGCATAGCCCTTGGGAAGCTTGGATTTATATCTTTTGGATCAAATTACTTTTCAAAGTTGGAGACCACTTTAGAACTTTGCATCCATATGATCAAAAGGGCAAATTTGGCATGTTGGTTCCCTGTGTCTACTGGTTCAAAATTTATTGGTAGGGTTTCTTCTAAGAAACCATTCAGTATAACTTTTGGAAAATAATCTGATGTCAACAGAATATTATACAGTGACAATATCTATTCTGTACCTGCATGTGTCCACAGAGATGAGTCTAGGCAATTGTCTGTGTGCTAACAGAACTGCCTGCAGAGGAAATTGGGTGGTTGCTGTCATTATACCTATCTGAAGGGGATCTCAGTTTGTTTTGGCTATCTTCAGTATAAATGGCAGTAGTCTCTGCAAAGCTGGTTGGGCATGCTGACAGGATCTGCACAGTTTGGTGTGTACTGCTGAGTACAAAATTCTTCAGAAAATCAGAGCAACGGCCATAAAATGTAAAACTACTAAAGAAGTGCATTGTAGATGACACAAGGGTATAAAGTTAGTATCTAATCCTTCCCTTCATTCCTCATTTAATCTTCCCTTAGGGTGAGTACCAGTAAAGTTTAGCTTAAGTCATGAGTCCTAAATTTGTCAAAGCTACTTGAATATTTGATCAGTAAATATAGGTCACCTGGAAGACAGAGAAGATGGTTTATGATGGGCAAGTGAGAGTTCATATTGTAATGCAGTTTGTGGTATTTGAAATTGACTTCTTCTCTCTTGGCAGTGCAGAATATTTTCCAAAATAGGCACAAGCCAGTAAATTCCAACTCAAGTGCTCTCTGAGCTGTGAATCTATTCCTAACAAGGGTTCAGATTTAAAGCATCCAGCTTTAAGTTGCCTTGAGATGCAATTCCTTATTCTTCCCACATAAGGAGTGGTGTTATTCTCCTGTAGTGAATTAAAATGATCTGGAAAGAACGCTTTAAAAAATATTTTTAATTTTTAGAGTTCTGAAATTTATTGCCAAGTTGATAAAATTTTCTTTTTCATTCCTCCTTAATCAACATCTCCTTTCTCTCCCACCCACTCACCTCCCCCCCAGATATTCAGATTTTATTTTCATTGTTATCTGCCTTAAAATCTATCTAGCTACAACCTTGGGAATACTAAATTTAACTGATTACTTTACACTGCCAAACTCTGTAGTAATTCTTTCTCCCTTCCCACCTAAGATTAGAACATACAATGCGGTGGCAAAGGGGAACATCTTGGATGTTCGAGAATTACAGACTGCATTTTGGTACACTGCTTTACAGTAGGACCAGGAGTTAACTACTTTGGAATAACTGAGAGCCAGTGGGGCCACAGATCCACTTGGTGGCAATCTCTCTTTTTTTTCATAAGGTTTTGCATGCTGACTTTGTAGAAGAGGTAATGATGTGCCAGATAGGCAGTAGTTTGATGCTTCCCACCACATGGAAGACCTGTGCACAGACAACTTCGTGAGATTATACATAAGCTGCAAGAAGATGCTTTTTAATTTTTTTTAATTCACATTTTAAAGGCATCCACTACCCTTTGGCTCAGGGGAGCCAAATGTGATGACTTTTAGACAACAAGGAAAGCTTTGTTGTCAGTAGAGAAATCAAAGAACAACAGATAAGAGAAAGCTCCCTCATTAAGCAAGTTCAGTCTATTTCTGACTATTCCATACATCTGTTTAGTCCTTGTCCCTGTCTTTTTTGGCCCACAGTTGCTGGGGACAGCATGACATAAATGCCAATCTGAACACATAATTCACAGCCTAATGTTCTTGTAAATCTGGTGTCTGTTAATCACTGCATAATGGAAGTTTTAATCCAGGACTGGAGACTATGGCTGCTTTTAAAAAATATTTTAAATATAATTTGTGTTGATGGCTGGTAGCTAGTATTAAATGGTGCTTATCAAATTATTAAAAAAAAAAAAATCTGTGTTGTGGGCTCTTATGGGATGTAAATAAAGAATGTCTAGCTTAGTTCATATGATCCATGTTTGCTGTATAAACTCTGAAGGCTGCTTATTGTTAGAGAAGCAATGGGTATAGCAATTACCCTCAAGCAGGGTCTGTTAATTAAACAACATTTTTCTTCCAAAAAGGCACTTAAAGAGCAAATCAAAATGAAAAAGTTTGAAGTTACGGGACCACTTTACTGTTTACAGCAAATATTTCTTAATAGCAGAAGGCAGCTTCTACAGTGATGTCAAATATTTTTGCTGATGTCAGGAATGATGTGAGCAAACAGGCCATAACAAGACAAACCTCAGCAGGCAACAAGCTCCATGAGCTTGTGTTTATGTCAGTATCGCTCTCTTTCACCTTATGCAGTAGGCAGTGTAGGAAATTGTCCAGGGTCAGTAGAACATGAAGACCTGGGGTTTCTCATGTGGCCCCATCTCTGCTATTTGCTTTTTTTGGTGGTTGTTGTTGCTAACTGGTTGATTCTGGTAGCACAGTGACTTACAGGACACAAAACTAGAAGGTTTCCAGCTGCTTCTTAGAAACCTGATAGCCTATAATGGTACCTTTCTAGTCTTGGATTCCTTCTCTTCTACACAGGCTTTTCTTAACTGTTAGTCTGCTTGCATTTTGCTGGAAGAAGATATGTTCCTGCAGATAGTTGAGAGCATAATCTGTAAGTAATGTGGTTTTGGCTAGTGCACCAGGCCCGAGCAGCTCAGGCCAGGCTGCTCAGATGGGCATCCCGAGCACTCTGTAAGAGCAGTAGTTATAATGAAAAGCAAAGGGCAGTAGCTAGAGATCTAGACATGTCTCTCCTCCATAGATTTTTAAGGTAGTGCCACTGTAGAGAATCAGTGACTTCAGATTCTTGTAGGCTGATTTGGTTTTTATCTGGTGGGTGGGGTGGGGGTTTTTTGTTGCTGTGGTTTATTTTTTTTAGGAAAAGGTGTGTGTTTGTTGGAGGGAGCTTTCTTTATGGAAACTGGTGGAGAAAGGATTTTACAGAAGACTTCGGTATGCATCACAGCAAACCTAGAGTGACATATAAAATAATCTCCAGAATTTTTCAAGGTCTTCCTGGAAGACTGTTTCAGTGATCTGCATGTACTGCCCCAAAGGTGTTGGAAGCTCTGGCAGCAGTATGTATCTGCACTGCCCTTCTGCAGACCCAATGTGAAGGAGGTATCTGTCTAGAGTAGTAGGTCACAGCATGAGCTAAAGATCTTGAGTTGCCCAAATTCACAGTGTGAGTGAAAGACATACTACAGCAGTAGCTTCAGTAGTAATTTGGTTTTGCTTTTCTTTCTTTTCTTTTTTAACCTTTTAAGCTTCCCCTTATCAACATTATCCCAAGAGGATATCTGGAAAGGAATGGCAATGTAGAAATAAAGGCTAAACATTTATAACCTATGCTTGCTTAGCATAGGCTGAAATTTGGGATGCTGCTGTGCTCTTTGTAGGGAGGGTTTTTTTTAATGTCACGCCTTATGTAACATTATACATAATACATGAAGTTATTCGTGTCCTGCATTTTAAGGAAACTCTGGTAGAGTGATGACTACTTACAAGCTGCAGGCATGCTACAAGTTTGGGTTTTTCCTGTTTAACACTTTCCAGAAATCTGTTTAATTCTATTAGAAAAGCTTATACCACTTATGGGTTTTTTTTTTTAACCCTCCCCTTTCCCTTTTCAGAGGGAAAAAGTAGATGGGGCTATTAGGAACACTTACTAAAGGTGATATTAAAAATCTCCTCCTGTTCTCAGAAACGATACTTCTAAATTCATCATGCAACATGAATTGAACTTGGTGGTGAGCATAAAATAATTGCCTGGTTCCCCTATAACAGAGAAAATATGTTCTTCTTAATGGTCGTCTTGTTACTAGGCTCTCAAGTATTTTCACAGATTGAGGAGAGACTAGAGTCCTAACAGAGCCCTAAACTGCTGTTGTCTTTTTCGTTTGAGGATCAGACACTCAAATACCTGTCCTCAAAGGTTAGTTTTATGTAGAGAAGAAATTTGGGGGGGGGGGGGAAGGGGGAATATCAGCTGAAAATATATTAGCTCTGAATTAAACATCCAAAATTATACCACTCTACTGTCCATTTTAAATTATAAATGCCATTATTTTTCCAGTGCAGTTGATCAGGTAGTGAAGCATTGTCTTGCTAAGATTGCTGGCAACTGCAGAATAATATCACTGTATAAAAGCACAAATTAGTGGTTGGCACAACAAAATTGATTTGCAAATTGTATAGCTCTGTTGAAAAGCTACATGAAGAATATATTTAAATTTTTTTTTTTTCCCTCCCAGTTCTGCAGAACATTTTTTCCATTTCTGCAGCATGACTTAAGTTCTTAGGTTTTGGAATTTAAAGGATTGATACTGTGTGCAAAAGTCTGAAAACAGAAATGTTGCTTTTGGAAGGATATTGTAGTTGAAATTGGAGAGGTGCTGAACTAATAGAGCTATGGCAGATTAGGAAGGAAGAAATGTACTGAACCTTGGATTTGTTAATGTCATTTCCACTCCATGAAAATAGAGCTGTCCCAGAAATTTAACTACTGTTCTGCACAGACTTCACAATGGATTCCCACAGCTTTAAGCTGTCTTACATGAAAAGCCTTGTATTTTAAGGGATATCTCTTATTCATATGCTAAATGAATGACTTAGCTGTTCAGTAGCTTGAACTCTGCAGAAAAATGCTAAGAAATATAGTTACACTCTCTTCTTAGTCTGGATTCCTGCCTGAAAAAGCCTTATGTTTGATCTTTATAAAATTAACTATACTAGGTTCAAGTATTCCTCTTATGTTGTCTGAAGACTACACTTAAAATAGTAGAAGTTGTGCAGGGCTGATAAATCATGGATGTATTTGAGTCTTTGTCATTGAAATTACAGGTCAGGATAATACCGTGTTTTGTGCTTGTGACCCCAGACAAAGAGAAGGCATACCGTGTACAAACTTCTGAAGAGGCTCTTTGATGAGCATGTAAACAGCAGGTAGATGGTGATATATCTTAAATTTTGCAGCTGATAGTATTTCCAGGACAGGGCTTGTTGGAGACATGGTTTTGCAATAACTAATCTGTCTGGGCTAGAGTTTCTAGGTAGAGGCCTTCTGGAAATCACAGAATAACAAGGTTGGAAAAGACCTTTAAGATCATCAAGTCCAACCATTCACATCCTAAACTAAACCATATCCTTAAGTACTTCATCTACCCTTTTTTTGAACGCATCCAGGGAAGGTGACTCAACCACCTCCCTGGGCAGCCTGTTCCAGGCCCTGACAACTCTTTCAGTAAAAAATTTTTTCCTAACATCCAATCTAAACCTGCCCTGGCACAGCTTCATGCCATTCCCCCTTGTCCTATCACCTGTCACCTGGCTGAAGAGACCATCACCTACCTCTCTATAACCTCCCTTCAGGTAGTTGTAGGCGGTGATAAGGTCTCCCCTCAGCCTCCTCTTCTCTAAGCTAAACAGCCCCAGCTCCCTCAGCCGCTCCTCATAGGATTTGCCCTCCAGCCCCTTCACCAGCCTGGTTGCCCTTCTCTGGACTCGCTCCAGGACCTCCATGTCCTTCTTGTGGTGAGGAGCCCAGAACTGGACACAGTACTCGAGGTGTGGCCTCACCAATGCCGAGTACAGGGGCACAATCACCTCCCCAGACCTACTGGCCACACTGTTTTTGATACAAGCCAAGATGCCATTGGCCTTCTTGGCCGCCTGAGCACACTGCTGACTCATATTCAGTCTGCAGTCAACCAACACCCCCAGGTCCTTCTCTGCCTGACAGCTCTCCAGCCAGTCTCCCCCAAGCCTGTAGCGCTGCATGGGGTTATGATGTCCCATGTGCAGCACTCTACACTTGGCCATGTTAAACTTCAGCCCATTGGTCCAGTCTGTTCAGATCCCTCTGAAGAGCCTCCCTACCCTCAGGCAGATCAACACTTCCTCCTAGTTTAGTGTCATCTGCAAACTTAGTGAGGGAGCATTCAATCCCTTCATCGAGATCATTGATAAAGATGTTGAACAAGACTGGACCCAGGACTGAGCCCTGGGGGATGCCACTCGTGACTGGCATCCAGCTGGATTTCATTCCATTCACCACCACCCTCTGGGCTCGGCCATCCAGCCAGTTTTTAACCCAGCTGAGGGTCCACCTGTCCAGCCCAGTGGCAGCCAGTTTCTCAGTCAGAATGCTATGAGAAACAGTGTCAAAGGCTTTACCAAAGTCCAGGTAGATCACATCCACAGCCTTCCCCTCGTCCATTAAGCGGGTCACCTTGTCATAGAAGGTGATCAGGTTAGTTTGACAGGATCTACCTTTTGTAAACCCATGTTGACTAGGCCTGATCCCCTGGCCATCGTGCATGTGCTACATGATAGCTCCCAAGATGACCCTCTCCATGATCTTCCCTGGGACTTAGGTCAGACTGACAGGCCTGTAGTTCCCTGGATCCTCCTTCCGACCCTTCTTGTATATGGGTGTAACATCTGCCAGCCTCCAGTCGACTGGAACTTCCCCAGTCTGCCAGGATTGCTGATAGATGATGGAAGGGGGTTTGGCAAGCACATCTGACAGCTCCCTCAGTACCCTTGGGTGAATCCCATCTGGCCCCACTGACTTGTGGGTATCTAACTGGCCAAGTAGGTCGCTAATCATTTCCTCCTGAACCATGGGAACTTTGTTATTCTTCCCCTCCCTGTCAGCCAGTTCCGGAGGATGAGTACTCAGGGAATACCCTTCTTTACTGTTAAAGACTGAGGCAAAGAAGGAATTAAGGACCTCAGCCTTGTCCTCATCCCTTGTCACTAATCCTTGTCTGGGTCCAGAGAACCCAGAGGAAAGATTAGGGGGGACTTCCTGGTATGATGCTGATAACCCTGAACCTTTCTTCAGGACACCTGTTAAGTGATGGAATTGCAAAATGGAATTGTTTCCTCCAAGTTGAGCTGAGAGTCACTCTTTGAGGACATTCAGGGAAGCAGGCTATATAGCAGCTTTGGAAAGATGAAAGTACCAAATGCTTAATATCCCAAATAACTTCTGAATGATGGAGCTTCTCAGAAGGCACTTGACTTTGCTCACAAATTATACTTCATTTTGTAGACTTTCAATATCTGGAAGTGATGTATGCGTGTTGTCTTCAACCCTCTGTTCCCCCCAACATGGGGATCTCTTAAAGTCTGTAGCTGAAGGGATTTTGAGTGTTTTCCACTGGTTAGAAACATTCTTGTACATTGGATAAGGACTCTCTATTTGCAGCTAAGCTCTTTAAGGATTACTGAAATGATAGGCAAACTGTAATTATGCTACAGATACTAATTATTGGAAAAATGTGAAAAGTTCTAATTTTAAGACTGCTAAATATTCAAAACTGCTAAATATTTTTTCAAGACTGAGCCTCAAATTAACTTCATTTTTAATTTAAGCAGTTTTATGAAATTGATAATAATTTGGAATTTTATAACTAGTGAGCTTTAATATTTTAAAATAATTCATAGTTGGAAGCTGGTAAAGACATTTGAATGAGGAGAAATAACCATAACTATTTAAAGGTAGTACACTTGCTATAAAATATCCCTTGAGAGACATATGGCACTTTCTTTTGAGGAAAAAATCCCAACAACCAAAGCCCAGCTGTATTAGAACAACTGTTACTGATTGACCTGGATATTGAGCCAGGCCTTGATGAGCTCTGTGCATCCTTTGCTGTTTTGTTCTCTGTCCTATGCTACTAAAACCCCTGGTGTTGGTAGCAGTTAGCTGGAGCTTCAACCGGTGGTTGTGAGGTGCAGACAAGTCATGCCCACTGATGCCTATGCAAGAATCAGCAAGTTTGCTGATGACACCAAGCTCTATAGTGCAGTTGACACTCTGGAGGGAAGGGATGACATCCAGAGACACCCTGACAGGCTTGAGCGGTGGGTCCGTGTGAACTGTATGAAGTTCAAAAGGCCAAGTGTAAGGTCCTGCTTGTGGGTCGGTGAGAAGAGAATGGAGCAAGAGTAGCCCTTAGGAGAAGGACTTGGGGTGTTTATTGATGTAAAACTCAGTGTGAGCCAGCAATGCTCACTTGCAGCCCAGGTAGCCAACTGTATCCTGGGCTGAATCAGCTTGACATGCAGGTTGAGGGAGGTGATTCTGCCATCTACCCTGCTCTAGTGAGTACTGCGTCCAGCTCTGGGGTCTCCTGTGCAAGAAAGATACTGAAGTGTTGGAGCAAGTCCAGAGGAGGGCCACAGAGATAACCAGAGGGCTGGAGCACCTCTCTTGTGAAGACAAGCTGAGAGGGTTGGGCTTGATCAGCCTGGAAAAGGGCCCAGGGGGACCTTATAGTACCTAAAGGGGGCCTTCAGGAAAGATAGAGAGGAACCCTCCATCAGGGAGTGTAGTGATGGAACAAGGGGTAATGGGTTTAAACTAAAATAGGGGAGATTTAGATTAGACATTAGGAAAAAAATCTTCCCCCTGAGGGTGGTGAGACACTGGCATAGGCTGCCCAGAGAAGCTGTGGCTGCCCCCTCCCTGGCAGCATTCAAGGCCAGGTTGGATGAGGCTTTGGGCAACCTTGGTGTACCCTGGCAGGGGTATTAGGACTAGGTGGTCTTTGAGGCCACTTCCAACTGAAATCAGTCTGTGATCCTAAGTGGGGAAAATAGCAACAGGGACACTCTAGGCACTCAATATCACAAATACTGAACCTGTTTGCTGCTTTTAAATTTTACTTTAATGCATTATTAAAGTTCTGATTAAAATATTTGGGACTTCATCTTTCTAATTAAAAGCAGCAGTGTGTGAGAATACAAATCCCATGTAATCCCTGAAACCCAGCAAATGGCACTTTATATCCCCAAACAAGGAAAAAGGAATCAATTAGACGTAAATCGATAGCTTATGAGGTTTGTCAAATGTGATCTGTAGTATGAATTGGAATATGAACCATGTGGATTAAAATTCAGTTGCCATAGAAACTTCTGAAATTGGAACTAAAACTTGCTGAAGAACGCAGCCCATGACATTTTGTTAGCTCTAAACCTTTATATGTGATTTGAGCTGTAACAATAGCTATGTGATTTTTTTTTTTTTAAATTTCTCCTCAGAACTTCCATTAACACTGTAAATGGGTTGTTTATGGTTAACTCTGCAGTTATTCTAGTTGCTCACTAGAGAAACCCAACCCTGCTGGGTTTGTTCAGCTCAGTGCCTCTGCAAATTGGATATCTATAGCTTCTGAGAGAGACTACTGTGATAGTACACAGAGACACATGTTGCTAAAGTTGAAGTCCACATTTATATCCACCATCTGAATCATGGTTATGGGAATGAAAGGCTGCTCTGCTACTGTCCTGTGGCATGCGCTGTCTGTAGCCAAGTCTCTTGTCTTCAGAGTTGTTAGGCCAATACTTCTTGTGCTAAAGTCACTTGAAATAGGGAATTTATTGAGCTGCTAGGATATAAAACTAAAATAACTTTGAAGTGACTTGCTGCAGAAGAGAATGTCAAATCCTTGTTCAACTCAAAGTGAAGAAATATAAAACAATGGTTTTAATCCAGCCTTTAAAGTCAAGCAGCAAACATCCTTAGCTGTAACTTTGAACAAAGTTGCTACTTTCAGCAGCTTTGTCCTGGAGAAATCTGAGACTTGGCATGAAAAGAGACCGCAAAATCTTTAAATGATGACTAGACAGCCAGGCCTGGCTAATCCAGATAGCTTTTAAAGCCACTATTAGATTAAAAGAAAAGCCTATGTTGTTGACCTATTGGTTTGCTTACACTTTAAGCCTCTGCATACCTAGACATCTGGATAAGGTATCCATGGATTAATGGATACCTTACACTACTGTGTAGTAATAGCTAACTGAATCCCTCTTTAACCTTTAGCCTGCTGTTTAACACATACTTATAAGTGCTCAGTGCTTTGTGCTTGAACAAAATATAATGAATAGCTGGACCCATTGCTATTAATCAATGCAGAATCATATTTTAAACTGTACTGTCTAGTGCATCCTGATTCTTCAGCCAGACTAAGTTTGATTCCTCCACTTTCAGCATTTTAAAGAGTTTAAGATCTAGCCTCTTGCTGGTGTTTTCAATCTGTTCTTCTTTAAGGACTCCTGTTTAGATTTTAACTATTTATAAGGGCCCTGGGATGTGCATTTTGGCTGTTCTTACCTCTTACTGGAAACAGAGACTGGAGTATTATAAACAGATAACTGGTGCATGCCGTCTTGGGCCGTGTGCCAAAATAAAGCAGGGATTGGGTTAGGGGGAGGTAGGAGTAACTGGAATGAAAAAGGTCGTGTTCTCAGAGTAAGTGACTGCAACTTGGCATAAGTTCGGAAGTTGTGTCTGTTTATTCTAATGGTGAATACAGCATGAAGCAGTTGTCAGTTCTCTTCAGTCTAGAATTTAGTTCTGTAGTCCTTCTGAGTATCATGTGGAATTCTAATCTTGACCCCTTGAGTCTTGTTTCCTTTATTTCTCTAAAGTTGATGCATTAAAGAGGTTGGCTGGCTAGGTCAGAAGAGCTGGAAAATTATTTGTGCATTTAAAGAGGCTGAAATCCTAAAGATTCTTAAAAGGCATGAAGTTATATCAAGAGCCTTTAATAAAGACTTAGAAAATAATAATAATTTTTAAAAACTCATTAAAGCTGTAGTTAATGGATAGGGTGGACAGAGATATCAGTTTCTCTAGAGGTTATCATTCCACTTGGAAATCAATCCAGAAAAAATAAAAGGTCTCAGCTATGTAAAAAATTGATGCAGTTGAATCTTCTATTTCTTATGGAGTCTTGCAGAAGGTGTGCAGTTTTCCAGAGTGGGACATTGACTTCTTCATGTATGAAACTGTTCTGGTAAATATCCTTTTTTGGCATACTACATCTTACTATTTTTGTGGCTCTGCATAGCAGTAACAGTGAGTGCTTCTGCTACTGCGTTTAGCAAGTCCGAACTAGTCTCTGTTGTGACATACTGTTGTGGTATCAACAGAAGATTGAAAAAATCTTGGTCTGCAGTTGGGTTTCTCTTTTTTTTAACTGTTCAGTTGACAGCCCAGTTAACTACCAGGCAATAGAAGGGAATCTAATTCCTTAATGATAAGCTAGAATGTAAAAGCTAGATAATTGCTCCTAGAGTTTATTTATATTTGAATCTTTAGCTGAAGTGGAGTCGGGGTGGGGAACTGTACAAACAAATATAATTGGAGTGACATTTCACAAAATTTTGAACTGGGCCAATGGAAGACTACAGATAAAGAACAGCTGGAAATGTACACAAAACCTGATTCTGTGGGAATCGCTTCCCATAGCTGTCCCCTTTTGACAGCATGTAATGGGCCAGATCCTCAGTTGCTGTTAGTTATCCCTCTGCTGAGGCAAAACATCTGTGATTATTACCAGCTGACTTCCACCTTGCACTTGTGCATCTGATAGTACTTGCATTGGTGTAGGATACAAACACAGGCATGGCAGAAATAGGAAAATGCTACAACTTTTCTTCTGCAAGAATAAAGGCTGCCAAACACTTACAAATCCCCTCCCTCAACAAACATCATCACCACCACCCCCACAACTCTTAAATCATATTTTACTGGTTTTCTATTAGTATTTCTCCATGCAAACTTTTGCTTACAAGACCATTCCTAGAAAGAGAAGCCTAAAAATGTGCAAAAAGGGCTTGTGTGAGTACTTGTGTATGACTTTGTATAGTCACTGTGATTTGAGTTCTGCAGTAAGT
Source organism: Porphyrio hochstetteri (assembly GCA_020800305.1). Lineage (NCBI taxonomy): Eukaryota > Metazoa > Chordata > Aves > Gruiformes > Rallidae > Porphyrio > Porphyrio hochstetteri. The sequence goes on from CM036911.1 coordinate 18,222,829, forward strand.
CACAAATCAATACCACATAGGATAGGGGAAAGAATATGAATGGTGGGTGACTGATGTAAAGAGGCCTCGAGTTGGCTGGCATAAATCTGTCATTTTACTTGTGCTATTAGGAGTTAAAACAATGAATGAGGACCACACATCTAAATACAAAGTCTACCCAAAGGTTTTTCTAAAAAACTGTAAATGTTCATTGAAGATTTCTATTGTAGTTTCCAATTATTCATGTCAGTTTTCATGCATGTTTTGCAAAATTTAATAGAACCATAACTTCCTGGAAGAAGACATTTAAAAATCTGGATCCAAACAACTTCTGCAAATACAATTATACTCTTCTCCCCAATGCCGCTGACCACTTTTCAGGAATGGTTCCACTGAATTCAACAGGATAGTTTGTGTAATAAGGAAACAGCAGTCCAATGCTGAGATTTTGGTACATGTTTCAAATGCTACAGCTGAACAAAGGTGTGAAATATCAGATTGGGACGAAGATGATTAAGGGCCTGGAGCATCTCCGGTATGAGGAAAGGCTGAGTGAGCTGGGACTGTTCAGCCTGGAGAAAAGAAGACTGAGGGGGGACCTAATTAATGTTTATAAATATCTTAAGTATGGGATGCAGGGGGAATTGGCCAACCACTTTTCAGTAGTCTGTGGAGATAGGACAAGGGGCAATGGCTGTAAACTGGAGCACAGGAAGTTCCACACCAACATGCAGAAGAACTTTTACACAGTGAGGGTGACAGAGCACTGGGACAGGCTGCCCAGGGAGGTGGTGGAGTCTCCTTCTCTGGAGATATTCAAGACTCGTCTGGACGCCTATCTGTGCAATATGAGCTGGGGAGCTGCTTTGGCAGGGGGGTTGGACCCGATGATATCTTGAGGTCCCTTCCAACCCCTACAATTCTGTGATTCTGTGAAGTGTTGCTGATACAAGGGGGTGTGGATCTACTGTGATCATTGCATCCTCTGTACTTACTGCAATTTATTGTATACGCTTTTGGTCTTGTCCATGCTTTTCAGGTACAGCACTTCATAACAGTAACATTACAGACTTGTTGATAATTTTGTCATAGGATATTGCTTCCCAACTTTAAGAATTGACTTTACATTCTGTAAAGCTAAATCTTAAGGAACACAGATATTTGTCTTCACCTGTTTGTAAAATATCTGTGACCAAGAGTGATGCAAAAGTTCTGGGAAAAATCTTTCTTAGCCACTTCATTGAGATTCCCTGAATCTCATTAGCTGCACTTTTTTGCAGCTATGAACCGGAATCCGAAAAAGAGGGTGGGTTGTGTACTCAAATGTGAAATAATTTTTGCCTCTGCAAGAGGCAGCCTGTGAAAAATCAATCTTTTTTTTTTTTTTTTTTGTTTTTTACAACTAGTTGTAAATGTACTAGAAGAGAGGATGTGGAAGATTAAAAAAAGTCCATAAGCTTCCTGTAGTCCTACCTAATGCACACAATCTGGAAGTCCTATGACACTTTTACAGTCATGTTGCTGCATTCCTCCAGCATTTTCAGTGTCTGGATCCAGCTCTGCCTGTGGTTTTGCAATGTCATCCTCCTTTGCGTGATCTTGCACAAGTTTGTCCAACTGCATAAAATGATATGAATGTTGCCTGGTAACACTGATGCACGAAATAACTATCAGAATATTCTCTACAGGGATTACTTACTTGAGGCTCACCAGACTCAGGGAACACATAAAATGTGTATTTTAAAAACACATGACAACATTGCTATGCTTACTCATTCCTTAACTTCTAGTATGAGGTAACACTGAGATGCTGATAACATTGAGGTTGGTCTCATTCTCTACAATATGCCACTTAGACTGGCTTAGTGCTATCAGTTGCTGTATCATTATCTGTGATAAAGGTAAAAAGATGGCCATTTCTAATTTCACCTTTTATTAGCAGATGTTCAGTCAGCACTATTGACGTGAATGTTCCCCTGATGTCCTGTAGAATTCATACAGTGCAATAGGTGAAAACTTTTTCTTGTCTTTTGTAACGTTTCAAGTGGCAATTCCTTTGTCTGTGAAACTTGTTTCTGACAATTTGAAACATTGAAAAGTGATTCAAGAGTAAAATCCTAAATACAAACAACCTTAGATCATTGGATTCCTTTTGTCTAGTAAGCCATGATAATCACCATGTACCCCCAGATTATCTTTGAAGAATAAAACTCACTTAAACGTTTTGCTTTCACTGAGCTATTAAGACCTGGCAAGTCATGTGTAATTGTGTTAAACTGCATATTAGGTAAAGCTTTGAAGCTGATCATGGAACCTAGTTTAACTTTAAAAAAAAAAAAAAAAAAAAGTTTGAACCAACTGAAAGCCTCTTACTGGTCTGATGAAGACACAAGTGAGGATCCAAAAACTTCAGGAGAAAGTTTGAAAGGTAAGTGATGACTAGACAAGATTACTGTGTTTAAAAAAAAAAAAGTGCAACTACAACACTTCTCTGTGCATGGTTATCAGGCACAAAATTATTTGTCCTGTTTGTAGCCATTCCATACCCTGCAGGGGGAATTACAGAGATGGAGTCTCCAAAATAAGCAGGAACTTAGTTTCTATCTTGCTCATGTGGCTGAATTTACTCCCTGATAAAATAAAACAGCTGCTCTTCAGCTATTTTTCAGGGTTCCTAGTAACTGCTTTTAAAAAATATAATTAACTGAGTATAGCTTTCTCAGTAAGGCTCTGAAATTTTCTACATTAGGTACAAATCTGATGCAGTTTGAATAATGAAATAAATTTGAGGTCCATGGTTTTAGCTGAAGTTGGCAGAGTGAAATATCTCACAAGGGAAAAGCAATCTAGGTAGCTCAGACTAAAGCACAGACAGGTAGTTGTGGTAAGTGGAAGTCAGGAAATTTAAGCTTGAAATGATAGGTAAACTGTTAATATTGTGGATAAATGAACAATTGCAAAATGTGCCTAGAATGCAGTGGACTTTTATGTAGTTTGGCATCCTTATATCAAGACTGACTCTCGACCTAAAGTTTTTTATAAGTTGACTTACTGTCTTCCTCCACCTTAACAGGGAGTGTGTAATATTCTTGTGTTGCAGTCACAGAAGTCCAACACTGGAAAACAGTGTCACAGTCAGAGTTAAAGGGGTGAGGGAAGGTGAATCCCTGCAAGACTGAACATTTGATCATAGCACACTAAAATAATGGTGTGGGCTGGCTCTGGTAATTTTTGTTTGCCTAAGTTGATGCTAGCCATGAGAAACTGCATTAGCCTTCTCATTCAGCTTTGTGGTTGGTCCCTAGCTGCCCAGCCTGTAGCTTCCTGCAGATACAGATGTTATGCAGTTTGAAGTATAGGAAGTTAGCACGCCTTTTAGGGACTGCTGAGTGGTTTTGTGTGAGTTACATACACACCCAGACTCTTGGCTGCCAGCTATCAATAGTGGGTTTTAACCAAAGCACAGACCAAAGGTGTCAGACTCCTAAAATGAGGAATATCATGCAAATCCTCTATCAGAGGGGAAGCTGTCTAGGCAAGGCAAATTCAGTGTCTACCTCTGCCTGTTCTGTAGTTGGGTTTAGACATGTGCTATGGAGAGGATGCAGTATGTTATAGTGATAGGCTTCCTTTTTCTGGCTCCAGTGGGATCAGTCTGAAACTTCTGATAAGGATGCTGAGCTGATTTTAACCCTCTCAGGAGAAAACAGGTTCTGACTCGCCCTCCCTCAGACCCTTTGGACAGATTACATTTAAGCTACTGGAGGTGTAAGGACTTTGCCTGCTATCAATATGTTTTGCCCACAATGAAGTCCTACACAGAGCACAAATACATTTTTGTCTTGCCTTCTCTGAAACAAGATCACTTTTGTTTCACCTAGAGTGAAGAACCTGGTCTTTTTAAATACCTGATGGTACCACGGACTGTTTCCCTTACCAGGACTTTCAGCATCTTCAGTACTGTATGCCATTTTCCAAATGTCATGCATATGGATTTATTAATGTACCAAAGATGATAGATTTACTTGGGGAACTATTTTCAGGCTGGATCACAGTGCTGCTTTTATTGGCTGATGGGCCTCTTTATGGTTTTGCCAAAATTTCTGCATGTTTCTGGTTCTTACTTATTTTTCTAATGCTAGTTTCCTCTAATTAATCACTCTAAGCCTATACAAAAGTGATTTTCTCATATTACAAGAAATCTCTTACAGGGCATGGACCTTATGTTACTTCCTGACTATATTATAACATCCTAATTAGGCTGCATATTAAATAGCAAAATACTCGATTAGATCACTTACTATTTCTGTCTATGGCAAAGTAGTGTCTGCAAGCTTAACCCTAGAGACTGACTCTGGCTAATCATACAGTACATAAATCATGAGTGGCCTCAATGTAAGCAGCTTTGTAATACCTCAGCTTCCCAGCCCTGAGAGGACTCTTCCCTAGAGTACAATTCAACACCTGGTTATTAAGTATGGAAAGACAGAAGTATGTAAGGTAGGTACATTTGTTGCCTTCTTACTAAGCACAAAAAGAGCTGGCTAGCTCTGATTCCTGAGAACGCAATCTGAGACTAAAATAAGTTTGGGCTTTTTTGGCATTAGGTGACTAAAACACATAAAGCAATCCCTGCAGCAGAAATGTGTGTCAGTTATAATTGTCGTGTGTGCATGTGGGAAGAGGACTGAAATGGGTGATTGAAGAGCAAGATCCTCCCACACTCCATCACCTAGTGAGAACGGGGGTGAGCCTTGCTGCACTGCAGTGGTTTTTACATCTCTTTTGTTTCTGAGGACTCAAAATGTGGTCAGGAAGCAAGTGAGTACCTAAAAGAAGGGAGATTATAAGGAAAAAAATTAAGGTGTGTGTATCCTACTTGGTAAATCAGTATCAGTCTGTAGTGTTTGGGACAACTGTGTGATGGGAGGATGGTCACTGGAATTTCAGGAACCTGCCTTATTGAAGAAGAAAGTGATTTCTTATGCCAAATTGCATTTTCTGGTTGTTACTCATTCATCCCTGTTTGAGGTTCATGATAGCAATTTTGGGGGGTAAAACTACATTGCTTTTAAAATGCATCCTCCTATACTGGAAAAGCAGGTATTTTGGAAAGGGAAAGGAGGAATATTGAGGGAATGATCAATCTCATTCCACGCACTAAGCTTTTGGCACTGTTTTGGGTCATACCTGCTGAGCTCTGCCTGTAGCTGTTGAGTATGTTCAGTACAGCTTTCAGGAACAGAGGATAAACATTTCCAGCAAATTTACTCAGGAGGAGCCTGTCTGCCAAGTGGAGCCACCTCCCTCCATGGTTGTGTTTATGAAAACTGTTTAAATTGGGAAAACAAGAGAAGAGCAAACAGATTCCTCAACCCACCCAGCACTTCTCTCTGCAGCACAGCCACTCCTGCTGTGTGGGATCCATCACATGATGGGGAGATGCTTCTGGGAGCTGTTATTTTAAAATATTGGCACCATAACATTGGGTGGGACTGCTCCATCTCGTAACTTCTTACATTCTTGTACTAGCTACTTTTCCTGTTTTATACATCTTCTTGCTCTAGCTCTTTCAGCTACAACAACATAATTCTTTGTCCTGTGGGACTCTTTTCATATGTCTTGAATGAGGGTTTTTCTATGGATGATGTGCCAAAGACCAGTCACCAAATGTGATGCTTTAGAACACCAGTGAGGAAATGGTCGTCTCCAAACGGCACGAACGGCTTTTGACACTGTATTAATGTGCCTGCATGGGCCAGAATTTGTCTGTGCCCAGACTCATAAAGAGGCAGTGTTATTCCAAACTTTCATCTGTGCAAGGCATGATAAATGTCACTGTGTGTCCTTGTTCCTTTGCACAGTAGTGTAGCCAGAACTTCAGTCTGACTGCAGGTTCCTGCTGTGTGTTTTACAGCAGCTTGCACTTAACTCTGAGCCTGGCTCCAGGAGGTCCTGCCTTAAAGTATCCTGTTCCATCCACTAGACAGCAACCTCCTTCCCTTTTATTGTTTGGGGCAGTGTTTTTTGTAGGGAGAGAGAATGACAGACAAGTGATAAAGCACATGTAAGCCCTTGCATTGTGTTTTTTCACTGTCTTGCTGTTTTTAATAGTAGCTAATGATATTAGCAAAACTTCTTGCTGTTACACAGGGTGGTACTGTTCCAGTGAAGGAGACCCTCTTCTTCTTGCTGTGTGTTCAGAAACAATGGACCAGCCACAAAAGCATTTTGCCCTAGCAGTTGTTTCTCTTGGCTGGCCTGCTCCTGATAACATCTCCTCCTGCTGTGTACAAAGAGTGCCTGAGCAAAGGGCTTTAACATCTTGTATGGACAAGGTTTTGTTTGAAAGGGTGTAGTAGTTTATTTTTGGAAGGAACTGAGGAGTGGCCACATAGCATTGAACTCTCCTATCCTGTTTATCACCTCCAAGCCCAGCCCTTCTCCCAAAATGGGTTTTCAAGATGCAGCAATGTGCTTAGCTACAAGATAAGATTTGGCAGTCAGCTTTCTGCTTTTGGCAAACTATTAGTTGGCACAGGAGTTTGAAAATGGAAATTGCTTGGGGATAAACTACTTACCCTAATTCACACCTAGAATAATATCAGGCAGTAGTGGAGTTCCTTTACAAGTGAGTTTGTGCTCTTTTCCCCATGTGTTGTCTTTAAATCTGCTGGAGTGTGACTGCTATAGCCACCATGGAGAGGTTAAGTCAAAGAAGGGCTAATCTACATATTAACTGAATATGCTTTTTAAAGAAAGGTAAATTCTTTAAATTTCTTGTCTTACATATTTTGTCCTGTCTAGGCTTTTGATTGTGCTCTTCACACAATCCTGCTCAGGGTTTCTTCTGCACTGTGGGCAACGTAAGAGAAAAAAATAAAGGGAAAATTACTACTTAAAGGAGCTTTCTAATCTAGAGGGATGGATAACAGCAACCCTAATTTGCAGAGTCTTGGAGTTCCAAATAGTCTAATTTAGCTGTCTGAGTATAATTTTGCTAGACCTCCAGTTGTGCACTCCAGGAGCATGACTAGAATACTGTACAGGGAACTCTGGAGTGTTAAATGTATTGCTTGTATAGTTTCTTGAATGAATGCTGATAAACAAATCCACAACAGCCCAGGTGCTTAGATATGTTGACTTTAATGAGTCTTAAGTCCCCTCTCCTCAAGTTTCCTTCTTGAATTGGTGTTTCCAGTACTTTTTAAGCAGTTGGATCCAAGTAAGAGAACTAAGAAAACTCAAATTGAAGAAAGCCCCAAAACTGCTTCTGTTAAGGACGGGCATTGATTGAATATTCATATTGGAGTGATGAGCAGGAGATAAGGAGTACAGAAGACTGTAGTGTGTTTGCTATTGCTGTAAATGCATCTTTAAAAACATCACCGAAATCCCCTGCCTATTACTTTGACTAATTAATAGAAACAGGGTGAGCCTTTTTGTTTTAAGTGTCGTCCAGCCTAAGGTAACAGGTTGCTCTTTGTAGAGGCATATCTACAAATGCTTATCTTACAGGGTTTGAAATAGGCTTTCCAATTTTAGAAAAAAAATGGTAGTTTTAATCATGTTCTGCTTCTCTTCTGCAGAAGATCTTGACATATGCATTTGAAATAGTAGTTGAGAATAGACCTCTGTGCCAGCCACTGTAACAGTGAACAGATGTTATCTAATGAGGTTCTGAATTAATTGGAAACACCAGCTCCCTGAAAGACTTGCATCTTACAGGACTGTTTTCTCAAATGTAAATAAGTGCTGAATGCAGATGGATGTAGGGTTGGGGGCAAGGCTAGGGGTGCAGAGAATGCAGCAGTTTCCCGCTTTTGTGGCAAACTGTGCCCAACTTAGCCCAGAAAAAATTGTCAGTTTGTACCTTTCTCTAAAAGTTATACCAGTTGTTGTTTACACATTATTCCAGGAGCTGGGAACAGAGGAATTGTTGCTGTCCAAGCCTTGCAGGCTTTCCCAGCTGCATTTCCTATAGCAGGACCTGAGGAAGGAATAGCTGCAATTGCCTTATTCTACAAAAGGACTCCCTCTCACAGGAGAAATCTCCTGCTTAATGGATTCACTAGGATTTAAGCCTGCTTCCTGCAGTGTGTCAGACCTAGGACAGCTGCAACAGCTACAGAATTGGGTCTTTCAAAGATGATGGTAGATGAGGAAGAGCTGATTTCTGAGAAGTATTGTTAGGATACCTTTTCTGATGTTTCTTTCTCCTGGATTTGTGTGTCCTGTTAGGCACCATGCATGTGGCTTGCAGTTCTTTCTAGTTAGCACCGTTATTCAGTGAAGTGGAGGTTTCTGGGCCCTCTAAGTAGTACCACCTCCAGCAGTGATGCTCTACCGTGCCCTAGAAAGGATTTATCCTCTTGAGTACTTAGTACTGTATGACACTATAACCTCTTCCTGAAACTGTTCATCTAGTTGTAAGCAGTCTCTTCCAAAAACTCAGTGTATTGCCTTTGCCTTCTCTAGATCCCATGTGACTGTCTTACTCCTAATGGTGACATAAGCAGCTATCCATGTGCACTGTGTAGGTATTTCACCTTAGTCTCTCCTTCCATTAATTCCAGTGATCTCTTCTTTATTAAAAATAAATAATATTGATTGGGTCTGTTTCACAAACAATTAGAGAGATTAGTGACAAACTAAATGCAGAAACAGTTGCTGTTTTTTCAAGAAGTAAATTTGGCTTGTTAGAAATGAGAAGCCTCTAGCAGTAGCCCTGCATCCTTGCTCTTCAGGTACAGATCTTTGGGCTTAGAGGCTTGATACTAGGTTAACAACAGCTGTAATGAAAATAGGATATTTATGCATATTGGGAAATGTTTTAACAAATCCACAGATTCTAGAAGACTGCTTAGAGCAGCTGAAACGGGTTGTGCTAAGTGTTGCAACTTTATTGTGGGTTTTGAACTAACATTTTAATGAGCATTTGAATACACATCAGATGGATAATAATCATCATCAATTTTCCTTTTAATAAAATAAAATACGGTGTCATCTGTCCCAACCAATGCTGCAGTAGTTTCTTTTCCTCCTGCAGGTTGATTTGTTCCTTGAAAAATATTTCCTTAAGCATAGAAAATTCCCTCCTGTTTCCTGATAGTTTGCTTGGAAAGCAGTAGTAAAACCTCAGTGCAAGCCACATAATTATTGTGATAGTAAATGGCAATATGATGCCCACACACTTTCTGGCATTTAATTCCTGTAAGCTTTTGTTATGAAACACTTTGTAATGCAGATCAACACATGCTAAATCAGAGGTTTCCAAACAGACTTTTGCTGTGACAGCACATGTGGCTACAGAAATGCACAGTGGCTGGACTCCTGATGACAGCACTAGTAGCTACTTGAAAGTGTGCTGGCTGTGCACAGTGTTTCTGGTGGCTTCATTTCAGAGATGCTGTGCCAAGCCTGGCACAGCAACTTGAGGATCTTTAGGACAGTAATTTCCATCCCATCTTTTGTCCTGTGAACTATGGAAGAGAAACGAGCATGGAGCAAAGGGACTTGCCTAAAACCAGACTGCAACCAGTGACAACTGGGAAGTACAGTACATGAGGGTTTGAGGACTGTAGTGTATCATCTCTCCGGCTCGCTTATCTACAAGATCCTTCATGACAGGGAGGGAGCAGATGGGATTACTCCACCACCACTGACTGCCCCATTACCAAGCCAGATAGCTGAAACAGAACGAGGCAACATTAGGCTAACACTGCTGTGGAAGCACCCAGGAACAGTAGAGGCAAGCTCCCAGCTTACCCATTTGAAAGGAAGGCAGGTATTGTCACCGAAGGTTTTACTGTGGTCTGTATCTGAGCGAGCAAAATAGAAAGCTGTGTTTCTTTCCTAAAATACCCCAGACAGGACGCCAGGCCATCTTATCACTATGGTATCTAACATTATGTTGATACTGGTGCTGCTAAAGGCAACACAGAAAAGGTTGTCCATGCTTTGAACTTTTATCATTGTTGAGCAGACCCAGGGTCATCTTTGCTGGGGAAAGCCTTTCTCTGCAGCCTCCTGGGACACGCTGCAGTAGCAAGAGATTTGGTCTCTGGAATTCCCATAAAAGAGACTTGACTGACACTTCTTCATCACTGCTAGCAGTCTCACCCTGCAGTGATTTACTGCTTTGAAAGACTCGGGTGATTTTAAGCTGAGAGTGGGTATGCTCACTGGCAAAATTATATACTCTGTAGTGACAAAGTTCATGTCATCTATGCTATGACTTTCATTACTGGTGAAGTTGCTTATGTATGGACAGATTCCTATAGGATCTATAAATATCATAGCTTCCACTGGGATCGAGCTGATTTATGCTCCCTAGAAATTTGGTTCTTTTTGTGGGGAAGACACTGGACTGTGATGTTTTGATTCTCTGTCATAGAGGAAGACTCTGCCTGTGGCAGCTGTGTTGGCTGGAGCACTAGAAGCTAAGCAGTCATTGAATCCACTCTTGAGTAGCTGCAAGAAGCATTCATTAAGGGGAAACCCCTGAATTTGCCAGACCGGTACCATCCATTTGGCTGCACTCTGGCTTTCACTGTGCAGCCTTCCCTCCAGAACCAATGCTGTAGTATCAGCATCACACCAGTGATACGCTGACTTGGGAGACAGGTTGCTTTACAGGTTCTGAAACAGATTGCTGGAGTTCACTCAAGGACAACTGCTCTCATTCAGGTTGTGAAATTGACAGAAACTTGTAACAAATGCAAGTTTGCAAAGTGTGTTTTCTTCCCTCCATAACCAGCAGTTGGAGAACAAGTTTTCTTGTTCAGTGCTGTACTAAGTGTCGACCAGCACAAAGCAAACAGATTGGTGCTTGATCTGCTCGTTGCTGCAATTCCTTTTAAAGGACGTTTATGCTTATTGTGAGAACTCGTGTGTGAGATATGACAGTTATAAACAACTACTCTTTCATCTGTGCAGTCCAGTCTTTGGGTGGTGTTTGGAATATAAAACCATGTGCATAACAACCACCTTCCCCTGAAACAAGACTTTATTTCACATATTTATCTTTCCTGCTTGCATTTGAGAGACTTACAGTCTTCATGTGACAGTTGTCTGAGTGAAAATAAGGTGTGCATCTGGGAGATAGGAGGGTATGGTAATAGGTTACTGGATGACTTTACCTTTGAAATACATCTTTAATGTTAAACATGAGTAGATGAAAATAGGCTAGCACTGGAGCTTTCTAGCTTTTTCTCAGCAGTTGTGATAAATCAAGAGATGGTTTTGACACACACTCTGATAAAATGGCACTTCTGGAGAAATTTCTATATTCTCCTTATGCTATAGCTTTGTGTGATGTGGTCTGAAAGCTCTGACAAGGAGACCCTGCACATTGGTACCACCAGCCAGGGCTCTTGATGCTGCCTTCAGCAAAAATGCTAACATTTTTTTCCTGAACTATGATTTAGCAGCTGTCTTGAAACAGAAACATCTGTGAACAGAACACTGTGGGAGATCAAGCTCTATCTGAGAGGGGTGAGGGGAGGGGGGGGGGGGGAAATAAGTGTCCTCCCAAGCATTCCAAAGGAGGAATAAATCTTAAGTGCTATGCAGAGGCAAAAGTTGAGTCAGCTCCATTGTCACCCAATAGGCAGTGGCAGATCAGCTTCATTTCCCCATTCCATGTTAGCTCAGCTGAACCCATCCTTGGTTTGTTTTACGGCTATTTAGTTAAGTAATCAGGGAGGCCAAAATATTGTTGTACTCCAACTAAGTAATTCCTCTTTGACAGGGAAATGCAATGAATAAATGAGAAAAATTGCTGAAGATGGCTCCCCTGGTGTTAGAGTTGGAAAAAAAGATAGCCAACATTTGAATGAATCCTCACCCCATATATTTAAATCAAAATCTCTGTAACTTAAAAGCTGTTTACAAAAGTGCTGCACACTGCAGACACTCAGCAGTTGTGAGGAAATAAGTACAGTCCCAAGAAAATTCAAATTGGGCACCTGCTATCAGCAATCACTTTAAATAATTTTTACTCTATTTGCTGCTATCTTCTCTAGTCTTACTGCTTTTCCTTACATAGTACAGCTCTGTTCTTAACTTCCATGCTGCTGCATTCCTAATGTCATGCAAAAAAATGCTACAGGACATGTTTCTATCTCACCACATTTAATTTATTTGACATTTATGTCAGAGAGTTGATTTGTGCATTCAAAGTGTCAGCTTTAAATAAACATTTCTCATTTTAATACATTGTGCAAAGTTGCATGTGTTAAAAACCTCACTCACTAACACTGATTTTTGGAAACTACAGCTATTGAATTATCATGATATGCAGTTGTTGAAAAAGAGAGCAAAATAAAACTAGAATCACCCTTGGTTACAGTTCACCTTCTGCCTGCATATGCTGAACTGCAGCTCAGACTAACCAGAGCCAGCATGTTTTGGGGTTCATGATCAGAGGTCAGGAGATACTTGTTGCAGTTCTGCTACTTACTGATTGGCTTTGAATGAGTTTCACTTGTTTCTTTAAGGTTGTCTTCATTATTCAGACAGAATAATTAACAGAATGTTACCTTATCTGTGGTTACAAGAAAACATTTGGAAGTTGAAATACTGTAGAGGCTCTAAGTTTTGAGGCGCAGAACTAAGCAGCCCTGCATTTTTGTTTTGGTATCAGGGAGCTACAGCATTGACAACTTCTGAAAGAGATCTGATAACAGAATGTAAAAAGAAACCTACATGTGATGGATCACTCGCTGCTTCTATGCTTGACCCTGCACTGTGTGGAGCTTATTACCCTCTCCCTGTAAAGCAAAAAGACCTCTCTATTGATGGAAAAAGAAAAACCCCTTGGCCAGTACCAAAGCTGTCCTGAGTGCTTCACAGATGCCTTAATGCAATTGCAAGAGTATGTGGAAATGTTTGCCAAAAATGTGAATGCAACGGTGTTGCATAGATCTTATTTTTATAGAAATAGTAACCACAGGGAGCAGAGTGCAAGACTATTTAGGAGAGTTTGCAGGTAGGTGTAAAACTGTTTCTGTCAATAAAGGACGCATTTTCATGTAGAGAAGCATCATGAAAAAAATAATCTAAGGAGACTCTGCAGTGAAGGAAAGCAAACATGCCTTTTGGTATAGACAGAAACAGGAAGACAAGAAAGATGAAAGATGTGTCATTTATCCAAAAGCAATTAAGACACTATCCATTACTTGGCAATTATATGGCTCTTTCAAATACAGGGAGGAAAAAGTCAGCATTCACTCTTTGAACTTTTCTCTTGGCATTCTTGAGGTCATTATTACTTAGGTTCATGAAAGCAATAAGTACTGAGCAATAGAGGCAGGGAAGATAAATGAACTTATACTTCCAGGCCCTAAGGGATTACAGGATCTTCCCTTACAGGGGCAGGAAGGACCAGACAGTGTGTGTGTCCCCAGGCTCCAAAAATCTTCTGGTTATTCTGATCAGTCAACAAGTGCTAACTATTCAGGGTCCCTACAAAACCTTAGTATTCCCTTATTTCCACTCCAATGAAGTACTTTAATCAATATTTCCCTTGTAGCAGCAGCTCAAGTAGAAGGGGAAAAAAAAAAGGTAATATGACACAGGAAAACAAGACATTCTGTGAGAGGAATGGCAACAGCTTCTCTTAAAAAAGTAACAAAGACTGCCCCAATCTGATCACTCTATGGCACAAAACCCAAAGCAAACCCCACAGACAGAGCAGAGGGAAATTGAAGACTAGGAAGCGCTTGCAGGGCTTTGAAAGGCAACATCCATTCCACCTGGCTTCTAGTTGTTTAAAGATTTTCCTTAACAGTGCTCCAGTGCTACACTAGGCATGGTTATTTCTGTACTGTGCTACTGGTGCTCGCTTGGTGATGATGAGGCCAAGGTATATGTGTCAGACTTTGATAAGAAAATACGGATGGTGGGAGACTTCAGTTACACCGTGGCATGTTCACAAATGCTGTTAAATAGCATAACATCCATCTAACAGCCCCGCTGGGTATGTGAAACTTAATGAGCTGACAAAAAGGAGAACACACTAGATCTCCAATCAGTGTTGTCAAAGCATTAACTGTCCCAACACCCAGCTAGATAATTTTCATGTCTTTACAGAAATAGCATCTTTCATGGAAAACAAGAAATGGAATAATTTTTACTTTCTTTCAGGCAACTCATATGTCATTTGGGATACTCGTTTAGATGCAGAAAAAGACAAACTTACTGAGCCAGAAGGTAGAGTACATTCAAATTCAAGAGCTTTATAAATTATTTTCATACATAATTAATTTGTTAGTGTTAGTTGTTAGACAATTCTATTTAAATTTCAATTCAATATTAAGTAAATTTCCATTGGTTAATAACCGTATTGTATAAATACAGTGATGTGCAGATAATTTGGGTCTTAAATACACATTTTAGGAAATAAAGCTGCAATATTTTCAAAATTAATCATAATTTTCTCATTTATTGATGAGTATTAACAAAATAAGACAGCAGAAATGTGAATTATTAGTGTAGTCTTATCTGTTGTTGGAAACATTAAATAGGACATAAATGATGCTGTCACGGTGCTAACTAACTCTTCACACTAAACATAGTTCTGTTAGTGATAGTCTCACTGTTTCATGGCCTAGCAGTTTTGGGTAAACGTGTACTCCACTTTTTATGAAGTAACAGAACTGGTTTGCCAAGACTCTTCATGTTGGTTTAGTTTCCTCTCCTCTGTCAGGGATAGACCAAGAAAGTGGCATTTGACTTTTGCATGCTTTTGGCAAGATTTGAATCAGGATTTTGTAGACCTTACAAGCAGTGACTTCAGCTGCTTTTTGGTAAGAGGAACTTGCCCTCGAATGTTTCCTCCATTTTGTAGTATACAATTGGGAAAAGGATTAGCCATGTCCAAACTCCTATATGACACAAACTCAAAATAGCTGAAGGAGGGGAAATAGCAGCTAATGTTTAGATTTAGTCCATGGATACATGGATTGCATTAGAAGCTTTGGCCTTGTTCCAGCTTGTGTATGAACCTTGCACAGCATTTGTGAAGTGCTCAGCATCAGTTTGAACACACCAAGTGGAACAGGGACCTCCAGCATTCTCCTACCTTCCTGCTCTGTCTCCTGAATACGTGAGAGTGGGAAGCTGGCATGCTCCCAGGGAGCTTCTGCTTCCTCCCACTCGCAACAGACCAATACAACAATCTATAACCCATCTCATGCATTAAAAGTCCTGAAGTTAGGGTTGATCATTAGGTAACAATGCCAGATACTGCTAGTGGAAGAGTCCTTCTGACCAAGTCACTATCAGGCACTCTGTTTCTTTGATTCTGTTGTTTGTGTTGGATTATTTTTTAGGTAATGTATTTTTAAGGTAACAGTATATATACTTCAAGCACAGAAAGCTTATTTGAAATTTTGCTTTGAACTGTAATGTTCCTCTCAGTCTCTAAACAGTCATGTTGTGAAATCAACTACGTGCCCAGAAGCAGAGTCTTTGTCTTGCAAAGGCAGAGCTGGTTCTGTAGATTAGTGTAATACTGAGACAAGTCGGTGAGTGGCTCCTAAAACTGTAAGGTTGTTTGTTTGGATGTTTGCCCTCAGTATATGGCACAAAGGAAGGCGTGAAATTTCTCTTAGCCTTCCTAGAAGTCTAAGGAAACTGATTAATAACTTTTTTTTTTGTCTCTTCTTTGCTGATATACAAAGAAATTAAGTAACGGTTTACTAGATCTTCAATAATACTTGATGGGTTTGCAAGTGCTCCCTCCTCTTGTTCACTTCCAGATGTAAATGAAACCCATGGTCTCTGTCTAAACAGGCTGGGATCCAGGCTTGCAAATTTGGCCTAGAATGGGGAACATTAGGCTCCTCAGACAGCAGATCCTCGGGAACAAACTTTTTCAGTGAACAGCTCCTGGCGAGAACAAATTTGATACAGAAGTGGTCTGAACGTGTTCATGTCTCACCCAAGACTGTAGTAAGTTAAATGGCATATTCAAAGGTTTGTGTCAGAGGATCAGAGAGGGTAAATCCACTGGGAATGATGAAGTGTTTCTGTCAAAGACTGAGGAAACAGACATCACAAGAAGCTTGTCTGGTTTTCCTCAATTGTATCAGTTAATTTAGGAAGAGATATTAGCTTTGCCTACAAAAATTACCCCAAAGGATTTTACTAGTAACGTAACTGCTAGCTAGGATTCAGTATGAACTACCCAAACATGGTATTAGTGAAAGGTACTACCTGTTTAAGCAGAGATATGAAGTATTAAATTCTGTTGTATTGGATTGATTTCCCATGCACCTTGTGTTTTAACAATATACTAATCTTCTCAGCCTTTCACCCCTTTCAGTGAAAGTTCTTACTGTTTTCAGAATGTGGGTGGTTGTCATTTCTCCAAGTGGAAAAAAATCCAAAACTTGTTAAGGTAGTATAAACTAGACACCCCAAACCAAACAAAAAATTGTGTTTCATATGAAAAAATACCAGCTTTGGTACTTGTAATTAAACTAAAGGAGCAGTGTCTTTTTCATAGCTAAGACTTCATCCACTACTTAACGCAATACCTGATTTCCTTCACTTCTGCTTTATTCCACCGATATTTATCTCCTTACTTGTCTCATTTTTCCACTTGGGCACCTTCTTTGTAAATGGGAGGAACTCCCCTGCCAAACTTCAACCTAACTGTCCTCCAAAAGCCTCCTCAAGGCCTGTCTTTGCTGCACTGCCTACAAATCAGTGTCACCTGGCAGTCTGGAAGCTGGAGGCCATCTGTGAGGATGGTGATTTATGTGAGCATCCCCATCTTCATTGTTATTCATGCCACCTTTTTTCATGCATTTTTCCCTTAGTCACTCAATGTCTTGGGAATATGTAATGCAAAGTCTCTCGGGTGGGAACTGCCTAAAATAATGAATATAAGGTGCAAAATAGATGCAGAGCTTTACAACAAATATGTTGAGAAATGATAATGTGTATGAAGTGTATATTAGTCAAAACAAGATTGCATCAAATATAATTACAGAGGAGGACATATCTACCAAAATATGAAGGATGTATCACTGACATAGCTAAACACTGGAAGGACTTCAGTGACTGAAATAATTCATAAACTTCAAAGCTAGACAAACCTCCATCCAACTCGGGGTAACCTTGAAGCTTTACTGTATTTTCTTGTCTTTCACAGCCCTTGGGGTGCACCAGAGATTTGACAGTTTTGGGACACATCCTGTTTCACATGGTGAAACCCCCAGCACAAGTGGCTGAGAGAAAAGGGGACATGTATGACAGATTTTTTTTTTCTGGTAGATCTGTTCCATGTGGGGCTCCTTTGTCCCAGAGAGTTCTCAAGGGGCACGCTAGGAAAGTGTTATGGCTGCCATGTGTCTCTGGAAAGAGAAGCATTCACACTTCTGTAAAACTATATTAGGCCAAGATAGGAAAATATTTAACTAGGAATTGCTTAAATCTGTGTAAATAGAACTTGTTATGTAAATCAGAAAATACATTGTGTACCTGTGTCTAGTAAGCTTAAAATTAATGTAGTGGTAGCTCAAACATTTTAGAGGAACATACTATATTCAAGAACAGAGGTCTAATCCTGCCATCACAGAAGCAATAGTGGAGTGCTGACATAGTTAGGACAGAATTCCTAAACTGTTAAGTGAAAATGATTTGTTTTTCATAGCCTTAGATGACACATGTTCTCTACATTGCCCTTGTTCTGCCTTTCTATGCTTCTGTTCTATGCTCCTGCATTTCCATGTGCTGTAGTAGCAGTCTGAGGTGACTTTGGAAAAAGCTGGCTTATCTATGCACAGAGCTGTGCTGCAGAATCAGCCTAGCCTTTTTTGATTTATTTTTCAAAGCCTTTCTGCATGGTTTCTGTCTTGATTTTCTTGTCAACATGATTTAGTACAGATCTCTGGGGGTGCCGTGTGCATTACATGAAACGAGTGTTATTGTTGTCTGAGCTTCTCTTTGTGGAACTGTTTTATGCTACATGCATTAATAATGTCAAACTTCTGAAGTAAAATCTCTTGGAACAATCTAAAGCTGCCTTTGCAGAGCAATCTCTTCATTTTTCCCTGTAGTCTTAATTTTACTCCGTTCCTTGCTTCCACTGAGGAACTGTTTTTAGTTTGAGACTTGGCTGATTAATAGCTTCATGCTCTAATTTGTGCCTGATTTGCTAGCAAGGTGCTGAGCACATTTGGTGAGTCAGTGGGAGTGGCTGGTATTCAGCACTTTTGCAAACCAGGACGCTGACTTCAATGCCTCAGAATGGGTTCAGGAGCCTGATTTAGGCTCCTATTTTTATAAACCAGTGATGACATCCAAATGTATTAACTGGTGTGTTCTTTGAATAATTACAGCTACTACTTTTAAAGAAGATGAAATTACCTAGCCTGGCATTTGTGTGTACAGCACCCTGAGCTTCTCTGAAAATCCTCTCCTGTCCCTTTTATTCAGCATAACTCTGGGCTGGGGTGAACTTCTTTCTTCCATGTATCAGCTTTGCTGAATATGTGCTTGCTTGAAACTGTCATGTCAGAGTAATTGGCACATGGTGACTGCCTTCAAACATGGAGATGGTCAAGTTGCATAGATTTCTGTAACTCTGACTTCCATGCATGAATGTGTGGAATATATTTTGGGCTGCAAAGGGTAAACAATAGCACTAAGACTCTCCATGGTAAGCATTTCTCTAAAAGGCCCTGTGAATCTTTGGTCCTAATGAATCTTTCTTGTCACATATATTTGCCTAATGAACATGTCAGATCCTGAAAATTAGCAAGCTTTTGCAGGTGATGTCTGAGGTGAGCTGCAAAACAAGACAACCTTTGATAGGTGTATGAGTTTGTGTAAGCGTGTGAGGAACTGCTCACGTAAATCCCTGTGCTGCCACAGTGATTTATTACACATGCAAACCTCAGAACATCAAAATGGAACTGTAGCTGTGCTAGCTAGCAGCTGGACCCGGAATGAATGAGTACAATATCATAATTCACTAAAGAAGCTCTGTTCATGTCACAGAACCGGAGAGCAGCGTATGTGTGTTTTATCACCCTAGTAGTGACCTGAGAGTATATAAACAAGTATGTAGTGTATATACTGCTGCTCTGTCCATTGTCATATGCATTAACACATTATTTCTGTGTCATCATATTCCCATTTAACTAGCAAATACAGTCAGGTGGTACTTGGATGAGAGATATCTGGTAATAGTGATTCATGCTTTAACAGGACAGTTCTTTCAAGAATAAAATAAGAGTTTTTAAAACAATCTCTCCAGAACTCTGTACAATGTACAAGTCAGTAAGTAAATACAACTATTTCCACTGGGCTTCAGTTTCTGACAGTGCTCTTTGCCCTTTCATCCAGAGCTTCCCACATTTTTGCTTTGTCACTCAGACCATTCCCTTGTCAAACTGGATCAAACCTACACTGTGCCTTAGAAGCCAATGTGCATCTGCTCTGCCAGTAACTGGAGAGACTGATGGGTCTCAGCCTGGGGAGTCTCTTTTCTAAGAATACCCTGTCCCAAGTTTATATCTCCGCACTACTCTCTTAAGCCATTTCAGTCAGCATGAAAACAACGTTGTCACACAGAGGAGGTGGCAGTACTCAAAGTAATGAAAATATGACCCACATGCAGCAATGTTTTCCATTAGTTACAATTTCAGAGTGGTCTTTCTCTAGAGTGTATTCCACTGGAGTGATTGCAGTCTATTCTAGCTGACAGGCAATGAATGATGTCTAATTGGAAAAGGAATGGCTTTTGCATCTTACCTCAAAAACTGGTAAATGAAATACCATTGACTACCACAACTGTTTGAATACGTTGAAAGAGCCATAGGGCTCAGAACATACAGTGAATTGCAAATGTAAGTAGAAAATAATTAGTGGGTATTATTTCTGCCATTTCCTTTGTCTCTGTTCTTGCAATATCCTACCATCTTTATCTGAATTGGCTGATGCACATGGCCAGATAGGTCAAAGCCCCTTTCTAAGCACTAGGAAAGCTGCACAATATGGATGAAATATGCTCAAACTCTGGAACGGAGAGCCCCAGACTCTGGGACTGGATAACCTCATCCTTCTTGCCACTGGCAGAGACAGTGAGGTGGTGTAGGCTGTGATGCATTGAGAAGCTTACCTGTAATATATATTACTCATACATGTTGCTGTGAGCCATCTTTTCAGGCAGAAAAAATGTGGAATCCCCAGTTGTGTGAAAGGTTGCTTTCTTGCTTGTTTCAGATTAGTTGTAGTTTTGCTCCTGAAGAAGGCAACCTGCTTCAGAAAGGTTTATGATTCCACCTCTCCTGCAACCATCTGTACCTTGGACCAGATGAGTGACTGAATGGTGCCTTGAGCTCCCATACCAAAGAAAATCATGGAATCAACAGGAAATTACCTAGTGTTTTGTACTTGGTCTCATCAGACATAAGAAAGGAGAGCTATTTGAAGAGCATTGCCTTCTGTTTTGAAGGAGCCCAGAGACTGGTCACCAGCACTTAATGGTCCCTGGAGTAAAGACCATAGAACCAATTTGCTATTTTCAAGTTCCCCTGTTTCTCTGTAGACTGAGGTGGCTGGGTGGGATGGCAGTGGGGCTGTGCTGTGCTGTGCTGTGCTGTGCTGTTAGTGGCATGGCAAGCAAACTTGGCAGATGTGGAAACTCATCTTTTCCCCCATCCATACGCACAGATAAACAGAACCCAAATAAATGGAAAAGGTGCATGGTAGGAGGAAAAAGACATGGTCAAGACAACTTGAAGACTGCTGATCCCCCAGCCTTTTCAATGAGGCTGATATGTTGTTTTGTCCTGTTTTTCTCATAAGGCTGCTGGGATCTTGAGCGAATTCAGAGCTCTGTACTCTAATCCTGGAGAAAGGGCCAGCTCTCAAGCATTAACACAAAAATAAGCCTGAATCCTGCTTATCTTGTCAGCTATGACATTTATATCATAGCATGTGCTTCTGTGCACAGCTCTGTGTTCTTGTACATATATCTCATAATTTGTAGATATTTGTGGTTGAAAGATGCAAGCTGCAAAGTAACATCACGGAACTCTGTGAGTTAACATCAGGGATGCTATTTTTCTTACTCTCCCCTTATTTCTTTATCAATTGCTGCTTGAAGTGCTCTCTAATAGTGTAGTAGCCCTGCTGCCAGTTTGAGAACTGCCAGGAAGCTGATGCTTTTATTATGAACTTTCTAGATATGATATTCTTCATTTTTATTGCGTTATAAATCCTGATCATAATGTGTTTGTCTCTTGCTTCTAGGAGTAAGCACTATCTCTTCATTAACTCTTACAGTTACTTGTGAATGCATTATCAAACTCAAGGGATGCTTTGTTCTATTCCAATCTGTGCCCCTTTCAAAGCTCCCCCACGACCTGGGCAGTCCATTTCTCTTTCAGCCCCCATTAATCACTGCCATATGTGCCTCATTTTGCAGCCGATACTCTGGGCCACTCGTGGCTGTTGAGCAAATGTGGCAGACACACATGAGCTGCTGGTCATACTTCACAGAGTGAACAGACCACACACAGACACAACCTCCAAATGCTGGGAAGTCAAAGGGGCTCGTTAATTTAATACGGACCAGAGATGGACTTTTGTTTTTGCACAAAACCTGATTATATGATGATTTATTTTAAAGGGAGATCAGGTCAGATCTCTGTTGATAATACATCCCTAGGAATCTATTTTAATAGGTATCCAGCTTGAGGTTAACCTCATCAGTTTAACTGGAGTTTCACAAGACATGGATTTGGTCTCTTGTTCTTTAAATAAAATATGCTTCACATGGGTGATATAAATCTATTTGCACATTCCAGGATGTGTATAAATAATGTAGCTGCTTTGAGCGGTTCAGTTGGTTCAACATCCAAGTTGCTTAATTGTACAGTTCTTCTAGGTTTGTGTCTGGCTGCTGCAGCGAAGACGGAACAACAAAACACGAAGAAATGTGATGTAGTAATAAAGTAAATGTTTTTTCACCCAGCATATAATTAAGGAGTGAAACTTACTGTTGATGAATGTCATTGAGGCCAAGAGTTTAGCAAGATTCAAAGTGACATTGGATTTTTAGAGGTCCCTCCTGTAATTAAGCACAATAAAGAAAAAACCCCAAGCTTATGAAAAGTTCTGGGTTTCATGATGAAGCCTTAAGTTTGTGACAGTTTTAGGGTGTCAGCTAGTAAACACATCGACTTTTGGAGTTTCTACTATACTTTTCATGGTTCCAGTGTTGGCTTGCCCTGGTGTTTTTCCAGTAACAACTATTTATCCAGTTCACACATCCCAGTTACTTTTTATTTTCTTAGGCTTGTATTCTTGTCTAAAGGTTCCTAAAAGCTGTTGTGTGCCATGCCACTAATACAATTTTGCTATATGACGATGAATTTATTTTTCTTTCTCTTTCCTAATAGTACTAACCCAGATGGGTGTACGTGAAAGAAGACACTGTTGTGTTTCAGGAATATATGCAGATTTATAGACATTTCAAAATGCTAGGGAAATAAATTTCTGTAAGTGTGCAGCACAAAATGAGTAAGGAAGCGATAAATTCTTTCCTGATTTCCAGCACATGCTTTGCATGCCCCACTGGGGCTGCTGGGGAAGTGCAATTCAGTGTTGCCAAACACTTCGCTTTGGCCAGGCCTTTCTTAGTGTGCTCTCCATCCATATTCTGAGGGTGAAGGAAACTCAGGTGCCAATATCATGTGAATAAACCCATCAAGGCCTGGTTCAGCATGCAGCTCACATAATGTGTTGGGCCAGAGGTTTGGAAAACCTTCTGTCTTCCTCTCCTTTCCTGCTTCTAGTCTGAGCTTTAAGTCTTTTGGCAGTACAAACATCTCAGCCTACAGTCCTGCTGCTATGACTCAACCTCGGAGCACAATCATTAAGTGTTTTGCTAGCATCAGGTTTGAACATGTTCACAAATATTGCTCCATCAGAAATGCCGGCACCAATGGCAGGAGTTGTATCTTCAGGTTGAAAGTTACTTTTCAGAGTAGCCATCATACCACTATTCCTTTTGCCAAGGTAATTCTTTCACATCACATTTTCTTCT
Organism: Porphyrio hochstetteri; assembly: GCA_020800305.1. Taxonomy (NCBI): domain Eukaryota; kingdom Metazoa; phylum Chordata; class Aves; order Gruiformes; family Rallidae; genus Porphyrio; species Porphyrio hochstetteri. The sequence goes on from CM036911.1 coordinate 18,245,879, forward strand.
ATGACCCTTTGAATGTTAATCTCTTGAAACCCAGTGCAGCAGGGTTTGTGTCATTGACAATACTCCTTTAAAAACGTCTTTCTCCAGCCCGTCACCATCTAGACTAGTAATTTCTATTAATATGAAAAGTGCATTCAAATTAACATCTGTCATTTTCTGCAAACCACCTCTGATTCTGCTGCAGTAGTCTCTCTTGCACTGTTGCTCCCCACCAACAACTATATTTGCCTAGCCAGTGAAGGCATAGGATAACTCTGTTGATGTACCAAACTCATGAAGGGAAGTGTGTCTTTTTTTTTGAAGCACTGGGAAGATGGTGATAGTCTTTTTTAATGCAATTAATTAGCCATAGCCACCAAGCACCTTTTGCAGACTTAAGTTGCAATGAAATAACAGAGAAATGGATTAAATTTTCCAAGACCACATTTATTACAATCTGTTTATCATAACAGCTAGCATTCAGGCAAATTAAATGCGCAGTGGAAGGCAGAGCAATTTCTTTAATCTCTGTAGCTTTTTGCCTCACCAGAAGATGATGTTGACAAAGTATAACAATTTTCACATAATGCATTGTGCAGCATGGGAACAAGAATATACATATGCACATAAATAAGTATGTAATATGGGTTTTCAAACAGGAATGTACCTGGCAGGCCTATATATGTCCATTGTTTGGGTTGTGACTGTGTCTGACTTTAGTGAATGTGTCCTTATATCAATCACAGTGAAGTTCTTGTTGAAGGAAAAAGCAGAATACACTCCTTGGACGCAGTGCAATAAAATAGCACATGGAAATGTTCCCAAAATGACAGTCACAGCCAGTAGAGCAGAAGTGGTTCTGACGCCATATCCAAATATATTTATTAAGTCAAGCTGTATGACTGATGGTTTTAATGCTTGTTACATTTACATATATTCCCTTAGTTACTGCGCAGAGTATAAATCTGCCCCCAAGCTTCTGGGTAATAATAGCAATCAGACTGAGTTTGCACAGGAGATTTATCATTGTAGTCCAGCATCTACATCAATACCCCCAGGCTTTGCCCCCAGTGTTGTTATCGTCTCTTGACCTCTGGAGCGTGTGTACTAAATGATGCTCAGTCTCTTTTCCTTTGTCCGTCCCATCAGGGTCAGTCAAGCAAGGTGCCAGCTAAATAAGGAAGCTGTTGATCTGTTGGCAATAGTCTTGAAACAGTCTGAGCACAAAGGCAATATTCCACCACTGAAGTACCCCAGTAGTAGCTATGTATGTCACTGTTTAACTCAATGGGGTTTCATATTCATAATCCTTAGGTGGAAGATCTGTATCTCCCTTCTTCAACTGCAGCATATTATGTGTTTTAAATGTTTATTGACTTATTTCTAATAGATATGTTTTCTGTTGATAAACATTCTCAGAAAAAGGCTTTTGTATAGATAGGTTTCCTAAAATACTGTTGTCCTGGTTTCAGCTATGATGGAGTTAAACTTTTTTTTAGCAGTGGATGGAATGCCATGTTTGGGTGTTAGCATGAGAATAGTGCTGATAGCACCCTGATGTTTTCCGATTTGTTGCCGGGCAATCAAGGACCTTTCTCAGCTCTGCATACTTCCTTACTAGTGAGAAAGGAGGGGACGCAGCCAGGACAGGTGATCCGAATTGGCCAAAGAGGATATTCCATACCAGTTACGTCATGTTCGGTATAAGGGGGGACTGGGGGGAAGAGGGGGAGACAACGCCAGGACGTGCAGTTTCTGGGGCGGTCGGGTTGTCCGGGACGGGCTCTAAGCTGTGCGGCCTGAGTTGTGTGGTTTGGTGAGAAATTGCATTGTGAGAAATTGCATTGTGTATCACCAGTTTCATCTATTTTGTGCTTTAAACTTATGTTATTGTTATATCTAGTTTTCTGTTATTGTTTAGTAAACTATCCTTATCCCAACCTGCGTGGTTCTGGTTTCTAGGTTGTGGTTTATTTTCCTCCTTTCTTCCTTCCCTTTTCCCCTTCCCCCAACTTTCCCTCCCCCTTCCTTTTAAAAGTACAAGCGACTGTGTGGGGTGCGGCCCTTGGCTGGGGCAAAACCACGACAGTTATTTTGGCGCCCAACGTGGGGCACGAACGGTTGGGATAACGGTAGATCTGACCCTAACTATCGCAATTAAGATAAGCACTGTTGTTTAAGCAATCTCTGGTCACGATGTTGTGGTATTTATTTACAAGGCTGTGGCAGCAAAACCACCGCATGCTGTATACAATCCTGGCAGGATTCTTTACTCTCTCAGGTCTGTGGCTCCCGTATTTGTTCCCATACTTCATTATAGTGTATTTTATGATATCGGTCTATGATACAATAATATCGATGATCATGAGCTTAAGCTGGTACCTGTATGAGGTTTTGCTGTCCTGTCCATTCTTTGGACAGGGAGGGGTTAATAACAGCAGCCGGTATGGTGGGGGCACTGCTTTCTTTTCCTTTGGGCTAAATACAACAGCTCTTAGGGCAGTTTTTGAAAATCTTCAATATCTCTGGGATATTCAAACTAGCATTTTGCTATTGGTAGGTTTGGTGCAGATGGTTCAGTTTTTGTTATATATCAAGCATAGGTTTATGAATACCACTGAAGAGCTTTCTCCGAGACAGAATAATCACGAGTGGCAGGGCATGTGGCAAAGTATGGGCGAGTACCTAGGTACTTTCTCACGCCCGATGGTTTGGAATTTCACTCCTGAACAGCTACAAGACCCCGATCAAGTGACTGCATACCTAAGGAAAAATTGCTGTAGGTTTCCCAGAGATGGACACCTTACTGCACTGTGCTGGGCTCTGGCCACTATTTATCAAACACTGCTTGATAGCAGGCAGCACTGTCAGCACTGTCAGCACTGTCAGGGAGAAGGGAAAGGAAACAGACTGGCAGATACTATAGCTGCTGCAACCACTGGGGCTGACACTGCAGCTACTGCAACCCCTGTGACCGACACTGCAGCTACTGTAATCTCTACAGCAGACACTGCAGATGATCCGAAAAACCAATCCACACCAGTGTCTGTTGCTCCCGTACAAAAGAGGAAAGGCACAAAGAAATCAGTTCGTATAGTGACGGATAAGGATGATGATCAACCGGGATCATCTCGAGGATATCAGGATGAGGCAGAACCAGAGATTGTTACCCGATCCCTGACTCTGAGTGAGCTGCGTGAGGTTCGAAAAGATTTCACTCGCCACCCAAGTGAGCACATTATCACTTGGTTGCTCCGATGTTGGGATCACGGGGCCAGTAGTTTGGAATTAGAAGGCAGAGAGGCCAAGCAGTTGGGATCCCTAGCTAGAGAAGGAGGAATTGACAAAGCAATTGGGAGGAGGCCGGAAATCCTCAGCCTCTGGAGGCGACTACTGTCAAGTGTGAAGGAAAGATATCCCATAAAGGAATATATTACATGCCAGACACCTAAGTGTAACAGCATAGAGACATCTGTCCAGCACCTGAGAGAATTAGCTGTACGGGAGATAATTTATTATGATCTGGACAATTCACGGCTTCCCTCTGATCCCGATGAAGTCCTATGCACTCCAGATATGTGGCGTAAGGTTGTACGAAGTGCACCAGCAGGGTATACCAATTCACTGGCAGCAATTGACTGGAATGATACGAATCCGCCAACCGTAAATGAGGTGGCCTGCCGACTCCGGAAATACCAAGACAATGTTTCCCTCTCCGTCATTGCAGCAGTAGAGAAACTGGTTCAACGACTTGACAACAATGTGTCCAACTCCCAACCCGTATGGAGCAATGTTGCAGCTACTGGGAGAAAGCGTCCATCGTTCCAAGAGGGAGAATACACACCACGACGTACATTGTGGTTTTACCTGCTTGATCATGGAGAGGACATGAGGAAATGGGATATGCAGCCCACCTCAGCCCTTCGAGCACGAGTAAATGAGCTGCGGGGTAAAACATTCGCACAACGAGATTCTGCCAGGAAGAAGGCTGCACCAGTTTCTACTGGGCAGTTCCCTAGACCAACTGGAAGGCCTACCTATATGTCTGATGTGCCTGATCCTTTTGAAGGGACCTCTAAGTCCTTTATGCAACCAGTGGAAAACAAATATGATCAGCAGCAATAGAGGGGCCCTGCCTCCAGCCAGGTGGAGGAGAGGGACAATCGGGTTTATTGGACTGTGTGGATCCGATGGCCTGGCACGTCAGACCCACAAGAGTACAAAGCTCTGGTGGATACTGGTGCCCAGTGTACTCTAATGCCATCGAATCATGAAGGGGTAGAACCTGTTTGTATTTCTGGAGTGACAGGGGGATCCCAACAACTAACTGTGCTAGAGGCTGAGGTGAGCCTAACTGGGAAGGACTGGGAAAAACACCCCATTGTGACTGGTCCAGAAGCTCCGTGCATTTTAGGTATAGATTATCTACGTAGAGGGTATTTTAAAGACCCAAAAGGGTACCGATGGGCTTTTGGAATAGCTGCTTTGGAAACAGAAGAAATTGAACAATTGTGTGCCTTGCCTGGACTCTCGGAGGATTCTGCTGTTGTGGGGTTGTTGAAGGGTGAAGAACAGCAAGTGCCAGTTGCTACGACGACGGTGCACAGACGACAATACCGTACTAACCGAGATTCCCTGATTCCCATCCATAAGCTGATTCGTCAACTGGAGGATCAGGGAGTGATCAGCCGAACCCACTCACCCTTTAATAGTCCCATATGGCCAGTGAGGAAGTCCAATGGAGAGTGGAGGCTGACAGTAGATTATCGTGGCCTAAATGAAGTCACTCCAGGTATGAGTGCTGCTGTGCCAGACATGTTAGAGCTCCAGTATGAATTGGAATCGAAGGCAGCCAAGTGGTACGCCACAATCGACATTGCGAATGCTTTCTTCTCGATCCCACTGGCGCCAGAGTGCAGGCCACAGTTTGCTTTCACTTGGAGAGGCATCCAATACACGTGGAATCGTCTGCCCCAGGGGTGGAAACATAGCCCCACCATCTGCCATGGACTAATCCAGAATACACTGGAAAAGGGTGAAGCACCAGAGCACCTGCAGTATATTGATGACATCATTGTATGGGGCAACACAGCAGAGGAAGTTTTTGAAAAAGGAAACAGGGTAATTAAAATCCTTTTAGAAGCCGGTTTTGCTATAAAACGAAGTAAAGTCAAGGGGCCTACGCGAGAAATCCAGTTTTTAGGAATAAAATGGCAGGATGGGCGTCGTCACATCCCAATGGACATTATTAATAAAATAGCAGCTATGTCTCCACCAAGCAACAAAAAGGAAACACAAGCTTTCTTAGGTGTTATAGGTTTTTGGCGACTGCATGTCCCAAACTACAGTCTCATTGTGAGCCCACTCTACCATGTAACTCGAAAGAAGAATGATTTCCAATGGGGCCCTGAGCAACAGCAAGCCTTTGAGCAGATCAAACGCGAGATAGTCCATGCAGTGGCCCTTGGGCCTGTCCGGACAGGGACAGATATTAAAAATGTGCTCTACACTGCAGCTGGGGAGAACGGCCCGACCTGGAGTCTCTGGCAGAAAGCACAAGGGGAGACTCGAGGTCGACCGCTGGGGTTTTGGAGTCGGGCCTACAAAGGATCTGAGGCCAATTATACTCCAACAGAAAAGGAAGTACTGGCCGCCTACGAAGGGGTTCGAGCCGCCTCAGAAGTGATTGGAACTGAAGCCCAGCTCCTCCTGGCACCCCAACTGCCGGTGCTGGGCTGGATGTTCAAAGGGAAGGTTCCTTCTACACACCATGCCACTGATGCTACGTGGAGCAAGTGGGTTGCACTAATTACACAGCGGGCTCGAATAGGAAACCCCAATCGCCCAGGAATTGTGGAGGTGATCACAGACTGGCCAGAAGGCAAAGATTTTGGGATGTCACCAGAGGATGAGGAGGTAACACGCGCTGAAGAAGCCCCACCCTACAACGAACTGCCAGAGAATGAGAAGCGATATGCCCTGTTCACTGATGGGTCTTGTCGCATTGTGGGTAAGCATCGGAGATGGAAAGCCGCTGTATGGAATCCTATAAGAAGAGTAGCAGAAGCCACTGAAGGAAAAGGTGAATCAAGCCAGTTCGCTGAGGTGAAGGCCATCCAGTTAGCCCTGGACATTGCTGAGAGAGAAAAGTGGCCAAGGCTCTACCTTTATACTGATTCATGGATGGTGGCGAATGCCCTGTGGGGGTGGTTGCAGCAGTGGAAAAAGAACAACTGGCAGCGTAGAGGCAAACCTATATGGGCTGATGACTTATGGCAAGATATCTCTGCTCGGTTAGAGAAACTTGTTGTAAAGGTACGTCATGTCGACGCCCATGTACCTAAGAGTCGGGCCATGGAGGAACATGAAAACAACCATCAGGTAGATAAGGCTGCTAGGATTAAAGTGGCTCAGGTAGATCTAGACTGGCAACGTAAGGGTGAATTATTCATGGCTCGATGGGCTCATGATACCTCGGGTCATCAAGGGAGAGATGCAACATATAGATGGGCTCGGGATCGAGGGGTGGACTTGACCATGGACGCCATCGCACAAGTTGTCCACGAATGTGAGACATGTGCTGCAATCAAGCAAGCTAAGCGGTTAAAGCCCCTTTGGTATGGAGGACGGTGGATGAAATATAAATATGGGGAGGCTTGGCAGATTGATTACATCACCCTCCCACAAACCCGCCATGGCAAACGTTATGTGCTTACAATGGTGGAGGCAACTACCGGCTGGCTAGAAACATATCCCGTACCCCATGCCACTGCTCGAAATACAATTCTGGGCCTTGAAAGGCAAGTCCTCTGGCGACATGGTACTCCAGAAAGAATTGAGTCAGACAATGGGACTCATTTCCGAAACACTCTTATAGACACCTGGGCCAAAGAGCATGGCATTGAGTGGGTGTACCACATTCCTTACCATGCACCGGCCTCTGGGAAAATTGAACGATATAATGGACTTTTAAAAACTACACTGAAAGCAATGTGTGGTGGGACATTCAAGCATTGGGATACACATTTGGCCCAAGCCACGTGGTTAGTTAACTCTAGGGGATCTACCAATCGGGCTGGCCCTGCCCAGTCAAAATTTCCACGTACTGTAGAGGGAGACAGAGTGCCAGTAGTGCATATGAAGAGTGTATTGGGAAAGAGAGTTTGGGTCATTCCTGCTTCAGGCAAAGGTAAACCCATGTCTGGAATTGTTTTTGCTCAAGGACCTGGCTGTACTTGGTGGGTAATGCAGAGGGATGGAGAAGTTCGATGTGTACCTCAAGGGGATTTGATTTTGGGTGAGAATAGCCAATATAATTAATAAAGTAGAAATTATAATAATTGCCAAATAATCCATTATTGTATATTCATTATTGTTATGATTGCTGTATGTTGTACCATAGCATTATAGCCGGTGTCATATAAGTTAATGAAGAATGAGTGCCATGATGATGGAACTAAAGCCTGGCCTCTCAAGAACTTTTTGCTCCCGTTGAAAATAAACTCTGACCCACAGACTATGAGCATGGACCATGCCAGGTGTATCAGTCAAGAGCCTGAGATGCAGCGTGCAACGAGCCAATGGAACATACAACTATCCTGAGAAACTGTTACGACAAATGGAGCCTGGAAATCATGGACTAAATGAACTCAACAACTTCAGAGGGATGATTCACAGACTGAGGGAATAAGATCTGTATGCACATATGTGTGCATACATGTGTACATACATATATGGGTGTGTGAAACACGAAATTGGTTGTACCCAAAGAAAATTGTTGGATCTGGTCATGACGTAAATGGTATGGAATAAGGGGTGGATAATGTCCTGGTTTCAGCTATGATGGAGTTAAACTTTTTTTTAGCAGTGGATGGAATGCCATGTTTGGGTGTTAGCATGAGAATAGTGCTGATAGCACCCTGATGTTTTCCGATTTGTTGCCGGGCAATCAAGGACCTTTCTCAGCTCTGCATACTTCCTTACTAGTGAGAAAGGAGGGGACGCAGCCAGGACAGGTGATCCGAATTGGCCAAAGAGGATATTCCATACCAGTTACGTCATGTTCGGTATAAGGGGGGACTGGGGGGAAGAGGGGGAGACAACGCCAGGACGTGCAGTTTCTGGGGCGGTCGGGTTGTCCGGGACGGGCTCTAAGCTGTGCGGCCTGAGTTGTGTGGTTTGGTGAGAAATTCCATTGTGTATCACCAGTTTCATCTATTTTGTGCTTTAAACTTATGTTATTGTTATATCTAGTTTTCTGTTATTGTTTAGTAAACTATCCTTATCCCAACCTGCGTGGTTCTGGTTTCTAGGTTGTGGTTTATTTTCCTCCTTTCTTCCTTCCCTTTTCCCCTTCCCCCAACTTTCCCTCCCCCTTCCTTTTAAAAGTACAAGCGACTGTGTGGGGTGCGGCCCTTGGCTGGGGCAAAACCACGACAACTGTGCAGTCCCAAAGGGAAGCATTAGTTTAGCAACAAACAGAAGCGCTGGGATTGCAAAATCATTTTGTGTTCTGTCCGAGGTTCATGGCTTTGTTAAGACTATGTGCTGGTCATTTAATTTTCTGTCTTTCAGAAATAATGAGTTTTACTTTCCACCTGAAACTGACTTGAAAGCTGCAGAGGAAAGTTGACTCCCAGATGAATCCCAAATTAAATATCAGAAGTATTCCTATATGCTTATAAGGCATATGCCATGAAGATGTTGCTCTTTGATCTTTTGTGTTTGCCATATAAAGCACCCACACTCCCTGAGTGGAGCAGTTTGTTCAGTAAACAAGTAACAGTGAAAGTCCAGTGACCTGGGTATGTAATTCTCTGTAATTTGCATACATTTACTTCAAACAAAGGCTAGTATAATGACTTGATACAATCTAAACATCTCAGAACATTAGGGATTCCATAGACACAGCTTACTTTTCACTCATCATTTTTAAGACTGAGACAGACTGTGTAGAAGAACACAAATGTGAGGACTCACAAGTTCTGGTTGACATTTTGTGATAACTTTTAAACGAGTATTGCCTTGCAGTTTTCCCTTTTGTCCCTTAATTGGAATGAAACATCATTTAAAGAGGTGGCAGAGCAGGAGGTGTGCTCTGTCCTAGGACTTTAATACTGGTATCTTAGCTTAAGACACTTGGTAGATCAGCTGTTGGGAAGGAAGTCCATGTCTGAGGTTTGTAAACAGACTTATTTTAACTCAGTGGGATGATGGCTACTTAGAAGACTGGAAAATACTGATTTTCAGAGCGTGGATTACATTGATAGCTTTGGGAATAGAAAGAGAAAAGGGTTGACTCAACAAGGCGCTATACTTAAATGTGACGTGAAGAATACAAAGGCCTAGAACTAACCTGGGTACTGAAAGCAGGCTACCCATGACAGGCTAGGACTCGGCAGAAGTTAACTTTTCCAGCTTTCCTAGATTGGTCAAAGGGCAAATGATTTTTTATTACTTTTCTCTGTCCCTGGCATTATATGGGTTTCATGTTAAATGCCCGCCCATTAGGATAAAAAAAGGATATTTTGGGAGCTTGGGAATGGCAAAGGACTCTGCAGCTCTAAATAAGTCCCTGAGAGATGTTTTGAGTTGGGCTTTTGAATGAAGCTTTCTGGGTTAGTTTAGCTTACAATTTAAGGCAGAGAAGTGGAGTATTCACACCATATTACTTTATTATTTGATGAAAAAAAATTGAAAAATATCTATGTAATAGCTGGACTGTGAAAATTAGTTCAATAATGCTCCCAAAATGTCTTTAGAGCCTTTATGGAAAGCAAGATTGTGATGATGAGTATTCTTATTTCAAATGTTGAGTGTTAAGTTTACAACTGTTAATTATAATTTTTAATCAAGATATATCCGAGCTTAGACAGAATCATAGAATCATGGAATGATTTGAATTTTGAAATAATAATAGTCATCATCATAATCTTGCTTTCCATTAGATCTAATATTATGTATAAGCTTAAATCTCCACGAAGAAGGAGAGATGAAGTGATCTAATTTTTCTAATGCTATTTTTTTCTCAGCCTTAGCTTTGTTTCTGGTTTTGTTTCTGTCTGTTTAATGTTGCTGTGCTCACTTCCTTCACACTGCAACTGTTTTAGGCGTGCTGGGTATAGATAAAGATTCCTTCGTGGTTGACAGAAATACAAACACAAAGCAAATTAAGTCCCAGCAGAGAATAAGTGTTTTGTTACCCTCTCAAATTGCTTTCAAGACTTCAGTTTTACAAGTGAAAATACTGAGAAATAAACCTGGCTGCCAGCATGCTGAGTAGGAATTCACAAGTCAGAAATTTGGTGATGGGCCTTGGTCTAAAGTATTACAAGCTTAGGTTCTCTTGCTTGCCCAATTTCCAAGTATGTTTAAATTCAACACATCTCTTGGGTCATTTCTTTACCAATCTTTTGGTTAAAAACCAAAAGAAAAAAAAAAAAAGAAATCCAAAGAAGGCAAAAATCCTAGAAGAAATATCAGAACTTTTCCAGATTTGTGCAATTAATTTTGCATTTAAAATTAAAAATTAGACTACAGAAGCTGGGTTTGTATTTCACCCAAAGAAATCAGCCTTAAATAGCTCTGAATGAAGAAAAAAAAAAATCTATCACCTGTACTTTTGCTCTTCCATTTGTCCATGTAAGCAATTACATCTGTCCCTAAACCTACACTCTTTCAGCAATTTCACTTTTAAAATCTGCCCCCAACAACACAGCTCATCTTTTCCTACAGGTTTTCAAAGGGTCTTTTTTTAATTTCTTCACTTTACTTTCCCAGGGAGAATGGGGCAACAATGGGCAGAGGAGCCCTCTCAATTCCTCCATGAATGGAAGGGAAGGAATTGTCCTGAGCCACAGACTATTTCTGCTCTTTTAAGGTAGGAAAAATATAAAATCTTGGAAAGGGGGGAATCACAGGATAGGCAGCCAATCTGATTAAGATATTTTTACTGCTAGTCATGGATATTGTGTGGCATTATTGATTGCTTAGCATTTTCCTCACTGTTTACTTTTGAGATCTGGTACACTTTATGCCTTGCACCAGCTTAAGTTTCCAGGTAGTTAAAGCTATTTTGCTACTGGGAAAGATAGACGGGAGAAGTCTCCCTACTTCTGAAGCTTATTGTTTCCTAGGTCAGATATGTGCCCTCTTTAGGATAGGATGTCCCTATGAATTCTGATTATCAATGAGAACGTATGAATGAAAGAAAAAATATGCTTAGAATTGCTCAACCCAAAACCTGAAATGCACTTGGACTCTGTTTCTACTCCTTTAATGTTGTTTTTATTTGCTGATAAACATTCTAGTCTGTTGTCAGAACTATTCCTCACAGCAAAAAGTTGAAGTAGCCATTATAATGCATTTATGGAAAGTGTTTCAGGTTCATGAATTATTACTATTTGTATGGAAAAACTTACTGTAAGCATCATCTGTATTTTACCAGGGAATATGACATTATGTGTTAAAATGATAAGCTGTGTTTAACAAAGATGGCTTTATGATGTTCTCTGTGTGTACGTGTGTGTGTGTGTGTATTAATAGATATGAATGACCTTGCATAACCTGCCAAAGAAGAATGAGTAGTTGAAATGGTTTAATAATTAACTAGTCCAGACAGAAACATGAGGAGAGGCTGAGGTCCCTTGGTTTGTACAGCTTGGAGAAAAGGATGCTGAGGGGAGACCTCATCGTTATCTATGCCTTCCTGACAGGGGGGAGCGAAGGAGCAGGCACAGGTCTCCTCTCTTTGGTGACCAGTGATACCAAGGGAATGGTATGAAGCTGTGGCAGGGGAGGTTTATGTTGGATATTAAGAAGAGGTTCTTTACTGAGAGGGTGGTTGGGCAGTGGAACAGGCTCCCCAGGGAAGTGGCTCACAGCACAGAGCTTGACTGAGTTCAAGAAGCATCTGGACAATGCACTCAAGTCACATGCGCTGTTCCTTGGCCCTGTGTGGAGCCAGGAGTAGGGCTTGATGATCCTTATGGGTCCCTTCCAACTCAGAATATTCTATGATTCACCCACACACCCTGTCATAACTGCAGAGCAAGACACTCCCTTTGAGGGAGCATGGATTTCTTGCACTTAAGGTCTACAATAGACTCAGGCAAATAAAAATGTTCTTGACTTTCTGCACTAGGGATAGGGAACATGCCTGTGGACACTGGTATGTGTGGCAGCCCTTTCTTGAATTGAAGGGGCTGGAAATATGGGCAATGTGGTAAAGCAGACAAGTGTTGCATACAGGGCTGCATGCAGTAGTAGTGAAGCTGGAAACAGCCAGGTCTCTGAATGATTACATCTATATATCCTCCTCCATACCACCCTGGCTACCAGACAGAGGGAAGAAATAGGCTGTGGTGGTAGGAGACAGAGAAGGAAAAGTTAAACATTATCTCTGCTCAGAAGAAAACTATCTTGGTTTGCAGAGCCTGCTTTGCTTGCTCCCTTCACATATCTCCCAGCAAGAGAAGTGTTAAGCCAGCATTCAGAGCCCTCATATCTCCTGGGATTTGGAATATAACAACAGATGCCAAGGTTATCTTTGTCCTATCTCTCCAGTGAGGCTCTAGAGCAAGCATAAACAGAATGCTATTTTCTTTCCTTGTTATTAACAATACCAGTAAGAATTCTAGTTCTTTACAGTGAATCCACTTATGACAAATAAAGGTAGTGGGACTCTCTAGACATTCTAAAATGGTTTAAAGGTAACTAAGAGTCTTTTGAGAACAAATAAAGGCTGCACATTGAATAAGTGCAAATCTTTTTTCCTAACGGATTTCCAGGAGATGATGCTGTCTTGACCCCTTCTGTATCAGCTGGGAGTCTCACCACAGCAGCCTTTACCACAGCCACAATTGTAAACCATGGCATAAAATCCTTGTGCTATTCAAGATCACCTCATAGCTGAACCTTTCCACAATGTAGTTTCTCTGCTTCCCTTGTTTGTTTGTGAAAATGTGGTATAAATCACCATAATCCTAGTGTAATAACTTGTAATGGTTCTGATGCAAAACCAAGGCAGTGCCGCTTAGAGAATAGGTGATGAAATTGGGACTAAGAAAGCCTGGGATCTTTGCTCTGCTCTGCCACTGGTCTGTCGAGTGACCACGGCCATATTGCCACTCTGCCTCAGCTTCTCCATTTGTAAAATAGCTTCAAATTGTTCAGTTTGCATTTGCTGACCATGGATGTGGATGGTGGTCTGTGATATAAATAAGGTGGCTTCTGGCTCTTAATTTTTTCCTGTTTTTATGGCCGACATTCTTCACTTCTTTGTACTCCATGTCATCATTTCAACTCTGGACTTTTCATACAAGACTAAATGGGAAAGAGCTCCTTCCTTGATAGTAGCCCATATGGGTTAGCTAAGATACAATGTCAACAGGAAAAGCAGGGTGGTGGAGATCCAGGCCATTCATCCTGACAGCAGAAACAAATGTGTCTCACTTTTGCCCTATTATTTACTCAAGGAGAAAACAAAACAATAGAGATGGGAAAAGATCTGAAAGAGCTGTCACAGATCAAGTGCACCATGCCAATAATTTGAAGGATTAAGGACTCCAAGCCATATGTACTGACACAATAGCCAGGGCCATCCTGTTCACTGAGTTCATGGATTAGAGGGATGTTTCATATGATTCTGGTTTTCTTTTCAACTCGGGTTGAACAAACAGCCCGTGTGCTTGCAAATCCGTTGTTAGCAATGCAAAAAGTCAATTCAATTTCCCTTTCACTGCACTCTTATAATTTTGCCTTTGGAAAATGTAGCTGTTGCTCTGTCTGGTGCCTTCATGGAACCAGCATGACTTTATGTCTGGTTTAAATACTGTGATGGTGAACAGTGGGAGCCCAGAAGAGGGGGCCTGGAGTCAGCATACCTGCAAGCTGCTGTCTTAAAAAGTGGGGTAGTTCACCCTCAAAGTGCACTTTTGCTCATACTATGGCAGGGTTTGGGATCAGTGCTGTCACAGATTTTATGTTAGAATTGTCTTTATTTTACGGATAAAAAGATGACATTGCTTTACTGCTGTGGAAGGTTTATCTGGGTTTGAGTCAAGCGGGGATTTTTCTTCTGCTCACATCAGAGCCAGCATGCAGCCAGCAAACTCTGACCTGGCCAGTTCCAGTGCCACCTTATGCAGGGAATCCCCATTCCAGCACTAAATGGCAGCATTGGGCCTGTTCATGCAAAGACCCAATGTGTGCCTCCTCTGACATCATCTAGAGGCACAGTTTGTTTGGGAATTTCTTGATCATTGTGATAAATTCTTGTCATCATAAAAGATGATCACAGAAGTCCCACAAATTTCAGTAAGTTAGGAGTATTTATGCCTGTGTATTTATTACATATGAATATTTGTCATTGAGAATCTACCAAATTACGTGGTTTGTTAGGACACAGAAAAAATTGGAGGGAGGTATTACAGTTCCTGGAACCAGTATGTGGACTTAAATGCTAGCTGTCTAGTGAAGGGTCACTTTTTTTTAACTCACAGTTCAAAATTTCAGTGGAAATCATGGGGAAAAGCAAATATGTGTTGTAGCCAAAGTCTTCCTAATAACTAGGATTGCGATATACTTTTAAATGCTTTTTGTCTGTGTTGCTCCCTAATCTGTTTATCTGTGTTTTCTCATACCAGTTATTTAGCCATTACATTTATCTTGTTTGGTGAGGGTATTTAGGTTAGTATTAAAATTCCAAAGCACCTGGGTAATGTCTCAGGATTGCAAGCATGTAGTGTTTGTATCTCCACACAGGACAAGCCCTTTAAGGAGAGGGATGCCTGTCAATTGTGAAGACGGTTCTCACAGGCCTCTACCTGAAGTATTGGCAGTGTTAGCTTCCTCTTTGTACGTGTCCTCGAGAGACACCATTCAAGAGAGAAAGAGAGTTCAGTCCTTGCTTTCTGGGGCAGTTTGCCGAGGATGCAATTGCAGTGGGGAATATTCATTCACTCAGCCTGAGTTCCTCTGCACTGGAATCAAACCAGCAAGTTTGTGATGAAAGATTTGCTCCCTCTGGTAACATAGCTCCTCTCAGGAAGGGCTGACTTCACTTCTTAATGAAATAATTGGCCCTGCTACTTGTGTTCACGCTGTCCTGTGCTTATGTGGTCTATGACTGTTCTGTTCCTCGCTTGGCTGCTGGTAACAGAACAGTTGCATACCTCTGTTTGATACAGCCGGGCACAAGCAGGAAGGCAGCCTTCCTGCTTTTCAGTGGAGCAGGAAGATGGGGCATTTCAGGAGACAAATGTTTGCTATTTACAAAACGATTGGCAGATGGGCATTTGTAAAGTCACCTGCTGACACCAGTAATGTACAAAGCCCTCTCCTGGGACAGAGGAAATGCTGGCTTCTTGAAGATAGCATGCATATGGTTTCATGGGGTTTTTATCTGTGTGAGCTACATGGGTTTTGGAGTGTTTTTGAAAGCTGTCTGCTTTTAATCATGCAGATCTTCAGAAAAGTTTGACGTTTTGAAAACTGGGTCATGTATGTAAGTATGCTTTCACTTAAAATCACAGTCTCTCCAGCATTTGACTTACAGTTGCCTGCTGCTGGCTAGTTTGGTCAATGCTAAGCTTCTATCATAACAGACCTGACTCGCAAGCAGAAAAGCCTTCATTCATGTATTAAATTCATTTGTAGTGCTGCACAGGGTCCATAAGCAACTGCCTAATCTTTCTAAGGATAGCAGGAATGGTACTTTAACAGTGCAGACAAACATATGGTTCAGGACTTCTTGCAGTGAGAGGTGTGCTAATGCAGTAGAAGGGCACAGCCAGCTTTGCTTTTTGTTGCTGGTGGATCTGCTGAAAGGTGAACCTATCCTGCTAAGCTCCTGTCTGCCTTCCCCACCCAAGGGCCTGGAACAGAACACCTTTTCCACATTGGTAGATTGACATTTCTGTGTCCAGATACAAATGAGCAAATCGTCAATCCACTTTAATTTAAGGTGCTTGAGCTGGTCCTTAGAAGCACTATTTCAAGAGCAGGGACAGGCAAACAACTCTTACAGGCCCTGAACAGGGCACAAGAGAGCAAGGCTACGATGATTAACTGGCTGTCTACTTACTTAGCCTGGCTGTGCCTCTTTTGCATGGAGATGTATATATGCACTTGCATGCATTTTGCACTTCAGTAAGTCTCTAAATTGAAGAAGAGCATTTCAGCTATTAAGTCAACTCTAGGCCTTGTTCTGAATTATTCTCACAGATGCTATTCTTACAATGCAGGGAGCTGCATGTTGGAATTTTATTGTTGCAGGTTGGTTGATTGTTGTTTTTTTTGAGGAGTAGGAATATCAGTGAATAAATTCTCAATTTTTTTTTCTCTCCTTGATGATATTCAGCCTGGGCAATATGAGGTTTTGTGCCTAAGTGCATTCAATACTTTTTGCAGGATGCTGCAAATTTTATCACCCTTCTCTCTTTCAATGAGAGAGAAACAGACATTTATTTTCTGCCCAAACTGGATTTCAGACTTGAGATTTCCCGGCTGTCCATTCTGCTCTGGGATGACAGTCACGTTCATCTCTCCTGGGGATTGCAAGAAGCGGAGGGCTGCTTGGGATCATCACCACAAACTTCCGGTCCCCATCTGGAAGGCAGCTAGCCTGCCTTTTGTATGTATTCATCTCTCCGAAATGAAGGAGGTTTTTCCAGCTGCCCTTGAGAGGTTAGTGTACTTTTAGGTGGAGCAAAGTTTGGTGCTAAACTTCCTTTGTGTCTTGTGGCAACTGGAGCCAAAATATGTTTGATCTTTTCTAGAACTAATTGAGAGATTGAGATCTAATTAATTTTTATTGGCAACTGGTTTGAATTATTTGGGGATATTATTGATTCATGGCTAGTATTCAAGTAAAGACAGATAAGCTAGCTGCCTATGGCTGCCACTATGTTAAAGACAGCAAGAACCTTGAAGGTGAAAAAGAAAGAAAATAGAACTGTAACTGCTGAAGAAGAAAAAAAGAACAAGAGATGTCATGACAGCCTGAGACGGATGAAATTCCCTCTGTGTCCACTGTGTTTCCTCCTTACACAAAGGCGGCACATCAGGCCTTGTGTGAGCTGGCACCTTTATGCATTTTGTACATATGCTCTTGAGCACGGACTGGCTTTCCCTCTCCTCTGCAGAGCACCTAAACTGATCCAGGAGTAGTGCCCTAAGTGTCAATGACACGAAATGGTGATACCTATCCCATGAAATGCAGGGTGAACGAGAAAGGGATTTCCTTTCTCCTCTATTTGATCTTTTTTTTCAGATGAAGCTTTCAGTGATTTATCAGTCGGAACTGGCTCTCCTCCCTCCTCCATCTCCTTCTCCTCATTTTTCTGCAATTTGTATTACATACAATCAAGACAACCGTGGCTGCACTGAAAATCCCTTCGTTTGCCGCTTGCTAACCCACGTACCTCCCCGCACCGATGCACGGCTTTCCCAGCCATCAATCCTCAGCAAATTTCACGACCCCGGGAGCCAACACCAACATGTGCAACAGGTCGGGCGAGGGGCTGCCGCATTCCCCCCCCCCCCCCCCAGCTCCGGGCTGCCGCCGCTCCCCTCACGCCTTCCTCGGGCTGGGGTTTCCTTGTGGGCTTTTCTTCCGACCCCAAACTGAGAAACGCACACCCTTCTTCCCCCGCCCTCCCGTTTCCCTGCCGCGCTGCTGACGGGGCTCGCTCCGTGCCGGCGCCGAGCGGGTGGTTCCCGCGCCGCTGCCGGGGGGCGGTGCCCATCGGCGGCCGCCGCCTGCCGGGAGCCGCGGCTGCACGGCTCGGGCGAGGGGGCTGCGGCGTCCCGGCTGGCGGGCGCGGAGGCTGCCGCTGCCGCTGCCGCTCCAAGGTAAGCTCCTCTGCGCGTTTAACTTTTCGGAGCAGCCGGGGCTTTCGCGGCTGCAGCAGCTGATCAGTCCCCCACTCCCCGCTCTGCGCTGAAAATCGCCTTGTCTCCATTTTATTCTTGGGATTATTTTATACCCATAAGGACTAGGTGTTCTTTAAAGGGCCATTATGCTGTGGGATGTTAGAGCCTCTCTCTCTTTTTTTCTAATATCTGGGAAGGTGTTTGGTGTTACACCACAATTTCTGCAAGCCTTTATTCAAGCCTTGTTATTTACGGGTTACGTATGTTTCAGATGCAGAGAAGGAGATTTGGGAACGAGTTTCTTGTGCTTGTAAATAGAAATGTTACTTCTCTGTCAGCGGGAAGGGGGAGGAGAATACAACGTTGTTTTTAAAATGAGAGAGAATGCACAAGGGCATTTTCGGTGTGCTTTTGGACTCAGCAGGCTGAGTGAATCTGGTATGGGGAGTCTGTATCTCCGTGTCCCGAGAGAGCTAAGCCCAGGATGTATGCATTACAGTTGTTCATTCATCAGCGGCTGCAGATAATGCAATTACCAAGTCAGCGGCGCATGGATGCTGCCCTGCGTGTGACATGCTGAGAACACTGTACTTCAGGAAGCCAACACTTGCTGTAGTTTGGATAAAGCAGAAGCTGGAAACAGCAGGATATGAAACCGTAGTGTCTTTAGGCGGAGAAGAGGCTACTGGTTAATCTCGATTGATATAATTTCTGAGGACTTCTATTTTCTGGGCTTCTATGCAGAGGTGTAATCTGTTCGTAAGAAATTCAGGACTGCAAAATAATTGGCAACAGCTTCAGGTACACCAGTGCCAGATGAAGGATAGATAGTTCAGATGCCTGAGAATTCACAGTAGTTCTAATTAAATCCTCTCACAGAAAGAGCTCCATTTAGGTCTGTTTTTTATTTACATATCAGATTCTGCATCCCTGGTATGGCTACCTCTCTCCTAAGATGTCTTGAAAAGGAAGGGAAAAAAAAAAATCACCAGCGTGATTACCATGGACACAACTATCCCTTATTTATTTATTAGGCTATTAGGGTAATGAAGAAAAGCCATGCCTGCCCTGCTGTGCAGATCTCATTTCAGCAAAACTGCCTGTGCTCCTGCTGTTACCCATGTTTGATTTTTAACCAGTAAGTGCCCTGTGCTCGTGTCAGTGCTGTGGTTGCTATGCCTCCCTGTATGGGTGGGTACTCATCAGAGTGGAGCCCAGATGACTGTTAGGGGTGGTTGTCCTAAGCAGGACGTTCTCTTCACTCTCCTACGCAACGATCAGTGTTTGCTTACTTGTAGTTGCTGCTTTATTCTCCCTGGTACAGCTCTTGCTGCTGCTGCTGCTTGGGGGCAAGGTTTGGTACATTAGTATTTCATTTTATGGATTATGCTACTAAAGACTGTTCTCTCTTGTATTTGCTGCTATGATGTCATAAAAAGAAACAGTATCTGTCCCAGACAGCTTCTCAACCTAGAAGGTAAGGGAAGACAAGGGGAAGTTTAGCTTGTTCAAGGTTACTAGCAGAGTTAGTATCTCTTGACTTCTAGAGGCTGGACCGTGTTGGTTCTGCTGTGCACACATGCATGCAGAAAGTATATATATTACATGTTAGTGTCTAAAATGATTCCCATTTTTTTATGTTCCCCTTTTCATGTTCAGTTAAGTCTACTTACTATCTTTAAATGAAGTAGTTATTTTAAAAGATAATCCTGCTCTATAAAACTAATATTGATTGATAATACCATAAAAAGATATAAGTAGTGATATTTAGGCAGTGAAAACACAGCAAGTGCCTTCTTTGGAATACATCACATTTTTTGTAAACAGAAGCACACACATATACACAAGCTCATGTCTAGAAGAAACAAACAGTGGCTTAATAAATTTCATGTGCCCAGAAGGCTAACCTAAAAGTCAGGAAGGTAAGAATTCTGTGTTCCATATGAATATGTTTTGCAGCTTCCTGTTTTTTAATACATAAGCGATTCAGAATGTACAAATGTAAGGTTTCCTCCAAAGGAAGGTCATGTGATAAACAGGTCTCTTCTTGTGTTTTCTGTTTGTAGGGGAGGGAAAATATTTGGAGTGGGGGGGAAAGGAGAGCTCAGAGAAACTTTGAAGCACTCTGCAAATGTTGAATTACGAGTTTACTGTTTTTGCAAGGTGGAATCTGGGGAAAAAACCAGGAATGTTAAACCTTTGTGCAAATTACATGTCCTATTTTTAAGAATGTGATGTATGTATATGTACTTGGGTGTTTGCATGTGTGTGCAGGCACTTGGGTCATTGTTAAGAGATGGCAGCAGATGTTGGTCACAAAATTTATTTAGTCTGATGTGTTATTGTATGTAATATAGTAATTAATTGATGAAACTAGTACAGAATGCTTTGTATCAATGGTATCCTGCAGCAGAGATATACACTGGTTAATTATCTGTTCGTCTATATGTTTCTTTGGTGTTTTTTCAGTTTTCTGATCCTTTACAGACTAAAGAGGCATTTAGTGAAGTTAGAGAAACAGGGCAGATGGGGATACCAAATTAGCAATGTTGATGGTTTGTTTGGGTTGTTTTTTGAGCAAAGACTATAGTATATATCGTCTAAGATGGATGAACAGCCATGGTGTTTTCTCTCTTTGCTGAGTCCTTTGCAATGAGCGAGAGAGATTCTGCTGGTCTGATCCTGAAGTCGTCAATCCCTTCCATAATCCCATTAACTTCTGTGGAGCTATACATGTGAATGAGCATTATCGAATTAGGTTGTACAACGTGTGTTGTTTGTGGTGCAAGTGTTCAGACAGGGTCAGCACTTTCATTGCTTAGTGTAATTTATATCAGAGCAGGAGCTACTCTTAGGATTATGGAAAATGCTTGCACTTTTAAAAGCGGACAAGAAGTTTTCAGGATAGAAGCACTTTTTTTTTGAGATTTTTGCTTCGGGTTTATTCAGCACTGGGAAATGTACTGGCTGCAAGGATAATGCTCACTGTTCTTTGAAAATTGTTTTTAATTCAGGCCTTTGAAGTTCTCGGTCATGGGTAGGGTTTTTTTATTCTTTGCTCTGATTGTGTAAAAGAATATGGTAGGGCTTTTACTTGCTGCTCAAGATTTCTTAAGTAAGAGCCTAACAAAAGCCTGGGTTTTCAACCATGCTGGGTACCCAGATGCTTCCCATCACTTTTTCCTTTTCTTTGGGTGATTGGTACTTAGTCTGTAAATCTAAATCAGGATTTATGAAGCTGACCTTCAACTTCAGTGTGATTTCAGCTTGTGGTCTGTATAGAATATACTGTCACCCTTCTACATGCCGCAATATAAGCAGGTTTTGGACTGACTTGGTAGTTGGATCAGTTAGAGGAGAGAGTTTGGGAAGCGATGATGTCGTGTCTTCACACTCAGCTAAGACTGTGCTTATCCAAGCAAGTAGCAAAGGCAAATGTGCTACTGGAGATGTCTTTCAAGGAAGGTGTCATACTGATGCCATGCTTGCTTGGGTTCTTCAGCACTTCGCAGTTCTTTTTGCATGAAAATTGATCCATGCCAAATTGCAGCTTGGATAGTGATGGTCGGCCACTCTGTAGTAACCCTGCTAACTACAGATAGTTATGCTTGATTCCTCTTGTTGTGTGTGCTTGCTGAGTGCTGTTAAAATACACTACATGCCATGCCAGAGAGAAATTCTATTTAAATACCTTTATATATAGTCTTCTCACAGTCTCACTAAGATGTAATGAAGCATGATCAAGTAATTTTGGATCCTTGCATCATAGATGCTGTTGTTTGGAATGTTTTTAGAACAACAAATAGTATTGGATGAGAATAATTAGGTAGAAAAACTGGTTTGTGATGTACAGCTCAGATCAGACACTTCATATCTGAATTTGGGTGTGCGAATGCCTGTATGTCAGTGTTTTATTCTCTCTCTCTTCCTTTACTTTTACACCTCTCTGGTATGTACAGTGTAAACCTGAGTGTTTGGGTTTCCTACCCATTCACAGTTAGAGAAGATGATTTGGATTGATTTTTAGATAAGTTTGCTATGTGTCCTGTGTGAAGACCCTCTAGCAGCAGAATTAGCAGTAAATCTGTTTCTTATCTACAGATGCCAGCATAGGCAGGCAACTCTGCATCACTTTACAGCTGAAGGAAATGAGAAGCGAGGAGGTAAAGCAATTTTTACAATAAATGATCATTTATATCCATAGCCAATCTTGTAACAGTTTATTGATGTTTGCCCTCATCATAAACAATAAAAACTTTAAAGTGAGTGGCCTTATCTTAGAAAGCAAACTGTTACTAAGAATACTCTTTGTTAGGAAGACTTCTGAAATACTTCTACTTCCTCTTATCCTGTGAACCAACAGAAGATTATTCAGTACCGTGACAGCCAGGGGTTTTCAATGCCTCCATCAAAATGGGAAAACAGGAAACAGCAGCATGCACAAAAATGTGGTTTGCCTGCAGGTTTGATTTATAGCTATTCTGGTTTTTCAAAGAATCAATTATTTACATAATATGAATGAAATATGCCCCAAGACCAGAGGCCTATTCTGGTTTTGAGTAAACACTGCAACACTCATTCACATAAGGAATAGAAGTTACATTTTTCCTAGAGTAAAATGAACACAATTAGGATGAAGATGACTGTGGAAAGGGAGACTGATAACAGAATACAAGTCCATTTTTCTTTGTTTGTATGTCTGTATTGATCCTAGCATGTAAAGGGCAAAAGTAGTGGTTGTTCAGTTATTATTATGAGTTTTGTAAGTTTCAGCCCATTTTCCAGTGCCTGCAGCATTGCCGTTACAAGAGACACCAGTGGTGCCCTTGCAGGAGGGTCAAGTTTAATGGTCCTCACAGTCAAAAATGCCTTTTAAAATCGTATGCATGGTTCTTCTGAGTTGAGCAGGGGCAGTTGGTCATGTGAGAACCTAAGAGAGAAAGGCCAGATTTAGGGACTGTGCACTTGGGAGTTTGCCCAGCTACGTCCGTAGCAGTAATAACATGTAAGGCAATGTTAGTCCTCACTTTGCTCAAGCCCACTGTTCAGAAGAGCTAAAAAAACCCCAGTGAGCCCTGCATTGGGCCTTTTTGATATAATGTGGAATTATAGCTGTCATTATCCCAAAAATATTGAGATCAATTAATCTGAGAGTTTATACAGGATTTATTGTAGATAATGATATGTTTACAAAACTATCCTAGTCTCAGTGAATGTATAGATATTTATCATTGGTGTTATTTAAGCAAGGAATAGGTCAGTTTCCTACTCTCCATGTTCTTTGTTTTTTTTGTGGTATGCTCTGTCTGAGCTCTCTAAATATTGTGACAAACTATTTGCAAGCAGATGTTCAAAATTGTTTTTGCAGTCGTGGTACTTCTAACTCCCTTTTATTGGATAATTTTGTGGAATGTTATGGAATAAAGTGTTGCTCTTACAAAGGGTTGGGTTTTTTTTAAACTTGGGTGGAAGTTATTTGCACTTTTCATCCTCACGGAAAGCCATTCTTGTATTTTTGGGATAAGTATTAAGAGAGTAGCCAGTTATACAGCTCTAAGCTCCACAAACACTTGGTGGATATTGAAGTGTGGTTGGTAGCCCTTTGCTTAACTCCAGGTTGAGATTTGTATTGTCATCATAGGAGGCAGCCGAGCCAGTGCTTGACAGGGGAGGAAAAAGCCGGGAAGACGGATGTGACCTGTCTGTGTCTATACTGTGCCTTGGAGGCTAAACCAGGTTCTAGATGCTGGTAGTGCACTGGCACCTGTGGTCTGACATCATGATATCCCCTGTGAAGAGTCTGGATTGAGTGCAAGTGCAAACTGCGTAAAAATGCTGCAAATCCTCACATCAGGTAATGTGAGACTGTGGGGTATTTTCAAAAGATTCCCACCTCATCTTGCCTACCTGACATCATCGCTGCAGGGACGGGTGGCATGATAGAGACTGTAGGGTATGGGGTGTCCTCCTAGTGCTGGCTGTGACTAAGCTTTTCTCTGGGAATATCAGCCAGGTCACTGAACACTCATCCTGAGGTTCCTCTCAGGAAGTAAGTAGATTCACTGCTCCAGAGAACTATGAGGATACAACCTCTGTCCCTAGAAACCTTGGAGAAGTTATCTGTGTCGATTACAATGGAGTCCTCTCCATCACATAGCGTGAGAGATACTGCATGCACTGTGTCCTGTATATTATCTTTGAGTAACCAGTCAAATCTTGTGTTGCAACGAAAATTGTGGTGAGTTACTACTTAGCACCTTGCACCAGTATAACGTGTGCCTGGAGAAGAAGTCTTCTCAGAAACCTGTTGGGCACAGGTCTGGAAAATTGGGAAAGAATACATCACATACACAAAGATATTGTTTGGCAGTTAAAAGCTATATATCCCCCAGAGTTACAGCTTCAGGAAAAGTTGATTAGGTATTGCAGTTTCTCTTGATGCTAATGTGACATTCAAAAGGCTAGAAATAGCATCTGATAGCACATTTTAATAGGTGACTAGATACTTAGTTTTGTTTCTTCTCCTGAAAGGTCTGGCTGTTCTGTCAGTACAGCTAGACTGAAAGCTCTTGGGGTGATTAATTATTAAAAGAAACCACTAAATATTTTACACATTTTTATTTTTTATCTTTTTATCTTATCTATTGGTTCTTTTCCTATTGTAAGAGTTTACAACAGCAGTGGAAAAACTAATCACAATATATGCTAAGAACTTACATAGCTTTCTAGAAAAGATTAAAAAAGAACAAAGATTGTGTGAGTATTTTTTCCTCACTCACTTTGCTTCATACGCTTCTCACTTTCTCTGCAGTAGCTCCCTTAATCTTTGTTGGGTAAGTAACCAAATATTTTTTTTAATATGTTGTGAATCTATATATCCACTTATGCAAGATACTTTATGAATGTAGAATAAATGCAAATCTGTGTGGCAGAAAGTTTACTTTCTAGAAGGTGAAAAGCGAGGGTAGTGTAGTGCTGTATGACTAAGGTAGACACACATTCATAAAGAACTCGATTTGTGTCCTACTTGGCCTACTTAGCATTACTCTGAGTTGGGAATCTTTACAGCAAACTATACCAATATACACAAAATCACAGAACAGACCCCCAAACCTGGAAATCATGTTTTCTCAGACACCAAAGATACTGAATTTAGCACATTAGGCACATCAACAAAATACTTGTACTGTCTTTACTTGTTGTTCTAACATCTAGATGTGTCAATGACCTGTACAAATTGTGTTGTGGTTCTCCCCAAAGTGGTGCTTAGTTACACATATGGCAGTGCTAAAATACAAACATCATAATTGTTGGGTGTTCTCAACCTTTTTTTTCAGCCTGTTCTATTTTATTGCTTGGATTCAAACAGCCCTGGCACCAACTAAGATCAAAGTCCTCATAACCACAGCCCTCGTGCAAATACACCAGAGACAGCATTGACCCAGCGTGCTGTTGGGCTAAATGAATGAGAAGACTGGGAGTGGGAAAGCTAGGAGGATGAAGAAGCAATGGGGCATAGAGCTGGTGGCAAGGACTCCTGTGCCAGGAATGAGATGAGGCCTGGTGGGCTGCTACCTGTTCCTTCCTTGGCTTTGTAGCGTGGCTTGGATCTGTGCCCTGGCATCACTGGACAGTTCGCATGTGTGGTAGTGACTCCTCTCCTGCGTCAGGTGTGAGACGAAGCTAGCCACAGAAAACCCACAGACTTTCTAACCTCTTTCAGAGCAGTCTACATAGTTTTGTGAGACCTCCTCCATGAAGACTTTCATAAATATACACTGCTCATTCAATCATGAGATAGATTATAGAAAAAAAAAATGCCTGAAAGTACTTAAAAAGAGAAGGAACTAACATCTTTGCAGTGGGATAGCTATCTTACTGACTGTAAGACTGACACATGATAGAACAGATCTTCAAGCCTGGGTATACTTACTAGCAGTACATTTTTACTGAAAGTGTTCTTAAAATAGATAAAAGTTGTCACTTCAGTTTGCTAGGTGGTCTCTGGAACACTGTTTGAAAACCAGTATCAATATTTTAATCACAAGACTGTGCTTGCTTTCTTAAAAAATATTTATACTTAGAAAGATGAAACAAAGTCCTCAAAGCCTTTTTCACACTACAGTTCCTGAATCACTGTATCCCATTGTATAACAAATGGCTGTGAATGGGGCTGGCCATCAGGCTTGTGCTTATGGTAACGAATGAGTGATTTTCTTAGTTTTAAATCATGTTGCTCATGTTTTATTTCTAATTAGCTGAGAAATGTGATGCCCATATTTTTACATCATGGTTATGAACTCTATAAAAATGCTAATCTGTATTTTGGTACTAAAACCAAATAGTAAGAACTCTAAGAGAAAGGGTTAATCAAGAAGGTAAATTAGCTTGAGATTTTTGGGTTAGAAGCCATGGAGGGACAGAAGGGAATCTTGTTATTTAGCTATGGAGGATGGAAAGTGGGATAGACTTAGCAGTCAGACATTCCACATAAAATCATTCTGCTCAGTGCAGGAAATGAATAAGGCAGAGGTGTTCTTTCTCCCTGCAGCTGGCTCTAACTTGTGGCACTTCTGCCAGTAAGTCTTTTTTTCTCAATCTACATATTTTGTAAGGCTGTTTCTCTTTGGTGGAATTTTGATTAAAAAGAACCCAAGTCTCTTGTTTTGCAATCAGACTGCTGGCAGGAGAAGCCCCTCAACGTCTCCCCCTCCATCTCCTCTGTTGCCTTGGACAGGCAATTGTAGTATTGATGTCCTGGTGTGTGCATACATAAGATTGGGACATGGCGACTGAAGAAGCACCTGCTATGTTGTGAGGCCTCATTAAAGAGGGCACAACAACCCTTTGACATTTCACGGCCTTCGCTTTTGTTCTTGCTGTCTTGCTTTGTTTTTTACTAGAACAAACAGGCTATGACTGCACTCAGATGTGCGTATTTGTGCTCACTGAAAACCATAGTGTCAGGCATGTGCTCATTGTGTTGACCCAAACGTTCTGCTGCTGATATTGCACTCACTAGAGCTCAGACACAGTGTGAGCTGTGGTATTTTGTGACTCATGCTTCATCAGACTATAACTGTTAGCTCTGTTCCAGCGAGCGCAGGGGACCCAACATCTGATCCAAACTTATTGATGGAAACAATCTCATTGGCTTCAGTGAACTAGATTAATCCAGAAAAGTTTTGGGCTGAGCTGGCAGGATATTAAATAATTTCTCCCTTTTGGTTTTTAAATTTAAATAAGTTGGCCTGGAATTAATAGAGAGTGAGAGAGGACATGGAAATACTGCCATGGCATTGTAGTTCACTGTTACTTTTGAGCAACGCCTTAGACTCAATGGATGGAACAGCCCTTACTGCTGTACTGCAGTTGGCATGAGTCACAGCAGATGCCAGAAAGTCCTGTTGAACACCACGCTGCTGGCCCTGTGATTCTCCCCGCTGCTGCAGAGATTCCCTGATGTGAAGAAATGATGCTGGCAGCCCACAGGGAAGATCCAGTTGCGAGTGGTTCAGTGTTATCTGGTAGTCTAGGACTTGCAGATTCCTCAAAGAGTTGATGCAGGAGCAATGCAGAGGGTCTGGGATATTACCGGCTCACAGTCCAGTAAACTGAGATAATGTGGGCATCTCTACCTCTCCCTCTCAAAACAAAACTGCTGGAAATTTCTATAATCTTAATGTGTTTACATGAATATTTTAATTTACTTTTCATTTGTCATTGGAACTGGATGGGTTTTCTTTTTTTATTAATCATGACATTGTTCCTCTTTTTTTTCAAACATTGTCCTGCTGCCTTCTTAGGGAAAGTACTGTTGTGTGTGTTGTTTTTGTGTTTTTAATTTTTAAATATAATCTAATTTACGGAGCCTGGTATTTATAAAGGCTTGTAGTTCAATCCTGTGAAATCCTGTGACTAATTCATGATATGCCCTTGTTCTCTGATAAAAGCTTTATAAACCCGTGGCCAAGAGATATGATGGATGTTTCTACATAAATAGTTTCTTTTCTTTTACAGGAAGACTAAAATTCTATGATAAATGATTTCATGCCTGTCTATCGTGGGCTTTATCCTTCTGCTAGTATTATGCAGTACTCTAGCAGTGCCAGGCCACCAGGTTTCCCACCTTTGTGATTAGGATGGGAGAAGTCTGAAGGAATTTCAGGCTGATTACAGGTTTTAATTAAGACCAATGTGCTCTAGTATGTTCCCTGCTACATGAACTAAAGCAAAAATCACTGTTAGTGGAGAGTGGCTCACTGCTCAGCTATTGGATTCCATCCAAGTTATGTACTCAATTCAGTGAAGTTTTTTCCAAGTGAAATCTGGCTGTTGAATTAAAAAAAAATTAAAAATCAACTGTAATAATTTTATATGGACTCATGACCTTCAAAAATACCATGCTGCTTCTCTGGCATATCTGCTAAGACAAAAATTCAGTCACCTGGCAACTGAAGTCCTTCACGAGTCCCGAGTACAAGGACACCCCAGAGCCTATGTTTGCCTTGTAGCAAAGAGTGACAAGAAATCCTTGCTGCTTGAGCTGCTGGGTGTCACAGACCTCCTTATCTTAGGTGACTCCTTGATGCTGAACCAGCCTCTGGTTGACAGTTAGTTTCTCAGACAAAGCTTAATCCTGTGCAAAGTCTGCTTTACTTGGCATCTTGTCAAACTATGGTCTGTCCTTGTATTAATTTAGAATTAATTAATTAATGCTGTTTCTAATGGCTTAGTAAACTAAGGCCAAGTCTGGGAATGCAATTAATTTTGTATGTGGGAAGGCTTCCACTGAAATGAAGACCATTTTGCCTGAACAAGGAGCCTTGGGATCACTGCCTTTCATTATTAAGGCTCTATTAGAAGAGCCTTACTTTACCTCCTCTTGTCATCCTGTAGTGGTAGACAGAACGATAAAAATTCATCTCCTGCAAGCGGCAGGGTAGATGCAGGGGAAATCAGTCACCAGCAAGCTTAACTGAGCCTGCCTCAGCACCCGCCCTTGCCTCCTGTGACGTTATGCCCACGTTCCAGTTTGCACATACTTTGGAAGACGGCTCTGTGAAGCACCTGTCATGCCTCTTGATGTGGTATCTAATAGGGGAGGTTTCTATTTCCAGCTCTGTTACTGATATAGAGCAGGGTGACGGGTAAATTATACAACATTCTTTTATGCTTCCACTCTCCTGTCTATGATGTGGCTAGAGGATATTTGCCAGCCAGTCAGGGTTGCCTTCTGCTGTACACTAAGAACCCTGGTTTATTTGTGCTAGTGTTCCAGGTGATTTTTTGGCAGGAGTGGGGTGTTCTGTACACATCTAATACTTGATTTTACCTGAAAATATAAATGATGCAGGAAGCAATGTTGATGGCTCAGTGCAAGGCAGTCCTGCTAGGAGTGTGCTGACTGTGATACCACCCACAGCAAGTACTTAGTGGACTTGTAGAAGAAAATCTGAGCGAGAGGTCTGACCATCTTTGCCTGGCATTTTTCAAGCATAGATAGGTATTAACTCTGGTGATAGCCCTTAATTTTGGATGTGCCATATAGGCCCGGTTCCAAGCATCTATTGTAACCTACCCCAGAAGCGTCTGTGTTCCCCGCAGTGAGTACAGGAACTTTCACTGCGTGTGGTTTATGGGAGTGACTTTGAGTCATTATGAGTGGAAAGTACAGCAGATGTGTGAGATTCTATCTTTGTGGGAAAAAAATAAATTGCTAGAGTTGACTTAATCATCTTCACTACCATAAGCTTCCACTCTAAATGTTGGAGCTTTCTACATTTTCTTTTGTTTGGTCAGTGCTTTGTGCAAGTCAGGTAGTCACAAGATTTTTAGAAGAATTTTTGTTATCTTTCAATTCTGTTTTGCTTTCTCCTCCATAAACGTTGAGAGAAACACTTTTATAGCCACTGAGTGGTTGTGGACCATATGTTCCTGTAAAAGCTATAATTTCCCACTGAGGGCTTCTGTTTCCATTAAGCTATTCTGGATGTGTTCTACATGCTGTAGTACCCACTGACTTGAAGAGCTGCATTGTAACCCCAGCTGGGTACAGTGAGATGCCTCATGCTCAGACCTAAACCCAAAAGCATAGTTGGAGTATTTGGAGCCTAACCTGAGGCCAGATCTGAGTCCAAGTAAGAAAAAAATCCTTCTTTAGTTGTATGCAATTGAGAACACGTGCAAAAAGTGTCCTGGCATGGTCAAGGGTAGATAACTGCTGTTTATGTGCCCAGAACAATGATAGCACATGGGGACCCTGCGGCAGATACACCATGTAATAGAGTAGCACGTATTCAATCACTAATAATTCAGTAATGACACACAGTTTAATTCACTGGATTCACATTAAAAGAACTAAAATAAGACTGTCACTTTCCCTAAGCCATTTTATATCCCAGACACTCATTTTACATGTCACATAAAGTTAACAAGCCCCAAAGTCCCTAATGGTTCCTGTAGAAGAGAAGAGCCACTGTTTCCTGAATTTCAGGCTGGGTGATACTGGCTGGGTGCATTCAGCAAGCCACAGCATTCACATCTTTGGGCATGAAATACATGCTCGAGCCCTTCTAAAGTAGCCACGTATGTTTATTCCTTTTTTATTAGCATTAGTAAGGATGACCAGACTGCAGCTTAAAGGGTATTTGGGTCTATCCGTTTGCATCTGGCTTTTTTTTTTTTTAAGGTCCAAAGCAGAATCAAGCAGGAGTGTGAATGTGGCAGAATTAACTTTGTTGTTGTTGTTGTGGCAGCTGTTGGCATAGCATGTGGGCTTATTTTGAGAGAAGGGCTGTTCACAAAGTTCACTGCGACTATTAAAGTAAGGTGGGCAGTCTCTCTGCTGGGAGTTGGGCCCTCATGCCAGGGAGCCCCAGGTGCAGACCAGAAGCTTCTTGTACTTTATGGTGTCCCAACCAGAGAAAGATGGTAATCTTAAGAACAGGCCATGGACAAGGACTAGCAGAATGATAAAATATGTGAGTTTCTTCTTATTTCACAGTAGCCTTCTCTGGATACTCCAAACGATGAGTTATCCCAACTCCGTTTACTATAGAAGGAATCTGCACAACTAGTCCTTGGTTAACTTTGGGATGCCCAAATTAGGAAAGCTAGAACCACTAAAGCAAAGAAGCACAAGCAAACAGAAAGCAGTTAGCCGAAGGAGCAAGAGATTCAGCCCACATACTCCTGTCAGCTGGACACTTAGACAGCAACTATTTTCTTAAAAAAACCCAAAAAACCCCAAACCTTTCTAGAATTTGAAATGTTTTTCTAATCCAAATAAATTTAGGTTTTTATGCAAACCTTATGATAATTTCTTTTCCAGACACTTCAATATTTCATAAGAGAATGCAATTTTGAATCTAAAAGTTGTTTTTATGATATGATTGCAGAGCAACTAACTTCCTGCTAGATGTTTGTCCTCAAGCAGAGGGGTTTTAATTTCTGTAAACCCCTCATATTTAGTGGATTAACTAAATGAATGAAATATTTAACATCCTTTTGGGGAATTTTGCAAGCTACCTTTAAGTAATTTATAAAAGATAAAAAATACACTTATGATCTGTTGTGGGTTTGTGTTTATTTTTCTTGTTCTATATACAAAAGTTCCAAAGGGTCCCTTTGTTTTCTACCTCTTTCTTCTGATGTAGTTTCCTTTTTTAAAAATTTATTTATTTTTAATTTCTTCCAGAGTGTATACATAATTGATGACCTAGTTAAAATTATCTCAAGTATGTTATGAAAATGGAAGCTGAATAACCTTCTGGGAAAGAGGTATTTTTATTTACATAGCTTAAAAGTTTAAAACAAACAAAACCCCCAAGCTTTTGAACACCTGAATAAATATTTGGGAGAGAAGTTGCTGTTTTCCAAAATGTAACAGCTTGCTCCGGTGGTTTGAAAGAACTTCAAGTCTACATGTAAGATGTCTAAGGAAACCAAAGAGAGTAAGACAAGTGATATTTTAAGTGAAAAGAACAAGTGGCAGAAGTCCCAAACACCTCATTGCCTTATTTTAATCAGTTTTCAGGCCTTTAGGAATTAAAAAGGGGGGGCACAGAACTGGAAAGGTAATCTTTTATGTATTTTACTATGTAAGGCAATGTTGTGTAAATTAGATTGTTTGGGGAGATATTATTTATGGTAGTAAATATTGACTAAATATGTTGAACCAGTCTTACTGTATGAAATTAGCCAGGCAGTCACTGTTTACTGTAAGTGAAAAAATCTCTGATTTGCACCTTTTTTTCCTCTCCAGTAATACAGATAGCTTTGCAATTTTGGTGCCACTGAATATGAAAGAATTTAGAAAACACCCTTTTTTGCTGCTGTTGATGATTAGTAATTACTCTGGCTTTGGGGAGTCATTCAGTTTCTTTGTACAGGAGTGTTTTGGTTTTCATTTTATGAGGTCCTTATCATGCCACTGTGGCTTGCTTTATAAAAGCTGACTTTGATAAGGGGTCAGTATTTATGTGAGTGGACATGCACGGTGTGGAAGGAAGGGCCAGGAAGGCTGCTAGGCAGAATCTGTCTGGCAATACAGACAAGGGTTGTTCTCCCTTCCTAGGAAACAAGATAAGTCATAAAGTCACACCCTGTCCTTCAGTTCCAGACAGAAAACAAGCTCTATATTCCTGCTTCTCTCTTATTTAACTCTGTATATCTTGTTAATACTATGTCTTCTGGGAAATGTTTTTCAATTGCTTGAATGTAACTAGCCAATTTAATTGTTTTGATTCTCTTAGAAGCTTGAGAGGCATAAAAAAACCCAAGTCTTTTTTTCTTAAACTAATTTATATATCTGAAAGTTTTTCCCAGTAGATGTTTTTGTGGATTATGAAATATTCTACTAGTGCTTTGTGATGGGCTGGTTTTGCACTTGATTTGTATGTTTATATACTCAGTGCTCTGCAGGATAAAGACTAACTGTTTTAACTGTGTAAGTCCTCTGCTGGCTTTAGAGTAGCAGTTGGAGGAAAGTCTTGGAGAGCATTATCTCCCTGCTTAGGGATTTGTGCTTTTGGATCAAGAGCATGTGCTTGCTGTCCTCGCCGAGCAACTGCAAATGACACGAGTACCATGTCATCAGGGAAGCCACCAGCAACTCACATGTTGTTTCCCTAGTTGAGAAGGCTGCACAGCCTTAGTGAGAAAGAGAGCAACCATGAGAAGACCTTGAGGGCAATGCAAAATGCAGGAGGAGAATCCTGAGTGTTTACAGCCTTGGCTCTTCCCCACATTGGTGCTGCCTTCTTTTAGGAAATGAATGAAGCCGTTACACTTTTTTTCTGTATTATTTTACATTTAGGCCTATGTTCCAGGCAAGATTAGAAATAGAGTTTTGATCTGGATTTGAGCATCCTGCTGTCACTAGAGCTGTGTTTGATCACTGCAGTGTAACTTTTCAGGTTGGTGGCTCTGATGAGCACTGGCAGTAAATTGGTTAAGACAACCTTGCAAAGCTAATGTAAAAGGACAGCGATGCCTTCTCTGTGTGAAATTCATCATACCAGCATGCTGATCTGTAAAATCTCTATTACTAAGAGCAAAGGAAAATATTTGAAAAGGAAAGCAGTGTCCTGAAGCAAGCCCTTTGGCGTGTTCCATGTTGCTGGAATGCTGTCAAGGCTGGTAACTAGAAAGTCTGTCCTTGCTTATGCCATACTGTCTTTTAGGTAGTCCAAGATAGGCAGGAATTCCAGCTCCCTCTTTTCAAGAAGCATAGGACTAGGAGAAGAGAACTATGGGTTTAGTTCAGTTGGTCCTTAAGGACATTGTTGTTGTGAGTTTGGAATGATTACTAATGTGCATTTTCCATACAGTACAGTGGCTGTCCATTTCCTCTGAGGGCAAATGCCTTCACTTATTTTTAGCTCCTGCTTCAAGGAACCTCAGTATTCTACACAGAAATTAAATTTTGTGCTTTCTTTTTCTAAGCCATCTTAGGGCAACAAAATCCTTGTCTTTATACCTGGGCAGAATTCCTGTTCTGCTCTTTGTCACTGGTTTTCTAGTGCAAGTTCAGGTGAGGCTGCATGAGGCTCCCGTGGACGTCCTGCATGGAGTACAGAGAGGCTCAGTCGCAATAATTTCATCCCGGTAGCAGTGCTGCTGTAATTGTAA
Source organism: Porphyrio hochstetteri (assembly GCA_020800305.1). Lineage (NCBI taxonomy): Eukaryota > Metazoa > Chordata > Aves > Gruiformes > Rallidae > Porphyrio > Porphyrio hochstetteri. The sequence goes on from CM036911.1 coordinate 18,279,866, forward strand.
TTGCAATGTGTAATTAAGGTAATATGGAGCTGTATTACTCACATGTGCCGTTTTTTCATTAGAAATGTATAATTGTATTTAAATTCTCAGGTGACATAATCCAATATAGCTACTGAGGCAAAAATGCCAATGTAATCATAAAGACCTTTACACTTGGTTCACTGAACCTGACATCATTTCGCTCTGACTTGTCTTTCAATGTAATCAGTCTGTACTAGAATTTAAATTCAGCATTTTGTTTATATATTGTCATAGTTTCTGTCTGGAACATTAGACACTGGTCTTTTTATTTCCCCTCCTGAACAGTATGATGGTAAGCAGTGAAAAGCTCAGCAGCAGTAAGAGATCCTTGAATCGACGGAGGAAGGCATCTGCAAAAATTCTGGGACTTCATATGTGACAGAGCTGACAGCCTCCCCCCAACAGTATCTGAACAATGCAGGTGTTCTCAGAATCCCCTTTTGTCCCTTCTTTAACTAGTAAGATCTGACCCAGAACCCTGAGCATACTTGAAGGTTCTGTATTTGTGCTGTTTTAAAACGGAGATCAAAATTGGCTGGCTGAGATTCAGATGGTCAGATTTAAATTAGTTTATTAGTTATTGATGCTTTTCAGGCATTTGAAATGATTTATTAGGTACTTCAGATGATTAAATATGGTCTTTTTCTTCTTTCTAACCTCCCTCTTAATTTGACTGTAAAAGGAAAAATGAAGAATTATTTTCATGTCTCTTAGTGCAGGATCATTATTTCTCTGGAAAGCAACAGAAGAAATTTTCAGAGGAAAGCTGAAAAATCAGCTGATTTCTAAAATTCAGAACTAAAGAAGAAAAAACTAAATATAACCTCATAAATTTATGTTTTGAATCTTTATCTGGAAAATAAAGCAAATACTTATGATTAAACCAAACTTTTTAATAGTTGAGGGGGTCAGCACTCCTGATTTCTCAGTGTTTAGCTGCAGCCCTGGCTTCAAGGTAGTCATCTTGTAAGACAGCTGAATTCTGCAATTCAAAGTCCAGATTTGCTTGTGCCACAAAAGTCTTAATTCAGAAATCATTGTTGTAAGTCCTGTAAGACTAATGAGCTATAGTGCAAGTCCTAACAGTAAGTAGTGCTCTGAATGGTTGTTGTGAGGTGCAAACATTATGTGTTCAAGTTGTCTAATAATGATAAACCTCATGTCTGACCCAGGCAGGCCAGGACCAGTGATGGCAGTTTCTGTCTCCAAAGTTCTGCATGAAATTTGTCCTTTAAACTATTACAGTTGTATTTTCTCATTCACAGACTTAAAGTCAGAATTCTCTGCTTGTGTAAATCCTTACTGGTGGGAATGTTCTTGTGTGTGCTTGCTGCTATTTTGCAATTGTATCTAAACTGATATTTAGCAAGGATTTCTTGCTGGGTTTTATTATTATCCTGCCTAAACTTTGTTGCTCCGTTTTTCCTAAACGCTTGTCTATCCTGGTTTGGCATATAGCTATCTGCTTATTCTTCTCTTCTGCCACCCTTATTCTGATTTCTTTTTCAGACAGGCTTGTCAGTCTTTTAGCCATTATTCTGATGCATCTGAGATGCAGGTTATGGATGAACGGATCCCGCTAAGCACTTCCATGCATACTGGTACTGGGCTTTGGCATAAAGTGTCCCCACGCTTCCTATCAGACATGTTCTAGTGCACCATGGCATGTGTTGTAGGTTGTTCTGTCATATGTATTTCATAGATGGTATGAGAGAAAGCAGGTGGCCTGATGTTTTGAAGAAGGCGCTCTGAATTGGGTGTCTGGTTCTGATACCAGCTCTGTCAGAGTCTGGCTGCCACGCTGGCAAATTCCTGTGCCTCATGGTTCATAAACAAGAAGTGATGTGACAGGCAGGTGAGGCAGGCAGTGATGGATAGTCAGAGTGAGGCATCCCATTTGCATGCTGCTGTTCTGCCTGAATAGCAGCTCCCCAGGTTGCCCAGGCTTCCTGGCCCCCCTTGCTAACCTGTGCTCCTACCGATGTCCGCCCACTGCATTATACCTTCATTAATTCATGTGAGATGGGCAGGAATGCTGTTTATCCCACAAAATCCACCCCCGCACATGTAACATGAGTTGAAACATACTTTGATAATTGTTCATGGTGTGTTGCGGAGTCTCCAGCTGCAAGGTGCTACTTCAGGACACGGTGAAGAGAGAGACAGATATGTCTGGGTCCTGGAGAAGAGAGTCAGGTGTAGGGCACACTCCATGGAGGGCTGTGCTTCAGGTGGCTTTACAGCCCTTCCCCTTTGTTCATTTTGGGCCTTCAGTTTCCATGCAAATCCACGCAGTTCCTCTAGAGGTTTCGTTAGATTTTGTTTTCAGGCATTCAGAAAAGTTTGTCAAGTAGAACTGAAATACAGAAGCATTATTTACAGTCTGCCATTATGCTGTGTGTTGCTGATCAAACTTTTGTTTCTCCCAGATAAGATGAGAATGGCTGTATATCTAGCGCACCAGGAAGTCGTGAGGGTTAGTGACTCATCCCATGGTGCTCTGAGCATTACAGAGCTCTTGAAAGGGTTTTTATCTCTAAATACAGATTCTGCATTTCTGATCAAAGCAGCGTGATGCAAGCAGGTTATTGGAAAGCATCCGTTAGCATGTGTGTCCTGCACTCCAAGAGCTTTATGTAATTGTTGCTACAAAGTTCATTGGAAAAGCAGTGGGAGGACCTCTGCCACCAGCGTCGTTGCTTGAACGGTAGAAAGGGCAAAGCTTGCACTGTTTTCACATGAGCAGGACCAAAATTCAGCCCACTTTACTTGAGCCTGCTACTGTTTGGTGAAATCAAAATAAGTTATAAAAGTGTTTGTAGTGAAAGATAAATTTGTAGGAACTGTTGCATTTGATGCTTTTCCTTTTTAAGTAGAAACAATATAAAGAGCTTAATTCAGCACAGAATAAATCTCAGTTTTGTTGCACTGACTGTATAAAACTAGGCTGCTCTGTTCTATGTTTGCCTTTAAACTGTTTATATTACCTAAAATGTCATTCCAGAGGAGAGTTTGGCTTAGGACTGCAGTGAAAGCCATTTTATTCCATGTATGGACCTGGAGTCCCAAAGCTATTTTAGTGAGTAGCTAGAAAATATTTTTTAGTGAGCCATAATTTCATTTGTGTTTATGTGCAATGGGCAGTTTAATGAGGGAGCTATGCTGTTTTCTGCAATTCTGCTCTGCATTGTCTCATGGAAAAGACAGGAATTTTCAGTTGCAGGCTGGGGTTATGTTTGGTTAGTTGTTTTTTTAAACGCTTCATTTAAAAATCACTCTGTTCTCAGTTTAGCTACTGAGGAATGAAACCCTTCTGTGCCTAGAAGAGGCTCAGTTAAAAAAAATGACATCCCCTGTTGGTGTTAATCAACATTGCCTTTAACAGAACCAAGCCATTTTTAAACCATTGCAGGCACTGGTTCCAGCTTTCACATCTCAGCTTCAGAAACTCGTTTATTTCTTTTGTTAGAACAAAGTGATAGGTGGGTGAAGACAATCTGCTGGTTCAGCAGTGGTACCAAAAGTCAATGTTTAAGCTTTTACCCTTGTGACAATGTTGTGGCATTTCTGCAGAAGCCTGATGTAAGGGTATGGTATGGAACCATGCTGCTCTGGGAATGGCAGCTGGGTATTTGCTCGCAGGACAGCTTCCCTTAGGGTGGATCCCCACAGAGTGGTAAGGAAAGTATATTTGTTTGATTATATTTTTAATTTGGCATTATGCCATGCTAAAGAAATAGCTTAGAGTCTCTATATATTTGAGACACCACTTGGTGCTTGTCCAGGATACTCCCTGGTAATAATTGATATGTAAACTTTTAACTTTGAGGAGGTGTTGTAAAAGTGGTGTGTGTGTGTATACATATACTAAAAAAAACCCAACCTAGGTTTGAAAGTGCAGAGCCAGTATCTTCTGCTGTAAGCAGCAAGCAGTCATTCTAATATGTCTGCCCAGTTTCCTTCATATATATTCTAGAAAGTCCTTTATTCCTCTTCCAGGGGATTTATCTCTGGAATTAAAGGACAGATTGCACCTTTGATAAGGCATGCTGCCTTTGTGTTGAAACTACCAACTGCTGTCATCCATTGTTACAATCTTTATACTTTAAGTGACCTGGAGCCAGATTTCCAAAGGTATTTATTTGCTTAAGAGCTATAGACTCTAAATGGGATTTCAGAACTGCCTTAGTAAATTAGACTCCTAATTCACATTGTAGATCTGATTAGGAGGCTTCATGTATCTCTAGGTGCCTAAATACCTTTGTGTATCTGCCTGCTGGATATGAGAAACTAGCCTGAAAGCATACCTGAAGGCCACAAAACAATAGTTTTTAATAGATTTTTGAAACAAGTAGTATTTAAGTTAGTGAAGAAGAGGTGAAAGGTGCTGAATGCTATTACTGATCTTTTGTCTTCCAAAGCACTGTAAGTCACCAGCTTGAGTACCTGTTTTGTAGTGCTGCACTGGGGTGGATGTGGGGCTAATTTGACACGTGCATAGCCTGTTGCACTTCCAGCACCAGCTGAGCTACAGTCTGGAGCCATTGTGCTTTGCTTCTATTGATATGAATAAATACTTACAAGAAATGTTAGCAACTGTCGGAGAAATCCATGGAAGATATCTCAGTGGCTTGAACCTCCATGTCTTAGACTATTGTAATTCCTTGGATTGCTTTCATTCAGCTCTGAGTTCTTGCAAAGGTAAATTTGTCTTTCAGACACATGCTCAGTAGACAGTCTTTTGGGAACTTCTGTTTGTTTCAAAATTAATTTCTTGAAAATATTTTAAACATACCTTTTGACCTTAGTGCTTACCTTGGTCTTTCTACTAGTAGAGAAATGAGAAAGCATTCAAAAACTTAAGAAGTTGCAGGACTGAACATGTCTTCAAAAGTTCAGTTGTGTAGTCCTGTGATTTTTAGATATTTAGAGTTAATATGATCATTATCTATTCCATATGTCTCAGAGAACTGTTACTAAGTTTTTAACAGTCAATTGAGAAAGTTCTTGCATAAGAGAGAAGTTTCTTTTCAAAAATGTGGCTATATTCAGCTGAACTGTAAATTGATCCAGCTCATCTGTCCTTGGCTTTGATGTTACTCTCACATATATCAAAGTCATACAGATTATATGGGCTGAGAATCTTACTATTTACTAGGGATATCACTTTGGACAGCATTCTGATGCTGGTGATAGGTACGCAGTGTATATGCTATGTTTGCTCTCATCTCTCCGAAGAAGTCAGGCTTTTCCTGAATTTTAGGTAAAGTGCTTATTGCTTTCTTGGACTAAAATGTCAAAGTAGTCACACCACCAATGTTGGTTGGGCTCATGCAGTGGATAGTCTTAATAATGCTTTTTGTCTTTCGGCTGCTGAACGAGTTTGGGAGAAACTGAACTATCTTAGATTTGTGTGTGACCATTCAACAAGGCTGTTTAAGGTGAGCAATGAATTACAAGGGGAAAACTTTGAGTGGTGTATCTAGATCTTGCATCTTCTAGCATCACACCATTGCCATCCTTATTCATTCTCTGTTAAGGCTGCTTTGAAGAGAAATACAAAACTATTCCTCAGAAACACTGCTGAGAGGTATTTACCTTCTTTTAAATGGTTTTCCCCTGTAATCCTTGGAAATTATTTCTTTTTCAAATACACCTGGAATTTAAGGATGCTGAAGAACACTGTGATCATTAAAATGGTTAAGGGTGGAGAAGCCAGTGAAACTTTCATACAATGTCATGCTAGAATAGCAATCAGTAATAAAGAGTGTCTCTATGTCCCCCAGAGGTGGACTGCATCATCGAGCTTTTGTATTTGCTGCTTCCTCTGTCCTGATCGAAAAAGTCTTTAATCTTCAGCAGCAGAGTTGCATACTTCTTGGTTCCAGCTTTGGTTTCTATGTGGATGATGTTTCTGGCACATTCTTGTAATGGGACAAAGGAGGATAATTGGTAGCAAAATACCAACAGAAAATCGTTGATTAGACATAGTGATGTTGAAAGAAGCATGTCATGACATAAAATTTAAGCCCCAAATCCTAAGAGCTATTTTGTCTTGGGAACTAATTTTTGAAAAGTAAAGACAAATTCCGTAGTTTCTTTGGCTGGGAATTTCACAGGTGCTGAAAGGCATGACATTCTTCATAACAGAATACCTTGGGGACCTCCTCTGACTCTCTTGAGTAGAAAAAGTCAGTAACATTCATCTGAGAATGTACCATATGGAGAGGCCAAAACACCTGGTTTTGAGCAGTAGTTTGCAAAAGGCTGGGAAATCAGCTGGGAAAATATTACTGTATTCATAGTTACAGTGGCATACTGCTGCATTTGAAATTGCTGAAACTCTGTAGCAAGCTGTTAAATGGAAGTCCATTAATATATGCTCTGAAGTTCTCCACTGCGGGTTCTTGAATGCATCTGCCTCCTTTTTTGCTACAATAGGCAGTTTTGGTTTGTGCTGGCTTGCATACCAAGTACAGTTAGTTAATGAATATTTAATTGTCATTAATACAGAGTCTCATGTTACATAGGAAAATGTATTGTACAAACCCATCCTCACAGCAGAAATAGAAGTCTGAATATATATTGTAGGTCCACTTTTGGAAATTTGCTGGTTTATTCCAGTTTAAGTTATCTTTGAAGAAGCTTGGTGTGGAAGCTCCATGTTTACTGTGTTTTTACTGGGGCTGTTACGGGGCAAAGTGATACTAGATTACCGAGCATGCTAAATGGGGAAGGATCAAATACAATGAAAAGTGATGTGATGTCTGATTCCTAGGCTTTAAGTCTTTGAAGCAGTATATATTATATATTTGCATGGTGTTTTTAGGTACTATGATAATACAAACAATGCATAACTCATTCCGGCTTTCATTACTGTCTAGAGACTTGTGGGAGCAGGTGAGGAACCAAGTGTTAAATGCTTAGAGATAGCAGATATTAAAATTGTGCAGTATCTGGAGCAAACAGAAGTGGACAAGGGGCAAACAAATTCAAGCCATTATACATATGGATACGCACCTTTAATGCCTAAATTCTAAAATAAGTTTGTCCTTCAAGATGGTCTTTCTCATCTGTATGCAACAAAGGGTTGTGCTGTGGTCTAAGTAGTCTGGTTCACTGCTTAACAGGCGTCAGGTTGCCTGTGAGTAGGGATCTTAAATTAGTCCAAAGTCCTCACAAATAAGATATTCAATGCTCAGACAAACAAAGTATGTTGGTAAATGACATTGCAGCTTGAGAACAGAGAAACTCCTCTGTGTGTCACCTGGGTGAGGTCATCTGTATAGCGTAACAATCTGTCCATTTGATAGCATGCTTCAAGTGGTCTTAATAATATGTTTGGCAGACATTATGCTTTCCTATTAAGAGCTCGGATAGTTCATTGACAGTAACAATTAATCTATAGTAATCCACCTTGAACAGGTTTTTTTGTTCATTAAACATAAACTAAAATGATTTGTTGGGGAATCAGAATGAAAAGCCATTTAGATTTAAAACACTTACAGCAGAATGGCTTTTCAAACAAGTTCCTTTGCAATGCCTTTCTCTTTTCAGTGCTTTTTGTAGCACAATTCCCAGTGAGATGAACTCACTGAAAAGAGACAGGGACTGTAAGATAAGTGTCTAAAGCTTGATCAGATACTTCAGTGTGAGCTGTGGGAAATCTGTGTATCATGGAAAAAAAAGCTTTTTTTTTTTTTAAAAAAAACAACCTGCAAAAAAACCCTACCAAAAAACCCCACCAACAAAAAGCAGCCCTATTGTTGTGAAGATCTGTGGATATTATTCTTTGTGTAGTGCCAAGAACAAGATCTAGACTCAGGAAGTGGTATTTAACTTTGTTATCGTGGAGTTTAAAGTCCATGATCTCTTCTCTGTAGAGACAGAGTCAAAGGAAAAGAGGCTAATTTGCTCAGTAGCTTACAGACTTCTTCAAGACCTGTTTTCCCCAGGTCATTTAATATAACTGCTCTTTGACTACTAAAAGCAAAACAATAAATTGTGTTACACTGCAGCCTGGACTTCAGTGAAGGGTGGTAATGATGAAAGGATGTTGTATCTCCTATTTCCATATACCTACATTGGATGGATGGATGGATGGATGGATGGATGGATGGATGGATGGATGGATGGATGGATGTTTCACCTCATATTTAGGAAGAGAAACTGAAGCTGTGTTTTAATTACTGTACCAAACAAGCTTGGGAAGAAGTGGAAAGCAATTTTCGCTTAGCCTAGACCACTACTGTGTAATTCTTCCTTATGACATTCTTGAGCAGTTTCTCACACTTTTAAACTGTAGCAATGGCTGCTACTGAACCTCGGTTTATCTGGGTTTGGCTCAGATAATTAATTTATTCTCACTTTCTTGTAACATCTGCATCCCAAATCTAAGTTTGCCTACTTGTCCACCATCAACAACAACCTTGTTCTTTAAGAAAGAAGTTGTATCAGTTCAGCAGTACTAACTCTGCAGTGGAAGCTGGATGTGTTGTGGGTTTGAAAAGAAAACAAAAAACGAAACCCAAAACCCCTTAAACAACAACTTAATTTGGAAGTTGTTCCTTGTTGTATCTTGGTTCAGTTTTTAGTGTATTTTGAGCATACATGGTATGGTGTGTGCAGGGTCACAGGACAGAGAAAATTATGAGTTGAAATATGGTTGTGCTGTTAGAATGAGTTTTGCATGGCATTTTTCAGTGTTTCATTATGGGAAGAACACTTAATTCCAGTCATGCATCAGATCTGTTTGACTTATGTATATTTTGTGGTATGTGTAAGTAAAACAAAAGGACTTAGTGTCAGGGCTCTGAGAACTCAGTGACCAAGTGTAACCTTCCAGGTACTTTGTGCAACAGTATGTGCTGAAATAAATATCTGTCAGGAGATACACAGGGGAGGCATTATTTATATATTAAATTCACACAGCAAACCACATTGACTTCAGTGGGTTCCTTGGCAAATGGCCAAACCTCTGAGATGATTTTAATAAAGGAGGAAAATATTTTGTCAGAATGGCAGAATTGCAATGTCCTAGGGGCTCAGGAAAAGCATATAAATGCTGTTTAATGATGTGTTGTGTTGTTCTGTTACAGTAGCTTCTTCATAGTCATTAAAATTTGGTTATATCTATCTAGCAAAATGTTAAACATATTTCCATAGGGAGTATGTTGTCCTCTAACATCAAAGCAGCTTGTTTGGGCTTTTTTGTTGGTTTTTTTTTCCTTTTGTTTTGTTGGGGTTTTTTAATGGCATAGCTGAGTCAGTTGTGGTTTACATCCTGTGAAAGGGCTGAAGCCTTTTTGTTTGAAATATCGAGCAGTAAATGCCTCTTTTATTCAGATTGTTCCGAAGCAAAACATAGGAAGATTCTAGCTCTGATGGACTCCTGCCAAGCAAGATGTAAAATAGTAGCTTAAAAAAACAAAACCCCCAAATTACTAAAATTTTACCCCAGTTTGGGTAAACACCAAATAAATATCAGTGTGAGTGCTCTCAGTCAGTGCACGAAACCAAGAAATATTCTGACCATCAGAGCTCTTCATGTTAAACCTATAAATACAGCCTGAAACTTAGATAATGTTGGTGCACATTAAAGTGCACTGCAGTTTGGTTCCAATGATTACATGGTGTTGGAAGAATTCCAGTGCAGTATTTCTAGCAAGTCACAAATTCTCTGAAATTGAAATGTGCTTCAGAGGTAGCTCGACTTTGACAAAATGCTGGCAGAATCCTAACTGCTAAACACATTTCCTGTCTGGGTGCCTGTCTGCTTCCTTGGTTGGCCATTTGCTGGGATACCTTGTCCTGGAGTCACTACCTTTGGGAGACGCTGTGTGAGCCGTCTCTGGGCTGCTGGTTACAGGCTCCCAGGACCCACAGCCTTCCCCAGACAAGTGCTCTGCAACTTTTTGCAAAGAATGGACAAAGATTTGAGAGTCCCTCATTCTAAGGAAGAGGAATAAATAAGTCAAGATGGAAAAATTCCCCACACTTAAGAATTGCCTTTTTGTGCACTGTTCTAGAGCAGGCATCATGTTGACAAGTAGATGGACAACTTAAGTTGTTCCAGTGATTTATATTTAAGTCACTGTTTCTTTGCAGAATCAGATATTACATTCCTGTAAGCTAGAAGATTAATACTAGCCTCAAATTTCAGACAGGGGGTGGGTGACATTAGGAGATTAAATGATGTCCAAATTATTCAGAAAGCTTCCTTCCAAGGAAGCTGAACTCAGCTTTTCAGCCTTTGCCACATGTTCACCATGCTTTCCTGGCAAATCAAAACCAGCATGATCTTTGGCACTGCAACCTTTCCTGCCAGCTGTCTCCATGTATTTGATGGTCTCTCCAGTTGTAATGGAACTGATCATGTTGCAAAATGGAAGCACCTTCTTTACACTTGAAGGCTGGCTTCAGGTTCCTGTGTGGGTGAGGTGATACAGTTTTGGGTGTGATGTGAACTGCAACTAAATTAGAAGCTCTGTTCCCATGTTCTTCAGCTATAAAAATAAAGATCTTGTTATATGCCTTGGTTCAGGCACAAAATGCTTGAGAGGAGCATGTAGGTGCAGTTGGGGAAGATTTTTATTTTCATAAACTAAAAACCAGTATGCTTAAATCACCTTTTTCTATATTCCTGTATTTCTTATTTAGCTTTAACATAGTGTGGCAAGACCAGGAAACATCCATAGAGGTAGCCAGCCTTATCTACAGTAGTGTTTCCCTTCCCTCAGCTGCACTAGAGCTCACAGCAATGATAGCTACTGGTATTTTAATTGGAGCCTAGTGTCCTCTCACTGTCAGCATGCCTGGATTATTTGGTAGTCCCAGCTGGTGGCCATGGGCCACCAGGGTTAATGGGAATGCAGGCACAGCTGGTCTGGGTCAAATCCCAGCGTGCTTTAGTTTGTGAAAATTTCCAATGGCCTCTAGTATGTGGTAGAAGTGATATAGCAGTTAAAAGGTATCTTTCATTATCCTAGACTAATTAGGACTGTCCTAACATCCAGAGGGAATATGTAGTAGTACCCAGTAGTTACAGAAGATTGAAACCAGGCAGGAGTAGGCTCCACAGTAGGCTGTGGAGTAGAAAATGTGCTAGCTCCTTCTTAGTGAAAAGTAACCTGGAAGAAAACCAAAGCTGAGAAAAAATGAGAAAACATTATCCATTCTTTGGAGCCTGTACTTCTAGCCCAAAGGAGGTTAGAAGTGTTCTTTCTCACTGTGCAAGTATGATTGCATGGGAGCCTTGCTTTTTTAAAACATTGAGGGGTTTTTTTCCTCCTTTTTTCCCTTCATTTTTTATTTCTCTCTTGCATCACTGAGGCTGGTGCTATTTTCCCTGCATCTCTAGAGTGAAAACAGGCTTTGCATTCATGAGCTTCTAATCAGAAGTGATGACAAGCCCTTGAAAAGAGCACTGTTGCCCTTGTCCTCATGAAATATTTTATCCTTTCTGATATCATTGGACATGTAACTGTAATAAAGGCCAGTTTCTGCCACTGGATACATGTAGAAGTTGATCCCTGTTATCTTTGTGCAGGAGCACCTCACAGTGACATCTGTGGCTGTGCTGAACATGATTTCCTCCATTTCATGGGAATAAGATGATGCTTGTGCATTATTAAAAGGGCCTAACAAGTTTCCTGGGAAGAGCCTGTGAAGTGTGGTGTATAACAGTGTTTATGTAATTAACTCCTTGGGATTTTAATCAAAAATACTGCTATTTTGCAACCATAATTATAATTTTCTGGCAGTCTCAGAGTAACAAGTAAACTGTGAATTGTACTGAGTCCCTAAGCTGTTCTCTCTGTTAAGAAAGGTGGACAATTTTGCTGTCTTGAAGTGACAGTTAGCTGGGATCTAATTGTGATGTTAGTGTATAATCACAAGCATTTAGTGTAATGTCATCAGAGTGCCATTTCAAGGATGAGACGTAGCATGAAACTTACTTTTTATTTTTCCCTGAAGTTTTTGTTTAAGGGATGAAGGAGATTCAGAAAGTGAGGAGCAAGAGGTTAAAAATAAAGAAAAAAAGTGTGTTGCATCTGACTTCCCAGGATGCCTCCTCCCATGTGGAGTCAGGTCAGATACCAGACCCCAGGTATGAAGGCACTCCAAATGTGCTAATTTCTCAAGCTTTCACCCTACTTTTCAGCCTGGACTGCCAGCTCTGTCTGAGCTGTTTGCAGTTGCAGCTACACAGTTATCCATACCTGAGCTAGCAAAACAAATGGTGTCTTATGCTTGACGGTTGCAGTAATGACTGAAGTGTGCATGTACCCACAGCTCCACCTTTGATCTCAGAAATGTAATCTGCTGGAACATTGTACCTCTATACTGATGGAGTTTAGCCCCTCCTGAATGCCCTGTCCCTTTGTGTGGGACATGATTTGTTCTTTCCGTCATAGGAGAGCTGAATGCAGCGCCCTTGACCAGGCTTAGTTTAGCACCATTGCAGACAAACCGAATAAAGGTCCATCTATCCAACCTCCAAAAAAGTGTAAGTTTCTGTGATGCCCAAAGATTAGCAAAATCATCTTCATTCTGTAGCTCGTCTCTGGTGTAGTACCCACAGCCCTGTCCGGGGACCTGAATGTGGTGTGCCTTCCTAGTGTGCTGTTCTCATGATAGTGGGGTTTATATTTGGGGATCTCTGACAGGAGATAACAGACAGTTTGCAGTTGTCTCTTAGGAGAGCCCTGGTGTTTGGCTTCATTACAGAAGGGAGTAAGGGAATATGAGGGGAATCTTTACAGGTCTTATGTTATGCCTTGTACACAGTGATTACTTTATCTCACACATTTTTATAATGCTTTGTGCAGTTCAGTCCAGGATGTTTTTCCTTCAGGTCAAGTTTTCAGGAGAGGCCACACGTCATATGGTGACAATGGACATCCTAGATCCTTTTGATCCCATGAGAAATTTTGGGAGAATTCCTCAAGTGAATGATTTACTTCTCTCTCCCTGTTCCTTCTCTGACAGAGCAGAAGTATTCTAGTGACCTCAGAGCTAATGCATTCCAGTGTCTCTGGATGGAGACAGTGACATTTTTGGCAATGTAATTTTTAAGCATTATTCTCCCTTTCACTCACATCATTTTTGGTGATTCTCCTAGCAGAAATCATGACCTTAGAAGCATCTGCTGGAAACTAGTCCCTCCAGACCCACTGGAGAGATGAGTTTTGCTCTTCAAGCCATAGTACTCCTCATGCAGCAGTTTCCTGTGTGTACATAAGTGGAAAGTATATAATGTGCTGGCTAATTATGAACCTTTATCAGTATTGTCTTCACCAGACCACTGAAGTTCTTGTTAAATTGTCCTGTAGTCTGTGGGTACTGGTATTTGTCGAAGGTTTAGGAACAAGTTTTCATATCTAAAATGTTAAAAAATTCTTCCATAGTGTAAAAAAAAAATTTTAAAATCCACTTATTTCCTTACATTATTATAGTCTTTTCTTCCTAAATCTATTGCTCATACAAATATAAACATTCTCAGCTGAACATCCCAGTTCTGTGAATATAAAGACCCCACATACCCTGGCTTGCAATTCATATAGGTTAAAGTGACAAATAATTGACTCTCTACTGAGTTGGGCAGAGAAAGGTGTCAGTTCTTGGCATTGGTGTATCTCCCTTGCGTGGGGTAAATAGAAATCTGCAAATTTAAAATCTGGGTCTTGTGGGTTGTACAGTACGCCTGTGGTATATTTGTACTGAGGATTGTTTAGCCTGAATGGAATTAGATTTGTTACACCACCTCAGGTATAATGATATTGCATCTCATTCTTAATTACACTACCGTTTAGAGTAATATTAATTTAGTAATACTACTACTAATAATAGTTTAGATGGAGGATGTTGGATCCAGTGTAATGAAGAAACTTGTGTAGGATCTATGGCTAAGAGAAACTCAGGTATTTGAGGGTTTTAAATTCTGGTGTTGGCAGATAAATCAGAAAGAGAAGTAATGAAATTATGTATTGTAACTGGTATTATGGTATTACACTATAAACTGTTGTAACACCATTGACTTCAGAAGGTATACTCACTGTACGTGTTGAGGATCTGGTTCTTTCAGCCTATATACACTCCAATTAATGTTGTTAACATCATAATAAGTAATCTTAATTACTTCTAAAAATGTTCTATTTATTTCCCAGATGGTACCCTGGATGTGATGGGAACTTTCTCAATTTTGCTTTCCATGGGCTGATAACAATCTGTTTATAAAAGGTTTAAAAACCTCTTTTCCTGTATTCATGTTCTGCTTTGGCCTTGTTTATTCACAATTTAATGTCTCTGCTTATTTTAGCTGTAGTGCTCAGTATTTGATGCTCTGCATAACAGAACTGCAATAAACTGGCTGTGCTATAAGATGTTCAGTGTATATTTTAGACAGTGACCATTTAGCTATCTAATTTCCATAGTAACATTTTAAAGGTTAATCATAGGCAGTGGTGCAAGCCAAGGAAAAGATAATTGAAATAGATCAGAAATAAAGTATTTTTTTTCATAGTGTATTGCTTGGACTTAACTTGTTGCAGAATTCGCAACCACAATGGCTTGTTTGTATGCCTGAAATTTGGATGAGCAGTGAGTGATAGGGCAGTTCTCAAACATGCCAGGCTAGATTTGCTGGCTCGGTCTTTGATGAGACTGCAGTAAGTAGTCAGATGCTTCATACTCGTGGTAAAAGTGGATGAGTTTCCCTTGGGCGTTGGAGGGGTGGCCACTAGTTTGGTAAACCCCAGACATAGGCCAATGAGTCACTGTCAGACAGACTTTCAAGCAGCTACAGCAATGGCTGCCTCCATGACAGGGATTGCCATTAGAGTCTGCATATGAGAAAGAGCTCATGTGTTTTTCAGTTTAGTAGCATGGGGGGAGAGGGAGAGCCTTAAAACATCTAGTGGAAGTGTTTTGTTTTCAAGTGCTCTGAAGTACGTATGTATTCTTAAATTCTTTGCCACTGGAGTTTGGTTTTCAGTTGCTTTGTCATATTACCTATTTTGAGAAGCATCTTATAGCCAGGTATTTAAAGAATCAAGGAGTGGCCTCAATACAAATACTTTACTGCCTGTATAAAAAACAAAACAAAAAACCCCACCTCACTGAAAAAAACCTCGCCCCCACCCTAAGTAACCTCCCATGCCAACCTTATTGCTTATCAAAAGGGCATTATTTAGCCTCTCTTTCCTTCCTTCAGAGAAACAGGTATATACACTACTACCAGATGCATCTTAATGAGTCATGGTTCACTTTTGCAGGTTATTTACTGATTCCACCATAGGCGTGAGAATTGGGAATGGTTTCTGCTCTCTGTCTCTCTGAAGTAAGAGCTTGGTGTGTTTTGGTTTGGGTTTTTTTCTGACAGGTAATCAATCAGTCTTAACTGAGTAGATGAATCATGGGATCAACTAAATTTAAGGGCAAGGATTTATGCCTTAGTTTATATCGTTTGTTTAATTGCTTAGTAATGCAATAAGGAAGGACTGGGGAAATTGACCTTACCTGGTGTGGAGTTGACTGTATTTTGTGGAGAAACAGCATGTCATGTGCATGCTGGCTACTTATAATCTGAACACTCTACATTTAAACCTTGAGTGGAGGAGACCTTTGGGAGGGCTTTCTCTGAAGCACAGTGAGGGCTGTATTGCCCACATGCATCGTTAGACAAATCCTTAAGGTTACCTAGCCACTGTGTAGGAAAACAGACCTTTTCTGGGCTGTGTTTCTAGACAGCTACGCCTCAGCTGGGTAAATAGACCCTCTAGGAAGTGCCAGATATGACAATTGAAAAGTTTTTCATGATTTCAGGCTTAAGCACAAACTCAACCACTCAAACTTGCATCTGAGAGGATATCAGCAATCTTGTTTCCTAAAAGAAAGGGGTTTGTGTTCTGTGCTGTTGTGGCTCTTTTAAGTATCCTCTGTACTTTCTTGGTTTCATATACATTTGTGTAGTAACTTTTTAAACCTTTTACTTACCACTTGGGCCTTTATACACCAGCATGAAGACAATATTAAGCTCTGTCACACTGATGGGTTGTAATTTTCATCTTTAGCTACATAAATTCTTTCTATATGATTATTCAATTACTTGTACTGTGATAGAATATAGATTTGTCTCTGTTATGAGTCAAGGTTTCCAACTTCTAGGATTTTCACAAATGCAAACCAGAGAGACTGTATTGCCCTTAAGAAAGACCTTAGACCTGTTTTGACCTATCCTGCTTGTCATGTAGAACTCGTATGAAATTACTGTTCCATCAGTTTTGAAAGTGGATTATAGTGCTACCATTTGACAGTCAGAGAAGGCGTAATGTATGTCAGCTTCACCACTTAGTTATTCAGTACTGCAGCTGGAGATGGGGAGGCCATGTGCAATGCACTGTCCCTGGGTGACACCAAAGATTTCACTTGGCTGGGGCTGCCTCAGGCTGTCACAGGTGTTCTTCTTTCATTTACAATAGCTCCCCTAAAATATAAATGACTGCATTTATTACATCAGCTCTTTTTCCTTCTTTGGAATATCTCAGATAAAGTTACATTACACATAACAAATGTTCTTGCTCCCTTGAGAGTTAGTTTAATTACTGATGTAGGTGGGTAAAAGATCTATTGCGTCTGA
Source organism: Porphyrio hochstetteri (assembly GCA_020800305.1). Lineage (NCBI taxonomy): Eukaryota > Metazoa > Chordata > Aves > Gruiformes > Rallidae > Porphyrio > Porphyrio hochstetteri. The sequence continues at coordinate 18,296,526 of CM036911.1, forward strand.
GATGTTAATTTTATCATGCTTTAATTAAGAGGTCAAGTGTGAAAGGCTGCTGCATGCCTCCCACTTAAGATGCTGAATAGAATGGTGGGGGGTAGAAGGCACTGATACAGTGAGGTTTTTACTGGCTCTAGGAGTATCGACTTTACTCCTGCATCTCATTACAATGAGGCTGGCATCTGGAAATACATGCCAACTTTATTCCTTTGTGGTGTTTTCTAATATTAAAGGCTTTTTCTGTCCAGAGTCTTCAAAGCACCAAAACAGCATGTCTCTCCTCTCAAAGGTGATGGTCGCTCCTAGGTACCGCTGATTTCCATTAGAAGTGGTAGGACTGCATCCTCTTGCCCAGTGTATTTGCAGAATGGGGCTGTGACTATCCTGTGCTCCTGTGCTATGGGACAAGGGAGGATGTGGGGCACATTGTTCACCAGAGGACAGCAGGGGCTACCTTCTTTGAACATCCAGTTGTTTCCTTCTTATGTCCCACTGTGACTGTGGGCAGATTCCTTTCAGCATTTAATTTCAAAGTCTAGTTTCCAGCCAACTCAAAAACCAAGGAAATGGACTAGGAAAACATTGGGGGGGAAAACAATAAAACACGGGCTGGCAGAAGGAAGGTGTGCCTCATAAGACAAGAGAAAACCAGACAGTAAGAATGCCTTGCAACAGAATGGCAGGGACATCCCTGACTGATCTTTTTGGAGCAGAAATGCCATAGGTAGGAGCAGGTCTTCCTTGGCTATATTTGAAGTTTTTCTTGAGACTAACCTCTTGCACTTTAGAAATACTAAGTGACCAAGTAAAGTAGTAGTGTTGCTCTACTAATAGCCATAAAGAGGACACTTGATTTCTATTAATGTCTTCTTCATCACTTATTGTCTATGTGAATTGCTGGTTCATTATGATGTTCTTGTGATGTGTGTGATACAGGTAGTTTCTTTTCCAAAACTTCTGTACTTTTCCTGTACTTTTCTGTTGCTGTTTTATCTTTTCTGTGGTGGTCAGTTCTCTTGCATTTATAGCAGAGTAACGGTTCAGCTGTGCCACTGCCTTCCTCTGCATCTCTGGAGGAAGACTGGTGTAATATTGGAAAAACACATAGTTAAATATTAACAGGTACTACTGAGTGTTCTCACTGAAAAGGTCAGGAACATTTCCAAGTAGTGAAAACAGACTTTTCTTTCCTGTCATTAAGTTTTGCAGTTTAAATTTTAAAACTACTGCTTGCTTGGACATTTTAACATGGTTAATAGTTAGAAACTTGGAGTCCTCTGTTTCTCAAGCTGCTGTCACCCAGGCTGCTTGTCATTACCAGGTGATAGATTTAAGGGAAGAATTGGTGAATTAGTGCTCTAACATGTAATAAGTTTTTTCAAGGTAAGAGGTTGATTTTATTTTTTTCCTTCCCTTCCTTCCCTTCCTTCCCTTCCTTCCCTTCCTTCCCTTCCTTCCCTTCCTTCCCTTCCTTCCCTTCCTTCCCTTCCTTCCCTTCCTTCCCTTCCTTCCCTTCCTTCCCTTCCTTCCCTTCCTTCCCTTCCTTCCCTTCCTTCCCTTCCTTCCCTCCCATTGTACTTTGACATGGAAATGGAAGTTTCATTGCTTGGTCTTCTAGTCAGAAAGACAGTGTTAATGAATGTTGTGATTTGATGTTGATGCTACAGTAACTCCTTAAAGCATACCCAGAATTGGGGTTCCTCTTGGGTTATGAAGATGCATAGCTGTCCCATTTGTATTAGCTGAGGACCTAATTAGCTAAATGCAGCATTTTCTTCTGATGACTTGAAATGTCACCACCAATCTCTGCTGGCATAAAAAGGTGCACAAAGGAAGTGGTTTTGATGAAGAGGAGTCTTTCACTTTTAACAGTTTGATGTATCCAGAACACATATTTATTCTATCTTGCCAGTTGCCTCAGGGGTCGAGACTTCTGCCTCAGTGCACCAGGAATCCCTTCTCAAGGTGTTAAAGCTCTAATCTTTGCAGAGCAGCTCAGATTATCAGCTATGGTGAAGCAGGAGCAGCCAAGCCTATGACCCTGAACTGGAAGAGCTAGATTGGTTAATACAATGTTTGTGGGGTGGTATTGCTGAAGCTTCTCTCTGTATATGTAAAAAAACTACGCATGATGATATGGAATTAATCCTTCAGAAATAAAAGGATGTTTCTTGTTTTAATTGCTATTATTTGCATTTGTGTAATAGTGTCCCAAAATAAGAGAGGTCTTGGCATTTGCATGATGCACGTGCTTCTGCCTGCAAACAGCCAGTAAGCTAAGTCAATAAAAACAAATCATGCATGGCATGAATTGCTAAGAGGTGGAAGAGACCTATTAGGCTATCTAGCCCTCCTGCATACCAGTGAAGGATTGCTTCAATGGGATTTGCTTTAGAGGACGAATGAATAGCTGAGTAAGATATAGGATCACATTTTCTGTATATGGTGGAAGACCTTCTATGCTTCAGATTTTACATGTGTATCTAGCTTTGAACCTCATAAGCAGCAATATCCCAGAAAAAATTCTGGGCTGTTTGATTTCAGGTGTAGCAACGGTCTGAACTGTTCTTATTGCACAGATGTGCAGTTTTGCTTTGCTGGGTGATTTTTATCTCATCAAAGGAGAGCAAGAAGACAAACAAAAATCTGTGAGTATGGCTGTCTGTGAGTGTCTGTGTGTGTGTGTGTGTGACAGCACGAGAGGTCTGTCCATCTTATGTCAATTGTGAGAATAAAATGGCTTCTCTGCCTGACTATAGGGATGGAATTGTACAAAGGCAACACATTGCAAAGAGAACAAAGGCCTCGCTGCTATGGCTATGTGTGACATGCTGTTAATGCTAAAGCAAGCTATCATTTCCTATTAAAGTAGTGACTCGCATGTTCATGAAGCCGTTGCTGTAATACAAAGTGATTTAGCTTCCTGGGAGCTGATGCATCTAGTTCTGGCACCAACATACAGGATCTCTGTGGTCAAAAAGGCAGACAAACATGTTGGTGCTGGTGTTTTAAGCAGCTTCATCTGGTGACTGGACAGGGAATTGCAGACACATTTGTTTCATTGCATTAATTTCTTGCATTATTCCCCTTTTGTTTCCTTACCAGTGTTTGTATTTGAAGAGCAAAAGAGCTCTGTGGTAAATTATGTGCATGCTCCACTTCTTTCCAGGCCTGACATGTTTATATATACAAAGAATTATAGAGGAATTAGAGACGACCAAAGAAGCTCAGAAATTCTTTGGAAAAGCTTGTCAGATTTTTAATTAATGGGCATATAGCAGAGGGAATGAAATCTGTTGCTCTGTACCATAATAGGCAGTGCAGTGCTTCTGCCTCTCTCTGTCAGCCTTAACAGACAGATTTATTTTTGGTAATGAGACATTTATCTCCTTTGCATCTATTAAAAGCCAGTTCCAGTGTCAAAAATCAGTTGGAAATAACATGAAAAAGTTTAGTGGTGAAATGTGTTTCTTTTGGTTGCTTGTCACAGCTCCATCAAGTCCTGGGGATCCTTTTTCACTTTATTTTGGTGTATTTTTGCCTTGCTGCGGCTTGCATTTCCAGATGATGTAGGCGTTGTTCTGATAGCATCAAATAGTGGTGTGAATATTTAGATTGTGTAAAGACACTTAATGGCATTACTTTCAGGGCAATAATTAACATACTGTTGATGTAAATAGTTGTTTTTCAACACTTTTCTGTGTGTGGACCTTTTTAGGACTTCTTGTTAGCTGCAGATTCCTGCCTACCTGACATAAGCCTCATGAAAGCAGACTTGCTTTACCTCGGGAGTATCTGCAGAAAACCATGGGCAAGTGGCAGCCTGGTTCAACACACCTGGTGCCATAGAGAAGGAGTCTATATAGAAGTAATTGTGATAAAAGTATGCCATTAGTCAAAAAATAAGGGCTCTGCATGTATTTCTGGTCTTGACACAATTCCTTTAGGAAAGTTTTTTCACACTTGCAGGCGGAGTAATTAATGTCATACTTAAACAGGTCAACAAGCAGACCACTTTCCTTAACCTGTCCATAGAGAAGCATGTGTGGGCTCTAGTTAAATGTGGTGGGGTTTTTGTAGGCATTTGATTGAAATCCTATGGCATTTATTATGTTCCTTTTTAATAGGTTTCCAAACTGTTCTATAGCGTTCTGCAGGTGGGATGTAATTTTCCTGGTGAGATCTGAAGTGCTTGACAACTGGTGAGAAACCAACTGCCTTCTATTAGGTTTGTAAATAAGATTTCTTGAAAGAAGCTGTCTGGTGCCTCTGTGCACCTCCATTTTGTTAGCTATGAAGGAGGGGAAACAGCCAGGGTATCAGAAAGGCTTACTGATACGAAGTGACCCAGGAGCTTATTCCAGGAAGCTTATTTTCACAAAGTGTTGAATATTCATACTTTGAGAACCATTTAAAGTGTTTATGAGTCACACCAGACATTCCTTTCAGTCTTGGTTGATAGCCATCTCAAAAAGGTGACATAAGACTAAATAAATTGGCGCAAGGAATGTTTTGACTTTTTAGCTGATAAAGTGCTAATTATAAGAACCACAACCCGTGTAGTAACAGAACCACAGATAACAAACATTGAAAGGTTACTATTCCAGAGGAGTTATGTCATCCATCTCCGTGTATGAAACATCTTTTCCATGGAAGAAATTGCATCCTACAGGGAAGGGATTCTCTTCTGGACTGTACAAATCCTATGATTGCCCTTACCTACCCATTTCCTTTCACTCTTCCGTTCATGCACACAAGTTATTCTCCTAATTTGGCTCCTGCTGCAGTCTCTATGTCTATGTACTACAAACAATGCTACCCTTTCTTCCCCCTACCCTCCTACACATGCTTTTGAACAACTCTGGTTGCTAGGATTACAGTCCTCATAAGGCTGTGGGGTGGGGGAGAAGTGTCCCTTCATCATCAGCTTCCTTTTGCGTTCTTCTGGGTTTTTATTTTTTTCATTTCTTGAGTCATTTTTTCAAAAGGCATTTTTGTTTCAAGACCTTTCAACAGCAACGCTGCTGCTGTGCTCCTTGATGCTCTTCCTGCCTTTTGTTTAAAAAGGTATGGAAAGTCAGCGACTGAGTTATTGGAAAATGACTAAATTTCGTTGTATGCTGAGAGTTAAACCTTCAGTAGCTTGCACAGGGACTACTTTCATTTGTGATGAAAAGGGATGAGTGCTCCAAAATGGCAGAGGCAGTGACACTCTGTCCTCTTCCTTCTCCTTCCTTCCTTTCTTCCCCCCACAGGTTTTGCAGATGGGGATGCTGACTGTGTGTTGCATCATGTACACTGCAGCATTGGGCACATTTCTCCTAACCAGAGGTGCATGGAAAATGACAGCATTCATATTATTTCAAGTGGCACAGCAACCATCCTTTGATGTGCCAGACTAACTTTTGCAGGCAAGAATTGACACTGAGTTACAGTGGTAACTGTAACTGACATTGTGTTCTTGCTAGTAGAAGGATGGATATATGTACTCCTTGTCTTCTAATAAATGTCTGCTTTTGTATAGCATGAGCACCGATACTTATTTTTTATTGGTTTTATTTTTTAAAATGTGGATCCTCTTTGTCAGAATGCAGTTCAGCTCCAGAATGTTTTAGTGCTTATTCAAGGGATATCACTGTAGCCCTTCCAGAATCTATGTAAAACTCTAAGTTTTAAATGTTTTTGTAGTGCTCAAAATAGTACAGGACATTACCAAGTTCTCTAGAGCCCACTGGACCTGTTTCACAAGGCAGGAGCTCATTTTGGAAGAACCTGTGTTCCCATAGGTCTTAAAACTTTGCCTGAGATGTTCAGGAGTGAGCAGTTTAATAATAAGCTACAGATCCCTCTCAATTAAAAGGCCTGCCATGCAGCTATGATGAAGAGTGAAGTTTTGAACAGCCTGGCAGCACTTGTTGCGTCCTGCTAGCCCAGCTGAGCCCTGTGTTGCCTTTGGCACCCGGTGAGATCGGACACTGCTGGAGTCCTGCTTCTATCCCTGAGCCATGTGCTCTGGGGAAGGAAAGAACAAGGGGCAGGAAGACATGTCACCCGCCTGAAGATGTGATGTGGTTGCAGGGGGGCAGGCATTCAGCATTTGACACTCAGTGCAGTAAATTCAGAAAATTGCTCACTCCATTAAAACCAAGGAAGAGCAGGGAAATGTTCTTACTCTTCCTGTCACAGAATAGCTCATATTAGGGTACAAAACATGTCTGTTTAAGTTTCATCCTGAGTTTTGCATGCAGGAGACAGTCCAGATCTGTCAGATACATTCCCTCTGCCAGGTCTCCTGACTTGCTTCTGCTTTAATACTTAACAGGTGTGGCAGAAGTATCGGCGGGGAGGCTGGACAGAGCACAGTTGAAAAGTGAAAAGGAAATCAGTAGTTAAGAAAGAGTCTGCAAAGGATGGTTTGGGAGGAGGCATTGAAATGGGATAGTTAATGAGATGTCTGCACAAGATGCAGAGAAGGTTGCTCAGAGTATCTCCATACCTTCTAGTATGAGAGCATCTTTATTGATTATGTCTAGGATATGTATTTTTGCTGCTCCTACCTGGATTTCCAAACATTTCACACTTGTAAGTAATTTTGAAAATTTACTTGAGCCCTAAAACAGTACCTTATGCAGAACATACGTTCTGTAAATTTTGCATACTACTTAATTTAAAAGTTAGTAATTCAGATACTGTAATCTCATCTTCTCAAGGTGTTTGGAAACTGCATGGCTGCCGCCTAAGCAAAAGTTAGACCACTGTGTTGCCAGAAAGGAAATCTCTGCATATTTTGCCCTCACCAGGACATTTTACAGGGACCTAGCTGTAAATCAGGAGTTTAAAAGCAGAATTTTGTTTTGCTGCTAATGCCTTTCTAGCTGTTAGGAATGTAGTTGCCATGTGTGTCTGATCCCCAGGGATATCCATAGGAAGCATGTGTTAGTGATTGAACTTAATTGGACCCTCAAAGAATTTCTCCTCCATTGCAAACCAGTGGAAACAACAGTCCTTTGGTGCTCTGACTTAGATAAGAATGGTTCATGCCAGAGTTTCTTATCTAATGGCAACACTGCTATTCACAATAATGTTTGCTCCAGTATACTTAGACGTTTTGCTGCCTTATGGTGTATGGTTTTCCTTGTTGCTGGAATCGTGGTGTAAGTATCTCACTGTTCTCAGCCTTTGACTCTACATTCTAGCCAAAAGCATCCAGAGAATTCTTATTTTTATTTTGATTTTATGTTCAGAAGCATTTGTTTGTAAAGTGTGGCTGAGGGTAGGGCACCATTTCAGTCAAAAAGCTTTCTTGCAGGTAAACAATCCAAGTTTGACACATTTCAGGCAACCTGTAGTCAGCATTTGCCCCATACAAATGAATATGGGGAGGGGGGGAAGTAATTTCTGTGTTTTCACAGCAGCACCATAATTAGCGCACGTGAAAGATTATGACTTGAGTTGCCTTGCTTTGGTTCTGTGGATTAAAGGCATTGGACAGGAAATTTGATCCAGAGTAACCGTAGAATAGAAAGGAGGGACACAGATGCACCACTGCTACTGTGCCTCTCTTCTTTCTTTGAGTTCCTCTGTAGGGCTGTCAGCACATCATAGTGCCCAAATTGGGTAGAATAGTGGTAGTGTTACGCCTCCAACTTTGCAGACAGTAAGTGAGAAATTAAGAACTGAATGACACAGGAAGACAGACAGCAGGGTTAAGCATGCAGGGAAAATGTCTCTGCTGGTGGAAGGGGCTTCAGGGTATCAATGGTATCATATATCTGATTGGATGTGCTACGTGTTGTATGGTTATGGTCACACTGTCCAGTGTGGTGGGCTTGATCGACTGACTGCTGTAGTAAATGAGGCTCAGGACCTGAGGAGATGGGGAGAAGAGGGGTGGAGGTGTTAGAGCTGTTGACCTTACTTCTGGGATAAAGTAACTGGGAGGAAAAGGTAGGAAAGTTGATGGGAATTTTACTTAATCCCCAGAGCAACATTGTGGTGAGGGAAAAATTCCTCACTGACTGATGTACACACAAGAAGAGATGGGGAGATGGGATTTTTTTTCCCCTGCTGCTGCAGAACTACAGCTGCTGTCCTGACTTACACATAAAACTCACAAGATAAGAAAGTGAAGTTTGGATGTTGTATATGCAGCTGAATGAATACTTACTATTCTGTAGTGCACTTCCCACTGGGTAGAAGCCATTGTCTTTACCTCATCTAGAGGTATCAAGTAATATACCATTTGAGAAGCAAACAAAGAAGCAGAGAGGAACTTTTCAGTTTTGAAAAGCACCTTCTGTATTGAAAACAGGCAGCTTTTCACCGAGAGTTTATAGAAGGTGTAAATGTTCCCTTATCAGGATCCAAATACAATGATGATGCAAAACTGTGAGCTCTACTTGTCCTGAGGCTTTGTAGCATGGGTTGAAAGACAGCTCTGAGCATGGGCCCTTCCTTCACACTGAACTTGGATAGTACAAGTTGAATTCTGCCACTTGCTGGTATTTCTAATCATTTTTCTTTGGTGGCAGCTGCAGAGAATGAATTTCCCAGTGGCTGTCACCCACTATTGAAAACAGATAGAGAAGTGCCTGTTGCAGGTGGGGAGATTGGCAGGTGAGGTTAGAGAGGAAAAAGCTAGATTTAACCTTGAGCAGAGATCCTGAAGTCAGATCTTCTAAATGGCTTTTGCAGATCTGTCTTTCCAATCAATTGATTCTTGAGGATGCCTTCAGGACTCCTTTGAGTAGCAGGTAGCATTTCCCAGAGAGCGAGTGAGATGGAGAAGCAGCAGGATAATGTCCCTAGGGGGGAATTGTCTCTGTGGCACACCTGCTGTGTCCCTACATACAGGTTTCCACAGGCTGGAAACCACGTGGCCAGTAGGAAGACACCTGAGAAATAGTGATGCCCAAAGTTGGAAAGCAGACTTACCTGTACATGAGAACTTTTGTCCTAGCCCTGACTCACATGTAACTTTTTATTAAACACAACATAGTGAGAGTAGTCTTAGAGCATTTGTATACATCAATCAAACTGTCATTTATGTGACAAGCTAGGAGAATTTAACTATTTACCAACTTCCATTGTATTTTTAGAATGTTTAGAACATTCTCGAAAAATTTCAAAGATGGTGAGTGGAAGTTGCTCTGTTTGAGTTGCATACGGTGTTTTCCTATCTGGTTCTATTTTAACCTGTTATGGAATCTAGTACTTTCTTGTCACCAAGCAAGCCTGTGTCTGCTGTATTAGATCAAAACATTTTCCTGTCTCCAAATGCTAACAGCAGCACATTCAGTTCTCTGGATTTCAGCAGCTAAAGTGGGTGCTGCAGCAAGCTTGGCACTGTTTCTCTTTATGGAACAGTAAACACAGATGACATTGCCTTGGGTTTCATAGAGACATGGAGGCTCTTGCCTCATAAAAGCTGATTCATTGACAAATGGTGACTCTTAGCTTTAAAAGATAACAATGCTTGTTGAAGTAGATGAGCTAGAAACAATTGTCAAGTTTTCTAGCAGACCCCAGGATGGTGGTTTCTTTTATTTTAGCCTGAGAGAACTTTTTATTTTTATATTTTACTAACAGCTGCATTAGATTATTGTATTCTCTAACGCTTGCTGCTTTGTTCTTCTGCAGGAGGAGTCCAGAACATACCTGTAGAGCTGTGGCTTCTCTTTCTCCGAGCTCTGCCAAATGTATGTACTTTAGGCATTGTTACTCTCCCCAGTATTCATCTCAAATGCAGTGCAGTATGGAAACTTTCAGAAAAGTGAGTTTCAAAGCTATTGGCAGAAGATGACTACTTCTTTGATTTTTGCATGCAGTATTTTAAACACAATATAAAGGTCTTCCTAAGAAAGTTGTGTCAGAACTAAGCTTGAGATCCCAGGCTAATGCGTACAGTAACAGGCGTCCTTCTTGTACTGATTCTTGCAAGTAGTGTTCAAGATTGGGCTGCCTGGGTAAACACTTCATTTCAGAGGCTCCAGAATAAGAACTGAACTACGTAATAGCAGGTCTACACTGATTTCAAAATCATGGGCAGTGTCTGTTAATATGATTCCCCGAGGTTATACCCTAACTCAGTTTTCACTCCTGGGCAAATAACGTGGCATAATAGAAGCACAGAGTCCTTCTCTTACTGAGCCTGTGAGTCATCCTAGCTTTCCGTAAGAAGGTCTTGCTTTCTGATTAAGCACTAGATTGAGGTTGTACTACTGCTCCTCAGCAGCTTGGTACCTGAAGCACTTTCATGAGGACAGTTGCCTGATATAGAGAAAGTGGTTTCAGCAGATGTGTAAAATTTTGACCTAAAAATAGGATAACATAGTAAATAAGAACCTGATGTTCAAAGGCTCAAAGCTGTCCTTGCTGTCTAGTTGGTTGTATAACTTGGGAGAACTAAAATAGCTTTTGTGGCGATAATTGGTAACATATGATTGCAGAGTTAAGAATAAAGAATGGTGTTTCTCTGTAACTGTTACTGTAAAAGCTCATAATATAGCGTGGTATTTCTGTGTGGTTTTTTTCTGAAGTAATGCAAAGAACTGTATAGCCTAATGAATAATTTCTATATAATTCTATGGGACGCTGCAAAATTGCTGAGTAAAATTATATTTTTTAATGAACTCTACATGTATTCTTGACAGGGTCTGCTTCATAGCAGAGAAAGCAATGTATGATGAAGAACAGTGGGACTAATTGTTTGTTGTTGTCGTTGGGATTTTTTGGTTTTTCTTCCTTTTGAGCAGAGGGTGAGAAGTGGGGCCTGTTGAACTATCACACCATGTAAGCTTTGACTAGTGCAATTTGTACTCCCTGACGTACCTTCTAAACATACCACCACCCTCTTTTAGGTGGAGCTGATGGTGCCCCAGTTCTCAGTGAGCCACAGGCAGGGAAGGTGCTGGTTTTCTCTTTCACTGTCCCAAGAACCATGAACATTTTCTAGTTCTGTATTTGGAAAGCCAGATACTCCCTGACCCTGTGTGAACTCACCATGCTTTTCTCCCCCTATAGACCCCTCTTTTCACTGTGGAAGAAAGAACTGAGAATGATTCAGAATTCATTTACACAAAGTTTTCCCAAGTAATTCTCAGCCGCCCTCGGGTTTTCCTGGAACAGTGATATACAATAGGCCTTTGTCTCCAAATGGATTTATGTATTATTTTTGAATCTAAATGCCTAGCTTGACCCCCAGTCTTAAAGGGCTTTTTAGTCCCTGAGGCATAGCAGTCCATCCTTGAAACCTTTTGAAGATGTAACTCCTCTGTGAATATACAAGGTATCATAAATCTGTTCAGTATTAGAATGAATGCAGATTATTCTAATTATATCTGAGTCAGAGCTTTTTACATTTTAAGGGAAATAGAGACAAAGCAAAATGTCTGTGAAAGAAGTTATACGGTTTCTAGAGAAATACATTTTTGTGAATTAGATCTGGATTCCTTGACAAAAGCATTGGAGGGGGTGGGGTGGGGTGTGTGTGTATGTGTGTGTGTGAAGCGTACTCTCAGCAACAGGTTCGCAGTTCCTACAGGCTGTGAGCTCTGAATTGGTTGTGTAGGAATAGTTGCTCTGTTAACCATTCTTTTAGTTATCTGGTTACCGAAACAGTGTTCTCTAGGGGCAAAACAAAACAACAGTGATCTCCATCATTTCCTCTTTGCTTCGGATTAGTTTGCATTAAGAGCAAAAACATGGTGTCATTTGTCCAGGTGGTGATAAGATGGTTGTTTTAATTTGAAAATAATGTTGTTCAGATAATGAGGACTTCACCAAAAGGTTTACATTATTCTGCTTAAAAGTGTGGTGGTTGTTTGATTTTGGGTTTTTTCTGCTGGTCTCTGATAGGTAGAATAAGAGTTTTGGTTTTAACTTAGCCTGTTCAAACGTACCCTCCCCCATTCTAGTTTTAGTAAGCAGTTTGGCCTTGTGGAACACAGCTTTTATTCAAGCTCTGATATTTGATGAGCAGAAAAGTTCATGACAATTATTGTATCTCCAGGGAAGTGTTGCTGATACCAGTTGCAATAGGCAGAGTGCTGCAGCCAGCATTTGATGTGTGGTTTTTTTCTTTTTTTTCCCCTCAAGAACTGAACGCTTGCAACTGAGTGGGAATTTCTGTAAAGGGTTCAGCTTCTAGTCATATGGGGACAGAATTTCTGAAGTGATTCTGTTCTGATCTTTCTGAAAGTCTTTGTCCCTAACTTACTTGCATTAAGTAGCTTCGCCCCTCCTTGACCCATCCCCTTTGAAACTGTAATACTTCTTACTTGATAAATGGTGCACACCTTTCCTCACAGAGGTATAGTAATTTACACCAAATCTGAACTCTGAAAATTATGTTGGTTGCAGGTAAATAAATTTTGCCTAGAACTGATATCTTGTCAGTCACGATTCTCAGTAATTCTCTTTCCTCTCATTTTAGCTCACCTGTTTTACTGCTGGACTGATATAGCTGTGTTCCTTGCAATGTATTTTTGTACTGCTTGGTGCAATGTACTTTTGAATGACTGAAGTGGTAGGGTACTTTTTATATGACTGAAGAGTCTGTATAAAGTCCAATACATTTCACTGTTAGAGGAACTTTTCCTCATAGAATTGTCTTGTTTAATTTTGGATTTGCTTCCATCTGATATAGTTCCTTTTCTTTCCTAATGCACACTGAGAATTGTAAAAACCTGCTCAATTAATTTTTTAGTCAAATCTCTTTCAAGGATAAAATATCAAGAGTGCTGTTCATGAAACTGTATTAAAATTAATGCAGGAAAGAGATCCTGACCCTCAGATGTGGTGTTGGAGGTAGCTGGCTGTATGGGTGCCATCCAGCACTCCTTGTTTCAGAGCTCCTGCAAACATGCCACAACAGTGATTCTGTATATCCCTGGATTTTATCTCAACGGTGTGCAAATTGTTGAGGTTATGGGATAAGACTTGTCATCACCAGCTTCGCTATTAGGAGCAACCTGATATAGAGAAAACGAACCCCAAAGGTTTCTGTTTGTACAGGTTGTGGCAATTTCTGATATGGTTTGTTTGTCTCCATGAGCACTAACTCGAGGCTGGATGACATGAAGGCCTGACACTCCTGATGGGCTACTGGGTTTTGTCCATTAGCATCACCATATTTTATTCATTGGCCCTGAGGCCAAGACATCCTATGTTCCCTGTTTGTTTGAGCATTCACTACCTGTGTGGTGTCAGTGATGAATCACCCAGCTCCTGTTTGGTCACTGAAATAAAAACTGTGCATCCAATCTGCCAGTGGGTTTCTCCTTCATAGTTAATTCTAACACAGGATATGATACACTCAAACCCAGAGAAAAATCATGGCAAGAGCAGTGTGAAAAATGGACAGGACCATTCTGGTGCCTTCAGCCAACATTAAAGAGAAAGGGGACATTTGAAATATTTGCCTAAAAGTACATTAATGTAGGGGTCTGGATGGAGAAACGTAAAGGAGGCAAGGCACAATGGTTGTAGCTGAGCATAGACCTATGCCCATAGTGCTAGGCTCCCAAACTCTATCCTGATTCAAACAGACTAGGCCATCTCTAGTGCCATGATGTTTGGTTAGACCACTTGAACCATTCCATCCTTTAGCTTTGAAACTGCAGTGTCACCAAACAGCTGCATTTTTTATAATTCCAGAAGCTTCTGACAGTCAGCAAGGATTGTATCAGAACAGTCTCAGTGGGTATTAGCACACAGCTTGTTCCAGCAACGCATTATTACCTATTAAACGTTTATACGGGAGCATAAAGTTAGACAAGGATTCGCAAACATAAATAAGACCTGTTCTTTGCACTGTAGAGCCTCCAGTCTAAATCATGCCTGGCTGATGACATATAGCACAGCTGCTTGTAGGAGGAAGAGTGAGAAATGTTTGAAGAAAAAGTGATTTCTGAGAAGAAATCACTGGAGAAATGGATTTGCAGGTCTAGGAACTAACAAATCAGAAGGTGTAAAAATTGAAAATAGGAATTGAAGCAATGTAACAAGTTTAGGAGGTAGTAAAGAAGGAGAAGGTGGCCACAAATGGATAGAGAATTCTCTCTTGTCACTTCTCAACATTCAATCCAGATCTGATTGAAAGGATCTTGCAGATGTTGAGGATGGGACACTTTGGGTGGCTTACTACCAACATTCTCTGCATACCAGCAGAATGGAATAAAGTCTGCAAAAGTCTCTTGTCTTGAAAAGCAATAAGTATAGTTTCTTTGGTCTGCCCTGATCAAAATGCAAGTATTCCTTCATTACCTGGTGGTCTTTGGAGCTCTGCACTGACCCCTACCCCCACCCCCCGTGCTTCACCTGTGAAGTTTCTTTTATTGATTTGGTGTTTCCAGCTTGGATTTATTTTCTCTGGGTTAATACTGAATTCTTGAGGCTTCTCATGATTTTCCTTTCCTTTACAGCAGTAGCGAGGAATTAAAAAACAAAAAGTCGTACAGATGTTTTTATCTGTTGGCTGGAATCTGCCCTATATGGGAGCTGCAGGAAGCACTGCATAATGAGTTTCCAGCCAAATGGAATCTCAGTATATCTGTAAGCCTACTGCATAGTATGGAAAGAAAGAAATAATTATATTTTTATCTGGGGCTGGCTCTAAGCAAAGTTGTCTAGGGCATTAGATTGCTCTTAAAAAGAAAAAAAAAAAAGAAAGAAAAAAAGCCAGGTCCTCTGGTCTGAGAGAAAGAGTACGTGAAATAGAGGTTGGTGTTGAGAAAGGAGAGATACCTGCCAGCAGCATCAGTTGCTGCTTTTCCTCCTTGCTGTCTTTTGGCAGTACTGGGAACAGCAGGGTTCTGCAGCAGTTTTGAGTCAGCCAGATCCATCATTCAGATTCATTCAATCTTGTCCACACTGCTGGAAAGCTTTTAGCCTATTAAAATTAGTGAGTGCAATTTCTTACTAGTTTGTTGGAATAATTTCATGGCAGTGCTATAAAATTGTCAGTTTCTGCCAATTTTGTTCGTGGTGCCTTGAGATTTCATCTGAGATCTGGGCATAGTGCAAGTATAGAGAGACAATTGCCACTCTGAGCATACAATCTTGCTATGTTTTTGAAACACTAGAAGATGAAGTGACTCAGCTCAAGCCCTGGTGAGGGACGCTGGGTAAGGCTGGAAATGAAGCGAGGCTTAGGGCTTTTCAGTGCCTACGCACCCATTTTGTCCCTGCAACAAATCTGCATGTGCCATTTGGAAGGGAAAATTTTTCTTTGCCCAGCACTGCACTTAACGTTCTCAGACCATTACACTTCTCTTTGCTTTCCCTCACCCCCACGCTCATTTTTAATATACAGATATCAGAGGAGTTACTAAACATTTGGCTGGATGCAGCAATTTTTATCAGAGCACTCAGGGAATGTGGGAAATCACACGCTACAGTGCTACTTGCATAGAGACAGCAAATTCAGCAGTGCTGCTGTCAGGAAAAGGACGTCCTGTCACCAGCTTTTGTTCTCCAACGCAGTTGCCAGTGAAGCACAGTCACGCTGTGCCAGCTCTGCCAGCTCCACTCCGTTTGTGAGCGGTTCTGCAGCATGGCAAGGATCATGGCTATGGGACACAGAAACTGCAGAGCTATGGGCTGCTCCCTGCTCAGGACTGAGACTGGCACGAGGGTTTAAAGAATGAAGTCCCTGTTGACAAGAACTTTGTGAACTGTCTTTGTGTAAGCCTCCATCCGGAGAGCTTTGACCTTGGTTTGGACAAAATCTCTGTGTTTCTGGTTTCAGTTTTCTGGATGCTTGGGTTCTGCTGATCTGATCTGTTAGCAGCTGCCAACACTTCATAACCTGATGCTGACCAGCCTACAGAGAGTCTTCAGGACTTGGCATAAAGCGGGTAGTCCATCTCAGAAGAAACATAATGTTGCATGGGAGTGGATTGGAAGTGCTGCACCCATCCCTCTCTCCACAAAACCTGTCTCTACATGTGAGCAAGCAGAAGTTGCAGTGCCCTAAAATTGGGTTTACAGTACCAGCCCAGCTGGAGTATGTTCCTATTAGGTTTTATCTACTGTTAACATAAGCTTGTGAAACTGGGTTGAACTGGCCTGATATTGAAACAAACTTTGGAAACATGAAGCAGAGCAAAGGTAATCTGTATAAAAGTCTGGTGCCACTGCATGCACTGCTGCCAAGGAAAGACAGCTTGAGAGAGGAAATGTCACAGACGAGGGGGATGGGACCTGTGAAGTATCTATAAAATTAAGATTTAGATCTGTAAATGAGATTTTAGTGGCAGCTAGAAGATACGGGGATGAGACAGAAGGGAAAGTGGCAAATGGTACAGATATTAATCCTGCCTAGCAAAATATTTCCAATAAATAAAATTTCATCCCTGGACAAAAAACAAAAAATCCCAAAGCTAAAGATGATAGTCTGAAGGTGAAATGGGAACCAAAGGCTGTGCTAAGGCTAAACCTTATTTTTTTCACCTCCTGATGTTTTATGATAGGGCAAAAGGCAGAGACTGATGGTTTTTGCCTGCCCCAGAACCAGGCTGGGCAGGTTGATTCAGTGATACCTGCACTATTTTAGGATTCGATCTGAAAGTTCAAGGAGATAAATTTTTACTTGCATTGGAACAGGCGGGGGCAGGGAAGAAAATAATGGGTGAAACACATGGGAAACATCTGCTCCAAGGAGGCATTTTTAGAAATAAGCTTCAGCAAGGGGGAAGGAGAAGCAGCTGTGCTCCATGCAGGGGACCACCATAGCAGCAGTGAGGAGAGTGGAGGAGGCAGAGCTAGAATAAAGCTTTGGCCCAATCCAAGAAAGAGGCAGAGTGAGGACCCAGCAACCTTGTGGCTGAGACCCTTCTTTAGCCTAGAATAAACTGAACATTTGGTATGTCTCCAAGTAGCACACTGTCTAGACTCAGCTCAAGGAAAGGAACAGGGCACTTTGGACTTGTGTTGAAAGCAGGATGGGTAGTAAACATATACTGAATGATTTATCAGAAATGGTGTGTCCTTCATGGAGGGGACATACTACACTGATCGGGAAGGAAATGAGCTGTCTGGAGAACACTAAGCTAGCCAAATAGGGAAGATGCTAGGTTAGGACTTTCAGTCTCTGCTTCTTACTGTGCCACAGGTTCTTTAGGTGACCTTGAGCACAGCAACCCTGAATACATTCAAGTGTTTGGTTCTAGATCTTCAGAGGTGCCAGATGCATTGCTTTGGAAGTACAAACATATTTGTTCCCCAATATCTGGTTTACCTTTGCTTGTTCTCTTGGCTTTTACTTTGTGGCACTGAACTGTAAAGATTCCACTTTAAGTTGTTCTAAGGAGCTGCGGTTTCATGACTGATGTAAACTGATCCAAGTCCCAGCTGCCACTGAAAGAATACGCCCCATACTACCCCTACCTCAGATTTACCCTTGTGGCAGCTCCAGTTTTGGTGGGACATGGTTGGGTAAATTAGGAACTCATCTAGCTAAAACCTTACCCAGCAGAGCCAAAATGATGCCGCTCTGACCTGGGGAAACTGTTTTGTGTCTTCTCAAATAGGAGAGATGGCCTGCTGCAGCCTTCCCAGAACTGCTGGTTGGTTTCTTGTATGTGACCCTGAAGCTTCTGGTACTGATAAAGGCATTTGGATTAAGTAAATCAGTGATCTGATCAATGGTGGCATCTCCCAGGTCCTTTTTTCTGGAAAGTAATTTTTTTCCCCTACATTGCTGAAATTAGACTGTCCTTGTTTCTCTAGTTGTCTGAGTTCATATATTTTTAACATTGCTCATGGGAGACGTATCCAAAGCCTGATAAAAGCAATAATAGGATTCATGTTACTGATAGCAGACTTTGGATCAGAAATAAATTCAGTTATTATGCCTGGGGGTTGTACTGTTTATACTCCACAGCTCAGTTTCTGCATCCCATGATGTGCCACGGAAGACAAATTAGAATAAAATTCTTCCTACGTATCCAATTGTCTCTATTGCCCTTCAAATTTATGGGAAGTCCTTCCTATACTTAAAAACCACAATTGACCTAGAATTGATCTAATCCCCAATTTCATAGAACCTTTTTTTGGATGAAAACATCTAAAACTGCTCTACAATAGCTGTGCTCAAACCACTCCAGTACAACTTCTTCTGTGGTTGTGCTACATCATGATTCCCATAATGAGCCACAAGAAATTGCAATTGTGGGATTGCTTCCTTGCAAGTTGAAAAGAACCATCCACAGATGGACAGAATTATTATACTGGGTTTTGGTTGAGACTAAGATTTTTTTCCACCCTAGGTGGGCTGGAGAAAGAAAACCAACGAAACTTTCCATGAACCACATTAAAAGAAAGTTCTGCTCCTCTGGTGAGAAAAGCCACTCCCAAAGCAAAGTGCTTTCAGGGTGGGTGGGGAAGTTAGCTGGGAGGGAGCGGTTTCATGATCCAAAGAACAGATTGAGACTGTTGAGGTTTTCTTCTCAGCATCTCTGACGCTTGATCACGTTGCCTCAGCCTGCCACGTTTCTGAGTTAGGTCAGTCTCAGTTTGGTTCTGTAACATGTGTGCATTTTTAAATGGATCCTGAGAAATCAGACTCTTCTGTGCTCAGGATGGGTATTAAAATATCCCATGGGACTTCTATATAAGCATGGCAATTTGTGTGACTCCCAGTCAAAATGAGCCTTATCTTATATGGTCATGAAAAATGCTGGGCATGGGCAACTCACTGGTCTCTGTTGAGAAGGTGCTTTTTTAAAAAAAAGATAGCACTGCAGAGGGATTTTTAAATACATGTTAGGCTGAAACCAGGAATTGAAAGTTTATCTAAAAGTACTGTGCTTAAAATCTAGGGCTGTGTCTGATTTCTGAGGCCCACTGATTTGCTTTCAAATGCCAGTTAAGGAGCAGTAGCCCTTTATTACCTTTTAGGATTTTGTGATGGGAGATCAGTCAGGATAGGTGATGTCCACCGTCAGCTTTTCAGTTACCGTTGTAAAGCACGGAGCTGTTTTTTAAGGTAGACAGTAGAAATGGCCTGAAAAAGTCAAATGTGGCAGAATTTGGGAAAGATCCCAGGACCCCCCTGATTATGCCATAGAAACAACGGTTTAAAGCCAAAGTTAATAATTTGGGTATTAATAAAATTACTGGGAATTTTCCAAAGCTAATCCATTCTAGGACCAAAAGCCAAAAGGTTGTTGTCTTGATACGTTCACTCATCCAGTCCATTTATATTGCAACTCCCCTCTCCTCTCTCTTTCAATATTTAATTCGAAATAATTATGTTTCCATAAAGAAACAATTGCTGATGAAAACTGTAAAACAAAATGGAGCAGAAGATCCTAAATTTTAATGGCAGAATTAATTGCAATATGTTTTCAGAACTGGATAAAAAGGGTTTTTTACTTTTCAGCTTTGAAATCTTTTTTTTTCCTTAGAGAATTTGCTCTCCCATCTTCTCTATTTCTCCATCCCTAACCTAAATAACTTTCTTTACCATGTCTTTGCTCTGTCCGATGGGAAAGAGGGTAAGGAGGAAACAGAATTGGGAGAAACTCATTGATATTCCCAACCTGAATTTTTAAATTTTATTTTTTATTTTTTAAATAAGACAGGATGAAAACTCTGAGGAACTGAGAAAATCTTGTTGGATTACAGTTGATGCAATATTGTTACACTGTTCGTAACACAGGTATAACTCATAATGCAGATGTAATTCATCATCTGTGCATGTTGAAGGCTGTCTGGTTGTACCTTCAAACACCATAGTGTCTCTCATCTGTAAAAATACTTGTGTTTGAGTACTTTGTGCAAAGGCACTTGTTCAGAGGAAAACATCTTTTATTCAACCACCACCTCCCTCCATAACATCTAAGGGACTTCCTATCCAGCTATTGCATTGTCACAAGTCTGCTTATTTTAAGAAAAATTGGTGGAGTTGCTGTGCCTGTGGACACAGAAGCATCCCAGAACATGTCCCACCAGTGTATTGATTATCTCGTTCATCTACTGAACAGAGTATCTGACTCTACCTTGGCTGTTTCAACAGCAAGCATTCTGCAGTGTTGCGCCTACACGAGTTACTCCATCAGTAATTTCCTTAATCTCTTCTGATGTAAGAGGTGTAGTTGCAACTAAGTGAACATAATGAGATTTTCTCTAAGCCCCTCTTGATTCCTCTTGATTTACCATGCAACTTTAAATTAAAAGAGGGAAAGAAGAGGCGGGAAAGAGAGATCTCATCAGTTTTAGTCAAGCCTTGAAGAAGGAAAGGTAAGACTGCATCTAGGAAAGGCAAATTGTCCCAAAGTTGTTTTTAATTCTGCTGGTTCTTTAGCAGTAGGTTCCTGGTAAAGTGAAAGGGAGAAAGGATGGACCTGTCAGGAAACGGTGGTGGATACTTGGGATTGCAGTTTGCTACCATGGGTGGGTCAAAGATCAGGACCTGAAGATTACTGATTATCTGGTTTTGTCCTGTCATCCCCTGCACTGGGAGGGGATGTACTCTTCAGGTTGGGTGAAGTGAGAGAGGGAACAGGACTAAGAAGCAAAGCTTTATTTACATCTGTGTCTTCACCAGTTCTCAACCTGCTAGCACTGAAACACAGTTTTCCAAAAGGCTGTTTCAATGTAGCTGTGAAGCCTTGCACAGGAAGCATGCGTTTTCTCAGGTAGACCTAAAAGTCTGTGATGTAGGAGTTTCTGATGACTGTACTTCTTGTATAAGCATGAAGTCTTGACCAGCCCAGGATTTAGGGACCGGCTTTCTATTTGTGAGGCTCTTCTGGAGTTTAAAGGAACTATCTGGTAAAGATGGCATCAGAACCTCCTTTTTAATATGAAGAAAAATTCTGACAAAGAGAACAGGACCAGACCTTCACCTGGATTACATAGACAAGAAGTAACTAAAAATAGGCAGCATCTGTAGTCTACAATGTTGGTGGAAAGCAGTAAATATTTATCTGTCTTTTCCTTCCCTTTGAAATAAACACTTGAGACTGTGCTGCCATTCAGATAATCTCTGTTTCTATACTAACCCATCTCTTTAAGGGAGACATCCATTTCCTATTACAACCTTATAGAGGCCCTGAACTAAAATATTTTGCATGCCTTTCCAGGCCTCCAGGAAACATTAAATACACAAAGACAGACAAACAGCTATGAAGCCCCTGTTTAAAATTAGGAGTGGAGAAAGGAAGCTGAGATTGTGGCTGCTTTTCTCAGACCTGATCTGAAAAGAATCTCCAGTCAATTCACTTATTTTGCATAAAAGTATCATGTTTCTCAGTATTAATTAAAACCAGCCCTGAACCAGCAGGGCCAGTGGGCAATTATGCCTTTTACCACACAGTGAATGCTTGGCCACTGCAAGGGTACTTCCGAAGTATGTCTTTTATTAAAAACAAGCCAACAACCAGAAAACAAAGAACCCTCAACCTTGATTGCACAAAATATTTGCTAGTTGCTGCTATAAGAAGAGCTATAACTCAGTGATTGCTTGCCATATATTGAAAAATGCTACTTGACAATCTCTTAAAAGCATGTACGTATTTAAAATAACTTGGCTACAATAGGATTTCACTATCAGAATGGATTAGTTTTTGTAACTGTAGGTAAAGGGAGAGAGCAGTAAACAGGAGTAAAGGCTGCTGAAATCATTATGGAAAAACTGTTGGTGAATAACTGCTCATTAAAGTAATTCTGCTGGAGTAGTTATACTGGAGTGAACAGGGAAGAATCACACGTGCAGGGATTTGAAAGGCAGGCCACCTCAGGTGCTGCCCTTGAGAGGCACAAAATCTCTTCAGGATGACTTAAGGGTAGTAGCTACATGTCGAATTGTGGTTGCTAGCCAAAGTTACCAAAGAGCTGTGCTGCGTTGGGCCTTCCCCCTGTGTCAAATGGACTTGATAGTACATACAATTTCTCAGCAAGGACTGCTGTAAACTTAGTTAAATGGGAGTATAAAAACAGCCACAGTTGTGGCTCAAAGATTCTTCTAGTGCAGCCTGCTGCAGTGATCAATGTCACAGGTCTAGGGGGAGGGTTAATGTAGGTGGTAAATGCCAATTGGTACTTCACCTGCAGCTTCTACTAACTTGTGGTTAATAACTTCCCAAGCCATGAGTTTTAGTGCAGGGTTGTTCTTTCATTTTTTTTAATTTCATTTTTTGAGCTTGCTCACACAGTGGGACTGGACAAAATCCTGGGCCAGTGAGTTCTGCAGTCCAGTTATGTATGATGTAAAAGTACTTCCTTTTGTTTGCTTTAAAGCTTCTGCCTAAAGATTTCTTTCAGTGACCCTTGTGTTATTAGATGGAATGAGCTGCCATTCCTGGATTAGCATTTTTGTTGCCTTTCAAGATGTTACAGAGCTCTCTCATCTCCTCTCTGCCAACAATGTCTCAGGCTGAAGAATCCTCATTTATTCCGTGTCGGTGTCAAGGAACAGTTGAGGAGCTTTCATTGTTCTTACCACCCTTCTCTGCCTTACCTAGTTTTAACTTTGAGGTGATAGTCTGTAAAAGGCATCTTATCAATTTTAAATGTTGCTATTCATGAGCTAGTTTTTGTTATTTCCTTGGGACTTCTTGGTGGGTAGTCATTCAAGATGAATTGAATATTCCATTACATTAAGATGTAAGCATTATAAAGCATACATGTACTTCTAGTAGTCCTTGCAGGAGAGAGAGGGGGGAACTTTTAGGGATCTCTCTTCCCCTAGTGAGATGTAATGGTTTTGAAAAGGTAACTATCCAGTATGTTATACTTATTTTTGAGCTGAGTTAAAGCCAGTTTCTTTAAGAGCAATGCAGAGAAAGAATGAAATTCAGAAGAAAAATTGCTTTTCTTACTGAGATTCCAGAACAGAACCATTACACCTAAGAAACTTAATAAAAAACTGCCTGGACATCCACTTCCTTTCTATGGCAGATGTTTCCACTCTGTATTTTAACGAGTGGGCTGAACTAAAACCTTTGGGGAAGGGCTTTCCCCTCCCTCCCCCTCCTTCTTGGCATCCCTATGTAAAAGGCTGCTCTGCAGTATCACGCTCTGTGCTTCTGTTGAATGAGTAAATGCCTATGGCTGGGCAGTCTAAAGGAAAGGCTACATCATGTTCTCGGCTAGTTAAGCTCCTTAACATAAGGTTTTTAAAATTTTCCTGGATATTCAACTGATGTGATTTTGGCTGCAAGAAGTAAGTATTTAAATCTTGGAAGATTTAATGACTTTCCAGTCTCTTCTGAATTTACTGCTATAAATAACTTGTGGAGTAATTGTTGGTTTTGGAGATAGATTCTGTTTTAATTACTTCATTTTACATTTCCTGTTAACTGTTTAGATCTCTTCTGAATGATTTATAAATTTCCTAAAGTTGCATACTGAAATTTCTGGAGGAAAGTAACTCAAATGGTGATGCCTATGATATGTAGTGGAAAGCATTGATTCCCTTTTACTGTATAACAAAGTGAGACTTACTTATCACTGCAGATGTTTCCAAAGGACTTTTTGAGTCCTCTATTGATTTATCTCTGCCTGCTGAGTAACTTTTCTTTTTAATCTCAGTTATATAGTTTTATTCAGTGTCTAATCAGTTGCTCTTATGTGTGCTGAAAACATCTGCTTTGCAAGTTTCTGTTCGCTTTCACAGCAATACAATAATTTCTCTGTCCTTTGTATGCTTTCACACACGAAGCAGAACTGAGAAAATGGTGAAAGCAGCGGCGCTTCGCTTTTTTTTTCCTTTTCCTCTGGTTTTCCTTCGGCACTAGATTACATTCACTAAACTCAGCAAATAGCAGAATTCCCGCTGGAGTACTGGGAAGCAG
The DNA here is from genome assembly GCA_020800305.1 of Porphyrio hochstetteri. NCBI lineage: Eukaryota > Metazoa > Chordata > Aves > Gruiformes > Rallidae > Porphyrio > Porphyrio hochstetteri. The sequence goes on from CM036911.1 coordinate 18,320,321, forward strand.
CCCAGACTCACTACAGTTGCATTTTGCTGGACTATTCTTGTAGCAAGGTTTTCTTCTTTTCCTCTCTTTCTGTTTTATGGTCTGCTGAAATTCCTTCTGTAGTAACTGCATTCCTGATTGATTCCATTCTCAGACAGGCATCTCTTGCCTGTTAAAGTTCCCCAAATGAACAACCTGAAATAAAAGTAAAAGAGACACAGTGTGTCTAACTGCAAATTCAAATTTAATTTTTTTAAGATGGGCTCAACTTAAAGCAATCTTTATCAATTAATTTGTAGCTGAAATTATTGTCCAAATTTAACAGAAAATTAAGGGTGACATTAAGCCTTTGAAACGTAAATTTTATGTTTAGTTCTAGATTTCTCTGCTGCAGCTGGAACCGTTTAGGGCCAGAGACAAACTTGATGATTTGACTCTGTTGTTAGTAGCACAGATAAAAGTTTTTTTGAAGTGAGACCTAGGGTTAGGTCTTTCTTGGTTAGGGTGGCATAAATAGAGGAGAATTCCTTTAATTTTCAAAATTCCAGTCTCTGTAGGCATGCAGACAGTTGGACATTAAGACAAGAGTTATGGTTGTCTTACCTGGGTGCGATCTTCACTCTTTTTTTCCAGTTCTATTCTACTCCAGTAATCACTTGCATCTGTCCTTGCAATATTTACCTCACCTGAGATTTGCGCAGCAACAAATGGCCTATGCTTCCCCAAAACAGGGTATGGCTACTCTGGGCGTTCCTGTGGGCGCAGATAGCCTGTGTTTTTTAGACTAGTCCAGCAATACTAGAGTTTTTCTACAGACTTTGGTTTGAGAAATTAAAACTGCAGCTAATCTGTGAGCCTGTCTGTTCTGGTTGGGAAAACCAGGCTTGACTTAGGAAGACAGAAGCTACAGTAACTCTTGGATCATTTAAAAAACGCTTTTGGGTTTAGGTGGATTTGGTTAATAGCTGAACATAGTATCCCTGTCTCTTTCTCATGATGGACTTCAACTTTGGTGTTTCCTTTAAATATTCATCATCTTGCTTTGTAATGTATGATTGTGCTGAAAGACTGAGGTTCTGTTACATGGTGTTGTAAATAAAGGGCTATCTGCTGCTGCTGCTCTGAAGTGGAGTCCCACACTGGGGGGCCTTCTCAGGCAGCCCTGAGTGCCTCCCCAGTTCTTCCATCAGGTACTGGAGGTGGCTGTTAATAGTCTGAGCTCAGGTGGCTGAACAGTGCTGAACACCATGCCTCAGTTTCCTGTTAAACTTTTCCAGATGATTTCCTTGAAGTTTAAATGGCAACGTTGTTATTCCACAACTTCCTGAGACAAACCGTTCAATAGGGGCAGTCATTTAGAGGAAGCGTCAGAACCCAGAGTGTGGTTAATAGCTTTTAAAGCACCTCATAGAGAGCTTCCTGACCATTCTAGTGGGGACATTTCTCTTGTGAGACTCCTCTGAGATGACTGAGGCAAAGTATCCTCTCTATGTGGCCATCATTTGACAGCTTACTGGCTTGCACACCTCTAGCTCCTGACCAACAAGAGGCAGAGAAATAACCAGGCGCAGGCACAAGCGGGCACAGCAGCCTTGTTCAGCCTGCCCCATGGCAGATGAAAATCAGCTTTGACAGTGAACTGGGGCTCACTAGGAGGAGTAAGTTCAATACCTAACTGTGTGTGATCTCTAGGATGTTATTTGATCTGTCTGCATTGTTTCCCCACCTGTGAATGTAGTAATACTTTGCTTGCCTGTATTGGCTGTGAACTAGCCTGGTAAGGAATGTAGCCTTATATGTACCTAGCACATTAGGGATAGGATTTGACTGGACCTTCAGATAATACCTTAGTAAAATGCTGAAGTACAAAACCAGACTATTTCAGGTAACTGTATCATCTGTTTATCCATACAGAAGAGATACGCTGAATTAAAGATCTGCTGAAAGCTTTATTAGGAAAGGGTCACATCTATTGCATACAGCGTGTCTGTTTTATTTCACTTTACTCCAATTAATTGACAGAAGTGAGAGATTTGTCTCTTATTTTTGATTATAAGTTCTGGTAATACCTGAGTGGAAGCAAGTAGAGATTTATGTGTTGATATCCCCTACTAGGCAAGCTGCAGTAATGGTTAGCACATGACTATGTTTTAATGTAAATTTCTAAATTTTTAGATTCTATTGAAATGTGGCAGATTCTCCAGGGCCAAGAGCACATAACTCAAGAGTGTCCTGTTGTACAGGAAACCTCATCCCTCCCCTGACTTCTGAATTCCCACAGTTATAATGTTCTGAGCTTCCAAGCCTTGTAGGACCCACTTAATTTTCACAGAGAATAAACTCTGAAGCCTATTTCTTTGTCTACCTCTCATCATTTTGCCAGGATATGAGATGCTTTTGGCACTCAAATCTTTGCTAACCTGTTTTGCAGCTCACTCTTGGATACCTCTTCAGAGTCTTCATCCTTGCTCAGTGTCCTGATATCTTCTGTGTGACAAAATAATTTTCAACTCTGCTGATTCTGATGTTGGAGTAAAAAAAAAAAAAAATTGAAGAAATATGCAGCAAGTAAGCGAAAGTAGATAATGTGAAAAGAATTGTAGGGAGTGTTGTTTAAATATGTGAATTTCTGTGTGATATGCGAGTGATTCTTTAAAGGCTATATGAAATGATTGTATTTTATGAAGAATAAATTACTAATTAGCTGTAATGATATACTTTCTTGTGGACAGTATGCATAGACTGTTGTCCATTAAGTAATTAGGAGGTATAAGTGGATTTTTCTTTCAGTATTCTCAGAATTCTCGTTTTTCCCATTTTATTCATGTTGTGAATCAGGGAAGGGCTGGGGTAGAAGGGAGGATGAGATTTTTAGAAGTAATCATTGGTGATGTCCTCAAAAATCAAATGGCACTAGCGACCACTTTAGATCTGTCTTTCTCTGTGTTATTCATCCCAATTTTATTTTTTTTGTGTGACTTTTGTGAAGGCACTCTTTCTGGTTGGGATCTGTATGGCTGCAGGTACTGGCATGATTCTGTGATGAGGACCATAAATTGGATTTACAGCAGTAGAACTGAGACCTGGAGTAAGTGCATCTGAATTCGGTTATTCTGGATTGGCACAGGAGCAAGTGAAGCCTCTGGTCTTGAGAAATGCTGCTGTGGTTCAACTGGTGTGAATGTTAGCTGGAATGTTCCAGGAGAATGCAGCAAATAAATGTCAAAGTCTGGTTGTCTTGAGGTGGAAGGACTGAGTGCTTAACATGGTGATAAAAATGCAAACCTTTTATGAGTATTGATCAATTTAAGTGCTTGAAAAGGAGACCAGTGGTTTTAGTTCTGTTTTTTAATTGAGAAAATGAGACACTGTTCTGTAGTGCAGTGACTGCAGAAGGCTGGGAATAAAGCTCATATTTCCCGAGTCCCAGTTTGTCAATGAGTTCTTTGAGAATCTGAGTGCTACTGAACTATCTACAGTGAGGAAATATCACACTGAATTGTGACTTAGCAACACTCTGAATGGGAACATCCTAAAAGGTTTGGAAGTCGAGTCTCACCAGAAAATCTGTTTTTCATAAAGGCAAATCTGGTAGATGTGTGGGTAAAATCTTCTAAAAATACAGAGGGAGGGAACATTGATTAATTCTTTTTGCATCTTACAGTATTACCAGGAGCAGGATGTTGTCCCTGGTAAATTCCACATGCTTACGGGTTATGTCTTATCATTGTGTAAGCTTCCACACAACATTTCCTGTATCCTGGATTTTTGCTTTGTGTTTTGTGGTTTGGTTTTTTTTTTTTCTGAAATACCTGTTTCTTATAGGGAAGAGGAAGACAGCTGTAATGTTCTCCCCAAGAAGTCATGTGTTATGAGAGGAGATTGTAACTTTAAAACGTGTTGTGATCAGACACTCCTAAAAATGGCAAAACATCACCGTTTCATGCATGCTGAAGGGTGGTAAATAAGAAACCATCCAAAAATACCATCGTTTTTGGCAGGGACAAGATTACTTGGCAGGAAGTTTGTCTGCAGATAACACACAAGACTACTACTTTAAATGTTAATATCTTTTTTTTTTTCTCTCCCTTTTTTTTTTCCCCTCTTTTTGCAATAAGATCAAAAGGTTTCCCACAGTTTTTGACATGATAATTTGTATTTGAACTGTTTTGGGAACACATTTTGTGCAATTAAGTTTATAGACTTGTCCAAAACCTCAAATCGTCAGCTCTTACACATAAATGGCAACTCATCTATCACATCTTCAGTAGCAAGGGAGAGCAGGCTGTCTCAGAGACACTTGAAATGCTTTTCTTTCATATTTGCCAAGTTCTTTTATTCTCTGTAGGTTTTAATGACTCAGACCTCTGAAATCTCTTCCATACATGGCTAAAGTGTAACCATGGGTTATGGGTGGAGGGGGAGGATGGAGGGAACAATTTACTGAACTGATAGAGTTTTAAACAAACTTGGGTGGTTTCCTTGAAACACATTGCAGTCCTAAGTCATACATATATATTCACACACAGGGCATCTCCCAGCCTTAATCACACTGGAAGCTACTTGAAATAAGGATCCATATACAGTGTGTTTGCATCCAGCAAGGGTAGCTAGTCTCAATCCTCCATCCAGGCCCAACTTCATAGCCAGGATCTCTTTATGGGGTCGTATTTCTACAAAAATTCGTTCAGCCTTTCTCCCTCTGTCCATTTTTTAAACACAAGTTAATGAAAGAACTTGGATAACATCACCTTCTTTTAACAGTGGATACTCATTGCAGATTTGTCTTGTTCTCCCCTTAAAGCAGCTTAGCACAAACAACGCTTTTGAGCAGGTGAGGAATCGATGGTCAGCAGAAGTGTCAGATCAAATGTTTTGCACCCATTTCTATTTTTAAAATAATTAAAAAATAATGCTTTCTGTGCAACTTAGGCCTTTTTCAAGCTAGAAACATATTTAGAGGGGCTGGTTTGGTCTAGTGATTACTAATGTTGGACGAAATGAGTCGTCACACTGTCTCTGTCACAAGCCTCTTGTGTCATATTAGTCAAATCATTCAGCTATTGTGGGTAGGATTTTCAAAAGCACACTGTGCTTATGTAAACCCATTCCCATTCAAGCTGATGGAGGCCTAATTCTTATTTCCACTGAGGCTTCATTGCACTGCCTAGCAAGACCAAGATCCTTAAAACAAGGCGTTTTGCCCTGCCTGAGGAGGTGGTGGGTATAAAGGGACGTCATGCAAATGCAAATCTGGCACTGGCAGTTTTTCCATTGAGTATGGTTGAAGGAAAATTAAACCCAGGAGCTTTTTTAAAATTTCAATTTATGCCCCTCTGGTTCTGCAGTGTAAAAATAAGCCTAATAAAAGTGTACCTACCTCATACAAATACAGCAAAGCTAATCCAATGTTTGCATAGCAGTTTGAACACGTCCCATGCTATGTAACTGTCAACTTGCATCATTAGCGTGAAGCAATTTGTGAACTAATCAGTGAAAATTTATGGTATTTTATCTCTGAGAAGCATCCCCAAATCCAAGTAATGTAGTTTTATTAAGACAAACAGTGTATTGATCGTGAATTTAAGAGCCACAAGCACTGTGTGGACTTCTGATGTGCAAGGGCTGCATCGTTGTGGGAGGGTGTTGGATCCCGTGTTAACCATGCTGTAGGTCACAAGACTGTTGATGGGAGCCAATTTCTTTCTGTCCCAACACTACAACAATCTATTAGTTGCTTGTGGCATTTTGTAACAGATCCTTGCGAAAGTTCACAAGGATATGAGGATCACTGTGTTCTAAATGCCACATGTATTTTACAGACTGATAATGGAGTGTTTTCTTACAATGATGAACTGTCTTTTCTTCTGTTGACATTCTAGAGATCAAATTTATACCACACCCTGTAGCTCAGGATAGCATAGCTGAATTTGTATTAAAGTGCCAACAGAAGTAAAAATAAATATGTATTTTGAGGTGTGCTTGTTACATGAGCTGAAATGGTTGTTAGATAAGAGACCACAATAGTAAGTATCAATTTAACAGGAACATACACATGCCTGCAAATCCTTGCTTGCAAGAGAAATCTCGGACTACATGAGCAACTGCCATCCTGTCAGTGGCCCTGCTCATGAGAAGGTTGATGTGTATGAAACTGCAAAATCAGATCCTAAATAAAGACTGTAGCAGGGTTGTTCTCTGAAAGTGGGGGTTTATATTAAGGCATAGGGCTTTCGTTGTCTCTTTCAATAAATGAGTATGATGCAAAAATCATCATGATCTAAAATGTTACTTCAGGAAACATCTCATTCCATTTCCATTCCTTAGTGCTCTCTCTGAATTTACATCATCAATAATGATGTAAATGTAAATTGAGACTTAATCTAGATTTCCTTCTCTTGGAGTTGTTGTTTTTGTCTCTGTCAACATTGGCATAAACAGGATCTGCCAGAACAAATTATTAATACAGCTGATAACATTGACTGTCTCTGGAATGCAGCCTCACTTACAATTAGAAAAGCTAACTGGTGTCCGTTAACATGAGAGCAGGAAAGCAGGTTGGAAATTAGTAAATCAGCAATTTTCTAATACCTCTAGCTAGCTGAGAGGAATCCTTGCAATCTCTGATGTCCAGTGCAACATATGTTGAGCATCTTATGTTTAAATGCACTGCACTTTGTTGGCTACAATGTTTTCTAATTGGTAGAGTTGTCCAGATCCCCCAGTACTCTAAAGAAGTGGTATCCAGAGGCCACCCATGATGAATAACCGCCCTTAGGACTATAGTTGCAGCCAGGGTGCAGATGTCCTCTGAGGAATCTAGACCCAAACCCATTTTCTATGAGAAAGGGCCCTGACCCTGTCTTTGTCAGAGCAGAGAGGGGTGCCAGGATGGTGGTCTTATTTGAATGCTCAGTCACCCAGCCTCCATGGGACCTTTGGGAAGGTGAAAGGGTGACCATGTTATGAAATTATTGGTTTAGTGTTTCAGACCTACCACTTTTACCAAGGAACTGTGGCATTTGATTAGTTTTCTTAGTGCCATAGGACCCCAAATATTCAAACATCATCTATATTTTAAGTACAAACACATTTTCAGTCTGGAACTGACATCTTCAGCTGTGGTATTTGCACCAAATGTGGTTGGGTCCAAGCAACCTCTCTGCTAAAATACAAACCACAACTTTAAACCCCACAATTTTAAGTCTATTACAAGCTGACACTACCTAACTACACTACTACAACTGTTCTGGTGGGAAGTGAAATCCACATGGCTGTTAGATGCCAGTTCCCTTTCCTTTTCTAAAGGATTAAGTATCTCCACATAGAATGGAATGAGAGCAGAATAGGGGCTACTGCTGGTGTGCTATGACCTGCATCTGACTGGTTGCCATGATCTCAGCTATTACCACCTGAGGCTGAGAGAGATGGTTTATTGCTGCGTGTGTTAGCGGAGGTAAATCTCACCCTCCATGTAAAAGCTCGGTTTCCAGCTCTTTCTGTCGTGAATAGAGAAAGAAAAGCACTGCCATGGGATGATTAATTTCAGCTTATGTCCCTGTCTTAGGACAGTATAACTTGTCTTCTCAAAGTCCTTGTCGCTCACCATTGACTGCAGAGGAAGCTGTCTAGATGCCTGACATTTGGTTACCTCTAGTCAGGTGAAGTGGATGTTGTCATTACTAGTTATCCCCTGTGTTTGTACATGAGGAAATGTCCACGTTTACAGTCAGTGGCATTTCTAGTTGTTAGTCTGAATGAGGATTGTTTTACAAAGTTCCTGTATGTGTATGCTGATTCGCAAGCCGCATTTTGTAATTTTTTTTTTGGAGTATTCTTGCTGCTGTAAAGCACTGGGTAGCTGGTTTTACTGGGAAATAGAAAGTTGAGGATCACAAACTGCAAAACAAAACTGCAGCTCTCTGCAAGATCTAAAATTTCTGAAAAATTAAAAAGATTAGAGTTTTGCGCTACAAATCCTTCCTGGTTTTTTGGGGTTGGTTTTTTTAAACCTGGACCTGCTGGCATCCAAGCTGTAGTGGGAGTTCCTTGGTAAATGGTACATGGGGAGGCCCAGTTTATCATTACAGCAGGATGGCTGGCGTTCTGTTTGTATTAATTTTGTTGGGGGTGGGAAGAAAGTTGTGAGATACCATGTTCTTGTCTTTTTGCATTGGTGAGGAAAGAAAACCTGGTTTGATTGCCCCACATACTGAATTCCTTTAGTCAGGGGCCTGGCATAACATAGGTAATAGCAATGTCAGATTACACTCTACTGTCTGCCGAGCTGCTTCACTAATGAGACCCAAGTTGTTTCCTGGGAAGGGCCAGCTTGGATGGAAGGTGATGCCATGAGTACGTGTGAGTTCCCCTTCACAAGGTACTGGGCAGCTAACTTGTTTTTCACAGCCCAACAAAGTTATGATATGGAGGTCTTCTTGTTCACTCCTGGACTGCTTTCAAGATACTATTGTTGTGGAGCAATCATTCTGGAGAGTTGTTTTCCTCAGGGTCATCCAATTTCTTCATTATGCTGTTTACGTGCTTCTCTAGGCACGTTTGTGGAGTGTGTCTGTTGAAGGGTGTCAACACTTCACTATTTATTAATTAACTCTTAATATTTTGATTGTAGACATGAAGCCCCGAATCACTTTAGTTATTTAAAGAAGCAGAGTCTGCAGAGGGCTTGCTCTTTGTCCTTTCAGGGGTCTACTGGCAATTGATTACACTGTAGAGTCAGTTCATCAGGCCACTTGTGGCTTACTTTGGGGCTTCAGACAAAACATCCTGCCTGTGCTTCAATTTCTCCATCAACAGAGCAGGGACCACTCTTACACAGTCATAGCAATAGGGACTTCTCAGCTTAGAGTTGCTATCAAGTTGTTGAGATGACATATGTTGTAGAAATGTTTCATTTTGTTCCTGCTGAAATGCAGCGTTGCTATTCTCTTTAAGAGGAGAGTGCCAGGACTTTAGCACTGATAGCAGTTCTCTTGCTGCATCACCAGGCAAGTTCTTGCTATTTGTAACAGCATAGCTTCCATTTGTCATGACAGACTATTTCTAAGCTTTGCTCATTATTTAGGACTGGGTTATATCACTTTATTTGTTTCTGTAGATGCTTTCATCAGAAACCAAGTCCAGATGTAGTGGGTTGGCAGTAGATCAGGTTGAACTACCCAAGGTTTTGCTGAGACTAAATAAGGCTTAAATATTTTCACTCTGTTTCCTCTTCACCTTACTTATCACGCTGGCATTGACAGAAGCAAGGCTGCTTTCCTGAGTGTTGATCGCCCTTCTGCATAGTCAGTAAGTGCTGTTAGCAGTGTTTAAAATACAAGTGACTTGTTGATGCAAGAGAGAGACAGGTGTTTGAATAGCTAACCCTCCTTGTTTTGGCAAGCCTATTAAGATGTCAAGTGGCTCATATGGTGGACAGGATTCTGAGACCAGCAGTAGCTCAGCCCTGACATTTGGAGCTGGCAGCCAGCCCTGAAGGTAACAGTGCACTCAGAGGGTTTTCACAGTGGTTCTCTTCACAGGTCTATATCTGGTAATGGACTGCCACTGGCAATTTGCATGGCAATTCAGACTAATTGCCACCAGCGTTGTCCCCTGTCACAATCAATTTATAATCAAATACTGCCTCTCTGCAACTCTGGGCAATTACCATGTGTGTTACAAGATGTGTTATAACGTGCTCAGTAAACAACAGCATTGTACTTAATTTGGCCTTCTGCTTCCTGAAGAGTGCTGGTGGAAGCCAACTTGCTGCAAGACATGGCTACCTCTGGCCCACAGAAGACATCCTTTGTCTTCTTGGTGCATTCAGCCAAGAGTGAAGGATGGCTTACGCTTGGAGTGGGGTGTGTGACAAAATACTGCTTTAAGGGCTTTGCTACCCCCAGAAAGGCCTTATGGTAAGGCAGTTTGACTTTTAAATCATCCTCTAAGGATGAAAGATGCAATCTCCAACCCCTCAAACTAAGGTCTTTAATCTGTACTTCATGGAAAATGCTGTTCTGACTTTTAGCAGTTGAGTCAGTAAAACAGCATGACTTGGCATCTAGTTATAGAAGTGGTTGGAGAAGGATATTGCTTGCCAAATATGCAAAGCATTTATGTGATTTACTTCAGCAAAGATGTGAAATACATCCTACTCAGTCTAGGCTATGGAAGAGCCCTGGGGCTGGGAAAGTGCAGAGCTTTGAATGGCAAATGGAGGGTGGAAAAGCAGTGAACCCCCGAGGAGGTGCCTTGTCTCCTACCTACCTCTGGATTGAACCCATAAGACTGTTCTCTCTGACACAGTGGGATGATGAGATTTGAGAGAAGATGAAAGTGACTTTAGGCTCTTGTTTCAGAAGAGCTCCTGCGGTGTTTGTGGAAGACATAGTGCTGTTGGAACTGCCTGATGCAGTTAGGGCCAGTGCTGTTTTTCTGCTGATAGGGAGGTCTCTGGTTTGTGATAGGATTTAGTTATTCATGAAGATAAAATGTCAACCATTCCATCATGTTTGTTTCCTTAAAGCTATCATAGAAAACATCTCAAACCCTGCAAGCTAATTAACTGCAGATAATATTTAGTTACCAGTATCAAATCTGTTGTATCATCTTCTATATATGGACTTCTGACTTCTGAAAGCTGTAAGTTTGAATTTGTCCTTTTACTTATCTGGGGTTAAGCTTCCTGAATACTTTCCCATGAATTATGCAAATGATGAGGGGGAGAAAATGGGACAGTATACATCCAAACTTAGTTCACAGCAGTTATTGGAGTAGAATTTCTTTGCATTGCAGAATTCTGTCTCCTTCCAGGAAACCCATGTACCAGTGATCTCAGTGAATCAGTCAGTCTTCTATGGAAGATCTCATTCTGTACAACTGAGATAACTCACACTCAGATATTTAATCTAAGCTGTGTTAAAATGTTTCATCGCCCACCTCTTCACAGAGCACATGCCACATTCCTCTTTACTTGTTACTACATGACAAATTTCTGATAGCAAAGCAAGAGAGGATTAATTTGGACAAGAAATCAGATGTGGTCCATGTGAAGAACGTATCACTGGCACACTGTGACAGAAATGTGTGTGTACTGTGTTATGTTAATGCAAGTTATGGAAAAACTGCACCTTCTGGACACAGATCACTCCACCTCCCTGGTTCTCTAAAAAGAAACATCAGGATCTCAGTGCATGGATAGAACTACATTGCCATAACCTTGGTAAAGTTAGTCATGGGTCATACTTCCTCTCAGTACCTCAGCAGATCTGCTTTCCCTTGATCAGCTCCCTCTTTTTTTCAAGGATCCTGATTTTATTCCTGTTAAACAAAGAGCTGCTGCTTTACTGCTTTTGACATGGGGCTCAAGAATCCACATACCTAAAAATGCATTGGAATCAGTGAGTGTTTTGCTCTACAGTATGCCAGGTTCATCTCCTGAACATAAAAGGTTTATCATCACTGCATCACCAGCCAGGCAAATTGCCGACTCAAGGGGCTGTGGAAAACTGTGAGCTTAGCTAAGAAATTCTTGCAGTATGGATGTGACTTTTGGGGTGAAGCTGATGCTCGGCAGACTGAGACTGTTCTTGTAATTACCTCCATGGCACAGATGCGCCTTGATGGTCTTAGTAGTGTGTGCTTGTAATTGTTAGAGAGCCTCCTTAGACTATTCTGTTGAGCTCTATTTTAGAAACCACAAGAAGTGTCTGGCTCAATAAAATGAGGGAAATGAGAAAAATTTTAATAATTATTGTGAAAGTTTATTCAGCTTTCCTTGGCACGTAGCATAGCTGGGAGCTTCTATACCACATGTGAGTTATGGAGAGTTCAAAATGAAATAGTTCTCCTTCTAAGGTTTGAATGTGTTTCAGGATTAAAATATGTTGGCCAAGAACATGCATTACAAATGACTGTATAACAGTTAAGCACAGTCACCTTCACTTTGTACAGGCTTCACAGATTTTAGCAGTCAAGAAACAAAGAACTATGTAATGCTGTGTGCCTCTTGATATTGATCTTTGGAACGGGAATATCTTCCGACCTCATTCCCGTCCTGTCATGCTGGGAGAAGCTCTGTTTGCTCCAATTACAGGGAAATGTGGTGGAACAATGCTGGCTTACGCTTGCTGAGAACTGGAGTACAATGCAATGGAAGTTCCCAAGATCTAATGGACATTGCATGTCTCTTTTGGTGTTTGAACATCTGTCTACTTAGTAAACCCCAAGACAAGTGAGTACCTTGCTCTTTTTAGGACAAAGCTAATAATGTTTGAACAGCTTGTTGAAAATGCTTTGGCCCAGCATCCTTATAGCTAGCCCAGCTGTGTTAAAATAAAGCCAAGCCCTTTATTATCTGAATGGTTGGGAAAAACTATTTCTTATCATATTACAGCCAATACAAACCAGCTGAGTTACTGGTCTTCTTGGCTAGGACAAGCAAGCTGCTTACATGAGGTGTGTCTGCTAAATTCCCCACCTTTGTTAAAAAATTGCAGGTGTAATAAATGATGGATGGGTCAAAGGAGTTCCAACCCCCCTGCCACAGGCAGGGCCACACAACTTGCAGGCCTGGATCTACACAAGGTTGCCCAGGGCCCCATCCAACTTAGCCTTGAAAACCTGCAGTCAGGGGACAGCCACCAGCTCTCTAGGCAGCCTGTTCCAGCACCTCACCCCTCTCTCTGTAAAAAACTTCTCCCGATATCTAATCCAACAGTTTCCTCCTTTAGCTTTAATCCATTCCCCCTTGTCCTGCCATTGTCTACCCTTTTAAAAAGTTGATTCCTCTCCTGTTTCTCTGCTCCCTTCAGGTACTGGGAGGCTGCAATGAGGTCCCCCCGCAGCCTTCTCTTCTTCAGGCTGAACAAGCCCAGCTCCCTCAGCCTCTTTTCATAGGGAAGGTGCTCCAGGCCTCTAATCATCTTCATGGCCCTCCTCTGAACCCTCTCCAACAGTTCCACATCCTTCTTGTATTGGGGGCCCCAGATGTGGACACAGGACTCCAGCTGGGGCCTCATGAGGGCAGAGTAGAGAGGGACAATCACCTCCCTGTCCCTGCTGGCTGCCCTTCTTCTGATGGAGCCCAGGGTACCATTGGCCTTCCGAGTGGCAAGAGCCCCACTGCTGGCTCATGCTAAGTTTCTCATCCACCATGACACCCAGGCCCTTCTCAGCAGGGCAAGATCTGGTGTGGTGCTAACAGAGAATTCATCTAGCCAAGATCCAGTCTTATAAATGGCAGCACTGTCTTCAGACTGGAAGTTTTGACTCTGATTAACTGTATAAACATTTGCAAGACATCAGTAAGAGTAGGTAGAATTTTATGCCGCACTGAATAAGAAACAAGCTGAGTTTGATCTGGATGTCTAATGCCAGATAAGTTACTCATGCGATTCTGTCAGATTTTAATGCTTTTTCTTGTTTTTAAAAATGAATCAGTCACCTCAAAAATATTTTACAAATCACAAGAGTACGGTATAATTTTGTCTTAGTCAACCTTACTTAGTAAGCTTTACGGTATCCTTCCTCCTTTTGAAATTCTGCAACCATACTTGACTGTTCTGTGTGCTACCCTAGACATTTTCACTGCTCTTGTCAAGCACATGGCTTAGTTGTCTCTTGACACTAATTTGTAATCTGCCATATCTTTTGTCTCTGACTTCTTTTTTTAATGATAAGTCTGAAGAGTTTATAGTTCACTTGAGCATTTGTGAGGCATCCTCATCTCTCAGATATTTAATGGCCATATTAGGGAAGCCCTGAAAGCCCAGAGAATCTAGTTTATAGGATTAGTTCTGAAAGTTTAGTGTGCTTACAGAATTTGAAAAACGACTTGGCTTGATGGCTTGCATTTTATCCAGTGCTGTAAACAAGAGGAGAATAATCAAAGCTTGGCTGCTTCACAGATATGAATACTTTAATAATATCTGACATGAAAAACAAGAAAAGGACAGTTATTCAGGTTCATGGATATCATCTATTGCAGTGAGTGACCTCTTGGAGTAGGTACAAAGATACATAGATTGTGCTGCTGTTGTACACTTTCACCATTCTGGGTGACATCTCTAAAATGTGAGGGACTACCATACCAGCACAGAATGAGGAACCATTGATGATGATGTTAGTGCTCTTCCTGCAGAGAAATTGGGAGATGTGCTGCACAACCCAAGCAGGTGTGCTCCATTCTTAACTGGATTACCATGGTATATCCCATCTCTTGGGATATCTAGCTATGAAGTATATCTGCCTCTGCATTTTGGCAGAATCCCAATGAATAGGACTTTCAATGCAATAACAAGGTTCTTGTGGTTAATTTGTTATGAGGTACTTGGATTTTTAAATAGTACCAGGATCTTTCTGTGCTATTTTGATTTTGGTTTTCTTCTGGGCTTTTGATAATGTTTTTCAGACTTATTTTCTGTAGTCACAAAGGCTGAGGTTCTTAAATATTTGTATGTTTCTTTATTTGAAAAAAAAAAAACAATGAAGAAAAGCAAACAAAAGGAAAAAGAAATAGTCCTTTACGGATGGCTATGCCTCCCCCACAAGGTGATGGAGCCATTACAGCTTTCTGCAGTGGAAGTACAGTGCTTGCTTTTGCAAAGTGCGGGTAGTTGTTGGCTCTGGAGGTTGATGCTGACAGCCTGGGCCTTCAGAGGCAATAAATAGAGCCTCTGAAGGGAAGTTAGCCTTTAGGAATGTGAGAAGTAAACACTGCTTGGGCCTCATGTATATTTACACACCTGGGGAGTGGAGCAGCCTGCCTCATGCCCAGGAGCACAGTGCTGACACAGCTAGGTAGCAGCTAGCTCTGGGCTTGCTCACATTCTCAGTATAGCCCTGCATTGTTCGAAGTAGGCATTCCCAGAACATGGGGGTTTTTTAGGTGAAACCTAAGATCCCTGGTTACTACTTGAGCTACAGCAGCTCAGCCTTCACAAAAAAAAAAACCCCAAACAAACAAAAAAACCCCAGCTATCATGGGAATTGCTGTCGAAGCAGAACTTTTAGTTGGCGTATCTAGGCCTTCTGCATTCAGTCCAGATTTGACTCGCAACAGGGTAGCATTCCCTGACTTCACAGGGAGGGAAACTCTCCTGGGAAGCAGGATCAAATTCTTTTTCGTGCCTGCTGCAGAGTAAACTGTGAAAGGAGCTGGACCCAAGAAGAGCCACTGCTTTTGACTCTTACACCTGTATTTCACTGAGCTTGACGCTCTGTCCTCATGTTTTTCAAGTCCTGGCTCACTGAGGCACATCCTCCTGCATCAGGTGAGGAGGACAGAACTTCCCAGCAAGTATGTTCATGGAAGACCAATGGGAAAGCTAAACCCTGAAAGGTTCAGCTCTCCCCTCTCTTGAGCTTTTGGGATTCCTGGATGTGTAATGATGCTAAGAGACTGAAGAAAACCTCAGATTTTATTTAGGTTTGGCTCTTTCTAGCTGTGCCTGACACCTGGCAGCTTGAGGTGTTTGCTGCTCTGGGTCTCCATGCACAGACGGAAGCAACTGAGCTCTGCTGGGAATCCTCAACCCAGCACAGCATCGCCCTGCCCTCAGAGCACTCATGCAGTGATCAAAGGGAGGCAGTGGCTCCTGAGAAATGTCACCAAGTATTTAGAAAATTATTCTGCTTGGCAGTGTTTCAGCTTCTTATTTTATGACTTTTCCTTCCCTTGTCCTTTCATATTGTAGGCATTTGTGTTAAAACAGGATCTGTGTTTCCCGAAAGAGAATGCCTGGAGGATGGTGTGAAGTCATATCATATGCTCATGATATTGTTCTTGAATCAGCATGTGGCTCCCCACTACCCCAAATTAAATGGCATCACTTAAAGAATCATGAAGGGGATTTTTTTGTCATGTACAAATATAAAATAGAATGACTTTTATTTGCCTTCTGGTTCTGATCCTTTGTGGTTCTTCAAGTTTTTCTCTGTGAGTGTCAGTAATTCTGATTGTATTTTGGGAGTTGGTTTTTTTATGTATTTTAGATGGAAGCTGAGATTCTCGTGCAATCTTCTGTCTCCATCAGGTGAGGCTTTATGAAAGCATCCCACATTGTAAGACATGACAACAGTGTACTAGATGTGCAGTGCACAAGGGTGTACCAAATGAGGTGGTACTTTGTATTGTGCCCATTCTTAACTGACTTGGAGATTTTGCATGGTTTAGAGCAGCTCTGTAAGTGATTTTGGGCAATTCTGGATGGGTTCAAGCTTTGAGAATCTCTCCAGAAGATTTTTGGTTAAAGGCTAGATGTTGTAATTTCAGTAACTGGAACTGTGGATGTTAAGTCTGGGCTGGTATCTTAGCATCAGGGCTATGTTGAAGATAGGGTGGCTTTTAAAGCCACTTTACAAGAAATGAATCTGTCGGTTTGTGCATTTTGTGGTGGTCTGAGAATGAAGACCAAAGATGGAGTTTTTTGGTGCTTATCTTCATTCATAGGAGCAGACTGAGTCACAGCTGGGGCAGACTTTAGGGGAAGAGAGGGATTTTTGAGCTAAAGTAAGCAACTTGCTGCTGTCCTCATTAGCTTTCCATCTTGCTAGAGGAATAGAAATACCAGTTGTTGTACTAGACAAAACTGTAGGCTTTCTTACTGGCATTGGCACGACCCAGAACTTCTGAGGAGAACATGAACTAGTGCTCCCTTACAGTTTGGGCACCCATCATACACAAGACCATATAAGGGCCAAATAGGAATTTTACAGCCTTTTTAATTTCAACAGTGACTCGGAAAGTGCAGACCCTGCCTGAAGGCACAAGTACAGGGCTGTGAATGGAATACATCGATACCTTTGGGCTGATAATCCTTGTAACTCTTCATGTAGCTCTCTCAGTGGTAGGTACTGTTTATGTTAATATAATTGTATAATCCTTTTTGAAAGCCAGCAAAGCTATTTCTCTACAGTATTCCTTCCTTGTCCTGTGGTAACAAATTCCTCAGACTGATTTTATGCCACCTTTAAAAAAATTATTTTTATAAAAGAATGTCTATTACATTTACTGCCTTTTTATACCATGGAGCAAGATAAATTGGCACATCCCAATCTTGCTCCGCAATTATTCATTCATTACTTCACTTGCAGCCTGAAATCAATCAGCTTTTCTTCTTTCCTTCTATCTTTTTCCAGCTAAATATTCCTCTAATCTTTCCATGTAACCAAAATTTATGTTTGTAATTTTTAGTCTCTTAAGTATTGATTTGATTCAGTTGTCTAATCTTTCAAGGTTCTTCAGTGTTATTTAATTATACATTGGTTTGTGAGTCAGATTTTCTGGGCAGATGCTCCAAGAGTTCGCCTGATTCTTCTGTGGCTGCTGCCTGGAGCATTATGAATCCCAGCCCCAGGACTTTAACAGCTTCCATGTACCTGGTCCAAGGCTGCTCCTTACATTACTCCCTCCCTGTGCTTGACACAAACAGGAATTCTCTTAAATCATGTTTGTAGGGCCTTGCTACCATTGGCAGGGTGCTGCATAGTCCAGCAGCAGCCACAGCAGCCTTGAAACGGCCTCCTGTGTTCCCCCCCTTCAGCATCCTTAGGCAGAGCGCTGCTGTTTGTGTGTAGTAGCTCAACTTGATGTGCTCTGGCCCAAACACTGATCTTCAGAGAGCTGCTGTTTAATGGGTTTTAGACTCCTAGAAAGGCTGAGCAGATATTGCTTAGTGAGACGTTTTCACTCATCGAAGGATGTATTGGTACCTATGTAACTCTGCCAGCTACTTTGTGACTTGCAGTGTTCAAGCACAAGACACAGACTTGGGAGGGACTCTCATGAGAATTTTTCTCATAGTGATTACAATCAATTTTTTTTTCTTCTGTTATGTATAAAGACATCAAAACAACATGAGGTTTAAAGAAATATGAAACATGAATTTTTTCTTTAGAACAGGAAGCGTTTTTCTTTTCCTGTGGTCCTGATCGAGACCCTTAGCGTTTGCCCTTTGTTTTGCCAAGAAAAGATCATGTTTTTCAGGGTCTGAGTCTAATTTCTGAAGTAGAAGAACAACAAAGAGCAAAAGAACTCCATTTGTGAAGTCTCAGTGGAAAAATAAAATAGGCACGTATGCAAACCGTTTGTAAACATGTGCACTGACAGGGATAGAAGCAAGCAGCGTGACTTGCTTCCATGAGGCACACTTGCAGTTTCATCACAACGTGGAGCTAATGTGCAGAGAAAGCAGAGGGGCATTTCACATCAGTTACACTGCTCAGGAACAGTGTGCCTGTGTCAGCTTTTCTGTGAGCTGATAGTGACCCCATGCAGCACGCAGTTCCTTTTCTCATTTCCATCTGTTCAACATTTCACAGTTTCTCAAATCATTGGAAGCAAGCTATTGATTTTTAGATGTGTCCTAAGTTTGCCATAAATTTTATACAGTGACCTCATACTGCCAGAAAAATATATTTAAGGACACTTTCAGCCCAACATCTACCCTTAAATAAATGGAAGATGTTTGCAAATCATTGCAACCTATTTATAAACCTCTGGGAATGCCTGAGCTGAAAGAGAATTACCACCACCTTAGTGCTTATTGATCTCTGTGGAGTAGGTCTTTCTTTTCATGGGAGAATTTAGCCACTTTATCCTTTGTTCTCTGTGTTTCGGTGTATGATCGTCTCTCTTTTTGTACATGCATGGCAGCACCGCATCATTACGATTGTGTCTGTCTTTGTCCGGCACATTGTGATTTCATTCACAGGCGATGCAGTCTGCATTAGATCAGACAGATTCTGCTCTGGCAATGGTACCTCGGCCTGACATGCCCCATTGCTCCTGCAATCTACAGCCGAACCCTCTTTATGTCATTCCACAGTTCCTTTTCTCATTTCCATCTGTTTGTCATTTTGGAGTTTCTTGAATAATGGAGACACAGTGATTGCTTCTGAGATGTGTCATAAGCTTGTCGTAAGCATTTTCTTTCCTTTAATAGCCCCCTTTGCAGGCATTGCAGTTGGAGGATAAAGTAAAGGGAATTGACAACTTATTCCAGCTGTTCCGCTGAAGCACATGCCAGTGGCTCTTCTACGTGTCAGCCCGCTCGCTGTCCACATTGATTTTTTTATTATTCTTGGCAGATATACTGAGGCCTGTTATGGTAGGCACTGAAAATTAAGGGGACCTCATCCCCTGAAGTGTTAGAACAAGAAAGATTTCAGCTTTAGGGATGTAAGGAAAATAAGTGCTTGCACTTTAAAGGATTATTGATATAAAGTCTAAGGCAAGAAACTTACTTCTGTTTTGAATTTTGCATGCTTCACCCTTTCCGTGTTCATTGAGGTAAAATTCATTACCATAGTTGTTAGCTGTGAAAAATTATATTCACCGTGGAGTGAACTACGTGGCTGGATTTAAAGTCCCAGCTTTATTTACAGGCACTTAATGTTTGCCTCAAGCTGTGATAAAGATCTTGTACCTTAGGGCTCCAAGTGATTTGCAGAGAAGTCTCAGGTAGAAATAAAATACTGTCTTTCTTGCACGGTGTTATTGAGACACAAAGGGAGGATGTGAGGGGAGGAGGTGCTTGCCTTCTAGGGGAGTACTGGGTGCTGGCTATGGCCAGCATCAGAGCAGTGGTGATGTGACCCAGCAGGGGTGGGATCCCTGGATCCATGCACCCCTGGAGCTGCATCTGCCAACCCCTCCCTGACTGGAGTACCTCTCTCTGCCTGCAGCATTTTCATCCTTGGTACAAAGCCCTTCATGAGGGATATTGCACAGGGTGGGGACATCAATCACTGCTTTTTCGTTCTGCCCCCTTCCCTGCCGTGGTTTCTTTTTGTCCTAGGCAGTTATATGGTTCTCAGCCTTTATGAACCAAACATGGTGAGCATGACCTCAGTGAGATTCTGTTGCATTATACTCCCTCTTTCCCTGGAATGAGGGCCTATTGTTTCCTCTTAGAGAAGTGTAATTAACACAGTGTCCAGAGGCCAAGTCCCTATGTGTTTGACCCTTTGCCTTGGTCACTGACCCACATTTCATTCAAACAAGTTGGTAAATAGTGGCACTTCTTAGGTCTTTAAGATTTACGTAACAGATGGGGGAAGATTAGAACTGGAGGTATCTCTTACTATTTTGGGGCCTGGGATGCCTGCCCGTTTTACATTTTGAGAAGCAAGTGTTTAGTTTTGTGAGTATGAAGTGTGTGACTCATCCTCTTCCTTGACATGCTTTAATACATGTACTGGGCGGTGATTTACATGAGGATACAGTAAGGCTCTGCTGGAGCTGACAGCACTTGATGCACTTTAATCTCACATGTGGAAAGAGGAAATGAGTTAATCTGCAGTTAAATATAGAGGTGATGAAAGAGGTGGGAAGGGGAGGGGTTGACTCTAATCTCCCTTAGGTTGGGGTCAATCTAGAGTAACCTCTGTATCTGGATGGTATTACTCTGGGGTAAGTCATATCTCACCTCTGTGGAGCTGACAGTATTAGCTAATGGAAAATGGTGACAAAGTGAGAATGCGCCCTGAGCTCTGGCATCGTTGCAGTGTTGTTCTTTCTGTTCACCCTCGACACGTTGGTGACACTTTTTTCTTCTTTTCTTTTCAAGATGTAACCAGTGGGTCATAGGGGTAAGCAACTGAACATTGCTGACATTACATTTTAAGGAGCAAACCTGAGAGTGGATCAATGTTGATGTACAAGCTTGGTTCTCTCTGATTGTCAGGAATGCATACCATGACTTTTTTCTTTATTTTGCAGTGTGTGTTTGATTTCTGTTTATTCCTGTCTTTAGCTTTGAGATGAGGATGCAGAAGAATAGAGAAACAAGGATATCTCCTCCACTGATCATCCCTTCTCTTCTCCCTTTGTGTGCAGATGTGTTCTCAAACTCTGTGTTAGCTGCTGCCGGCCATTCTCTCCAGCTTCCCACATGCCTGTGTGGGTTTGTTTGGGAAGGCTGCATTATGGTATGCTTTACTGTTTTATATTAGCTGCTTCTGAGCAGTTTTTCTCTGCCAAGCACTGCTGGTATGTCCAACCAGAAAGACAGCTACACCCGAGTAGAGAGGGGTGCTTTGCATCAGGCAGGGTGTGCTGCCTGTGCCGTGAAACTACCTTGCCTATGCTGCTTTGGGGAAGAGGTGGAGTGGATTTTGCTGACTCATTTGGGCAGGTAAAACCAGACTTTTGGGCATGGGCTAAACCTGAAAGAGGAATTTCAGTAGCAGAGAAGAGTTGCTTCTTGTGAGAAGGCAGCTTGAGCTAACCTGTTACGTGCTGAGAGTGTTTTCTCAAGAGAGTTGAACCCAAGTAGTCCGTGCAAGGAATTTTCGTTTGTAGATCACATACTACATGGGTCATGTTTGTTGAGCAGTGGGTGAGGAAAGCCACTGGTTTACACAAGCTCGCTAAGATGAAAGGTCTGTCAGTTAGAAGAGTTCTTTCTTACATTTTATACTGGAGAAAATCTAAAACAGTTTTTAGAGATTAAGATCTACACTGGAATGTACTTGTGCCTCTTTTGTTGGCTTCACTGCCTTTGCAGGATTTGGCCTGGCATGTAGATTAGTAACAGCATCGCTGCTGTCTTGACTCTTCTTGTTGACCCAAAGCAGAGTTCTGTGAGTCATTCCAGTCCATAGTCACAGATTGAACTCTAGCCACCTGTCCTTAAGTAGTCCGTATAGATTGCGTGCAAACAGTTTGGTAAAGTCTAATAAACTATCCAAAAAAAGAATAACATTAGAAGTGACTTATCTATGACAGGCTGATTCTCAGTATTATCACTTGTAATTAGCAAAAATGTTACCAGAATCTGATCTTTGCTGCACTAGCTGAGGATGGCGTTGTTGTATCTGATGATAAGCTGGAATGTACAAGATGGAGTGGCTCAGGTAAGAAATATTTTAAAATTTTTGGTAGTTCTTATCATCTGAATCGTAAGTCTTATGACTTCGAGTGGAAGAACATAACCATATCTGAGATCAGGGACTAGCGTCACCTTAGCAAACACTTGCTCAGGTTGAAGACAGGGACCTTGTCCTCCCTCCACACTGCTGTTTGTTGCTGTACCAGTGCAGATGGTTATAACTTTTCTCGTGGCTTTGCTAGCTGAAGAGGGCATGTGAGCACTGTCTGATCAGCATTGAGAAAATAGATGAGCTTAATTTATCTGCACGGATTGTTCAGTTTAACTTGCTAGGTTCTGCCTTCTCTGGGTTATGGAGTGCTCACACAGACACTTGGGCGCTTAGCTGCCCATACTGTGGGGAATGGCAGCAGGTGGGATGGTTACAAGCGGTTTTCAGTGGAAACACCTTCAAAAGATCGGTGTTGATTTCCAGCCTTAGAGGCAGTGTAGAGGAGTGGAAAAAACCCAACATTGTGCTAGAAAAGCAGGAGCCACAGTTTGTTCCTGGCAGGGATCATGGTGTTATGTGATCATGTCAAATCACTTCTCATCCATGCATCTGTTTCCCCTTCATCTGTCTTGTCCATTTAAACTCCTTGGAAAAGGGGTGTCTGTTCTTATGTGGACAATGGCAAAATAATAATATTTTTATCCTGCTAGTCTTACAGAGCTGCTTAAAGTTCTTGTTTTCTAAATGGCCTTTAGATCTGAGTATTGTTTATTTTGTTGGAGGGGTTTTTTTCTCCAACCCTTTGCTTTTCCATTGCAAAGCTGGCCCCACACTGATGTGTTTGATTATGTTTTCGTTGCCATTATACTTGCTTTGATTTTGCAGCTCAGTGCCCGAAGCACAGGGCGCTGTACAAACAACATGATGAAGTCAAGCAGGGTCAGCTCCTTTCTCTTTTTACCTTGGAAACAATGTAAAACTCCTATGTTTCTTTCACTTGGCACCTTCAGTTCTTGAGCTGGAGACTGTGTGTGTGGCTGCTGCCCTCCTGTTGTGTTCAGGTGTGAGATCACTTGGACAGTGTTTTCCATTGCTGCCTATGGGGGTACTGTAAGCTGTGCTGTCTGTTTGGTTGTGTGTGAGTTCAAGCTGTGAAGTGTGAAGAATTAGTGCAAGAAAAGCAGCGTGCCATCCGATGTCCATGCCTACGATGGGCTAGCTGTGACTAGGTACTGTTACCGGGACTCACAAGTGTACAATAAACTTGCCTTTCTGGATCATGCCTGGCTGCTGTCTGCAACAAGGAATTTTCTTCTGTTTCTCACCTCTCCTTTTTGCTTTTGGCAATGGTCTTTTCTCTGTGGGGATACAGTTTGAGTGTGGCCTGTGTCCAGCCCTTTCAAGAAGTGCCAGGTTACTGGCTGTTGATCTGAGAAGAGGAGAAGGAGCTGGATAACTTGCTTCTGCACTACCGTAGTATTGTCAGACAGTGTGTCAGCCCTCAGCATGAATCGAACACCCTCCAGAAACAGCTGTAGAATTGTGGACTTTGGTACTTCTTGAACTTTAGGCTCCTCCCCATTTGTTCCTGCTGTTCTCTTCGCATGTCACTCTGAAAAGCCCCTCAAGGCAGTTTCGGGTAGCAGGACAGCCTGAGGATGTAGCTCAATGCATCAGAACTACACAAACTGCAGCTTGGCCTAAGACACCGAGATTTATTTGACTGAGGCTCTGAACACTCTAAAATCAAGGAGTGTTTAGAATTAGGAAAACCGCTACTTAAAAAAAACCCGCCAAAACCAAACCAAAAGCAAACAACCCTGCAGGAAACCTCTTTACCAGCAGCGTGGTAGGGTTTGTTTGGGGTTTTTTTTGGTGGTTTTCTGTTTTCTCCTCTGCTTGATTTCAGCGCCAGTTATATTGCTGCATTCATTCCAATTTTCCAGGTGGGAATGCTGGTCTGGGTGCAGTTCACATTTTGTATCTCACTGAGCAGTTCAGTCACTGTCAGAGTCTGGTGTGTGGCTCCTTGTGCAGGAAGAGTCCAAGTACCTTTTGCATTATTCAGTGAAAACTCTCTCAGCAGACTTTTCTGTTACCGTGGAAGTCAAACTCTAACAGCTAATAAAGCCAGAACACAGCTGAAGACTAACAAAATTAAAATTAAAAAATGTTGAAAACTTTTTGGCAGTGTCCTTCATCTCTGACACTGTCAGCTGCCCTAATTTTTCTGCCACTGACAGAAAAGGAAGTTTTGTCACCAAAAGCAGTGAGCATAAGGTTTGTCCAAACAGAATCTGTCTGTGATTCCTGCATTGATTTTTTTTCACCAGAATAGCTGACTATGGTCCTCCAGGAGCTAACACAGGGCACGTTGCCAAGGGGAAAGTTCAAATGTTTAGCACTCTCTTCTAGATTGGGGCACACCTGCCATAACCTGCATCCATATCCCTGTGCTTTGTTGTGCTCCCTGGCTATGTGCCAGGTTAGAGCCTTTTCCATAACATCTCTCAGTGCCAGAGGAGCGTCTATCAATTGCTTTTCATGCCATTTACTTCTTTCCTCCCCCTCTCAACCTAGCTCTTAGTCCTTGTGATGAGTAATGAGTTCTCTGCTTTGGGCAGCTTTTGGTAGCTGGGACTCTGCCCAGGTTCAGCCTTTTGCCAACTTGCAAGGACAGGGCAGGTTGGGAAAGCAAGCAAAGCGTAGTTAATGCCAGCAGGGCAGCTTCTTGTGTTGCAGCTAAACCAGGGCTTGATCTTGCCATTGGAATATTAACTCTTGGTGCATGCTCTGGACAACCCTATAGGAATTTTTCTTCCTAGTACTAGTAGTATGCCTTTCAAACGTGTCCTTTCACTGATCCCTTTCTACTTGTTGGAGATGGAGAAACTACTAGACTGTCCTGGACAGAAAACTAATTTGGTTTAACTTGTGTTTTCCTGGGGCTATTCTAGATTTATTGAAAAACTAGCCTGGTTTTTCTAGGTTCATAGTTTGGGATATTTTCAGGTCCTTAAAGAATTCTTGAGATTTGTAAAAACATTATAATATTGGAGGTCTGTGAGCATGTTCCGATTCCCAGACAAGCTCCCTGATACTCTGAGAGATTTTACCTCTGAGCATTACCCTTTATTTTCTCCATGTCATGTCAATGCCCCACCTGAACTGCCAGGAGGACATATAACTGGTGAGGCTTGGTCATACCAAGCCCTTGGATGTTCTGGTCTTGTATTATTTGTTGAAAGAATCTTTGAGTCCACTCCTCTCAGAGCTTGAATAAAACACACATGAGAATTTTTTCAGTCATCCAGTGTAGGCATGAAACTTTGCTAGTTGGTCTCTTCAGGCTCTTTTAAAAGTTGTTGAATGCAGAGAAGTATGAAGGCGGCAGTGCAGAGAGGGCTGTGTTTCCCTTTGGAAGAACCCCGCTCTCTGCTCAGTATGGAAGAAGCTTAGGGTGACTGGCCACTAGTTCAGCCTGATAAATGACATGATTAAAGTTGAGTGGTGTCAATACTTACCTTATAAATCAAACTGCAGAGACATCTCACTAAAGCCAAGCTGCTGTTAACATTATTGAGTGAAACAATAAAGCTGTGCTGCCATCTATCAAATCAATGTCAAATCTAACCCTTTAGATTTAATATTGGACTGGAGTTCGATAGTCACATTTAGTAACCATAAATGCATGCAAAAAAAAAAGTTCTCTCTGAATTCTGCCTCTGTGGCTGGCTGTCTAGCTGTGTATCCAAACCAAGGAATTTGTCTGAAGACAACCTGTAGTATATATCTACTACATGCCTTGCCCTCTGAGGGTTTTTATTCCTGGCAGTGGGGAGTTACGTCATGGGGCTGCTGTTACCCCTAGCTCCCAGCCCAGGCTCTCTATGGGACAAGCCTATTTATGCATCAGGAATAGCTATGTAAGATGTGTATTCACTTCTCTCTCTCTGCATTTTGCAAACCAGTATACTAAATTAGAGCTGAAATCAGCAGTGATTTACATTAGTAAACAGACTGAAGGCTGTAGGCAGGCATGAGTATTTGTGCTGTTCAGCTGTCCTTGCTGCTTGGGGGGCGTCTCTAGCAGAAAGGCAGGAAAACGGATGTGGTTTCAGCCTTCCCTGGAGACAACTGTAAATATCATTTCTCACATAGGAAATGCTAGGATGCAGATCTGGTCAGTCCGCTGTTTATACTAACTGTGCTTCCTGCATGGTGGGCAAGGGGAATTACTTCCTCTAAAAGTAACGTTATTTCTGTGAATGGACAATTGCTTTGGTACAGCCCTCCCGGTAATTGTGTTGGCCAGCAGGACTAGTGGCACTAACAGCATTTTCTTCCTCTTTGACTTCTGTAGGTATGTGTTGTTCTGTAGCAGTTGCATGTGAAGAGAAGACAGAGTGGAAGTTGCTGACAGAGGATCCTGTCCTTCTCAGCTGGGCCTGAAGAGTTCAGCCAGCTGACTGATGTGAGTACCCTGAAGGGGATTAAGGATTAAGTTCACCTTTGCCACCATCAGTAACGTTCCTTGTTTACTACCTGCCTTTGTGACATCCTGTTCTGTTTACTTTGTGCTGGTGCCAGTAAATAGATTCTGACTGGTGCCTCAGTCTAGGTCAGAAACATTTGGAAGTAATGGGATTTTGGAACTGGAGTTTTTAGGATGAGGACCAAAGTTTAGCAGTTGGCCTTGAATAGGATACAAACCCAGGTTTAGCACTGGCATTTGCCTGCATGGCAACAATGAACCGGATTCATTGACTCATCTGTAAGAAGCTATTGAGTTGAGTTTGATTGTGATTGAGGCTAAGGCTCACATGTCAAGCTCTTGAGAACCCTTTTTCCCCTTAAGGTGACTGTGATATGGAGTCTGTTTGGGATCAGGAAGGTGAAGGTCAAAGCAGCAATTACAGAAGACTGAATCTCTGGCAAATACAACTTTTGGGCTACTTCTTTCTTTGTTTCTAAAAGGTTGAAACCATCAGAGGAGCAGTCTGTCCTGTCTCTCCCCTTCCTTGTCCTCTGTGCAGATGCACTAGTTGTCTCAAGTTTCAGCTCTGTATGATCATCTCAACTCCTTTCCTGTGTAGTGCTGTACCTGATGTTTGTCTCCATTCCAGAGTCACATTTATATTGACATTGTGATTCTCAAGGGTTGTCTATCTCTTTCTCCTTCAGTGATAGAGAACCCTTTCAGTTAAGGCTCCATCAGTCTCTTGCATGCAGAACGTGTGGAGGCTTTTGTCCACCTGACTGCACTGTGTCTTTTATGAACTAGTTCTCTCAAAGGAATGAAACTCCAAGCTGTTGGAGAAGAAGCTGGAGAAGTTTTTTGGGATCTATCAAGCCAAATTTTATGTCACTCTTCTACTGCTGCCTTACAAGCAAAAACAGACCCCTCTGTTGGACTGGGACAATTACTTGGTCTCTTCTAGAGATGGGATGTTTTACACCAGCCCTGAATATGAGCCTGTGCTTTGGCTGCAGAAGGGAGGGAAGCTCCCATCCTTCAGTTTGGCTGCTTCAGAGGGAAGGGAATACAGTACTTGGTTCTCTTTCAGCCAGAAAGACACAACCAGGCATTGCCATTGCTCTGGAAAAAGAGCATCTCAAAAGAGTCTTGATTCTCAGTAACATGCTTGGGAGTCACAGTGCTTCGTGCTTGTTCTGTGGTGACCTGTGTCATTAACCAGGTGATGACATCTCCGTCTTCCCTTATCCCCAGTGCCTGCTTAGTCCTACTGGCTGTCAAGTGACATCAAGGCATGGCACATCTGTACTTCAAGGAGTGTGTATAGCATTGAGTACCAGGGCCTGGGCAGCCCCTGTAGGAGTTTGAAGGAGAATGGCTTCCTCTTTAGTCTCTATTCCAGGTTAGGTGGAGCTCAAAATTACTCATTTTCTATTACCCTTTTATATGAGTTTAAATATTCGCTTTTCTGTCGTCTGATGACTCTTTTATAACTCGAGGTGAAGGCTCATGGGAATACAGGGAAGTGCTTGTGTACCACGCTATTTTGCATTTATGGTTTTTTAAGATCTAATTAAAGCGTTATGTTGGTTTTTAGTGTGACTTGCAATGTATGCTGTGAATCAAGTAGTCACTTCAGACCTTTAGTCCAGGCATCTGGCACTTAGTGGAGACAAAACAGTTTCAGGACTGACAAGCTGGACCAAAGGAGGGGAGTGGGACATGCCTAGCCAGTGCACCAGAAAACAAAGTAAATTTGGGGAGGTACAGTGGGGAAATCTTGACTATATCTTTTGCTGTCGTAAGGGAGAGAGGCAAAGTGCAGAAAACTCTGTCAAGTAGGTTCAAGGCTCTCCAATTGTTTCTCCTGCAAATGAGAAAAGAATACCCTTAGTGCATGCAGAGACTGTTGCAGAAGTTGCTGAACAGTTGCTGTTCTCGCTGATTTCCTAGGGCCTGCTGGTCAGTAGCCTCTGCCTTATTCAGTTTCCTAAATTCATTGTTTCAAGAGAAGGCTGAAGGTTACTCAGGCAGGGTGCTGTAAGGTGTAACGAGTCCTTCGCTACTCCCCCTGGGGATGAAGCAGGATGTCTTCTAGAAGAAAGCATTACCCAGACTGTCATTTTAGCTCCAGCTGGCTGGTCCCACTAGCTCCTCACCCACTATGCCTATCTCAGGCTGTAAAAGAGGTTTAAGTGGTGCAGCACTGTGTCAGAAACCAGAGTAGTAACAGTGAGAGTGAACTTATAGAAAGTAAGAAGAAGGAGTTTTCATTTTTTCCATTGAACTTTTGGGAACAGATGGGGAGTCAATGAGGCAGAGATGCTGTAAGGGACAGTATGTTTCAAATGTTTTCCTTAATGTCTTCCCAATCTGCTCATAGATTTGTAGCTCCTGCCTGTTTAGTACAGGGCAGTTAGTATGGCATATCAAAACTTCAATGCCACTAGGCCTCCAGAGCTGGATGTTCCCCAAGGCTTGTTGTGATGTGGTCCTTTTGGGCTAAGGAAATTCTGACACAAAGGGTCATGAGAGAAGCTCATGGCCTGATGGGCAATATCTTTGTTTACTGCAATCTGAGTCACTGCAGTGAAGGGTCTGGACTTTCTGGATAGATACAACGACCCAGAAGCATCTTGACTGAGTACTGATGCTATAGGCCAGCCCTGTCTCTCTAAATGGCCGATGTTTTGTCTTGTTTATTTTAATCTGCTTAGAAGCCAAGAAGAATCTAATCAGAGCCCAGCAGTGCACCAAGCAGCAGTCATTATCATTACTTAGTCATCCAGTTGCTGTTTCTCTGCTCTGACAAGAAATGGTGTGGTGGGAGGGGATGAGAGAAGACCCGCTTTTTGTCTTTGTTGCCCTGAAGAGGTTCAAGCATGTTTCTCTTCAATACACCTATACCCAAATGTTGCCCTTAAAGGACAGATTTAAAGAGGCCTTCAAAACTCCATGGCAGCCATAGTTTGAGGAAGAAGAATCAGTGAGAAGGCGGAACTTAACTCTCAAAAGCAATGTCTGTGCAATAGGATTACTCTAGCTAGCTTGCACAGTTATAAATGTAACCCGTTAATAATTCCAGCCAGCTGGCCAAGTTAGAGGCAAATCCACATTTCTGCTCAGCCTGGTGTTTTGGGATCTCTACGTATTAAGGCAAACACAGCAAGTACATTGGGCAGAACTGCTGGGACTTAATTTCCATGAGTGCCCAGGCTTGTCCACTGGAAGATATGTTGCTTCTTTTGGCTCTGTAGCTCTGTTCCTGGAGAACAGAGGATCAGTTGTGGGTAGGCTGAATTGATATTCACTTGTCTTTATCAATGAGGGTGCAAGGAAAAGCATTTGAGGAAAATATTGAGATGGAGAAAGACCGCAGTCTGAATGTTCTCTGCTGCTTCTGCTAGTTCCTTTCTTTATTGCACTGCTACCTCTCCTTTTTTTACCCTCTACAACCTACCAAATTACTGCCATTAGAAGAGGCAGTAAGCTCAAGTGCTGGCTCAGAAATTATACTAAATATCTGAGTATTTAGAGTTTGAAGAAAAATAAGACAATTTGACAATAATCAGCTTCATTGCATGTCATAGAGGAGATTATTTTGTCCTGACTGTACCTGAAGGTTAATTTAATCATAGGGTCACAGAATAGTAGGGGTTGGAAGGGACCTGTGGAGATCATGTAGTCCAGCTCCCTGGCTAAAGCTGGATCACCTAGAGCAGGTTGCTCAGATCACATAGAATGGTTTGAGTTGAAAGGGACTTTAAAGATCATGTAGTTGCAACACCCCTGCCATGAGCAGGGACACCCTCCACTAGACCAGGTTGCCCAAAACCCCATCCAACCTGGCCTTGAACTCTTCCATGGAGGGAAGCTCTACAGCACAAAGGTTAAGATCACTGGTAAACAGCTAGCAGCATTACAAAAGCTTTTAATATTGATTAGGCTGCATTCTGTTACCTTCACAATCAGCAGAACCCTCTTATTGAATGAGGTACTGGTTGGATCAATAAGGATGCCTCTGGCCTCAACTAGTTATATGAAGTGCCACTGATGGTCAGCTGTAGTAGAGGAACAGAGCCTCTGTTCTTCTGCCACACACAATCCAGTGATCACTGAGCATACTCCTTGTGTTCCATGCCCCCGTTTGGCACATATGCTATAAATCATAGCGTGCAAGTTTTTCTTCTGTTTCGTGTGAGTGTACAAAGAGCTGGAGATGCTTCTGTGCAGGGAGATGCTCATGTGCAGGGGAGGACACATGTTTGGTTGATTGCATGCTGTAAGTGCCATTAATTTCATTAGGACTTGGGTAGGCATAGCTGAGCCTTAGGGTTTTCCCTTGTAGTCTTCTATTTAGCAGGTCCTGAATTCCACAAAATTGCTTGGACCAAGGCCAGCAACTGTTCAAGGTAGATGGTCAAGGTTATACTTTCTTTCGTGCATAAGAGTTTAAATAGGTCAGCAGAACAGTGGAAGCTGGGAGAAACTTCTAGTCAGGTAACTGCTAAACAGCTGATCACTCCCAGCCTGTGTTGGTGTGAGGCAGTGTGTTCCAGCTCCTGCTGAGTTCTCCATCAGTAGAAGACAGCGGTGGGAGCTGTGTTCCTCACAAAGGTCTCCTTAAGATGCCACAGATCCCAAATCCTGGCAAACTGTGATCAAACCAGGTAGCAATTTTTCCATTTTAAATGAGGACCACCAGCCTACAGCATATCCTTGATCTCCAACAGCTAGAAGGGACACTAGAATGGTTCTTCAGTAAGGAAGCCAAATGATGTGTTTGCTTTTCTCAGCTGATTGAGAAACTTTTCTAGGAGTTTGTCTTGTAGCCTGTGTTGTTCTCTCTGTATGCTTAGGAGGTTATGTGCTGTCACTAGCGTAATTCAAGTATTATTGCCACAAGGGTTAGCCCTTAACTTCTGCCCTGCAGACTTGCTCCTACTGGCAGATTAAGTTCCTATCTAGAGCTTTTAAAAGGCCTGTATACTGAATCTTGCTCAGTCTCTGGTGACAGTCTGAACCCCTTCATGTCATGCGGACTCTGCTGGAAGGGCTCCCTGAGTCCCTGTGTCATTGTACTAAGCTGTCTGGAAGCAGCATTTCATTCTGTGGTGGTACTGGTTCCCGCAGCTTTCAGCTGGGGAGGATCTAAACTGCAGAGTACAGTCTCAGGTCTGAGGTATCCAAGGGGATCTGGGTGTTGGGAGCTTTGGAGTAAGCTAGGGTTCATCTCTGGTAGCAGGGAGGGTGCTGTAAAACTATCCTAACCACAGCCTGGGTGGCTGTTTTGTAACAGAGCAGATGCTGCAGCCCAGCAGGGCGAGGATGCAGGGTGAATGAGTTTGTGCTCATTCATGGAACTGGGTGGAACTCTAGCAGCAGCGTGTTATCTTGATTAAGTTCTGTTTTGCAATTTAAACCCCAGAACTTGGAGGGAACTGAGCTAAAACCACAAGCATGATGTAAATTTGTTTGCCTTCCTCCTCCACTTGCAGAACCACATAAGCTCCATCACTTTTGCTTAGCATTTCCAGAATCTATCTAAATACATCCTTTTCTAAACTGCATGTCACAGCACCTCTTTGACCTCTTCTGGTGGCTGGAAAGCCTAGCCCCATGGCATATTGGGGCGGCATAGGAGAACTAGTATGGCTGTGGGACGTTTATCGAAACAGAAAACCTGTGTGGATAGTGCAGCAAACAACCTACTCCATTCAGTGAAAGAATTTGTTTATGACTTTGGTAGCGAAAGGGTGACTTGAGAAACAACCAAGCTATGTGGCTATGCAGCTGTGCAAAGATGGTTGCCTAGTAATCCCTTCACACAAGTGGAATAGCAAATTCTGTGGAAATTCAGTTTTCCATCCAAGTGGTGGTCTGTAGTTAGAAACTCCTCCCTTCTTGCCAAAGTGCAAGTTTCTGCAAAGACTAGAAAAGTTTCAGACCCAATACTTGACCCGAACTTTCCTAAGTTTGGACCTGAGTCAGCCCTTGGATCCTTCCATATTTTGCCTCTCCCTAGGCGCCATTCTTTGGTTTGCTAGCTGTTATTTTTACAGTATGATTTCTACTCTGTCAACATTTTAATCATAGTCATTTTTATTACCTGAAGACAAACTATCAGAGGCTTGTTTATAAACCCCTGCTATACAGCAAGCAGGGCTTCCAGCTGACACACTCATGATCCGTGCTCCACAACAGACATGAAGGAGATGGAGGAGGTAATCTTCAGGTGGTGAGGGAGGTCCCCTGTTGCATACTGTTGTATAAACAAGCATGTTTCAAGTAATTTGAGCTTGTGATGACTACACAGAATACTTTGGACAAAGTTGTGGGGCTTTTTGTTAGCTTTCCTGGTTTGGTTTAGAGAACAGGATGGAGTTTTTGTTGGTTTGTTGTTTTGTGGTGTTTTTTGCAGAGAGGATGGTAGAGTCTGACCATTTAAATCATACTGTTTTCCATCATCCTGTAGTCTGCTAATATGTCTGAAATAACCCTCTTCCTTCTCCACCTAAACCAAACACACCTGGTTTTTAAGGGGGCTGCAGTCTAAACCTAGATTCAGGGCTGAATTTTTAATTTTGCTGGGGTAAATGAAATCAAACCCCAGATGTACGCTCCTCAGAGTTAGTTTTTTGGGATATGGTAGTAACTGTGAGCTTGGGGAGCCTTTGTTTATTCTAATGAGAGCTACCAGAAGCATGTTCACACTGGTGGATTGGTCTTGAATGAAGTAAGATAAAGCAGCATTTTCCAACCTCTTCTGGCCCCTTAGTCAGCACACCAAGTCAGAATTGTGCTAACAATTAAATGCTTCATTGCTGGGAAGTAAGTATTGGGATGCTAAATGGTACATTGGGGAGGAAAAAGGAGAGCTACTGTTGCTTGCAAAACCCCAGTCAGTATTTCACACTGCATCAATATGGGTGGTTTACATGTGTAGGTATTTGAAGACCTTAGTTCTGTGTCCTTCAGTAACATTTTACTGAAAGAATCTGAAGTTAGAGTAAGTGTTCACCCACACTGTAACCTTTGCTCTACGCCCTTCTGCAATCAGCAGCTCTTGCCATCTGTGTTGCTTTCTAGGTCTTGTTTGAATGCTGAGATGCTCACCTTGCAATAATTTTCAGTACAGTTTTTTTCAGTCTGTGAGTTTGGCAGCAGATCAATGCCTGTACATGCCTATTTGAGGAATCAAAATCCAGAGACCGGTTGCAGACAGAGACATTCAGGAGTGAAAGTCATGAAAGCCAGCAGTGCTTGGTCCACTGGTGGCTGTCGTTAGTTGACAGAGGGGACAGTGCCAAGAGATTTAGAATCACACAATTGTTTAGGTTCAAAAAGATCTTTAAGATCTTCAAGTCCAACTGTTAACCTAGCACTGCCAAGTCTACTACTAAAACCTGTCCCTAAGCACTGCAT
Organism: Porphyrio hochstetteri; assembly: GCA_020800305.1. NCBI lineage: Eukaryota > Metazoa > Chordata > Aves > Gruiformes > Rallidae > Porphyrio > Porphyrio hochstetteri. The sequence goes on from CM036911.1 coordinate 18,354,033, forward strand.
CTCTACATTTTAAATACCTCAAGGGATGGCAACTCAACCACTTTCCTGGGCAGCCTGTTCCAATGCTTGACACCCTTTTGGTGAATTTTTTTTTCACTAATATCCAATATAAATTTCCCTTGGCACAACTTGAGGCCATTTTCTCTCATCCTATCGCTTATTACTTGGGAGAAGAGACTAACACCAACCAGGTTAAAACCTCCTTTCAAGCAGTTGCAGAGAGCAGTAAGGTGTCCCCTCAGCCTCCTTTTCTCCAGGCTAAATAACCCTTGTTCCCTTAGCTGCTCCCTTCTTTCAACGCAATGTCTTTCTTGTAGTGAGGGGCCCAAAACTGAACACAGTATTCAAGGTGCAGCCTCACCAGTGCTGGGGACGATCGCTTCCCTAGTGCTGTTGGCTGCACTATTTCTGACACAAGCCAGGATACTGTTGACCTTGGCCACCTGGACTGTTGGTCAATACCCTCAGGTCCTTTTCTGCCAGACAGCTTTCCAGCCACCCTTCCCCAAGACTCTAGCACGACATAAGGTTGTGACTCAAGTGTAGGACCCACACCGAGCCTTGTTGAACATCATACGATTGCCCTCAGCCCACTGATCTAGCCTGTCCTGATTCCTCTGTAGAACCTTCCTACCCTCCAGCAGATCAACAGTCCCACCCAGATTGCTGTCTTCTGTAAACTGACAGAGGGTGCACTTAGTCACCTCATCCAGATTATTAATAAAGACAGTAAATAGAACTGGTCTCAATACTGAGCCCTGGGTAACACCACTTGAGGCCAGCCACCAAGTGAATTTAACTCCATTCACCACAATTCTTTGAGTCTGACCATCCAGCCAATTTTTTTTTTTTTTTTTTTTTACCCTGTGAAGAGTACACCCATCCAAGCCATGAGCAGCCAGCTTCTCCAGAAGAATGCGTGGGAAACAGTGTTAAATGCTTTGCTAAAGTCCAGGTAGACAACATCCACAGCCTTTTCCTCATCCACTAAGTCAGTCACATTACCATAGGACTTCAGGTGAGTTAAACAGGATCTGCCTTTCACAAATGCATGCTGACTGGGCCTGATCACCTGGTTGTCTTGTATGACCTGTCCTCTATGTGCTGAGACTTGAGGGTCTCTTTCGCTTCTAATTATTATTATTTCCACTATTAAGCAACTACTTGGTCTTACAAGAACGAACCTCAGAGCTCTGATTGCAGGAAATCTTGGTACCAGTCATTTGTTCTGTAGTCATTCACCGTGAAAGGAAGGGTGATCCTGTGCTGCTACTCACCTTCCTTACCAACCAGCTGCCTGAGCCTGGGGATGTGTGAGTGCTGAGAGAAGAGCTCTGTGGAGAAGGACCTGGGGGTCCTGGTTGATGACAGGTTGGCCATGAGCCAGCAGTGTGTCCTGGTGGCTAAGAGGGCCAATGGGATCCTGGGATGCATCAGGAAGAGTGTGGCCAGCAGGTCTAAGGAGGTGATCTTCCCCCTCTACTCTGCCCTGGTCAGGCCCCACCTGGAGTATTGTGTCCAGTTCTGGGCTCCCTGGTATAGAAAAGACAGGGATCTCCTGGAGAGAGTCCAGAGAAGGGCTACGAAGATGATTAAGGGCCTGGAGCATCTCCCCTGTGAGGAAAGGCTGAGTGAGCTGGGGCTGTTCAGTCTGGAGAAAAGACGACTAAGGGGGGAACCTTATTAATGTTTATAAATATCTTAAGTATGGGATGCAGGGGGAATTGGCCAACCCCTTTTCAGTGTCTGTGGAGATAGGACAAGGGGCAATGGCTGTAAACTGGAGCACAGGAAGTTCTGCACCAACATGTGGAACAACTTTTACACAGTGAGGGTGACAGAGCCCTGGGACAGGCTGCCCAGGGAGGTGGTGGAGTCTCCTTCTCTGGAGATATTCAAGACTTGTCTGGACGCCTATCTGTGCAATATGAGCTAGGGAGCTGCTTTGGCAGGGGGGTTGGACCCGATGATCTCTCAAGGTCCCTTCCAACCCCTACGATTCTGTGAGTGTATCCTTGCTATCCTAAAAGCCGGCACCACCTCCACTCCAGTGTAAGTCTTAGGCTGCTGACAGGGGAGCCAAGCTGTGCTGTGGTGGGGACATCACTCTAGGGTCACCCTGGTACAGCTTGTGGCTTAAAAGGTCCTTTGATGCCTGTTACAATGCCAGTGGAGTGGGCATATACTATGTAATAGCCATGCAAGCCGTTAGTTTCTCTTTGTGTTGTGTCAGGTATTTATGCTACAAATCTCAGCTGCCAAGTGCAGAAACTTTAGCTGCCCCTTCAGCTCCTACCCATTGAAATAGGATCTGTCACATCCATTGCTAATGAAAATATTCCTTCCTTGAAAAGCAGATGCCATCTGGTTTAAAATAAAATTAAATTAAAAAACCCAGTGCTTTTCCAAGTACTTTCCCTGTACTGTCATGGAGTGTCTCCTCCAATCTTTCTCTCTGTCCTTTCCCCAGGTCTGGTGCTATAGGAAGAGTCAGTGTCCTTTGTGATGACAGTGGCAGGGGAGTGACAGGCAGGCTGGGTGGGGGTGGCTGATGGTGAGCAAGCCTAAGTGACAGGATGGGGTGACTAAGAACCAAGTGGCTAATTAAAGCACAGCAGTAGGAGGAGCAAATTATTTAAGGGTGCCAGAGAGAGAGAGAGAGAAGCCTCCACAAATTTCTTGTTACACCTCAGCAGCCAAGTGACTGGACAACACAGTGAAAGGTTTCCTTAACTCTTTTGTGCCTCTTATGGCGTGAAATCAAGGGAATGAGAAAATGGCTCCATTAACTGAAAAGCCTGAATCAAGGTAAGGACACCAGTATGATTTTAGTCATGGTTAGCCAAAACTAGCCCTCCTAGAGGTACTGTGAGCTGACCTCCCAGGACTTTACATGGCACTGTCTTATGCTGATGTGCACTGAGTGGGTAGGTCTGGGGTGGTACACACTGATTTTCACATTGCTTCTTTCATTCAGATAGGTATTTCCCATGGCTGCTTGGAAAGAGAGGAGATAGCACAGTAGTTGTTACATGGGCTTGTGTTCTCTTTAAGGGAAATGGGCAGGTCTTTGCCTCCTTACCCTAGTGACAGGTCTTTCTACTGATTTATTTTAAGAGGAGGGATTGAAAGCAATTCCTGAATGCAGTTGCTAAAATGAAAGTGATGAGTATGGATGTGAAGTTCTCAGCAATATGTGACTTTGGTCACCTGAGGCTGGAGGAGTCAGAGGGAAGTGAAGATGAGGAGTGGCTTCTGGAATGTAACTTTCTGCTATTTCTGGAGATGCTTTGAATGTCAGATTGTTGCTTAACCCAGCGGTTTGGTTTTCTCGGTCTTTTCCATACTGAGTAGTGGAACAGTCACTGTGTTCTTCTAGGTGACTTTAGAGGCAGCACAGTCCAAAAAGGTTATCAGGCCAGCACTCCAGCCTGAATTCCCTGGCAGGCACGGGTTTGCTGTCTGGCCTTGGATGTGTGACAGTGATCAGCCTTCTGAGTTTTGCTGGGCCCCTTCTGTACCTGGTATTCAGCTCCCTGGCAATTTTTTATATTTACCTATGGATTGGCAAAGGCTAAGGAGAATGACAGTCTAATTTCAACTTGCATTCCTAGGCTTGTCAGAGGTGTGTAGGAGCTATTGTATGCCTAGCTTCCCGTTTGCATTGGCTAGACTTAGCTTTATGTTATTCCCCTGAAGTCATTATGGTTGTGTGTAAATGAGACTGCTTCTCAAACTGGCTTTGCTTATTCTGAAAATACAAAAAACAACCTGCAGAACTGATACATGCACCTTTTTACACTGTGTCAGCTCAGCTGATTTTAGATGTTGCATAGACTAGAGGCCCAAATCTTCCATATCTGCATGAAAATGGAATATCACCTATATACCTTGAAAAGTATTAGCTGTGACTTAGTGTTTATGCAGAGCTTCAAAACAGCTAGTGCTAGTAGATTAAATTAACGTTTGGTGCAATTGCCACAGTGAACACTCATTAATGCCTGTGCAATTCCTCTGTCTTACACAACTAGGAATCTTGGGAAGTGTCTGGGATAGTGTAAGGTGGTCTCTAGCATTGAAGTGTCTGGTTTATATGTCAGAGGTGCACCAGAATCTTCTCTCTACTGTCATTTTTGTGAAATATTTGTAATCTGGATTTGAACTTTGTGACACTAGTCAATCTCTAACTAGTATTTCTACTTAATGCAACTTAATATTTACTACTTCACTGTTTGAGAGTGAGTGAAAGAGGTAAAGACAGCCTTTGTGTCTTTGTTATATGAAATCATGCAATAGAAGCTGCTGGATGATGTTAGATGATCTAATTGATCATACTTACAGAATGCCATTCACTGTAGTAAATGTGATGTAGTGTTTGTGTTGCTCAGTCCTGCAGTCAGCTGAATGGATCCATTGTTATACATAATTAGGGCTTCTAGAATTTGGGTCTGTTTATTTAGAGCAATTGTTCTGCAGAGGCACAAGTGGCCGGATATCAGAGGTCTACGGAGAGTTATGTGCAGTCCGCAGAGCACCTCAGCTGCGTGGCTTTTACAAGTGGTCTTACAACAGCTTGAACTCAATGAATCTTCTATTTCTTCCGGCTGAAGTATAAAAGCAGCATCCGCTCTCTAGGTGCAGTCATTGCAGATTGTCTGGAAGATTTCCCTTTTACAAAAAGGTGAATCTGGTCTAATTGAATTAATTACCCCTTAACTGTTAATAAATCCCAATTTCAGTAGTTACGTGCTCCCTGCCCAAATTCCTGTATGAGTCTCAGTTGAGTTAAATGCCCTGAGCATTCCCAGGTTGCAGTATGCTGCTAAATCATTTGGCTTTCCCTCTGGAGTTAGCAGCCTGAGCGCGGTGCTCAGAGAGCTCGCTTGTATAGGATGTACATCCGCTTGTTTCTGAAGTGCTTCTGTCTGTGGGGTGTCAGCATACGTATCACAGATGAATCTGAGCAGAAATCCTGCTGCTCTCAATTGCTGTGCCTTGTGTCTCCTGCTAAGATGCACATAAGATTTCTATTTAAAATATCCTATACACTTTTATTTTTCTTTGTGAAGTTTTAAAATATTCATGTGAGCTGCTTGGTCATACGGGTGTGGCAGAAAGATGTTTGTTTCTTTACCAGACACAAATGATACATGGGCCACAGCTACTGTCACCATGATCTCAGCCATCAAATACAAAAAACAGGGTGGTCATGACAGTCTGGAGGAAGTCAAAGCCCGGTTACAATGTATATAAAATCTATTGTGATGAGAAGTGGTTTTGACTGTAAGGCTACTGATAAGAGCAGTTAACTTATCCAGAGGGAACTGGTGATGCACTGCATGTCAAGTTACTCTTCTGTCTGCTCTGTGCCAAACAACCCTTTGGAAAGCTCTTTTCTGAGCCATGTGTCTGTCACAGAGCAGGAGGTTGATGGCTCAAGCAGGAGCCACGTTGTATCCCCACATCCCTGCTGGTATAAGTCATTGTCGCTTAATGTGAAGGTTCATCGGCTCATATGAAATTATTCCAGTCTATTTCTTTGCAGGGATGTCCCTTTAAACACCAAATCACTATCTGAACTAGCCCTGACCATAGAACTGTTTTTAGTGAACAGGCCAGAATTAGAATGAACCAAAAAACCTTGCTTTTCAGCTGTTGGATGTGTCAGCTGTAGGTTTTGTGTTGTGGTTCTCTGCCATTAAGTAGTTTAGACTTTGAACTGCTAACCTTTTAAAATTGGCTAGATTTTTAATGAGATGGGTGACAATATGCAGACCAGTTGTTTTTGAAATGCTTGCTTACAGACTTTGGAAATGAAGATGCAGAGGTACAATGGCTTTCTAGAAACATGAAGATAGGGGTGAGCACAAGGAGGAAGAGCTGCTTAAACAGAAAAATTGTGTTGGTGCAAAACAATTTAGCTGTAGCTGTTCATGAATTAATTTTAGGTCGCAAATCAGAAACAGCATGCAAGCCATAAGAGGAATGAGTTCTGGAGCAGGCTTCCAGGAGGAGCAGTGGAGGCAGGAAGCCTTACCAGTTTTAAGCTGGAACGTGGAATGTTCTTGCACAGGATCGTATGACACAGTTGCCTGCAATAGCATGGGAGTAGGCCTGATGACCCAGAAGATCCTTTTTTCTGGCCCCTGCTCCAAAAGTGTGACCTTGAACTGAGTTAACTCAGGTTGCAGCTAAACTTTGTTTACTCTGAAGTTGATGACTGTAAGATGACTTGGTTGAAAAGCATCTCTGAGTTCTTAAAGTCACATCTCCTAGTTTACATTTCCTATTTGACTTTTATTATTAAGAGCAGCACATTCCTCTTAAATTGCACAAAATCTGGCACATATGCACTAGATCACTTAATTTTGCCCATTAGGAAGGGAACAAAAGCACCTTGTTTAAAAAAATATAAAGCAGCGATATTGTGTATGGAATGTGCTATGCTTGTTTATCCTAACAGCTGTAAGTTCAATTATTTCTAAGGACACCTTATCCAAACTTGTGTTCTATGCTGCCTTTCTTCGTCATTTAGTGAGCTTTCACTGCTGCCTCCCTGCTGTCCTAACACTTGCTGAAGAGCATGGAGAGGCGGTTGTCTTGTACGGAATCGGTATGATTCTTCTATGTGCACTGCTTGCTTATTCATAGGCTTTTCCTGACGTTTATTCTTAGGCGCATAATGTCTTCTGAAGGAATGACAGGATGTTCTTTAACCCTTAAAATAAAAATGACAGGCAACATATCTCAGTATTTCAGGATAAGAGAATAATGATACTTGGAGAGAGAGGTGACTGCCTAGGTTAACCTGGAGCTGCCTCCTCTATTCCAGTTATATTTTCTTGTCACATTTTACATGATACAAAATGAAACGTGCAGAGGAGATGTGCTTTCCAGCAAGTTCCTTTAAGCAGAGGAGCCTCCTGGTAAAGAGGAACTGGCTACAGTGCAGCCCATTGTCCATTTCCTAGATTTGGGAATCCACATTGCTGGCATGGCTGGTTGAGCAGAGCCTCTGGGTCAGAGACACTGGTGACAATGTGAGAGCCACCCCTGAGCCAGGAGTTAAACACATGAATGCTGTCTGTGATGTGTGACAGCTGACCAGGTGAAAAGTAAGTTCTGTGATTGATCACATCACTTAAGTCTGAAAGCCTCATTTTTCTAAAAGCCTCATTTTTCTAAAAGCCTCATCTCCTAGATTATACTAATATAAATAAGAATTTGATTTTTTTCTTTTGTTGTTTAACTGCAGCACGTTTAAAGCTCTTTTATATGGAAAGAAAACTTTGAAAATGTAAAAAACTCAGAAGTGAGATGAAACAGGAGTCCAAATCTCTGGGATATAAGGGACCTGCACAGTGAGTTTTGGATGCCTGGTCATGTTTAGCAATTTTTTAAAAATCTTATACGAGTCATCAGTGCTGTCAATAATAACAAGAGAAGAAATAAAAGGAAATTACTTTTCCCCACATACACGTTAGACCCCCAAAAATAACCACCGCCTGTGACTCTTAGCTGAGACACCAGTGACTTAAGAGCGTATGTCCTTGCTTGGAACTATTAATGAGCTGTTTGTTACCCCCTGCCATTGTAGGGGGAGTACTCAGATGTTTAGAGCATGTGAGATAATCCAGAGACGTGCTGTGCAGAAGTAGTTGCCACTTATCTGCATTCCTCCTAAATAGGCTTCTGAATGCACTGCTCTCTTTTCCACACCAAGTAGGGAAGGAGCTGCAGCCTTGGAAGAAACGAACTGGGGCTGAAAGGGAGGAAGGAAGCCTTAAACGTCAGTCTAGAGGTATGACCAAACTGGCAAGGAGTTGGTGGATGTTATGTATGGACATTGGCATAGTCAGGGTTACAGCTGCTGGCTTATGCCCTGAGGAATTCATTACCTTTCATTGTGCTTTGTATGTTGGCAGCTTTGAGGCCTTTGTTGCTATGTCTGTCACATTTCAGGGGGTGCATAAATTCCAGTCTGGCAAGGAGACACTGGCTAGTTGGTTGGAGCAAGGAGCTGGAAGGGAGACACTTGGGGGTTTGGGAGTTATGTTTTAAAATTTGTTTTGTTTTGCATGATCTGGCAGTACTCGTGTCTCTGGCTTTAATGCTGACATAAGGGATCTCATTTTTGGTTCCAGTTGTAAGGGGTCCGTTCTGTGAAGTACTGCTGTGTGTACTTGCATGTGTGTCTACCAGAGCGGATTGACTGTATCTACAGGAAGTTCTTGAGGGGAACTGGGAGCAGCAAATGTTTCCAGATTGACCTGTTCCCACAGTCCAGCCTGTCTGGCCAACCTGGCAGGAACTGCTCTGTCTGAGGATATACTGTCCAAACACTTGGGGTACACTGTCCCAACAGCATGTACCTTCCCAAGTGGTACAGAGGGCAACACTTTGCTGTTCTGGGGCCATGGAGCCAGATGTGCTGTCTGGCTGGGCTGTGTATCTAGTCCCAAGAGCAGCCTTAGGGCTAAGATAGACATTATAGGACCACAATATGTGGTTTGGGTTAAGGGTATGGGAGACATTTAGAATACGTCTGTAGCCCGATCTCAAAATGTGCACCATAACTTTCTCAAACTAAACAGCAGTTATTTCTACCTGCATGCTGCAAATCTGTATGCAGATCCTCAACTGATCAAAATCAACTTCAGAATGGAGTTTCTGGCAATACAGCAGCCCAGGATTGGTTACACTCACCCTGAGCATGCTGAATCCATTCTCTGTATGGGAACCTGAGTTAAGTATTTGTTCATTTGAGTGCTTGAATAATGCTGATTAGTTTCACAGTAGGGGAACTCTGAATGCCTGTTAGTTTAATTGAATTCCATAATTGCTAGTAAGTGTGGGGATATGAGGAAAGAGTCATTTTTCTAGATCTAGTTCTAATGATTTTGTACACCTCCGTCATTTAATTTTAGCAAACTTCTTTAATTAGCACTTCATTTTTAACATTAAATCACTTCTTGTGAAAAGTAATCTGTTCTTTCAAGGCCAAATAATTGTGCTTTTTTTGGTGTCCATTCTTTCATTAATACATTTCTTAATGTAGTGGAGGCCAGTGCTTCACACTGTAAGCAATGCCAAAACTCTTAAATCAAAAAGACATCACTGAAATCAGAATTTTTTGGCAGTTCTGATGTCACTGTTCCTAAACAGGGATGAGACAGTTTAAAAAAATGTGAAGAATAGGGTCACAAGTTTAATTTCTTGGATACTGCCATTGTGGAAGGGAATCTGTGTTGCTCTGGGGATTGCAGCAGCAGTGGACCCTGTCTTTGCCCAGTCAAATGAACAATGGATTGGTGGCAGCCAACACAGCTTCACTAAGGGCAAAACATGCCTGACAAATTTGGGGGTCTTCTATGGTGAGGTTACAGTGTTGGTAGATAAGGGAAGAGCAACTCCCGTCATCTACCTGAGCTTGTGCAAAGCATTTGACACTGTTGTGGACAGCATCTTTGTCTCCAAATTGGAGACACATGGATTTGACAGGTGGACCACTCAATGGATGAGGAATTGGCTGGGTGGTTGCACTCAAAGAGTTGTGATCAACAGCTTGATGTCCAAGTGGAAGCCAGTGATGAGTAGCATTCCTCAGGGGTCAGTATTGGGACCAGCGCTGTTTAACACTTCTGTCAGTGACATTGACAATGGGATCAGATGCATCCTCGTGAAGTTTGTTGATGACAAGCTGTGTTTGACACACTGGAGAGAAGGGATGCCATCTAGAGGCACCTTGACAGTCTTGAGAGGTGTGCCTGTGCAAACCTCATGACAACAAGGCCAAGTACAAGGTCCTGCACATGAGTTGGTGCAGTCCCAAGCACAGCTATAGGCTGGGTAGAGAATGGATTGAGAACAGCCCTGAGGAGGATGACTTGAAGGTGTCGGTGGACAAAGATGCTCAACATGTCCCAGCAATGTGCACTTGCAGTCCAGAAAGCCAACCTTATCCTGTGCTGCATCAAAAACAACATGACCAGCAGGTGAGGTGATTCTACCCCTCTGCTCTGCTCTCATGAGACCCCACCCGAAGTACTGCACCCGGCTCTGGGGGGTCCAAAATAAGAAAGGCATGGAACTGCTGGAGCAAGTTCAGAAGAGGGCCACAAAGATGATCAAAGGGCTGGAGCACCTCTCCTATGAAGGCAGGCGGAGAGAGTTGGACTTGTTCAACCAGGGTAAGAGAAAGCTCCAGGGAGACCTTACAGAACCTTTCAGTACTTAAAGGGGACTGCAGGAGAGATGGAGAGGGTATGTAGTGATAGGACAAGGGGTAATGGCCATACTGTAAGCTGAAAGAAGGTAGATTTAGATTAGACAAATTCTTCCCTGTGAGGGTGGTGAGGCCCTGGCACAGGTTGCCCGGAGAAGCTGTGGCTGCCCCTTCCCTGACAGTGTTCAAGACCAGGTTGGATGGGGCTTTGGGCAACCTGGTCTAGTGGAAGATGTCTGTGGATGGATGTGGAGGTTGCCTGTGGCAGGGGGGTTGTAACTAGATAGTCTTTAAGGTCCCTTCCAACCCAAACCATTCTATGTGATCTGTGTGACCTGCTCTAGGTGATTCAGCTTTAGCAGGGGAGTTGGACTAGATGATCTCCACAGGTCCCTTCCAACCCCTACTATTCTGTGAAATCCATGGAGAGAGTCCAAATTTATGGGTACCAGCAAACTTCCTCCACATCAGAATGGCTTTAATTATGAAGCTGAATTGAAATCTACTGCAGTACTTGACCCCTCTTGTAGTTTTCTTCCTGCCCTATGCAGGGACTTGTGTTTATCCAGTGAGTTTAACTTGTAACAGCTTTTCATACATAGAAGAGCATAATAATGCTACAAACCTGCTTAGCCTGGATAGCCTATCATTTTAGCCTGTTTCTTTCTGCTTTGCTTTAACTAAGGCATCTTTCTGTAACTGAACTGTATGGCTATCAGAAATACCATTATAAAGTACATCTGTCTAAATCTTCAGGCTGTGTCAACTGTTACTATTTCAGGGTACTTACTGCTAATATAAAATGGTAGAAACAAAAAGCAGATACTGTACGGACAGGCAAAGTCAGGAAGCAGACCTTTAATTTGAGCTCAGCTTTTGCTGGTGACTGGTTGTAGCCTGAGCCCTTCACTGCAAGGTGTCTTACTGGGGTCAGCTTGGAGTTAGGCTGCACCCTACTTGAGCCTTCACCAACCCACGATGTAGGTCTTATGTGGATATTTTAATGAAGAAAACGTTTAAATAATTAAGTGTTGGCAGCTGTTGCTAGGGTGGCATGCTGGAGAGCCCAGATACTGGCTGGTTTTAAAGACTGATCTGTTACTATATTTGCTTGCTGAATTTTCTTTTCTTTCCTTTTGAGTGTCTGTTGAACATGCTCATTATATTCTGGCTGGTATGAAACAAATGCTAGTTAAAAATGGGGATGCTTGAGGCAAGAGAGAAAACTCAATTCACTGAAGGCTATTTCCACCTCTTACAATGTCCCACTGCTGCCTCCAGTTCCTGTCACAGGAAAACAAGTATCTCCAACTCACTTGTTTAGTTTCTTGTTTCTCTGAGAAATTTTTCCCTGTGCTTCACAGACTAGGGTCTTTGTTTATGCATGATTTTGCAGCTTCAGATACCTGTTTCTATTTGTGTCATGGAAGCCATTAGTTGGCTGGAGTTACACTTCACCTTGCACTCTTTAACACTAATTTTTAAGTGGGGGGTGGGGGTTGTGTGTGTGAAGATTGGAACACAAATTTAACCTACGGCTTCTAGAGATTTGAAAGATCTTTGCAAACATGGACTTGTTTGTAGAAATGCCGCTCTTAGACTATTCAAACAATCACCTGTGGTGTGATATTGAAACCTGTTAGTTTCCTGCAGGTATCTAGTCCCCACAGGAATGGTGCTGGCTACAAACCAGCCCAACAGTTGTCTTCCATGACTATGAAAATTGACTTTCTCCTCTGGTTCCCACCTGGTAGTTTTTCTCTTGAGTTGGTAACTTCACTGCCTATGGTTCCAGAAGGATTAAAGCTTCTAATTTTAAAGTTTCACTTACTGCAGTTTGATCCTGAAAATAGCAGCAGCACTACAGGACTGGAAATATTTGGTGCAGAAGTCAATATGCATTTCAACAAATATATTTTTTTCTGTATTGTAACATCTTTGTATTTTTTTCTGTATTGTTGCACTTTGATCTGAGCAGCAGAATGCCTTGAAATCTGGCAATGGTCTGAGAGTTTTAGCTTAAAGCTTTTATTCTCACTGGGAGTTTTTTTCATTTTTACTTAAGGTGATGCACATTTTATATGTCAAAAGCTAGCCAGATTTGCACTTTCCTGTATATAGACTCTTAGGCTTTTATCAATATCTTATGATTTAATGTTGAGGACCAGGCTTAAAGTCTGAAAGTAGTATCTGTATTGGGTGAAAATACTCTTTAATTTCTAGTAATTATCAGCAATAAAATTTATCTGGTGGTTGAGATAAATCCATTTGTGTTTTGAAACTTTATTTTTTTTTTAAAAGAAATAAACTGTGACTATTCCATTGACTTTCATAATGAATGTCCAGCATCATCTCTAGTGCTCTCTGGGCAGACATGAAACACAAGATAACCATTCTGCCTCTCACTTTAAACAGAGAGAAACAAAACCCAGAAGCGAAAAAGGCAAGTCCCTCTGCCACCATGAGTTCTGGTAAGTCCCTGCTGTTTTCTACTTGCCCTCACTAGCATTCCTTTTTCTTACTAGAACTATCCCTGTCTGTTTCTGATCCAATTATTCTTTCTTCTTTTTGACTCTTCTGTCTCTGACAAAGGGATCAAAACCCTTGAAAGCTCCAGGAATCTGACAAAAAACAATGGCAGAATGACTTCATAGTAAAATGCGTCCTCGCTTCCTGTTTGTTTTTTTCAATTTGGGCTCTAATGCTCAAAATATTACTAGAAACATCTTGAGCCATCTTGAGTAGGTCACTTTAGCTTCTTTTACTTTGTAATACAAGAATTTTAAACTATTGATTATCTGGGGAAAAAAAAAATCTAAAAGATTTTGATATGTTTTTGTAGGGGTGAATGTGAAGTCTGACATCTGGCTAAGAAAAACCAGCTGTTCGAAGAAAAATGAGGGACCAGGGAGTGTGAGCTGCTTTGGAAGGGAAAAACTTCTGGTCTTGTCTGTGTAACACTCCAAATCAGTGTGAAAACCAAAGCAGATGCAGTACTGAAATGCTGTATGCAGAACCTTTGGAATAATATTCCCATTTGATTTTAGCACCTTATCAAGTCTTAGCTGGGGTATCGTGTCCAGTTTTTTAACACCACATTTTGAGGAAAACCTGAACTGTTTGGAGAGAGCCCAGAGGATAGCTAGGAGACTAACTGGGATCTCAAAAACATGAGATAAAAATTTGGCTTAAGCATTGATAAGCATTCGGATTGTAAAGCACTGGAACAGGTTGCTTTATGGGTGATGCTGGAAGCTTGTAAGCATTCATTAGACAGCAATTGGCCAGCAGTGACAGAGGCAGGTTTGCTTCTGCGATAGGTCAGGAAAATGGCTTTAGATGCCTTTGGAGATCCTTTCTAGCACTATCTTCTGTGTTTCTCCAAATTCATAAGAGCCAGTTTTATTCATGTCAGCTGAGGATGTTGCAGACTTGAAAAATCTCTCTTGAAAATCTCACCACTGAGCTGGATGCCCTATGCATAGACAAAGACAGCCTCATTGAAAGAGGCCGCAGTCCAGGTGGGCAAAGGGAAAGGAGAAGCATGGTCATCCATGGGAGTTTTGTGTCTACAAGCAGTGTCTCCTGAGACAGAAAGAGTACTTCATAGTCCATAAATCAAGTAGTGCTGATCCATAGCCTCCCCTCATAGTCAGGGGTTATATTCAGTTGCGGTGGCTTTAGCCCAGCAGTAATCTGCTGTTTCATTTCTCTTACAGAACACGAAGAAATTGATGTTGCAAAAACTGTTGTCAATGGGCTGAGCAGCAATGGACAAGAAAAAGGTGGGTTAAGAGCTTCAGAGACATCTCTGCAGCTCCCCCTGCATGTCAGCTGCGTGATACGGTTGATTTCCCTGGACATTGAGTACAGCAAGTTTCCAAATGTAGCTTGCTTGGTGACTGATACAAGAAAAGCCTTGTGCTGCACGGTGCCAGCAGCAACAGCATCACTTTGTAGCTGAACAAGCATTCTTTGTCTCTTAAAGGTGGCCGTCTGGATTTGCCTCTTTGTATATTTATTTTTAGTGCTGTTTTGAGGAAAGCTATGTGCTACTTGTGAGCACCTGGGAATCGCTATCTTGTGGGTTAGACAGCATGGGTTTGTGGGTGTCTATGAAGGTTTGAGCCCAGGATTAAAGGACAGGAACTAACCATTTAAGTAATAAAAAACCCAATCTGTTAACAACAGCAACTTAAACTCCAAACTTACCTGAACAAACCAGTCTTACATTAACAACAGCAAGTTTGCAGTGTGCTTTAAAGCATTCAATATGGTATAGTGACGATGTGTGTTTTGGCAGGGTGAAAGTATGTGGTTATATGGGTTAGTTTTCAGCTGTTTTCATTTCCTTCCCCTTTGATTGATGCCCTTTTACAGTGGTTAGTACTTTTGACTGCATTTTGAATGGATTAACTCAGTCAGTTACAGAGCAGAACAGAATTAGAGTTGTTTCCTAACCCACAGGCTGTTTGGATTTGGGATCTATTGTATTCACAGTGTCTCCAGTGCTAAGGAAGAAGCATGGACACAGGGTTTGAGTTGAGTTCCTCTTTTACAAGAAAAAACTTACAGCAATCCCATCATATTAAAAACTAATTATTTTATGAGATTTGAAAGAATTGTATCAAAATTTTCCCCAATCCTTTGCTTTTCTAGGTTGATGAAATCTCTGCTTTCTGGTTTTGCTAGGGACCAGAAAGGTCTGCCACCAGAGGGGGTGTACACACCACCCTGATACCAATGCCTCCCTCGGGCTGGCCCAGTGCTCGGTATTCATCTGTAAAGTATTAGAAATGTGGTTCCTTTTACTCATGATTTTGCAGGCCTGAGAGAGAGGGCATAGAACGTGAGGAGGCTTAGAGCATTTTCCAGTTAATAGGTGCAGAAAGCTAATAGGTTTTAAAGGAGAAAACCCTGGCTCTGCAGAAGTCAAGAGCACAACTCAAGTTATTCTGGTGGAGCCATGATTTACAAGATGTTGATCTTGGTAGATCCTGTTGAGCTTCACCTCTGAAGAGTTTTGCATTTGCCTTTTTTTCCTGCTTCCCCCTACCCTTTTTTTAGAAGAAGTGTTCCACATAGGCTGCAATACAGAGTAGGAGAGAGGAAGTACCAGCTGTTTGGAACAGTTTTGTAGCAATTGGTAGAATTTTGCACAGTGCTAGGTATGGTTTTCCCCATACGTAACTGCAACTAGCATACTTAGTGTGCTAGCTGGTGGAGTCCAGTAGAAATCTCCTCAATTTGCTGTTTAAATGGATGTTTCTTTTTCTGAAATTAATATTTTGATGCTGCTCTTTGGAATGGGACTGTTTTCAAGATTCTTTCATGTTTCGCTTCCTTCTGTTGCTGAACTTGTAAAACGTGCCATAAAATCCAGAATTCATGTATCGTGGCTAATTTAATGTTTCTCTCAACATTTCAATCCTTGTTTTTCGCTTTATTTTATTTTAAGTATGCCATATTAATGTTGACTTTTTTTTTTTTTTTTTTTTTTTTTTTTTTGCATGTAGTGTGTCTTAGCTAAATGATTACACAGGAAATTTTTTTACGGCTTCTGAAAACTAATGCTTCCAGATTCTTTTTGCCTGCAGCATAGTGGCAGTCAGCAGTTAGTCGATTCAGTAAGCAGATCTCTATGCTGCATAAACCAGACATGTTCTGAATTAGTGCAACTGAAGGGATATTTTTAACGGTTGCATCACTGCACTCTGGACTGCTTTTGTATTTGAAATTTCCTGCTATTGTGTCTCCAAGTACATTAGAAAATTTTGTGGCATGCTTCCCAAACTCTGTTCTTCCCTTTTGGATGTGCAATTTACACTTTTGTGTTTGCAGCTGTTGACGTCCCTTTATGTACACGCTCTATTTCTGCCGTTAAAATAATCCCTGTGAAGAAAGTGAAAAGTTCTCCTCACCTAGTGCTGCCTACAGGTATCTTTTCCCTTCCTTCCCCTGCCATGTATTAGTTGGCCATCACTTTTTTTTCTTCCCTCTCTCTCTCCATCTCTGTTTCACCCATGTGCTTTGGCTAGTTTTCAGCTTCATCCTCTTCTCACTGTTTCCAGAGCTGTAGATTTTATCAGTAGGTAATAAAGTTAGGTTTTGATGGCACAATACAGTGTTCTCAATTATGCTGCTCCACTGCAGCTATAATTGTGTCTACCTGAATCTGGGATCATTGTAAGTTCTTCTACTGATACTTGGTGATATTGTTATTACAGCCTCATTTTCAACCACAGTCCTGATGAACCAAAGAATGTTTACTGCATACTTTTAGTCTTTATAAAAGTAAATGGGTGTCAGAGATGGTTTTTGATAGGTTCAAGCACGGTTCAACATTGATGGGATGGTTTTGCTTTTCTATACATGCACAGACTTTATAGAATCTTTAAATGAATAAATGAGGATGTTAGGCTGTCTCGCCCCCTCCCCAAGCACACGTTTTCCCAATAAAATTACAAGATTATTTTTGTACTTTGCTGGACTTGGACAGTCAGACTAGTCTAGCTGATACTGCTTGTCTTTCCTAATCTGTCACATGTGTGCTCTGTTGGACTCGTACAGTGCTAATGTCATGTTTATCACCATCTGCTGGTTTTCTACATGGAGAGATTCAGATTTTTGTTTTTTACCACTTCACCTAAATTGTGAAAAAAATCACCATGTTAGGTATTTGTTGTCTTCTATTTTATTTTATTTTCAAATGTTTCCAAAATATTATAAATTTATTTTTTTAATTTAGAACATTTTTTTCTTGCTGCTTATTGTTTTGATTTGGTCTACAGGTTTAATATGATGTATGAAAATAAAGAAAAAGTCCTTTAATCACCAAATTTGATTCTCCTCCAATATGATGGAGACATTTCTGGTATGATAAATTCTTAAGTGTTTCCATTTCTCTCCAGTGCCTGTGAAAAGAATCTAGGTGTAGGAGCACAGAGAACAGCTACCCTTCGCTCTCTGTGGATCTCTGAATCAGTCCTGGTTACTCCCAACAGTGTGTCAGTGCCTCACAGTTACAGCATCCTTGAAACTGGAGTCCCACAGCTTAAACCATTGTCCTCTAGTTTGAAAGTGTATCTGTAGAGTACTCAGGCTGCATGTTGTGCTGTGTGGATGGGAACAATAGCCAGAACTGGATTTCTGGGCAAAAGGAATCCTGGCCCTGTCTGGATCATGCAAAATTCAGTCAACTTATGTTTCACCAGGCATGTGGGTGACCTTAGGGTGCGATCAATTGTGTGGTTTAAGTGCAAATGTGGTATATTTAAGGATTAAGCAGCATTTGATATGACTGTGTGGATGCTTTTCCTCTCACAGAGATTGCCTCAGTCCTGCCTAAATTAACTAAAGGCTGAACTGCAGAAAAGTATCCTCTAATTCCTTACTTAGTCCATCCTTTCTCCAGTCCTAAGTGTGGATCTGAAGCTATGCTTTTTGTGAAATCCCTAAAGCATTGGAAGCCCATGTAAAAGATTGAGCTGTGGTTATTCCAGCATAGGAGGCTTTCAGTGTGAGCCAGGTGTTTCACATTCGTTGAGTCTCTCCCCTTACTGCTGTTATCCATCAGGTAGTGTTGATGTTTCCTCTTATTGCGGCCATCTTGGCTGTGGTTTGGTGTTTTGCAACCTTGGCTGAGACCTCGCCATGGTCTCTAGGCACTGTGCTGGTGTGGATTTAACAGGGCATTGTCTTACTGAAATCAGCCAGGGAATATTGATCTGTACAAACACGGGCTGTTGTCTGGGCAATAAGCAGCAACCTTTGCACCCTCTGTCCAGTCTGAAGGCAGAACTTTCATTACAGTAACAGTTCCTAGAGAGGAGCTGCATCCCTCCCCATGCAGCGATAGCATGATCTTTACCCCATAAAAATAAAAATCAACATGTTATCGTTTGTTTATACACCATGTGCTCAGGACCTCTTGAAGGTCCCTGTGCAGTGTTCACAGTAGGATTAGCATCTTCATTTAGGTAGCTCAAACTGAAGTCTGAGAGCAGCTGCAGGGTCAGTAATGGTGCCCGAGAAAAGGAGGTGATGTTTTCCTGTGGAACTACCTTGCATATGTGAGAGAGACTCTTCAGGATTATTGTTTCTATACTGCCTTAGAGGAAACAACTCTCCAGAATGATTTTAAGTAAGAGGAGGAAGATAGGTTTCAAGTACTGCTTTGTTATTACTTAATAGTGTGACAGCAGGAAAAAAACCCAAATCCATGCACAAAGGTAAGCCTGCACAGAAGCCATGGTGGATTGAGCCTCAGCAAGAATGCTGGTGTGATCTGGTGTCTGGCTTGCAGGGTGATCCGAACTGGAATGTATTAAATCTTGCTCTGGGTTTTTGGGGATTTGGGTTCCTATGTAAGAAGCTGAAACCCTGCCATGAACCAGGGGGAGATGGCAGGGAAGTGCCTTGCAGTGCCCTGCAAGTAGATCGTATTCAGCACAGTTACAAGATTTTGTCTTCCAGTGGTCTTAAGACTTTTTCATTAAGACTTCAGCACACAAATGCTGTTTTGCTTTATATAACTGGGACATTCCTATAAAAGAACCATAGGTGTAATGGTAGAATGCCCGTGCTAGTACAATATATCCACACAAAGCAGACCAAGTAAAGCAAATAGACCTGTGAAATTTGGTTCAAGCATTCATCCTTTTTTCCTCCTTTCCTAGCTCTGTTACACTGACTCAGAACTTCTACATTCATCAGTTACATGAATATGAAACTGCTTTGATTTCTCAGTGCTTTAAATCCAGAGCTAATCTTCATCTGCATAAACATTGCTAGATTGATTCACCCGGAGGCAGCCATGCTAAAATTACTCCATAGAGCTCTGATGGCTCATAATAGCTTTGTGTCATCTGTTTCAATGTGTGTCTTCTGTGCATGTGAATTTCCTGTAGAAATGGATCCCACTAAAGTCTGCAGTGGAAAAGGAGCTGTGACCCTTCGGGCATCTCCAGCCTATGAAGAGAATCAGAATATCCCTTCACCATGTCCTCAGGATGTTGAGCAACCTGAAAGTGAGTGGAAGGTTAACTGAAATATGTTACTCACAAGAACCTCAAGTGCGGTTGGTCCGGGGTCTTGAGGTGACTTTTCTTTGCTGTGATTTAAAGCCCCAAATCCTGTAGCATAGTTGGAAACCTCTCGCAGGAACCAGACCAGTGGAGGGAGATTGACTCCTCTCCTAGTGCAGGTTTCATGACCACTCATTCATTGGCTTAAGTTTGTTTACAGCTCCCTTTCACTGTCAGGAGCACCAAAACCTCTGAAACTTTTAAAAATTCTTTTTCCTGCCAGGCCATGTCACCTCCTTTTATCCCAGGCATGAGGTGGAACAGAAAGAGGCTGAGTGGTGCTACTGCCATCATAGCATTCACTTGGGTTGTCAAGGGAGCAAGGATAGCATCCCAGACAGACACTGTCACCACAGAACTCTTCCATCTTTCAGTAGCAGACGTGTAATTACTTAATTGTAGGAGACAGGCAAAGCATAACAAACCTGGCCAGTGTCGTGGGTCTGGCAGAGAGGATGAACTCCCAAAGGCAAGATGCAGTTAAGGGGGGAGGGTGTCAAACTTGCTCTTGAAAGCAAAGCAGACATTGTTTCTGACTGTGTTGTTGGAGGAAGGGCAATTCTATTAATTCCATCCCCAATGTACTGCTTTCTGCTCTGTCTTCTCCTCCCATTCTGCTCCATCCGTGACCTACCCTCTTTTCATGCTTGCCATTCTCTGTTTCTTCACTCCCACCCCCCACTATTGCCTCTCTTCTTTCTGTTGATGGCTTCATAAATTTCCAGCAGCCTGAATGGCAATGAGCCCATTACTATGGAAATCAGCTCATTAATACTTCCTTTGCTTACTCTCTCAATCGCTTTATGAAATGTACTTCGGAGCTGGAGGAGCTTTATGCATATAACCTAAACAGCAAAATGGGTAGAGAGGTGGGGAGGATCCCAATGGAGAGGTAGGGAAATAGGTCATCAGACCAATGCATCTAGCTGCAGGGACTGGGTTGTAAAGTGGCATCATGTTTTATAAGTCCCTTTGTGTACACACACTTAGTCTGCAAGACCTGATCTATTTCTGGCAATCCTTTGTCTCAGTGAATCATACATGGTGATGTTGATAAGGATAGATATGTCTTCATAGCCTGTATCATGGCTGAATACGGGGTCCCTACATTTCCAGTAATTTGTGCTGTCTGGACGTCAAGCTGCAACTTTAGAAAGTAGCTAGCTGGGCTGCCTTTTTGCCTCTCAAATAAGAATGTCAATGAACAATTGTTTCTTCATTGCTCTGAATGAATTGCCTTGTGTTTACAAAGGTCAGAAACAAGGAGGGCATCATGTTTAGGGCTGGTCTCTATGGTAATTAGGCAGCCCTGTCAGAAAGCATTTTATGTGTGAAATGAAGTAGCTTGACTCCTTAACTTCAATTGGTACGTTTTCTGTAAATGTAACTTTTTTTTTTTCCTTTCTTTTCCTCTCTGCTTACCCTCCACCCCCACCTCTTCCGTCCCTCTTTTCTGTGAAACACTTAGGTCTGGAGCCAGAAAATCTAGAAACAGGTACAGACATTGGCTGCTTATGTTGTTGCTTCTGTTGCTTTCTTGGGAGTATTTCTTGCTGCCTGGGGGAAAAAAAGAAAAAATAAAGGAAGAGTCTCCTCCTTTCACTTGTCCTGTAGCTGGAGGGAATTCTCTGTGATCTGAGTTTTCCTTCCCCTCTTAGATGATTGGAGGTCGTCATCTAACACTGATGCCAATGGGGATGCCCAACCATCTTCTCTGGCTGCCAAGGGTTATAGGAGTGTGCGTCCGAACCTTTCCTCAGACAGCAAGCCACAGGTAAGCCTTTATTCTGTGACCCTGAGGGTGATCTTCTGGGTTCAAGCACTGGATTCATGGTCAGGAGCCCTGGGTTGAACTCCAAACTTTGCTGCAGACTTGGGTAAGTTGCTGTGCCTCAGTTTTTCCTATCTTTAAAATGGGGGCAACATAGATGTCAGTGGAATGCTGTGGAGCTCATGTGTTCAGGCATGCCACAGAGTTTCCTTGGTGGATGAAGGAGGATGACAGCTCTACTTGTTTGCAAGAAAAAAGGTGAAGTAGTCATCTGTTACTGTTTTGTCTTTTATGTTGGTCTATTTCCTAGAGGTTGCTGCAGGCTGAAAGCAGAGTTACACCCTACATTATAAACAAGATATTGGGGAAATACTTTTGTTTTAACATTGTAACTGATATAAGCCAACAAGGGAAAGTTATTTGTACCTGAAGGTAAATGGTTGAAGTCAGTTTAAGAGACGTGTAACTTCATCCTTTTTCTTTTGGGGGATTGGGCTGCACAAAAGCAGTTTGAAAGCTGATAAGGAAGCCCTTCATTATAAACTGCTTTCCTGTGTGATACAGAATCTTGTCCCCTATCAGGGTGACTGCTTCCATCCTCAGGGACCTATAGCAGTGTCACAGAACACACATAATTCCTGAAATTGTAAGTGAAAGCGGAAGAAGGCACAACTCAGGTGAAGGTGTGGGAAGGAGTGGCAGCCTAAAGGAGAGACCAAATTTACTGCCTGATACAAGCCGACCTGTGGTCCCTTATTGATCTTTGTGATGAACAGAGAGAGCGCTGATGCACATCATATTTCTTACAGAGGTCTTAAGGACTGCTGTCCAAACTAAGCTGAAATGGAAGAAAATGGAAATAGCAATTGCAGATGGTGAATTAATATTTCCTGATAAGGCTGCATAGTGATAAAGTGAGGCTTCACCTAGCCTAGGAAAATATTGTCACTCTAAAGTCTCTAGGCTGAAACTACTGTCCCTAAAGAATCAAAAGGAATTAACCTGTTCCAAAAGCAGAAGCTGTTCAGAGGGAGCACTTACCAACCCACTTCACTCTACATCAGAGAATAGGGGTGGGAGGGAGGGGGAAGAGAGGAGGGGTAGCATGAGGACAGCAGATTTTGGGACAGCAGCTATAAATTGATGAAGCTATTCTAGGTCTATATCAGTGTATCAAGAACAGGTGCTGCCGACAACCTTTCATACATGGATGATTTTTACAGGAGGTACTTTTTCAGGTATGAATGTTGCAATCTGTTATGGCATCTTCATTCTCTGTTTTTAGCCATTTTAGCAGTGGTTTAGCCAGCCTTTGTCCATAAAGAAAAGACAATATAATGTGTGCAAAACCTACTTTCATAGTCTCCAGAGGGTTAACTTTGCAAGAATGCAGGGAGTTACTGTTCATTAGGTGAGTGTTTTAGTTCCTTTCAGTAGTTTATCATGGTCAGCTACTGGCAACAAAGCACTAAATAAAACAAAAACTCTCTGTTGCTAAGTTATTTTACTTTGAAACAGTTTGGCTTGCAGAAAAAAAATCGATACAATGAAAGTTGGATTTGCAGTTGGCAGGCAGTTACAGAGTTAACAACCTGTATGTTGCAAAGTACGGAAACCAATAAAGCTTTATTATTATTTACTAGAAGCAGGATTTC
Source organism: Porphyrio hochstetteri (assembly GCA_020800305.1). NCBI lineage: Eukaryota > Metazoa > Chordata > Aves > Gruiformes > Rallidae > Porphyrio > Porphyrio hochstetteri. The sequence continues at coordinate 18,376,770 of CM036911.1, forward strand.
TCTGTTGGTGATCTTGATTCTGGAGGCAAATTCTTATGGACTCAGTTCCTCAAGAAACTGGTCTTCCTGAAAGAATTTTCAGGATTAAAAAATCCTGAAGAGAATTCAAGAGCTAGGCTTTAGAAGAAAGAAATGCTGACTTTTTGCTTAGCCGGCTGTGGCAGGCTACAGTATTCACATGATGTCGGCTTTCATTAGCACTCGTGAAACTTTGCAATGTTCGTTTTCTGGCAGTGCACTTACCATACAGCAGAGATGGCCAAGAGCTCTGAATTTTGCTTTGCGATTCAAATATCCCCAGTGCTGGGAAGTATTTAGTTACACAGGCATGGGTTTAGTTAGCTGGGATGTTAAATCTTGATTCAGGCTTCCCCAGAGGCATGGTGGGTGTTGGTGTGCAGGCCTCACAAAACAATACAGCACTGAGATTTATTTAGCCCAGAGAGAGAGAAAACATAGGCAGGGACTTGAGCGCTGGGTAAAGTTTGTGTGCTCCTGTGAGCAGTGCTGAGAAAGAGAGAATGTGTGAGCTGATGTAAGTGAGCGAGTTCTGCACTGGCCTTCCAGATACTTTATTTGCTCTTTTGTTCTTGCTGTATTAAAACCTGCTTAACCCAAGTCTAATGACCATATTCATTCTTCAAATGTACTTATTTTTTTCCTTCCTTCTTCCTTTTGTTTGGTGCTGCTTCCCCTCTCCCTCTCTTCCTTCTTGCCTCTCCCTGGGCAGGCTGTTGCTCCTCCCCGTCCTCCTCTTCCCAAAGAGGAAAGCTTTGCATGGCGTCCTCGCACTGACACTAAAGCAACCAATCTATTGCCGGTGCCCATCATGGACTGCGTGTACCTGAATGCACCCAAGCCTTATACGCAGCGTGCATCACCCAATGCCAGTGCACGGTCTTATTTCTCATCACCTACCCCCTACGGAGCCATTCCTAGTGGGAAGCAAGGCTTGCCAGCAGGGCTTTCTCCCTCTTCCAGCCCCAAAGATGAGGTGCATGCTGGGCAGCCACTCTTGGAAAGTCGCTCCTCGTCAGATGCATCTTCCATACAACACAACCCTGACAGGGCAGATCCCAGTAGTAAAGCTGGAATGAATTCCAGTCATGAGAGGAAGGTGGATAAAAAGGTCACCAAACTATATGTAGCTTGTTTATCTAACAGCACTTGCTCAGCCACATCTGAAAATTCCACTGGCACCGCACATGACCCAGCAGCCAGCACCAGTTTGGGCGCTGAGCTCACTCAGACACCAGCCACCAACATTGTTTCCTCTGTAACAGATACTGGAAACTCTCTTCCTGCTGCTCCTCCTCCTCCTATTCCTCCCAGGCCGTACTTTTACATTGTCCTCAGTAAAGACGCAGTTAGTTATGGTGCGGGTCAACCCTCCTGGACTCAGTCATCACCTCCGCAAGCTGTGAGGGACAGAGTGCTAGAGCCCCAGAGCACAGCTGCCACAGAGGACAGGATGAGAAAAGAGCCTTACCTTACTCAGAAGCGACAGCCACCGTACAAGGCAATGGGACGCAGCATGGTACATGTTTTCTCCATAACCTTGTTTTCTTTCAGCCCCGTGAACTGTTCTTTAATTCATGACGATGATTATGCTTAATGCTTTATTCCCCTCCTACCTAATTTCTGAGCACTTATTGTGCCACCCTGAGTCTTCTGGTCTTCTATTCGGTAATACTTAACACCCCATGCGTGCCCCCCACCCGCCCCTGTGTTGTGTGTTTGTGTGTGTGTGGTGTTTGCAGGGGGTTGGGTTGAGCTGACCAGGGTGTTTCTATTTTAGGGAGGCACAAAAGAAGCGAAGTCTGTAAGTTGATGGTTAGTGCTTCTCAAGTGATGGTGAATGCAGAGTGGTTCTGTGGTTTCATTTAGCCTCACCACACAGAACTGGAGAAGAAGGGTGGTATGGGGAAGGAAGACTTTTGTGACAAACTGTGCGTGTTCGTAGAGGCCAGGGCTGCAAGACTGAGGATGTGTGTCTCCCTAAGGAAAGAAAATCTGCTGGGGTTTCATATGATTTTGAGTGCATCCTTGCATGACACTGGTACTTTAGTCTAACGCAGCCATATAATCTCCCCCGTTGCATAACAACACCTTGTTTCCTACAGGATGCCACTGCCACCACCACAGCTCAGCCTGGGGTTATAGTAGTCCCCCTCCTCCAGGTTAATCCAGACAGACAGCAAGAAGGCAGCTCCAGCACTCCACCACCGCCTCTGGTTCCTTTCGGTCAAGGCTCCGTATTCCCTGAGACTGTTTCTCCTGGCTCACCCTTGACTTTTCCGACTCTAGATGATTTCATTCCCCCACATCTCCAGAGGGGTTCCCACCATAACCAAGCACCCTCCGCACCCTCTGTTTACCCGAAACTGCCATTCTTCTCATCACCACCTTCACTTGTCCCTCCGGTCACGGGGGCTTTGCACAGGGGCTTGAAGCCTGAAATCACTGGAGTCATCTCACATACAGTAAGCTTGCCAAGTACCCTCCTCGCCCTTTTCCTAAATTTGTATTCCCAGATTAAAATTACTTTCTCCTTGCAATACTAAACTTGAGAGAGGAGTGATGACTCACTCCCTGCCGGCAGCATGACAACTGAAACCTTGTTTACATCCTGTGCTAGTGCATGCCTGTTGCCTGCCTTGTGCAGCTTTGAACTTTCTCTTGACTTCTCGCAACAACATTTGACTGGTTCCCTTTGTGCCCATTCTGCTAGGTGATGCACCCCTTAAGAGTCTTCACAGGATTTGCTCAAAATAATTAATTCTCTATAAATAGAATAGCTGCAACTAACTGATCTCTTCAGGCTCTTTTAATAGTGCCTTTAATTGTGTTTGAGTAACATTTAAAGCAGCAGCAGCAGACCAGTTAAAGGTTAGGGCTGGCTTTCAGTTCCACTTGGAACCACAAGACCGTCTGGTCTCTACACTAATCCCTGCTGAAATCAGTGTAAAATCTCACCAGTATCCAATGACCTACAAGCAATAATATCAGTTACTGACCTAAGAGTCTTCCAAGCATGTAGGTGCTGTGGGATACATTAGGGGGAGAGTGGCTCTTCAGTTTGGAATTGCTTGTCTTTAAACATTTTTAAGAGTTCAATCCACAACACTCTTAACTTGGAATTCACTGTGTTCTTCTTGGATTAGGTTTAGTTTCTCTTTAAGCTCATCACCTGTTTTAAAAAGTCCTCAGGGACAAGGAGGAAAAGTATCTCTCTGCTAAAGTTGCAGAGGAGGCAAAAAGTACCTGACCCTCCTTGTACTGGAAGTCTTACAACAACCTTTTTTTTTTTTTTTCTTCTTCTTTTTTTTGTATGGTGGTTTCTAAGGACAAGTAAGAAGTTCAGGAAAAAAACCTCTCCTCTAATAATGATGCTTCCTCTGCCTTCTGATTCTCTAGGGATCTAGCAAACTCAGCATTGGCCTTTACCGCTTCTGTTGAAATTGTGGGCAGAGAGCAATGAAGCTTTGGTGCAGGTTTGGTCTTTTTTGTGGGTTGGGTTTTTTCTTTGTTGGTTTGTTGTTTTGGTTTGGTTTTTTTAATGGAGCCTCACTGCAAGCTGCAAAAAAAAAAAATCAGCAGGTAAATTGTAGAAAAGTAGTGAAAATTTTGTTGTACCTAATTTTCATGAGATAAGTTTTTGAAACATTTTGGGGTCACACATTTACATCCACAGTGATGTAAACGGTCTTTGTTCACCCACATTGGTGACATAGCTGGGGCTGCTGAGCCTATCCTGATCTGACATCACTCTTTTTTGAGAAGTTCTTTGTATTTTAGTTATCAAAGTGAAGCTCAAAACCTACACTCTCATACTTTTCCTGATTCCCACTCCTTTTTCCAAGTTGGACTGTTTGGAATATTATTACAGCCAGCAAAATGGGGCTGGGTCTCTCTGTTAGGGACATTATTGCTGAAGACCGCTGATGCTTTTCGGCCCTCATGAAATGTCTGTGGCCTGATCAGAAGCTGCTTGGAGCGAGATCACCTCCACCCAGCAAAGCAGGATTGTTCTTTCCTATTTCCCCTCCAGGTTGGAGAGACTGTAGTTGCTTGTTCTGATTATGGCCAATTCTCACTCTGATTTATCACTGAGCTCTGTTGCCAGGCTTCACTCCAGTCCCTGTTCAGCCTCCTACCTGATCCTGTAAGTCATAGAATCACAGAATGTTAGGGGTTGGAAGGGATCTCAAAAGATCATCTAGTCCAACCCCCCTGACAGAGCAGGATCCCCTAGATTAGGTCACACAGGAACACCTTTCCTCTGTTGCTGGTGGGTATGAAGGGCACCAAGTTGCACTTGTCTGGAAAAGCCAGGAGTAGGTATTCTTCTGGAGTAGTATTCTGTGCATATTCAGGGGTTTTTTAATAGTGATGAAAATCCACCTGAATGCTCAGCTCCATTTTACAGGTCACTGGCCTGCAGCCTTTGAGTCTCACATTGGAGTAGCAGGAGTGCAGAAATCTGGTATGCTGTTCCATACTCTGTAAGGATGCTCATTCCTCATTAACAGTAATTGTGTGTCTAGATTCCTTAAGAAGCTTTGAAAAATCTCGGCCTAAACTGGTACACACAATCTTAGTCATTGTCCCTTCTTTATCTTTTCCCACTACTGCCAACAAAATCCCAGTACCCCTGGACTGAGATCTTTCAAAGATGAACCGTTTTTAAAGTCTCCATGCTGACACAGCCTGCACTTCTACAGAAAAAACAGAGCTGTGGTGATACCAGCAATGGGGTTGGAATAAGCAAATAGTGGAGCTGGATGCTTTAGGAGAGCAAGAGCAGCTTGCTATCCATGCTCCAGTGGCAAAGTCATATTGAGTACATTCCTTGTCAGAGTTCTACTTTTTACCCTCTGTCTGCTTGGGGGGTGGGGCATTTATTTATTTCATGATTTTAACCAGGTAGGTGTCACACTGTCTCCTGAGTAATGGTGCTAACCTTCTTTCTTGGGCCTTCCTTACCAAACCAGCTGCAGGAATAATGTTTCACTCCAGAATTGCATGTGTCTTGCATGTCTGATGTCTTGCTGTGAAAGGAATACTTTTAAACCAAAATTTGTTTGTGTACATATCAGATACTCAACCAGATTTGCTCATTTCTGGCACCCTGTGTTTGCTCCAGAGAGTCTGCCAGATCAATTCAGTGCGGCCTTTTGGGGTTGGAGTTGTGAAACACAACACCAAAGAATTATCGTATTGCCTTAGCAAACTAATTGCATTAACAACAAGCAGGGTACGTACAAGAAGCAGGGTAACACTTGTGCTTATGCCTTTTTTACTAAAATTTGCTGTGATTATGCTTCTCATTCATCTTAATTTTTTTTTCCCAGATTTGCCCAGTCTAGCAGCCTTCTGCATGTTGCTAATAAAGTGTTGCTCTCCTTTTCAGGACCCAGGTCCTGTGCTAAATGAAGTGCCCCAGCCTGGCACTGGTACTGACTATCCAACCTCCATCACTTCAATCAACAAGTCCTCCTCTGCCTATCCCTCTACCACAATCGTCAATCCCACTATTGTCCTCTTGCAGCACAATCGAGGTAAGGAGACTTGCATATAGGTGTATGTGGCTCAAACTAAACAACCTGTTGTGCTGCAAAGAGCTGGAGAATGTGCGTGCCATGGACAATTAAGTCCGGACTACTAAAATCTAACAAAGCTGCTTCCAGAAGGTCGTAGCAACCGGAGCATACAGCAGGCAAGTAAGAGATTAGAGGCGTGGGACAATGCCTGCTTTTTCTAATTAGAACCTGTAGATCAGAAGCCACTCAGGTTAGGGGAGAGGCATGTAACTGGGTGATGGACATATGAGTAAGTTACTGCAGCTTATCCCCTATCAGGTGTCCTGTCACGGTGAAAAGGTGGTATGCTTTCATCTGTCAGTTGAAAAAAGGTAGCTTGAGGTAGGTTCTCCCTCACTGGAAAAGGGGACTTTTCAGCTACAGCAGTGTGAAAGCAGCTATAGTTTCAGTTACTGTATGAGAGATTTAACCTTTGAATTCTTAGCAGAATTTGCCCTATAGTAAATAATCCGTTTGACTGTAAGTTTGAAATTAGCAAATTGTTCCTCTGTCCGTAACAGGATCAACTCAGACTCATACTGCGGTAGTCCTTGAGCTCTGGGTTGATATATGAACAAAGGAACCTTGTTTGGGCACTCCCAGGTTTACTAATCTAACCTTTCTTTGCCTCCCAGCAGCTCCCTCTGAGTGGATAGTTGCATCTCTTTAACTCTGGCATTAGAAGGAAACTTCTCATTTTTCGTTCTGGTGGCTGGAGTTACCTCAGCCTCTCAGTTCATTGTGCATCACTAAAGACTGTAGCTTATAAAGGGCCACACAGATGCAGTTCAATCTGCCTTGGTTAACGGTCAATTTAGGACTCCAGGACAGGCAGATTCCAATCTACAATGCCATGACTTGCCTTTTGCAGAGAGAAAAAAAAATCAAAATATGCGAGCAAGGCCTGCACTCCTCAGACAGCGGTCACTCTAGTTACAGGTGTGCACCGATGTGCTGCTTAGCAGCTGCCCATGTATTTATTGCAGTGCCTATTCGATTCAGTCTTTGATCCTGAAGATAGTGTCTTCACTGTAGCCCAGCTGATAACAAGTGTAACAAGTTGGTTACCTCTTCCTTTTTGCCAGCATCTGAAGCAGCTTTGCTTATGTGCTTCCTCAACTGCTTCAAGAGGAAAAAATATTGAGGCAGCCTTATTTTTCTCTCAAAGGTTTTTCTTTACTTTCTTGTGGTAGGATTCTCTTTTGGTTGGTTTTCCAATTAAATCTGGAGCATTTCTGTGTGTACAACATAAGGATATTTTCTCTCTGTAGCTTCTAAGAGCATGATAGAGAAATCTATATAATATGATACACACACACTGGCTCTGAGACAACTGGTGTCAAATTTTTCTGTTTACTGATTATCTTCACAGTTAACAATTTGTTCTGTCTGGATAGGTCTTGCCTCTGACCATTAGCACTCATGATACGGTATCCTGATGGATTAAAGAGTCTTCTCTCATCACATTTTTGTTGGCTGTGATATAGAACATGGCTTGATAAACAACTTGATCCAGTCTGTATCTCATTCTAATACGTGTTTTTCAGTCTTTTTTAGCCAAACTTGTAATTTGCAAGAATCCTATTGCTCTGGTTTGACAAGGCATCTTAGTCATAAGTCTGTATTGACTGATGTTGCATGTGTCATACTATGTCTTTATTAGTAAACTCCCATATAAGTCATTACAATATTGTGTTTTTTCTGGCCTTATTGTTAACTTGACAGACAGATGTCCCAGCCATCACACTAATGCTTTTTGAAGCTTGTCACAACATTTGCTTTCTTCCTTGTCCTTTGGAGTTTTCTTTGTTTTCTAAGGAATACTGAGGATCAGTGTTAATGGTCTGGTGAGCTACTGTCTTCAAAACTGCTCTCTTTATAGCAGAAGTCTGCCCTAAAGCCCTTCAGTGCAGTTTATACGAATGTGGTCATTTTCAAGCATCTGACTTCAGTTGTTGTCATTCAGCATAGGCCTCAGTTGCTGCTGGCATGGAAAGTGTTTCTCCATCAGACCGTAGGACGTCAGGCTTTTTTTTTTTTTCTTCTTTTGAAATGTGGGATGGAAATAGTAATCAGATGTGTCATCTTTTCTGCTCTCTTATTAACAGTTCCATTGTGCCTACTTTGTAAAAGAACAAGATAAAAACAAGATTGCTGGGTTTCTGTTTATTATTCATGCACCTCAAAACATAATTTCGAGTCTCTGAGACATTCTGTTAATTCTTTCACTTCCACTGTGATTTCATTTCACTCCCCAGCATATGTTACATACTCACAGGTACTCATTTTCTTACCTTTCTATCTTTTTATGTATTGAGGGTTTCTTACAGTTTCTTGTGCTTCCATTCCTATCTAGGCTTTACCCCATAATAGTATTAATGTTTATATTCACTAACTTAGTATTTTAAAATGATTCTCAGATCTTAGTTATCTATCTACTATTTTTGTCCTGGCTGACATAATTAACATTTGGTTTAATCTTTATGGACCTTATCTATTCAAAACTGGTTTGGACTCATGGCATATGATAAATTGCTACTAGGTTGTGATCCACCCTCCACTGAATGGTTAATGATGTTTTGTTCAGAAATCAATTCCTTTGTGTCAAGATGAGGTTTAATATAAATTCCTCTTGTGTGCTATGAAGTAGTCTCTGAATTAGAAATTTCAAGGTCATTTTAATGCTGGCAGTCTGAGATCTCCAGTAGTTTAGTTAGTCTTCCAGATGGATAATGTGTCTGTCTGTCTTCTCAGTGGATTATTGACTGCTTTTTAAGGAGCTGATTATCTTATTCTCTGGAGTGACTGTTGTAGCAGACATCACCTACTGTCCTATTTTGTTTTATCTGCTAGTTCATTAAAATGTAAGCATGTAAGGTCCTTTGATTTGGAGCTGTCAGAGACTTAGAAACAGGTAATGGCATTTGAAGCACAGAAACCACACTGTATCCTTTTTTTAACTGCTGGATCTTACTCAGAAAGTCGTGATGAGAGATCTCAGAATTTTTTCTACTAGATTTCAGTAATAACAACTGAATAAGATTTATGCTTGTACACAAGTAATGTCAGATGCTCTTGTGGATTCCTAGTAATAATTTCTTCCCTTCATGTCTGTGGGTATTTTGATTCATTTTCTTTTTGACACCTTTACTTTGCACTAACGCTTACTCAAATACTTGTTTCCTCTTCCCCTTTTGTTACTGGTTTTAAGTCTTAATTTCCTCCAGTGCTCCCTCCTCTGAGAACTCTGAAGGTATCTATAATCATCCCTTTGCTGTTGTCAGCAGTTATATTCCTCTGCTCAATCCCTTCTCTGAGAAGCCTTACAAGGTTTTGGCCTTTGCAAGCAGTCCCAGAACACAAGATCAAGGATGAAAGCCTCAGTTAGCTGGCGTGTGTCTGAGGTTACAATCTGTCTCTGGTCAGGCAGGAAAGTGAAATAGCACTGGTCAGCCCAATCCTTCCACTTCTATCCATCAGCAATTCTCTTTCCTATTCAAAGATACAAGTGATAAGGAAACCTCCTCTTCAGGTAAAAAGTAGTGGTTGGTTTTTTTCTTTTTTTTTCTTTTTCTCTTCCTTTTTCTTTCCCTTTTCCTTTTCCTGGAAAAGTCTATTCGTTCATGATATTCTCTCCTCTGTGGAGGAAGAGATAGGAGAGAGCTCTCAGGCATCAACTCCTTAAACCCACATGTTTTTGTCAGAAGACTTTAATGACTGAATGCAGTTCCCCTTAGTGAAAGTGATGGCTGAAGCTGAGACCATCCTCACTCACATGACTTCTCCTTTCTCATAATACAGCAGCCTCCTCCTGATGGCTTGCTTAGAAGAATGAACCGTGAGACAGGTGGTTCCTGCTGCCCTTTCAGGTTCAGATTGCTAACCCTTCCTTTTCCCCATTGCACGTAGGGGTTTGTTTCATATGTTGGCAGTTGTCATGTGAGTATAATGCACGCAAGAGGCTTGCCACTGGTCGTTAGCAGACCAGAAGTGCTGGCTTTAAAGACCAAATTTCATAGATATTGGTGAGTGAGCTGCACTTAGTGAGGGCAAATATTGATCTCCCTTGCTGAAGCTGATCCACGTAGAACAAATATCTAGCCAGGGTAGGCTCTACTAACAAACACCATACAACTGGAGGGTTGTTACCTACTGTGGATTTGCTTGGCAAGTGTCCCATGCCATCCCAAAGCACAGTTATTTCCTGGGTAGGCATTGCATGGCATGACTTATTATGAAAATATAACAGGTGTGATCAATATATTGAAGTTTTAAATCTTTGTATTAACAATGTAAGTTTCAAGAGTGTATTTTGTATGTCAGGAAAATAGTTTATTTTTTCAAATGGCTTATGTGCTATAAATGAAAAGATTGATTGTTAAGGAGTAAAAAGAGCAGAGGACAAAGAGATAAGAATACTCAGTTTATTCCCAGATATGGCTTGTGCAAGTCATTTGGGCATCCCTTTAGAAAGCAGCTGTAAACATCGACTTTAGGGTGGTCAAAGACACTGGAAGATACTATTCTGGGAACTAAGTAACAAAAGGCTAAGGGGACTGTTCTGAGACTCAAAGCCTTAACCAAGCTGCATCTGTGCACAAATCACTGAATCTGTGGCTCAGCGGTATGTGATGAGACTCAGCAAGAACCAGGCAATGCCTCAATCCTTTCTTATATCCCTTGAAAGTGCTACAGCATTATTGTTTCAAAACATGCTTCATGCTAAATGGTTAACAGAGTGAGTTAGTTAGTTGTGAAGTTGTTTGACTCTGAGTCTTTCCTGTTTTTCAAATTGTCTCCTGTCCAACTTTTTTCATTCTGTAATGTTAAGGAAAAAAAATGCTCTTTGCAAATGTATTGGTCACTGCATCATGAGATATATAGTGTTCCACATGGCTGCAGCGTGAAGAAGGAACTGTGGGCTGTCACTTTGGCAGGGTATTTGAAAGCAGATTCTCTCCAGCAGCTGCTGCTGTTCTGTCTACAGCGTATTTCTTGCCTGTCAGAAATGCAGCACAAGAGCACTTGCTGTTTATGTCTCACCCATTTGTTCTGTATTTCTTTTTGTTTTGTTTCTTCCTTTACTACAGAACAGCAAAAAAGGCTTAGTAGCCTGGCAGGTATGATGTGAAAGGTCTGCTACCCCCAACTGCTGACTCTGCTGGAGCAAAGCTGCTGCTTTGTTAGCTTGTGGAGTACCTTTAGCAAACACACTTCCCAGGAACTGCAAAGGAATGAATATAAATATTTGTCCTGGCTTAGTCCAGCTTGCTGAATGTTTGATTTCAGTCTTTTCTCAAAATGCTACCTGTGTGGCTACGTGTTAATATACCAAAACCCTAAATTACTTGTCTGTTCCTCCTAAGTCATAGGGTTTACATTCATTTTGATTGCTCTAGTTAATCTTTAGAGATGATTTTTGAGCCTTTAGGTTTATTCCCTTGGGGAATATTTTCTCTAGAAAGCCATTAGAATTAGTCTTGTTTGTGGTGAGAGGAGGAAGAGAAATAAAAATTAGTATTTACATGACTCCAAGAGCAGAAGTATTTGTGCCAGAGGTCAAAAAAATAGATTATAAAATTGTAGTGTGCAAATACACGTGTGCTGCCACCCTTCTCTCCCTGGGCAGCTCTCTGCTCTTGCAATGGGTGTGAGAGTCTCCACTTGAAAAAGCAAGTTGTTCCCGTGATCATCTTTCCTGCTCCAAACCTCCAACAGAAGTAGCTCAGTCTGCAGTGAGCTACTTGTAGGAGCAACTCACTGTGCACCACTTTACTCGCATTGTTATTCTTTGGTATGGCCATGGCAGGGTAAATGGACAGGTAGAAGAGAGTCAGAGAGAGTCCCCCCCAAGCACCCTAAGTATTGCAAAGGGAACACAGGGAAGCCAACGCTGTGCACTCTTGCTCTGCTTTATGGGGCCTGCACTAGCAGAATCCATGAGGACAGCATCTGTCCATGAGGCAGCATCAGTCCATGAGGCAGCAACTGACCTGGTCCAACTTCACCCAACAGGTTCCTTCAGCTGCAAACACCAGCCAGTCCCTCCTCTCTACTGCTGCCCTGCTGAGGTGACAGGCTGCAAAACAGCTTACACAGGTTTCTCTCAGCTTCTTCCCTTAGTGTAGGTGTTGTCTCATCAGACACCACTGTTTAAGGCAAAGTTAACACTTGCCTGCAAGTCTGGACAGAGGTTTCCTGTTGGTTTTTCCTTTTGCAAGGTGTTTCCCTTCATTACCAGGACCTCCTTTGTTTTCTGAACTAGAGATACCCACAGAGCACTCTGTTTCAGCCCGAATGACCCTCTGTCTGGAAGAATGAAGCCCATTATGGCACAGCTGGGTCTGCACCTGCTCTCAATGTACCAAAACAACCACGCAAAGCTGCTGGCTGCCACCTCTACCCCTGACTTTTGTGTCCTCTTTGTCACAGCGGTGAAACTCTTTTGCTGTGCAACCCCATGTAGTGCTGCTGCTCTTGCAAAAGAATGGCTCAGGTGCTGTGGAGTGTGCAGACTCCTGCAGTCTGGTTATTTGGGTAATTAGGCACCAGATCTGGCACTCTGATGTGTATCAGCCTGGTGCATACCTCCATAAACACTTTTAAATCCATGGAGCTGCATGGCAAATAAGTCAGCCTGAAGTTCAGTTGCTATTCTCCAAGTTGTAGGGTATTGTAGGAAATCTGTGGTGAAAGATGTCTGCTTTAGTTCCTTCCTCTGCAAAGACACCGGTGCAGCAGGTGTTTGTGTTTGCAGTACCAGCTGAGCAGCCAAATTGGAGGAGGCTGAAGTGGTCCTTTTGGCTGAGTCCTATGGACCTAGGGACCTGGCAGGGTGCACAGGAAGGGCTTGCCCTAATACAAACCATGCTGTCACAGGCCTTTCCTGTCTCCATGGTTGTCAGTCTAGCACTTTCAACCAGGTCCAAGTGCACTCCAAGAAATACTTTTGTAAACTCCTTCAAAATAAATTTAACTGGCTTGTAGATTCTCTCCCCCACCAGCTCTGCCATCCTATAGCCCCCACACCTTCATGTTATAATATTAAGATGTGAATTCATGGCTGGGAGATGGCTGGCACAGGCTAGATGGTGCATTTTATTTTTACTAAATCGTCGAGATAAATATTTAGCTTAGATCATGGCTGTGGCACTGGGAAATGAGATTGTGATACATTTACCCTGTTGTTTGTGTCTATGTTAGGTATTTTGGAGATTGTCATCTTTGTTTCAGATAGGGTCTACCTTGCAAACAACCAGTGGCTTCTCCAGTGCAGTCAGCTGGGGAATCAGAGAGGAATAATATACATTTACCAGTCCTGGTAAGAAATGGTCTTTGTGGCCTTCTCTGGCATTGAATTCTTTAGCCTGCAGAAACATGCCTTTTCTAAACCAGAAGCTCAGGACTTGTAACATCAGCAGTGACCATGATAAGCAATGGAGGAAAGCTGTGACTTTTCCTAAAGTTTGCATCCTCTCCTCATCCCTATCCACATCCAAAAACCTGCTTCTTTATGGTCTTCAAGGTCATGGAAGAATGGTGCAGTGTCAGTTGCTCTTTCCATGCTTTATTTCTAGAGGCTTAGAAAGGAGTCTAGTAATCAAAATGGACCAAATACTTCCTACAAAATGGGAAACCCTGTACACCAGGAATATGAAAGAACCAAAAGACAGTACACACACGTTCACAGGGAGGGGAAGTGCTAAACAAGGATTTAATAGATGCTTTGGCCCATTTTGAGCACTTATAAACATTATTTGATTTTTTCCTAAAGGAAGAATTAAAGTTTGATGGTAATTTCAAACCAAACACTCAAATCCTTCACATACTGAATTTTGCAGGGCAGAATTGTGTTTGCTCAAGGTACCAATGGACCAATGCTTTGTTATGCACGTGCCTCTCCTCTGCTAACTGCCCCTTTCAAATTTCTGCACATTTAATTGCTTTGGGCAGTATGGTGATGTGCATGTGAATAAACATCTCTCTCTCTCCAATGCATGCGGTGGTGTAAAAAAGATCAGACTTGGCCAAGTCTTGATGAGGCAGACTGTAAAACCACAGAAGTTTCCTCTCCAGAAAATCAGCACAGAAAAAGTCCTCAGCAGACCCTAAGGGATGCTGTGTTTTGGAGCAGCCTGAACTCCCCTGGTTCCTTGGCTGGTGGTGGTGTCTGCTGCTACATGTGAGTGTCAGTCGGGCAGTGTCAAGGAATTTCAGGTGGAAGCAAGGTGGTTTGGGGAAATACTGACTGTAACAAATGGAATTGTCAAGCAGGTGAGTACAAGCTGTTAAACAGTAGTGCCAGGCTACCATGTAGGATGTTCCTTCAGATTGAAATCACCAGCAAAAAAAGATGTCTAGGAGATTGTATCAGTGATGCTTTTTGGTGAAGAATGAGATTGCAGAGTCAGTAATTAGTCCAAAAGACACAACACCCCCCGCCCCCAGGAGCCCTTGAAAACAAAATTTTCCCTTGTCTTGCACACATGGCAGCTGAGCCTGCCATGAGATGCATGAAGGTGGCTGCCTGAGATCTGCTAGCCTGCTTTTGCTAGCATCAAACACTTTCTTGGTAGATTTCCTTCAGTCAGGATACTAACCACAGCTAGCAGTGATACAGTCTGTCTCATCAACTACTTGCTAGGATTTTTTCCTTACGAGTGCAATATGGTGAGATGCTGGGATAAGAACCCCCCATTTTCATTTCCAGATTCAGTGCCAGACAGACTAGTTTCTGATAAAGTTGATTCAGCGCTCATACGGGACAAGCCATTTCAGGAGACAGTGCCAAGTGAGAAGAGGGCAATGGAGGAGAAGAGGAGAATTGTCAGGAGCCCTCAGCATGTGCCTGATACATCCGTCGATGATATTGGCATTCCACTGAGGGTAAGACAACGCAAAACGTGGGCCAGATTCTGCCTACCTTGGGACTCAGGATGTTCATTAGACCTCCAGAGACTGCAGAGATTAAAGGGAAGATAGAATTCTAGGTCCAGTGTATTTTATTATGAATTCTTCCCTTTGCTATCAGTGATCTGGTTCAGCTGCCACAGGAGGAAAAATTTAAAAATTAATATCTCTTTTCATCATATTTGAGAATACTGTTTACTGTTCTGCTGTTTCATTCACACTTGGCAGCTAAGGGAGAGCTTTGTCTCATTTTAGACATCTTAAAGGCAAGTATCTCTTTTATGCATGTTTAAGTTCATTCAGTACCGAGGGGAAATTATGAAAAGAATTGTTAACCTGTTACAACTGGTGTCTGGAATGACTTCAGCACTAGATGTTTCTAACTGGCCATTGAATACTTAGGAAATTGATATGTATGACTGAAATAGGCAAGGTGTCTACTTTTAGATGTCAAATCAGATTAATATGGAAAACCTTCCACACAATCTACAGTTCTACACAGGTTACAAACTACCCCTGTAAAGCTTGTACGTTATTAGCAACTTGAGTGAAGCTTGTGAGGTTATATACCTAAGTGAAATCATTCACGTTTCAAAGTATAGATTTCATATAGCCTTGATTTTTTAGATAGTCAGTGATACCAAATGAAATAGGAAGCAGATTATAAACCTCTTTCATTGCTGGAAGATTCGTAAGAAGTTTGAAAGGCTGGTAGAGTACATGGTTGTGATTATGTGTGTATTTATTTTTCCAACAGAATACAGACAGATCAAAGGACTGGTACAAGACAATGTTCAAACAGATCCACAAGCTAAATAGAGGTACTGTAACACAGATGTTAATTTACTCTAAAAGACCACCTTGATAACATCTTTGTTTCATTCATGTGAAGAATTGTACTGGTTGTTACATAACAGTGGTTTATGTTAACTAGTGTTTGCTCTGCACCACAGAACTCAACCAATATATTTGAAATCTCTGAAGTCAAAGGTGAGAGAACAGTGAAGTCGGAAAGAAGGTCTGAGTTGTTCTGAAAGGTTAACTGCAGTACCCTTGTGAAATCAGGAGTACTATTTGAGATCAGAAAGCCGCTAAAAATTCCACACTTAGAGCAAATAGATCCCTGAACTCCAGTTATAGCAGCGAACCCCACCCCACCCACTTTTGAAGGATAGTGGGCTATCACTGAAATGGCTCTGTGCATAAGAGAAAACTTGTTACACTATAAAGCTTTAGTACCTGCATAATAAAGCTGGATATGAAGCTTACAGAAACGATATAAAGATTTCCATTGATTTTTGGTGAGTTCAAAATCGGAACTCTGCTTTTTTTCTAAACCTCAAATTTTCTCCGTTCGAAACCTAAAATTATGGCGAGCACTTGCAAACTTTGTAGTGGTGCACTCTCAGGGAATCCCCTGCTTTGGGGTACTTCTGTGCCTGGCTGCTGGTACATTCACATTCGTTCTTCTGTGTGAGAAATGGCTGCAGTAGCATTTGCAAAGTGAACCCTCTGAACAGCCTGACACCCAGGTAAATGCCATTCAGAACTGCGCTTATACAATAAAACACAGAGCATGCAAAACCAGAGCTGTATTTGCTGCTGCAGGTGCTGTCGTGATGAGCTTTATGCATATATAGATGCTGTGTTGCATTGGATGGAATGAGAAATAATTGAACTGTTTCCTAATCCCAGTGCTCCTAACAGAGGTTCTTCAGCTCAACCAGAGCCTGTGCTTCAGAAGGAGAATGAGTTCAGTCCTCTCGGCTTCCAGGGGCTCTTGCAAGGCCCAAACATGCAAGGCAGCAATGAGCAAAGAGACATCTAGGTTGTATCATGCTAGGATAGCAGCACGACAGGGACTGTTCTGCAGCTTGTATGGATTCTTGTCTCGCCCTCCTTCCCCTTTAAATCTGTCCTCTGTTCTTTTTTGCAAATCATGTGCCTCTCCTTAGACACTCCTGAAGAAAACCCCTATTGCCCTACCTACATATTTCCTGAACTTCCTGAAATCCAGCAAAAAACTGAAGGTACCAGAAGTTTAGCCAGAGTATTCTGTTGTCTTGTGCTTTGAGTTAACTGTACTATAGCACCCTAATAGTAACTGGATTCAGGTTCTAGATTTCAATTGCCCATGTGTTGCACTGGCAGGAATTCAGTTGTGCCAGTGTACCTTCTTGTGTGATGCATAAAATAACTAAATCTTTGCTAATCCATTAATCTTTTTTTTTTTTTTTTAAACCATGATGCCATTTACTCTAGTGTTATTAAAGTAGGCAATAAAATCATATGGTGATAGGAAATTGGGGGATGAAGCAGAACCTCCACTTCACTGTGGATAGTCTCAAAATCCACTGCTTTTTTCTGCTGCAGAAGACAATCCTTATTCTCCTACATACCAGTTTCCTGCGTCTACTCCTAGTCCTATCTCTGAAGGTAATAATAAAGGACCATATATATTTTTCTGCACAAATGCTGCCTTATCAATTTATTTTCTTCCTGGAGTTTTTTCTAGTTGCTGAGCATTACGCTGCCTCATAATGATTTGCTGCACTCTAAGCATTGCCTTGACTGTATGATGCCTTTTTGGCTTTGCAGTGCTCCTCTGGCTTTGTAACTACTATTTGACTAATGCTACAGACTTGGGGTTTGCTTGGTTTTATGTGCTTCTCGGTTTTATTTAGTCATGTGTGTGCAGTGATTATTTAACAGTTCCTAGAATGCTGACTTACATGTAAAAATATGGTTTAAATGAGATTTCTCCCACCCCCCTTTCAGATCAATACATTTCTTTAATTATTTACTCTGGTTTTGCATATTAACACAGTATTAGGGGCAGACCCAAAATGCCACTGAAGTCTATTGGTAAAAAAGGCTGCTTGCTTCAGTGGGTTTTGGATCGGTCCCTCAGTCTAGTTTTTAAAATAAATAAAACTTGGTAACATAGGTTCAGGGCTGGCCTTGGGTGCACTTGGCATATCTAGGCAAGAGCAGAGCTTGACTGTCTCATTAGCACATCTTGCACCTTGAAATAGCACTTACCTTATCCTCTTCATGTGCTCAGCAGATTGCTTTAAACTTCACATACAAACCAGACTCCTTTGCAGTCATGTTTCAGGGATGGTGAAACAGTACCTATTGCAGTGACAATCCTGTAACTGTGCGTATGCATGAAAATGCTTACATATGAGAAGCACACAGACATTTCCTGACTGGGAAATTGTTGTTGGTGACAGCCTTCTCGGCTTGGTGTTTCAGTATCACTTTAGATCCTGCAGTTTAGGAACTTGCCTACTTAGCCTGTGCCTCAAGCCAACCCTGGTGAAGCTATTAATTAACCATTTCGCTTGATGTTTATATTAAACACCTGGTGGGTACTGTGTAAGCAAACATACAATGTGGGTTCTAGCTGGGATGCTCAAAGAAGACTAGGACACGTAAGGTGTGTTTCACTGCCAAAATATATGTGGACTAGTGTAATACAGGTATGTAAAATGGTGAAACCTGTAGGTGAAAAGTCCTGTCTTGCGAATCATAATGCAGTGTACGTTATTTTCTATTGACAGAATGGTAAGTGGATATGGATGAGACAGAAACAAAGAACTTTAATAACTACTTGATAAAGGATTTTCACAGATATTAAATTTTCTTGTTTGTAACTATGTTTGAAAATGCATTTTGCTGCTGTCAGAACTAATATAGTTTGCAAAACCAAGGATGATAGTCTGTTAAGGTCTGGTTTCCTATAAACAACCCTAGTGCACTTATGGAAGTACATGTGAAAATAATTTGTTGGTTTAGGTAGGTGAACACTTGTTCCTTATTTCAAATACATTGGGAAATGTTTCTTTAATATCTGCTTGGAATCTGCCCTTGATAAGGAACCCAGACTATCTGATAATGTAGATGGGTTGTTTCATGTTTAGGAAACATTTCATGTTACAAAACATTTCAAAATTAAATAGTCAACTACAAAGTGTTTATACAGAGGTGGATTGAAGCCCCAATTTCATACAGTCAGTATGATTGATAAGCAGATTTTTGCTTTTGGATGCATAGGATCTCCTAGAAACATTAAGAGTTGGAGTATTGAAATGTAGAGATTTTGGACAACCCTTTAAAAGAATAAATCTGTAGATTCTGTAGGATCTATAGGGAAAAACAGCCTGTTCTCACTAAAGGAATCAGATTTTGAAGCTACAAATTGGTGATGCTCTGCTCCATTAAGGAGAATCCCACAGATAAAATGGAGCTCTGAGGGCCAGGAGATCTTGTTTAAATGCTCATCTGATTTACTCTTTATGAAGTAATTCCAGTTTTCTGTGTTTCAATATTCCCTGTTGTAAAATGGGAAGAAATATAGACACTCTTCTTTGTAACAAAATTTACCTGTTCTCCTTACTATTGTAGATATTAGAATATTAGCAATTGAAAATAGCACTTATCTGCAGTGAATTTTATCTCCTGTATGGTTTTCCTGTCTGAATGATGAGCTGTAATGAATATTGATATTTCTCTTCGAGTAAGTACATCAATTTTTCATTGTTCACCAACTCTAAATAATACTGAGAGGTGAATGGCTGTTTTAGGCATTTCCTCATATGTATTTGTAGGGCGAGTTTTGTGATCTACGAAGTATTTTGCTATCTGAATAAACCCATCTTATATATAGCAAAGCAAGTGAATTTTGTCAACAATTCCATGTAATAACATTAAATAAATATTTGTTTTCTGTCAATTAAATTTAAAATATGGAAATTGACCTGAAAATTGACTTTCACTATTTTTTAGAGTGAAGGTTATAATAAGCACACCAGAGTCAATAACCATCTGCTTGGAACTTAAACCTTCTAATTAATTCACCAACAGAACTCAGCAGAGAGGCTAAAAGTTAAGACTTCTTTGAGCTTTCCTGAAAGATGTGATTAAGCCTTGAGTGCAATTTCAGGTCAGTTGTGTTAGCCAGATTGGTTTTTCCAGCAGATGAGATTGGCTGTAGCAGTTGAGAGAAGAGCTGAAAATTGTTTCTGTCTGTCGATTAGCATCACTAAATTCTCATAACACTTTTTTAGTATGTTCTTCTCTGTCCTGGTTTTCAACTGGGATTGAGTTAATTTTCACCAGAAGCTGGGAAGGGACATGGCCAGCATAGCTGACCCAAACTAGCCAGAGGGATATTCATGCTCAGTACATAAAGGGAGGAGCTGGCCAGAGAGTGGGGATCACTGCTCAGAAATGGTGTGGGCATTGGGTTCTGGGCAGTGAGCAAAGTGCATTGTATATCACCCACTTCATATATTCTTTTATTAGTATTGTTGTTATTTTCCTCTTCCTTTGCTGTCCTAGGAAACTCTCCTTACCACAACCCATGAGTTTTACCTTTTTCTTCTGATTTTCCTCCCCCTCCCACTAGGTTGGGGAAGGAACGAGCAAGTAGCTCTGTGGTGCTTAGCTGTCAGCTGGGGAGCTGGGGCTAAAACATTTTCATATCTAGCTTTATTCTAGGTTCTGTTTTGTTTTTCAGTCTTTTTGTCTGTTACTTTTAGTGGTTTCTTTGCAGAGGTATTAGTAATACCTTTTCTCACAGTTGTCTTTGCAGTTGTTGCATTGTACATCCCTGCGAGTTTGAACTCTCAGCAGCAGAAAAGGGTGATGGGCCTGTGAGTCCAGTTTCCAGGTCTGGTCCCAACTCACTTTTCTACTACCTGCAGTTCATGGAGGATTTGTTCCAAAACCCATTGAAGATGGTGAAAAGGCACCCCTAGGTTTTTGGTTGAGTCACTCTCTCTGGCCATCACCTGTAGAGGTGGTGGGTGATAAAGCTGCCATCCTGCCACAGTCTTTTTGGACACATCTGCCTTGCACACTACAGTAGTGTTACCTTTGACTAAGGCAGTATGGGGTTCCACAGCACAAGGCAGCAGTTGTGTCCTGGGAATGACATTGCTGTGCTGATGCAGTGCAACACTTTGATGCTTAGAGAGGAAGTTGTTCAGGCTGGGGGCCGTACCACACCACTCAGTTACACTGATGTCGCTGCTAGCTCTTTCAGAGCTGCTTGAATGTGTCTCTAGCATTCTATAGGCATACCTTTCATATTTATAGGTAAGGTCTACAGAACAAGGACAATCTCTTAGCACAAGTATACATGTGTGTGTCATGTCAGGAACATTATCTCCACTTAAAAGATAATCTGAGGCATGATCTGAATATACTTCAACTTGGTGTGCAAGTTAGTACAAGGAAGATGTCGCAGTGATTATCAAAAATGATTGAGAGCAGGACTCCTCAGCTCTATTGCTGTGTCTAGGACCTAATGAGTTATTTTAGGCAGGTACTACAGCTTTTAGATCCTCAACTTCTCTCTCAGCTTTTGATAAAGTGGATCTAATAACCCTTGCTATAGAGGAGTTTTGTGATAAAAAGTGATTGTTTTCTAATGTGCTTTGAGAGCCTGGAGAAAGGTATTAGTGTGAGTGGTACATTAATATTTATATCTAATCTAGGAATTATTTTTTAATGCAATTTTCCTTTTTAGGATTCTCTCCGTGTGGTAAGTATCGGGTGTATTACCCAGATTATGGCCAGTGTGTTGGTAGGAGAAATGAAAAGGGTCTCTGATGCTGCTTCTTCAGGGCTTTTTCACCTCATTTGCAAAATACTTTTGTTTTTCAGATGAAGATTCTGATTCATACTCTCCTCGCTATTCCTATTCTGAGGACAGTAAGTAATTCACATTTCTTGTGTAAACTGTCAAACAGAAAGAGCATGTAAAGCATGCATTTACTTGCCTCCTATCTAGTTCACCAATATTCCTATATTTGACTTATCCTACAGGCAGAAACCAGCTTTCAGTTCCCCGGTCCAAGAGTGAGATGGACAATATTGATTCAGAGAAGGTTGTTAAGAGGTCTGCCACTTTGCCGCTGCCAAACCGTACTTCATCACTGAAATCAAGCCCAGAAAGGTGACCTGAACTGAGAAATATTTGGATCAGTACTGGAAGAATCTTTGAAAGCTGTGAATGGGAAGGGAACAAATGTGGAAGCTTTAAGTTGGCGACCCCAGTTAAGGTTTTTTGGAGAAGTAGATGTGTAGTTTTGACTCTGACTCTTCTACTAGGCAGCAGTGAACTTCTTCACTGTCACAGGCCTGTCCCAGACTTTGTCTTTTTTAACCAGGCATCAGGCAGTCTGCTGCATAGTTTTCAGGCTGGATGAGGAGCGTTTCCCTGTGTCATGCCTATACAGTGCACGCCACAGAGGCACAGTGGAAAGTCTTGGCTGGGTGTGACACTGTAAAGGCACCTCAGAATACAAGCAAACAGCAATTATTGTGGAGAGGCAAAATTTTTATTTATGTTGAGCTTTGATAAATTTTGTTACATTTTCCACCTCTGAGAGGTCCCACCAATATGAAGTGTACTGGAAGTAAATTCTAGTTAGTGATGTCATTATGGAGCTTTCAAGATGATTCCCCCCTGTTTTCTTGCTTTGTTTATTACCGTATATTTTAAACCTCTTTGTAACAGTAATGAACATGTTTACCAAGTTAAGGGAAAGCAGAGTGAGCAATGTTTATGTCCTGCTGCATTCTCCCAGCTCTTGAACTGCTCTTCTCTCCTACACCAACTTCCACACATTCTTAATGTTTTAAACTTGCTGCCTTAAATGAGTAATGCCATAATTTGAGACTGCTAATTCAGTAAGCATTTCAGACCACCGGATCAGGACACAAAGTTTGCTAATAGACTGTGTGTTCCTTGCACAGCAATTGAAGGCATAGTACACTGGCCCTCCGAGAAAACTCTTGCAAGATAGCAAAGGGATTACAATAATTAGTGCTTCCTATTATCTAGTGACAGAAGAGTGTTTCACTAGAGAAAAGTTTCTAGGGGGTTGAAATCTTAAGCGATCAAGTTTATTCTAGACAGCAAGATCAACGCTGTTGAAATTGGTACACTGCTTGTAGGCCATTTTGGCTCTCATCTTGCCTTACTTTAGGAAAAAAAATTTAAAATTTAAATTTGTCTCCCCTAAGCCAGTAAAAAGACTTTGGGCAACACAATGCATTGTCCCATCCTAAACAATGTCAGTAGGGTAACTGAGAGGAAACAGAGAGCAGCAGTTTTGTTTAGATGCCTCACTTTGGTGAACGCTAGGTGAGATCTATCCACATACAAAATGGCACATCAAAGGGAACATACCAAGAGCAAGATTGGAATCAGTTTGGCAGCTTAAATGGCCTTATTCTGGGGCTTCTTCAGGGGCTTTGGATATTCTGCATTGCGTGTTTGAATATATTACTTTTCAGAGGAGTTGTACATGGTAGGATATGGACCCTGAATGCTTTGTGATTGCTGTTGTCTAAACTGTGCCAATGTGGACACTGTACAAAATTACAGTGGTTTGGATAGTCAATGGACTGTTTTAGCCATCTTTAGATATACCAATCTGAGATTATTTGTTCATGTCTCTGGAAGAAAGACTCTTGGACCCCCGAGGACCCCATAGTACCCCAGAATCCAGAGCAGTAGTAATCAAGTGACGTGACTAAAATGAAGAAATTCAGCAAAAGATATTTAAACTGAGTTCTGCTCAAAGTTTGGACATGTTCATATTTGCGAGCTTCATTGAAGCCCATTACTAACTTATTTCCAATCAAGAAGGATATGGAGATCTGGAAGTTGATTGAAAGTACTTGAAAGAACCCCTCTTCCCTTGCTGCTCCAGTGGTTTCCACAGCTGAGCTGTGTCATCTCTGCCTGCTAAAGATAAATATATGCCCAGAGCCCTGTCTGAACTGTTCCTCTTGCAGCAGATTCCTTTCCTAGATTAGAAAAAGTACCCTGATTAAACCAGGATTAACAGGGAAAGGCGCCTGTTGAAAGGAAGTGCTTGTCTCCATAGAAACCACAGTGTTTTGGGTTAATTGATCTTTCTTTCCTCAGGACTGACTGGGAACCTCCAGACAAAAAGGTGGACACCAGAAAATACCGTGCAGAGCCCAGGAGCATTTATGACTATCAGCCAGGAAAGTCCTCGGTTTTGAACAATGAGAAGATGGTAATGTTTGTTTTATCCTAGTTGGTGGCTTTATCCTGTGATTGTAATATACTCCCCAAGTGCTTGTCCAGTTCCACCCTGATAGGATTCCTTATGCTTACGTTGCAGTGCTCGTGTGATGCATTTCCTATATATATTGTTTTGCATAACTT
Source organism: Porphyrio hochstetteri (assembly GCA_020800305.1). Lineage (NCBI taxonomy): Eukaryota > Metazoa > Chordata > Aves > Gruiformes > Rallidae > Porphyrio > Porphyrio hochstetteri. Next base: position 18,400,479 of record CM036911.1, read on the forward strand.
CCTAACATTTTTGTTCTCTATAAAGCAAGATCCAGGGGGATTGAGAGGCTTCTTTCCTTTTGGACATGTTGTTTTCTGTGTTAAGTATGGATCACTAACCCTAGTTTTTAATCCACGTTTGACACTGTGACCTGTTCAGCAGCTGTTTTGCCAGCTGTACTTTCTCTAGGGCACGGCATTAGTTGATGCAGGAGAGCTGAAGGCATTATGCAACAAAGCAGGTTCTGTTTTCTGGTCCTCTGATCCTTTAAACACCAAGTCACTAATTTTTAGAGTGCCTGTAATGTGTCTCAGGGGATGACTGAGGTGCATGTTCTTTGGGCTGCTCTTTTCCTCAGCTGGATCTCACTTCACTGGCAGGGGAAGCAGATCTGACTGTGAGCTGGTTCTCCAGCTAAAATGGTGGGTAACCTGGACTATTAAGTGAGCTGTTACTAGTTTCAGTTTGAATTAGTCAGTAATGCTGTGAATTGTGACAGCTAAGGGATGCACAGAAGCTTGGCTGAGAACACTTAGCAAAGGGGCAGGGCAGAGAGGTTGTGCTAACCTCATTAGCCAGTTCTGCATAAATCACCACAGCTCACTTAAGGTGTCCTTCAGTGGTACAAGTGTGACATTAAGTGCTAGAAAATACTGAAGAAGGTTATTATTTAACAGCCAGTTTGGTACATAAAGATGTGATTGTTCTATATAGACACTAGTTTGAAGTCAACTGCAAGTGCGTGTTCAGTTCCAAATGTGAACTGGACTCCCATGTTCTAACAACTCAGACATTGATCCATGTGTGGAGTAGGTAAAGGAATGGTCCTGAAAAAACCAAGTATTTTACACTGAAGCAGAAGAGTGAACAGCAATTTAAATCAATACAAATGGAAGAATCAAGTCTGATCTGGTACCTGATATTTCTCCATAGTATTTTGGGGGGCATTTTTTTTCCTTCCAAGTACAATCACGGTCCATCACTTTTTGAAGATCCTACAACCAACTTCTTTTCACACTCCTATTCCTTTACTGACCTGTTGCTCCTGATAGGGGTGTGATCCTAATGCCTATTGAAATGGGTGATGGATGGCTCCCTCTTGATCCTACTGGGTGTTGGCTCAGCCCACTAGAGAAGTGCCAGTGAGGAGTGGTTTGAACATGGTATGACAACTCCATTCCTGCACTCCATCCTGAAGCAAGGTTTCTCCTGACCTCAGTGGCAATTTTGTGTCATGGTAAACAGTTAAGATTGAACTGTTCAACAAAAGGCCTGCCACATCTGTGTACTTGAGTCTTTGCAAAAGGTCTGACATGACCAGTGGCACTGTTTACATGTTCAAACTTCTTCAGATACTTAATTGTGCTGTTGAATCAAAGTCTAAAAGCCACAAACAGGACCATAAACAGCATAAATGAGAAAAATTGTAGAGATTGTCATCAAAGACAAGAAGAATGTGATAGCTTCCAGTGTTATTTTTGAGCTTTAATTTCAAGATAGAGATCACAGAAGAAAAAAGGTCTTGAAATAGTGCCTTCATGGTCTCCATCAGTCTCATTGAATGTAGCAGCATTGCAGTGGTTAGCAGCTACATCTTCCAAGGAGGCTGCAGGACACTTGTGGATATGTCCTGGTAACCACACCCAGATATATGACTATCAGAAACCAAATCCAAAACTATTTCAGAGAAAGGAAGAGCCTTCCATCAATGTCAGTGGGCTTTTTGTTTTATGTAAAGGCAGCTGTGTAACAAGATGAGTGCTGTTAGAGCACAAGAAAAACATGGAGGCATTTGCTTCTATTTTGCCTTTAAGAAACAGCCAAATCTTCCTCCAGGCCATCGGAGATCAAACATGATGTAACCATTTATCTTTCAGATTGAAGCATTTCCCCTCTTTCAGCATCAATCCTGAGCTCCTGTCCTAGAGGGTGTTTTTGTGATGCCTAATGACTGTGGTAGAGTCTGGACCATCTAGCTTTGTTGGGAATTACTCCCCTGCCTCAGTAACCCCATCTGAGGATGATTTGCTTTGGGACACTTTGTGTGGGCCATCTGTGTGTGGCTCATTGCTTGTTGGGATGGAGCACTTGGGATCATGCTGGCATATCAGACATATGTATTTATATTTTTAATACACTGAGATCCATTCTGTCCAAGGCTAGGTATACTGAAATGCAAGAGTTAGCTAGATGTCTTTTGGTGAGTGTCACGTTACAACTCTCAGCAATGGACTTCATGCTCCTATCTCACCTGTAGTGTTAAACAGCTACAACTGTTTCAACTTTTTTTGCTTCCTTAAAACAGATTGTATGAACAAAAGGGAATTTTCTTTTCAACTGTACTGTTTTCTGTCCTGTCTGATTATCTTTTGTTGTAGTTTTGTCTGATTCTCTAACATTTATTTGTGAAGAAACAAGTAATATTGTCTCTCTGTCCATCCCTTCAGAGGTCTTTCAGGAATGCGCTTTCTCTGACTTGTGTCTCCTTTGATTCAGAAGACCACTTTTCACTCTGTTTGCAGTGTACAGAACAGGGTTTCTCACATATTCATGTGCTGTTAAAGATGCAGTATTTGATTCAGGTCTCACTGAATCTCCCTTCTAATCAAATGAAGATCTAAAAAGAGAAATTAAGTACATGCAGCATTGAACTTGGTGGAAAGTCGTGACAGTAGGACTGAGGGACTGGTTGAATCCTATTGAGCCTCCTTGTGACTCTGGACAAGCTGCATAACCTCTCCCTGTGTGGGGTCACCTGATCTGTAAATGCAATTCATTCATATTGCTCACAGTGATGCCATTAGGCTTAACCAATGTTTGCAAAGCAGTTCATGGCCTTTGTGAGAGAGGTGCTATAGAAATTCCAAATTACAAGGCTAAATATCTACATTTTACAATGGAAGCCATGGGATCTGCATCTCTAACAGTCCCTTTCCGTGTATTCTTTGCATAATGTTATCCTTCTCTTTCTTCCATTCCCCTATCACCAACTCCTTTAGACTCGGGATATAAGCCCAGAAGAGATAGATTTAAAGAATGAACCTTGGTATAAATTCTTTTCGGAATTGGAGTTTGGGAAACCGGTAAGTTTGATAGTTGCAATGACCACTGAAGTCAACCTACGCTTTTTTCCTTTTTTTTTTTTTTTTTGTTTTTTAATTGAATGATTGCCACATCTCTTTGTTAGGTCCTAAATCTGGAAGAGCTGCCTTACTCATTTAAAAATGTGATTGTTCAAAACATCATCCCAACGCTGACGTAAAGCAGCTGTTCTCTGCCCACTTTAAGTACTTTGAAGCCATTTACAAACATTCCCCACCTTCCAGCCATATGTATCAACAAGGCAATATTTTCTCACACACCATAGTTCAAACTGCATTTTTGTTGTTAATGTTAGAAGTAATGCCCTGTTCTCATTATTGAAAGTCCTTATTCAAAGCCCTTATTCTTTCTCTGTCCAACAAGATCTACAAAGTCTGAAAGGTAGCTTTAAGTCAAGGAGAATCACTCCATTTATTCCTAGCCTTGACTTGTAAACTGTAGGTCAGTAATTTCCAGCAATCCATAAACAGATCATGATCCTGTTTCCTGCTCATTTCCTTATGCGTGTCCCTGCCCGTTGTCTAAATGGGGTGCATCAGTCTGTGTTGAATAGCCCTTGCCATTCCCTGAAACCAAAGGAGTCTGACAACAGTGTGCTTTCTTTTCAAATGGAACTGTGTTGCTATGTGTGTTGGGCGGGGGAGGGAAAAAAAAAAGCAAGCAGCCTTTATTTCCCATACTGGAAAAAGATGAAGCAAAGCTTAATTATTCAGTAGGACAAAAAGGGCATTTTGATGGAGGGAATACATCAGTGGTTATGGCTGCTGGAAAAAATGTGACTTTAAAGCAGTTTGTGGCCTGTTTTTTACTGATTAAACACTATTAATTTCATTATTAAATACTGCTTAGTAAGCTACTCCTGTTGTACCAGAGGGTCAGTATCAGCCTCTCCTGTCTATTCAGCTATAGTGGTTGATCTCCTTTCTCCTCAAGGTCAGTTGCCCATGCACACCCCTTTTGAGTGCTGCTGAGATTTCCCTGCATGTGTGAAAGCCAGAAAGATGTTTCAAGGTTCAATACTAGCTTCAAAGGCAACTGCACATGGACACCAGAGAGCAGGTTTTTTCTAAATCTAGTCTCTGGTCTCAGAGAAGTGAAAAAACTCCTCTGCACAGACTAGCTGCCTGAGGGTGGATGCCCAGTCTGATCACATCATAGAAATAGTGTAAGTTTTGCTGCAAAACAAACACGCACAATTGCTGGGTAGTCTAATCTGTCATAGAAACCTGTGTTTTATAGCCCTGGATCTTCCATTCTAAACTAACGAAGGAGCTTCAACAGTGTTTGACATGAGACCCCCTAACTTTTAGGCAGAAGTCAGGTAAATCCTGCCTCACTGAGGCTTTTAAGTGATGTCAGTATAAGGATTTAACCCTTCACAAGTTGTTGTGGTTTAAGATTTTCACAAAGCTAGAAGAAACCCACTTCTCTTTGCTGCCATGTAATATATGCTCTTGCAATAAATTAAGGTTTGTCACCTCTGTGATCCTTTGAATTAGTGTAAAGTAATGGAAAACATGTCAGAGAAAGGAGAACATTTATGCCCTTGGGCAGTTCTAGGAGTGAGGGTATATCTGTTCCTTAGAAGTGTACATTTGTGCTCTTAGTGCTTTTAGGCATGCAGCCTTGGCCTTACTTCAGAAGGGACTGTACCAGCGATCGAGCATCTGTTCTGGTAACAGGTTCCTCGCCTTGCTCAGGTCACTGCTCTTAAGGGCTGCTTTTCTTACAGCTTGCCTTGAAATGATATCCCATGTCAACATGCCACAGCTTGAAAGCTGTGCAACAGTGCTCCCTGATCAGCTGTGCCAGCCCCGAATCTGGTACGTGGTACGTAGTACTTTGGCATCAGGTGCTTGAACCGAGGATGCCTTCTCAGACTCATAGCTAGCAAAGCTCCCTCTGAGCTTCATCACTACAGCAAAAAGAGCATGCTCTTTGTAGCTTTGCTCACTGGCCATTAGAGGACCAGATTTTTATAGCCAACTAGTGACTAAGCTAGTGACTGATGTTTACTAGCGCCTGGGATTTGCAGAAAGGCTCTGTTTGTCCCAGCTTTTTTCAGCACTGGAGATAATGTGCACTTCTATAGGCATGATTTCCCTTAGCTTTCTGACTTTATTTGCAACTCTGTGACGTGGGCAGGAGGCACCCTTGGTAAAAGGGAGTACAGGATTCTTGTGAGCCTGTGGGTGTTGCTCTCCAAAGACACCAGAATGACCCAAGATGGGGCTTTCCCCATTGAGGAATACACATGTGCTTTCCTAGGGTAGCTCAAGTGACATTTTGCTGGACCAGCATCCCAGATGCATTTCTGGGCAGCTCTGTGAATAGGTCCATGCCCTGCAGACAGGTAGATCAGTCTCTACAGCATGGATGCTTTTTTAGTGTGTTGCTGAGACCGTGCCTCTTTCCTCCTGACCCATGACTCCACAAAACTTGACTTTTGGTCAATCTAGAGTTCTATTGTCTTCCACTGTGATTGAGGGAACACACGCATGTGGGGACTTTCTCCCAGCCCTTCCTGAGACAATAAACTCCTTGCTATAAAAGGAGAAGCTGGGAGCTGGAAAAAGGGGCACATGCCACATTACCTCCTTCCCTCCCGTTCCTCTCTCCAAATCTCAAACTGAAATCTTTGCAACACTGTCTACCCCTTTGCAGCTGCTGATCTGATGGATAAGAAATAAGTGTTTGGTGTTTGCATCCACACAGTGTCTGTGTTAATGTAAAGTGGGACAGATTCCAGCTACAAATCCTGGCAGTCTTGAAAGGAATTTGAACCAAGACCCAAGTGGCTTAGCTTTGATAGACTGACACTCAGAGGTTCCCTATCAGTGACTCAGAAGCACTTAATCTAGTCACAGAAGTCAGTACGGACACTTAGGATGATGCTAAGCATGGTTATTTTTGTTTGGAGATGGAGCACACGTATTCTGATTTCATGAAGAATAAAGTCTCTTTGAGCCTATCAGTGAGAGGTGCATATCTGGTGAAATGAGGATATTAGCATGGCATTATTTGGATAGGAGTGTCAGCACAAAGGTCCTTCACTTTGAATAATCCTCCCTGATATTTACATGTGCATCCTAACAGAAAACTCCTATTTTGAAATTGGTGCCTTCACCTATAGGATGGATTTTAAGTAACTAGTTCCCAAACTTCCATGTGTCCCATGGTCTCCACCAAAACCCCCCATAAACAACCCCCAAAATAGTGAAATAAAAAATAACTCTGCATTCTCATTGCCCCACAATGCCACCACTGGAAATTCAGCCATTTGTTCACATGGTATGTATTCATAGTCTGGTGGGGGTGGGAAAGATTCTCCCTTTTCCTTATCAAAGGCCCTTGTTTTATCCTTTCCTTTTGAAAAGAAGAATGAGCAAAACAAATGCTTTTTATGACTGTGTGTTTTTTTTCCACATTTTATTTTGGGTTTGTGTTAAGAATGCTTTAACCACCAGCTGTGGGCTCCCTCTAGAGAGTCCAAAATCTGTTAGAGCACCTTGCAAAAATAAAAATTCCCTCAAACACTACTGAAAAGAGCCCTTCCCAGACTGCATGTGTGCTCCCTTTTGCCTCCCATGATCTCCTGGTATTTGTGCTATAGTGGATTTATCCCTCTTTCTATCTCTCCTTCTCTGTTGTGGTTTGTTGGTTTTTTTTCTTGATTTCTTTTCAGTGTTGATGCAAATCCCCTATTGTATCCCCCCTCTGTTCTAATCCAGTTTCCATATTCTCTGTGATGTCTTTCCTTATCTTCATTTCCTCATTTCCTTCCTCTGCTTTCCATCAGCCTCCAAAAAAGATTTGGGATTATACTCCTGGAGATTGCTCTATCCTTACTAGAGAGGATAGAAAGGTAATTGTGTCTCACGTACGTTGTACTACAGCATCTAGCGCGTATGTATGTGTGTATGTGGTTTTCTTCTTCTTTTTTTTCTTTTTTTTGTAGCATTGCTTGGGTTTTGTGTGCTTGTAACTGATTTTTTTTTTTTTTTAATTGGGCTTGAGCTCATTAGCCTAACAATTAAGTAGCTAGTAAATTGATTTAACAAACAATTCTTAAAGCATAATTAGCCATAATTTAGAGTGGTGGTTTTGCTATCCTGACTTGCAATGATAATTATACTAACAGCATATTGCATACTATTACAGTATCTTTTTTTTTTTTTTTTACAGGTGGGTTTTATAACTTTATGGTTTGTAGAATTAGATTCAAGCAGGCCTGTGCATCTCTTAATTTTGAATGTTAAATGCCTAAAACTATTTCCTCCGTAATGATTGAAACGTGATTAATTACTAGTGAATTTCTGTGTATTGTCCATGCCATCTTTGTCTTTTTTCGATTAAAAAGGCTCACCTTTTTTTTTTTTCAAAAATTAACATTCCTTTGGTTTCCCCTAACCCTAAGCATTATTTTCCCATTCTTCTTCTCCTTCTTTAACCAGACTGATCTAGAAAAAGACCTTTACCTCTACCAGACTGAGTTAGAGGCAGATTTAGAAAAAATGGAGAAGCTTTATAAAGCGCCACATAAAAAGCCACAGAAGGTATTTCCTATTCTTTTCATGCTGCCAATCCCTGTTTCCAAACTCTCTGCTCTAATCTATTCACTGCTGGATGATTATTAAATGAGGTTGGGATGAATAATGGTTCTGACCGTTCCGACTGCATGGCTTGCTGCGTCGCTGTCAGGAATAATAGAATGTGATGCTGAGAATCCGGCTTGAAATCCATTTCAGATACAGTGATTTCCTCTCTCCCCGCTCCCTTTCAGCTGCCCCCCATTCCCGTCCCCCTTTAGGGTTTTGAGTTCAGTGTCTGCAAAAACCCCTCTCTGTTTTTCACATGAATAGGCAGCAGCAATCAGCTTAAAATTCTTGGTTGGCGTCACGTCATCATCTCGTGCCTTTCAAGCGTGTTGCCATCTACCCTCCCTTCATACAAGCCCTGCTCTCTGCTAGGAGCTCATGTCGACCCAAGATTTGGATATTCCCAAGAGATTTTACACAATTTTCCTTATGCTGCACCTTGCCATGTCCTTCTAGGGCAGGTCAGCTGCTGCTGCTGTTTCGAGGGTCTGCAGGACCTGAACCATGAGATGATAGATTAATTTGGTAACGCCATTTTTTCCATTATTTTTCTGTTGTTGATTTTTCGAAGCTGCGGCATTTCATCAGGACTTCTAAAAGCTGCTTCTTCAAACCCAAGATTTCCTTTTTCTTCTTACGTAGGAATACTCAGATAGATGAGGGGACTCTAAATAGAGCATCTATTCTAAAATTGCCTTCGGGTTTTTAAATGATGAGGAAGTGATAGATGGATTTAAAGCAAGCGGATAAGAACTGGCTTTTGCTATTGAACCTGTGCAGCTGGCATTGCTTCTCTTAAGCAAGGAAACTGAACTGAAACATTGCTTTTTCTTGTTAGTGCTTTTTTCTTTTTTTCTTTTTTTGAACGCTGAGGAATGTATTTTGCTGCAGAAATGTAATATACCTTTAAAGCAAAGGCGGGCAGTGACCGGTTGGGGAAAAAGCTTGGGGAAATAATTATGAGCATGTGTCTCCTGGTCATGGCCCAGCTGGTTATCTCTTCTTGCTTTTGGCTTTATTCACAATGACTCATTTGCAGACAAAAGAATAGGCTCTGCTGCGAAATCAGCTGTGCTAAAAACCTGTCACTGCCCTGAAGGAACTCAGGAAAATTGTCGCTTTTCTGCAAAGACATTGACAGCTTAAATTGCATTTAGACTTAAACCTCAATGTCTCCTAAAGGCTAATATTCAAGGAATAGATGGAAAATTACTGAAGCAAGACTTTTTATTTCTCTTTATGTGTAAGTGTGTATCAATGACTCCTTTGTTTGGCATTTTGCAGAATACAGCAGGTGCTACTCCTCTGGAAACTTCCACAGACCATTCTTCCTAGTAAGTTTTCCGATTGCTTTTTGATGTCTCTTTTACAATCTGAGGGCACATAGAGGAGAGGGGTTTGGGTGTGGGTTTGGAAGTGGGTTGGCTTTATTTTTTGGTCATGGATATAGACAAATGCATGTACCATGAGAATTACACACATACTTTAGATGAGTCCAGGTACAGTACCTGCTCTTTGATCTTGAGTGAATCTTGAAGTGATTACATGAGTGATTGCGTTGTCTGGATAAGAACCGCTGCTTGCGCTAGGCAGTGATTTTAAAAACCAAACAAACAGGCCTTTAACTCCATTTTGATGAAGTTTACAAATTGACAGTAACTTCATGCAAGTAACTTTATTGGGTAGAATAAACAACATTTGTTCCTGTAACACGTGTGGTGGATTGGCTGTTATGTGCAGCAGATCAAAAGGGTGCTGTCAATGTAAGGCAATAATTTTCCAGCTTCTAGGAAGGGAGCAGTAACCATATTTCTCAAAGATCTTATGTGGCGCTGCTTTTCCAGAGGAATATATAAGGAACTCTGTCTAAATGAGTTGTACATGGGGCTGGTTTGTTATGAAAAAAGAACACACCAAAAACATCCAGAGCAAGATGTTGAGCTGTGTTGTTCCTTGAGACTTGCTGAGTTACCTGAGCCGTGGACCCAGCTCCTACTGCAAACCTGCTGCTCTTTGTAATTGGACTGAATGCTTACCATTGTCCATAGGCACAGTGATCCCCTCTGTGTGGATGGTGTGTTCGGGAAAGGCATGTTCCTCTCCAGACACCCATTAATATCACATGTGTTCCCCACCCCTCTGGAGCTGCCTTAGTGGCAAGAAGCACAGGAGACCTCTCAGTCGCCTCCTGCCTGTGTTCAGTCTCACATGCTGCTCTATTTTGTTGGTTGCTCCTATGACTGACTCATTTTGCTAGGGAGAGAACAATACAATAAATGGAAACCTCAGAGATTAGCACAGATAGCTTGTGTTTGCCAAAGACTGGTAAGGTTTCTGCCCGCAGCAGAGCTGTCTGTACCCTTTCTGAGGCCCCCCAGAGCATGCAGGAGTGCCAGCGTCTGAGCCAGTGGAGGCGAAGCAGCCTGGGTAGGCTGGGAATGGGACACATCAGCAAAGCTCAGTGGGAGTCACACGTTCTTCCCTGAATTTACAGAGCAGGGAGAAAAGATACCTGGAATTTTATTGCCTTTATTTCAGTGTTGCTCTTCTCTCTGTTCACCTGATTCTGATCTTGCAGACTGCTTGCTGGCCCCTAAATAAAGGAGCAAACGGTAAAAGGACTCTGCCAAATGCCTCCTCTCTCTCCCCCAGGTGTGGGAGATTATTTTAACCCTGTGCTAAAAGATAAAACGCTTTTACATCCCAGATTAGGATCCCTAGGGCAGTCGTCATTCCCTGCAGCAACTGGCAATGCTTTCTTAAGAACCTGACAAAGAGAGGCAACTGGGATTACCCCTGTAAAACACAACAGCTCTGTAGCTATGGGTCTAAACAGAGCATTTTCTAGGTTGAAAATGTGACAGTGTTCCCTTTCTCTTTTGTGGTGCTTTTCATGAGCTTTTACCCTGGAAAATAATTTATAGGTCAGCATATGACCTGATATTCCTTGTCCGGAAACTAAAATCTTCTTTGTGATCCAGACATTGTGTAATTCCTCCTCCATAGCCAGTCCTCTGATGTGTTTGAAAGCTTTCTCTTTACCCCATAAGTACAGCATCTATCCAAAATAAAGAGATGCATGTACAGATTTATGCACAACAAGCGGCTGTAACCACAAGCATTTCCACACTCATATAAACTTGAATCACTCCTGGATATCAGGATGTAAACCAGCTTTTAAAATGTTTCCATAAATTGGCAAATGCTCTGTTTTTTTATTTTTTCAAACTTTCCAGCAGTCATGCTTTGGCCCCAGAATAGCTTTGTGTGAGACTGCATCTTATTCTGAAGAGCCTGGATGAACACAAGAACTAGTATCAGATGATCTTAGCTTTTAGGAAGACATTGTCTACCCAATTGTCTTGTGTACCTGGAAAGGCCATTTATACCGTGGCATTGTCAGCTTTTTTTTTAAAGAGGAAACAGTGAAATCTAGAAATCAGATGCGAGGGCATACTTGTGTTTAGATTCATGGCTGAGGAAAGGGATTTATTATAAATGTCCAGTCTTTAAAGGTGTAAGGAATTAAAATTATACTATTTTTAACAGCATTTTATTTTTATGTAATCATGGTGGACCTGTAGTCCAGGATTTTTTATTCCCTGTAGCTGAGCAGAACTGTGAGCATCTGGGAATTTCTTTGGCATTTAAAGCAGTAGTGTCTATAGCCTTGTACTATTGCTTCTCTGCATGGTCCCTCACTGATGGGCTTGAGGAATTGCTCTTGGACTCTTGAACTATGATACTGTTAACTGGGAGGCTGAACTGGCTGAGGTGAACTCTTGGGCAGCTGTGCTTTGTAAGCAGGGGATAGGCATGCCTGGTGTTTATGGTGAGAGGACTGGGAGCTGGTGGATATTTGTGCTACTTCCAGCTAACCAACAAATTTCTTTGTGTCTACAAAGAAATCATGCATCTGCTCTGTGACTCTGTTGTCTCATCTGTAAAATAAAGGAGTGTTTTCCTGCCACCTGTTTTCTGGGGGACTGAGCTGAGAGAGCTTCCTCAGATGGACAATGTTATGGTAATGCCAAACCTAGAACACAATCATTCACCACCAGTTCTTTATACAGTTTATTCTGGGTTCACAAGTGTGGTTTTCTCTTACTTTACTTGAAACTGTCAGCAAACAGAAATGACCCACTGGTGTGTCTCACCCTTTTTATTTGTTTCCTAGCTCCACATATTCACCTAACTACCATGCAGTGAAGAGAGAGTCAGAACCAGCACTGGGGGACCCCGCTGGCTTGGAGAATGAAAGGCAGATCTACAAGAGTGTGCTGGAAGGTGGAGATATCCCGTTCCAGGGGCTGAGTGGCCTCAAGCGACCTTCTAGCTCTGCTTCCACAAAAGGTAGGTGGTCAAGGCACTAACCTCTTCTCCATTTTGCACACACTGTCAAAAGCCAGGATACTGGGCAAATTGCTGCAGGGTTTAGAGTCCTATTCGAGCCAGTTGAGGTTCCCTGGGTCCTTCCTCTTTGTCATCCCCACTTTCCACCCTTGTTTCTAATCCCAGCCCACACTGGCCAGTATTTTTTACAACCCTTTTATCTGATCCAGGTTCCTCTTCCAGACAGGAACCAGCTCCCTCCATTCAGCACCTCAGCCACACCCCCACACCCTCATATTCTTTCTTAAGGCTGCTCAGGCTGGCCTTGCTATTCATCTGCTCCCACTGCCTTGCCCTGCTAGAGCCCTTCCCTGCCTTTTCTGCTCTCTCTGCTGCAGTATCTCAGCAGGCCACACCACATCTGCTGGCCTGGCTACCCTGGTGTAGCTGGCACCCTGTGCTCCACAGCCTCCTGCGTGCAAGGGGTGTGCAGAGAATGAATGCATGGGACACTGTGAAGCAGCAATGCCCTGCAGGCTCTGAGACAGAAAGGCAGCAGACACCAATGTGTATCCTCCCCATTCCTCCCCTGTTGTGGTGTCTAAGAAGATCAGGACAAGAAAGAGCCTGAATCCCATAAGGGAGCTGTACTGGGGAATGTATCTCTGAGCCAACTTCAACCTAAAAATGGCTTGGGGAGAGGACTGGGGAAGGAATGCATTTGGTTTCTGAGCTGCTTTCCCTAAAAATAGTACATCACATCAAAAAGGTCTTGCTCTGTCTCTGACTTCCAGCTGTTTTTCAGCATTATGTCAGGCCTGTAGGGGAGGGAGTCAAACTGGATCTGGAAAAAAAAAGTCTGTTTAAACAGTTATTGTTCCCCAAACTGAAATTGAACCTGAATGGATATTTTGACATTTGAATTTAAATTCAAATAGGAAACAGACCTAAAAAACCCCTGCAGTCTAAGCTGAACACAGACTGCATCTGACTTAAAAAAAAAAAAAATAAAAAAGATGTCCTGATCTGACTTTTTGATTTGTAAAGCAAACGTGGCCAGACCCGTTGTCTGAAGCACACTCAGCTTATTCCTAGTATGGGGAGTCTCTAAGCAGGCAGCTCTTGGGCAAGGCCAGTTGATGTGGCCTGCTTGTACTAACCCAGTCAGCTGCCAATTGTCTTCTCCCTCCCAGGAATAAAGTGCTTGGCAAGCACTGTGGTGAGACCATAGTAGGTGTGATTGCAGGCTTGGTATTAAGCCATTTTTACAATGCTAGTGCCTGTGCATTCTTACTGACACCCTGATCCTGCCCAGAGTTCAGCCACACTTTTCCATGGTGCTGCAGCTTCCCTGGAAGCTGATAATGCTCAGCAGCTCGGCACTTTTTAGGATGATACCTTCAAAGTGCTCAAGATCTGCTTCTCCCCAAGCCTCCCATTTTAGAAATGTTAGCAACACGTCCCCCGCTCCTGTAAGCACAGCTTGTTGTGCAGTTTCTTCCCGCTTTTCTTTGTGTTTTGGAGCTTTGTTTCTTTAAAGTGCATTTTATGAAATCCAAGCATGTTCTTTTTCCTTTCTTGATAGCTTTCTAGCACTTAAGCTAACAGGTTGTATTTATTTTATTCTGCATGCTTACCAGTGGATCGTAAAGGTGGGAATGCTCATATGACTGCACCCTCTTCAGTTAATAGCCGAACCTTTAACGCTAGTCATACCGGTATGTTAGGTCACACATGTAAGCATAAGAAGCCCTTATCAGCTGCAAAAGCCTGCATTACTGAAATCCTCCCTTCTAAATTCAAACCCAAACTGGCAGCTCCAGCTGCTCTTGTGCAGGACAAGAAGGGTATCTTGCTGTCTCATGAGAAAGCTCAAAGCTGCGAAAACCTTCGTAGCTCTATTGCCTTGTTTGATAATAAAAAAGCTTTCATGATAGATATAGGGGAAAGCATAGAAAACATGTTGATGAAGTCGAAGGAGGAATATGCCATCAAATGCGGCAGTACCATGAGCCTTCAGGAGTATGGCACCAACTCTAGAAAAGGCTACCTGTTCCCTGCCTCCAGGAAGAGTGGGATGGAGTTTACAATGCTGTATAAAGACATGCACCAGATCAACCGATCCAGGATCCATTTGGGCACAGTCTCCTCCTGCAGCGTGAGAGATATGGCATCTCAGTTTGAGAATGAAGCAAAGGACAAGATGGAGCACAGCCTTAGTCGAGAGGATTCAGAGCAGATCCCCAAACACACCGTTTCCTCCCGTATCAGTGCCTTTGAGCAACTGATCCAGAGATCCCGGTCAATGCCCTCGCTTGACTTTTCCACTGGACAAAACAAATTCACCACTTTTCTCCAGCCTAAAACTTGTCTGAGTTCTGCCTACTCTGCAGAGTTTCTTCTGGATTTACCAAAAGCACAGCAAGAAGACAAGGATGCAACCAGCTTGGCAGATAAATCCTCCCGCTCCTGCAGCAACGTGGAAGACACTGCTTCAGATGTTAGTGATGCCATCCCTATGGACACACTTTCAGCTTGCATGGACGAGCTAGATCTTCTTTCAAATGCATCCAACGACAGCGGCAGCAGCAGCAGCAACCTCAATGGGCCTCAGAAGCATAAAATCAACAGATGCAAAGGCGCGTGCCCAGCTTCCTACACCAGGTTCACTACCATCCGAAGGCATGAGCAGCAGCAGGCCTCCAGGAACCCTGATTCCAAAGGAGATGTCTATGGGGACAGACATATGCTCCCCAGAAACGTCTACCTAATGAGCCCACTTCCCTTCCGATTGAAAAAGCCCTTCCAACACAAGTCCTGCAGGACTCCACCCCCAGACTGCCTGGGAAGCCTGGCAGTGCCCAGCCCTGTGAACCCAGATGACCCCACACAGCTTCAGGGGAGCGTAGGAGACAAGAGTCACCAACTGTGCTCCAGAAGCAGGCCTCTAGCCCCCAGGCGCCTGTCTTCCTTTGACATTGTGGAGAGGCTTAGCTACTTCCCCACCATGGGATCTAGTCAAGATAGCTTCATGGGCCGGGCTGACACTCCTGACTCCTTAAACAATGGGAACCCTGTTCCATATGCCCTCTATCACAGCCTGGACACAAACAACAACCCGCAAAGTGAACTTGGGACGTACCTAGGAGGTGGCTTTTTGTGTTCTTTACCAGTGTCCCTTCATCTGTCCCCTTGCTTTCCTTTCTCTTCCCCTTCCTCAACCCTTGCATTTTTTGCTCCCTACCTTTTCCTCCCCAACTCTGTTTCTTGCCTCTAGTGTGTCTATCGTCCTTTGCGTGTCTCGCTGAGCATTTTGTTCAGGACTTGTTAACAGCTGCACTTCTGAGAAACGATTTCCACTGCCTTTCTAATCACATCCGGTTCAGTTTGTCTCTCAAGCAACTCCAGGGATGCAAGAATCTCAACATGAGATATTTCTAGTCCTGTATCATTTGCACACATGGGAATATAAAACAAACCCAGATGATTTGCTTTAAGGAGCAGTTTCTCAAGGTCTAGTTGTGTGTGTGTGCGGTGTGTGTGTGTGTATTAAACTTTTCTCAACAGTATAATGCCAAATCATACTTTGATGGCAGTGAATCTTCTCTTCACAAAGTCCTTCTATGTCTTTACTCTTTCCTGTACCATTACTTTCTTCCTGTTTTTGGATCTTTGTCACAACTACAGCCCAAAAGGGAAAAAAATGAAAATGGATAAATTACCAACATCAGATTGACAATTTGGTCAATGGCAGTCGAGAATCCGTACTGTCGTAATGGAAACAAATTTTTTAAAAATATTTATTTTTTTCCTTTCTGGTTATGCTAGATAAATCAATCTGTGTTTTAACTTCCTTATGTTGTTTTGAAGTAGATTCAGAATCACCAAGGCATTTTGCACCAGTTGATTACATGGAAACTCCAGAAGAAATTATCCGCAGACGGCATGATGATAAAGAGGTAATCTCTCCTTTATGGCCTAAGAACAGTTGTAGGAGCTCCACACACAAGAAATACAGCATTTAGTATTATATAAGGACAACTTGTATGTCCATGGCTATGTATATTGGAAGTTAGAGCAACAAGCTGGAACTAGGATGTTTTGATTTTCATACTGCCTCTACCACTGAGTTAGTGTATAATGCATAGTCCACTTTAGCTTTTATTTAAAATGAACCTGATAGTTCTTATCAGTTGCACAGAATGATTTATGTGGCCTTTAAAGAATGTAAAAAGGATGGCAGATGTATGTGAAATGTGGTATGACATCCCAGTGCTCGCAGATAAGGATGAAATGGTTGTTGTGTAAGTGAATTAAAGCTTTATTGTTCTCCAAGCAAGCCACTTGAGTAGGTGTTAAGTCAAACTGGTGAGAACAATATTTTTCTTGTGGGGATCCTGAGGTTTTGAACAGCAAATTTGAGACATTTTAAGCTATTGGAAAGTGTGAAGCTTCCCCCCAGTGCAAACTAGAATTCTTTATGGTGTCTCAGGTTGTTGATGACAGAATCTAGCAGGCCTTTTTGAAATGTCTGGACAACACTGGGACAACCCAAAATAATAGGAAAGCCACATAGACTTTTCAGCAGTAACTGTATTCGAGCTGAGTTAAAAAAGCTCATAAAGTGATTGCTTTCCAGGAAGCCGTTAATTTTCACTGCCTGGGGGAAAAGAAGTTATATTTTTTACTGTTGCCTTTCTGAGTTCAAATAATGTTTGTGTGTGCTTTGAAATATAGTAAAACCTGTTCTTAATTCCCATGTGAAAATACTTTTTACTTCCCCCCCCACTTCTACAAATCGATCACAAAAGCTCATGTAAGAGCAAAACTCTGAATTCAGTAAGACCTGTCGGCTTCAAATGTGTCAGTACAGAGCTGAACTCTTCAAACTGCAGTCAGCCCCAAAAGGTGGAAGAATCTTTCTACCCAGCTACTCCAGAATGCCCATTTCCATTAGTGTGCCAGAGACATCAGAAGTCCGAAACAATTCTTTGAGTTTTACTTACTTTATTTTATGAAGTGTAGTATATGAGCCCAAAGGAAGTATGGGAGAACATGTTACCAGCTGGATGGCTAGGCACTCTCCGAAGCTCCTTGCAAAGCTCAGGGGAGTTTGATGCCTCTGAACTTTTCTGTGGGGCTGATTCAGATCTGTTGGAAGTCAATGAGAGCTACTCCTTGTTGGTTGAAGAGGGTTTGGATCAGCTCTCTGCATTATCCGCAATTTCTTAGAAACTCTCAGGACCTGGCCAAAACTTAGAAATGCTCCTCGTTGACTTCTATCAGCTGTGGATCAGATCCTCTGTATGAGCTGGGTTTCAGTTATGCCATAATGATGATGTACTTTCTGTGCTTACAAAACAAAATGGTATTGTGTCGTTAGTAGAATGAGTATTTTGTGTTGAACTGTAAAATCCCAGCTATTTGCTGGGACCTCAGAAATTTTATTTTGTCACATTTATGGCAGCTTTTGAATGCCCTTAACTAGATATTTACTGCCCATTTTATGCAATTTTATGGCAGAAACTTTTAGAGGACCAGAGACGGCTTAAACGTGAGCAAGAAGAAGCTGATATTGCAGCTAGAAGGCACACAGGGGTTATTCCAACGCACCATCAGTTTATCACTAATGAGCGATTTGGGGACCTTCTAAATGTAGACGATACAGCAAAGAGGAAATCTGGGTCAGAGGTCTGTTTTAGTTACCTCAGTCTGCTGCTTGACCCAAAGCAATATTTGCCTCTCACAATGTTGTGCTTTAGGCCGACATTAGCTCTTCAGAGAATGTCGGGTTGGTTTTTTTTCCACCTTCCCCTTTCCCATTCTGGCTTCATTTAGATCTGCTTTGACTCTTGTGCCTGGTAAATTAATGGATATCTCTATACCAAGCTGCATATGTTAAAGCATGCCTGCTGAGAATTGCTGGTGCACACCTGTGATGCATGCCTTTAAATATCAGCTACTTTTAGTGAATCAAAGGCATTCCACATCTTTTGCATCATATTGCTACATTGTCTTCTTGTCTGTGCCTTACGCTTAGAAACTTCATGTCTTGTTGATCCTGGCCATGTGACTGTCTGATTTATTTTTTTTTTTAGAAATAGATTGTGTCTTCCCCTCTTGAAAGATGCTTAATGCCCTTTAAAAACAACGGGAAAAAGTCTCAGCATGTTTCACTTCGTAAAACCTGGTTGGTCTTTCTGAAAGACACAAAGGAGGAGGCAGATGGTTTTCCCATCAGCCCAAGGAACTTTTCCTGAGGGCTGGATGCTAGTCCAGGTGTCCAAGCCGGATGCCTTTTCCTGCCTTAAGGATTGCTGCTGGGGCTCTGGACAGCAGCTGGGTTTCCCCAGAGGCACTGCACCCCAGCAGTAGGTGAGGTGGTCACCATGTGGATGGAGTGCACTTGTCTACGCTTTGCATCGTTTCAAATGCTCTGGTGCCATATGAATTGACCACTTCTTATGTTACGCTCTATTACCAAAATTACTTTAAAATTGTCTAAATATTTTGTGGCCATTAGAAAATCAGACAGGTAAATCAAGCCTTAAAACCTAGGTCTGCTCTCAACGTCCTCTTTGGCTTTGTAGCCACTGAAGACATTTTTTAAACATGTTCCTAATTAATTCATATTTCCTCCTCACCTTTGTCTCTTTCCTACGAATTTATACAGAGTACATGGGTCACATTGCAGGATTCAGGAGGGTCAGGTAATAGTAAGAGCCACATCATATATAATCCTACTGGTTTTTCTCCAGCTAGTAAATTTTGCTTTCCTTGTCAAAGGAAATTTAGTCCCAGAGGCCCAGTTACTGTAGTTACTGAAGCAGATTTCATAGAATCATAAAATCATAGAATGTGTAAGGTTGGAAGGGACCTTTAAAGGTCATCTAGTCCCAACCCCCCTGCAGTAAGCAGGGACATCTTCACTAGATCAGGTTGCTCAGAGCCCCATCAAGCCATCTCCAAGGATGGGGCCTACACTACATCTATGGGCAACCTGTTCCAGTGACCTACCACCCTCATATTGAAGAATTTTTTCCTAATATCCAACCTAAACCTCCCCTTTTCTAGTTTAAAACCCTTACTTTGTCCTATTGCTACATGTCCTCATTCAACAGTGCCGTCACATTTAAGTTTACTGCTGTTCCCTTTCCTGTAGAGTTCTTAATTACTATTGTATCAGAGGCTGGCACTTTCTGCCCTGGTGGGAGACACCCACACAGCATATTCGGACTGTAGTATCAGTTGCACACAAGCTTGCAGCAGAATACCTGCATTCATTTTCATCCCCAGACTAATGTTAGCTATAGAAGAGTTTGGCTGCTTTTCCTCAGAAGAAGATTGGAAAAACTAATTATTTTTTTATTGTGTTGATTTTTTTTGATCTCTAGATGAGACCTGCTAGAGCCAAGTTTGACTTTAAAGCACAGACACTGAAGTGAGTACAGCTTGTTACTTGAGTGTTCTTCTGCCTTTTCCTCTAGGATGCAGTGCGTACATGTCATTCAATTGGATGCATGTTTTCAGAGTGTCTTTCCAGCAACTCAAACCAGTGTGTCCATAGTAAGGTGGGGAAAAGTAGTATGAATCCTGCAAATTGTAACCTGTAAAGAACCTTCAGGAAAAATGCATCTGTATCTCATGTGATTTTTGGGGTAAACTTTTTTGATATCTTTCACTTTGGGTGGATCATGATTTCTATCAGCAGGGCTGATGCAGACCTTGGTACCTTGGGATTGCTGGAAAGAAAAAGAACATGTCTGTTCTCAGGTGAAGTTCTGATAGAGTGCTTTTGTTGTTAACAGGGAGCTTCCTCTGCAAAAAGGAGATATTGTTTACATTTACAAGCAGATTGACCAGAACTGGTATGAAGGTGAACACCATGGCAGAGTTGGCATCTTCCCACGATCATACATAGAGGTAGCTCCTTTCCTTGCAGGGGTTCTCTTTGCCCACTCCCTTTCTGCCAGTGACCAGTGTATGGGCTTTTTGTATGTGATTCATTTTGTTCAATTTGTTCATTCTAGCTCCTCCCTCCAGCTGAGAAAGCTCAGCCCAAAAAGCCATCACCACTTCAAGTATTGGAATATGGAGATGCTATTGCCAAGTTCAACTTCAATGGGGATACCCAAGTGGAAATGTCCTTCAGAAAGGTAGAACTTTTGTTGTGCTCATGAATTGAATCCAGACAAATGCTGAAGATTTTGAACACTAGTAACCTGCAATTTCCAAGTGAAAGCTTCAGTAAAATGAAATTCTTATTCAGGAAGGATACCTTCTCATCACCCATATTTTTACTTCATAGTAATTATGTAGTGCATTGCAGTGAGCATGTTGCAGGCAGGCTGAATCAGGAAGTGCCAAACTGCTTCCTGAGGGCTAGCTGAGAAGATACTTTAAGCACAAGAGCCTGGCTCTGCGAAGCAAATTAGATACTTGGTGACACAGCTCCAGTCTGAGATGGCCTCAGTGGAAATGCGCACAGTCACATGAGAATGGTGATACACAAAAGGAGGAGACTGGGTGCACCTTCCTTTTTCCTACAGCCAAATCATTGAGCACAGGCAAGCGAGGTTCTGAGGTACTGAGGTGACTGACTAGACCCAACTGCAGAGTGAAGGGGTAGGAACAGGTCATGTAATGACTGTTCAGAGCTAAGTCAGCTGTATTTAGATTAAGTAGCAGCATTTCCCCATCTCTATCAGCTTTCTGTGTTGATGCTCAGGTTAGATCTGTCTTTTAATTATATGTAAAGATGGGGCTTGCAGTTCATATTAAGGATCTGGAAATCACTTAATTTGTCAGCAAAACAGGAAAGAGTATAGAGAGACTTAGTTTAAACTGCAGACCTGTGTGTACTCCCTGTAGACCTCAGATCCTTGAGAGTCTTGTAGTTAGTCTAAAACTGCTGGTTTCCAGTTTTTTAACTGACTTTAGCAAGTCAGGTCCTGAAAATATAAAGTGAGCACAACTGAGTCTTCAGACAGCCCAATTCAGCGCGAGAAAATCTGCATTTTCTCCTTCTTGAACTGATAAATACAATTCCCATCCAGAGGTCATGGTTAGGACCATGTAACTGGAAAATGGGGGAGGCTTAGAGCCACTGATTGTTTTAAATCAGCTGCAGAAAGATTAAAAACGCCATCTGCTTTGGGATGATGAAATATGTTAAAGTCAGGACTGCATTACTGTTCCTTCCCACAGGGTGAAAGGATCACGTTGATTCGACGAGTGGATGAGAATTGGTATGAAGGAAGAATCTCCGGCACCAATCGCCAAGGCATCTTCCCTGTCACTTACGTGGAGGTGCTCAAACGGCCAGTGGTCAAGAATGCCATCGACTATCCTGACCCGCCAATGTCCCTCTCCCCCAACCGCAGTATGACGGCTTCACCACAGGTATTTGGACTTGATGCAGCCAGTTACAACACCTTGCAGAACAGAGGGATGTTGCCATTGCTGTGCAAGAAGCAATAGCTGGAAAAAGCTGTAGCTAAGGCTAGTGTTCTGTGCAGTAAAAGCCATGTGCTCCCTGCAGTATGCTGCAACTGCGGGAAAGGTGATGTTTCATTTACCAGAAAGGTTAATGAAGGTGTCATTTGGGGATTTGGAGACTCAGCTTCTCATCTCTGATCTCTGCCTTGAATTCAGGCCGGGTTGAAAGGGCTACAGTTTACAGCCATCTGAATAAATTTCACTGCCAGGTGTGGCATGAATTGGCGACCCAGCTCCTCCTGAGTGCGCGTTTACACTTTACAGACCTCCACAGTGATGAGTGAAATTTTTTTTTTGAACTTTTAAAAAAGGCATCACAGACTGTTGTAGTCTGTAGGAGTCATTACATTGATGCCAGTCAGCTTGAATCAAGTGTCTTTGCTCCTAAATGTTCCAGCTCAGGATCACGGTTTTGTGAGATAGGGTCAAGATAGTGGCCTGTATTATTTGAAATTGGTGCTAATTTGACTCAGGTTTTGAGGGCAGGCCAGTCTGGGATCTTCTATGTTTATTAGTTGCACTATAAACCATACTGCAATTCAATCCAGATATCAGAATGGCAGCAGGCAATTCTATGGGGATCACAGAATGTTTGCTGTGGAAGATGTATCGGGTAGGCAAAGAGTCTCTAAATCCCTTTGTTTTGCTCTCATACTGCAAATACTCATGCTTTTGAAGGCAAGCATGTGTCTGGGTCGCAGCCATGAGGTTCTGGTGCGCCCCCCTCTCACCTGTGAGACTGAAACAAGGTCCTTCTGAGGTCAAGACTGCAAGGAACAAAAGTGGAGAATTGGGATCAGGAGGAGGGGGATATATGGTACAGGACAGATGGGAAAGACTTCCATGGCTCATGCCTGGTGTCCATCTGGACCTTCCCTAAAAGGAGTGATTTTATCCTTAACCACAGTGTAAAGAGAAAGGTTTGTTGCTTGTTTGGGGTTCTCTGACAAAGTGGACTTCATCTGAGCTTTCCTGCTTTCCTGAGCTTTTCAAGTCTCTGCATAGCTGTGGTCTGTCTGCCACCAGCTCTCTGCAAGCTTCTTGCTTTGATGGAAGAGATTGTATCCTCCCTTTTTTGTTTTCCTTTGCCATTCTTTTGGTTTCTGCCCTGGTAAATCAATTCTCTCCCTTACTATTTTGCCTAACTTGGCAGAGGACTAGGACACACTCTGATCAGTGCTAATATAACTGATCTCGCTGGCGTTGCTGGTGGCCTTAACTAAAGGCAGACCTTGGTTTTGTGTCCTCCCTTTATGAACATAGGGCCGACTTTCATCACCTAAAGACCAAATAGCCACTGCTGGCCTTTTTGATCTTTCTTCTCCACAGCTTCAGCAATGCAGGTTCCTCGAGGAGCAGGCATTGCTCATACCAGAGTTGGATAAAGTCAAAATTCATTGCAGCAGTAAATTCTGACTGGGTCCAGTGTATGAGTTGCTGGGGCTCCAACATTACTGCCAGGCCAGTCAGATGCTGCATGCTGCCATCATGGACAGCGGCTTCAGCTGCTGAGGGACTGAGGGCATATGGTATGAAGTCTAAGGTCTTTCATGAGATGTTCTGTGCCTGGGATACTGGAAAAGGCTGGAGAAAGGGTATTAGCAGCACTGATTCAGACTGGACTCTGTGGTTGGAGTAGCTGTGGACAGCATGTTCTTCAGCAAACTGCACCTGTCCATGGAAAACCTATGCACCATGCTTGGTCACAGATCTGCTCCTCTCCACACTCACTCTCTCGTTTTACTTTTGCCCAGTCATTTTGTATCTTTCTTTATTATTTTTCGGTTGTTGTTCATTTCTTTCTTTTTCTCTCCTGCTTTTGTCTCCTTGAAGTCTCCCAGCTCTGAGCTGCTCCACACACCAACTCCTCCGCCTTTGCCTTTCGCACGCCGCACCTTATCTCCAGAGGTGCAGGCGGTCACATCCGAGTGGATTGCTCTGACCGTGGGAGTGTCTCCTAGCACCCCTCCTGCCATAACTCCTCCATTGCCTCCTCCGCCTGAAGCCTCCCTCTCTCACACTGACTATCTCTCGCCTTCTGCTGCAGCCAGCCCTTCCCCCTCGGTTAGCTTCCCCCATTCTCATCTCTCTGGCTCCTCAACTCCCCGGTCCATTAAATCCCCATTGCCCTCTTACTCATCCAGACCTCAGTCCTCTGCTCACAGTTTCTATCAGGCCACTCCGCAAAGTGAAGAGAAGTTTGTTGGCTCCCCTTCTCCCAGCATCAGCTACTCCCCTCGCCGGGCAGCGGGGAGCCCCGAAAGCATCCTCGCAGAGCAGCGTGACACCACTGGCAGCCAAGCCTGGCTCCAAAAGACTAGAGAGGGCAGCAGCAACCCTGAGCAGGGTGCTCATGCTGTTCCCACAATCTCTGTTGAGCGCTGCCTGAAACCATCCCAGCTAGACATGCGTGCAAGCCCAGAAAAGAGACCTGTGGGTTCCTATGAGGACAACCAGTTGTGTCAGGAGCTAATGGCTATTGTGCAGGGAGGTAAAACAGAGAAAAGAGGCGTGAGGAAAGGTGATCTGGGAAAGTTTCAAAGCGGGGAAAAGAAGGTATTTCTCCTGCATGTGCGTGTGCTGCTCTGAATCCCTGATTTTAACTGGTGTGTTGGGGTTTGTCTTTGCTCTCCTGACCAGGCAGAGCCAGAGGCTACAGTATGTCCTTTTGATGATCTTCAGACCTTCTCCCAGGGGTCCCCAGTGGCACTCGCTGGATAGTGTCCCAGGAGCAGTGCATTGAAAATTGTTTTAGAATAGCTAATAACACAGCACTGACTCAGTTGGTCGTGTGTAATGAGGTGATTGTCCCAGACTGTGGCTATTACGCGATATGTCAGATGAAAGTATCACACAGGCCTCATGCCCCTCACTGTGTAGAATACAGGCAATTCCTCCTTATTCAGAGATCTTCCAGTGTGCAACGGATCATCTTTGGCAATAGGATTTATTTGTTCCTTATAAAGCCGAGGACTGAAAAGCCTTGTAAATGTCAGCATTGCTCCTAAAATCACCAAAGCTGTCCCCTGTTGATCCTAGAGCCTGTGGTTTAGTGAACCTTCGCCTGGGATGTGCATGACTAAGTCAGGGAAACTCAATAGTTATCTATGCAATGAGTGGCATTTATTACCTTTCCATTTCCCGAGTGATGTGAAGGGTCTAGCCACAAATGAGAACTGGACCTGGTGATATTTTAACCCAAGAGTTTTTAGTTATGTGTAGCTGTATGTTAGAATGAGAAGGAGCATAGAGGAACCCTCCAGTATCTTCTACAACATGCCTTCAGCCCCCAGCCTTGGTATAGGAGATCTGCCTTGCTTTGCAGCTCTCTGATGACTTGGGGTTCATTGTGGGCTATAGCCAACCAAAATACATTACAGCATCCTCATGCAGCCTTGTATAAGAGCTTAAGTTTGGAGAGCTCAAAGTCACAGCATTGCAAATACTGTCTTGGATGCACTGTGGTAGCCTCCGTGACATATCCCATCTGTCAACATTAAATACTGATGTTTCTAAAATGATACATTGCACACTGGGAAATCTTCTGACATACTGCTTGATTTCTGCTTGAATCATAACCAGAAGTGCATTGGAAGCTGTATAAAGGCTGTGCTGTTTACCATCTGGATATATTTTTAGTAGCATTTTTTACAGGCATAACTTGCATGCTTAAAAGAGAATGAGGTGGTCAGCTCAGACAAGCCAGCTTGGAAACTGCACTTGCCCTTGCATGGAGTTACATTTGCTGTGTGTGCATCAAATTTACTGGATAGCAGATACTCTTATCACTAGCAGTGATTGCGATAAGAGAGTGTGTGCCAAGCTGATGAACTTTTCTTTTTTTCAAAAGACTGCAGACTCAAAAGCATTCTCTTCATCTGCTCCTCTCTCTTCCTATGCCCTCTCTTCCTCTACTGTCACAACACAGCCACCTCCCAGACTTACACGCAGAGTCAATAAGCCACAGGTAATCATCTTTGCTGATTACTCTTCCATTACTTAGTGTTGTTTCCATGACATGCCATTGTTTTGTCATATGCTTGTTTAGCCATTCATTCCACAGGTAAGATACTTCTCCTGTCATTTAATTCACATTTTATTTTTTAAAAAATCATTTAAGATTACTTCCAGGCTGTGCAGAAGGGCAGGTATAGGCAAATTCTTCAGGTGGTGCAAATCTACTTAGTGCAAGTCTGGGTTCTGCAAGTTTGCACCAGCTGAAGATCTGATTTTCTGTTCCTCCAAAGGTTTAACCCAGGGCTCACTTAGTTTTGACTTTGACTTCCTACATCATAAGGCAGTATTGATGGCCTTGTTAGCAGGAACGATGTAGCGTGGATACTTTGGTTCAGATTTTGTTTAAACGCCTGAGATCAGGATTCAGGGTTTGAGCGTCTCAGAGCCAGGAGCAAGGCATTACACAACTCCGGATCCACAGTGTCAGGGACCTGTTCCAGCCTTCTCGGGTGGGATTTGGAGGTTCTCAGCTCTGTTGTTGAGAGCTACTAACATTTTTAAAGAGGGATGCGGTGGGGTCTGTGCAGCATAACCAACTTGTCCCCCGCACCAACTGGCCTGAGGATCCGGGAATGAGCGCTTGCAGCGGCTAGTGTCTCATCGGTCCTTCCAGGCAGCTTCCACAAGGTGGCAATACTTGAAACACAAAGTTCGCAATTAGCAAAAACTGGGCTGAGTTTGTAGTGATGGGTATTGGGGAAGCAGTCTGTGGCCTGATCAGTGAACAAGCAGGCTGCTTGTGTGGGAAGGAGTGGGAAGGGATACTTTCTGATCATGAGCTTGCACAGCTTTTTACCGAACAATCACCTGCTTCCCTTTCAGTTTCAATACTTGAGTCCAACAGGATACACATTCTGTTTCTTGTTAAAAATCTCCAGAAATTTTCTGTGTTGGCCTTTCTCCTGACCTCTGATCTGTTTGGTCCTGCTGCTGTATGTGCTGGATGTATGTGATTCAAACGAGCAGGAGAAAAGAGCCACATTTAGGGGAAGATGTTTCTCCTGAGTGCTGGCTAGCACGCAGTTCTGTTTTGGGTGATGCACCTGGCTGTAATAGGACCCTGTGGCCTTTCTTTGCAGTCACAGTCAAGCCAAAATGTGTATTGTATATGCCTTGACAATCAAAGCTTTGCCGGTGTCAAGTTAAAACTGTGTGTGACATTGTCAACAGTCTTGACCTCCTTTCCAGCTCTGGGCCTACAGTTGTGTAGGGAGCAGGAACAGTATTTATATGTGCAAATGACATCTCATTATCTGCCTGACCCACACAGAAGCTTCAGGCTTTAGCAGAGCAGCAGGTAATTCCTTGGGGACCTTGTCAAAAATCTGTCATATCTTCATCGACTTTCATCTAATGAGAAAAGCAGTTAATAGACATGGAAATGAGACATTGCATTTGACTTTTGTTTCCACTACTGTCCATCCCTGGAGTCTGAAATATTTTACCGTTTTGAACTTTAGTTCTCATAGAGAACTTCCCCTGATATAAAATTCTGACCCAGGATTGATTCGCAGGTTTAAGCCCCCTTGGGTACAGAGCTGGGATAAGGACTGTGTTTTTGCCTGTTCTGTTAAATAATAGTATAAAGTGCAATGGCTCTTCTAGCTATTCTGAAGTTGTTCCCTTTTGTTTAGTTTCTCAGTCCAAACTAGAAACTAAAAAAGAATGAGCCCACAGCATGTGAAAGATATTTCAATTATAACTTAATAGATAATTTGTTTCAATATTCCAGTAAAAAATATTAAAACTAATTTGATAGATTGCATTAAGCAATAATGTAACCTATCAAATTTATTTATTTATTTTAGGGGACCCTGAGAAATTTTCTTGTTTAACTCCTGTTTTACTTTGAGAACCTGCAAGCACAGCGTGACAGCAGCAGTGCTAGTGAGGGTGTGAGCCATGCAGCAGCTTCAGGCCCAGGGCCAGACTGCGTCCATGAGGTAGAGAGGGCAGGAGTGGCTGGACAAGTGTCCCCTCATCACCCAGCAGTGTGAGGGATGGCAGGGGTGGAGGGAGGAGTGTCATCTGCTCCTTTCTACTTTACTCACCACTCTGCCCAAGTGGTTTTGTACATATCCCCCACTGTGTGCTGGTAGATTAGAGAGCATATGAGGCTGATGCTCTGCTCCCATGTTCCCCAGCATGGACCAGCTATGCTTGCTTAACATGTCTATTACTTAGCACCATCTCCAAGGTAAGCTTTCATTCCTCCCCAGTAGTTTTCTGCTGCTTCACGGGTTCATCATGATGGCTTTTTTGTCCAAGCCAGAGCTGTGCAGCCTGCAGCAGACGCTGGCACCTGCTCCCATGGGAGATACGTTTTTCAGCCTTCAACTTCTGATCCAGGGGCCAGGGAGTCTTTCTGTTGACTTTGACAGCCTTTAGGTCAGGCTGCTCCACACTGTGGCCTTTTCAGTGTCCTCTTTGGTCAGCTTTCCCCTCACTTCTGCCAGAGCTAGTGCTTGGTGTGCGCAGAAGTTTCCTTTTTATTGTCAGTTAGGCTGGAGAGTCCTCCCTGCTCATGGTTCTCCATTCACATGTGGGAGCATTGCTGCTGATGTGTGGCTTTCTCTGAGGGGATACAAACTTGTCTGTCTGTCTTGTCTGTCTGTTAGTCTCTTCTGCTTAGTTTTCTTTTTGCTTATGTACTCCATCCCTTTCTGGTGGAAGTTAAAGGAAGAAGGCACATAAGCAAGAGCTGCGATGTATAGGATAGACACACTGATGATGCTTGACTGGGCCAGGAACAGGGAGAGCACTGTTGAGTAACCCTAGCATCTTTCTTCCTAGCAGTAAAAAAACTACCTCAGGGCTTTTCTAGGCTCTTAACATAGAACCTTTTTCTAGTATTCCTACAAACCTGTGGTGCTCATTAGCGCCATCCTCAAACTCTATATGAGCTGGAAACAGTGTCCAGCTGTGCTTCCTGATGGACTGTACAGCATATTTGTATAATCTGTTGACATGGTGACACAGACACTTAAGCACCTGCTGATGTTTGTGCACTTAGTCTTAACGAAGCGCGGTGTGACTGAGAGGTAGGAATTGAGTTCTCCTCATGGGCTGCAAACACTTGGTCACTTCAGTGCCCTCAGTTTATCTCCAGCAGTAGCATGGCTGACTCAGTGTTTTGGGGGAACCTCTGTGTTTTATACTTTGGAGCTGTGCTTCACACTCACTGATTCCTCAGCTATTTGTGACACATGGAACCACCACTGTTGGTAGAGCATGGACTGCTGAACTGGTGTTTGAAGAGCATTTGGACCTATAAGGGTTTTTTTCCCCTTCTCTCCTCATTTCCAGCCTAAAGTTATAGGATGTGTTCTGGTCAGTTTGTCATCCTGTTTGACTAATGCTGGATAGCTGTTGACTTTGGGGTGTTTCATCCCCTTGCTGTAGGGGTCTGCTGTAGCCCTGGGAGTTAGCGCAGAAACACCCGCTGCTTGGGTAGAAGCTGCCTGGATCTCTGGAAGAAAGGCCAGAGAGGATCCAGTTAGCCATGTCTCTTGTCAGGAACTGGGGGCTGCTAGGAGGTCAAGGGACTGCTTGGCCCCTATCCAGCTGCTTCATGGAAGTCTCTGTGGGGATCCTGCCAGGAAGGGGAACGTGGCCAAGTTTCTGATGCTGCCAGGCTGCGCCTCCTGGTGTTACAGGTATAGGCCCGCACAATGGAGCAAGTGGAGGTAGTGTCAATTTTTTAGCTTTCAAATAATAATTCATAGTTATTAATGCTAGTTATAAAGCCTGTCAGGGAGGTCACAGGTAATCAATGAGAAATGGATGACAATCTTAAGAGCTCCTGGAGCAATTCCAGCAATCAATTTATTAGTATGGAACAGAGAAGCACTTTCATGAATTTAAAATTCTTATCAGGCTGGAAATTGGTTTTCCCAGCTACTCAACCACCTGTGTTAGCTCTAATCTCATCAGGTTTGATGCACTATATCCAGTTTCTCTCTACAATATTAATTTAAAATTTCTAGTTATTCCATTTGCCTTTCAGGACTGATAATAGGCAGAAATTACTTCAAGAAATCCTGTGACAATATCCACAGTAACTGCTTTGAACGTGAAGTTCACTGCAGTTAATCCATCCAACTTACATTTCATTTCCTTTCTATAGAATTACACATGGTAACAGAGTTTTGTTTCACAGGGCAGTGACCCCAGCCCCAGACAGTACAGCTGACTACAAAGGAGTTGCTGTGGGGTTGCATTGGCCTAGAGCGGGTCACAGTCCTCGAGAGAAGAGATAGTCTGCTTTAACACAATGATGGGCACAGCTCCAGAGGTCCAAGATGTGGTTCAGTGGAGCTTTGAGAATGGGAATTAGGGATGAGCTCATCACCCTGCACTTCTCCAAACTTCTTGAGCCTGCTTGGGCTGAAGGTGTTACAAGCTTCTGCTCACTCTTGGGATGTTGTGAGAAAGCAAGCCTTTTTACTGAAGGACATTATTGGAGTAAATAAAGAGGAGAAGGAGGAAAAGCATAAAGCCTTTGGAACTTGGATTGAAAATGGTGCTGAGTGATCACAGAGGATAGTGATGCTCTTTGCCAAATGGTCCTGCAGGCAGTACAAATATCCCTACTTTAGTTCAGACTAGTTAATTTGCTCACAGCATGCCCTAGCAGATGTTTGAATATGCAAAAAGCATTCAAAACCAGGCTTTGGATACCTGTGTGACTTTTCAGTGACCTTCCCCATAAAACCTCACCAACCCCAAGTACCCTGGTTTCCCTTTCTCTGCCCTGGGACATGAGTCCCTGTGAAGAGGTGACTGGGGAGAAAGGCAGAGCAGAGTCCAGAAGCCTCACCAGTGATGTTTGGAGGGCCTCCTCTGACCTGAAGCTCTGTCTTGCTGTGGGAATTAACAGAGCAGCTCAGATCCTTGCTTGGTACAAGCTAGAATTATTTTGATGGGGCTACATGGCACCGAGCCTTCTGAGGATGGTCTTTTTTAAGAAGCAAGCGAGTTACGTTTCTCCTGTGTCAAAGTCACAGAGGACTTGTTTAAAAACAGCAACAGATTCCTTTCAGCATGCTTTTGGCTTTTCAGGTCTAATGCTCTGCAGTATGTGCTTCTATCCTTTTTTTCCCCCTCCCTGCAGGAACGCAGTATGACACTATGTACCATTTCTGGTTGTAGTGGTGTCCATAACTTTCCGCTCTGATTCCCTACTCTGAGCTGCTGTTTCCCTGTCACCTTTCTCTTTGCATTTTTCTGTGTGCTGCAGTGCAGTTGCATTACTGTAGCTTTAACGTCCCTTGTGTAAATGAAAGACCTTGTTGTCCAAGAAGCATGGTGTTGGGGTGGGGAGGGGAAGAGTTGTTCATTTTCTTTTGTTGTCTGCACTCCATTTAATTTCTTTTTTTTTTAATTCTGATCAATATAACATCTGCTAAAATGTCTTCCTTATCATTTGCTTGGTGATCACACAGCCTTCCCACCATTCATTGAGAGCTGGACCAGACCTCACAGAGTCTGAAAAGAGCTATGTGGTAAGGCCACTGTTTAAATCAGATGTGTAGTCCTAGACTCTCTTCATCCAGACAGTAACACCTCAGTAGAGATAAAATATCAGCACCATTTTTAGCTGCAAAGTAGGTACATATTTATCTATTTGCATATATTGGTTGGTTTGCAACAGAAAAATAGAATTTAGCACTTTGAAAAACATTCATAGCTAATGAGAAACCAGGCTAATTTTGCTGCCAGTCTCTGGGTATAAGTTAAATGAATGAAAATGCATGAATGGAGAGGCCCGCCTTGCATTCTTGAACTGACTTCATAGCGTTTGTAAGGATGCCACTGCATAACTAATTGCAACCTCTTATGCTGCTGCTTTTAAAAATATATGCATATGTATTTGTTACAAATCTTCAAACTAAATGCCAAATTCTTCTGTATCTTGCCTGTTTTTCCATGCTTACACCTGGATCCCTTCTGCACTCCACTACCTGGATATTTACCTGGATCTACAATTCTTCTTTTTTTTTTTCCCTTTTTTTTTTACTGGACTTATGTGCTGCACCTGGAATGTCCCATCTCTTCTTGTCTATATTTTCCCCTCCCTTCCCCCTGTTGACTGTTCTTTGGGTGTTCTTGGATGTCAATGCTGCCTACCACGCAGGAAGCTGTTTGCAATGAGATCATAAACATTGCAGAAAAGTCTGTTCATTACTGCAGTACTATTTCTCAGCCTCTTGACTCTCGCCACAAGGTGACCTCTAATGACAATAAACCATCTCTCATCATTTCTCAGCAACCTCAAGCACAGCAGCAAGGACCCAGCCCTGACAGAAGTCAAACACCACGAGACATGTAAGTCCTTTTGGCTCCCATCTCTTCCAGGGGCCTTACCTCTGACTGCTGGTAAAGACAGGATGTGTGAAAGCTTCAGTGTTTCAGGAGTTAAATTAGAATTATGGGAGTGTATCAGCTTTTTTTAAAAGAGCAAAAATAGCTACATCATCATAATGAGTAGTTTAAAACTGGGACCTTTGTGTCTGTGAAGCACCTGAAGCAATGACCTCATGAACCAGGACTGGGTCTCCTTTGGGCACTTGATTCATGGTGGTTTTGGAGACTATTTCAGTGTCTTTGTATCTTGAAGCTGGAGACAAATTAGTATCTACTGGCTGCACCTGGCTTATATGGCATGGGGTCAGTGTGTTCACCCCTGTGAACTCAGCCTCTCACAGTACAGCAAGCAGTCCCAACACCAAAGCCATTTGGTGCATTGTTGGCCAGTTCTGCAGATTAATTAATTGGTGGCTGAATGACCGGAGACCAAGGCTGAGATTTTCAAAGCTATCTGGTAGATTTAAATCCAGGGAGGTGGTTGAGTCACCTTCCCTAAATGTGTTCAGAAAAAGGGTAGATGAAGTACTTAGGGATATGATTTAGTTTAGGATGCGAATGGTTGGACTTGATGATCTTAAAGGTCTTTTCCAACCTTGTGATTCTGTGAAATGTGGAGCTGCCATTAAGTATTGTGGATCCTTTCACTGATGGTTTTGAGACTAGTAGCCTGCGTTGTGTGCCAAGGACTGAAGTTCATTGTCAGTTAGCCCCTGAAAGGAGTCCTTGCTTTCCCCCACTTTAAACAGAATGGAAAGTCTCACATCAGCTCTGTTTTCACTCCCAACATACAGGGCATCCAAGCCTCCTCAAATTTGCCCAGAGGTTATTTCCACTCCTTTAAAGTTCCTTTGTGATAAATAGAGTGCCTCTGGTGTGAGTAGTAGCTCAGAGCAGGATTCAACTGTAGATTCTGTTTGCACCATAACTCCTCAGCCATGATGTATACAACATCCTTAGTGCAGCAGAATAGGTAGTATCTTTTTCTCAAGTTCTTCACGTTGCCACTGGGTTGCTCGTGGCCCTGCTTCTGTATCTAGGCAAAGGAACAAGTGTCTCAGCCCAGGAATTGAGTGCATCTGGGTTTTGGCTTGCATTCAGTAGGGTGTCTACACTTGTACACTCTCTAGGTGCTCTACATTAGGAAAACACCAGTTGTTATGGTCTATGGACATGATTACATGGCAAAAGGGAAACAAGCTCTCCACATATCTCATATGATGTAGGTGTGACACCTTTTACTGCCATGGCCTTGTGACCACGGCTAATTTAATGCAATCACCTTCCTCATCTCAAGTGGAAAACTCAGGTCCAGACTACATGGAACAAAATACAATTGGAATTGGAAAGGAAGACACCCCCTTCTGAAGGGATGTCAGGGAAATCCAATAGCTAATGTGTGGTATCTTTCCGGTTTTAGAGTTAGCTACCAAGCCCTCTACAGCTACACTCCTCAGAACGATGATGAGCTGGAACTGAGGGATGGTGACATTGTTGATGTTATGGAGAAATGTGATGATGGCTGGTTTGTGGGTGAGTGTTATGCTTGCCTGTCAGCAGGGCTTTTTGAGATGCAGATAAGCAATTTTTCAGCATGCCTGGAAATTCCTTTAATTTGTGGGGTCAACCTTTTTTCACATTTTCTCCTCTTTTCCCACTAAGAACATTAAAACGGGGGTGCAGGGTGGTGGAGCTTTGTTTTCCTTGCTGAGTCTCTAGTTTTTCCTTTCGTCTTCTGAATTTCTCCATTCTCCTCTTCCCCTGGTCCTGCTCGCATAAATGTCAGAGCAACAGAGATAAGGAAAACTGAATTTCTGTAGCTTTTTCAAAGCTGATGGGGCCATGACAAGTTACAGAAAGTGGCGAGTAGAGGACAAAGGGAACCCGTGAATGAGAGTCGCAGTCCCTGAAAATCCAGACTCATGTGGGCTGTATGTTTAGTGAATCTAGCCCTTTACCTTCAAATAATGCAAGTCTGGACAGTGTTCTCCATCTCAACAGTGCAAATCTAGGCTTGTTGATCCTATTGAGGCAGACTGACTCCTTTACACTACAAGGAGCTTGGCTCCTTGGTTCCAGGCCCAAGAGCTTTCACCAGCACCTTAATTCGTAAAAATGAAGACCAAAGATGATTAGTAGTAGAACTAGTTCCCCTCTTATCTGTACTAAAAGACTCTTTGACCAGAACTCCTGTTTAGGTTTAGAAAGCAATGACTGCAAGCAGGAGAGGCTCTCACCTCTTCCTTTCTTAACCCCTAAGCCTTCCTTCCATGTCTCCATCTTACTCTGGCTTCCTTGTGCTTTGTTTTGCAACAGGTACGTCCAGGAGAACAAGGCAATTCGGCACCTTCCCAGGCAACTACGTGAAGCTTCTGTACCTGTAAAATGACAGTGATCCCGCCGCAGCCATGATGGTGTTGTTTTTCAGATGGTGTTTTTAAACAGTGAAGAAACAGACAATTTATGAATGTAATAGACAAGAGATGAGACGTGTTAGGAGAATGTGGTTATGTGGTACAGTATAGAGTTGAATGTGTAGTCCTGCTTCCACGGATTCAGGGCATGACTTGTTTGCTGAAGAAGAGACAGTTTCTAGTTTACACTGCTGCCTTTGTGTATTCCTCTCCCCTCCCCAGCAAGGATTCTGGTGATAATCTTAATTTGTATGGAGTACTTACCTCTGAGAAGGCTTCAGGGAAGCACATGGCATAGGTTTTGTTTGTGTGTTGAGATACGATAGTGCTTTGGGGCAGTACGCAGCCTCGCAGCTGCTCCCTTTCATTGGCAAGGGTCAGGGGCCAGGCTTCCTGCCCAGATTCTGCCTCACTGAAGACTCACTTTGCTCTACCTTCCACTTCCATAGAAAACCCTTCCTTCATGTCATGCACCTGAAGACCCGGCACAGGCAGAGGACAGCTGAGATGGTTAAACTGCAGAGCTCTCTGTGGAAAAGGAGTTTGGCACTGGTGGTTTAATCCAGAGAGGTCAGCCAAAACATAATGCAAACGTGCAAAAATCCCAATCCCTTTAATAACATATTACGTATCTCTGCAGGGTTTTTTCTTTTGTGCAGGGCGTGTGTGTGTGTGTGTGTGTGAGTGTATTGTGTGCACCAAAATGAACTGAGTCCTGTTTGTTAAAGAGAAATCAGCCTGGCTTTGACATTTATCTGCACAAAGAATAGAACCAATAACAAAACATCCGTGAGAGCAAATCCTGTTTATGAGTCCAGTGGCCCTTCACTTTCTCTGCTCCTCCTGCCCTGTTGTGGGCCTTGAAGGATTGCACGCTTTCCAAAGCATACTCTTTGGGATGAAGGCTTTGCTTCCTTCCTGGCATTAAATCTTAGCAGCTCTGACAAATCTGAGCAACGTATCACTGAGGGTGCCTTTTTTATTTTTCTTTTTATTGTTACAGTGTTGACGGTAGGTCTCATAAATACTTGCATTTTGGCTGCCTCTTAGTCATACAACAAAAAGTCTTAGTCATACAAAAAAATTTGGAAAGCTGTTCCCAAAAGTTATTACCAGTTATGTAGATTTGTATTTCCTTGAGGAAAAAAAAACCAAACCATGGCTTGCCTGTCTGCTTGCCTGTAAATCCATTATGAATACTCTTTTGATAGACATTTTGTTATGGAGAAAAAGCATAAACAAAACCGGTTCTGTCAGACTGCTTCCTACAGTTACCATATGAATAGCAAAGGGTTAGATTGCTATTTTGTCATAAGCCGTATTTAATAATATAAAATGCCTATTTTTATGCTGATGCTTTTATACAGATTTATTAAGAATACGACTAACTGTTAGCACGACTTGCAATGTTTTGATAAACTAGCCATGCTCCTGGGTTTGAAATCAAGTAGGCTTGTCTTCCGCCTAGGTCAGCGGAAGAGAAGACTCGGTGTCTCAGAAGTTTGACTGTAAATATGTATATTTAACTTTGTACAGACAATGTACTTACCTTGTATAGAAAAATAATTTAAACACATTGAGTGAAGAGAGGAGAAAACAAGGCAGTTGTGAAAGGTTGGGATTTTTTCCACTTTTATTTAAATGATGGAATTCCATGTATGTTCACATAAAGAGTTTTAGCACAAAATATCCATTATGAAAGGGTTTCAGATATGACACAAAGCACCATTGTTTCTTTTCTGCAGGAGATATCTTTAATCCTGTGTCTTATTTATGGGTTTGTTTTTCTGCTTTGGGTTTGCCCTCCAGTTACTTGCAGCAATATTTAGGCCTGTTGCTACGATTGGATAACACCAAATTAATCTATCCAGCAAAGTAACATGATGATACTGACTGTATATATCATAATCATTTAAAGGTTTATTTTTTGTTCTTGCTCTTGCCATTTTAAGTTACACACACACACACACACACACAAACCGCAACTTATTTTTGTGTTGATTTTGTTTCTTATTGCAGTGGATTACTATTTGACAATTAATAAATTGAACTATTGAATTACTATTGTGTTCCTTGTACAAATTATTAAATAAAGTCTATTCCCACTGTTCCTGTAGCGATGCGCTTTTGTATGCATGCCCCTCTGGCTGGCTTTGGCTGTGTCCAGACCGAACCGCAGGCATCTGCCACAGTCTTCCTCAGCATCCTGCACCTGCAGATCCTGCTGTCATTTGGCTGGAGCTCACCAGTTCTCCCTTGCTGTGGATTAACCTGGACGGCAGCCACAACAGCCACGCAGCCCTTCACTTGCTCCCTACCCTGTGAATGGGATGGGGGAGAGAATTGGGGAAAAAAGGTAAAATGTTTGACTTGACTTAAAAGCAGTAAGACATGGACCTCTGCAGTAGCTGCACTCTGACCAGGCAGGTACCCCTGCGTCACTAATTCAAGGGGTTTGCACAAGGTCTGTGATAAACACATCACGTCTCCCAGCCTTGTAGGAGGAGAGCGAGATAGGGCTTTTTGGGTGCGCCTTGGGTAAAGGCACAGCCTCACAGGAGCAGAGCGAGGGAAGGCCAGAGCCGAGCTGCCTGGGTGGGCTCACTGCGGCTCAGTAATGCACAAGTACCACAAAAGTGCACCCTGCACCTCCACGCACCCAGCTCCTGCATGCTGCCCACGTGGGGTTGTGCCCACCCTGAAGGTTGGTCTGTCATGAGGAGTTTTAACTTCCTTG
Source organism: Porphyrio hochstetteri (assembly GCA_020800305.1). Classification (NCBI taxonomy): domain Eukaryota; kingdom Metazoa; phylum Chordata; class Aves; order Gruiformes; family Rallidae; genus Porphyrio; species Porphyrio hochstetteri. The sequence goes on from CM036911.1 coordinate 18,437,523, forward strand.
AAACCCCCCACCTCAGCCTGAGACAAAATTGGGCAACGGATTCAATTTCTGCAGAGATGTGACCGGATGGCCGAGCAGACAGATACACATCATGGTTGCAATTGCAGGGATTTTAGGAAGCCAATCTATAAACAAGCCAATCCTAAACCCAAACTAACAGGACAGTCAAAGCCTCAAGCTATTTTTACACGTCCTTAGAAAGCAAACAGACACTAGTCCACTACTTTGTTTTACAGTTTACCTTACATAAAAGCCAAAGAGCAGCCTGACTGTCGCTTTGCTGCAGCCCCTAGCATTGCTAGCCCTTCCTTTACAGCAATCTGGCTAGGGAGGGGAGACTCATCTATAGCTACTGAACCTGTGTTTACTAATGTCACTCTCTAATTTAATGTGTTTGGTGAGGAACAACCCAGAGATGCTTTTGTGACTGCAGAAGCTGTGTTTGTAGAGAGGGGAATAGGACCCAGTGGTATGTCACAGCCCTCCAGCAATCCCCCATGCCTGTGGGAAAGGAGCTTTTGGTATCTCTTTCTTCAACAACAGGAGATGTGCAATAATGCAGTGGGAGAATTGATGCTTTCTGACACAGATAAGATTAACAGTCTGAGTGCATGTACCCAGGAAGGAAATAACCCGTGAGATGACAAGTTCATGCAGGAAAAAGTAGGAAGCCAAGAAAGAGGATTGCAGCGGCAAGGGTGTGCCTTGTGACAGGATCATTCATGGCCACATCCTGTAGGGCCACAAATCCCTGTAGAGTCACCTGGATGACCCACCTCATCCTCGCTTGCTGACTGCTCCACGCTCCTCTGCCAGGACTGAATCCCAGCTTCAGTAGCAGCCTCGCACTGCAGCTCACTGGTGACCTGTATTCATTTACTAGCTAAGCAGCAACACTTGCACTGAAGTTGTAAATGCCCAGCACTGCTGCTGTAACCAACCTGCCCATCACCAGATCGGTGGGGGCTTAACATGCACCCAATCAATTGTTTTCCCCACCTAAGGACGTTGGCTGAAAAACCCGTAGGGAAGAATTCCTTCTCTTGTTGCTGGTGCCACCCGTAAGGGACTAGAGAGAAACAAAACTCTGCCTAAAGCGGAGATGAACCTGGGCTAAATCGGCAGCGAGGTAAAACCCTTCCCGGGCCCCGCCCTGCCCCATCCGCTCCCAGGTGGGAAGCTGCGGCGGCCCCACCGGCGTCCATCGCCTCCGTCAGGTTTCGGAGGTAGCGTCACGCCAGGTCCGAGGCAGGCCGGACCGCCTTTGCCTGGGGGGTGCCGCACCAGTGCGGTCTGGCGTAGGGCTGCCCGCCGCAGGCTTGCTCCGCGGCCGCCCTGCCTTGGGGACGCGGCCAGCTGCTCGTCCCGCCGAGAACGGGTAGGACGGGGCGTGAAACGCTCCGAGTTGGCGAAGACCGAGATCCTCACCCCCCTGTAGGCACCCAATCCCGCAAACCCCCCCCCGGGGGGTTCACCTTAAAGCTCCGGCTTTCTCCGCGGGCTCTGCCCCCCGGGGTGGGACAGCCGCCCGGCAGCGGCGGGACCCGACAGCCCCGGGGCGGGGCTGGCAGCGGCGGGGCGGGCCAGGGGCGGGCCGGGCCGAGCCGGTACTGGTGGCGGGACTGCCGGGTGTTCCGCGAGGTATAGCCGCGCACATGGGGACACATCGCATCGTGCTGTCGGGCCCCGGGCCCTGGGGCTTCCGCCTGGTGGGCGGTCGGGACTTCGAGCAGCCCCTCACTATCTCCCGGGTAGGGCGCGGCGGTGGCTCGGGGGGGGGGCGGGCGGCGCAGGGGCCGGGGCAGGCGCGGCGGCGGGGCCGGGGGGTGGCTGGCGCTGGCAGGTGGCTGGTGGCACACAGGCGGGGGTGGGCACACAGCCGTGGCGGGGCGTTCTCTTTTCCTGCTCCCAGGTTATTATTTTGTAATGTTTACGGAGAAGCCCGTGGTGGCCCACGCAGCCACTTAGCCTGCCTTCGGCAGAGGTCTTTGTGGCTTACCGACTCTCCCTCCTCAGGCTGCTTGCAGCAAACCCCTTACCCAGGCAGAAGGAATCCCATCTGCTCCTGCCAGCCCGAAATTTGGGGGTTGCAGCCCATCCTAGGCAAAGCAGTCGCACTTGAGGTGGTGTTGAACGCCGCCTGCTTTTGCTTGCCATGTATAGTTAAAAGAAAAGCCCTTGTTTACAGTAACAGTATTAACCTGTGCTAAGTGGCTCTGCCTGTTTCTCTTGTAAGTACTTCTTGCCCCCACTTAAAGAAAAATTAGTTAGGAAATGACAACTAAAGTTTCATACTAAACAGTTTTAGTGATGTAACGATTTCTTCTCCTGTGCTCCAGCGTCTGCCTGTAAAACGCAGGGTTCGGTTCAGACTCGCTCGCTCTTCCATCCCCATGCGCAGGTGCTCGCACCCCGCTGCAGCGGCTCCGGCTGTACCTCGCAGGGAGCTGGGCCCAGCACCGAGCTGCTCTCAGCTCACAGAAAGCAAGGGTATACCTGTCTGCCTCGTTCTGCGTGGGGACAATAAACCTCAAACTCCGTGTCCCGTTGTGGCTTTGCGTGGGGTGTGCTGCTCAGCGTCTGCCAGCGCCGGGCACTGGCCTCCCCCGGAAAGCAGGAATTGCTCCCGTTTTCAGCAATCCCTGAGCAGACCAGAGGCATCTGACAGCTGCCGGCAGCCCTGGGCTCTGCCCACACCCTCGAAGGGATTCGAAGTCTCCGTGGCCCCAGGTGAGGGAGGGCCACGGGAAGTGGGACGTACAGGAACCTGAACTTCAGTGAACTGCCCTTGAAAACCAGGATGGTGAAACTTGCAAATTTCTCTAAATACCTCCTGCCCCACCACCTCCTGCCGTGGGGTCCTGTTGCCAGTGAAGCCCCGGGTGTCAGAGGGGAGGCTGCCTCTGGGACTGGCAGAGCTGGCGAGTGCTGCCAAGCTCACAGAAGGGGGGCAGTTATTATTATCCGTGTAATCTGTTTCAGTTACAGTAGCAATGCCTTATTCTTCTAAAGCATTTTTTGGACATAAAAGCAGCTTTAGCATAGGGGAAGTGATATTTACTTCATTGTTATGGTAATTGTTGCCGTTTCCTTCCAGTGAAAGGCTCTCGGGCAGAGGTATGAAGTCCTACCTTGCGCTCTTGCCTCTCCTCCTTGATCACTTTTGCCTGCACTTACAGGCACATACCAAGGGACACAGATCAGCAAAGTGGCAAAAATAACCACCTCATGAGAAAATGTGAGCCTGGGGACTAAAGTGTAATAAAATAGCCTCTCTGGTGGTGGTGAGGTAAATGCTGATAATTGGCAGCTCTTATCACAGCTTTTTCTTGCGACACACTTAATTTCCCCTCCAAGATTTCAAGCCATTAATCTTTCCTGCGGTTCACTCCTAAGGCACCTGGGTTTGTCCCCTTGGCACAGTAACAAAGTTTGTGGCGAGTATCCCCCTTCAACATGTAAAAAAAGGATCTGATCCAGCACTTGTCTACTTTAAAGAGTCTGATCCTCCTTGTTTCATGACTTTCTGGGGCTATAACTTATTTTTTTCTTCTTTCTTACTGCATTTGGTACCTGTGCGCTGACCAGAGAGTTTTTTGGGCACAGAGCCCTCTAACCTTCACAGGATGGGGTGAGCTCTGTCACTGAGCTCTGGCTGTAGGACTGGCATCTGCCAAAGGTTTATGAGGGCCTTGGTTCCACCAAGGTGTGAGATGGGGGTGCTACCAGAGAGGAATGAGAGGGTGGGGAGGCTGTAGCCTGTGATAGCCTATTCCCATTGCCGTGGGAGTAGGGGAAGGCGCAGGTGACCCTCCCCAGCGCTGTTGTGTTTGCTTTGTGATGCAGCACGTAGGCTGTAGGTCCATGACACAGATGTGCTCATGGGGAATGCTGTTAGCAGTGCTGCACAGGTGTGGGCTGCCCATCCCATGCCAGGTGTGCATCCTTGCACTGTGGAGCAGCATTGTCCTACAACTAGGAGCACGGCAATTCGGTTATGCTACGCAGGGGACAAATCCCCTTCTGTGGGGCTAGTGAAGCCTAGCTTTGCCTCCCCTAGGACTGCATATCCCATTGATGCGCTGACAGGACCACCTTGCTGCTCCAGGTGTATGCTGACATGGTGGGATGCCAGGAGAGAGAGACATCCTTCCAGTCATGGGCCTGAAGTGGGTGTCGTGTAGCTCTCTTTGAACCAAGGTGCCTAAATTCATGCTGTGTTGGCTGACAGGAGCTCAGATTTGGTTTCTGGAGGCGTTGTTCTAATTGTGAGCTCTTGAGCTAGTCTTGGTATTTAAAGCCCTCATTACCATTGTACCTTGGCTCTTTATAAGTGGTTTTTGGCTTCTTCAGCTCTCCTCTGACATGGGGAGGGTTTATCCTCACCATGCTGGTGGGAGGCAGCACTGTTTTGAGTTGCCAAGGCAGCTTGTTCTTCAGGAGGAATCATTGGAGTTTGACACTGCAGTCTCAGGACTGGGAAGGATGAGGAGCAGTGGTATTATGAGCATGGGAGTCAGCAGAGTAGCCTGGCTGAGAGCTTCTGGCTGGCAGTGGCTGGATGACATGAATGGCCAGTTGTACCTTAGAACAGCAGATGAAAGACTATGGTGTTTCCACAGCTGCTCTTATCTTGTCTCTTGTCACTACCCTACCTCCCTTTCCATTTGAGCTATGTGTTCAAAACTGCTTTGGGCTCAGATATGTCACAAGTATCTTTTCGTGCAAACATTTCTGGTTTCTTGTTCATACTGGACCAGTCTTCCCTGTGAGAGCCAAGTGCAGAGATTTCACAAGCGGTATGCATGGGACTTTGTTGTGGAGTCCCCCATCTTCTTCAGAGGGAAGCTTAACAGATGTTTCTGGTTTATATTTCTTTTTAAAACTGTAGGGTTATGGTGGACACTCTATTACAGTCTTTGTTCAGGAAAATAAACTTACGTTGCTTGGTGCAATGAACCCTAGACCAAAGCCTGCTGGATTGCCCTTCAAAAGAAGGAAAGACATTTGTATTTATTGCTCTTTAGTTGATAACATGCAGTGGGTCTGTGTTGGATGTGATAGGATTTAGGGCTGGGCTGCCTTTCCTCCTCATCCCAGCAAGCCTTCACTGGCTGGTTCCTGCTGTGCAGCAGGGTTATGTGGCAGCTTGTTGTCACCAAACTTTGGGAGTACCCTTTTCACTGCAAATCTTCGATTTCAGTATCATTTATTTAGGCAACATCCTCCACACCTTGTTCTTGAGTTCTCCAAAGAACCGAAAGAGAGAACTCCTTGTCTGGAGCGAATGTACCAGCCCTAATCTTAGGTGAGAGCTTTAATCCACCATTACAGCAGTAAAGGGATTTTTTTCTATTTTCTCCCCAGTATAAACGGGGAAGTTAAAGGAAGCCTTAACTGCATAAACAATTGATGTTCTGGACAGTGACACACCATCTTAGATGGTTGCTGATTACTGGATGTGTTGTTTTATTTAGAGGCTGAAATAAACCATCAGGAAAGGCTCAGCTTATTAATAGCTCTATGTAATGTTTTTGAGGTCTTGTAAGAAATCTTTTTTTCTTTTTTATGTGGTGCATGTTGCAAAACAAGCTGAGGGGCCAACTCCTTCATCACCACTTGAGCATCTGTCTGAGCAAATCATCTCAATTATGTCTTTTTAGACTGCCTTCCTGAGGTCAGCCCTCTCTGTGCATTATTTAATGCCTTCCCTTGTCTGTAATAGTAATGCTCACATGGCTGTCAGACACAGGCAGGACATGAAGGCAGGAGGGTGAGGGCAAGCTGGGCTGCCAGTGGGGCCTGTGCAGCAGAAGCCCAGACCTTGTTGGGGTGGGCTGTTGCTCAGGGATTTCACCAGCCATGAGCATGTCCCCTTTCTTCTCTCCTGGTGGTAGTGTGGCCTGGGCCAGCGCAGCACAGCCACTGAGCTTTGAGCTGTGGCAGTGTCGGCCCATTATAGTGCAGAGAAGGGGAGCAGCTTGGGAAAGAAATCTGTAGCCATTTGTAAGGAACCGGCCTGTCATTCCCCCTCCCCTAAAGAGATGGGGTGGGGAACGTGCTTGCCTGAATTTTCTCATAGCCTCTGATCTCTGCTGACCCAGCTGCATGTTTTTGCTGGGAGAAACTGTGGCTGCTTAGCATAGTACTCCAGCGCTGAAGACGTTACTCATGGTAAAAGAGCAGTGTGGGTGGGTGGGTGGGTGGGGATGATTAAACAATGTCAGAGATGTCTAGTTGTCACTGGTGGCCTTAGAAGTATGTTGCTGCAACATGTCTGTTCTGTCCAGCAAGGATGCAGCTGGGTTTTCCTCTCAAGCTCGCATAGGTGCTGTTTATCCAGATCTTTTTCTTGGCTGATCTTATTTTTCTCATTTCTTATCTCTTCATCACTTCTTAGGATGTGTGTCAAGGTGTGGAGTGATGGGTGGTGCCAGAGGCTGCAGGGTCTGTGAGAAACTGTGAAGGGCTGATGGAGTGAGCAAGTAATGTACCTGAATGGTTGGGGGAGAAGGCCTCAAAGAATGGAATGAATTTTAGACCCACCCATCTATCTTGACTCACACAGAGATGTGTTATGCTGCTTTTCATAGAAATGCTTCCCACCCTTCCTCCCTCTCACTGCTCTGGGCAGCAGCTTCCCTAAATGTACCCACTGCTCCCTCTCTGACCCTCTTCTGCAGAAGGAAAAGAGGCACTACGTATCCCTGTCCAGGGACTGCTAAGCTTGCTGGGTGCTGTGAATGGTGCTAATTGCATCACATTTAAAATGTGGTTGTGTTTGGCTAGCTCTCAGACTGACAGAAGTTTTATGAAGAAGGCCCGGGACCTGGATGGACAGCCAAATATGTCTCATTCCCTCTGCTAAATATAAGTGCATTCCATTGCAAAAGCACTTGCCCAAAAACTGGCTGCAGACTTGTCGTGTCAAAGCAGAACCCTCTGTTTGCAGTCTTGCTGCCAGTGCAAGGGGGTGATAGCTGGTAAACCTGGGAGACAGGAATCTGAACTCTGCAAAGTCCCAGTGGTGTTGGCAAGGTGGAGCCCAAAGTGTGTGTGCAGAGAAGGTGAGGGGGCAGGTAGGGTTGGGGGTTTTTTCCCTCTTCATGATTGCAGAGCTTTTTATATATATATATATATACACACACACACACGTGTGTGTGTGTGCATGCATGTGCATATGAACACAAAGCTTCATTCTGTAGTGTAAGAAAATAATGCATGTTTTTCTTCTGTCCATACCAACCATGAATCTGTTCAACCTCTTTAAAAACAGGGTTCCAAGCCTATAGCTGGTCTAAACTGCTACTAACTACACATGAGTAAAGAGTGCCCGGTCAAACCCAGGGATTATGGGGATTATTTGTTTCTTCCATATGCTGGAAAATGTGTCTGAGCTGGTATCAGAGACCTAGTTTGATGGGTCTGGTTATAAGTATCTATACTGTTTATGTGGTAGCCCAGATTTTTTATACGGAGACTCCAGACAAACAGAGCATCACCACAGGCACACTCTGGTGAGCTCTGGCACCTATTCTGGATACAGTCTAAAGCAGTGCTGCTCAGCCTGTCTCAATGTGGTCTATTCAACAGTGAAATGATGTAATGGCAAAGTGTCACACAATTGCCTAGGAGCAATCACCATGAGGTAGGACATGGCTCCTTTCCATACCAAGCCCTTGGGCTTGATGGTACAAGGTGTGCAGTGCTTTATTCACCCAAAGATGGTGTCCCTGGAGCTGGGAGGGTCCTTGAGCTCTGTGATGCTGCTCATGTCCCCTCTGCCAGAGACTGCTTGACTCTAGTGAGGGAAGTCCAAGTTGGTCAGGAAGCTCTTTGAAGGAGACATCTTGTGCAAAGACACCCTTATAACCTGTGTTTGTAGGTTTTGTTCCTCAGTGTCTTGCAGCCCTCCTCTCCATCCCACGCAGAGGTGCAGATGTATTTGCTCATTATTGGGTCAGCTGCCTGTGCAAAGCACAGCCTGCCGTCCCCTGGTTCCTGCAGGTGTCTGCTCCATACTTGGTCAGGAGCACAGGGAAGGGAGAGAGACTGGTGCAAAGCTTTAAGTCATCTGAGAGGAGAGCAGCCGCAAAGCATATTCGGGCAGTGTGGTATTTGCTGGATGCCTGTGAGCCTGAGAGCTTTGGTTCCTTTTCGGTTGGGTCATTGCACCTCTGCCTGTCTCCCCCACCAGCCACATGCCTGCCCCTGGTGCTCCCCATGGACCAGGGAGGGATATGACAAAAATAAAAGCAGGAAAAGGTCTTCCAGTGGCAACTCTCTGTTCCTCACTTAATGACAGAAACGCTTTTTGCTTTCCTGACTTAACTGGTAGGTGAGCCAGTCTCAAAAGCAGTGCTGACAGCGCTGAGATAAGCCCGGACTTTACTGGGGGAAGGGAAGGTTATTAGTAGCTATTAATCATCCTAAAAGGGTGGGGGATGGGTTCCCTGCAGTACCGTGCCCTTGTGCAGACATGTTTGCTATGAGCAGTCCTGGCTGGATGTTTCAGGGGAGCAGTTTGTGGAAGATTGCATTTCAGGGCAAACTATCTCCAGAACTGAAAAAACTGGATTTTAAGCCAGGTTTCCTCTTGGCAGACTTACCTTTTTAATTACTGTGCATCCTTACAGCTTCCCCTTAGGGGGGAGGCCTGAGTGGATGCTACCAGTGGCTCTTATCTGCTGGAGAAGAGCACTCAAATTTCAAATTCCTCTGAAGTGGATGCAGAAGGGGAACATGACACTGCAAGCATTGGCAAAGTGCTGAGATATTACCCTGAATGCCATTTGCTCGTCCCTGTGGCTCTTGGGTTTTCTTCAGGAGGCTTCAGTATTTCAGTGTCCCTGGCTGCTCCTTGTGGTATGGGACCATTTCTAGCAGCCTGCCATGCGCTGTGTAGATGATCAGTCTTGAGATGTATGGCTGAGCCTCTGGCAGCCTTCCAGTGGCTGTGTTAATCCACTGTTTTTTGTGCTCCTCACAGGGGTGAGTAATGTGCCTCTCTCCCTCCTTTGGTAGCAGAGGAAATAAAGGCACTGAGAAACCAAGTGAACTCTGTTAAGGTCCAGTAACCAGGGGAGGACCTGAAGTGTGTGTCCTGCGGGCTCCATCTGGTATAATGATGTCTTTAGGGGTCTGACTCATGGTTTCTAAAATGTCAGCTCACAAATCACGTGGGACTATGGGTGACTTCCAGTGCTCAAGACTCCTTCATGGCTGCTGCTGTCCCCATCACAAAGTTTACGTGAATGTACTCTCAAGACAATGAATCCAGGGGAGCAGCAGCAGGCTGCACTCAGTGGTCTTAGTAAGCCACCAACCACCTGCGATGGGAGGCAATGAGCTTCTGATGTAAAGCAGATTTTCTACATTCATCTGGTGGCTTGTCTAGTCTTTTCATTAGCACTTTCTCTGTTAGCTTGTAGTCTGCTTGCAGCATTAGAAGCTGCAAGTGCACAGGTAGACAGGCATTCTTTGGTTGAGCCATCTGAAGGACTTTGGGTTAATGTTGAGCACCTTGGCCAACTTGGACATCTGTGGTACACAGCTGTGTCCTTCCCTTTTCCCTCAAATACTATCCTAGTAGAGAGGTGAAAAAAGAAGTGTGTGTGATCTTTCTTCTGGTTAGGGAAAATATCCCACTTCAGCTGAGAGATGTGCTGAACAGCCTTGGTTTTGGCCCAAGGAGAGCAGTGATTGCGGCTAATGTGTAACACCCCTAGGAGGTGAACCTTTCCCTAGGGGGAAGGTTTTGTCATCCAATCCCACATTAGGATGACTCTCTAAATCTTGTGAACAATGTTTGTTTATGTCTGACAGCTCTACTGGGTTTGCTCAGCTGCTTTCCAGCATGCTGAAACCTAGCATGAACGTGTAGAATGAATACCAGTTCCACAGACTCATAAAGGAGGTATGCTTCAGCTGCAAGGCATGTTTTAATCTGTACTCGTGTCTGGGAGCAGTGCACCCTTCTCATTTCCTCTGCCTATTAAGTAATTGATGAAAGCCCTCACTAATCATTAGGCTCCTTCCATGAAGTCATTAAAACTGCACAAAACCTTATGTAGTGTTTGCAAAGCCACAAATGTGACATTCTTCACCCTCTGCCCAGGCAATAATTTTATCACAAAGAGGTCTCAGTTGTTAAGAGCACAAGAGTAAGGAAAATGAGTAAACTGTTTAGCTTGAAAATACTGAGTTTCAGCTAGGATCTTTTTCATGAGTAGTATTGTACTGATGGTGCTGCTGCATAGTGTCTTCTGCCTGGGATCTCAGTGAGATTGCACCAAGCTCCTTTCCATCAGTCATTTCTCAGAGTGCAGCACCTCTTTAGCAGTGTATCATGGTAAAGAAAGGTAGCTGTATGGCAGAATGTACCAAGGTGAGCTATGGTCATGCTGGCAGGGTGTGGATGATGCTTTTAATTTTTCAGAAAGCATCATCAGATTGTGGTTTAAATTGCTGATGCCTTTCTCCCAGTCTACGTGTTAGGTTAAGTGCTCCTTTGGGATTGATCTTGCTGACAGCAGTGAGCATCTGGTGCAGCTGTTCCAGGCAAAAACAATTTATTACAACTAAAGAAGCAATCCAAAGTCTTGAACCCAAACCTTTCTTCCAAGGAAGGGAGCAAATGAGATCATGATGCAGATGAAGGTGTTTGTGTTGGTGATGAGTGTATTGCAGTGACTCTGGTACTCTTTTCTGTCACTTCTGTTCCTAGAGACTGTTTCTAGAGATGTCTTCACTTCAGCACCTCTGATTTGGAGAACACATCTGTCCAGTGAACAGAGTTTTTAAGTTCTTGTTTTTCAGCATGAAACCAATTGCTTTGACTGAAAATAAAATTTTTGTTATTTATCTGTTGCCTCCTACACAAATTTCTATCTGTGGATGCTCAAACAGAATTCTGCCCCTAATACTGAGGAGTATCCAAGAGACCCAGGCCCACATAGATTTCTGCTAAGAATTTACTTGCTTTTTTTTTACCTCTTTGCTTCCAGGTACCAGTGGGAGAAGTCCTGAGTGTTCCATGTTTCAAATGTTGCTGTGGAAATCTCCCTGGGAAGTCCATTCACTCTTATTGTTTTCTCTTAGGTGACTCCAGGTAGCAAAGCTGCTATAGCCAACTTGTGTACAGGAGACCAGATCATAGCCATTGATGGAGTGAACACAGATAACATGACGCACCTTGAAGCACAGAACAAAATCAAAGGTTGCGCAGATGAACTAACTCTGACTGTCAGCAGGTATGTCACTGAGTGAGACTGGGGATGGGGAGAGGAAGGCATGCAGGGTGGGCAGAAGTTATGTTTTGGTTTGACAGCAGACATCACTGACTAGTTTGTTTAATTTGACCTCTTAGTGCTTTATGTGCTGGATAGCAAGAGGGAACTGCATTTCAGCCTTTAATCCTAATGCCGCTTGCATTTGCTGCACTTTGACCTTATGAAAACAATTTTCCTAGTGAGAAATTGGCTGATAATTTGTGGCTGAGTCTGTCAGTCTGTTCTGTGTCTCTGATAGCAAGAAATCAAAGACAAGTCTCAGGTCTCTTTGACCATCTTTGTACAGAGAAGAAATGGAGACTGGGAAGGTATGGGTCTGCTTTGCCTTGACCTGTTGCTAGAGCCTGTTTTGTCAAGGGTGCTAGGGATTTATCCTTCCTCTTGGTTTAAATAGCCACCATGGGTACCAGCACTTACTGAAGTCAGAAGCAGTGTGGCATTTCTAGTTGCTCTGGAGTGAGTTTTTCCCATGGCTGTATTCCCCCAGTATGATTTGCCATCATCAGCTTTGTGGCAGATGCAGGGGAAGTGCTTTCAGGAGGAGTGCAAAAGCATGCCTTAAATGACACAGTAGTGCAGTTGTTCATGGCTTTTCTGTGATAAACAGAAGCCTTTTACCATAGCTTGGACAATGCCAGGAGTTCAGCAGACATTTCCCAGTTCAGGAAGAAGTGATGGGTCTTGGCCAAAAAAAACCTGACAATTCATGAAGGGAATTCAGAGGGAAGAGCGAAGCACAGTGTGAATGGGTGGTGAGCACTGCAGCAGCCTGTTAGCCCCAGAGCTTCTCATGCTGGCCTCTAACTTGGCAGCCTGTAGTCTTCCTGCAGAGGACTGCTAATTTTCCTCCCCAAAATAGCTGGCTGCTTGACTTAGCAAACCAGTGCCATGTGGTTCTGGCTGGGGGCAGGCAAGGGCTCTTTCATCCCGCGGGCAATCTCACTCTTACAGATCATTGAGTCTGTAAAATGTGTTTGCTAATGTTAATTACAAAGTCGTTAACTTTATAGCTACCCTGTGCACATTTCGTGGGGCTTGGGTGTGGAAGCTGCCCAGGGTGAAGCTTCTAGCTGGATGTGCCACTGTGTAGAACTGTGCAGGGGCTTTAAGTTAGCCTAGCCCAACTCTTTAAGACCCCCTTTCAATGAGGTAGTATGAATGTGTGTCAGGCACTTCTGCTGTTGTCCTCATCAATGAGTGCTGCTGACAGAATGGCCAGGGAGAGTGTAAAGACTGTAAGGGTGTGAAAGCAGTGATCTGACTGATTTAACTTTTGGGTTTGGTGTTACTACCCATTGCTCTATGTAAAGTTCTGCTTAGAGAAGGACTGCTTGCTTGTTTGGAGACTTCGTAGCTGCTAGAGATGTTTTTGTATTGGGGAATATGATAGAGCAGGAAGCTTTCTCAGATGAGAAAGCTCCTCTTTAATGTCAAAAGAAAGTAGTGTGCATCATGTGGTCTTTTCTGGTTGTACTTTGAGAGTATTTTGTCCCTAGCGCTGTGTAGTCTTCATCACTGAGGCTGGAGCCCTTCTTTGCAGTCTAAGGCCATGGCCTTAAAGTGGAAGATCTTAAGTGGAGGTCTAGAGCACTGTCATTTAAAAACAGTTGGAGCCCATGCTTCATCTTCCTGTTCAACTTAGGAGAGAAGAAATGGGTGAGGAAAGCAGGCTATGGGACAGTGGGCAGTTCTCTGAAAAAAGGAAGAGCACGGCTGTAGAGGTGGAAAGGGTGGAAGGCACTTGGGAAGATGAGTGCCACCTGCCAAGTAGTATGGCTTGTGTTTCTTGAACCTTGGCAGACCAAACACTGTCAGTAAGGTGTGACTGTGTATTTAGTGAGGAAGGTTGACAATACAATCATGTCAGAGCTGGAAGTTCTTTCTCAGTCAAAATAGCTCTGTAAGTATTTGGCTGAGTATGAAAAAAGGAAAGTATATCATTTGCACTTCAACACCACCAACTCTTGGGTCTGATCTCCACGCTCTGCAGTTGTAGCTCATTAGCTGAATCAATTGTACTAACTAGCCATGCTGGCGAGAATCACTGGTCTCTCTGTGGGTTGGACCGTCACATGCAGCTGGTGCTGAGGATGTGCCAGGTTGTGCCAGGTTTTCTGTAGTGAGAAGTCTTCCAGTCCTCCTCACCATCATAGAGATGTTTTGGGAAAGCGTAGATCCTTAGTGATTTTTAATGTTGTACCTGATGAATTTTAAATGATTACTCGTTTAAATGCAAAACAGATGAGCAAAATGCTCTTTGACCTGCATTTGGGGTGGCAGCAAGGTTGTGCCAGGAGGGATTTTAGGTGTGGGTCTGAGCTCACATCAGGTGTTTTGGTTCCACCAAAGGATCAACACTGCTGTGACAGTGGAGACTTAATTTCTCTCTGTGCTTTTAATGCAAGAAGTGGTTCAAGAGGAGACTGGGTGAATTAATGGAAGTCAGCTATATACCAGGGCAGTGTATCTGCTGTTAAAAGCCCTTAAGCTACAAGTAGCTGGAGGCTGAGAGAGTGTTTTAGAGAAGTATTGCACTATGCTTGTCGTCATTTTGTGTTCTTCTGTGGACCAAAACAAACTGTGGATGTTTGTGCTGCAAATATGCAACCCTCTCATCTTTTAGTGGTAGCCAAGTGCTTAAGATGTCTTTGTGTTTGGCTGTGCTGATGATTATTTAAGAGACCTGTAAATACAGAGAATTGAAAGGACTTAAACAGTTCTGGTAAAGGAAATGCTGTTCGCACTGTGTACTTGATTGTGAATATCAACAGCATTCCAATGTTTCCTGTTTCGGTATTTTCCTTAATGATGGTAATGGTCCAAAAATATTTCAGATCAGATGGTAGGCAGGAAATCTAGTCTAACACATGTCACCATTAAAAATGGATTGAATTACTAGCTGAAGAAAACATGTCTGGTCTGCTTTTTCACCCAAAGGTGCAAATCTGCTAATTTCCTAGGATTTAAAATCCAGCCACAAATTGTTTTCTCTGAATATGCTTTTCTAATCAGCCCTGCCAGGTGCTTTGTTGTTTGATGTGTGAACAGAGTTGTAAAGGTCTGTTTTCAGCCTCAAAAGCGGGTGTTCAACAACATTGGCACATACACTGACTTCCTGCTGAATGTAGCAAGTCTAGCAGCTCCCCACTCTTTCTGAGCCTGTGGTTGTTCATTCATTTGGCTTTTTGTTTCAGGCTAGAGTGCTTTTAGAAATGTAGTTCCCAAGAAACCAAAGGTTCCATTATTGTCTTCAACAGTATAAAATCAAGTTCAGGAATGGTACACGTGCAAAGACTGACCTTCAGTAGGCAGTACCTCCTTCTCTGAAGATGCTCAAAACCTGCCTGGACACAATCCTGTGCAATGTGCTCTAGGTGATCCTGCTTTAGCAGGGGGGTTGGACTAGGTCCCTTCCAGCCCCTTCCCTTCTGGGATTCTGTGTGCTTCAGTCAACTCAAAACCACCAGGATGCTAAACTGACAAACTTCCTAGGCATATTTTTGAGCCTCTTCCATTCACAGGAAAAATGAAGTTTTAGATCTTGAGTCTTTGAGAAGGACTTATCTTCTTTCTTTTCTTCTCCCCGCCCCCCCCCCCCCCTTTTTTTTTTCTTTTCCTTTTTTTTTTTCCCAATTAGGGTTTTTACATTGTTGCACTGACATTTTAGGGTTGAGCAAAAGCTCCCCACAGGCTGCACCTCTTCCAAGCTTACCGCTGATTTTCCTGTAATGGGGGTAGGCAGCAAGACATGTCCAACAGACTGAAGGAAGCTATCAACTTCCTTTGGAAACTTGGCTCTTGGGAAAGACGCTTTCTCTGACAAAGAACACTCAAAGCAGGGAAAGCTCAGGAGGAAAGAATTCTCCTACCACAAAAGTCACTTGATAGCCAAAAGACCCAGTCGTCACCAATGCCAGTGGTGATGCCCACAACAAATGTGACACACAGCTCTGTGTAGCTGTTGCTGCAGATGTACAAAAGCAGACCAAAGTTCATTGCAGGACAGGGGAAAATTACTTCTGAAACAAATGGCTTTTTGCCTGTGGCTTTAGCCACCAAAAGGGTGGTGGAGCTGTGCAGCCCTGAGCAACTCACAGGTAAAGTGTGTATTTATATGGGATTTTTTTCAACAAAAAAGAAATTTTGGTACAGTGAGTCTCTTCTTCCCTCTAGGACTGCAGGCAGGTTGGGGGTGGTAATAAGAGAAGAATATTTGTGAAAAGGGATTGCAAACATGTATTCTCTTGTTCTGCTCCTGCTGTCCTTTTCTTCAAATTTCAAGCTCCTTTTCTGAAGCTCTGCTGCCAGCATATAATACATTAATCCATTGTTTCTGTTTGCAAAACAGCCTGTTATGTGTTCTTCGAACAGGGAAGTCAGATCTGCTGCCAGCACATGTTAAATTCACTATCAGAAAGGATCACATGTAGATGCTTATGAAGAAGAAGCGAGCAATGTATACAATGTCATCTGCATTTTATTCAGGAGGTTCAGTTGCACAATTGCTTGTTCCATGTGTTAGATCTCAGCTGTGGGGACTAGTTGCACAAAGCCACAATAGGCTCGAATTTGTGTTCGAGGAAGTTAGTGGAATCCGTTGACTCATTTAGGTTTGCTTTTTGCTTCCCTGCCAAGAAGAGTTTTCCAGCTCTGTCATCTTACTAATAATTCTTTTGGCCCTGAGAAAAGCCTGATGCTCTGCATGCAGCTATATAAGGGCATGCAGATTGCCTGACCCTCCCTGGCAGCACACAACCTCTCCATGGCTGGTGTGGTGCTTCCAGCCCTTCTGGGTGTGTGCTGGCAGCCTTTACTAATTAATGATTGGCAGGTTCAAAGTCATTTTGGCAAGTCAAGCTTGGCATTTGTCCTGTTTTTACAGCCTCTTTTGGGCAAACATAGTTAACTCTGTAGCTGGCTAATGGAAGAACAGCAAACTCTGAGAAATCAGGTGTGTCTTACCCTTTATAACTAGTGAAACTGCTTGTGGTAAAACTTCTGTGGGTTCTTCTATGTAACAACATAGAGTTGGCCTTTTGTTTTTAGTGGTTGTGTGAAGAGCCATCTGAAATGCGAGGAGCAGTGGGCCATGCGCGAAGACATGAATTTGGGGCCTCTTGTCTTGAGGGAGTAGTGACTAGCATTGCTGTTTGAATTGGCAATGGGCTGCATGCAGCCCAGGTGCAGTTTTGCTTGCCAAAATGAGTATGCCCATTAATGGATGGCTGCTAAAAGTGACTGCTCCTGTTTAAATCCAAGGGCATGTACTTTGCAGCCACTGTAGCTAAAAGGCTGGTTAAAAGGTAGCTTTCTGGTAGCCTGAGAGCAGTTGCAGTTCATTTCTCAACATTATTAAAATGCCTGTCTAAACTCTGGGGAGGGTTGAGAGAGGAGCTCTTTGGGTCTTTCCTAACTTTTCATCTAGCAAACTGTGTGTTGCATAAGGAACATTTCAGTATTTACAGGTTTATTTGCTTCTTTGGTATCTTAGTCATGTCCATCCCAGATTTTGCAACTGGGATGTAAATGTGCCTTTATTCTTTATGGAGCTTACACAGTTCCTGGCACAAGAATTAGACCGTCATTTTCCAGCTCTGACTTTTCCCTTGAAGCTGTGGCCCAGCTCTGCACGCAAAGCGTTGATAGCAAAATCTAGGATCTTGCAGTGTTTATATTACACCATGTTCAAGCCAAGCTTCTTGAAAAATGTTGTATTTCATAAATACCTCTCCAGGTTCCTGCCTTGACTTGCATGCAGTTTCCTTCCTCCCTTTCCTACCAGTACCTCCCCATACAAACTAGCATTGAAGAAATTCCTTTCTGATCTTGGGTCTTGCTTTCTGCCTAGATGAAGCAGCAAATGCACGGCTCATTCCTTGGCCGCTTCTTGGTTGCTTTCCCTTCTGTAGTAAGGGCTCAGTATGGAAATGTAATCTGCAAACATGGCGAAGTGTGTGTATCCACATGCCTGTGATTGATTTCCTTGGCACTTTTTTCCAGGCTTGTTTGTGTCATGTTTTTGTCTTCTCTTTCTGCACTGTTTGAGTGTTGCTCTCTGCTGGAGTCTCATTTGAAAGAATATGCATTAAAAACCATATTATAAACAAATATTCATCAATTTAAGTGGGAGTCTGAGATCCTGTGGGGAATGCTGGAGCCTGCTGGCTTTCACCAAAGACAGGGTGGGATTTCCCAGCAGGCTGTTGGACATTAGCCCCACCACTGGTGGAGAGTTATATCTGGCAGCTCTGCTCCTGTGGCCACATAGTGGCAGGGGTACAGCCTCTCCAAGGGGAGCGTGGATGTGGTTTTGGGGCAGTTTCCCCCATGTTTGGAAAAAGTCCTCCAGAAAGCCACTTCTACCCTTGCTGAGAGCAGGGACTGTAGCAGTCCTACTGATGGCTCCACAGATGGTGTGGTGGGACAAGGCATGCACCTTGAAAGTCCTGCTAGGCAAAGCCTGGGAGTGCAAAGCTGTCTCTTTGCAGATTTGCTGGGGCCATAAATGGGCTGTTGTGAGTGGCAGAAGGGCTCTGCTGCAGCTGTTGCGAAGACAAAGGGAAGCTTTATCCTCCCAGCCTTAGAGGGACAACTGCACGGGCTATTTAACCTTTCTCTTTGGATAACTTCTAAACTGGATTGAAAGTAAAGCCTAGAGTGACCTTGCTGCTTCCATTTATATCCAGTGACAGATAAGAATGGCAGCAGTCTGGGAAACAAACTTGAGCTTTTTGCCTTGCTAATAAATATGGGAGAAGAATCTGGTCAAACCACCCTGTTGGCTGCAGTAGTTGGCCATAGCTGCCTCCACTATGCTGAAGACCAACATGCTGTGTCACCTCAAATGCATTGAGTGAGGGGCAGTGGGATGAAAGCACATGCCTGGGGGGAAGTTTCTGCTCTGTATTTGTACAGTCATTGGCTCTAAGTTTAAATTTTCAGTCTGGATAAGGCCTTTTGGTGCTTCTGATAATATTAAAATGCAGTAGAAGAAAATGCTACCTCAAAAGTACTTAGATAACTGCTAGTGAGAACTGACACAGGGATGCCTCATGCTAAGAATCAGCTGAGGTGTTTCCTGCTCTCTGAACTGTGTTTTCGTCTGCAGGCTACGTCTACTTGCTTACAGCCTGGCTAGCAGGGTATTTGGTGTCCATATACTTTGCTATGTCCCCTGTTTTTCCAGAAGAGATGAAATGTGATCACCATATGCTGTTAAGGATAAGGTTTTTGCATTGGTCAATGGGCGGTTCCTGTCTGTGCAAAGAGAGTCTTCAGGTGCAGCATGCAGCCATCTTAGAGATGCCTGTCACTTTATCAGGCTTGATAACCGTAATCGGTGTAAGATTGCTGGTTGCTCAGGTACCATAAAGCATAGGTTGCCAGAAGCAAGGAGGAAATGGTTGTCTTACACTCACCTGGGGTACCTTGTATATCCGGTAACAGTAACTTTTGAGACAAGATAATGGTCAGATTAGCATTGATCTGATCCCATGCAGCTGTTGCATTCAAATTTGTTAGTCTGTGTGCACCCCAGCTCACCAGATGCACACAGGATTTGTGTGACATAGGTTGTTGGTGTCAGCACTGCAGTTGGGCCCACAGGAGGCAAGAGCCTGGAGTCAAAGGTTTGCTGTACCTGACTGCTTGTAAAGGATGATATCTGGTGTGACCCATGACTTGTACTTCCCTGTGAAAGGAGGAACAGCACAGGAGATTTCATTCAGGTTTCTTCTGTGTAAAGTCCAGAGTTCGACAGAGGCAACAGCAGGTCAATAAAATTTCTCCTCTTCCCTGAGTGAGAATGCTGTCTCCTCCCACTGAGCAACCCTCTAAGTATGAAAATACTATTTATGCAGCAAATGTCTGGAATATACATGTGCATCACAGTGAAATTGGGCTGTTCAAAAAATGCCCTGACATGGGAGGGCTTTTAGTGGAATGGTATACATCAGATTGAATTTACTATGGGTAGCTCTACACCCTTTTTCTACTCTTGTCGGCTTTATAACCCTTTTCTGTTTAAAGGCTCTTTCCAGTTAATTCTCAGTGGAGGCATTCCTGTTTTGCTAAGTACTTACTTGTAGCTGGCCCTGGACCCACAGATATCTGGGAAGCACATCTATCTGCAGTTGCAGATTCCACAAAGGGCTGTCAAAACAGGACATGGTTTTCAAAACTCATCCTAAGAGTTTATCAGCCATCTGGTTGCTGCATGATGCAATGTTTAGCATTGAACAGCGGTTTTCATTTAGCAATACTGCAGCCACTCGTTCCCTACTATTGAAGAGTTTGGGAGAAGTGGCACTGTTTAGTCCATCTGAGAAACTGTCTGTACTTCTGAGAGATGTAGGTAGCATATGTTTCCCACAATGTATCCCAAGTGCTTTACTTCCTCACCACTTGTTTGTCTGTTGCTCTTTAGGACATAGCAAAACCTCCAGAATGATGTTGGTAAGAGCGGTTGGTTGTGATTGTGGATCTTGACTTTGTGTTTCAGGCTGCTGTGAGTAATTGGGTCAGACCGCAGACCAGTAAAGGTTATGTAGACGTAGACTTTCTCTGACATGTTATGTCATCACAATTCTTAGTCCCATGGCAGACTTGGATCCTTTTTTTTTTTTTTTTTTTTTTCTCTTTTTTCTTTTTTCTTTTCCCATAATTTGCCAAAGCCTCTGTTTGTTCAGCATGGATACCACTGTATAAATAAGAAGAAAATTCCCGAGACCCAAGCAAAAAGGTACTTCCAGCTTATCCAAGGCAGCCCAACTTGAAGAACAAAATGTTCTCTGTATAGTTAATACAGACAAGAATCCTTCTTCTTCCCAGCTACCAATGAAAGCTGAAACACACAGTAATCTGAATTGTCTGCATCTCGGGGTTATCTCCAGCTACTCCTGTTGGATGATCCCAAACTCCACTGCCTGGGTTGGAGCCCACGCTTGATGTGTCACCAGTGGAGTCCCAGAGGATAAGCCAGGACTGTCACTGCTGAGATCCTGTCTTTCAAGGACCAGCATAGTTTTAAGTCATGCAAGTTACGTGCCTAACATGAGGCTGTCTGGATTCCTGCTGATACGTATAGTGCTATATACAGGACAGGGGAAATGTTTGGGACATTGATGAAGTCTAAGTCTTTTTAATAACAGTAGGGATGGTCACTGACATCAACAGATTAACTGTTCAAAATTTGTGTGTTGCAGAACAGAGTCAAAAGTCTGGTCACCACTTGTAAATGAAGAGGGAAAGACACATCCTTATAAGATGAACCTGGCCTCCCAGCCGCAGGTAAGTAATGGAGTATCTGCACGCTCTTGTTCCTGCCTGACTTCGGAGCGGTTTCTGGCCTGATCCTCCAAGGAGCTGAGCATACATCACTCCCTTGGTCGCACTGGGGACAACGCCATGCCCCATACCTCCTAGAAATCATGCGACCCTTGGAAACCTTGAGACAGACTTCTTCCCTTGTGGTGAGAAGCCTGCTGCTGTGGAGAGCTAGTCGGATATCTTGCCACGGGTAAGCTGCTTGGATCAGAGGCATTGTCTCCTGCCATGTGCGTGCTCACACCTAAAGCAGGGCACAGAAGGCACTGTAGGGGTGTGGCTCAATAAATCTTCACTACTGCTGCCAAGCCTGTTGATTTTCATGGATAAGAAAGGTCTTGAGAGGGGAGGAAAATTATTCACTCTTACAGTGTTTTCTGTTGGGGTGGGGTTTTTTCCTTGGTTTGTTGGGTTTTTTCCCCTCTTGCTGGGCAGGCTTTTACTAGCAGTCTAGCTGTGGAGAAAGTAGAAGAGAAATACACCAGGCTTTTACTTTTTTATCAGTGTGGCAGATCTTGCAGCCTCTGTCTAGGAGGTTTGGTTTTGTAACCTGTTTACTGCCTTCCTTCATTGGTCTGCTGCTTCTGTCAGGTAAATGTAGTAGTAACACTGACCTGTACAAGGGCATTGCCAGGGCTAAGTTTAGAGGATTACACTGCAAAAATCTGCAATAACTAGACTAAAATCAATGGCATTTTTCTGGATTTGCACTGGGGCAATGACACGGATTCTGGCCCTAGCACACATCTCATGTGATTCTTTCTAGCAAAATAAATAGAGATAAAACTAGTTTGACTCTGCAGTTAATTTTAAGTGCTAATACATATGTTTGGGTTGGAAAGGGCCTGAACCTAAAGTAGCACATGTGCAGCAACACCCTGCCCAGACCTTGGCCTGGGATCTGTCCATGCTCCCTTTGACGCTGAGCTGCTGTGTGTTTCTTGGCTTGAGAATGTAGTGCAGCATTCTCCAGGTATTTCATAACTCAGCCAAGGCACGATGTGAGACTGACACATTTGGACTTAGTTTGGGCTGAGACCATGTGGTGACACCTGCCTGTGATGCTGTTGAGCTGAGATCTGGTTTGTGTCTTCTGCTGACCAAGCGTGGGAGATGTTCTGCTGCATACCTTGAGGGGCTGAGACCTGCGGTCTGTCTCTTGCCAGAGGAGTGGGACAGAGTCTACACTGGGGCTTTGCTGCAAGGCTGGAGACATCTGTTCTCTCAGCAGGAGACCATGATCTTGGAAACCAAGTCCCTAACCCAGCCACTAGAATTTAGCTATAGCGCCTCAGAACTAAACACAGGGCACTACATGTGCCAGGCAGGAGTTTAATATAACTCACTAAGCTTAGTCAACTGCAGCAAGAAACATGCTGCTGCAGCCCCCCTGTCACTAACTGCCCCACTACCACACTTCTCCCAGTCCAGCCTGGGTCACTGGATGAATAACCACTGCTGGTCGAGTACTAAGCCTAGGTTATTTTAATTAATTGATGCCACCTCTTGAACTCACTTGCTATGGCTCGTCTTTTATCAGCTGCCCTCTGGGTAGTGTTTGTATTCAAGTCAGCCCTGGAATGTTTCAGGGACCCTACCGCAACTCAGTGTGAAACATGAGTTGGGGGGACTAAGCTTAACTCTAATCTTTGGCTTACAAGTCATGCCTGGCTTCCTGAAATTCAAAGAAAGGGCATCACGAAGGTTGAACTGTGCAGGATTCAGCAATAATCCTGCTAGTGGAACACATCCCTTCCTAAACCATAACCTTAGTCCTTATCCTGGTTCTATACATTGTATAGATACCCCGATTCTGCCAGTTCCTAAGTATGGTACAACTGAATTTCTGGATACCAACCTGTAACTGACTTCAGCAGGAGAATTTGATGAGAAACTGACTGTGGAGAGATTCCTGTTACAAACCTTATCTCTGAGCAGTGACCCTTGTCACGCACCATGAACCAACTGTTGCCTAAAAATTAGGCTTTGACCCCTCATGATGGCTGATAGTAAAAGTGTTATTTCCTGGCGTAAAAGGAACGTTCAGGCTCTCATACAAGTCTTGCCTTTCTTCTCTCTCCTAAAATGAAGCCAGTTAAGTCATTTGCAGTTGCCTAAGTGAGTGAGACTTGCTGCTGTTCAGAGCACACAGGGCTTTCCTTTAAAGGGCCTTGCCTGCTGCATACTCAGAGGAATTCATCAGCGTGAGGGAAGACGTATTGTGTCTTCAAACCACAGGCTCCTGTTTAGTCTTACTGCTTAACAGGACCTGCACATCCTAGTGTGCTGTGACGAAGCTAAGTGTCATGAACACCATCAACTTTTAAGGTTGGTTGTGATTTTTTTTTTTCTTTTCTTTAAAAACACACCAGTTTCCTTTTCAGTAGCTGACTGCGGCAAGTAAGGTTTGTGGTGAGCTCTAGCTTCCAGGAGCATGAAGTCAATGGAGCACACCAACTCGTGCCAGTGCTATGGCAAGTGTCAGCTGAGTCACTCTGGGGCTGTGTCTTTGCAGCATCACCAGAGATTTCAGCCAGGCTGCTGCAAATCATCAGCAGCAAAGTGTAGGAGATGCTGTGCGTGGACAACTGCTATGAATTTTACCACAAAGATGCTGATCTCATTTTTCCAACAGAATTGGTAGAAGTTGTGAGAAGAGCTGAATCTTCGAAGGCTGCGCTGTCTGAGCTGTTCAGATTATTTTAGCTCACTCGCCAGTGAAAATAATGTATTTGCTTTCCTTGGCAACAGTCTTGCGCAGAGCACTTATTAATTCACTTACCAAAGAAAATAGGACATACTGAGTCCAAGTGGTTCATTTACGTCCCAATCCAGGTTATTCTGAAGATATTTCTCACTGGTTTGCTCACAGCCCTTCGAATGCAGAAAGAAAATCATAGATGTGAAAAGACTTACTTCAGGATAAAAAAAAGCTTTAAATTCTTTGCTGTAGCAATTGGACTGCAGTTATTCAAATAAGTTTCTACCTTTCTTAGACTTAGTTGGATATTGCCTCTCCTCAATATCTTAACAAATTTATCACACCACTTGTCCACTTTCTTTTCTCATTTTATTGGTCCAGTTAAAAAACCTCTATCTTTGCAAAAGATCTTGCAAAAGAAATTAATTTTAAGTTTCTATCAAGAAAAGTATGACTAGCTACATATTTTAAGATTGCTGCTTACACATTTTTTTACTGCAATTGAAATAGACTGTTTACTTCTGTAATCCTTTTGGAGGCGTTGTCCTGTAGAAGTATTTTCCCTTACTTGGAATGCAAGTTCAAGATACTTGCCTTTGGAAAATAAAAAGGCATTCTACAACCTCCCATGCATTCTTCAAAGTCCTGAATCCCAAAACTGACTTCATTCTGTAAGCTGACCTTTGCCCATGAAACAGCTACAGGCTTCTTATTATTTCATTACCTTTATCTTTATCCTTCTAAATTAATTTAGCTGAGACAAGAGTGATGACAAAATCACATTTCATCAAAAGGTGAGGCAGCTTGTTGGAGGTGATGGCTCAGCAGCTGAACCAGTTTTGTTTTGGGTGTGACCATGGCAACTTTAAGGGAAGGAAATGACAGAGTAGTCTTAGTATATTTACTCAATTATTTCACTTGCACTTCTAACCCAGATCCTAAGGGCAATCACTCTGTGTCATTTTCCCAGCAAGAGCTTTTCCTCACCGCAGTGGGAAAGATTAAAATAACATTTCTGTCTCTCCCTTGTGCTTAACCTTTCTTGAGAAAAGTGATCACAGCAAGAGAGAACAAGTTACTTAGTGACTAAGGTAATATTAATGCTAATGACACTGACCAGAGACCAGCATAACTTTTAGGCTCAGCCCTGCTCCCTGGTGACCCTGGGCCAGGCACTGAGCCCCAGACCTGTGTGCTGGTGCATGTGTGGCTGTGTTGCCCCTTGGTAAAATAAAGGGACCTGAGCTCTGTTGGATAAGGGGGGTTTTGGTGCTTTTTGCCTTTATTAATTTTTTTTAATGTTTTCTTTTTAATTTTTTTCCTCCTTTTTCTCTTTCCCTCCATATTTATAGGACACAGAGGTCAATGGTGCCTAGGACTGTTTTTAGCTGAATGAGCTCATGTAGAGAATGAATTTCTGAGGGCGGTCAACATCAGGACTGTCTCCAAAAAAGCTTGTCCGGGTCCCTGATGTCCTCATAATCTATTTGCAGTGAAGCACAAGTATTGACATCACTCCTTAAGAATGTCAGTGAAAACTCTTGGTTTGAGACAGATTGATCAGCTGCTCTTAACCACAGAAGACAGGAGCTTTCAAAATGGGGACGTTCTGGAGTTTTGTTTTAAATGAGAAGTAACCTCCAGACCTTGCAGCCAGAGGAACTCTGGAGGTGAATTACAGTATTTGTGGGCTGACAGACAGACGCTTCTGTCTTCCTGAGCCTTCTTGAGAAGGCCTTCCCTGTCCCCCTTGTCCTCTCAGAGTGATGTCATTGTTTCTGTCTGGTGTATTTAATCTCCTTGGATACAGAGAAGACAGAGGCTATAGAAACTGGGCGTGTGGCTGCCTTGGCCTTTGATAAGGCCATGCGTGTGTGGGCAATGCATGAAGCAGTAGGTGTATAAAGTAACAACGCTGCATTTCAGACAAGGGAACCACGCTGGCGTATCGCGACCTGCTGGTTTTGGTTAAAAGGCGTTACCGCATGGATGTGGAATGTGTCAGGGATGTGGAGGGAGAGGATGTGGGAAGCCAGACTTGTTGTTTTACCCCCCTACAATAACAAACCCCCAAACCCTTCCTAATTTCTAATCAGATTTCAAAGCATTGCAGAAGATCTTTCCATAGCTGAAAACCCCCAAACAATAACAGAGGGAGAGGTGAAAGTAAAGGCACTTCTTAATACTTGTGATTGCAGCTGATGTAACATAGCATGGGGTAGGGTTGCCATGAAGATGTCCTCTGTTGAGCTGTTGCTGCATGTTTGGCATGAACAGCCTCCCCGCTGGCATGCCGGCTGGGCACGAGCACAGCCGCATCTCCCCAGGCATCTTCACAGGGGCGAGGATGGGGCCAAGGGGTTTGGCTGCCAGTCTCTGCTCTCCTTCCCTGCCTGTGGGACCAGAGTGCTCTTGTTTGCTGAGGTTTGGTATGGGGCCCATTTTCTTAGAGCTGAATAAACATTTATACTGAGAAATGTTTAATCTTGTTTCCTCTTGGCATGGCTCTCGAGGTGTGCAGTTAAGGATCGCCTGCCCTGAGCCTCTGGGCTCTGACTTGGGATGCAAAAACATCCCACGTTTCTGGGGCCAGTGGGGCAGGGGGCTTTGTCGGCTTGCTTGGCTGCTTCAGGGAGCCTGTGGGGCCATGAGGGCTTTTTGCTTTGTCCCTACAACTGCAGAGCCTCGGTGTTAATTTATTTATTTATTTGTCACAGACATTCAGAGTGAATCCCCTGACTCGGAGAGCTGGAGCTTGAGGCAGGGGTGTGGTGGCAGTGGGGCAGTAGCCAGCACCTCTGAGGCCCCAGCCCTGCCAGCTGTCTTCAGTTTATGCTGAGGAGGAAAACCCTGCTTTGGGGAGAGGGTTGACCGATCCCCTCATGTCTTAGTTTAATTTATTTAGCAAGTAGATAAAGCTTTCAGATTTTTCCTGTGTCTGGTGGTGGTGAGATCAGTGCTGCCTGGATGGTCTTTGCTACATCACCATGCAGCAGATGGGACCCAAGAGCCCTCCCGCACTCCAGACTATCCCTAACCTGCCCGAGGGCACATGGGGCATCTCGGTGGCTTTATGCCCCTGGTGCTGGGGAATGTGCCCCAGCTCAACTGACAGAGGTGGCTCATCCTGGGCTGTCTGTCCATTTGTCTGCTGTGCTGACATCTGGGAATTGCCCTTAAGTCCCATGACCTGATTCCTGGGACAGTCAGGTCCCAACAGTGGCAGCCACATCCATCTCTAGTGCATGGCAGGAAGGAAGCAGCCTCCCATGCTGCCAGCTACTGTCCAGCCCTGGGCACAGAGGTGACAGCTGATGGAACCGTGAGGATCTCACAGGCTGGGCTTCAGCATGCCCGAGCATGGCCTGGCGTGAGTAGGACGAAAGGGAGGAAGGGGCCATTGTTTTCCCAGATAATTCCCCATGACGCAGCCAGCAGCCGGTGCGGTAGGAAATGCTGATCCACTTCCTGCCCCAGCGCAGGGACGTTTTCCCCGTCCCCACAGCCTGGCACTGTGGTTGGTGGCTCTCTGCCAGGAGTGACTGGGTTGTGAGGCAAGCCCCTTGGCACCCAGCCGGAAGGGCTGTGGTACAGCAGTGTCCCATCTACCCTTGGAGAGGGCTGCTGCCACTAACAGCCAGCACCCAGAAAACCCATCTGGCAGGAGGCCTGTGTATTTGACCTGAAGGTCCTACCAACTTTGTTTGTTCTTGGGATTGGGAAATAGCTTTTTCTCTGTGATGGAGGGATTTTCACTGATGTCTGAGGGATTTGGGAGCACATGGGATTGTGCCCCAAAGCCATTTGGAACTTGTTCGTATAGAGGGGGTAGTTTCAGGTAGGGAGGGGGCAGTTGAAGGAATTGTTAAAATTTAAGATTTCAGCAGCAGCACTGGCAGAGACGTTTGTGCAATTGCTAATTTGTTTTAGTTTGGGCTAGCCTCTCTGCTGGCCCCTCCGGAGACTTGCCTCTGCAAAGGAAAGAGTGGAGCGAGGCTGATATCTGTGTGGACAAAGTGTTCTAACTATCACAGTATCCATTTATAGTGGTAAAATACTGCTCTTGAATGTCCTGCCTGGAGGACTGGGAGCATCCATACCCCAGCTTCAGACTGAAATAATTGCTGGTACCCCTGCCAGCATGGGGGACCAAGGCAGCACCATGGCTTGTAGGAAGGGTGAGGCAAACACCTCTGGATCTGCCTGCATATGATGACTGAAGATGTCTCCAAAAAGATCTAATATTAGTCATGTTCCTCTCTACTACTGACAGAGATAGAGCAGGTTCATATACTGACTGGATAACAGCATGTTCTTGTGTCTGCCTGCCTGTTCTTCCTTTGCAAATAGACCATTGCTCGCTGTTCTTGCAGCCCATGGCTCACCCAGGAGTGCTGTTTAATGATGTTTGCCCCTTTGCCTTGCGTTGGTCCTGGGACTGCCACAGCCTTAGAGATGCTGCAAGCCCCAAGCATCTCAACTGCATAAACCAGGTGCTGCCCACACAGAGGTACGCAGTGTAGCAGTGGGTTTGTACTAACACTTTTCACTTGCCTGCTGGTGAACAGGTTTTGAGTGTGTCACATTTCTGGTTTGGTTTTTGGGGTTTTTTTCAGTATTAAGTGAGAAACACTCGAATAAACACAAGATTCCAGGAGCTGAGGCTATAATAAAACTTGCACAGCACAGGATCCGGATTGGCAGTTCTGGCAAATCCTTGGGTAAATACATTTGACAGTGAGAACACGTTATCTTTTGATCTTGGGATCATGAAAGCACTTGTTCTTTGCAAATTCTTTCCACGGCTCAAGCAGAAAGAGCAGCGCGATGTGACAAGAAGTGCTGAAGAATTTGGATTATCCAAATGCCCTTTATAATGTTACTGTTCCTGTAATCATTCAGGTTATACACCTTCACTTTTCTCCAGATGGGTTTTTTTCTAATCTAATCTTCAGATACCACCTTCTGCACTGATATCTCTATTTAACCTGTTATAAACTCTCTTATAATCAGTGGGCTTTATCCACATGAAAGCTACTACAGATGGCCTAACATTTTTGAAATCTTCATTTATAGTCTTAGATGTTATTACAGAGCAGAAAACCTACCCGGTGTCCAAAAGTAGGCCAAAATCTCCTATGTGGATTCTGTGCTTCAGGGCATGTTGCAGTTCTTTTTGGAGTGAAGGCACTAAAGTGATTTCAGTCTCTCTCTTTCATCTGTCTGTCTATTTTCTGAACACTTGTAGGAACTTAAACATCCTTGAGGCTACTAACTGATTTGGGCTTGGCTGACAGATTCAGAGGCTGGGAATGGGAATGTGCCCACGTTCACGTAGAGTACGTAATTGAGGTGCCTTGCTTCCTTAGGAAACCAGAATTTTTAAAAAATACCCTGAATTCCTTCCCTTTCTCTAATTCTTGATTAATACTTAAACGTATCCGCAATACTGGTTGTGACATGGTTTCAATTCTGAGCCTATTTGACCTAAAAGTGTAACCCCTTTAGCCTAAAACTTCTGCCTCTGTCTTTCATTAAGCTATTTATGTGCACATCTGAACCCCTCTCCTACTTGTGGCCTCTGAATGGTGGGCTGATGTGTATTTAATGCTGATATAAGAGCACTGATACTTTTCCCCATGGTGTGATATACAGGGTGAAGTAATTATTGTTTTTGCTAAAATCCACAGTTTCTGCCATGGGAAAGACTGTTTTTAATGAGCACTATTATGTGCTTTCAATGAGATTGCAACAAAGGGAGATTAGCTAATTACTCCAGGGTCTTTCTTCCTTTGGTGTGTGGGAAAGCTTCATGGCTGACATCCATATGCACTGACCAGAAAGCTGTGGGAGATCAGTCCCACCACCCCACACCTGGACATCTTGAGCTACCTCGCTGATTTCAAATGACTTGCAACCCATGAGTGCGTTTGGATCCAGGCCGCTCTTCTGTGAGGGATCCTGTGCTGTGCTGATGCCATAAATAGTATTTGAGTGCCACGAAGTGAGATGACTCCCATCTGTTAGTCTGGGAATGCTAGCCAGCTGCTTAAGGAAATCTGGGGACATAAAAGTGATTCAAAGAAAAAAATTGTAGGGGAATTTAGTCATCCTTTGTCAGTAGCGAGTGTTTATCCTGTAACTACAGCTTTATCAAATGCTGTGGGATGTTCAAAGGGCAGCGAAGGCTCACTTCGTTGCTGTAGAAGTCAGTGCCAGTATAGAGTGGGAGAGGGACCTGGTTGCGCTAATTAAGGCTGGGAGCCATGGGCCCAGCACGTTTTAAAGGGCCCTGTTTCATCCTGTGCCATCGGGTGCTTGCCCTCTGGTGAAGCAGGTCCCAATCTCTACAGCTGGCTGAAACGTTTCAAAACATGCGTTTTGATGCTGTCGTTTAGCTCTGGATACTTCAGCCACCTATGTTAATGTTCCTATGGCTGCTCCAGTGAGGCCCTGCTGTGCTTACTCCTTGCTTTGGTCAAGCATCTCTGGGGAGTAATAAGCCCTGGATGTTGTCATCTCTGCCCTAAGGCAGCTAATCCCCAGCCTGCTGAACCAGCTTGTAAATATCCCCATTTTTGTTAGCAGTGTGATTCGGTACAGTCTTACCTCATGTCTTAACTTGGGTTATTAAATTGTAACCAGTGTTGCTAAGTATCCACCAATACCTCAGGAAGCCTCCAGTTTGCAGCAGACCCAGAATGTCCAGGTGATATCTCATACCTGGCACCGAAGAGGTCTCTGGCATTTAGCTGTCACTGCGGACAGTTTTTTGTATTAACAAAAGTCATCTTCCCACCTTTATTGACCAGAAAGTCCAAAAGTTTTTTGTCAAAGGCAGCCGTGTACCTCAGTTCTAGCTGAAGGACCAGACGTGCTCCTGAGCGTTTGTAGTAATAACAAAGCTGTTCTTTTTGGGTTGTCCTTATCTAGGAAAGCCAAACCTTTGGACATTGAAGGTTGCTCCTCTCTCTGCCCCTCATCTTCACTTCTCCATAGAAATCAGCCCTTGCAAGGGATGTTTAAAATCTGTAGTCTTGCGTGTAGGTCCTGTGGCTTACTGTAGGCTTGCAGGAGCTCCCAGGCATGTCACAGCTTGAGCTAATAGCTTGATCAGTGTTCCCCGGATGTCAACTCTGAAACATCCTGAGGGTCAGCCTGGAACCATCCAAGATGGGGATGGGTCCTGCCATGACATGTGGAGGACCTTCACCTGCTTTGGTTGTCGTGGTCACATGTTCCTCAGCTGACACCACATGCAAAAGCTGCGATTGCAGCAGCTGCTTCCTCCGGGCTGCCCCATCACATCCCACCTGCATGCCTGAGCACCTCTGACTTTTGCCTCTGCTCCTTTGCATGCAGGAAATAAAGCACATAGGAAGTGCACATAACCGGAGCGCGGTGCCCTTCACTGCTGCCACGGCTTCTGCCCCCAGAGTGATCACTGCTCAGTACAACAGCCCAGCAGGCCTCTACTCCTCAGAGAACATCCAGACCTTCAACAATGCAGTGGAGTCAAAAACATCACCTGTGGGCTTGGAGCCTGCCAAGCCGTAAGTATTTTCCTCACCTTCTCTCCCTGCCCAGGCGCCCAGGGGAAGGCTGCAGGAGACATGAAGTCGCTGCAAGGGTACCAGTTTGTTAACCCAGAAAGCTCTCTTTCAGGACAAGGGAAGGAGCAGAGGCGAGAGCGTGGCTGTGGTTCCCAGGGGCAGCGTTCGGAGGAGCGGGAAACGTTTCATGAGCTGCAGAAATGAAATTAATGCTGTTGTGTTTCTTTGTTTAGCAGAGACCGACGCAGTTTCCACGTGCGTTCAGCATGACATACCAGCCTGCTGGTCTGAACAGGTGCCTGACAGCTTGTTACGAGCACTTTGTAAAGTTAGCGTTTTGTGCTGGCTTTGCGGGCAATGCTGGGCAGGAGTGGGACCAGCTACTGCAGGAAGCACTCAAGTCCCCATTCCTGGCTGGCCTGGGATTTGTAGACAGGCTCTGCCTAAGTTTGGCTCTTTCTGGGTTTTAGTATTGAACCTTGTTTTTCTCAGGAGTTTTAGAAAGTAGCCAAAACATTTGTGCCTATGTGAGCAATCATTTTTATATGGGATTGGAAAGGGCCTCAACCTTAAAAGGGGCTATTGACTTTTGTGGTTGCATCTGAACTTCACCAAAGGCATTACTTTATCCCAGAAGTCTGAAGTTCCTCATTTTTCATCGGAAGCAATAAATCAGGAGCGTTCTGAAATCTTTGTGACTGTGTTGGTCAAGCTGCTTAACTGTCCTAAGTCTGTATAGCAGTACCAAACTGCTGGGAAGACTTTGGCCACTTGACAACAAAAGCTGCAAGACTAATGCTTTAGGTGATACTGGACTAAATTCCTGACTTGCGAATGGGGATATAAAAACAAGTTCAGCCTCTGCTTTTGCGGGGCACAAAGACCTGAGACACTGGTTTAACACAAGCCTGAAAACTTGCCCCTGAGTGGAACTGGCTTCTTTCACTGGCAGAATGGCCCCTTCTAAGCAGAGTTATGGTGCTGCAACTGGCCAAGTGACATGTTTGTTCCTCGTTTGCTTCTGGTAGACTTCAGCACCTTCATTCAGAGGCTGAGCAAAGGCAGAACAAGAACAAAGGAAAACTGGCTTTGTGTTACCCTGATGGGACCATTTGGCAGTCACATACCACCTCTGGTGTAGTCTAGAGGCCCTCCAGGTGAAAACACTCCCTGGAAGCCAGTTATATTTCCTGGAAGCTTGTGGGTGATTCCTTTTTCTTGCAGGGATAAGCAAAGAGGTGGATTTCTTCTAGTTCTGTGGCTCACTGTGCTATAAGGAAGGTCCATTGTCAGCATGTGGGGTATATGGCATCTCTTTCATCTTCTGTTGCTGAAACACAGCAAGTTGCAAAGGAATGCTGGGGGCTGGTGGGACCATAGGTGTGTGCTCAGGTAGTTATTTCATAGTGAAACCCTTGCTGCCAGGTTTTCATTGTTTTACAACCCCTACTTTTGCTCATCACTAGAGTGACTGCATTTTAGGTTTTTTATGGACACACCTGGAGCGCAAGACCAGAGCCACAGCATTAGCCAGAAGTCTTTAAAGTCGAGTTGTGAGTGTCCCTCCAGCACAAGGAACAGACAGTATTATGCTACTGCTTGTATTGCTTGGAATTTTTGGGTTAGCCCTTCATTAACCTATTCCTTCTTTCCTTTCTTCCTCCTCTGCATTTCTTCCTCATTTCCACAATGTAAAACCCAAATGAACCCCCAAACGACCACAACTCAAACTGCCCATGTGAACATGTGGGCTGGTAGCTGCCCGTCACCAATGAGCCCAATGCAGGCTCCCATGGCCTCAGTGTATAACCCTCTGCAGGCACAGACCTCTGAGTCACCACAGCGGAGGCACAGCACCTCCTCTGTCCCCAGCCAAGTCCGAGTGGGGCCAGAGCAGCTGAAGCACACGGCCCAGGTCTGCCCCAAGAGCCCCGTGGAAGTGGAGGTGCCAGGACTCAAAGTGCTGCACGTGCAGTTCAATTCTCCCCTGCAGCTCTATTCGCAGAGCAACATCATGGATTCCCTGCAGGGGCAGATCTCTTCCATTAGCCCAAATTTTCCCAGGTAACCTGCCTGCTGCCTGTGTGGCCACCTCGGTGCATCCGTTCGTCTGCATCTCAGTGTCCACGAGTGCCTTTGTCCCTGTCTGTGGCTCATGGCACTGGTCAGTCACAAGGAAGCAGCATTTACATTTCACCTTTCTGACTCCAGTGCATGACTCTTCACAGGAGCTTTCTCTGCATCATGTCTGTGTCCAACTCCATGTGAAGCACCAGAACATAATTTCAGCCCATCAGTGTGTCCATTACCCCCTGTGCACCCAACATATCACAGTCTTGACAACAGCTGGTGGCTTTTCTGGAGGAGCTACCTGCAGCAGATGGATTTTCTGGGGCAGGAGCATGCATTGTCCTGAAAACTGGTGTTTCTCCTGCACTGTTTTTTGTGACTGGAAGGTGCTGTTGCACATGTCTGTGCTTTTGTTTTGCTGGCTGTGGGCTGAGCCGTAAGCGTGTACCAGATGCCTTTCGTTTCAGACTGAAGCAGGTCCCCATAGATCTCCAATCTTTGGCTGGCAACAATCATGACTTTGGAGCAGCCTGGGCAGGCACCAGGCACATGGAGAACCCCGTCTGTGTTCCCACCCTGTCCACTTATCTGCACAAGTTGCTGCTCTTAGGAGCATCTTATCTGCTTCCATAGGAGCAGAGAATGCTCAACATGCTCTGAAGTCTGCAGGACCTGCCGAGAGCCATCACAAGCACTGGGTGCTCTTTGGCATTCACTTTGTGGCAGCTGGGAAACACCTGGCCTGTGCCTCTAAGTGGCAGCCCACAGGATTTTACAGGGAGGACTTCATTATTAAGACAGAGGAAGCAGAAAGCATGTTTAGCCATCTTGCAGGGCAGCTCCAACCAAGGCTGAATTGTTTCAGAAGATGTGAACCTTCAGCAGACTTACTTCACTATGTGACCAAGCAGCTTGCAGCTGTGTGACGTGGTCCAGGGAGGTGGTCAGTCAGGCCACTGTGAGACAGAGTGGAGGGGCACAGCCAAATCTCATAGCTCCTCAGCTGCTTACAGACCCCTCCTGGGCTGAGCATCCTGTGCTTCAAAACAGAAGAGTTGGCATCCTCACCCGTGGACGCATAGAGCCAAGCCTTGCTGTGTGCCAGCAGCCAAGTGATAATGGGAGGCTGTGCATTTACTCCTGCCTTGTTACTCAGTCCAGTTCCTTGCCGTAAGTCACTGCTCTGGCTCATAGCTGATACTGTGCACAGCGGGAGCGGTCATGCTGTGCTGGTCCAGACAACTGACAGCACTCACAAAGAGGCCCCAGGCAGCGAGTGCTCCAAGTACTGGGCCTTCCTGTAGCCCAGCTTTGAGATCCTTGTACATGTTACAAAATGTGCTAGCCTAAAGTAGTAAAATGACATTACTGAAGAATTAAGGTGGGCTTTTCTGCAGACACTATGCAAGTCTCTGTCTTTACGGTTTTTTATTACCATCTTGCTGATTTTCAAAGCTCAGTAATCAGTATTATTCAGCGTTGCAAGCTGACCTCGATAGAAGCAATGAAATCCAGTAAAGGTTGTCCCCTACAAAGTTTCAGTGTTGGAGACCTCCTGCACGTGGAAAAGGACACCAGTTGCTGGTGATTGCTGCAGATAACAGTACTGCTATAACAGGAGGTGCCATAAATCTGCCAGCATTCAGAGACTCATTATCCTGCATGCACAATACCAGTGGCCTTGCCCACACCAAAGATGCACATGCTTTTTGGTGGGTTTTGGATTTTTTTCTTTAAGCAGCACGGTGTTCTGCCCTGACAAGTTGAGGCATTTCACTCGGCCAGTACAAATTCTAGGATTTGGTGTGGGTTTTTTATAGTCTTTTGGATTTTTTTGTATAGGCAGATATATCTACAGGGTGCCTGCCTGGGAGAGTTGATGTGTATGTTTCGCATCCTGTCACAATGCATGGTTGAAATGTGATGGCTTTGATTGTAATGGTCTTTGAGATGATTTAGCCTTTGCTTTTTGAATGCATGTTAGGAAAACAGTCTTAGTATGCAAACTGCAATGACAGGCTTCTTGCCTGATGGATGGATAAAGTGGTGGGAGGATGTGACTTTGTATAAGATGAATGTAAATCGGAGCATGGATTCCCTTGGGATAACCTAGGACATGTCCTGTGTAGTAGAAGGCACATTATTTTATTTTCAGTGAGAGGCTTCAGTAAATGAGATTCAGGCTTCAAGGGTTCAACTGCTTGCAATTTTAATGTGCTTCCTGCTCCACTGAAAATTACTAAAGATGGAAACATTTTATGAAATTCTTTTATGGAAACAGCATTTGGTAACATGTGTGATGATTTTACCTCTGATGCTTGAAGAGTTTATGTGGAGTAGCTCCCAGATATCTCAATTGCACATTGGCATGGAAAGTATATAGTTGCCTCCTCAAGAAAAAGATTTCCTTCTGCAATTTAGTCTGAACTTCAGGATGTTTATGTACTTTTTAGGCAATCACAGGGTGCAGGAATGGTGAAACCTAATAGTCCATTTACATTTATAAGGCTGCATTATGTAACTGAGCTGTCAGAGGAGACTTGTCAGTTGTCTCATTTTTCTAGAGATGTTTTATAACAGTCACAGAATACAAGTCAGGCAGGAATGTCCCATGTCCTTTAGTCCATGTCCTAGCCCAGCTTTTGTGAATTTAAACCATTGATCATAGAATCACAGACTGGTTTGGGTTGGAAGGGACCTCAAAGACCACCTAGTTCCAACCCCCTGCCATGGACAGGGACACACTCCACCATACCAGGTTGCCCAAAGCCCCATCCAACCTGGCCTGGAACAGTCAATTTAGATAATTGCCTGTGGATATTTGTCCACAGTCTTTAAATTATTTATTATGGAGTTTTCTCAGCTGTTCACGACAACTTCCTCTGGTATTTCAGTGTTTGTCTATGGAAAGCTTTTCCTAAGGGATATTCTGAATATCCTTCTGTAGTTCTAAGTCTCTAGTTTACCCTGTACCTGCTGGATGTGGAGATCGTATGTACTGCCTCCAGCCTCTTTTTATTTGTCCCCTAAAGACCCTTCAGGTGGCACAATGATCACCCTTCTAGCCAGCCTGCACTGTGAAAAGCTGCCCCTGAAGCACCTCAGGCTCTAGGCTGAGGGTTAAAATTGCTCATGACAGGAGTGGCAGCAGCACCACCTCAGGAGGCAGCTGAAAGGAGGGCTTAGTCTTTGCAGACAGAATTCTTCTCTGCCCTTGACCTGTTATTAACCTTAGTTAAATGCTGTAAATGGGCTGTGGCTCAAAGTCTCCACCTGTAAAGTAGAAATAATAACGCTCGCTTGAAAACCACATTAAATTATTGCCAGTCAGAGGATCTTTTTGTTATGTCCTAGAGCTGTCACTTTGTGAAGGTGGCATAATGTACTTACAAAGACTTTTTAATGGAATAAACTTCACTTAATTTGAGATTCACAGTGGAATACAGTAGACATTTAAGGTAGTTTATGGAAGGAACATGACATCTGTGCAAGGAACCTGCATAGATGGGACAGCTGCTATGTGGGATTCCCATCCCAGCACATGAATTCTTTCTTTTCCTGTTAGCAGAGCAGTGATTTCCTGGGTAGAAAGTTTTGGGTTCTGGACAATATAGTAAATGTAAAACTGGAAGAACACTTGAGGATTGGCCAGGGCGGTTGGCAAGAGCCCTTTGACAGTGGCATATGTGCATAGCCCAGCGTGCCGAACCCACCCATGCTGCAGCTGTCTGGTGTGAGCACATCCAGCACCTCCGTGATTTATGGCATCCAGTTGTACGTTTGTTTTGCACGGTCATTCTTCACTCATCTGATGCATTGTGCAAATTTTCCTAGAGAGACTGGCTTTAGTTTTCAACCATTTAAGAAGTGTGTTCTCTTCCTCCCCCAGTTTAGATCAGCATAACCAGCCCCAAGGCGGCATTGTCATAGACAGAGAATCTGAGGTTTACAAGATGCTCCAGGAGAATCAAGAGTCAAATGAGCCACCGAGACAATCTGCTTCCTTCCTCGTGCTGCAGGAGATTTTGGAGTCAGAAGAGAAAGGTAAGCACTCGCTGCACACCTAGTCTGAGCCCATTCCTTGGGCTGTATACAGTGTTTAAGAGTAACAGCAAACTTTTTTTTCCCTTCCTTATCTGGTAATTGTTCAAGGTAGCACGTGTAGGTGGTTTACACAGAAACAGACCCTTTCACTGACTCTACTTCCAAATTTATTCTTGATTAGTTTCAATGGCTATGGGCCTATATCATTGCTCAAGAAATAAACCCCTACAACATCTGGTTATCAAGAAGGCATCTAAATAGTTGGAAAAAACCCTCTTATAAAGTTTTGCCCCTTTAAGATAATGTTCTTATAAACATTATCCTAAACGGTCAAGATTTTGACTGGTACCACAAAATAGGGCTCTTCAGCAAGTCCTAAACTTCCTGATCTCCATCCCTCTACACAAGCAAAAGGATCCACTTCTGCAGCTGAATGTAGAAGTATGGAAGCTGGGTTACAGCAAGTAGTTCATAGCTTTTACTCTCTGAAATTTTGCTCTGCTCAGCATTCTTAATCTGACATCTGGACTTGTGCAGTTCAGGGCTATAGACTTTAAGATAAAAAAGCCAATTAACTTAGGTGGGGTCCAAACCACTCTCTCTTTTCCTCTTGAGTAAAGTAAAGTAAACAAATAAATAGGAAAAGAATTCCAATAAAAACTTCTCTTTTTTTCTTAGGCCAGTTGAGACTTTGTCTTTTGTGTTACTAGCTTGGCAGTGGTACGTTCAATTTCAGCCAGTAAAAACCTGGTGTTGAGATACTTGCCACAAAGGGAAATAGCTCAGCCAACTGCTGGTAGGTCTAAGGGATCTGTAAGGAAAGAACAAATTGAAGAAGTAAGAAGAAAGTAAGGAACCAATACGAAGAAAGAAACCAGGATCTTGGAGTCTGTAATATGCTGTTAAATCACCTACCTGAAAACATCTTTTAAATACTGAGTGTTTGCAACTTGCCCTTCAGGGTTCAGCTCCTGCATGGAAGGGACTGGAGTAGCCGGAACTTCTCACGTATCCAAGGTTCTTCCCTGTGCTTAGTAGTGCTGAAGAAGATAAGAAGCAAAAGCCTCTCTATTTTATCTTTCTTTGAAGATTTACAGCATTATTGGGATTCTCTGGCACGAGGTTTGCCTGCCTGATCACAGGCCAGGATAGGCTTTGGCATTTCCCCACTGAGAGCTGATAACCACCCCTGTGGAGCAGGGCAGGGAGGTTACGCAGCCCCAAAGGAATGTGTGTCCCCAAGGAGACAGTTCCCCTGCCCGCTGCAACGCTGGGCCAGGCTCAGCCACCACTGCTGCTGAGTCAAATCATGTCCCTGCTGATAAATAGCACATTGGTTGGCTGCTTCTCCCAGCCTGTCTTCAGGCTACGGCTTGTGAGTAGCAACAGGGAACTATCGCCTCAGCTGGGACATGTCTCATCTCTGACTGTATCAGCTGTGCTGCCTTACACCAGCTGAGAGCCTGGCCCCAGGCAGGGGGCTGTGTGTGGGCACTGGTGTGTGGAAGCACCAGGGCTGGTCTCTGTTTAGACCTGACCCTGCACTCTTAGGTGGAGGGTGTTTTGCAGGGCAGAGCAGGTTATGCTTCTGGTGGGTGTGCTGTCAATATTGTTTATGTGAGCAAAGTGCTGTTTGGAGCTGGGTACAGACCTCTGAGCTGAAGGCTGTCCCAGAGGCAAAGCAGTGTCAGTGTCACCCACCCCATAGATGATATGTGGCCGTGCTCTGTACTTGGCTGGGTGACAGGGAGATGCAGCAGGCAGTTCTCCAGCTATTCCCCTCGGACTGTGATGTGTTCCTGACCTTGCCGGTCACCAGTGTCTGCCTTTGGAGCAGTGGTCCTTCCCTTACTCTAGGAACAACCAGAGCAGCGTGCTCTTGGCTTAACACTAGTCAGAAGGGGGTTATCAGTGTCCCTCCCAGTCTGAAGTGGCATGGGTCTGCCCACTGACCTCCTGTTTCTGGTGAAACATTGTGGGAGTCTCCACAGCCCTCCTTCCCTTGTTGCCTGGTATCAAACCTCTTGCAAAAGTCATATAGACAAGACTAGTCATACCAGTGATGTAATTTTGTAAGTGGCTCCTTTTTTCACTGCAGATATTTAAAGGCTTGCCTTGTATCCTGCATCTAGGATCCACTGCTGTTTTAGGCATCCGAGTCAGCAGATGTCTGCTATGAAGGACCTGCAGGACATCCCTGTCCCAGAGAGGTTACACTAGGGCAATACTGCTATGCAGCAGCTGGAGAGCCTTACCACAACAAGGAATTTAACCAGCACTTCCAGGAGTCTTGGGAGTAGCCAGCCCACAGGGCATCAGCCAGCCAACTGGAAAAGGACTTTGACAGTCCTCCCTAACCTGCCAGGACACCCACCTGCACATTCTGAGCCCCAGTCTGGCAGTCAGCTTGACTCTGTGTGTGTGTGATCAGAACATGACAGGCAGACACTGGTGCTGCCAGGGCTGGGGCTGAGGCTTTGCTTTGCTTTGTGCATCTGTGCATGCGAGACACATCAGCTGAAGTCTGAGAGGCTTTTAAGATGAGAAGAGACAGCATCATCTTGTCTAACTGTCCACAGCCTCGGGCCCTCGTGTTTCCAGGGCCAGGTTCAGCTGTGTCCCTTCTCTCCCCACTCCCCACACACCCCTGTATGCCTGTTCCCTTTCCATGCATGAATCCCTGTTGCAAAGCTGAGGTCAAAGGACATCACTCCTCCCCAGCAGAGGATCTGCTTGGGAGGAAGAGCCTAGAGCCACGCATCTCACATGCTCTGAAGCACTCTCCTTCTACCCCCAGGAGACCCTTCCAAACCATCTGGATTTAGGAGTGTCAAAGCCCCCATCACAAAGGTGGCTGCATCGATTGGGAATGCCCAGAAGCTGCCCATGTGTGAGAAGTGCGGATCTGGCATTGTGTAAGTAAGCCTGTCCCTGGGGGGCTCGTGGCTGAGCATCCCATGCCTGTGTGAGGGGCTGAGCCACTGCACCTGAAACACTTCACCTACCCACATCCAGTGCATCCAGGAGCCAGCTCAAGGCACATTTATTCTCACCAGCTTTGATAATGCTAACTTTCCAGTTCCCTACAGTGAGGAGGGGTTGGGTTTCCCTCTACAGAGCCATACCAATAGAAACTAAAACAAGTCCCTGTGAGACAAATCTCGAGACAGTTCTTGCCACAGTGTTTTCCTTCCTACCTGAAATCTGTTTAGGCAACCCAGAAAACAAAAGACCTTTCCATTCAGGGCTTGTATATTTAATGATTTTCATGTCTTGGCACTCCCCATCATCAAGTGGTGACTGGCCCTGGTGGTCAGAGGCAATGTGGACTGGGGGGGGGCTGCATTCTGCTCCCCTCTCTGCTGTAATACCACTCATCTCCACTGTACCTATGCATACATAATTCTTGGTGTCTTTATGTGGGTATGTCTGACGCCCAGCACAGTGGGGACATAGGTTCAATACAGAGCTGCAGTACCATACATGTGACAGCATGAGGGACCCAACCATGTCTTTGATTCAGTTTCTCAATCACAAATTCTTCCCTAAAACCCCTTTATTTTAACAATTGACTCCAGTAGTCAAATGCTAGTAGCCCACCTACATCAGCATGGCAGAATTGAGAGTTCTCCTGTGCTGCCCACAAATAAGCTATCAGATTGTTGCCGAGACCCACGACGCTGTGATTGCATGGTCCTG
Organism: Porphyrio hochstetteri; assembly: GCA_020800305.1. Lineage (NCBI taxonomy): Eukaryota > Metazoa > Chordata > Aves > Gruiformes > Rallidae > Porphyrio > Porphyrio hochstetteri. Next base: position 18,478,205 of record CM036911.1, read on the forward strand.
GCATGCCTGGAGAGCCAAGGCCCAGCAGAGTCACTAGAGGCAATCCATAGCCTGTAAAATCTGAATCAGAGTCAAATCCTACAATTATTATACCACCTGGGTAGATCTGGCAAGAAAGCACAAGGCTATGATTAGCATTAAAAGCTAATGAATTAGGGAAAAATATAGATGGCTGCTGGAACAAAAAGACACTCCTGGCAAGTTGTTGTGTTGGTGCTTGTGGTAGTTACTGAGTTGCTATGTAGTTTTCCTCATCATCTGCTGGGTTAAGCTGTGAAGTTTTCCAGCAAGAGCTGGCCCACATTTGGCTGGACTGTTCATTGCAGCTCCCAAGCAGCAGCGCCTTGAGATCAGAGCCAGACTCTGGTCTCTGTCCTTCTCCCACACCTACCTGGTGTGTCTATCACTAGCAGAAGAGTAGCAGCTGGCTGTGCAGCGTTCACCCCCCTAGGTCGGTGGTAGCAATCGTTTCTGGATTTGTTCAGTTGTTTTAGACCTGGGTTTTGCTCCCCGAGATGGTCAGGCTGAGGCCTGTTATTTGATCCTGGGCATTTGGAGGCTGTCGCCAGCCATCAGCTGAAGATGCCATCACAGTCTTGCCACCACAGGTGATAGGCCTGTGCCTGTGGAACTTCAGCAGGCCAGTGCTAGGAAACACTTTCCAGAAGAGGGCTCCTATGCTAGCATGTGTGGGGCTCTAGAAGTGCTGTTAATGTCTGCCTGTCCAGAGGTAGGGCATATACATTCCCTTTTTGGGAGCAGGAGAAAATTGTCCACCTTCAGTGCTGGTGTAAGTCTGGGCCATGTGGGTGGTGGTGAGGGAGGAGGGAGATAATGGTGGGTGCCTGGCACTGAGGGATGCTGGTTCCTTCCCCAGAGGGGTGTTTGTGAAGATCCGGGACAAGCAGCGTCACCCTGAGTGCTACGTGTGCAGCGACTGTGGCACCAACCTCAAGCAGAAAGGACACTTCTTCGTGGAAGACCAAATCTACTGCGAGAAGCACGCCCGGGAGCGGGTAATTCCCCCAGAGGGCTACGAGGTGGTCACCGTCTTCCCAAAGTAAACTGCGCTGCTCACAAAGCCAGTCTGGATGGTGTCTCTGCTGCTTTTCCTTGGAAAGCATCATCCCTGCCCCTCTACCAAATCTTGTTTGCAGTAAGGAATGTTAGGCATGGCTTTGAATTTCCTTGCCATTGTTAATCCTCCATCTGGTCACATGATGTCACTAATTGTTCAACATTCTTTTTGTCTCATCTTTCACTGTTTGGGTTTGTTTTTTTAATACACAGAATTTTTCTTTCCTCCTTGGTGCTGTCAATCACAAAGGAAAATCAGAGGCCAAAGTCAGATTACAACTCCTCTGTGTCCCAGTTATTTGCCTTCTGTTTGCATTCAATAAATGGGATGAATCCACAAGGCAGCTGTGTCTGCTTTCTCCTGGTATTGCTCTGCACTGGACTGGGGTTCCTGGGGCAGCAGGAGAGGTGCCCAGTGCATGGCTGTGTTTATCCTGGAGAACATTGGGAGGGAATGACAAAATTGAGTCAAACGTGTCCTGCACACTGTCTAGCCACTGTTTTCAGCTGCCTGCTGGCACCCAGCAAGGCCAGGTGGGCACAGCCCAGCCAGAGACTTTTGCAGGCCAAGAGCTGCCTGCTCCGCATGCAGCAAGCCTTCCTGATGATGGGACCAAGCTCCCTGTTACCACCTCACCCAGGTCACCCACAGCCACAAAGTGCGCTCCATGAAAAAACATCCAGTTGATGCTTGCTGGAAGCCAGGAGCAGAGAAGGGAAGGTTTGCTTGGCCGTAGTGCCTGTCCCTGCTCTGTCTGGCCCCATCCAGCTCATGTTGCCCCCCCACCCACCCATACAGCAGGCTCGGCGCTGGATACAGGCTGGCAAGGGTGGCTCTCACCATCACACACTCCCTTGTCCAACCCAAGGGGGGGACCCTGTGCTAGAGGCAGCCCTGTGCTCCCAGGCCTCCTGACACACATGGCTGCAGGAGGCTGCCTTCAGGGGTGATGGAGGGGGGAGAGGCTATGCCCCATGTGCAGTGGGTGAGGGGCTGATGGTACCCAAGCAGCGGTACCTCCACCCATGTATAGCAAAGAGATAGTCTGTGGTGAAGGTAGTTCTTTGCTTGCAGTACTGAATGAGCTGCTAGCTATTCTGGTGTAAAAATATATTGTTTCCAAGATGTAGTGTCACCTTTGCTTTAAAACAAATTGCCAGAAGTTGAAAATGGGAGGGTTTGTAGCCACGTTCAGGCTCCCTCTGTCAGGCACAGGGCTGCTCCATTCCTGCAGTCAGTAGACACATCTGCAAGAGCTGTGGGCAAGGGCATGTGTGTCGTGGAAAGTCCTGGCTGTTTCCAGCAATGCTTTACTGCTGTGCTGTGTGTTTGCTCTCCTTTGCAATGAATCACAGCACAGCTGCCTGGGAAAAAACAAAGCAAAACAAACCCAAACCACCAAAACATGAGAAACAACCCAAAACCCAATCCTCATCTTGGATGATGGGTAAAGCTGACCTGTCACCAAGATTATAAACCTCCTCCTTGTCCAGATCAACTGTACAGCTTTTTGGCAGGTTGGGCACTAATCCGCCAACCCAGCTAAATTTAGCTCATCTCCTCAGGCTCCTTCTATGGGCAGTGGCAAGTGAGCAAGGATGGCATAGCTCAACCAGCAAACTCCTCTGGCTCACCACTGGGGAAAGCCTGGCTTCTCCATGCCACCAGCACACACACACACACACACATGCACATCCTAACACAAGCAGCTTTGTTTTTCAAGGTGGTGGTGGGGTGTCACCCTCACTGCTGCTAATGGGGCTTAATTGCCTCCCCTCTGCAAGGTGTTCCCCCATGCTGCAGCGCTGGCAGGTTCAGGCAGACTGGCACAAAATCCAGTGCAGTGGTGGAAAGCACAGAGCCCCAGGGCTGCAGGAGTAAACCTGTATGAACAAATTGCTCTGACTGTGTCTCAGGCCCTGTGGTGGCACAGGACTGTGGCTGCTCCCAGCACCGCACGCTCCTTGCTGACCCTTTTTCTCAGCTGGCTGGGGACCCCTGGCTGGAGCCTGGCTGTGTTTGCCTTGCAGGCAGAAAGCGCTGGCTGCCACAGCCATCTGGTGTGCTGCACCCCAGCGCCGGGGCGTGGGCCGAGCCCTCCAGCGTGTGCAACGGCACTGAAGTGTTTTCATACTGTACAAACATCCGTCAGCAAAATAGGTCTCAGTCCAGATGACCTCACAGAGGGGGAGGGGAAGGGGGTCAGGGTGGAAGAGCCTGAACCATGCCTGGCATTTCCCCTGCCCTCCCCACCCCAGCTCCGTGCTGCAAACAGATGACAAGCCTTGCTTTGTCCAGGACCACCAGCTTTTATCACCATGGCAGAGCTCCTGCAGTGAAGGCTGGCAGCACTGCTGGGAAAAACACGGATTGTGCAGGGCTTGACGCATGAGTCGGGAACTACAAAAGATGGGGGGAGCTCTGGAGGTGTAGGTTTCTAATGCAGATACCAGTGTTGATCCAATTTATTGCTATGGGAACAGACTAGCTGGGGCAGTTCCCATCCATTACTCCAGAGGACTCTGATCGCTCTCTCCTGTAGTTCACCAAAAAAAAAAACCAACCAAAAACCAAACCGAGGGTGTATTCATTTTTGATGATGCTGGACAAAATATTTGGCAACTGTAGTATTCACTGTAGTTGGACTTTCCAAATCCCCCTCAAGTTTAACAGTTGGCATCTGGAGTTTGTCAACAATAATAAAGTAGGTTAAGCCAGGCCCCACCCCCAACTTCCAGAGCTAGTTAAAGCCTAGCTGTGCTGGCTCTGGGACAGAAACTCTTGTTCATCTCTTATTTTCACCATGTTGCCTTGCAGTGGCTTTCAGGGAGCTGTGGAGGAAGGTTGCAGCTGGGATATAGTTAGTTTCCTTATAGCAACCAGTTTTGGATTTGTGTTGAAGAGAGTTGATAAGGCAGGGATGGTTTTGTTACTGCTGAGCAGTGCTCACCCAGAGCCAAGGCCTTTTCTGCTTCTCATCCCCCCCCACTGGAGAGTAGGCTAGCTGCACAGTGGAGCTGGGAGGGGACACAGCTGGGACAGCTGACCCAGGGCTATTCCATACCATGTGATGTCATGCTCAGCATAGAAGGTTGGGGGAAGAAGGGAGCAATGCTCAGCGATGGCATTTGTCTTCTGTAACTGCTACATGAGATGGGGCCCTGCTTTCCTGGAGACGAATGAACGTACGCCTGCTCCTGGGACGCAGGGAATGAGTGAATGGTTTTGCTTTACCTAATAAACTGTCTTTATCCTAACCCACAAGTTTTTTCTGTTTTACTCTTCAGATTCTCTCCCTCACAGAGCAAGCAAGTTGTGGCCGCAGTTAAACCACAACAGGAAGTTAAGCAGTTATGCCAGTTATTAAAACTTTTACAATTACTCCATTTATACACCTAATTTAAATCTTGCAGTAGGCCTTTGCTAGCACAAAACAATGCATAGGAGACTAGCATAGTAGCTCAGCAAATATAAGTAACGTGGAGACAGCACATGTTGGACTTTGCATTATTCAGACTAATAAGTAACTGAGCAGAAAACAGAAGCTTTTGTCTTCAGCAATTAGAATCAAGAAAGAGCTTTAAACAGGCAAAGGTCAAAGCCAGCCTAGTCATTATCTAAACAGATTTTTTGTTCCCTTGTAGAGGTACGGATAAGCATCGCTCACTAACAAAGTAACTTTCTCTAAATCAGGATAACATTACACTCTATGGAGGGTAAGAAAGATCATCAAGTGACTAGAAACTAGTTTCTACAGCCTGGTAGATTAGGTAGGTAGGATTTTATTTTATGTTACCTGTGCTGGCATAACCAGCACTGGCAGCTTGTGACAGCTCCATTGGCAATTCCACACTACAGCTTCTGGTGGCACCTGGAAGTCATTTTCACAAACCAGAATTCAAACTTGAAAAGCGACCTGATGCCCAAGTTGAAAACCACCACTTACAGCTGGCTCTTGGAGCCTTCACTCTCCTCTTCTGCTCCACTCTAGCCTCTAACCCTCCCTTATCCTGACTGCCACATGCCCTAAACAGCACCTTAGCAGTGCAATACAGAGGTAACATCTGCCAAATGCCGGGGAGTAGTGGGTTTGGGCTCGTTCAAGCTATCCAGTTGGAAGGGGGGCGGGTGTATTTTTATTTGTTTTGGTGTGGCTTTTTTGCTTTTTAAACATGAGATTGGCTAATGTGCTAAATGAGTAGGAAAAGAATGAATTAATGGACACAACACAAGCTTTACTTACTTAAGAAGCTATGTTAAAAACTCCAGCCTTTTAGGACAAACTAGACATTTATTTAATCAGAACCATTTGCAGAACTTAAAATCAGAAGCTACACAATTGGCTGCAACAAAGGCACATGTTCTCTCCTTTCCAAATAAAACCACAACTGACAACTTATAAAAGAGTTTTAGGACTTCCACAGGAAGATTTTTTTTAAAACACAAATTTGCTTGCCAGTTTTTACCACTGATCACAGAAGCTACCTGCAAATGTAAAAAATGCCTGTGTGTTTAATTCTTTATGAGTGCCCTACAAAAGCTACAACATGAAACTATCACCGGTGTTATACAGTAGAACATGTTAAAACTCACTGGAAGAACATGATGGATTTGAACAAGGTCTTAAGGAAAGTCAACATAAAGGACGTGTAGGTTACATCTCTGGAAGGCCTGATATCAGTGATGTTTGTGGCCTGTAGTTTTACAGCACATTTGCACATTAGAACACATGTTCTGCACTGGAATCTGATGATTCTTCTAGGACCTTAAAGACACCCATTTTTTCCTTTTTCGTTTTTTCAGAGGTCTTCATTTGATCTAGGGTTAAAACAAGACAAAGATAAACAATGAGAGGTGACATGCCTGCAACCTTACTGATGGATACAAAGTTGTATGTATTTTTGTTTGGATTTGGAAAGCAAGTTGATAAAATCATTTTCTGTCAGTTTGCTATTAGAAGTTCGTACTTGAAAATATTCTTCAGTTCTGTACTCTAATAAAAGAGTCCAACAGCTCTGGCTAAATCAGAATGGAGGTAAGATCTGCCTGAACTAGTCTCATTTTCCTGAGAAAACAGAATGCAATAAACCTATTCAGTGGCTACTTAATACAAAGGATAAGCACAAAAAGTTGTGGCTCTGCTAAGCAATATTCTTTTCTAAAGTTGAAAGGCTTACAAATTAGCACTCGCAATCACGATGCTGCCCTTTCGGTGAATATAAAGCTAATGAAAAAGTATTGTCTTTATCTAGTTTGATAATTATGGCTTACAGGGGTGAGAGGTGGCATTTCAATTTCTAAAGCATTAAGTGCAGTTAACAGGAGTAAATATTCCTGACATAATGCTAGATTAATATCTATACTGGTATCTTTGAATAAACACTTTTTTTCAATATTTTAATACACTAATCTTAATTTGTATAGCCAAGAAAAAAGACTATGCAACCATTTCAAACATAATGCAAACTAGTAACAAAATAAATGACACTTTCCCCAACTTGAAAGGGGAAATCACATTGTTTCACAGCCTGAAGTTGTAAAGATAAAGATTAACTGTATTATCAATGCATCATGAATCATTTTCTGTATTGGCAGTCAGTTAACTGAAATAAGCAGTTTTATAAAACAATTTTAGAAAATACAGGAAAAAAGTTTACCAACAGTACTCATAAGGCAAACATTATTTTACTCAAACTATACATCACACCTATGTAAGGACAGCTATTATTTTTATTTCTAAATTCTGTAATGACTTTTTTTCTGTCTCTGCTTCAAAGCTTCTCTCTCCTAAAGATGCTGAAAGAAACAAAGCATACTGCATCTACTGTTTAAATAAGTTGGACAAGAATTTTTTCCTCTATCAGAAAAATTCTGGAAAGGTTTTGTTTAAATTCTGTTATTATTTCTTCAGGAAATCCTATTGGAAATGTCAGCAGAGAGGTCAAAGGGAGTTCTCCTTCAGGTGTACAGCACAGCTGTAGGGAAATGAAGCTACAGAAGCTTTCTACCTATAAAGACTCTTACAGAACATGAATTTACTGTTCAACACACAGAAAAATAATTCAAAAAGTTTTGACTTACCAATAAGATCACTTCTATCCAAGAGTAACTCTAAGTCTTTATCACTGATTACTTTTTCTCTAGATCCTTTAACCTCCCTGTTGAGGAAGAAATAATGTCTCAATACAGATAAAAAGCATGTTACAGTTGGAATTAGTTTTCGCACACAGCAGAACCCTTAGGACTTCCTGCTGTGAAGGCCCACAGACCACAGGAGAGCTAACGACGGCTGCTCGCGAGCCACTTACAGGCTTTTGGTCCAATAAAAACATGAAACCAGCATACCTCTCATAGTCTCTGGATTTCAGTAATTCTATTAATTCCTGGGGGTCCAGGCAGCTCTTTGACTGTGCTAGACCAGATTTGCCACCTTTAAACTGATCTGTAGAAAGGAGAAATTTTAAGAAAGGACACAGAGACAAAAGACCAAATCTGTAAAATGTTAAATCAATACTGGATGTATATACTAAAATTACTCTTGCACATCAAAACTAATGCCATGTTTCATTGTTTTAGCCCTCAGGCAACACACCTTACGCTAATAGCTAAACTGGTGGGAAAAAAAGTCAGAGGTACACAAAGAGTTTACATGCAGGCCTTTCACCTTCTAGCTGCAGTATGCAGAACTGATTGAAACACCAATTCAGCATGCACACAAGCACGCACAGAGCAGGAAAGTCATTAGTTCTACTTACAGTAAAAACATTGTAAATAAAGTTAGATGCTGGATGATGAAGTATTTTTTTTCCCCTTTGTATTGTAAGCTGGTTGAAACAAAGTAAGCAGTATTAACCACAAGATAGACATGAAAGACGACATGAAAGACGTGGTTTGCAGGGAGAACATCCCTCAGTTCAATGGACTCCCCTCCAAGAGCTGGCTGTTTCTCTGTGAAGGGGAAATCATACGCAAGTTCGAGAGGTTTGAGCTATAGGATTCCACTTCCCCCCATTAACATCTCTCGCTGTGACACACAGGATCCAGGTCCTGTCACACATTATTAGTGATGCAGTCTCTCCCTTTTAGTTTTCAGAGTGCCACAAATTATATGGCACTGAACTAGTGCTGCACAGGTCTTGGCTTACAATAGCCGTGACAGAAAACTACAGAAGACCCTATAAAGCACTTAGCACTTTAAATAGAAGTTGATGTCCACCACTTCTGCTTAGTGTGACATCTACTGATTTAACTAAAATCATGCTGGTTCTCATACAGTCTTAGACAGCTTTCTTCAGACAGATGCACAGGACAGAAAGAGTAGCTAGGTGCTGAGGCCAGAAACACATTCTGTTTTGCAACAAAATCCAGTTGTTAAACTCCAGTATGTGTACTGTACACACCCTACGTGGTAAAGAACCACTAAACGGCCTGATTTAAGCAGGCTTTGTGATTTCCCTTCCTCATTCACTCCAAAGTCCCAACACTTTTTTAGGTATTCAGAATTACAGAATCCATTATATCACCTTTACATTTACACACTTAATTGGTTATTAACATGCCTACAAAGTCAGACAGCAGTCCTGGAAATCAGAGCAGTGGCAAACAGATTACAAATAAATAGGCTAAGACTAGGATAAAGAAAGCATCTAGCAAAGAGTAACTAACCTCACCCAAAACCAGAGGTAAACCACAGCTTAGGCTTGACAAGCAACTGAACTGTGCAAAAGTTAGAGGTGCTGATCTAAGTTCTTCATCTCCTTTTAAGTTTAATATAAGGCTTATTATTGTTAGAAGCCCATACCAAGTTAGAATAATCTTAATTTTTCAATTGATCTTAGTGTCTGGAAAATTCTATAGGGAGTTACTGTCCAAATATCACAAACAGAATAAGCTATGGGAACAAAGCAGGATTCCTACAGGACCCACACAAGAAAAATCTACCCCCAAAAGAGACAATTCAACACAATCACTTTCTAAAAACTTTTGATTATGACCAGCTATATAATCAGAAACACAACAAGAATCATCATTGTTTTGGACATAAAACCAAGGATTACTGCTCTAGTCAGCACCGGTTAACTGTTCAAACAGGACTATTCTATAGTGGATATAACTTACTGTTCTTAAAATTCAGAAGGACAGACGCAAAACAGGATATTGGTATCTTCTGCAACTTCTAGAGCTCTAAAACCACCGTAATCTCAAGCAAGTTTGGTAGGAATCACCCAGAGAACGACTTTTTATAATCTACTCATGCTCTCATTTTTAATAGGAACACTCCTCTACTCAAGCAAGTATTGTGGATGCAGCTAGAAAAGTCTCCTGCTAAGCTTCACATCATGGAACACTGTCATTAGGTAGGCATACTGCTCCAAATTAGGAACTGTAATAAACAGTAAGATTTTTGTCTGCATTTCAATTTATATTCTGGTTCATGTATCTTCAAAAGATAATCAACTCAGACTTAACATCTAGCCCCGGCATTTGCAGTGATAATAGTCAAAAAGCATTTGGGTCAAGCCAGCTATCAATCTTGCTGACACACTGCTAACCAGCCCAGAACTATACTCTTACTGCCTGATTATACCTAGATTTCTTCCAGGTAGGCTTACTGTGGCAACACCTGCTTTTTTCTTCCTTATCTACTAGTAATGGAGTAGTCAGAGCACTGATTCCAGAAATACTGGAAGTGCTTGCTTCCTGTTGCAGAAGTGATCTATAATGGAACACAAAACTATTGGAGAGTGCCCAAAGCAGGGCAACAAGAATGATGATGGGTGTGGAGGGGAAGTCTTAGGAGGTGAGACTGAAGTCCCCATGTTTGTTCAGCCTGGAGAAAAGGAGACTGAAGTGAGACCTCATTGCTGGTCTATGGCTTTCTGACGAGAGGGAGCAAAGGGGCACGTGGTGATCTCTTTTTGGTGACCAGTGATAGAACTCGAGGAAACAGTATAAAGCTGCAACAGGGGAGGTTTAGGTTGGATGTTAGGAAGAGGCTCTTTACTGAGAGCATGGTAAGGCACTGAAACAGGCTCCCCAGGGAAGTGGTCACAGCACAGAGCTTGAATTCAAGAAGCATCTGAACAATGCACTCAGTCCCATGCACTCGATCTGACTTGTCTGGCCCTGTGTGGAGCCAGGAGTTGGACTTAATGATCCTTATGGGTCCCTTCCAACTTAGGATATTCTACGATTCTAAGAATGCATTTTGAAAAGTAATACTATATAGCTACTTGTTGGGAGGATGGAGCTTTTAGAGTTTAAGAAAAAAAACCCACTAATTCATCACAAAGCAGAGCAGTAAGAGTTCTCTTGAGATTTAAAGCAGCAACACACACACAGGTAGTTACAGAAGAAAGCTACTAACTTTTGTGGATAATCAGTTTCTCCAGCTTCCTCTTGGCAGCAGCCCTCTCCACAATTTTCTGGTCAATAGTATTTGCTGTCACAAGACGATAAACCACCACTGGCTTTGTCTGGCCAATTCTGTGACATCTGTCTTGGGCCTGCAAGTCTGACTGGGGGTTCTAAACAGATGAAGAAACAAGTTAGCTACATAAGTAATTTTTTTTTTCTTTTTAAAAAAAACAAACCAAAACATGCCACAGGCAGCTTTTTCAATAGTGAGGCTCAGAGTCAGAGCTGAAGCAAAAAGCAGGGCAGCCATGGTAGAATAGGATATTACATGTCTTCACTCAAACTCATTAATGAGAAGCTCTGCTCTTAGAGCTGCACAGCCAGAGGAACCCAACTAGCCTGGACTGCTTTTACACTATGAGCTGCAGTTTTCATCAGATGGACATGTTTTGTATCACAAAGTTAGCTGAGGGTGTTAGCTGTAGGTCTGTGAGGTGGTTTTTTTTTCTGAAGGGTAAGAAAAGGGATTTTAAAAGTCTTCAACAATTTCTGAAGCCACTTTAGCTCTCCTGAAGCTGAATAGTCATGCAAACAGCAGAGCTGTCTACTAAAATAAAGTGAAGATGTAGAGGTCCTGTAATTTGCTTTCATAGGTCTTTTCCTTTCAGCCTCTAGACTCACAGAAGCATCAGAATCTTAGCTAGCTAAAACACGTACGGCAAGTCAGAGGAGGAAATTCTAGAGGCTGGTACTAACATGGCAGCAGTTGGAAACAGGAAACCTGTAGAAGTTCCAGCTACATTCAAACTTAGGTAATAAATTAAAAGAAGGAAACATATCTTCAACAGTAACAGTGAAAACCCTCCTGTTTTTGACGTAACTCAGGAGCAAACAGGCTAGTTTTGGACTAAGTTAGGACTTCTCAAAAAAGGGGCTGCATATTTAATTTACAACATTTTTTATACAATGCTTATTATCTTCATGTAACACCTTGCCAAAGTTATGGAAATAGCCTATACCATAATGGGTTAGTAAATTATTATCAAAAGCAGCAATAGAAAAAGCATTTTATGACACACAGGTTAACAGTCTATCAACATACCCAGTCACTATCGTATATGATAACTGTGTCTGCCGCAGTTAGGTTAATGCCCAAGCCTCCAGCTCTTGTACTGACTAAGAACAGGAAGACTTCAGGGTCAGTATTAAACTGATGCATCTGGAAGAGAATTCATGTATTAAAAACGAGCAGATGTATCAAACACAACATAGCTAGTGTTGTATTTTGACATGCATGTGTTTAAAAAGATGAACACAGATAAGATACAGCATAGCAGCCAAACTAAGGCTTTAAGAAATGTTGCATGCATTTGGGACAAGACCAGATCAACAACTGAAGTGACTATTTTCTCATCCAACGATTCCAGTCAATGAGTTGTCTAACACACAGAATGGAGATGACTATAATGAGGTATGGTCCAAACCACATTCACCTCCACATAACCTACCATCCAGTGGTGAATAAGCTGAGCACAGTCCAAGCTCCTACTGGGTCTGCAATACCAGTCAAAGCCTAGTCTACTCACCCACATGCTGGTAGAAAAACAGAAGTGTGTAGTAATTTTCAGGACTCTGATCACAGCAGAGAAAAATAAACCATCACTACACTGCCAGGTGGAAGCTGCTACACAAGCCCTGTATGTATCTTTGCAGCTCTCCTGGACCTCAGCATCTGCAGCACCAGCAGCACAGCAGCACATCCCAGAGCTGGGAAAAGCCTTGCTGAACATGGGTTATTTCTCTCATCTTGCATCCATACCACACCTCGGCAGGCACAAAATCAAGTACAAAAAAATCCCCAGAAGCTAGCAGTACAAGATTTTACCAGCTTAAGAGTCACTATAACTTGCTGACACATTGTTAGCTAGCCTGCTCGAACAGGTAGCAACCTAAGCAGTTAGGGGTTTGGTTTTCCTCAGCTACGCTGTGGCACAGAAAAAAAAAATGGGGTCAAGTGAAGCACAATTCTAATCTGTCATCTGCCAGTTTTTCTGTATCTTCATAAACACTAGCACATACTTTGGAGACCAGATGGCAACTGCAGCACATCCCCTAGATACATCCTGTGTACTACTTCCACAAACGCATTCCTCTCTTACACCCCCATGAATCCTGAGAGGTGGTTTTCCAGAACCACCCTGCATGGCTGCTCTTCATGATAAATATATGCCTCAGGAGTAAGGCATGCTGTGATCATTTGAAACCACTGCAAGAACAAAGGAATGCAGTGGAACAAATCCACATATGATTTCAGGCTGGAAGTCTACTTTATTTGGCATTACCCTGGCAGTGTGCTCCCATAGATCCTGGATGCTAGGAAACAATCAGTGCAGGAATAAAACTGGGATCAGCAACTGCCACAATCTAGATATATTACATACTTCATGTTTGGGCAACAGTGTACATGAGCACCCACCACTCTAGGCATGCCTCAAGATACTGGTTAGTAACACATTTCATTGCTTTAGTATTTCTGTGCTGCAAATACTAAAGCAGCAGCAAGGACATAGTTTTCAACAGGTCTTGCCTATTAAAGGCTAAATGCTGTGTGAAACCATATTCCAGCATCACAGGAAGAAGCAAAATTTGCTAACAGGCTCAAAGGGCATGTGTATCTACTTACATTTTCTTCTCTCTCTGCATACGACATAGAGCCATCCAATCGACTAAATTTGAAGTCTCTGAGATAACAGTAATCCATCAAAATGTCAAGCATCATAGTCATTTGTGAGAAAAGCAAGACCTAAAAAAACCAGGAATATTACTTAATACCTTTTTTTTCCCCTTGATTATAAGGCAACAGCTATGCCCTCGCCCCCTAAAGTAATTTGTTTTACCTTGTGTCCTCTTTTTTTCAGTTCTGGAAGCATTCGGTCTAAGAGTAGAAACTTGCCTGAATTCTTTACTAGATCTTCATCAACCTGGGGAGAGGGGATCATATATTAGGAGGGGAGTTTACCAAAGATTTACCCAACTCAGAGACACCAACAAAAGCTGTCTGAATGCGTCTCTCAGAAACAGGCTTGTACCATCATTTAACTAGAAGCCTTATGATTGCTAAAAATAGCGGTGCTTGCAAACTACAGTCAGTGAAATCATGATGAAACTAAATCAAACCCCACTACTTTATATGCCCCTTTTTTCCTTTCTTAAAATTAATTAGTTTTCATCCAATTTCAGGAAAGAGAAAGCCTGATGATTTCATTTTTTCCACATGGAAAAGCACAGTTGCTTTTATCCCAGACTGGAATTAATGCACAGGGCTTCCACCTACTGGAGACAAAGCAAGCAAAGAATGAACAACTTGCTACATATCTGCCAAGTGACAAACGTTCACAGAAAAAGTTTTCACGCTGCTACCTTAGACCCCATTTGTGCTCAAGGGGTTTTGTTAATTCTAGTTCTTGATACGAGCTAAGAGCAGGTACACAGAAACTTCTAGGTGCAAACCATACAGTAGCCACCTGATAATCCCCAACTCAGTTTCCTGAGCAGGCACTAGTAGCTCCTGCAAGTGGTGCCAACTGTCAAGTCTACATTTTCTACACTAATTTCCCCTCATCACCCAGACCAGGCTCTCTGCTTTTTATGCACTGACTTTACATTGATAGACTTCCAACAACTTGCTCCCAAATGCAGCTGAATCTGTTATCACTCACTGAACAGGAAACATGACTACACATGCCTACAAACCTACATTTAGAGTGTGCAAGAAACTTCTAGTTGTTCAAGATTATGAAGAAATTTGAATTCAAGTGGTTTCCTATATTTCCAACTGTTTTACATAGATTCAGCTAATAGCTGACCTTTGGATATTTTTCTGTTTTAAGAAGGAAAAAAGGATGCTATATTCTCTCAGCACACAGCCACTTTGTCCTTGCTTCAGAGCCCTTCAACACTTCACACTTAAAAGTTACTATTGCACCTCCTGCAGCACGTACGATTTGTGTCACACAAACTGTTCACCAAGCTCAGTGCTTTCTGTTTTGAAAATTAACCTGTGTGAAGAGAGCTTAAGGCAGATCCTAAAACACCTTGAGTCAACAGAACCCAGCTCCTGTTTGAATTCTGTAACTTTGCCCCCAGCAGCTGAGTGCTGCCACAACGCAGAACTCTATGGCATCCCTATGCAAAGGCTACACGAGCACAGAGGCTGAACTGGTCTCTGCAGCAGGAAGCTTCAAATAATGATTCAGTACACTGCTGGAATTCAGCTGGGAGGTGTGTGCCAAATACACTGAAAGTGCTCTTTGCTGTCAGCTCACAGTCTATTGCTTTTTAATGCCTGGAATAATTTCTCTAATAATCCTTTTAAAATACGTACCTTGAATTGTTGTGTAGCAGGGTCCAATGGATATTCAATAAGATAGGGGTGATTACAACATTTCCTCAGTAACATCATAATATTCTGCAGTTTAAGGTTCACCTCTGAATCCATGGGAATGCTCACTTCTATCACTGGCCTTGAAAAGATATTTCACCTTATTAGTACAGAAAGTGTCACCTTATTATGCTACAGACACTGAAAAGAAAAAAATAGTAAAACTAAAAATCAAGCAATGGATTCACATGCTGTGTCCTCAAAAATTCCTCACTTAGCAAAGCTATTACCAGATGAAACTTCTTAGTACCACACTTAACACTGAAGGCACAAGGTTTTGTCATTATTGCTTTTAAAATACACAAGGGCAGTAAGCAGTAATTAGAAGCACAGAAAGCCAATTTGTGCACATCACCTGGAAGGGAACAGAAGCAAACTCTCTAGAAAAAATGGTCTGATCTCTTGTGCTATAGATATGCTATTCCAAAAATCAGCTCTCTGCCTAACCCATTTTGGCCACACACACACCTCAGGATCCACAACACATACAGCTATTTAGCTCTTCCATATCCAAGTACCATCTCCAACCTAAGAGAGATCCATACATCCCATAAAACTAATACAGACACACATTTGAGTATCTATTCTTGCAAAACACACTGGACTACAATAAAAAAATCTAGCAAAACGAATACACTTCCTGTAGAACCCTGAAGATTAAACTGATTTTCCTTATGCCCAAGGCACTTCCAACTAATTTGGAGCCAGCAACAGACCTTGCCAAACCCAGGAATGAACATGGTTCCTCAGCTTCCTCCCTGAGTCCTGAACCTCAGCTCTGGCCTTAAAACACCAGAAAGTGACTGATACCTGTCACCAAACACCGAACACCATGCAGGCAATTTGAATTTCAAGTCTGTTTAAGCCTACAAAATTTAGCTAGGATACTACGCCTCTTTTTTCTCTAGTATGGAGCCCAAACTTTGCTTTAAGTGCTCCTGAGTAATTCCACAAAAACCTGTGAGTTAACTGTAGCAAGCATTATCCCTTGTCTTGTCTTTGAGCCAATCTCAGTTTTATCTGTGAATGTAATTGGGACACTGGAGAAGGTTTACCTGAACCTTCCAAAGACTGCAGAACCTAGCAAAAAGCCAAGCTCTTCAGCTCTCTGTCCTCTTTGCTAGCTGTAGCCAGGACCTAAGCTATTACAATGACATTTCAACTACCAAATAACTA
This sequence comes from Porphyrio hochstetteri, assembly GCA_020800305.1. NCBI lineage: Eukaryota > Metazoa > Chordata > Aves > Gruiformes > Rallidae > Porphyrio > Porphyrio hochstetteri. The sequence goes on from CM036911.1 coordinate 18,494,257, forward strand.
AGATGAAGCAATTCTTCTCTGTCTGGCACTCAGCACTATCTTATACCTTGAAGTTTTGGTGGAACCACTACTAAAATGTTTGAACAGCCCAAAGTAATTACATTTCACACTAGGAGATTGTAGCTCTTTACGGATTATTGTCACAGGACCTACCCAAGACTGTGACTAACAAATACAAACACTCAAGAAACAATTTTACTGCTAGAGCCTGCAAAGACCCAGGTCTAGAGGTGTCTTGTAGTTAACTGTAATTCTGAGTCAGTGAGTGATGGTACAACCTAATCATTGCTATCATGGTCCAACAAACTTTAGCTAAAGGCAAAGAAACAAACCTTAAAGCTACAAGGATAGCGAATTACAAAATGCCATTCTCCTCAAACAACTTGAATAACCAAAGCTCTGGATGCAAACTATGAGAGAGATATTCAGTATAATTAAAAAAAAAAAAAAAGAAGGTCTTTTAGGACCAGCACCTCTCTTTCTCTACTTCCTCTTCCATTTTGGTGATCAATTTTTCCAAGTCATCAGCTGAACCATTATGTTCTTCGCAGTAATCCACCACTTTTCGACCACGGCGTTTTGGCCGGCCTGTAGGACTAAACTCAACGACTTCTTCCTGTAGGAAATGATAAAGTTTCCATCAACAGCAGATATGCCTTCGAATCTGATGCTATGCTGACTGAAGAATTCTCAATACTGAAAAGAGGTCTCAGTGACATGCATAATAATCAGCATCTGTAAGTTTGCTAAGCAAAAAAATGCAGCCCAAGTTTTAGAGGTCTACAGTTGCACACTTTGAAAGCTTCTGCTTGATTTTTAAAAGCTGCATTGGGACCTTACTGATTTTTACATCACAAACTGCCAACTCCGAAAACTGTCTTCTCTCTGTCCCTCAAAGTAATCAAGACCATATTTACACTCATGGTGTATTAGGTCTGTGCCCACTGAGGCCTTTCACAGTAACTGCCATTGAATAAAATAAAAAGGATTAGACTAATAATTTCAACAGAAAGTGGCTTGAGTTACAACAACAGTGAAGCAATACCCCCACAGGAGAGGGCTTGGTACTAGATGATCTTTAAGGTCCTTTCCAACCCAAACCTTTCAGTGATTCTATAACACAATACAAATGTGATTTTGCCTATAAACCATCAATAGCAAGTACATTTCTAGTGTCCATATTAGTAGATACCTTGTTATTTCCAAGAAGTTTCCTAATGGTGCGATTTACAATGGCAGTATAGAAAGTTTCTTGCTTCTTTACTAGTGGTGCATATACCACAACTTCTCGTTTAGGAGGAACCTCAAGAGCAACGTCAGATTTCAGTCTTCTCAACAGGAAAGGTGTCAGAATCTGAAACGTTGAGGGGATGTGTTACAAGTACCCAAAGCTCTCAACATGGCTATTTTAAAAATAAATTATAAAACACCCCCCCATACACACACACACACACACACACAAACAGGTCAACTGATACAATGCTATTTTGACAATTAAAGCGCAGGACTTAATTTGCTGAGTTCCATATTTCATTTTTTTAGTATGGACGCTACTCCACATCTTTCAGAGACATGCTATTAATACATGGGTTCAAACAACACAGCCATTGACATCTGAGAAATTTTCAAGCATCTAATAAGGGTCCAGTAGTAGCTATACAGAATTCCAAATTATTTTAATTAACTGAAAGTAATTTCATTATTAAGCAGGTCATTTTGATCGTTGTCTTTTTTAGATCAAGTTATTGCACAAAAGCCCGGAACCTTTAACCAAAATAAATTGTCATTGACAATTGTATCTAGATGTATGCTGATGGTGAGGGATATAAATTGTGATAGGAAAATTATAGTTCTGTAAGCATTTACTTCCACATACACCCTTAAAAAAAAAAAAGTTTTGAGTGTTAGGTTGAAGACTGGCACATTATACAATTAGTTTGCCAAAAGGTATTCTGTTTAACACCCAAAAGTTACATAAATTCCCTCAATTATCTTTCAACAAAATAAATATACTGATTAAATCTTCTGGCAAACAGAAGCAAGTAACTGCAATTAAATTTAACTAAATATTGAGTTCCAAGAATAAAAATGAGTCATTATGAAAGAGGTGCATTTCTAAATGCTGTAAACATTGAAAAGACCTCAAAAGTCTAAGAAGGTCCAGAAGTGGCACAAGAAAAACCTCAAACCCAGAATTCAGCTCCACAAACAAGATTTTTACACACTTCTTAATAACTGTCAATGCTAGAAACAAAACCATTAAAAAACCAACAAAGAATAAGCTAAAACCTGATGCAGCATATGCAAGATGTTTTGCTCCCTTTCTTTAGCAATAATATCCTCAGCCGTTTCTGTAATGCTGGTAACATCAAACCAGGATTCAAAGCTATAAAAACAAAGAAAAACAAAAGAAACGGCTTACTTAAATAATGAAGAATAGTAGCAATGAAGTATACTATTCTTTTCTTATCCTGCAATTTAAAAAAAACCTGAATCACTGATATTCATCATGAATTAAGGGTGAACAGGGCATTATTTCTCAAATACATTTAATTCAGACACTTGAGATTTTATGCAATTGGTAGAAGTACTTGTATTAGAATATATTCGGTATGATCAGTTACATTGCATCTAGTCTACATATTTTTCAAAATTAGTCTGAATATTGTTTTGGCAATGTTCTTCCACCTGACCCCTGCTTCAGCCAAGGATCCATCTCCCATGGGTCAGTCCCACATCTGCAGCCTTACAGCTTTTTCCAGCATCTCAGAGAAACTCAAGCAGAACCAGGTACTTAAAATTAGAAAGACATCTCTCCCAGTAAATGCTTACATCTTATCTCAGAGTTAAGATTCCACTATCCACAGAGCTGACAACTACTTCCTTACTTTCTGGAACAACGAAGTGTGATGGAAAGACACATTTTAAAGCCTTTACCACCAAATAATCATACCTAGTTACAACCAGACCACAAAATAGCTCATAAATCGCTGATACAAGTTTAATTATTAAAAGTCACAATAATGCCCAAATAGAACAACGGGGGATAGTTTTCACCATCAAATTGCAACCTACCTTTTTAAATCATCAAACACATCTGGCAAAAGGAAGTTAAGCAATGACCAAAGCTCTGCCAAGTTGTTTTGCAGGGGAGTACCAGTCAACAGAAGTTTATTGTCCGCATTAAATCGTTTCAATTCTCTGATAAGGCGGCAGTTCATATTTTTAATCCTGTGACCTTCATCTACTATCAGGTATTTCCAGAAGCAGTGCTACAAAAAGAATGGGTATGTCAGTAAATCCTAGCTTTACTCCATCAAAACATGTGCCAGGTGAGATAAGCAGCACTAATATGAATGATACTGCCCATTACAAAGATTCTATTTACTGCTGTTCCTCACTCTGCCGGACTAGAAGAACTGAGTCCAAACAGTTAATGCCATTTATCTGCTTCATGGTGACTGCAATTAAAAAGCTTAGTTTTACTATAATCAGCTAAGAAGCTCATCTAAGTGAAACAACCATTCTGATGGTATCCATTATATTTACACACTTAAGTACAGATTTTACTCCAAGCCACCCTTGCCATCACCTACAGAGACATATGACAAAAGAAGGTACACTCTACCCACTTACTTCACTTTCTGGAGAGCACTGTGTCAGAAGAACTTTTTAAGCATAAAGTTCTGGAGCCTCTATTATCAAGGAAACAGAAACGAATGCCAATACGAATGCTACAGTATGATACCTGCATAGGCAACACGTGTGGGCTTGGTGTCTTTTACCACATCAAAAAGCACTAGTATTAGTGATGGGGCACAATGCCTGTCCCAGGACTTTCATACCTGCAGAGCATTTCTGTCTCTCATTGCTATTTCGAAGGAAGTAATGACCACAGGATGGATTTGCAGTGATCCTTGTCGCCCATGAATTTTACGAACCAGTTTACGACGTTCCTGCTGAGCTCCGTGATAGAGCATTAGTGGAATCTGGGAAAAAAAAGAGAAGTGTTAGAAGAAGTCAGGCAAACTAAGCTCATTTAAACCTAAACAGAAGATAGCAGAGATAATTAGCTTTGTTACAAGAAGGCTGCAAATACATAGCAAGTTATGGCACAGTGTGCAGTAATCGCATAAACAACTACAATTAAACTGATGTTTATATAGAGACAGTTTCAAGGTAAAGAATTAGAATAGGAATTAAATAATTAGTTCTTTTAAGCTTAAGGAAGAAAAATAAAAACATTCATTTATTTTACCTCTGGAGTAAATCTCTTAAATTCAGACATCCAATTTGGAAGAGTAGACAAAGGACCACACACTAAAAATGGACCAGGGACTCCTCGTTCCACCATCAGTGCTATTGTTGCAATACACTGGATTGTCTTCCCCAACCCCATTTCATCAGCTAAAATGCCGTTGATACCATTTTCCCAAAGCATCTGCACACAGAAGAAGCATAAACACAGAACAGCCAACACACTTTATGAACAAGAAGACATCTTGAGGAATGTAAAACCTGTAGCTCTCTACTAGGCACAACTTTATATTATGAGTAAGATTTCTCCATCATGAAGATACAAGCAACTTTTAAACCCCAGTGCTCCATAAATGGGGGTGTGTGCTCCTAGCCAATTACATGCCTGACTAGGAGGCAAAAACAGGAACAGTATCAGAGGAAAGGATATAAGTTAGCATTATAGCAAAAAGCACTCTAAACTGCAAGTACAGCTCACACATCCCAAATTTTTACTCGTCCCAGCTCCACAGAACTCCCTTACACACCACCAACACTCCCCCTCACAAAGTAAGTTATTGTGCTGATGTTTGTTTTCTCTGCTTGGCTTCTACAGACACAGCTACTTCACCATAGGAGAAAGGTGCAACACAGCTGGCTTCTCTAAAGTTCTTTGGGCAGACGCTGCCTATTCTGACAAGTGGCAGAGCAACCTCTCATAAAGAGCAGAGAGACATAGGAGTATGCTTTGGCTACACTATATGCTATTCATAAAGAAAGCTGCTAAAACTGAGAGCCCAAGGAAGCAGATTTATCCACTCCCAGAACATGCCTGTCTTCTCTATGCACCTCCCTGTGACAGATCAGAGTGAGCGAGTTTGGTGGCACCCACTTGTGAGAGCAGCCTAAGCCTGTTAAAACAGGATACATGTACACTCGGGGGGAAGGAAAAAAAAAAAAAAAAAAAAAAGAGAAAGTCTAAAGGAAATACAACATCAGTAGCAAAAAACTTAGTTCTGTCCGGCTCTGCTATTTAAAAAGCAAAGTTGTTCTAATTTGGCTCACAAACAAAAGCAGGTAGAAATTAAATTTGTGTGGGGGCAAATCTTACTGCTAGTTTCTTTAGCTTTTGATTTCAAAGGTTAAAGATGAAACATTTTAAAAACACTGTGTTAATGTTACTAGTACTTTTCAAAGATACAAAGAATGGGAAACTTATCCACGTCAGACCTGCAAGGTAGTGGGTCTTTAACCACTAGAGGTGCACAGGTATTCAAGCCCTTGAGAAAATAAAACAAGCCTGTCCCTTAGTAGTATGCATAGTCATACTTTATAAAGTATCTGTTAAGGACAGGCTGAAAAGACATATTGAAAGTTAAACAAGAAAAGATGGAGAACACCAACCAGAAAGTCTAAAGAAACATTTACAAAAACAAATATCCTCCCCACTCTGAAAAATTCTATCTGCTGCTTGACAAGCTTCACCTTGCCTCTACCAACTACTATCACAGACTTCTAATGTCTCTTCCCCTCAATTTCTGTTTACAATCAGCAACAGATTCATAATTGCTCCGTACCCTTAGCCACTCCATGCCTTCCACTTGGTACCACCTCATTACACCTCCAGTAAAAATCTTTGGCTGCTGAAAAGGTACTGGTTGTCCATTGTATTTCCGTACTGGATCAAGAAATTGCTTGGCACTGTATCGTACAGCTTGACACAATCTATCCTTAATGACACTATTGGAGTCTCCATTTTTCTGCAGGTCTTCTGGACACAAGTTGTCAGAAGAGCTTTCATCCTATAGAGGGAAGTCGAAGGAAGATGTGACAAGCAGAATGTACATCGAAGCACAGCTAGAACATACTTTTGCCCAATTTACACCAGTCTTTATGTGCACAGAAGGTAAGGCAGCCCTGAAACAGATTCATTTTGAGAAACTGTCAACTCAGGAGTAGACTTTAGAATTAATATTACTATGTAGATAGATGGCAACATGCAACATTTCAATGCCTTACATGCAATCTTTACTCCTTTAGAACTGAACAGTAGTGATAGCTACTGAAGTGACTGAGCTTATAATTTTGTAGCCATAAAAGCAAGCAGACTTAAAACCTTCCTCACAGCAGCTGACATGTCTTAACAGTCACATTTCTTTTATTTTCAAAACTACAGGCCTTCTATAATGTATAAATACATTCAAAATTATTTTTTAATTAAATGAAACTTTTGTACGTTGTGTTACTGAAAAAAATTATTTAAGGGCATTCACTTACACTACTTTTTTAAAACTTCCAATTCAGGGCTTCAATATCCAGCAGGCGCATTTATTTGGGGGTAAACTTCAAAGATTTGCTATAAAACATAAAGTCCTCCTCCCTCCCTTTGGCCTTAACACACCAAAAACCGCAATAACGTGTGCCAACATACCTGACTTTCCACTTTGCTTTTTTTTGCCACTGAGAGTATTTCCTGGAAACAAAACAATTATGCTTATATGCTTTTTAACCTTAAAGGCTACAACAACTTGTATTTCACAAGATCTTTTAATTCAAGAATCTTTAAATACTTTAAAAAGCTTTCCATACTACATCATTAATGATACAACTAACTTTAAACAAGGGCTTACAATACAGAACAGATTCCAATGACAAAGGCTAACTGAAAAGTCAACCAGTGATGTAATCTCTTCACAGCTTGCCTCCCTAAAGACTTAAAGAAAAAAAATCTGAATTCTACAGGTCTGCCAACACTGCTCATTACATAGGTCTTTGTTGGAAGACAGACATACATTATAGAGAGCCTACTGCTGGTTGATAATCTGTGATGGCAGCATACAAACACACATTGCTCTAATATACAACATCACACAGATTGCCTTACCAGTTAGAATTTGCACAACAAAAACACAGACAAGGCTATTTCTCATTAAGGCCTACCTCTTTAGACATGATCTCTGAGATGTTGTATGTCACATCTTCTCTCCCTCTCTTCTTTTTTGCAACTGTAAGATAACATCTGAGTTCACACAACACGTCCAGCATTAAAGAAACTAAAAACACCAGGCAAAAGGCAAAGCTTAATACATTACCTGATTTCTCCTCTTTCCCATCAACTGGATTTTGACCCTAAAAAATAAACATAGGAAGAGGTTCACCTGCTGCATATCCCCGTCAGGACACAGATAAAAACATGCCTTTGAAAGCTTCTTGAAACACTTTAACTAGAAAGCAGTTCTTAAAAATACAAGGGGAAAAAAAAAAAAAGGCTCCCTACTTATACTTTTTATTACTTATTCAGCACCTTAACTGAAAAAACTATTGTTAAAAAGCCTCCTCAAGATAAATTAAAACAATCTTTAGTATGTATCAGTCAGAAGCATTTCCTTAAGATGACTGTCATAGTAGGCAATTTTTAAGCTCTTTTAAACAGTCTTATGGTTAAAATAAATATAGTATACTAAACAGATCCTGCAAGTCAAAACTGGCTAATCTAACTTCAGTTTATCTACCTTGATCAAAAGCGACATTGCAATTTATCACTTTTATTCACAATGTTGCATAAAATAGCTGGGTAATCTTACCTTGGCAGACTTTAACATCATCTCTCTCTTTTTTTCTAACTTCTCTTTCCTTCTCTGTTCCTAAAAAAGCCACAACAAAACTCACACAAGAAATCTCCCAGTTATCCTTCAGTAACGCCCACAAGAGAACTATTCATTACAGAAGTGGTAACAGGCACAGATTATATTGGTAAATGCAGCGTTCTGTGTACTGTACAGATTTTGTCCCTGCAATCTCACCAAAAGCCTCTGTTTTGACAGAGTTTAAAATGATAAAGCAAAACTTCGTGAAGGAAGTACAACTGCTCTGAATTGCTTGTCTGTGAATACTTTGATTGCTTCAATACAGAAATTTAAAAGGATTCCAGCAAAAGTATTCCAGTTGCAAACTCCTTAAGATCTCAGGTATTGCAGGAAGTTTTCCATGTATGCAGCTCCCCTTTCACTCATGTTCATTGTGGAACAGAAAGAAATGTAAGCCCGCAATGCTACTCAAAAAAAGAAATATTTTTACATCTTGAAGACTTAAGATTTTAATTCCATCTGCTTAAAACAAGGACTCTGGTAAAGGGATAAGAGACCTTGCTATTTATCAGATGTAGCAAGACAACGCTGAAACATTCTATCAATCAGTTACAATGGGTTTGAGCTGACAGTTAAACTAGAAAAGTATCCTAGAAAGGTTCCAGCAGTCTGTCAGTGTCACTTTTCCAAGAACATCATTGCCCTAAGTCTTCTCCCAAGATTCTCCCTCTCTCAAGCTTGAGCTCTTAAAGGCTTGTCCATAAAGGTACAGTTTAAAAAGTCAAGTTAAAGCTAGATATGAACTCAGCAGCCCATGGATTAAAAACAAAAACCACAGGAAATAATTTCACAAAAGCTCTTGTTTAGGAGCAGCATGGCCTCAAATCATTGTCATTTATAAGTTTGCTTGAGGGAGGCCTAAATTAGCATCCTGAAGACATACCCCATCCTCAGCCCTCAGTAACTAACACAAATAGGCTGCACAGCAGCTTCCTATTTGTCAATTTCTTGCATCTTATATCCTCTCTGGCCCCTTTAAACTTCGTTTCTCATTTCAAAGATTAATTTTTTTCTTCCTAGCACTCAGGCCAACAGAATTGTAAAGATATCAGTGCCACCTTCACATCCTGATTTTAAATTATAATTCAGGCCCTTAGAACAAATTCTGAATACTATGTTAAGCACAACTTTATTCCTGGGCAGTAGTCCCCGCGGATTTTCATGGCATTCTTGCAACCTTAACAGCATTTTTACTTTGGTTCAGACAGCTGAATGGAAAAAAATAACCCCAAACTTAATGGAAACCCAACTTCAGAATCCCCACTGCAGACAATACACCTACCTCCAGTTGCTGCTGTTCCATTTTGGTTAGCAAGAATTTGGAATAGATGTTGCTTTTTTCAAGCAAATGTTGAAGCCTCTTGTATCGCATTTCACTGGACTCCCTGACCCATGAAGTGCGAGCCTAGCCAAAACAAAGATATCACGTATTTATAGATGTGCCATTGTTAATGCTTTTAATATAACGAAGGGTTCTTCCCCAGGATAACAACCATTAGAAGGGAAAGGCTCCGTGTGTGCAACACGGACACACATCTATGATTCCTGAGTGTATGGACTCACGTGTACCTATGAAGTGCTTCGAGATTTAAGTAACTGAGGGTTACATTCACTCACAAACCTAAACAGAGCTCTGCCAAACGCGTCTCCAGTGCAGTAGCACAAGACATTCAAGAGCTAGAACGTGTCTGAACTCCATAGATTTAGAGCAAAATGAAATTTAAGTTTATTTGCAGCCTGCAAAATTAGGGAGGAAAAAGCCCCAAGTACTAGTTGAGACTCCTGCATGCGCAGTTTGCACAAAAGTATGTTTTTTCCTTTATGAACAAGATATTCAGAACTGCAAAACCATCATGCCTAATTTAGGGAGGCAAAGTCAGCTCCCAATATGAGAACAGTAACTTCTGCTTGCTTTGCTTACAAAATCCACATCTGCTTTTAAAAGTAACTCCTGTTGAATTACTCAAGGCCCTGCATTTACAAGTTTGCAAATTATTCTTTAAAACTCAGATCAAGACTTCCAAAAAACGTAAAGAAGCATTCACCCTTCTGCATTCACCTAACACCGGCTGTTAGATTGAGCTATCAAACAAGTGCAAAGGCACAAATTAGCATCTGCAAGAGACACCCCGGAAAGGCGAGATGGAAGGCTTTACAAGATGCCTATCTATGCATCACCTTCAGAACACTGAGGGAAGGGCAGGCTAAGACAGAAAGGCAAGGGAATCTTCAAATAAAGAGCCTAACAGGGAGAGAAAAAAGCTGAATTGCCGGACAAACTGCGAGACACAGAAGCTGGGGAGCATGATCGTCTCCCCCAGAAATCACATTTATTTTCCACAAGCAGTACTCTGTGTCATTCTTTTTAAGTAGGTATTACCATACTCTTTTATGAGAGGCAGATCTATCTCCTCAAGGTCTTACAGGGAAGAGGTTGTCTCCTTGTGATTCTCCATACAGCTTTTATTTGCTTCTGCTCTCCCCAGTCCAGCTTTTTTCCTTCAGGTGAAAAAATACCTGAGCCCAGAAATATCAACCCTTGGCAGCAATGCCAAGATCAAACTACTTCATTCAGCAAATTGCTACTGCTCACTTTTCACTGCAGTGAATACAGCACTCTTCCAGCAATTGGTCAAACCAAAGGACCCTTTCCCTTGATCAACTGAGAGATGGTTTCAGGATAAAAAAAGAAAACTCAAAGACCACAGCACTGAACTCTTGTGATTTCTCCACTTTGTCCTTTACATCGACTTTCAAGCTTTCAAAACCTGCTACTCTTTTACCACTCTACATTCTTGTTTACATACACAGCTGTATCAACCATCAGCCCACAGGAGGAACAAGTGACACCTTTGTTGAACTGTTGTACAATCAAGTGACAGGGGGTTGGCCGAAGCGACAAGCATAAAAAACTCCAGAATTTTCAAAAACATCAACTGCCCCCCCAAGATGCCCGTAAGCCTAGGTTTAATGACACCAGTAATTTCCCTTGTTCTGACTGGCCCTAGATTGCAGAGAAAGGATGACAGGAGCACATGGGACTATAGAGCATTAACCTTGCAAATGGTAAGCTCTGTGGGTTCTCAAGAAATGGAGAAAATAAAAAAAACCCATACCAAAACAAACCAACAAACATGCAAAAAAAGTAAACACCCCAGTCCTATCGCACTATAGTGTCGTTACTAAAGTGGTTGGTTGTGTTTTTCATGCCCTTAGAATAATGCTTCAGTTTAAGACACCAGTCTCCTGTGGGCTGAATGCTAGACTACATAATTAACAGAAGAGAGGAAATTGAGAGCACTCTAAAAGGATGGGGGAGAGGGGGACGTCGATTTCCGATTTCTCAAGTGCTTTGAGTAACTGCATAGGTTCTTTAGAACACAATTCTCTAAAGAACACCTAAGAGTTCTTTTAAGGTTGTATTTCCTTAGACCTGAAATACAACACCTTATATAGCGTTCTAATACCTTGTTTATTTGCACCAGCACGGGTCTAGAAGCATCATGTTTTCACACTGCCTCTCCAAAACAGAACAGTTATTATCAACCAATGCTTGCCATCAACATTTGAAAATATTCACAGCAAGAAAAGACATGAAACGCAGTAACAATTACGTCATTTAGGTTAGGGAGGTTATCACTGTCTTGAGGCAGCCTGCATTTCCTGCAACATAAGCAAACACAACTACACAAACCAACATCAACTCCCAGGACGCTTGCAGGTTTTTTCCTGGGGGCAGAGCCAGCTCAAGCAGCTCCTGCTCACCTCAGACCTAGAGGACCCCGCACAACTGCATGCACGGAAGAGCAAGAGGACACACCAGGAAAATAACTAGCATAAACCAAATCCTTTTTGGCTGTTTTTTTAAGCTAGGCTACTACCCTGACGCAGTTCAGCTGCGACCTTCAGACACCATCGCAAAGACAGCGAGCTTCCAGTGAGCAGCTGCCTGACCAACACCTGCTACCAAAACCAACACACAACCGGGCTTCTTTCTGGAGAGGGTAACTGGTACCTATAGAAGGGTCCTGCAGAGCTCCAAGCAAGCCGTTTGTGTGGTGGTGGCTGCTGTGTTGTTTGCGCTTTCTTAATAAAAGGAGCAAAAAGAGGAAAAGCAGCATTATGTACAGTTACAGAAAACGCAAACAAAAGGAGTTTTGCATTTAGTATTTCACACAGAAATTCGGAAGAACGCGAGCTTACTGCCCTTGCTGAACTCAGCTTACTCTCCAGACACGATACTTTAGATTTCCAGGCTCGAAACAACAACAGTAAGGATGTAACCTCGGCGCACACTTAAAACACCTATAAAACTCATCAAGCTTCTTGGGGACTGCAAGAGTTCCCCATTAGTCTTCAAAACTCCCCGGGGGCTTCCGTGGATGGCCACAAGCGCCGCGAACCGGAGCCCGCCGCTTGGCCGCCTCTGACGCTTGTTTGTTTTGAAATCCAGGGCGCAGCGCGCCGCCCGGCCCCGGCCCACAAGCCGCCGGGCCGAATAACGGCGCGGGACACGGCGCTCCGGGCCAGCCGAACCCACCCGCCGTGCGGGGACTGCCGCCCGCGGGCCGCCCCTCACCTTCTCCAGCATCTGCCGTTCCTGCTCCAGCCCAGCCGCCTCCAGCTGCTCCTCCTCCTTCAGCATGGCCGGTGTGATCACCACCGCCTCTGCCTGCTCCCCCATCTCCGCTCCCAGCGGCTCTGCAACGAGCGCACAGTTACCCACGGGGTCCCGCCCGCCGCCGCCTCCGCCCCCCGCCCGCCGCCGCGAGCTCTCACCGCCGCTGCTCGCCGTATTCTGGGCCGGCATGGCCGCGCGCCGAGGCCGTTGGGCGCGAAGCGAGGCGACACGCGCGGTTTCCGTGCCGTACAGAAGGCCCGACCGAACTCCCGCGCTCACCACGCGCCGCCCGCCTCGCGAGACAAAAAACCGCGCGCTGCCCGAGCCGCGCGAGAAACCGCGGCGCTCTCGCGAGGCCGCCCGCCCCCTCTCGGGCCCGCCCGGAGACCATCTTGGCTCCGGGCAGACGTCGCGCCCATCCTGGCTTCGTTCCCTTACCCTCACCTCCGCTCTCTGTTCCGCCGCCGGTACCCCGGGTAGCCCCCGCGTCGGGCCGCAGCGCGGGAGAGCTCCTGGGCTTTCCTGGTCAGCGTGGGGGCTCCGCTCACTGCGGCGAGTCCTGGGGCTCTGGGGCCTCCGCCTGACGGTGGCGTTTCAGTCACCGCGCTTCTCTGGGCGTACAGCCCTCGCTGAAAGAGCCGCCGCTGCCAGGCAGTGTCGGCAGCCGCCTGCCGGGCGCAGCGTCGCGAAACCGGCCGGGCTCCCCCCCCCCTGCTCCCCGCTGCCCGCAGGAGCGCCGCCGGTGTGCGCCCGTGGGTCTCGGCCGGCAGGGCAGGGCCGTTGCGCGGGCCGGTGGCCGCCATCAGCGCAAGGCCCCGAGCGCGCTCCGCGCCCGTGCCGGCAGAGGGCAGCCCTCCCGCCCGCAGCCGGGCCTGCGGTGGGCGCTGGCAGCTCGGAGCACAAGCGCCTCCGCTTCGCCTCAGCAGCGCGGCCTGCCGGAATAGCTTGGGAGTTTGTCCTCGCCTCGGAGCCATACAAATGCTGTGCCGGTCACTCCCCGCACCTGGCTGTCAAATGGGTCGCTGCTCGGAACTCCCTCCGCGTGGCTCTGTAATGAGGACCTGCAGAGGGAGGCCGGGGGGAGGAACGAGCAGTAAGAGGGGTGGGTGGCATTCCTCTCGTTCCCTAAGCCTTGGAGGCTGGCTCTGGATGTTGTAATGCGGTTTATGGGCAAGAGATTCTGTTTTGCCAGGCACAGCTTGGTAGCTAACTGTGGTGGTTCTGCACCGATGTGAGGGAATGCTAGTGGGGAGGAACGTTATTAACCCTCTAGTAAGGTTATTTGGCACTGTGGCAATCGCAGCCTCACATGCAGCTATTACCTCAGGACATGATAGTGAATAAACAAATAAAATCTTTATTTTCCAAGGCACCTTTCATTCTGTGAGACCTGAAGTGTTTTCCAAACTGTATCATTAGGGTGGAATAATCACCTTGATGACAACTGAAGCGCATCCAAGCTGGAATGTGATGGTGGCCTAAGTGGCTCCCAACACCAGCAGCAGGCAGGAAGCAGGGATGAAGGTGCAACTAGAACTTAGGAGCACTCGAGAAAATGAAATTGCAAAGATACTGGCTGGGATATAAATGTTAATGTCTCTGCTTCTTTTAAAAAGCACCATAAGATCGGCCCAGAAATTGTAAGAAGCATAATTGGTATCTCTTACCCAAAGAAAATAAGCCTCTCACTAAAATATGTAATAGAATACTCCTGTGCCTGTATGTGTTATTTTGTAATATCATTAAAACCATCTTTAGAATTGTAAGACAGTGAGACATACACCACCTTACCTCAGATTATCACTTAAATCAGGCAATTTTGTGGCACCCATTTCCTGCTGTGACCAGCACCCTGTCTGTGGGAGGGGGTTTGATGGTGGGTACTGGAGTTGTGGCTCCCTGTGCACAGCTCAGCATCACTATTGCCATGCATTTTTGCAGGGGGACACACTGCTGTTGTGTACCACTCTTCGTCCGCCCTCCCACTGCTGCCATCATGACTGCATATGTTCCTGGGCCAGGACACCCTGCTATGCCCAGCACCAGGAGAGCAGCTCTGTTAACTTCCAGGGGGGCATTTGCCTTGGTGTGCAGGGTGTTTCTGCATTGAACTAGTCATAAATTAGGGCTGGAATATTCTCCCTGGTTGTTGATAATCAGAAATAAATGTCAGAAATGAATTAGCCATGTCTTTGGTGGCATCCAGATATCTAATACCCACAAAACTCAATACAGTGAAAGACTGTCAAACATGCTTTTTCAAAAAAAACTACTCCAGGTAAATGCTGAAAGATCAGTCAGTTGTGGCTGGAGCCTGTTGGACACATACCATGGGCTGTTTTTAGCACCCCACAGACAGCCAGACACTTAGAGGGGGAGCATGCAAAAAATTCATGTCCAGTCTTGCAGACAAGTGCAGTTACCCTGGCTTAGCCCACGTGAGTAGAGCGATGCCGACAAACACCCCCTTCCAGATCCAGGTGTTGCTCTGGAGTGGCCAATTGCTGCTTGTCACTGCTCTTCTCCACTGCTTTCGAGACTGAGACTGAGGTAACAAGGGGAATAAGGCAGTGTTTATGTAAGTTGTTCATGGAGTAGCTTCCTGGGGGCTGGGAACAGGGCTATTTCCATCAGCCAAGGATGGGCAGGGCTGGTAGCACCTCCTGAAAGTGAAGCAGGATCCAGAAAAACATGTGTCTCCATGGCATAAATCTCTGCTCGCTGCTTAGCCCAAGCAAAGAGGCTGTAGCATCTAATTTCTATCCAGAAGCAATTCCTTTTAGCTCAGTAGTCCGTGACTTGTTACTAATGCACAAAGTCACTGGCCCATCGCCTTTTGTTTCAGAAGATGCAAGTCTCTTTTAACATGCTTGGACATTATACAGTAATGTGCAGAGAAAGATGAACCTTAGTGGCACAGAGGGGGCTGGGAGGAATGACAGCACAAGAGAGCAGATAAGGGTTAGAAAAATGCCGATGGTTCTGTTCTCAGGTTGGCCAAGTGGCTGCTGCTAAGTCGCAGTAACCCTGACTTGTCACCTTTGAGATTTACTTGTCACTCTGGTATGCCACAGAAGAATGCAGGGCGTTTCATCATGCTCCTTGCCTACACAGGTTGCCTAACTAATTTACTACAAACTGCAAAAGTAGTTCCTTGTACTAATTGTCCTGTCTGCTGAATGACCAAAGGGGAAGCTGTAACTTTGAAATAAGATGGTTTTCTCTAGATGAGAAAAGTGAGACATACAGATTGAGGCTATTTTTCCCTTGTCTTACTTGTTCACAATATATGTACAAGACTTTTATATTCCTAAACAGATGAGAAAGTCTCCAAAGCACCATGGCAGATAGCACTGACAGTCCTGGAGTTTGCTCACTGATCTCCAATAATTTTTTTCCTTTTTTTGTTTTGTGTTGTGTTTTTTATTCCCTTAAGAACCAATGTCTGCTAAAACATAGCAGTAGCAGCCACGGACACCCTGGTTGCTCTTCCTGATAGTAGCAACCCACACTTGCTAGGACTAGAAGAAATGCAGGGGCAGGATTCTGTCTTTAGGTCCTCAAAAATTCCAGAGATCAACTAAATCTCCTATAAGTTAAATATCCATCTGGGAGACGTGTAGGAAACGTACTGAAGCCATCTACTGGTAACCAGCGTGCTATATACACAGTAACGCTAGATGGCTGCACAGGCTCCAGGAAACTGTTGTCTTCAAGTTTAGTTCTGTGGTTTGTGAGCCTGAAATATGTAAGGTAAGATGTGTGGGTCAGTGAAGTAGAGGCATGGCTGTGTGTGTGTGCCAGCCCCTCTGCGTTAAGTAAGCAATCAAGCTCCCCGAGCTGACAGTCAAGAGCGGCAGGGTGCTAGGAATGGCATTTACTGAGAGCTGGGCTGAAACATCCGACCAAGTAATGAAACTATCATGCTACAGTGACATAGCCTTCCTCCACGTTTCTGTGTCTCTGTCAGCAGGCACTGAAACACGTGGGAAGCAGCTCCTGAGGCACCCCGTTCCATCCCAGCCTTTCAAGTAACCTGAAATCCCGTAACTGCCAAGAAACGGGTGGGGTGTGCTGAGGAAGGCAGAAACCTCTGTGGCCATCCAGCTTTCATCAGCTGCATTTATTTGTTTACAAAAGCATCAAAATAACACCACCCACCATTCTGTACATCAACCGCCCAAGGTTTTTCGGCATGCGGGTTTCTAGCCCCTGCTGCAGGGAGCAGCCCAGACAAGACAGAGCAGGATTAGGGTTGTCAGGGGAAAGGATCGATAGCATGGTGTTACACTTCAGCAGGTAAGCAGTTCTCTTGGGGGCCAGGATCCTTCCTTAAGAAGCTGCTGCAAAAGTGAGGAAAAAAATCACTGCATTAGTCTGACAGAGTGAGCTTTTAGCCTGGCATTTGAAGACACAGCTTTTATTCAGGCATTGCTTAAAAGACTGCTTGTGTTTTTTAGCTATGAGTAGGTCTGGATGTTGCAGCACTTCTGCTTGTAACTGAGAACATGATATCTGCTAAGAAATTACAGTTTTATGCAGCTCATCACCTGATTTGTACAAATCTTTCAAGGCTAAGTTCTGTCAGCAATGTGCTTCCTGGCTTACATTTGGGTAACCGTAACAAAATCCCCTCCTGGTTTCTCTGCCCATAACTGTTTGGCTCTTTGCAATGATTTGTGGCTGTGCATTCACACAGGCACCAGCTTCCATGCACAATGAGTAATGGCACTCATCCTGATAACCTTCTACTCCAAAACTACAGTCTGCTCTCACTCAACGTGAATCTGTAGCAGGATCAGAGCTTATGGCTCCATTTCCAGGCGCCCCAGTTGGGCAGCGTGGGTCCAAGCCCTGGAAGGCATCCAACCCCGTTGGACAAAGCTCCTGGTCCCTAAACCATATCTTTGCTTGCGGCTGCAAGAAATTAAAATGTTACGGGTGAGGCGGAGAGGTAGAGCACAGAAATCCTGCTGTGCTGGAGCTTGCTACCTGTCCAACGCTCTTGCCAATCTGCCAGTGAAGTCTGGGGGTCACAGCACAACTGACTGCAGCCTACAACCCACTGGACACTGGGGGTTCACAGGCTGTTGAGGGTGGAAGGAAGAGATCTGGAAAAGCTGATCACAGGGTGTGGTTTTGCACAGCAAGCCACAGAGGTGTGGGCTGAGAGTCATTGCCTTCATTTGAACATGCCAACTCCCTGCTTCTACTCATGGTCAGAGTCAACTCCAACCACGAATTATTACATTTTTGAGTGTCACATGAGACAATGACCTCTAGGTCACACTACAGGAAAATTCTTGTGAAATTTTTGCTGGCAGGCAAAGGGGAAACACAAACATGTTAGCTCAATGTACCAAACATGCATGTTGAAATCTTACTACAGGCAGAGAGCAGGGAGACACGTATGTACAGGCAAACCCCAGCACTGATGACACGTGAGAGTGGCCCAAGCACCACAATGTTCATGGAACTCTGTCCATGCATAGTAAATCAGTTCCTTCTTTTGTGTCTTTTGATCATTGTGATTCAGCCCTGTTGCATGACAGCTGGCTTGCATGAGTCTTGTCTTCTTGTAACTTCTTCAGATCTGGGCTAGCTACCAGCTTTATCACCAGGTCAATGTTCTTTACTCATTTAATTGTCATTACAAATATCAGGAAATGCTGCATCATTAGCAAAACCATCGTTTAACCCTAGCAGAAAGGAGGGACAGATTCTCATTCATATTGCTTTCTTGAAGGCCTCTTGAACCACAGCTATGGTGGAAAGGGGCCTGTCAGTGCCATTAAGAACCTCTTCCCAGGGCTTAGTTAACACCCTGAACACTGAAGACAGCTAGACAGTCTTCAGTGGAATCTACTTTGCATGTTATTTAGGACCTAAAATTCATTTAGTTCACAGCATGCAGACAGTAAAGGGAAGTTACTATTTCATTTGAAATCCCATTCCTTCTGATCCCTTCTTAGATTTTTGATGACTCAGATGGGACTTCCACCCTTCAAGACCATATAGATCTCAAGCAGCAGGCAGCAATATTCAGTCTCCAGCCTGGTAAGTCCAGCGTGTGCCAGAGCTGTGGGATCAGGCAGCCACAAATGGCTCTCTGCAGCCTGGGTGGGGTGGAGAGCCTAGCTCATAATGCATGCTTGTAGTGTATCTGCTGAGAAGTGGAACTCCCTTCCCTCACACTCACCACAGCACAAAGGTATCTTGAATCCTACAAAAGGCATGCCAAAAAATCAAATTTCTTGCCAGCAATAAAGAGGATGAGGAATGTGTGTAGCTGGGCTCCAAGGGGGAGATGATAAATCACCAGTGAGGGAGGATGACTGTAGATGGCAAGTCAGCATCTCAAGTGTTTTGTTTTCACTCCCCCCATCCCTTTTTCCTTTTAAAATGAATTTTAAGAGATTGTTTACAGTACAGTTCCCTCTGCATGCTTTAGCATCTTGTCAGCAAGTCTCATCCTTTCTGCCAGCATTCAGAAAGCACTGGACTAGAAGGCAGAGCCTTCCTTGAAGACAAACCAAAGGATGCAGAGGTTTAGGAGCAGCTGCAGGTGAGGCCTTGGAAAGGCGCTGAGATGGCCAGAAAAACATCCCGGGGTAACTGGAGGGAATCCCAGCCTCAGTGAACCCACTGAGTGTTTTGCCATGTCAGCGCATATCCTCTCCTCACCAAATTTCTTTCAAAATTCCCAGGATTTCACCCATGAGATTTTCTGCGCCTCTAGATTCTGCTGTTCATGAAAGCTGCTGCTGTGGTCCAGTCAGACTGCACAGCCCAAGAATGAATAACTCAACATAAGGGATGACAGAAGACAAGCTGTGATAAGTGGTAGGCTAGTGATGCTCTTCTTTTTTAACCCCCAACTCACAGGACGCATTACAGTACAGACTACATGTGGAAATGACACAGGATAAGCTACAGGTCCTGTGCTGGTGGAGATACTGCACTTGGATTGAAATGTAAACCTGGAGTTTTCATGCAACTACAGTCATTAAGGGTCACATAGTATTCACTGAATAATAGAGATGTTAATATTTGCACCCAGGTGAAGTTCTCTCTCAGACCAGTTACAGCCCTGTGGTTTCAGCTGGATATACTGTTTTCCATTTTGTCTCAAACTCTTGACTGAGACCAAGGCATTTCCTTTAAAGCTGTTACACTGAGACCAAGATGTACCTCATCTATAAAGTATTCCAGTTTCACAGGGAATGAGAAGCGCTATAAAGATGTGAAAGTGAAGCTTTTCCATCTTTCTTTTAGGTAAGAGAAGAGACAAAATACATCAAGCTTCTCTCAGAAGATTTTATGCTGTGGTCTTGATTCTGAAAAGGCAGAAATACTAACAAAGCAAGTAGTTTTCATGCAAAAGAAGGGTTTTAGGAGGTTTTTCATATCTACAGCTGCCTCTCTGGTACAAACCTGCTCTTCAGCCTTAGTACTGGGTACATAAGCAGAACTCCCACTTGGACCTCTATATGCATCTAATTAATACAGACCTTGTGGAGGAGATGGTCCACTATACACCAAGCAAGTTCACACTCTCTAGAGCAAACCTGTAGCATCCCAAGGTGCTGTGCAGTGTAACACAGGTACTGCGGGGCTAGCACTGACCTTTATTTTTCCCTGAAGCACTAAACAGTGGCCTTAGGACCTAAGCAGGGATCACTGGGAACCATAAACAATTAGGACACTACCATGCAAGTCATATGAGTGCAGCTTGTTGGTCATTACAGTACTCTGCTCACAACCAGGATCGATAAATCTGGCTTACAGCAAAAAGCCAAAGAAATCTGAGCATTGTGGACTGACAAAATTAGGTGCCAGACTGGAGGGCTCAGGACATATTGTACAGACTATTGTACATATTGTAAAGACACGTTCCTGGCATTCTGAGTCCATAAATAATGTTTACAAAAAGGTATTAGGTGCCTTCCCCAAGGGCTGCCAGAAAAAAGAAATAAGCAGACCAGAAGGAGCTTAGGCACATTCCAGTTTGGGGAGGAGAAAGAGGCTGCAAAGACATCTCTAGCAGACTTATTAGGGTACCTTTATGATATGTTTGCCTTTTCTTACCCAGAGGGCAGGGGTGGGGAGAAATATGATTCCTCCCTGTGACAACAGTGAAGATCGAATGCTGTATCTGTATGGACAGCACTCTTTTCTCTTGGAGCCACTCCTGCAAAGGTGTCTTGAGCCAGACTGACAGCAGCCAGAGGGGTTCTGGCAGCTGCTCATATCCCAGGGAAGTGGCAGGTATGTGAACCAATCACGCCAAACTTGGGAGAAAGCAGGAGGTACGAGGAAGGTGTTTGGATCTGCACAAACAAATCTTTTCTTGCTCTGTTCTTAT
This sequence comes from Porphyrio hochstetteri, assembly GCA_020800305.1. Lineage (NCBI taxonomy): Eukaryota > Metazoa > Chordata > Aves > Gruiformes > Rallidae > Porphyrio > Porphyrio hochstetteri. Next base: position 18,515,126 of record CM036911.1, read on the forward strand.
TTACAAGGTTAATGTAGGGCAAAATGTCACCTCTTCAACCCAAATAAAGCAGCACCGTGCAGGGAGCACCACAAGTCTGCTGATGTCCTTGCTGTGATTCTGCAAGGGCTTCCAAGCACTCACAGTTAAAAGAAATGGATCGCAACAATAAAAGAGAGTTATCTTCATTTTATCATCATATGCTCAGTAAACTCTCATGAAAACTTTGCCTATTTCCCCAAATGCCTATGCCTCAGGCCCAAAATCAGTTACCCCTTTAATCCTGTGCAAGAGTTCCAAGATCAAAGTTGGTGGTACTTTGTTTCATCGCAGCTATTCCCAGCACCATCCCTGGAATTCAGACAGCTGCTGGTTTTCATTCCTCAGCCATGGGGTAGCCAGATCTGACACTTCAGTGTTAACCCCTGGGTTTGGCATGCATTATGAACTCAAGTCTGTCTCCTGAAATCTCCCCTGCTCTGCAGAAGATGGCTCACCTTCACTACGGTACCCCATGAGGATAAATTTTTCAGTGGTGCTTGTCCCACGGGTAGCACCATTTCAGTAGCAGAGGAAGCAATCCCTATGAAATCCAGGATCTTCTGAGACAGAAGGTGATCTATAACTGCTCATTATATTATCCCCAAGAGAGGGGTAAAGAGAATTGAAAACATCAACATTCACTGGAAAAAAACAAGACCAGCCCTGTATTTAATCAAAATGTTTTGGTTTGTTCCATTTGTAATTATTTCCATCCAATGGACAAATATTTTAGCAATGAAAATGACAGTTGCCTTCCATGAGCAAACAAAATAAGAAGTCATGTCAGTTCCCGTACAATGCTACAGAGAAGGTGATATTTTTTATGCTGTGTTGAAATTTTCTTTACTTGTATTCCAGTAATACTGAAGGCATCAATTTAGGTTTAACGATCTATTGTGTTCAGTGCTGGAGGGTTTTGTTAGGGGGGTGGTGGTAAAACCAAAGATTTGTGGGGAAAAGAAGCTGAAGTGACACTTCATTTCCCCTGAAGCCTGTGAGAACATGAATATGAACATCAAATGTCCCCTCAAGACTGACTGAGGCAGAGATTCCTGGCAAACAAATACCAACCCCAGAGCCCATGAGACTATCACTGCTCCCAGCTGTACTTAGTACCCTCATTTTTTTATAGGAAACCAGTTTTCACCTGCTGGATAAACGGGGAAAAAAATACCCATCCTAGTCTGACTCTCACACTCAAATGACTGTCTCAAAATCGATGCAAAGAATTGCAGGGAGGTTGATGTTAGTTTATTGAGACCTCGTGCCAGCCCAAGGGTCTCTGTGTGATTGGTCTAGTTACCGTGCATCCCTAAAGAGGGTGACAGTTTTTGCAGGTTTCCTACAATGCCTGACTCCCCTCCATTCCCTGTGCCTTGAGTACCTGAACTCTGTATTTCCCATGGAAACGTGGAAATAACTGTAGAGACTTCCACTGCAGTGAAACACCAGTAGAAACACATTGTCACTTCTGCATGCTGGGACGCTTCTTCCCAGAGCTCTCAGAGCTTCTCATACACACTCACAGTTGCATTTTCCCACTTAGAACAGGCCAACCATTTTCTCTTTAATACCAGCTGACTTCAGTGCCCATGGACATCACTACTTGCTTTTAGGTGATTTTTTACCCAAGAACATCAAACCGGCTTCTGCACCACCTCAGTGTAAATCCTACTTCCTGGTACTATCTCTGCACCTCACCCATCCAACTCAACAGGTCTATTTTCATGCCCTCTAGCAACAGATGCTCTGCAGTGGAGTCAGTGTCTGCCAAGTGTGGTTTAATACTAATTAATGCAAGCTCCTTGCCATATTTTCCTCCAACTCAAAATGACAGCACACAAATTGCACCTTTTTCACTGGCACACTGACTGTGAGATCAAAATATCCCACTGAGATCCAGCTGCACAGACCTCTGTACTGCTGCAGTACAGAGTTCAGGTGCCTGCTCTTCAGACAGGTGTGACATTTGGGGACCCACCTGACATTGACTTAAATCCACATTAGTGCTTTTTGTAGCAGAGAGCGTGTGTGATGGTGGGAAAGCAGCATTTGGTTTGGGGAAGAGGAAGAAGGTTTTGAACAGGCAGAGGTTGCCCAATATGTGCCGATGCAATATAGGGAGAGCCACCTGGGAAGCAACACTGGAAGATCAAGAGGCCTATCTGCTGCCTGGCTGGCAGGATGGAACCAGCCAGCACCCAGATAGCAAGGGAGGGGAGACTACTCCTTTTTTGTGAGGGGGAAGCAAGGTGGCCACAGCACACTTCCCAAAATACCAGGATGAAATCACAGCTTTTATCTGAGATATTTAGACCTGCTGGTACCAAACCTCACATTACTCATCTAGAGCTCCACCTCGTCCTCCCTTTGGGTACTGCTGACATTGCAAAATTTTTCCTCACCACAATTCTTTCCACATAGTATTTTCTGTGCCAGAGTCTGGTCTGCTCTGAGAGGCCAGGAGATCTGCAGAACACCATCCTTTGAGTGCTTTCAGCTATAAATGTATGATGCTTGCAAGAAACTGAGTTAAAAATGATCAATCATCCAAAAAGTTTAGGATTTATGCTAAAGAATGCCCTAAAAATGTCACAGTTGGGTGCAAACTAGAGCTGTCTAGCATGTCAAGTTTTGTCTGCCTAATATCCCACTGTCTTCCTCCACCCATGGATTTAAAGATCACCTCTGTTTCTCCTACAGCTTTCTCAAAGTGTTTGTGAGCTACCCAACACAAGTGTATGTTAAATCTCTGTAAAGGCTCAAGGGTTCACAGGGTTGTGTTCACACCTCAAAACTGCCAGATCATCAGCTCCCTGTGTGGGGATATCAAGTGAGTTACAGACGGATGGGTTTTCTCTAATTGCCTTTTTTTTTCTGAATGCTAACAGCTGTGAGACATTGCAGCCATGAATTCGTATAGTCAGAAATTTTAAATATAAATATATCAATCTGTTGGCCACTAAGAGAGACAAGCAAACGCAGAGAGAGGCCAGGGAGGTTCAGCGTTAAGGAATACGCCTATTTCAAGTGGATAAACATGTAACGCTACCTGCAAGGCTTGCTGATAAGAATGTGCAGACACTTGGGCTAATGCTGGAGACAGAAATGTTACACCAGATCTGATGGGGAGCAGCGGTGCAGTGCCTTGGCTGCTCTGCCTCCAGCACCCAGCCACACTGCAGCCACACAGCACAGATCAGCACCTTCCTGGGGGCTGGCAGCATAACCACTTGTGATCCCCTGAGCTTTTTTCGGTGTTGTGGAACTATGCTGACCCACCCATTCAAAAAGCTCTCTGTTAGAAAAAAAATAAATCTCAAAGGTATAATCTTGTGGACCTGTACTGTTCTCACAGGAATGTCCACAGTGACGTATGGATTTCTACAGGCTTTCATCTTTGCTTGGGCCAAATCATCTACAAACACAAGGACAGTGACAACAAAGGCTTGCTATTGGTGCCCAGGATGAGTGGCTGCTGGCAGCACACTGTCCCGTGTACCTGCCCTCAGGCAGGGCTGAAGGGACACTAAGTCAGGGTATCTGCTTCATACATAAGAGGAACAGGGACACCCCTCAGTACAGCAGTTCCCTGGTGTTTCAGCTGAGGGACCCAAACTTGCCTCCAGTGTGGGGAAAAGGAAACAGTGGAAAGGGGCACTCCTGGCCTGCCCACACCCCTTCCTTCACCCTGCCTGTTCCTTCCCTCACCGAATCCTCCCCCGGCTTTATCACATTCTCTCCATTCCTCTCATCGCCCTCTGAGCTTGCCTCCGAAACACTGAGCCCGCGCTGCTACGCCCCACCAGCTTCCAGACACTCTTGCTCAGACCTGTGGCATGGGGTTCCTGGCTGCTGCAATGACAGGGCTGGGGCACCCTTGGCCTCCCACTCATCTGCTTCTCCCACAGCTCTGAAAGATACACGTTCTCTCCACCTCTGCTATGGATAGCACCACATAAACCCCCCTTTCTCGATGCTATCTATATACCATAACTCAGTTTCCATAAACTCCCATCCATTTATTCCTCACTGCAGCACCCTTATCTTATCTTGCAAACCTGACTTGACATCAGGCAGTTTGGTGTTTATATGAAAAAGGGGTTTGGCTTGTAAAACAGCTCAGCAGCCACAAACAGAGCTAGACCTTCAGAACAGCTTAGCCTGCACTTTTGGGCACTAAAATGAGCAGCCAGCTCTTCCCAGAGGGTTCTCTGTAATGGTGTGCTTTGGAAACATGACTTTACATAGCCTTGAAACAGTTAGATGTGGAGCCTTCACTGAAAAAGCAGACTTTAGCTCAGTGCCTCCAGGGCAGCCAAGCTTACCTGAAATCTGCTCTGCTGCCCTTTGCAGCCCTTCCCTTGCTTCCTGCTGCCGCCTTAGCCTGCACGAATACGGGTTATTGGGGCAAGGGTAAGTCACCTGCTGCTGACTTTGACAGACTGGAACTTGACTGATTCAGTTTGCAAACTTGGGACAGTATTTTATTGTATCTTTGCTTGTTCCTTCACATTAAAAACTAACTCTGGAGGAAGCAAATTGTGCTGTCGGACTTGTACCGGGTCATCTGGAGGTCAGCATTCACTCTCACTCTTTTTCTTTTTTTGTTTGCTTTTTTGTTTTGTTTTGGGGTTTTTTGGTTATTAAAAACACCGCCAGGAACTCTGCAGAAGGCATCAAAGAAAGCTCTCCTTACACAAATCCAATAAAAATGCATATGCCAATTGCTTTTACCTGGCAAGGGAACCTGCATGTCTTAACTCATCAGTTCAGCCATACTGGTTGTCAGTGAAGGATGGTGTCGCCATGACTGTTTCAGTGTACCACAGTTTGGCGACATCCATCTGTCCTCCATCCTGTGAGTTGCAGAGCACCACAGAGTCATGAACTGGTGTATCACAAGCCTCTGGTTATTTCAGGATACGGAAATATCTCTCATGCACTGCATATAGACCACAGATTCATCATGAGCCAACCTGGAAATTTCAGTCTGAACGGCAGTCTTAAATTAGTAAGTGTGGGGAAGTCTGCAGTAAAACAGCAGACTGTCTCCATTCATCCCATACTAAATAAGCATACAAAGAGAAGCAGAGTTTTATAAATAAAAGCACAAGTAGCGCTTCTAAGATAAAAGTCACAAAGGCCCTGGTCCAAACCCCTGGAATTCCTTGGTAATATTTCATTTTCCTTGGTGGGCTCAGATCAGACCTGAACAGAGGGAATATGAACATACCACCAGCATTTCCCATCTCCCTGCTTTGGGATTAGTTTGGAGGGGGGGAAAAAAGCCTCCTTATGAGAACTTGCTTTTGTTAAACTGGACAGCCATGGTCACTTACTGCTCAAAGAAACATTCAGACTCAAGTTAACACAGACTCACAGCTTTAATCCCCAGGCAGCTTTTACAAAGGAGCATGGCTTTACACCTTTTTTGCAGGTAGGGAGGTGAAAAGCACAGAGCACTCTGCTGAGGACACAGAGCACGTGAATGCTAGTGTCAAATCTGAGCTCCTGTGCCCTTTCCGGTGAAGGAGGTGCCAGATGTGGGGCCAGGCAGAAGCACCCATTTGCTGCTGCACACAGTCATGCATGCAGATCGTGGCATAAGGTCCACAGTCACGTTACCAACTTCAGTTCACAAACAGTGGAGCCAGAGATATCCTCTGGGATGTCCAGAGGAAATACACACCCAAGAACTGGATATCAGAGCTGTACACAAATTAAAGACCATTGATTTGGCTTCAGCCAGAGATTTTTTTAAATAGCAGGTTTGCAGAAACAGATGCTATTTGTACAGCATGTCCTGGGGTTATCGAGACAGGTCCTTGGCTACTGAACACTATCTGCTCATCAAGGACAGTTGTTTTCAACATTTTTCAGCTTAGGAAGCCTCTGTATGCTTTTCCAGTGGAGGTTTGGTTTTGTGCAGCATATTTAAACCTACTGACAGTCAGTCTGCTTTCCTCAGTTACTTCTCCCAAATACCAGAGCAGCCAGACCCACAGGAACCCCGCAATCACTGCTCCAGGCTAACCTTTTCATATCTTTAGTGAGAGCCCGAGTGGCAACTTTCAGTGCTCCTGTCACAGCTGGGGACAAGAGAGCACAATCATTTCACTGGATGGGGCAAATAATCTTATTCCCGAGTCCAGGATCAGAAACTGCATGTCAACAGTCCTTGGTTCCGAGATTTTTGTAGGAGGTGTACAACAATGTGTACCCCCTCCAAGTGGGAAGCAGGCAATTCTGTAATCAAACTTTGAAAGTGTAATTATGAGTACAATTAAGGTGAAATATAGCTCTATTGAACTTGGTGGGAGTTTTATTATTAACTTAAGTTTCACCTCTCTGTTTCGGGTGGGTAGTTATCCTGTTCAAGCAAAGAACCCATTATTTAATCAAAATGGCATTTATAATGCAGTGTCGCTACCATATTCAAACCTTCAGGACATTTTTACTTAATTCAGTTCTAATTAAATTGCTACACAAGAGAAATATTTAGTTCTACTGATGTGTGCACATAGATTCAGGGGAAAGCAATGCAAATTGCCCAGGATCTCATAAATTGCTATTTATACTGCTTTAAACTCACTCCAGTGATGTATTTAGCAAGTCACATCTAACACTTGTACTCCACTGAAGCAAATTGCTATAAACTGAGAGCAGCATTTCCAAACTAAAGCAACTGCAGCATTTACAGTGATGCAGTACTTGCAGCAAGGCACATGTGGCAGAGATGGCCAAACCCTCAGCCCTGTTAATTGCAAGGTTTAAGCAGCATTTTCACTGCCACCACGATTCTCTGGGGATAAAAAGCAAAGAAATAAATAGGCTGAGAGATGCTCTTGTATACTCTCACTCCCCAGCTCTGTCCCAGGACATGGTGTTGGTGCATGTCTGGCAGATCCTACCCAGCCTGGCTGCCTCCCAACAGCAGATTGAGCGAGTGCAGATGATACCTGCACCAGGCAGAGCCATGAGAAACAGGCCAAGCTGAGGTCTGGCTGGAGCTTGGCATGAAGTGGGGGTGCTGGTATGTGAACTGGCACAGGATGATGCCCCAGTGTTCCTCACTGTAACCCCACAGCACCTATCAGGACTGTCCTGCAGAGAGACTGGGTTGAGGGCTGCTGAGCTGGAGGAGATACCACCCTTCATCACAAGGATAAATTAAAGAATCCTAGAAATAAAGGCAGTACAGCAAAAGTGGGCTCTGTCCCCCACCCCTGGAGGAAGGTGATGGCCCTCAGCAGAGTGCCCCTGCCCTTTGTCAGGACCAGTGAAGCAGTCCTCTGGCACCCCCAAGACACCAAGGTCCCAGCAGAAAAACAAGGTGCCTCTCTCCTCAATCCAGCTCAGTCTCCACCCTTCCTTCCTTTCTTCCTTCCCTCCCTCCTTCCTTCCTTCCTGAGGGGTTACTGCTGCTCCTCAAACACCTCTGCTGCTTTTCCTGCCCATCACCAGCTCCTCACCATCACTCCACTCTACTCCTCCACTCAGGCCCAGCTGCCCCAATGCTGTGTGGCCCCAAGACACCCACCACCACTCTGCTGCCCATCCCAAGCTCGGGACGCTTCTCTCCTGGCTGAGCTCCAACACCCTCTGACTCCAACACCTGCCCCAAAAACACTGGAAGAGAGGATGCATGTGTGCTGAGGGGAGGAAGAGCTGATGATGACTGCTCTGTGCTTTCATGCCACTGACCAGCCTTCAGCATCACAGGAGGAAAACAGAGGGTTTGGGTTGAACCATAACCCAGAAAGCCGCCAGCAAAGTGCAGGGCAGCTCAGCCTGCCTTTGGAAGGCATTGATGAGGTATGCACAGCTTGTCCCTTGTCTGGGAAAGGTGAGGACCCTCAAGGCAGGTAATCCATTGGAAAGTGAGGGGGCCTGTGTTCTAGAGAGTTAGAGAGCATTGACCTGAGTGATGTGCCTTGCAAGACACTGGCCCTGGCTCCCCACAGCACAGTGCTGGGCAGCTGCTTCCCACCTGGCTGACCATGGCTCCTTTCCCAGCAGGGAGGGGTGGGGACCACTCTTACTTTCTCCAGGACCCAAAACACACCTGGTGTTTGAGCCTTCTCTGGAATGGCTGGTGGACACACCAGCAAGCAGAATTGGAGTAGTAGGTTCTGACCTGGGTGGGCTTGGGGGAGCAACATCTCTGTGAGAGGTAGAGAAGATGCAGAGGGACTTTGCTTGTACAGACAGGCTTCACTCATTTTGAGTATTTAGTGCATTTATCAGATTCCCTGAGGAAAGAACAAAAGATGCAGTGTATCTAGACTAAGACAAGTGTCTGGAACAAGACAAGATTTGCAGGAACTAACACATTACTGCTACCCCAGCAAGTTATTTTTTGCATCCTAAAGGCACTGCAGTAAAACAACTTCCTCTTTTGCATCCCCAAGCCTTCACCTGCACAAGCTGTACACATGCAGGCCACTGCCAAGTTAGTGGGAGAGCCATTTCACAGGAAACTGGAGTCTTCTGGAAACTTCCTTTTACTTGAATGCAAATATCATACATTTCCTCTTTGAACACCAACCCCTTCCCCCACCTTTTCTTTGTTTTGTCTTGACCCATCCCTTGTGCAGGGCTGCTGGCTGAGGCAGGGCGGGCTCCCCCAGGCCATGCACAGGCACTGCCCAGCGTGGAGCTTTGTGAGGCATCACCCGGTGGCACCAGGGTGCTCCCTGGGGCAGCACTGCACACCCTCACACAAGGAGGCACGGCCAGTCTTTGCTTAAATGAGACCAATAAAACACCACTGGCATGGCTGATCTGGCAAAGGAAGCTAAGACCTAGAGCCAGTGGGCAACCACTTACAGTGAGCCCTGATGGCTGCTGATGGGGATGCCCCCCTACCTTATGGTAGCATCACATTATATTCCCCCTTTTTTCCAGGCTGCCACACAGATCCAATGTCCCTCTGCCAGCTAGGTCCCCAAAATTTGCTTGTACCAGAATGAAAGAAAATGTATTTGAGTCAAGAAGGTGATTGCTTTGCACAGGGTCCGTTTGCGCCGCACTGCAGGTGTACAAACCAAACCAGAAGGTAGTCGAGCAACCTGTCCAGATCTGGCCTTTAGCTAAGGGGTCAGGGAACTGGATGGAAAATGAGGTCTAATATATACATATGATGAAAGGTTGACAGTTATTTCATTGTGTGCTTCAGTGTGAAAACCACAATGACGATGATACTGGAATGTGTTTTTTGTCACTACAAATACTTCACACTGGGGGGAGAGGCCTTTTACATGCATGAGAAATCCTGTGATTTGGGGGCTGCACAACTTAAAGAAAACGGGTCCTGAAACTACTTACAAAAATCCTGCTCTGCCAGACAAGCTGCAGCAGCAGGAGTTATTTGCACATGGGACTTGCCTAAAGCCAAACAGCAGAGAAACACCTGTCCCAGGGAGGAGAGCTCACCCGTGCAGGGCTGCACACGCTCAGGGCTCTGTCCTGCTCCTGCATAATTTGGTTCTTGAGGAGTCTGTTGAAGTTATGCTCACATTTGACAGGCAACCTCCTTTGCAACTGCAGAGCATCTCAACAGACACAATTAGCCATTACTTTGATGAACAATTTGGGGGTGATTTCAACCCCTACAGTGCACAGCATTTACAGGGACATGGAGGAACAGCACAGTGGTCCACGTCATTTTAGGGGTCACCACTAAATGTATCTCTCTTGCTTTCCAGGTGCCTAACTGGGGAGCTGCACTATAAACAGACCTTCACCTACCCTCCCTGGCGCAAAGGCTGAGCAGCTCCCTGTGAGCTCCTGCCTGGCTTCCCCGTGGTAGGGAAGTACCCTCTGCTCAGAAGCTGCTTCCCATCAGCCTCAAGTCTCACAAAGGTGACAGGAAATATAGGATGCAGCTGTATGCCCAGGGGATCCAGAGACACAACAGCTTTCCACACTTGGAGACTTCTTTGGGTGGAGAGTTTTCTTATGGCTAAGGAAACTGATGCATCCATCAGAAATTAAACTGATGCTGACTAAGAGGTTTTTCCTCTTCCTGTTACATCCTCTGCAGGTCAAGGGGGAATTTCCTGCCCAGTTGCAATTTTGAGAACCCATCCCACACTGTCAGTACACGGGTGAATGGGAAGGAGCCCCAGGATGAGGACTGCCAGCTGTAGGGAAAGGGCATAAGTAGCACATGCCAAAAAACCACAGCATCCTCATGAGGCACCTCCTAACATGGCCCCAGTCCTCAGACCAGGCTGTTCCCACAGCTCAGGCAAGTCTGTTTCCCTGCCCATCTGCTTCCTCCCCTCCTCGTGCTCTGCCCCCAGCACAGGAACGCACAGCTCAGCCCCATGCTCCCCTCACTAACAGGCTGGACTTTAAGGAAAAGGAGACAGCCTGTATCAAAATTCCCAATTAACTGTTGAGACCTGGCAACACCCTTGCTCCCAGAGATGAGACAAAACTGTAGGACAGAACCATCCTTCCTTTCTCACTGCACTAACAACAGCAACTGGGCTCAGTATATTTCTGTAGAGGGGACGTGACCTCTCCAATGTCAAGGGTGTTCACAAGGCTTAGACAAAAGCACCTCAATAATCAGTTTCCCTTTTCTGCCCTTTCTTCAAGTTAGGACACCCAAACCAGAAACCACTTTCATTTTTTGTTTGCAGGCTGGTTTTGGCAAGAGGTGGAATCGGTGGTGTTCATCCACCCTCAAGAAGGTTTCACTACTACTAAAAATACAACCACAAAATAGTAAAATCTCCCTTCAGGTAGATGCATTTTCACACGAATAAAAGTCCAAACCATGCCATAGCTTTTTTTCTGATCCATTGCTGAGCTATTCAGGTGTAAAACATTTTTATGCTTATATAGCAAATAAACCTGAGCTTAAAAAAATACATAAAACTTAGTTATGCTACTAAAACTTTTCAAGTGTAGACAAAAATAATCACGTACAACACCTAACAACAGCTTTGTGGGGCCCTCTAGACTCTGAACACTGTCACATATTGTGTCAACACATGTAACTTCCAATATTAAGTATCAGTTTCATACACACAAACACACCCTCTGGTGAGAGCACCTAGAGCGTTAAAATCTTGTGCTCGTTGCCAGCCATTTTTCTTCCAGGTTTTGCCCTAGCCCAGGGCTGGAGCACTTGGCTTGTGTGCATTCCAAGGGATGTTTTAGTCTTGTTCAAAAAAGTTTACTGTCACTGGGTTCTTTTGTTTATTATATTTTGGTAACGTTTCTGTTGGCCCCGAGCGTTTGCTGAACACAAGGGGGTAAACTGAGCTCACAAACGGCTAGCTTGAGACTCTCCTTAGGAATCTGGTTTTCTCACAGCATCAAACATTTTGCTTACTACTTCAGAGCACTTTCAGTAACAGCTATAAACAGACAGCAGTACTTTTCCTTCTCCAAACTATTTTTTTTCAAAAAATAAGCCTTTAGGCAATACAGGAGCATGTTGTTCAGCAGCAAACAAAACAATGGAGCTTGATGGCAGGAAGAAAGGAGAATGTCATGGTATATGGGCAGCTGAGCTGGAGGTGAGAGGGTACTACTTTGTCCCCAGAACTCCTCTGGCTAGTACTAGTGCTACTGAATTAATGTTAAAGCACTTTTAAGTTACCCTTCTGCTACTCCAACAATTTAAGTAGGCCCAGTGTAGCTGGGAGTCAAGATGGTGAGCTGGGGCCTGTAGCATGGCTAGAGCACAGCAGAACTTTGAGCACCAAACGCACACACCACTAACCACAGCAGCGTGCTCCTCCCATCCCTGTCCTCTGCCTTAGTGCAAGAAATAAGGATCTACTTCCCCAAGGGAATTTATAGCTTTCCTTCTCACCATCCCTGGACACAACCCTCTGTGGCTTTCTCAGAAAAACAGGAGCCAGTGCTGGGTGTGCTGTAAGTACGTGTAGTGCTGTAAGGAAATTGGGTGCAGCCCACAAACACTCTATCCCACTGCAGTGGGAAACAAGGAGAGAGCAGTGTAACCAATCTCACAGCCTGGGGAGAAAGGATGCCTTCTGTTGGATGACATGAATTTAAGAGCAATAAAATAATAAATAAATACAAGAGTAATGTGGTGGAGAAAAGGGAGCAATTAAATACCTTGTGTTTAAACTGTGGCTGGTGCCAATCAGCAAACTCTAATGACTTTTGCTACAGCAAAAGGCAAATTCATTTCAATTGATATCTGGACTGCGGTTTTTGTTGCAGGCATGAAGGAGGACCAGGGGGAACAGAATGAGGGGAGAACTAGACTGGATCTCTCCCTCCCACCTGCCATTCTCATGGCATTTGTATCAGGGCTGTAGCACCCACTGGCTCTCTGTGGTCTCCTTGGGGCCACTGATCCTGTGGACAGCTGAAGTCCACAGAATTAAGGCCGGTTTAACCGGTGGAGCAGCACATTTTCTCCTGACAGTGTTCAAGTCAGCAGAAGTCTGGATGGGACAGTAATGCAGGGACTGGTGAAGAGACTCCGTGTAGATTTTGGGGCTGTTGTTTGTAGGGTGCTTGTATTGCTTAAATCTAGCTAGGGAGTGATTTCCCACACGTTTCCCAAGGCAGAGCTCTGTCGAGTGCAGCAATGTCCAGATTATGCCAGAGTTCTCCATGCCTGGTCTGCATGTTGGGAGTTCACTCCAGTGGGGTGACCCCATAAACCTGCCCATGGGAGCATGCATTAGGAACAGTACTGCCACTACCCCCTTTAGCCACAGCCTGCAGCCCCAGCTACAGCCAAGGCAGAGCTTTGCATTAGGAACACATAACACGCAATTTAAATAGAGACAGAAAAAGAAAAGAAATTAAAAGAACCCCACACACACCAAGCCCACTCTATGCTCTCTCCTCCCCCCAAAACATTCCAGCCTTTCCTTTGCTGCCACTTGAGAGGGGGGTTGTTTATTGACATTATGCAAGCACTGAAATATTTTTCTTTTTCTTCTCTCCCGTCCCTTTTTCCTTCGCTCCCCCCCCCCCTCCCCGGGGGTTGCAAAGGTAGTTCAAACCCCTGCAGGCATCTCGGCTTATCAGCCAAAGGAGATGCATTCCTCTGGGCTGCTCCCTTTATAAGTCACTGCTGGCCGAGCGCCCGCTCGCCGCTCCGCAGCCTCCGCGCCAGCAGCGCTGCCTGCCGCCCTCGGCCCCCGCAGCCCCCGCCATGCCCTAGCCCGGGCCCCGATCGCCCGCTGGGGGACGCGCAGCAGCCCGGGAAGGGCCGGCGGCGATGGCACCCCCGTCCCTCGCCCACCCCTGAGGGCGGCTGCTGCCGGGATGTTCAGCTGGCACCGGAGCTTCACCCTGGGAGCGCCCTGGAGGAGAGGTGAGTCCGCCGCCCCCCGTGGGTTGCCCCGGCCCTCCCGGGGCCAGCCGGCGGCTGCCAGTACACCTCCCCAAACCCGCTCCTCCGCCACCCCCTTCCTTCCCCTCCGCGGCCGCGCAGACGGTACTTAGGTCGAGCCCGCCCAGCTCCCGGGGCCCCGCTGGACGGGCTGCCCGCACCACACCGCATCGCACCGCTGCCGCCCCAGCCCCATGCTGCGCTCCCTGCTCTCCGGCTGCCTCTGCCCCCACGCAGGTAAGGCTGCAATAACCCCCCCGCTTCATCCTCCGGCCGCTCAGCTCCAACCCTGGGGAAGGATCCTACCCCGGAGGAAAGGATCGCGCTTTAGGAACCGATTTCTTCTCCTCTTAAAACGGGCTTATTTTGCATTTGTAAGGTGAGCGACTTGGGAGAGAACAGGAGGAGAGGCAGGAGCGCTGCGATTCGGAGCGGTCCGTGCGGAAAGGCAGGCGAAGCGCTTGGGATGGGAGCGGGAAGGGCGAAGCCGGGGGTAGGCACGGAGCGGCGATGCGCACGCTGTGCCGCCGGCACTGCCCGGGCCCGCACTAACGCTGAGGCGGGTCGGGTCTACCCTCAGTTCCTCACTGCACTGGCAACGGATACCGGATCGCTTTCTCGGCTGGTATAGCCCCATCCACCAGGGACTATTGCGAGTTTGAGACGTTTTAGTTGGTCCCTCCTGCTCCCCGCAGATGAGGCGACCCAGGCAGGGAAGGGAAGGCGGCTACGGACCTACAGCAGATCGCTTGTAATTTTGTCAGTCTGTTGTCAAAACAACCGATATGGTCTCGGACTGCCGTTTTCAGGCACAGTAGGTCTGGTATGTTTTATTCCTCAGCCAGTGCTACAGGCTTTGAGATCACAAGCCCCGGGCAGGAGAATCCCCTTAGCATCCCTGTTTACCTTTCAGCTTGGCTTCCGCCAGCTGTAAGATCTGCAGTTTCTCTCTCCGTTAACATCACTCCACTGGGTTGGTTTGCTTGGCATGGAGGTGGCTACAGGCAGGGTTTGCCAGAGTCTAAGTGTAGCATGGCATGCAACAACAGCATGGTAGAGATGGTGCAGAACACTGCGTTGGAGAGTTATGCCTCCTGGGGTCCTCAATCCCCATCAGTATGCTCAGCTCCTGCCTCCTTGGACTGCTGCAGTGTAGGCAGCTCCTGTGCAGCCACCAGAGCTGCCACGTTGGTGGGTGTCTGCTCACTCACTGCTGGGATTGTGCTTCCCAGCTCTCCTGCTCTGGGGCAGCTGCTCAAAGCTCAGCACAAGCTCTGGAGCCTCTCAGAGGTGCCCTAGCAGGTAACTGCTGTGCTAGCAAGGGCTGATGAAGCATGCTGCTTTGCCTGGGTTTGATCTGAAGACTACATTTTCATCCTACAACACAAAGGGATCTTGAGTGCTCCTGCAAAAGCACTCCAGCATCACCACAAGATGTATAGAGTGTTTTGAGAGCTCTGCATCACCCCCTCCTCATCTCACCAAAGTCCTTGCATGGCCCCAGCAATAGCAACAACAAACATGCAACGAGTGGTGACAATTTCCAATCATAAAAGACTTCAGACATAGAAGACCAAAGAGCATGGCTACACCTGCCCACTGCTACTTCATTTGAGCAGAAGCAGCTCTCTGGGGGTTTGCCTAGGGACAGCAATGACTGCGCATGAAGAATTTGCTAACAGTGACCTTTCCAATACAATTCATGAGTTCCTTTGGCTTCACGTGCAGCACTGGGGTCTTAATGGCTTGGGTCTATGGGGATACTGAACAGTTGTTTATCCAAGCTTATTATAGGCAATAAAACCTGAATTACTACATACCTGTCATCCCTGGGGGGCAAGTTCCATCCTTGCAAAGGGCCTCCCATCTCCTCGTTTGTTTCTGGCTGAACACTCCTTCGCAATACAAGGCAGCCTGCAAATCAGATGTGCAAGGAGAGTTCTCCTGAATTAGGCAGTTTTTGCCAAGGTGTGGTACATTTGTTTCTGTTGCTTTCATTTTCTGCTCAGACATATTAGTAAGCTGTGTGCCAAATAACCTTTTGCTATTATACAGGGCTGCTCATGAAAGCAGTTTCCTTTATTTAGGGTTTCTTTTGAAGGAGCACCGGGGAATTTCCACGGAGAAGGGTTTTCAGGTCTTTGTCAGGGAGAGGACAGCTCTTGCTAAAGTCTCACCTCATCATAGGTGACTGTGGGAGCTGAGCCTTGTCCCCACAACCATGCTGCAGAGTAGGGTGGACTTGGGTACGGATCTTTGTGCACCAAAATTATCTTTGGCCTGGTATTCCCACTGGGCTGTGTATCCAAAGAGATAAGTTGCAGGGTAAATACAGGAACAAGTGGGAGAGGTGCTTTAGCTGGTTCTATGTGCAAGGTCAGGTGTTGGACTAAAAGCTAGTGACTGCCAGCCTACACAAGTAACTGGGGTAAGCCAGGTGGTCTGTGGGACCTGGTGTGCACCATGACACACTGCCAGAGGTCACTAATCTATCAGACCTGTCACTAGGTTTCAAAAGCTTCACAGGTCACTTGGAATGACTAGAAGCAAGCTGTAAAAGTGTCAAGTGGCCTCTCTACTTGGAAATCCATTTCCTCTTTAGTTCACCCAACTCTATCCATCAGTAAACAATCAATCTCCTCCTGTTCCTCCTCAGATGCCTGAAAAGAGCTATAATTATCTCCTCTTCTAAAACATACATATTAAATCAATGAATGCCTCTGCAGTTGGAGTCCTTGAACCCTGTTATCTTTCTCTCAGCATCCATTTTATATGGATTTATCATTACCAGCCACAGCTATGGCGGATCTATAAAATTTCTGGTCGCATATTACCTTGCCAAATGATCCAAGAACTTTGTGCTTTTTGTTCAAGGAGTGTCCAAGATCTCAACATTGTAATCATTCCTTTGCATTCAACATTGAGCAAACTGAATAGTATATACTCTTATGAAATCCGTATGCATTTCAGTTCCCCAGGTAGATAAATTGAAATTTGGAGAATTTGGTCTATCACTAGTTACCACATGAGAGCATGTTACTATGCAAATGTGAATGTTCCCGTCACAATTCCAGTTTAAAAAAAACCAAAACAACAAAACTCAAAAAACAAACCACAAACAAACAAAACATTTCTATGACAGTGACTTTCAAGCCTTCACAAGTTTCTGCCGTTGTAGATAGAGGTGGTAACTGGTACACTGAAGACAAGACCTTTCCATAAGCTCCCTTTACAAATTCTTAGGCTCATGACTGCCCTGTTTGTATATGGTGGGGGTTTTTTGGTGGGGTCAGTGTTGTTTTGGTTTGGGTTTTTTTAGCAGCATAGAGTAATACAATTTTTCTAAGTGTTGGGGTCCTGTCCATGTAACGACTCCCTGTGCCCACAGGGCCGTGCATGGGACAGCCATTATCCAGCTAGGAGAGTAGGAGTGACCCTGCTCACCCCTGGTGGGGGCCAGCTGGTGGGTGAGTGCACCGAAGGCCGCACACAGCCCCACCCCATAGCACATATGGGGGAACAGTCAGCAGCAAAAAATGCCTATTGTTTCAGAAAGGAAGTGACCCCTTTTCTCTTAAATGCTGGGAAATGGAGACCTCATCACTGGTGAGAAAAGGAAAAAAAAAAAAATCCTCCCTTCACAGTGAAAGGGAAATAGCACCTGTGCTGTACTGCCAGCCGTGCTAGAGAGCATGCTGCAGAGAGAGCACTAAAGGGAGATGTCCTGCAAAGGAAGGAAGGAAAATGAAAGAATGCATGGCCTGAATAGGAAAGGCAGCCTTTGATTTCTAGGTCACAAGTCTGACTCCATCTCACTAGTCACTGCTGCCTAGTGTGTCTTCAAAAGCTGACAGAGCCCTGGCACAGAACTGTTCTGCATGGCACAGCTAGAGAGGAGTTACTAGGTGGACTGAGTGGTTCTCTATGGGATGTGTAAAAACATTTGCAGGGCGGAACAGACTTTGCATGTGTATCTCACTCCCGTGCTCAGGGCTAACATGTTTAGATACCCGCCCTTCATCCTCAGGTCAGAGAGCTCTACATTAATGCACTAGGCTGTGCCCTGGCATCTGCTAGTAGTTGTGCAACAGGAAAAATACATCTGGACTTAAAACTCTAAGGCAAGGAAAGCCTTGGGACAGGAGCTGATGGGAGGGGATTCACCTCTGAAGGACTGAAGTTTCTTTTCTAACTGCCAACAGAGAAGCATTTGGAAACAAAGCAATACAAAATCCTTTCACTCCCTACTAATTACCTTCAAATACTAGTTTGTTCACTGTTACCACCTCCCCATGAGATGGGAAGCAGTCTTACCCTACAACTGTACAGGCACAAGAAGTGCAACAACCTGCCCAAGGTTACACAGAAACAGTCGCTGTCAGTCACAGGCTTCTATCATGACCCAGGGAACCCTGTTGCTCTCTGGTGCGATTACAGAGTCCATGGAACCCCTTGAGAGGACTACTAGGCAAGTAGCACAAGTTAACCTGAGACAACATTTGGCCTGGGCAAGAGTTACCAAAGACACTTCAAGAAGCATGCACGGACAACTCCATTCTTTTCCCTACTGCCATGCCAGCATCCCAACCAGCTATCTGAAAGCAGCATCTTTTGGTACCTTACTGTCACCCCAGATGAGGTGTGGAAAACCAGTCCAGGCAAAGTGAAACAAAAACCAACAATAACAAAAAAAGGCTTGGCTGATTTCCCAGGAGCAGTAGTGTCAAGTTTGGCTGGCCTCCAGCACAAGTAAATACCTTTTACCAACCTTAATGTCACTGTTCAGCGCTCTGAAGTTCTTCACACCTCCTTTCAGTCTGCTCTAGCACTGTAACCATACACCTGCAGCACACTCCCTTTAGAACTAGGCAGAAGCCCATCTTCTCTGCTTTGCTCTGGCCCCCTGGTATTGCTGTACAAAGCACTTATAGCCAACTCCTCAGCCAGGAGTAGCTGACACAGCTCTGTTAGGGGCTGGTAATGGGTAACGAGCTACTTTATAGCAGCTGAGGGTCTGTTTTGGGTTGGTGTTTTTTTGTTGTTGGTTTTTTTTTTTTTGTAATTACACAGATGAGCTTCATTTGCACCATTCTAGTGTTTGTTGGCAATGTGTTTGAAAGAGCTCAGCAATTTTTTTTTAATGCCTCTTTCATGATCTGTAGCAAAACAAACCTTCTTCTTGGAAACCCCATGGTTTAGATTCCATAACCCAGTTAACAGAGAGGAAGAAGACTTTGCCCTCAGTGAGGTGCAGCAAGAAAAACTTGAGTTTCAGGTAACTGCCTTAATCATGGAAGATCTCTCTACTGTAGCACAGGTGGCCATGGGAGAGTATTATTGAATGAGTGAGGACGAGGTACCTAAGTGTATTGCAAAATCCTGCCATCCTTTGCATCCATTCTGAACTTGTGGTAGGGGGATGATAACATTTTGCATCATCACAAGGGGCTGGGAGGATAAATCAGAAATGCTCAAACACTGCGGTTACTAGGACCTGCCAGTACCGAGATCAATGATTTGCAGCCTAGAACAGATAAACAGGAATACGTTGTGAAACTATTTGAGGTTGCTAGTGGCCACAGGATGGGGACAGCAAAGGACCATGTTGTCCACAGCACAGAACTTAATCAGCACCGAGTTGTTGGCATCGAGGGGACCCTCATGCAGGGGGGCAGAGATTTCTTCTTCTAACTTTTTTTTTTCTACCCCAACCAAACTTTCTGGTACACACTGTAGCTTTTTTAGTCATAAAAGATATGAATTAAAGCATCTGACATCTCCATCTGTAAGCAGCAAGACCTCATTTTAATACACCACTTCCTGATTTCAGACAAAGACATATTTGTGTAGGCCAGGGTGAAACCGGTTAAGCAAGAAAAAAAGTGGCAGATTGAAAGACAGTGAATCTCCAACCAAAGGAAAGCATGGCATGATTAATAAGGGAAGGCAATCAGAATCTGCAGGAACGGACTATTGCATATAATAATTCCTGGTAAGAATGACAGCTGTATGATTTGTTCTTAAAAAGAAAGTGCAGCAATGCAACTGCTCTCCTGACTCTCAGTGGTCTTGTGCCATCAGAAGAGCCTGTTAGCCACCTGTTTTTCATGCAGATACAACACCTTGCCTCCCGCTGTTGAGAGGTGTTGAACAGGTAGATCCTCTTCACTCCAAAAGACTTGGCTTCACTTCTTCCTTCAAAAGACCTGGCACTGAGCTTCCTCTTACAGGAGGCATTTTGTTGTGTGTGAAGCTGCAGAGCTTCAAACCTTGTCCTTGGTTCAGGGTCTACCGTGCTCATCCCAAGAGTGGAAGGGCTGTCACCCAGCTCAGCACAGTTCCTGATGAGCTGTCCTGGGACGTTTCCGTGGGCAATGCCTTTCTCTTGTTCCCCACCACAGCAATGTTCTGGTGTCGCATTGCTGGCGGTCTGGCACTAACTGTCCCAAATGTGGCTCTTTACAGCAGAGAGACATCTGGTAAAATCCTGCCAAAGGAGGCAGTTGCAATTCTGTGTATGCTAAACAGAACTTTCTATAAGGGACTACAAGCTCTGTGCACCCAAGTGCCCCTAAAAGCCCACGGATGGGATTATTTATCAGATAGACCGATAGATCGAAAATCCAGTGTCAAATATGAATCTATGGCTGCTTAAGGACAGCAAAGGGCATGTTTCAGTGCAATCCCAAGACATTATCAAGATCAAACAGAAGGAACTTAAATAAAATAGAAAACAATTAATGTAATAGCTGGCTTGGCCTTAATGAGTAAAAGTCCCCCATGTCTGTGGACATTGTGGAAAGCAAGCTGAAGGAGGGAAGGCTGGAAAACAGGTTATTTCTGAAACAGGAAGTTTTCTGAGTTACCGTGAAGAAGGGCTGCACAGCCAAGCTCTCCTCGCTCTGCAGCTGCCCAGGGGCCCCAGGCTTCCTTGATGACTTAGGGATAGTTACATTATCAGCAGTGAGTTTGTGCAGAAGTTGCTGGTTTGACATCAGTGAAAAAGGAAGTATGAAAGAGAGTGGAATGAAAGGAAATTAAGTAGGAAGTAAGTTCTCTTGAAAGTGTATGTGTAGTAGCCCTCTGAGGTGCTCTGGGTCAGGCACTAATAAAGGAAAAGATAGTAGAGAAACAAAAGGTTTGTACTGCAGCTATTCCTGGTCCCAAATCCACAAACAGATGGACTTGGAGCTGAGATCTGCATTTTGTTAAAGGATGGATACAGAGCTTTCACACTGGCTCTCATCCCAGTGTGAACCAGAAGTCTGCACTGTGAAATTCTAGATTCAGAAAAACAGTAAGAAAACCTGGGGGCAGATCTTCAACTTCTGTAGATCAATCTTTCATCCAGACTCTGTTCTACTACATTACCATGTGAAATAATTGCTATGTGAAAACAAGTCATGTTCAAAAAGCTCGTGAACAATGCCACCCCCGTATCCTTTCTCTTCACACAGAAGGTAAGAGCTCATTTAAAGAAATGACTTCATAGCTAAAACCATACCAGGAGTGAAAAAGATCTACAGTGCCTTGTTTGCTTTTCCTATCAGTACTGGCATTTCGTCACCTGTATATGTGCAGAGAATACTGCAGAGGGTACCAAACAATTTGCAAATTGCTTGTCGGAACCCCAAATTCACTTAAGTCTCCAGAAAGATAGATTTCACTTTACCCTTTTTTCTATTGGTGTAGAATACATTTAATCAGAGGAAATGTTTTTGCCATAATGCCTGTCATGCTGAAATAACATGTACTTCTCTGCAGGTAATCACTAAAAATCATCTGGCTACACGTGTTGTTTTCTACCTATCCACTAAATCAGAACCCTGTGTGCATTTATGACGACTCCTGAAGGACTCCAGGTCTACGAAACACAAAACTTCTGTTGTAGCAAAGACTACAAAACAGCGCCATATAGCTCAAGAAAAACAAATCAGGGCTGCCCCTCTCTACCACCTTACAGTTTTACATTTCACATCCCTCTGGGAATGCACTATACGCTAAGTTTTGTAGCCTCTTGTGACCTTCTATTTGTTTTCTTTTTAGCAGGTAAGAAGAGCCCACCTGCTGAGGACAAAGTCGTGCTAACCCATATGAAGATACTGAGCAATGAAGGAATCCAAAACCCAGGCTTAATCCCAGAGGCTCCAGCTGACACAGAAGAGCCCCAGGTCCCTGGTGTCAGCTTCTCACCGGACTGCCAGGGAAATCCGAATGCAGTGGCTGCACCGGCAGATCCAGACTATGCAGATGCCCCGGCAAGCACAGACTATGTAGCCACACTGCCTGACCTCAGCGCCTTCGAGTCCAAGTGCCGACTTCACAGATTCTCCAAATTTGAATCTGAGGACTCAGGGGTTGAATTGCCAAGCGGGGCTAATTCCCCATCAACACCGACAGGTTCAGAGAAGAGCTTTGTGCTTCACAGCAGAGACTCATTTTGTGACTCAGGCGTGCTCAGCACCTCTTCTTCTCCAGAAATTGACCATCTGATAATGAGAACATGTAAAGAGCATGCCAGAAAAGTCAGCCACCAAGATCCAGAGAGCAAAAAGCAAGCTGAGTACTACAGCCAGGAGGCAGATGCTGTGCAGGGTCCTACAGCTTCCCTGGAAGACTTGAGTGTCTGTCAGGAAGACAGCCCTGATGAACATTTTGACCAAAGCAAAAGGGAATCTCTGGAAAAGGAACCTAGTCCAGAGACGGACCTTCCCAGGGAAAGCACTCTTCCCACCCCAGATCCCATAGAAGAGTCAAAGACAATAGCTGACAATTTCCCAGAGAACTTTGGCAGCGTGCAAGACCTTCAGATCCACGGACATCAGCTGAAGAAGTACCCCACGAGTGACAGTCTGGATGAATACATGGATGAATGCTGTAGACTGAGTGAGGTAAGAAACACGTAAACTGAATCTTATAGCTAGGCCTGGTCAGAGTTCAAGTCCTATCATCTGTCACGCACTAGGACACATCTATGTGAGTTAGAAAATCTGCCCTGAAACTGTTGCAAGTGGCAAACCTTTCCAATTGATTTTAAGAGCTCTTTTCATAGCAGTGACATTCTGAAGTAATTCACCTATATTGGGTCTGGGTAAGGGTGACTAATGGCTTGCAGAGATCTGATATTCCAGAAAGTCTCGAATTAGAGGATGGACTTGATTCTGGTTTTAAAATGAAGATTGTGAAGTTAGTCATCATCCTCTGATACACAGGACAGGGATCAGAACATAGTTTCTTTTTCAAGGTCAGGTTATTCCTGCTCCTGGGAACAGCTGGACTGCTGTTGAGGTGCCAAAGTTTGGAAAGAGCTTGTCTAAGAGGTAGCCCATTCCTGTCCAGGCCTGTCCTGTCCTCTTGAGCCAACTCTCTCAAATAATGAGCAAGCAAGGAACTAATTCACAAGTTAAAATCTTTGCTGGGCTGGATATCCCTCCAGCACAGGTGTGATAGAAATTCCTGTGTTCCGAGGCTGACTGAACTACAAAGACATCATATTTTCAGCAGCCTGTCCTACTCTTTCACCCTTGCTGTGTACACTGTGCGACTGAAAGGAGGATAAAAAGCCCTTCCATGTACCTTCTCCCACGGTAGCTGCTGACAGACATTCACCCCAGTGCTCTGCCTGAAGCCCTGTGATGCCGAAACAGACAGATCGCTGTTTTGCCTGCCCGCTGCAGTGGCTTCCATGAACCAGCAACAGAAAGATCTAACTGGGGAACTGATTCATGACAGAGAGACAGACCAAAGAGCCCCATGAGGAAAAGGAAAGGAGAGGGCAAGCTAGATGAAAAGGGTTGTACAGACGCACCCAAAAAAATCCAATAGTGTGTAATGGGGATTTCTTTTCAGGGTGTTCATTGTGGTAATAGTGATGAATTGGAACAGGAGATGGGTGGGAGGAAGCCAAGTGACAAGTGCTGTGTGCTTTGCATATAATTTCACCATGACCTCTCTGCCTGGGCCCTGAACCATCAGGCAATGGCCTTCCTCTCCAGCCTGCCAAACCTTTCTGAGCAGCGAGGAAGGTCAGAGATGGCCCATCTCTGTTGACATTGCATATCGAGGTAGTACAAGCAACACACAATCCAGCTGAGCAACCTCTTCCTCCCTAGAGCTGTCTCACACAGAGCAGAAGATAGATGCCTATTTTGCATGGTTCCCAAACAGTCAGTGACCTGACCTTTTGGCAGAGAGTTCAAAAAAGGACCAGAGCAGGAGAGTTTCACCACAAGACGACTTTATAAAAAGTTATCTATATTCTGTGTTGCAAAAGGCTTGCAGCCAGCTTGGTCTTGTCTGACAGCTCTAGCTACCCATGAAATTCCTTCAAATCCTTTGTGAAACAGAGCCTCAGTTTCCCAAAGCAGAGCATTTAAATAAACAACAGAATAAATTAGAAAGAAGCTGAAGAGGAAATGAAGCTCTTGGTGGCTTATCTCACCTCCTTTTTAATATCCTCACTGGCTGAGTGCTAAAGCTCTGTGCCCCAGAGCACTTTGCTTTGTTTGTTTTTTGTGCTGTATAAATACAGCTGTGACCTAGATGCTGGGGAAGTTTGCCCCTCTTCAGAGAGCACCTCCAGGCTGCTGTATCTCAAGATTGGGCTCTTCAGACTTACCGTGATGGCAGGGATTGCCCGTGGCTGCTGCACAGCCCTGCAGCTGCTCTGTGCACCTCAAAGCACAGGGACAGTGTCCTGCCGCTGCAAAGCCTTCTGCCCTCACCAAACCTGCACAAGGCTGACCTGTCCTCATTGTCCTACAACATATGCAGGACAGAGTGAGACCCTTTCAATCTGCACATACAGCTGACAGATGCATCTTGGTTGACCCCAGCTGAGACTCTGCTCCAGGCTTACTCTCTGGTTTTCACATTTGCCTGTAATCTGTCCAAGATACAACATGGTACTTAGAAGCCAATGTCTTGTCTGATATCACCTCAGGGACTCAGATACCCCTGGTAATGTTGTCTGAAAGACAGCAGGCCAGTACAAGGTGTTCCCACTCTTCTTGGCAAACCAAATTGTTCCATCCAATCAATTCCTGCTACATTACATTCTTATTGCTACCAGCCAGCGTTAGCTCTCTTAAATCTCTAACGCTAGGTGAGAGCATTATTTAACTGTAGGTGACTGTGACTTCCTCAATTCTGTTGCTGGTTATGGGAATATAATTTTCAAGTAACAGGAGAGCTGTGGAGATTCCCCAACCCAGCTGGCTGTGGCAATGCCAATGACACTGTGCTTGCTGGCACACCACAGCCAAGCAAGGATTCAGTCTCTGGCTGAGGATGTTCCTTGATGTTCTCCTGGCCTCCCTCACGGCTGAGGCAACTTCCAAGAGAACAGGAAGGAAAATGCTGAAAAATACTGGAAATTACCAAATGTTTTGACCATTTGTATTCATTTGGTGAATGGCTTTGGCTGAAAATATACATCAAACCATTTCAGTCTGGCATTCCTTAAACAAAGCTTTCTGATCTTCTGTTTTGAACCATCGTTATTTTGAAATTTGCCTACATTTAGAAAGATGAAAGAAAGTGGAAGCTGTCAAACAACAAGTGAAAGAACTTTGAAGCCTAAATAAAAGCATTTCCTTTTAAGCCAAATTAAGTGTTTGGGGGCAGTTTGAAGTTACATAGCTTTTGATGCTTTTGCTTTGCAAACACTTCCTCACACTCCATAAAGTTTACATTTAAAGTCAGCCCATACCCCTAGAACAAGAGAGAGGGTGGAACCATTGTCGTCATTAAATGCAAAAAGCCATTATTCACAGAGCGCTCATCAGCCTGGGCTGAAACAGTCAAAATACTTCTCAACAGAGAGTGGTACAGTTCAGGGAAAGGATAGGGCAACCTGTGATGGTCAGCCCCATAGCCTGTGCCTGCCGCTTGGAGGAAACCAGAAGCTATCAGCAAGCACAGCCCCTCCTGGACAGCAGGGTGGAGCTGTCAGAAATATACCTCACGATCCCTCTCTTTCCTGTTATTCACAAACCTTTTGGTGCTGTCAGCTTCCAGTGACAAATGCTTCCCACTCAGCCTGTGGCGTCACTAGTCGGCTGCTCCAAGCCCATGATGGGAGGTTAGTAATGACATTCCTTGGCTGCCGGTGCAATGACCGCACTGACCGTGCCAGTGCGGCAGGAGCAGGCAGTAAGGGATCTATGGGAGGATGAAGCATGGTGTAACTCAAAGCTATCCGCAAGAGAAAGTGAAGAGCATTGTATGAAGTGCAGAAACCCAAGTTACTGAAAGAAACATCAACCGGCTCTTGTCTAAATGAAGAGCAGCTTCACCTGCAAGCTAGTGCTGCCTGTCAGCTTCGGCTCCCCCTGCCAGGTCTGGCCCAGGACAGTTTTCCATTGATCCCAGTTGAGGAAAAGCCTATCACACACATCCAAGTAACAGATCATAGGTGAAATGTGGTAGGACAAAGTGCTGATTAGATGATAAAAAAATGCAGCTTTTTAAATTATATCTCAATTGGACAAGAGGCTTGAAAAAAACCCTCTGTCTTGCAGCTCCCACTGAACTTCAAACCTTTGCAGTGCTCAGATGCTGCAGTGAGCACAGCGTTATAGAGAGGGACAGGCTTACAACTCTGGTGACTTCAGAGGAAGAATGTGATTTTAGAAAATAATGACGGGAGGGCTCTAGATAAGCCAGAGTTCCCAGTGCAGGTGCTGATCCTGTAATTTAAGCTTCCTAAAAAATCTATGGGACAACACAACTATAACGGTTTATCGCCATCTGAGGAGGGATACGTGTACTGAAAACCTGTCCCCAAAACGTAGTCAGGTGGACGCTCACAAGGACAGAGATCTCTTTTTAGTCACACAGCTGTAAAGTCAGAGTAGTGCAAAGTAACCTTAACTCGGCTGAGGCAAAACTGTAGAGGGAGTAACTTAGCATAGCATAGCTTAGCCGAGAGCCTTGGATTCCCTTTCTGCCAGTGGAGAGTCTGTTTCAGTCTGATGTACCTGAAAACAAATCTGGCACCTATTTATACATTACAGTGTTACTTTGCTATGCAACTTTAACCATCTGATTCATAAATTTTGTCTGTCTAATCCTCTGTATCTTCACCTTCAAAAAAGTAGGTGAGACTTTGTCCTTCTTCATAGGATTCATCAACTCCTGAAGGGAGCTTATAAGCAGGAGGGGATTCAACTTTTTAAAAGGATAGACAATGACAGGACAAGGGGGAATGGATTAAAACTAAAGGAAGGAAGGTTTAGATTAGGTAATAGGGGGAAGTTTTTTACAGAAAGAGTGGTGAGGTGCTGGAACAGGCTGCCCAGAGAGGTGGTGGATGCCCCGTCCATGGAAGTGTTCAAGGCCAGGTTGGATGGGGCCCTGGGCAACCTAGTGTAGATCCAGGCCTGAGGTTGGTGGCCCTGCCTGTGGCAGGGGGGGTTGGAGCTCTATGATCCTTGGGGTCCCTTCCAACTCATACCATTCTATGATTCTATGATTCTATGAACTCAAAACAAGGCATGTGACATTTGTTGCAATACCCGTGTGAGGAATGGGAAAAATTTCAGTCCCGTTAGGTGAATTTTTAGGAAGTTTTAACTGGGAGGTCAGGGACTGAAGGAGACTCATCCTGGAAAACATTTGCAGTTTTCCTATGGTTGCGAACCCTCCACAGATAGCAAAAACTCTCTCACAGGTGCTGAGAGGAAAATATTTAGACCAGAATGTGACAAAGCAGGTTCTATGCTGCACTTGGCATGACCAGAAGATATGGAATCTATGGAAAAGAAAGTCCTGGAAGGGTCCCTAAGGAGGCCCTCTCTGACCAATCCTTTTGGCAACAAAACAGCTAAATTACACAAGTTTTCTATATTGAGCACATGCCATATCTGAGCAATGCTGGTGTTAACAGGCCTATGATAAGGCAAGCAAGGTGAAGAGTGCCCCTAAAAAGCTTTTACCCTTATATGCTGGTCACAGAGATGCCTGGCCCTGCAGGGATGGGCAGGCACTGCCACCTCTGCCTGATTTGCCTTTTGCTCATTTGCGCTTCTGGGATTGCTTAAATAAAATGCAAATTACTTTCCTATTAAGTAGCCCAAACTGCCTGCCCTGAGCAGCCTCTGAAGGATGGCTGTGAAACAGGGGCTTCCAGCACATTGGGTCCAACCTTCAGTCTGGTTTTTAGGTCCTGCACAGGGGTAAATCCCCTTGCCACAAAGTCTGGAGGAACTGCACTATACTTTTTCCCTCTTTTTTTTTTTCTTCCTCCACCCCTCTGGGGATCTGTATTCTCAGGAGTTGGAAGCTCTCTCTTAACTTTCACTAAAAGCCAGATTTTCTCCATGCCTGCCCAAAACATATCTTTGCTTTCAAGTGCCTTCAGCCCTAGGCACAGAGCACTGGAAATGTGGGCCGCTTGCTCTTCTTCTCTGACTTTTTGCCTATCAGCCACGAACTCAAAGCAGGACCTTACAGTATTAAGAAATGGACAAATAGGAAACAAAATGAGGGTCCCTGCCTGAAAGAGGTTACAGTCAAATGCTTCATGCTCTCTCCCCAATCCTGAGGTTACAGCCAAATGTAACCTATTTTTCAAGAGCACTTCTGTCCCTTGTAGTCTTTCCTTGTGTTTTTGCAGTTATAAAAGGGATTAGATTTTTGTCAGTGTCTCCATAGAGCAATATAGACATGCCACTGGTCACTTGCAACAGCAAATGTGCAGAAAGGGGAATTATTAAATGTGAAAAAAGATGTTACATAGTGGCAGAAAGCGTACATTTTCAAGGAAAATGTGAAATTTTTGACTACCCATTATAGGAGAGCCTAAAAAGCCCAGAATTTCAGAAGTTATTGCTCATGTATTTTCTGAAAATCATGCTTCTGAAGCTGGGCACCCCAAAATCGCCAGCTGCTTTCAGATATGCTGGCTATAGTGCATTTGATTCAGGCATTTCCCAGCAGGCACCACACACAGGATTTGTTCTCCCCATGGGTCCTGGGGCTGCACCCCTTCCCACTGCACACACACACTAAGGACTCGGTTTTATGGCTGAATATCCTTTGTCTTGCCACCGCTTCTGCAGGCTCTGCCCAAGAGGAAAATAAAAATCATGAATGTGAATGACTAGTTGGCTTGGAGTAATCACAGTTTTTCATATGATTTCATGTGACCTCTGTCCCAACCTCAGACACAAAAGCATCTGGACATAATAATACCTGTTTATAAATAACATTGTATCATCATTTGTTTAAAAAGAAGTAAATCCTAATGTTGATTATTTTTTAACACACCATGAGCTTTCTGACATAATGAAAAGACAGGAAGAGTCCCAAGGCTGGCATTTCCCCAAAAATGTAGATTGTTGTGGGAAAGGAGACAGAGTAAGCTTCCTGCTTTTGTAAAGGAAAGTTATTTTTTGAAGTAAGATAAACTTAGAGCACTGCTTTTGTAAAGATCGAGGCTTATTTTACTTACTGATATCACATGTACATCAGCAGGCAGCGCCAAGGTGGAAGTGAGCCTCTGCGTGTATTTGTTAGCTGCACGTTCGGCAGAGCCTGCTCGAGGCACAGGAGAGGACACTTGCTGTGCTTGGGGAAGTCCTGGAGCCAGAAACAGCGATGGAGGCTGGGAAGCACTGTTGCTTTTCCTCTGGCACAGGATTACTGTCTCCCTCCAGTACTGTCCTTAGCTGAGCAGCTGTGACACTCTGCAGGCCCTGGGTGGGGAGAGATCCATGGTTCAGAGTATCCTTCATGTTCCTTCACTTTGACAGCTTGGTTCAGGCACTGACCCACCAGTGATGAGGGACCGAGTTCAGCAGTGCTGTGATGGTTGCAGATGGCCAAAGGCAGACAAAATGTACCCTCAAGCTGGTCACAAAGAAGCAATTCACTGCCACCTGCAGTGGATACGTACGTGCCTTTGGTTGGGAGCTAAGTTCAGCCTCAGTACAACACATAAACTTGACTTACACTGAGGGCTACAGCCAGACGAGCCATACTTACACCAGCCATTTATACCGTACAGTAGGACTGCATTTATTAAGGGTGCTATGGCCAGTAAGAGACAAAACTAGCCTGGGAGGTGGAACTAGAAATAGATCATCATGAGGTTTTTCCTCTGTATCAGCCTATGGTCAGACAGAAAAGTCCCCCTGATGGAGCATCTTGCTGGGTAATCCAGAAAAATGCTGTGAGTGAGCAATGCTGTAGCACAGGTCTGGCTGTAACCAAAGCCCCTTGCAAGACAACGCCTG
Source organism: Porphyrio hochstetteri (assembly GCA_020800305.1). Lineage (NCBI taxonomy): Eukaryota > Metazoa > Chordata > Aves > Gruiformes > Rallidae > Porphyrio > Porphyrio hochstetteri. The sequence continues at coordinate 18,544,730 of CM036911.1, forward strand.
ACTGCCTTTACTGCAGCCCACACTACTGTAAGGAGCATTCTGGGCTCCCAGCTGCTCATAAGGATTGCTCTGCTGTTACTCCATGGTCCAAGCTGTGTTGTCGTTGCAGGTGAACCAAGGTAACAGCAAAGCTCTGGGATCTGGTCTGGGATATCTGGAACACATTTGCCAACTGATTGAGAAGATTGGGCAGCTACAGGAGCACAACCTGCGTCTCCAAAAGCAAGTTTGCAGCTTGCAGAAAGAGCAGAAGATGAGCCAGATAAGAGAGGTAAGCAGACACCATAAGCATCTTCCATTAAATTATATATTCTAAGGCCCAGATGGAAAGTTTCAAGTGTGAGAAAAGATGCCAGTTAACCTGACTCCACCCCCACCTAGGCTGGGTGCTCTGGTCTTCAGTGAGCCCTCACCCACCATGGTAAGCTCAACTTCCCTTACGGTGGACTTCTGTTTCTGTTCTTGTACAGTTTTGTTTCCCAGATGTCATTGCTACCACATGTGTGCTTCTGCTATGTTAAAAAGGGTCTCTCATGCAACAGTCAACTCAAAGTTGGTAGCTTTTGCTTCTCTACAGCTGAAAACTTCACAAGAACGTCTCCCTCGTCAACGCTATCAAAACAAAACATTTCCATGCACCTTCTTAGCAATTGTCTTTTGAATTATAAACTTTCCTTTCCTTCTTGTTTCAAACCATCAAAATCCCAAAATTTCCCACAAAACAGACACAATGGAAAGGAGAAGCAGTGGTAGCATTACCCAACTCCATGATCTCTTCTTGTGCTTCTGAGCTTCCAAATGAAGAATCTCTGACATGAAATTTGTCAGTGTTCCCATTTGTCTTTCTTTTTTAAATCAGCCAGAGCCAGCTGGGAAATTTGACTCAAATTTGCAAATTATTTTAGCCCCTGTGCATTTTGTTCAGCTTTACCACTTCTGCTTCTTGGTTCTTTTTCTCTGGCCATCAGACTTCCCCTCCCTTCCTATTTGTTTTATCACTCCCTCAAAGGAACAGAAGGGGTTTGTCACACTCAGCTATTTCTTTCCAGCCATGCTGTGGTGAGTCTTTTATTCTTCTGACAGCATCATTCCTTCCCTGGTGTTGCTCTCCCACCTGCTGGGACTGGATCTGCAGTAGGTGATTGACTCCTCTTCAGAGCCAAAGTCAAGTTGTGAGTCAGGCTGCAGAACAGCATAGTCCGTCATTTCCATGTACCCATCTCTCACGCTCAGAGGAATGCAGCCTCCTACACAGAGCCTGGGAATTGTTAACACATTTCCTGAAGCTTTACAACTGTGAGTCATTGCTCAAAGTAACTCTTCCAAGCTGCAAATTCAGGGTCAAATCCTCATCTGGTGTATGTGCTCCCTCTTCCCCAGCTCCCACTGAAATGAAAGGCACTGTGCTTTCATTTAAATACTTGAAACTTTGATCTTTTGGTATTTTCCAAGATCTCCCAGCAGCGCCTTCTCAGGCACATTTGTCCCATACTGTTCAGTGGGAATAGGACCCCCAGATGTAACGTTCAGGATTTCTGAATTTCCTTTTCCACTTCAGATTCACAGCCCCTCTGTGTACAAAAAGAACATTGCTATCCCCACTGCTACAAAACATGGAGGTTGCCACCCACATCACATTTTGGAGGGTGTCCCAAGGACACCTACTTTCCAAACCACATTCACTCTCCATGCAGACTATGAGCATGGAAAGGTTTCCGTGCCTCAGACATGACTAGGGAAGACACAATCCTGAGAGCAGAGATGTGTTAGTGTGGTATTAAGAGCTGATTGTAAGGATGGTAGACAGCCAGTGTTTCCAATGCTGCTCTTGAGAGGGGATGGACATCAGCCATCACCACAGAGACTATGACATTTTGATCCTGGGACACAAAAGGAACATACTTACCCCACATCCTTTGTTTCACAAGGAAATCTTTAGCACCCTGGGCCAGGAGAAGGACCTTTAATCAAAATTTCAAAGCACATCCTCAAGGTATAGGTAGTTCAAAGTGCCAAGCTGTGGCAACAAACCCAGATGAGATGTTACATTAAAACTATCAACGGGTTGAGGGTCTCTAGAGGTGTTAAACTGGTGTTGGCCTGTCCTGGTTCCAACACCAATAAACAGTGTGGTTCCCTTTCCACTTCAGACAGATAAAGATCTCCTTGCTTTCTGCTCTATTAAACTCTTGTGCAACACAGCTGTCCAACATGGAAGACCCTTCTTCCCACCACACCAGCTACAGAAGTACACCACCTGAAGTACCACAGACATCTTACCAGTCAGATAGACTGTAAGTGAACTATGGCATCCCATCAATAAAAATACAAGACACTATTGTCTGTGTGTTTTCCAAAACAAATAACATTATGTTAAAATGCGAGTCACTATTATAACGGATCTGTTTATTTACACAAATGCCTGGGCTGAGCAGCTCTGTGTTTGGAAACTTGTATTCAATTCCTTCTGGGAAAGAAACCCACTAGATGCTGAGTATCAGGCAACTGAAGTTAAACACCAATGAACCCATGAAAAAAATCTACATTACCAACTGCAGGCTCCTCAACCTTTTAGAGAAGTAAATAATTTGTCTGGGTTCTTATGGGTCTCAGGACAAGGTTGGGCATCCCTGAGCTGGAATGACTGCAATTTGCCTGTACCATTGCACTGCCCAGTTACCTTGGACCGTTGCAACCTGGGACTCAGCATAATTTTTTCTTGTCTGGTGTAGGAGTACCTTCTGCAGCATTGTTCCTGTGGAGCTGCCAGCATTTTCCTCAACTCCTATCAAGAAGTGAAGACATCTTTTGGTGGTCGGAGCAGACCTCACAGTCTCTTGGTCCAGATTGGAAATGCTTCTGATCTTTCCATCATCCCAGAAATAGGCGCGAACACTGAAAAGCTGAACAGCTGCAATGGTGAGTTCCAAAACTTGTAACCTGCCCTTCTGCTTGCCACCAGTTGGTGAAATAAGATAACCAGCAACGCCCTTTTCCCTAGGAAAGGCAGATGGGAACAGAGCAAGGCGTTAGTGGAACTAAGCCTTAGCTGTACAGTTCAGAGATGTGTTTTAAAATGCTTTGTCTGCAGCTAGAATTTTAACACTTGCTGCCTCACATGCATGAAACAGGACCTTCTGCACTACAGCTGTGGCTACAAAGATTTGGACAAATACTTTCTAAAACGTGTCTCTCATTTGGGAACTTAGCATGCCTGAATGGGTCCATTAGTGGAGCCCCTCCACATGGTTTTAAAATCCCCCCAGCCAAGGTAGGATTTGATCTATGATGGAAAACCTTATGCCTGTTGTTAGTCTCCTACCCTTTCAAGCAGGCACAGAACACATTCCTGGGTAATGACTTATTCTATAGACCAAGTGGATAAAAGCCCCAGCTGCAAAGCTTGGATCCAGAGACCAGCTTTTCAAGGACTGGGCTCAGTCTGCTGATGATAAAGCCAGCTGAAAATTCTGGATCTAGTGTTAGACAGGAACCAGCCAACTTAGCGAGGCTGATTAGTTTGTTTCAAACTTTGGATTTCATCCTGCCTCCAATACCTGGTGAGATGCAGAACATCAATGCACCTCCTAGCAGGACTGAGTCAGATTAGAAATGGTCTTTGAGATCTCTAGTGCTGAGGCTCAGAAATGCTCTTTCCTGGCAATTTCAGAGCAGGCCTGGAACGAAAATAAGACCATGAGGAAGCCATTGGATCCTGCCATGGTCAGACATTTTATTGGCGCATTTACCTTCTTTCCACTGCAGTGTGGCATGAAGACACACTGGGTCTCATCCCATCATTAAGTCCATAGGGTTCTTATTCCATCTGGGGTTGCAGCTTGCTGGCAGCACTGCCCAGAGGCTGTCCCAGCAGGACCATGACAAGAAATGTGAGTAAGTCCTTGGATTTCATTGCAGGAAGTGAGAGATACCTGGATTCAGGAAACAGCCAGCTGATGGTGGGGCTCAGGAAGTCATCCAACAATAGGAACAACAAAGAGAATGAGTTCAGAGAAGCTGGTAGCATGACTGAGGGACAGGCTTTTCTGTCAAAAGACCCTGCAATAAGAAAGGTAGGTGATAAGTTGGAGCCAAACTCCTGTGGGAGAACCAGGAAGAAGTTCTGCTCAGGCAGATCAGAGTGGGGTGCCAGCAGAACAAGCCAACCCCATCTGCTACTGAGCAGGGCTGGGGCAGTGAGGACCAGGGTGCTCTGTGCCTCTCTGCTCCCAGCTTTAGGTGAAGATAATGTCTGTCTTTATGCCAAGAGAGGCACAAGCAGCACTGATGAAGGAGAGGGGAGTACTGCAGACAGCAGCACAGGCTTTAACCCTTGCTAACTCCAGAGGACACGTGAACTCTGTCATAAGTATCTTCACTATTGCTGTTGGAGAGATTAAGCTAAGCACACATTCATTGCCATATATAAAAACACCAGACGGTCAGTCCTTAGCTGACAACACTTATTCCCAGGCTGGCAGCATATCAATATAATTATCTCCAGTCCCCAAAGTGTGTTTCAGGGAAACTGTGTCGCTGAAGTCCAAGGGGGCCAGGACGAATGCTTTTCCTCTCCCTTTCTTTCCCATTGTTTGTGGTTGGCTCAGCACTTTCAGGTTCCGGTGGGGATCACAAGTGCTGAAATGCCAGGGCATAGGCTCTAATCAGAGTATTCCTAGCCTGACAGGAAAGAGGAAGAAGTAGGTCTCTCACGGGAAAGACCTTCTCATGAAATTTCCACCCCAAATTTGCGGATAGGTTGCAAACATTTCATTGAAGTTCAGAAACCAAATCAAGGCTGAATCCTGAAAGGTGCTCAGGACTCTGGCTTGTGTCCAGGTAGATTCTGGAGCATGAGCATTATTTTAAGCACTTGGGAAGCCCTGGTAGCTTCATGGGGCTGGAATCAACATCCACACATTAAACTGAATCCTTGTGCTCTCTGGTCACACCGTATCTTAGTATTGTCAGTTAGTATTGCATTTTGTACCCTGAGCATGAAATGCCTCGTTTCCTTCTACAGTGCAGGTACTGTATAGGAATCATGCTACATGAGTCCAGAGGCTGCTAGGCTGGCAGTCTAAATACAGAAGTGAGGCAAGAGGTGGAGGAGGAAAGAAGGGATTATCACACACGTGAGGGACTAAATTGTTAAGAGATAAAGGAGTTGACCAAGGCGGTGGGTGGATTCCAGGGCAGAGCTGAGAACAGAGCCCAGCCTGTTCCCAGCACTATAAGAAGGACTCACTATCTTCTTATTTATTAATTTATTTACCTTTTGGTTTTAGGGTCTGGACGTCAGCAAGAACATCTCGGTATGTACTGCCTTTGTAAAATATATTTAACTTGTACCTGCAATATCATGGACCAAGCCCCTGTAGTGCACAGCATTACACACGAACAAAAGAGATGTTCACTGACCCCTGAAGTTTACTATGAAAGTAAGAGACGTGCATATAATGACTTACTGCACGTGGTCTGCTGTTCCTCCACTCCCACTGCGGAGAGCAGCTAGCCTTCAGCAACAGGCAAATGCTCAGGTTTTCTGTGGTATTAGCAGTGCTTGCTTCTCTGGGACACCACCAGCACAACAACGGACTAGCTGCCAAGGCTTCCAAAAAAACCCTTCCACAGCACACATCAATCCTAATAGTAAACACAAAGGTTTGATAGCTCCATGGGTAAACAGTCTCACTTACGGGCAATTAACTCAATCGCGCAGAAACCGGCGTTGCAGTTCTCAGCTGAGCCCATGGCCTCATCCGAAGTTCTGAGCTGAAGACTTGGAGCACCGAGCAGAATCGCTGCAGGAGGCTCTGCCCGGGCTGGTGCGTGCGGCTGGGCAGTCGCCAGGTTGCGTGCCCAAGGTGGCTTCTACTCCGGGAGCAACGGCCCAGCTGGTGGCAGGGTGGGCTGGGTGGCAGGTGGCACCTCCGGGATGGGACAGAGCAGGGCCCTGACGATGGTTCTGGGAACTTCACCGAAACAGGAATCGTTTCTCCCCAGTACGCTAGTCACCGGGCATGATGATTTTTGTTCCGTTCCCAAGGTTGCTCAACCATTATTTTAGGAAATTTAAAACAGACATATAAAGAAAAGATTTTTTTTCTTGATGCCTCACTTCAGTTCATGAGCCCCGATGGGCTCAGCCCTGAGAGCAAACATCAGGGAGGGCCTCATGACACCCCCTGACCTCCTGATAATCTCTATTAGCATTTCAAATGTAAGTGCCCAGTAGCTGTGGCTTGCAGACGTGACAGGGAAACAAAGGCTTAAGCTCTTCTAATTCATGGTCCACAAAATTCACCACCTTGAAAAGGACTGATAACAATGCACCTGGCCTAACAGAAAGGAGAAAGGGAGTCAAGCTGGTTTTTTGGGTTGTTTTTGGTGTAAACACCCCCTCCCCGACCCCCATGTTAGCAGGTAGGAAACCAAACCGATCTTTGCTTTTTCTTTAGTACGGTATAACAATAAGGTGAAACGTGCCTTTAGGCAGCTACTACTCGGCACTCACCAGGGAAGTGCCCCCACTCTCTAAAACATTAAACCAGAAAGAACAGCGGGGTCCTAGACAAGGAAATGTTTCCAAACAAAATACGAAAAGGTGGTATTACTGACAGTTGATCCATCCTGTCTGGTTGTATCCTACACAGGTACAGGCTGGCCACCATCCATCACAGCAGGGTGTTAAAAATTCTTTTGTGGGACCTGATTCCTTCCTGTTCAAAATAAAGCAGCTCTCCCCTATTCCCATCACCCCAAATTATCACGGTGACCACATGAAGTCTGCCAGCAACTCACCTCTGGTCCTTCAAGTTGTGGTTTATTTTTGCTCCCTAGGGAGAAAGCCATGCTTGGGGAAGAATGAGAGATCTTATGAGGAAGACACGGCTGAGAAACCAGAGCAAGCTGGGGCTGTCCTCTGCTGCTCTGAAGCGGTCCTGCCCGCAGTTGTACAGGTAAGGAAGAGCTGTGGGAGAGTTTCACTCAGCGTTGGGAAGAGGTGGTGAGAGATTTAGCTCTTCCTTAGTGCCCAGGTGCTCCAAGATCCCAACTGGATAATGTTACCTGTGTAAGAAGAATGGAAATATTAGGGTCCCCAAAAAGTGCTTGCCCCCAGCAGGGCAAGAGGATGAACCATTCTTTAGCTTAATTACCTGTCTTTCTGCTCCTAAGGATTATAGCCGAGGTTAATGCTCTCCTCTATCTACCTTCATATCTTTCACCCAGTGGAATGGTAGCCCATATTGCATCTGATGCGTGGTGGGGTGGGACAGTTGGAATCAGCTGGAAGGTTTCCTATCAGAGGAAGGGGAGATGCAGTTTGCTAAGTGTGTGTTCATGGGTGGGTCCTGCTCATTCCTGTGGATAAACATTTGGGTCAAGCACAGGGGTTTATTTCTATTAAGAGACCTGTGCTGGTGCCTCAGGCAAATTTGACTACCAGGCTACTTACATCCGGCCTCTGAGCTGTACCCTGCAGCCCATGTCGGTCTGAGGTGGTGGCAGTGCTGCCCCTCACACAGATATTCCCTGTGCACTTGCCAAGTCCACCCAGCTGGTCTGGGGAATTTGTTATATATTTATGTATATAATTGGGTAACAGGAAGAGCCTGGGTACATTAGTCACCAAAGCAGGAGCATTACGTGGAGCTGGGCACCTCCCTGTGTTTTTTCAGCTGAGGTCTCAGTAACCTTGTGTGGAACAGCTCAAATGTGCTTAAGCCCTCCTCAGGTTTTAGAGGGGGTGATAGTGGGGAAACAGCCGTTATTTAAGCACTCAGGAATGTCCCATTGTTCACTTTAGACAGCTTGTACCTACCTTAAAAATGCATAAGAGAACTGTGAATCTTGTAATTACAAATGAGAAAAAAAACCCCAACCCCTCTGTAGTTCATGGAGTGATTTTTCCAGCTGGGAAAAACTTGATTGGGGCCCAAGCACACAAAACAGGCAAGCTTCCTCCTATTGTTTGGGAAACTGAAAGAAACACAAAGCAGAAAGAGATCAAACACTTACATCTAAAATAGATGGTGACCAGCTCGGGAAAAAAATACAAGTTCTTGTGAACCTTCCTCCTAAACCTGTATAGAACCAGGACTTTATTTGGGCTTCAGCAGTGTCCCCTCTCTGCAACCTCTGGCTCAGCCCTTTCTCTGCAGCACTGAGGACCCTGCCAGTGAGCAAGAGCTGTGGGCCAGCTGGCAAAGTTGAGTTACTTCCAATGAAGGGTTAGCCCAATAGCTCCTAACAGAAATAGTTTCTGCCACTTTCATATATGGACACTGGACAACTACTGCCACAGAAATGCTGTACAATGAGATGCCAAACAGATGAATTTTTTTTTTTTTTAACCTGGCTGTTACTGGGCAGCCCCAGAGATCTCATACGCTGACTTTTCCAGACTATTTTCTGTAGCTGATGAGTGGCCTTCTCTTTCACTAACTTTCTTCTCCGCATAAAACCCTTGTCTTCACTCATGCCCCCTATCTCCCTCTACTTCCTCGTCTCCTGCTTCCTAGCTCCCATTTCCCAGCCCAATCTGTATTTGCTCTTGCTCTGTTTACCCCACACCCTGCAATAGCAATGCACTGGTGCTGGGCTTTTCCCAACTGCCTGGAAAAGCTGTGCACCTTACTCCTAGGGTATTTTGGATACACAGTTACCCTCAGGCTCCCTTGAAATAAAACGTTAGGCTTTTGCCCTGCAAATGCTGCAGGACAGAAAGCCAGGTCCTGCCTACAGCAGTATCAGAAGGGCAAAGTAAGAAAGTCTTGCTTGTCTGCAGCTCTTGGCAAAGCACATCTTGAAGCCCTGATACTCTTAGCACTTGAAGCCACTGTCTTTGTTACAATTTATGAAACATGTTTGTTCTGGCTCCTGGTCTTGTTTGTACATGCAGACATATGGAACTGGATTGCTTTTGCTTACCTGGGCTTCCTTGGGCTCAGAGACATCTCCCAAGGTTTTGAACTGAACAGGTTGGAGCCTGGTGCCCTGTATTAACATACAGTTCTGAAGGAAACAGAGTTGTTGCTTTTGACACCCAGTCTCACTTGAGTCATTTGGGCAATTACAGAACATCTCTTTGTTTTTGTTACTAGGTCAAAGCAAATTCCCTTTCATGCTCCCACTCTGTTATGATGAATGATCTGCTCTAGGGTGGTTGTTTTGTTTTTCTTTTCTTTCTTTTTTTTTCTTTTAACATCTACAAATTCTCATAGTAGAGCAAGAACTTGGTTCCAGCAGGAGAGAGGGGAGCCTGCCAAGGTAAACATACTGGCACAAGACTTGGTAGTTTGTCATACATTGTTCTAAACAGGCTTGGGATTTAATTTCATTTTCTTTTTTCCTGCTAGTATTTTACTCCCGCAAAGCAACATCTATTTTGTACAAAGGGCCAGAATGGGCTGATGAATGACTTGATTATGATGTTACAAACTTAAGCAGCACATGAACTTGGATCTGACTTACATCAGAAGAGTAGATTTCTTTCCCAAATCATTGCAAAACAATCCCTCTGCAAAGAGCAAGGAACCTACTTCCAGCTCAAGTGACCCCCGAGACAAGTACTATTGCCTTTCCACTGCGACTGGTTTTTATGAGCTAGGGAGCTGCTTTGGCAGGGGGGTTGGACCCGATGATCTCTCAAGGTCCCTTCCAACTCCTACGATTCTGTGATTCTGTGAAAACTGGTCTCAAACGATAGTGGAGCAACATATGGTCTGATACTACCTACCCTTGCTAACCAATTACAGTGTGATGCTACTTTGAAGAGCAAGAGTCCAGCCTGACTTATGAAGGCTGGGTTGCAAGCTCCACAGGAGCCTACCTTGACCAATTTATTACCTGTACATTGCCACACCATCTGACAGTATAAAACATGCATGAAGCTGTCTCTGGCTAGAACGGTGTTACAAACAATCCTCCAAATTCCGGAGTCAAAATAATAGCTCGTAGCTTCTTCATATAGTTTTCCCTTATTTTCTCCCACTCCCCTTCAGGACAAACGGACAAGATATCCACCGTCTCCTGCTACTTAATGGCTGCTGCTGGGCAGCAAGCTGGTTCAGCAGTTGTTCCAGCCCGAGCAGAAACACAGATACAGCTATCTCAGTGACAGCAATTGTACTCAGGAGCTTTTCCGATGCTATCCCCCATGAACTAATTTGGGAAGCTTTGAGCAATCCTAATCTGGCATTCCAATGCAGACACACCCACCTGTGTATCTATGAGAGATGCAGCTCTAACACAACTGCGTGGGAACAAGCTAACCTCAAATTATGATATCTTCTGTGGTAAGGAGGCTAGTTTCAGTTTGACAGCCACCAGAATCTTGCTGATGTATGATAACTAAGTTGTGGGTTGGGTGAAGTTAGGAAGGACAGTGCCATTCCAACACTACAAAAACTCATTTCTAGTATCTTATAGCAAAGGCTGAAGAAGTCACTTACAGCCTTACACCCAGCTCTGAACACTGCTCTTCACATGGGAGATTAACTACCAAAGGAGATGTCTGCAGACAGGGCTGAAAAGCAACAAAAGAATTAAAGAATAACATCAAGGCACAAGTTTGACCATTTCACTATAAAAGACTAAACAAAAAAATCATACAATATTAGATTAAAGCCAAAACAAAGTAGTGGCTGGTGAAACAGTCTGTACCACATCAGTTAGGGCTTTGAGTTAAAGTTTTTTTCCAAGTCCAAGATAACATTAATTTTCCATAAACAGCTTGGAAATACTGCATTAACAAAACATCCTAAAACTCAAAAAAGACAACTTTTCCCTCTTAAACAGCAGCTATTTTTAAAAAGCATTCCAAAAGGTTTCTCTGTCATGAGTCCTTGAGGCCAAGTTAAGCCATTACAACAAAATAGGATGCGTTATACTTACTTCAACTGGCTATAATAAATAACAAACAAAATATTAAGCTGGAGACAGTCCACAGCAGGTAGCTTTGTGTTGTTCTTTACAACATCTTGTTTCTTACTACTTCAGGCCAGAATTTCTCACTTCCCTGTGACATTCACCCACCAGTCTCTCTTCCTTCACTTCCAGCTAAGCACAAATTACTGGTTGCCTTCGGCAAAACGTTTGGGTCCATCTGTTACGTTGTGACTCCATGACGAGCAGTGTGTTTTATAGCTCTCTTCCCATACTGCCACAAATATTTGGATAACATCTGTTTTGGAATTTCAGACCGGAGAGGGACATGCTGCTTTGGGTACAGCATGGGTGTTGGGTACATCTGCTGGAAACACAGCCACACATTCTGACCGCTGTCATTTTCAATGGTATTTTTCCATTTCTTAAGGCCAGATATTATGTCTTCAGAGCTGAGGAAAACTGAGAGGAACTCCATGATCGTTCTGGGGCAAAATACAAAGAACGAAAACATATGGCCTTTCTGATAACTGGAGTCAAAAGGAACAAGGTAAAAATAAGTAAAGCAGCGTATTTTGCTTTGTGGGTTGGTTGGGTTTCGTTGGGGTTTCTTTTACCTCCTCTCAGCACAGAAGTGAGGCAAGCCTGCTTCTTCATCCAGATATGGTCCAATCTGCAGAGACAGGAACAAATTAGATTTTTGAAGTTTGAGTTATATGGTTTTATGCCAGCTGAGAACTGCTCCATATGCCTTTATATTAATAGTACACACACCCCACCTCCCCACTTAAAAACTAAACAAAAAAACCCCCAACAAAACACCCACAACCCAAATCAGCAACACATTTTAGGCATCTATAGTAATATACACTGCATCATGTAGGCTCTTCTGTAAAAAGTACAGCGGCAAATTAATTTCTCTGCAGTCAAAAGACTCCCAAATAACAAGCCAACCACATATCTTGTGAAAGGGACAACCTGTCCATAATCAAGACTAAAAGAAAACCAGGCTCAGCCTCATCTTCCACCTTCCCAACTCAGCCTACAGGTTAAATGCAGAGAGCCCTTTCCTAATCTCTCATGTTCACTGCCTGTTTGTTTTTTTTTTCAGAAAGGCAAAGCAGGAACACCACTGGACGGACAAAACCCGGGAACCCCAGGGTTACTTTGTGCATCCTGCAGTTGTCAGAGCAACTCTGATTTGAGTGTTGGAAGGGAAAGAGAGAAGAGGGAGGTTGAGAAGGGTTTGTGGACAGATGCGTGCTCAGCTGTGTACGGCTTCACTCCTGAATGTGAAGTACACTTAAAAAAAACCAAGCTACAGAGGAAAATTGTGGTCAACATCTTGGCAACATAACCAGAGACTTAAGAATTTCCAAATCTTGCTGGGTTAGAAACAGAATTAACTGAAACACTGATGCTTTTAAGTTATGATTGCTTTCTGGGAACCTCCTCCAGCTGAAATAAACTTAAGCTTTATGGAACACAGCAGCATCTAGAAGAGTGCCAGGGAATCCTTGCCCAGTACAGAAGCAGCTGTTAGAAAGACAGCTTCATCCCTCTGGGAAGAGGACTCTGCTTGCCCCCAACACAGCTCCTCTCTCCAGAGTGGGATCTGGCCAGCTGTGCCATTTTACTGGAATCTAACAAGAAAACCAATCTGTAAAGCCAAGACTTCATACAAGGTCATTCCTGAATCCACCACTACCTTCTAATCCTTCGGGCTCACTCCTTCTGCGGAGACCCCTTGACTTCAGTGCCACCCTGTGCAGAAGTTAACAGTGATCTTTCATTGCAGAGGCCAGAGCGAGGAGCCTTTTAAGAGACTTCAGGGTACATCCAAGGCAACTCCTCAGCTTTTCCAGGCAGCCCAGCTCTCTGGCAGGCTGTGTTATCAGCCATTTTTCTGGGGGAAAACCAGGCTTGAACTACTTTTAAGTCACAAGTCAAGTTGCTGTGCAGGTAGGGTCGCCATGCTGCTGTATGGCTCAGCCTGTGCCCGCTGCTGGAAAAAGGCACAGGGGAGAGCAGAGCTGCAGGGTAGCTGCATACATCCTTTATAAGCTGCTTCTTTTTCCCCTAAGATTGTTCTTTTGAGCCACATGTTTGCTCAAGTGACAGGCAGCTTGTGTTTCTGAAGGTCCCACAGTCGCAGTTGTCCCAACCCACCAGCTCTTATTGGTACTAGCACAGCAATTAATGCACATTAAGTAAAGATTTAACTAAGACAACTTTGTCTCTTGTTAAAAGGTTACTCTACGCCCTAGATTACAGCATAATTACAAGTCAAGCAATTACTGCTTAAAATGCCTCTGCAGCTCAAACTTGCCTGGGAACTGAGATGTGAGAAGCTGTCAGGAACAGGTCAGCTTCAGCAGGCTTCGCCTCTCAGTGACAGATCCTTCCCCTTTGCTCACCCTGATCAGCTGGAGCCCTTGGACTCTCCAAAACCAGAGCAGGATCTCTTCTGAGTTTCAAAGCACCTTAGCCATGCTCTCCCAGGGCAGCTATTGTGCAGGGGTGAGTGAAGCAGCCCTCTACTTCAAGTACTGTTACTTAGCATCTCAAAAACACAACAAACCAAAATAAACCACACCCCAAAAAAGACAACAGCAGCAGAAAGATACCAATAATAATAAAAGAAAAAGTCTGTGTTGACTCAAAGTTAGCACCCTAAAGTTGATGCGTTAAATGTTTCAGTCACAGCTGCTGCTGCTGTAGGACTTGGTTATTCACTGTGTATCTTGCTAGCTTCCTCCAAAGCTAGAAAGATTTATAACTTGATTATTCTATGAATAGTCTGTATATCTCCATGCATACAGAGGGATAAAGTATTGCATTAACTTATACCCTCCGTTATCCCTCCAGCTTTACAGAGACTAAGGAATGTGAATCTGTGCAGAACTAGACCTAAAAGTGTTTTAAGACGTAACATCACAAACTGGTATTCCCCATCACTGCCTATGCTCACATTATAGTTTTGGGTTTTTTACTAAAACGATCTAGCACTCTAATTACAACATTATATGAAATATATTCATGTATTTTCAGAAATAAATATATTTATGTGTAACATACGGTATAGTTCTCCACTCCAGGAAGCATTGTAATACAAGCATGGGAAGTTTAATAAAAGCCATCGTTATTGTGATAATTGTTTTCAGACATTTTATTAAGGAACACCTGGGCTGTAGTATAACAACTGCCACATATTTAAGATTTTAGATGATCATAGCTGGTCAAGAAAGGTATTGTTGCCTCTAAGCTTTGAAAGACCTTCTTCAGCTCTGGCAAAGAAGCAAGTTCGTTATTGTGAGGCTGGTGCTGTTCTCCACAATCCAGAGGGCAAGGAGAGCCTTTGGAAAGTTCAAATACAGCTGAGCATGGATGTTTGCTTTCAGCAGCCCTGTATTACGTGCTGCATGGCTTTGCTTCCAAAGCTGCAGAGCTGGCAGACACAGCAGGGCAGGACACACCGCCTCTGGAGGTAAAGCTGAAGGCACCAAAAATTAGGTGTGATGATGCTGGAGGGTGAGTCTTATGAGGAGTCCCTTGGTTTGTCCAGCCTGGAGAAAAGGAGACTGAGGGGAGACCTCATCATGGTCTATGGCTTCCTGATGAGGGGAAGCAAAGGGGCAGACACTGATCTCCTCCTTGGTGACCAGTTGCTAGAACCCAAAGCAATAGTACAAAGCTCTGACAGAAGAGGTTTAGGTTGGATATTAGGAAGAGATTCAGTACCAAGAGGGTGGTCAGGCACAAAAACAGGCACCCCAGGGAAGTGGTCACAGCATCAAGCTTGTCTGGCTCTGTGTGGCACAAGAAGTTGGACTTGATCCTTATAGGTATAAGGATACAATTCAGTATATTCTATGCTCAGCATCAGAGTTTCTTTTTTAAATTTGGGTTTATCAGCAGTACTGCACAACAGCCTCAACTAGTGTGTGCTGGCTGGCCGGCCTCGCTGCTGCTTTTCCTCAGCCTCTCCTTCATTCACAGCCCACTGCACCCTCCTGGGCAGAGCAGCTTTCCTCCACCTGCAGGAACCAAACCCAATGACAACATCAAACAGCACTTGTAGTTCGGCTGTATGACTGGGCTGAAGCAAAGCTAGAGAAGATACCAACACAAGAAATCACATGCACTTAAAGACAGGAACAAGAAGAGTTACTGAGACTCAGCTAAGGAAAGCAAAGACCTCAGGAAAAGAAAAGAGCCAGAAATGCACATGTGAAGGTAGAGAGAGAAAAATACATTTTGCAGGAGAAAATTACAGAACAACACAGAAATAAAACCTAATAACACCCCAGTGGAAAATGAGAACAGTCTAGGAAGAGGGAGAAAACGTGCCAGAAGAAGAAACCTCCATGTCACTTATCTTTCACACCATACTAGTGCTTTGAATGGACAACTGCTGCTCATGCCCTGCCCCTCCTGCCTCTAGAGGCCAAGTAGCAAACTTTAAGCACATAAGACTTTCCAGTGTGGATAAAGGAATGAAGTTCACTTCTCTGCTCATCCCCCTCCACTTACCAGTGCTTGCATCCCATGCTAAGCAGCAGGTCCATATAGCCCTGCACCAGGAGGCATGGGCCCTTTAGGGGAACCTACCTGATCCCATACATGACATGCCCAGAGCTCCCTGACACTTCAGGGATTTCAGTGACCCCACAGAGGGTAGCAGGGAGCAGCTGGGCAGGGAGTCAACCCCTTCAGCCTTTACACAGGCATCTAAGCTAAGCATGTATTTTCATCTGCCTCACTGAGGTGTGGGAAGACTCCAGCAGCAGCCAGGAAGGTGTTTAGATCTTGGCTAGCATACAGAGTAAAGAGCAGTGCCAGAGCATCGTGCCTGATGTGCTGAAGAGGTGTGGTCTATATTACTACACTAATTGCCCAGTTAATTAACATTAAAGACTTATCATAAGGCACATTTTAAGTTTACTCTCTGCTTTCCCAGACAGAGCTCTACCTGTACCAAGGCCATTTAGTTGCTAGAGTAACTCCTTTAGGAGTAGGCTGCTTTGGCTTCTCCAGATGATAGTTTCTTGAGCCTGTGATCCTCTCCACTCTCCCACCGCATGACTTAGAGGAGTCTTATCTTCTCTTGCTCTGATTAGCTTTTGAAAACAGGCAAGTCTAAAGAGTGCTGGTTATCCTGAAAGGAGCAGGATTTAGGACAGTTGCTGATTTTTTTAAGATTTCAAAAAGAATCTAAAAGCAGTTACCAGGACCTGTTAACACCTTCCAATCACACAGCAGTGGTAGAAGCCAGTTAAATAGAACAGTATGTGCTACCTCAAGCAAAACACTGTTCAGTTCTTTAGTTCTACCTATATAAGAGCTGCTCTTTCCCTTTGAAGGCCCCTAGGCAGTATGGCTAAGACTACTTCCATTTTACTCAGCTATAAGTTTTTCAGTGAGTGCAAGCACTCAAGTTCCCCCAGCCCGGACAGGAAAGGGTGATAGAGTACCTTTTGCCCTGCTGCCATTCAGGAGACATTTGCTCAGGACCTCAGGAAGCTGAGAATGATTTGGCTCTACTGCTGTGACTGGCCATACCACACAACTGTTTCTGATGATCAAAACAAGCTTTTATTTCTCATCTAAAAAGAAGCAACAGTGGCACTGGTATGCTAACTGTGGTGTCAAATTAGCTTTAATACAAGATCTTTGAAGAACCTTAAATCTCTGATTTCACACAAAGGTTTAAAATTGGTTTTTAAATAAAGTTTGAGGTTTTTCCCTGAAGTTCAAACAGTCCAGGCATTTTGTTGGGTTTTTTTTTTTCAGTTGGAATGAAGTTTCTCTGTTATCCCCCAGAAAAAAAACCCCACCTGCCCTTTCTGTTTCCAGATCAGGAGAAGTAGGTTTGCATACATCATTAAGAAGGCCCATCTGTGTTGTGCTTTGCCATCCCCACCTCAGAGTCCAGCCACATGAGCACAGCCAGCCCTCCGCACAAATACCAGCTCTGCATCCACAAAGGAGAAGCAGCTGCAGGGTTTGCTTTTAATCAGTTTTATGCATTTCTCAGCATTTGAGAGGAGCCAAGATAAGTACTTTTGAAAGCCACCTTAGCCACTGACAGAAGTGCAGGCATCAACCAGCATCAGTCCTGTCTCAGTCTGCAGCTTCCCAGGCTATGTCAAGAGGGAGCCCTTGTTAGTAGCAGACAGTTAGCACTAATCCCTGAGCACAACACTACCCAGAAAGTGAGTTGGGTTCAGAGAAGCAGCATTTGGAAAACTCACAGCCATCAGGGTATTTTTTGTCTTGCAAACAAAGGCTCATAGCCAAAGTCCAAGACACACTCCTGTTCAACCCCTTGTGCTCTGCACCAGGGAGAAGGACTCCCACAGACCAAGTAGGTTTGACAGCCACTTTATTATAATACATTGATTTCATGTGTTACAGGCACCTTCCTTTGCCACAGCACAGCAGCCACAAGCACCACACACAGAGCTGCCCCAGTTGCAACAGCAGCAAACCCCAGAGCCCAGGAAGCTGCAGTGTGCTCAGCTGCTCCTGTCAGGAGAGAAGCACCCCAGTTAACACTCCCTCAGTGAGGTACAGGCATGTCTTCGGGGCTCAGTCCTTCTGTGGGAAAGACTTAGACCAGCCCCCTTCCCCGGCTTGGCTATGCCAGGCTGACACTTACCAGTGCCATCCATAGCTGTGTCCCATCTTTGCTTATCCTGGAGGAAAATCACAGGGCCTTTGCTGGAGACATGGGAGGCACCATCCTGAAGATGCTCAGCACTCCTTTTACCCCCTACAGAACAATATGAAGTGTTTAGGTGCAAATGTATAGCCCTGAAGGTCAGTGAACTTTGTCCAGGTCAGCTTCTCAACACATGAGAAGTTCTGAAGGCCAAGGCTACCATGTGTACCCACACATAATTAAGAGCTTATGAAGATCTCTGCCTTTTTGGCACAAGGGCAGTGTCTCAAGGGAACTAGCCCATAGCTTACATGTCTTCCTACCCCTTAGCTTAGAGGCAAGACCCTTGTTGCCCTTTGGATGGGGAAGCAGGAAGGCTGGGACACTTACTGGCTCTAGCAGGACAAGTAGTGGTGCAGGACTCCTGCGCAGACTGGTGGCACACTGAGGCACTGCAGTGCAGGTACACCTAGAAGGAAAGGGACACAGCCTGGAGTCACTCGGGCAGTATCTGTAGACAGGTGATCTGGTGCAGTGCACTGACCCTGGCCAGCAGCTAAACACCCACACAGCCACCTCTTCATTTCCCTTACTCTGTCCCAGGAGGGTGGAAGAGGATAGGAAGAGTAAAACCAAGAGAAACCCCATTGCTAGAGAAATAAAGACAGTTTGGTAAGTGGAGGGACAAAACCAAAACACAAGCAATGCAATCACCCACCCTGCTGCCAACAAGAAAACTGATGCCCAGCCAGTCTGAGCATCAGCTATACCAGAAGAAAGAAATCCTCCGGTGCTTACTGCTGAGCATGACATCACACATGGAATATACCTTCAGCCAGTTTTGGTCCCAGCTGTGCTGCCTCCCAGTTTCTAACCTACCCCATGTCTGCTTACTTGGGACAGAAACAGCAGAGCAAGGAGAAAAAGCCTTGATGCTGTGCAAGCACTACTCAGCAAATAGCTAGAACATCAGCTTGTTGTCACAGTTTTAGTCACAAATCCAGAAATATAGCGCTATATGGGCAGCTATGAGGAGAGTTAACTCCAGCTAGCCTGGTCACAGACAGAAGGCATGGAAACTTGCTTCACACACAGGCTGTAGTCTTGGAGCCCTCTGCTGCCTGCTGCAAAGCAGCTTTGATATTTTTACCATACACCCTCAGACTCTCAGATCTGGCATTACAGCACTTCTTCCTGACACCTGCAAGACAGATGTCCAAGCACCACCACACTGTGACCACTGCCTAGGCACAGCTGGGACCAGTTTCAAGTATTAATTGATCCCAGCAGCACTAAGCAAACAGCATGGCAAACATCATATGACTTCGTGTCTTACAAGTTGATAAGATTCAGAGCCCAGATACCTCCAAAGTACATAAAAGCAATTTCCAAGTCATTTTGGCCAAGAAATTTAGAAAATGCCAATTAGTACAGTTAGAACACACACCCTAAGCTAGCTCAACAGAACAGCTTAGGCAGCAACCTAGTACTTGCTTAAGTAAACCCACCCTTTCCGTAGTCTCATTTTTGTTTCACCCCTCCAGCAAGGGGTCTAACCTCTACCATGTTAATCTCCGTGAATAAAGAGTTTCTTTGATCAACCCTGCCCCTCCTCCTGTTTCAGGAGGGAATTTTTCCTAGCCTCTGCTCCCTCCAAAGTCTCATTTGTAGGAGGTGGTTCTTACTGCACACGTGTTACTTACCAGCCCTGAGAGCATCTCTTGGGAAGTGGATTCCACAAAGGTGAATGTGTAGAGGGAGAAACGCTGATAATGAGAGGGGAACAGCAGTCCTGAGACCAGGCTTAAAGGCACCAACTGAGTCTGATAGTTGTCTCCTGTGTAAGGGCACCTGAGGAGGAGAGACCAGCAGTGAAAATGTGCAAGTCATTCCCTTGACAAAAGATATTTACGAGTCACTTACCCATCCACCAAGACAGGCCACTGCAGCTTTTGCTGGGGATTGATACTTGGTGTGGCCCAGCAGTGGTGCAGGACCAAAACCAAGTCTGGGTCTGTTCTTTGAAGGATCTTGACTTCTGCATAAACAGGGTCTCTCAGAGTCTTCACCACAGGATAGTCACTATCAGTATAGTAGGAAGTATAGCTTCCATCTGGGACAGAAGAAACCAAAGAGCCATTTTGGAGCAGGAACAATCAGAGGCTGAGGACACCCTTATAGCCACATCAGTAAGTTCCCACCACAGCAGGGAAGGAGGGGTGCCAAGGTTCACCTCAAGACTCCTTTATTACTCAGATACAAGAACCCTGCACCAAGAGCATCAAGCAAATCCTGCAAACCACTCGTACCTGAGGCAACACGCAGCTCCAAGGACAGAGGTCCTGGCTGGAACACAGCAGGCAGTGGTGGCAATGTGAAGACCTGAACACTCAAGGGGATGAAGCTCCCAGCGATGGAGTAACTACAGCGGACATGCAGCCTGAGGGACAAGAAAACCCCAAATATGGCCAATAGGAAATGTCACTCTGCTATATCCTGTCTCTAAGATGGCAAAGTAATATCTGCTTTAATTAATCATATCCCCAGCCTTTCCTCCAACACTGCCTTTTGACAAATACTTGACATTCTCTTCAGAGTTGAGATTGGAGTCTGCAGAATGTCACTGATCAGCACCAGCTTTATTCCCACTAACGGGAGACGTATCAGTCCTTGGCCTACTCCAGTGCCCTGTTGTGAATTCAGAGCCTGTGACAAGCTGCAGTGTCTCAAGTGACATTGAACAGTCACGCCCAACAGTACCAGGCCCAGTATTACCTGAAAGTGCTATCCCTAGTGACAGAACCAAGGCTCCCAGTCTTCACATTCCTTGATGCCACCAACTCATTCTCATATAGAGCCTGGTCTCCGGTCACCTGCAATGACAGGGTACATGCTGTGGTTGCAGAAAAAAGTCAAGCTGGAGCCTCTATCTTCTGGAAGTCTGTAAGGTACCCACATTAAGTAACCAGAGCCACATCAGGTTGTTCCAGGTCTGCAAGCTCCTGCTATTCCAGCTGCAGCTCTTACCTGAAAAGTGGTGCCACAGGCAGAGAGCGGGAACTGGTACACAACAAAGGCATTGTTTTTCATGACAGGGACACAACCAGTACTATGTCCACTGGCCAGCTGCACAGAGTCCAGGACAATGGGTGGCAGGGTCACATCCCGAGAGATGGCTATGGAAAACTGGCCATCTGGTGTGCAGTGAGCTGTCACTGGAGGAAAAGATATCATCAGTCTTGAGTTCAATGAGAAAAGGGGTGGAAAGGAGGCTCTAACACCACAGCAAAGAAAGTTCTCCTGCCTGTAACCCCCAAGGCAAGTGGTAAGCACAGCAAGACCAGTGCAATTAGCTGTAACAGCAACACTGACTCTGGCCATAAACTCAGGTCTGTTGCAATGCATGTTAGAGGACCAATGCTGCAATGGGACAGAGTGGTCTGGGCAGCCAAAAGCATAGCCCAAAGACACCTGCAGAACTGGTACACAGCAGGACTGCTCTGCTGGGAAGTGAGGAATCCTTGTTTGCAGCTCCTCTAGGAAGAGGGGAGGACTGCTGCTCTTGCTTACCTGTGTTACCGAAGTAACAAGGCTTCACTCTGTCCCTAGGGTCATAGCAGCAGCCTCGCACTTCACAGTCTCCCTGACTGGCAGGCAAGGAGGCACATGGCAGCCGGTCTTGGCTGAGGACAGCCGAACAGACGCTGCTGCTTGGAGCATCCAAGGCTGGAAGAAACAGCAGTAAGTTGCAGCTAAAGCACAAGAGCAGGGAGACAGAGAACACTGGTGGGAGGTGTCCTGGTGACTCTGCATGCAAATCAAAGGCAGTTAGACTTGGGGGAGGGTCAAACACACGGCCTGGAGCTGGCACGGAAGCCTGCTTAGAAGGGACTTGCTTTTCCCCCAGAACAGAGACTTCTCCTGAGCCCACGTACAGGAGACTGGGCTGCATAGGATCTATCAAGATAAAGTGTTCAGGACCAATTCTGCTAGTTCGGAACATCATTGTACCTAGTCTCTGTTCCAATCACTGGACTTTCAGGGGCTCATGAAGTCAAGAATAAGTCCAGGAGACACAAAGAACAGTCACCTGCTGACTCTGCAAAGGAGGCACAGGTCCCTTGTGGCTTCTGTGTCTAAACCCTTCTCAAGGGAGTCTTCTGTACGGCAATAACTCCCAGCCCCCACACTGACTAGGAGCAGCCATCCAAAAGGAATGGCATTTGTAGCCACAAGATACATTCAGGTTTTCCCAAGGAGCTGTCAGTCTTACCTGGAAGGTCCACAGGGCACTTGAGCAGCTTCTCTTCATGAAGAACCTTTTGTCCAGCAGCATCTGTTCCTTCAAGCCCAACCAGCATGACGTAATTGCCATCCTGGGGGAGAGCCACACCCATCAGGGCAGCCAGAGCAGCAGTAGCCACAGTCCCAGCAGACCCCTAAGGTAAGGTCACTCACCCATTCAAAGACATAACAGCCAGTATAGGAGACCGATACTTTCCCAGCGCCATCTGGAGTCCCAGCTATCCAGACCCCACAGTCAGAATCATTCTGCAGGACATGTGCCTTCCCCTCAGTATCTAGAGAAAGAGACAGCAACAGAGGCTTCAAAATCCCACAGTAAAGAGGAGAGCCACTACAATCCTACCTTCCTGTAGGAAGCAAGGCCCTAGGCACTATCAGGGGCTAGACCCACAGGGGTGCACGAGGGAACCCAGCAGCCAAGAACATCTAGATCTAGGCACAGCACTCCACTGAAACCCTTGACTTCTGGGTCATTATGAAGAGCTCCCTGGTTACATAACATACACCAAAACTATTAGACAACACTTCACACCAAAGCCTGCCCCTTTCTACTCATTCCAGACATACCTCTGCACTGTGTAAAGACACAGCTATAAGAAAGCTTCTTGACACCACCCTCACTTACCCCAAGTGGTCAGCACAAAGGAAACATTCCCTTCCCAGTCAGGAGGTAATGTGAGCTGCAGGCTTTCTTCTCCACAAGCCAGCAGGGTGGGATGAGAAAAAACATTAGCCTGACCTCTCACAAACAAAACAAAGGAACCAAGAAATCCCCAGAGGAGCATTGCTCCAAACACAAGCCTGGACTGCTCTACAACACTCATCCTGTTCTCTTGCTAAGGAGCACGAAGTAGCAGCTCTCAGCCTAGCCCTTTTAACTTGTGGAGCCAGCTGGGATCAGAAAGTCCTGAAGAGTCCAGGTGGACCCAGCCCAGCAGTTTAACACCCTCTATTGCCCTCACCTGTCTCTGAACCCATCACAGCCTGCTTGCAACCACTGAAGAAAACCACAAAGCAGGAGCTGAGCTTATGTCAAGAGATGCATTCTTATCGCTAAGCTGAGAAGAACTCATCTGTGCAATTTACTGTAGAGTCCCAGGAGGGTCTTCAAACTCTCTTCTCTCACCCTATGTTCTTCCCAACACTGACCCATCCAGTAGATCCGCTTGCTTTTCCCTGTGTACCCTAATGCTGCTCTAATTACTCGTTACATGGCATGAGTCAAGATGCTGAGTTGCAGTGCTCTTTTAAAGGCACCACTGCTTCAAATGCTAGACACAGGGTGTGGACATAGAAGTTTAGTACTAATCCTTTGCATGAAGTCTGTGGAAAACCACGGAGCTCAGGAGGCTTTGCACACCTAAGAGGAGGTGATTCCCCATCAACACTCCCAGCTGTGGACTACAGGCCTGTTTGCAGTGTGGTTGTGTGGGCATAGCTGCAGGACTGTTCCAGCCTCGGCTGCTAGGTGGCAGGACCATACACTCTGTGGGACCCCTGCTCCCAAAAAGTGACAGGTGGGGCCCCCTAAGATGGGCCTGAAACACAGGTCATGGGCGGCCTTTGACCCCAGAGGCTGCTTCTGCCTGCCAACACCCACTGCCTGCCTGTAACTGCAACATCCGATGCAGAGCTTTCTCCCTAGACACACACCAGGCTACAGCACCCACACCAAGTACAAGTCTTAGTGTCCATCTTTTCATCCAGATGGTTCTGCATTTATGCAGAGAGGATGTGAACATCTTTACACTGTTGCAGAAGTGATGAACATGTAGTTGGTGCATGCCTTCTTATATACCCTACTTCTTTCCAGCAGGAGCACTGACAGAGCCTGTGCCATCATGTTCTTCTATAATCTGTTTCTTTGGGACCTGATCATCACACACATACCAGCACAGCGTGTGGGTTAGATGAGTAGTCTTGACCCTTAATAATGCACTTCCATTGGTGACCACCCACAGTGCTGCTCTCATTAGACCCTCCATCTCCTGGATGTCTGCACAGCAGTGTGCAGCAGGCAACACGCTTCCCCCTCCAGCCAGTCGATGTGAACAGGCATGGGCAGTAGCTGAGTCCAAGAGAAGCATTTTCTCCACTCTTTCACCTTAGCCCACAGCCTCTGGAATCCATAACTTCCCTCTACAGCTCTCAGGAATCCATAACTCCAGATGGCCAGCTTAGTGAAGGACATCACTGTGCCTACCCTGCACACTGCTTATTTCATGGACTAACCCGGAGGGCTGTTCCACAAAGACCATTTCATCTGCTCTGCACAGCAGAGACTGAGTCGAATTGATCTCGACAGGCTGCCTGTGTGTCTGCTGTTTAAGCAGTGCTCACGAACTATATACTCTTGTCCCAACACCTGTCTGGGCAGGTGGAAGAGGCAGCCGTGGTAGAGGGAAAACATTTGGACTTTGTCAGTTCGGGAGGCTTCATCTCTGTAGAAGCTGAGTGTTGTGCCCAGACAACTTGCCCAAATCTCGCAGCCAGTGTGTGACTACTGAATGCTTCGTTTCACTGAGTTACCTCCTGATAATTGGGGAAGTAATAACAAATAAACAAAGTACTTTGGAACTATAGAGAGATAGTTCTCATTACACTTTAACCCCCCAATACTTTGTTTATGCTGATAGGAAAAATGTCTACAGGTACTTGTAGTATTAACTCTGTGAAACAACACTGGGAGTGCTGTAGATCCACAGAGTAATCCCTGTGCTGAGAGCAGTTTCAGGTAAGCACCCTTTCCTGACTTCTATGCACATACACACTTGGAAGCTGTGTTTCATGATGTGGAAATGGGAGGCAAGTGAAATGAGCCGCAAACTGATGCAAATTAGATGCTCTGTTTGGAAGAACTTGCAGGCAGTAGGAAGCAGCTTGGCTGAGAGGAAACAGGCAAGTCTCTCTCTCATAAATCTCTTCCTCATGCAGTCGGTAGTTCTCAAACACTGCAATGACTAAGCTGTAAGCATCAATTTAGCAACCAACCAAGACCACCACAGACAGCACATGCAGAGGATAGAGGTGGATGAAGCAATTAATGTCCATAAATATGTAAAGGGTGAGTATCAGGGGGACTGAGTCAGGCTCCTCTCAGTGATGTTCAGCAATAGCACAAGGGGCAATGGGTGCTAGCTGTAGCACAGGGGGGTCCACCTGAACATAAGGAAAATCTTTTTCACTGTGAGTGTGACAGAGCACTGGAACAGACTGCTCAGAGAGGTAGTGGTGTCTCCTCTGGAGACATTCAGAACCTCCTGGGTGTGTTCCTCTGTGATCTAAGCTAGGTGACCTTGCTCTGGTTGGATCAGATGATCTTTCAAGGCCCCTTCCAACCCCTAACATTCTGTGATTCTGTGAAATGTCTCTGTAGGCTACTAGCTTGAAGCTGATCATGACCCCAGGAAGCTAAAATCTTCCTGGGATGTCCATCAGGAAAATGCTCTCCTAATAATTTTGAGACTGGGGAAATGTAGCAGCAGTGTAGGGGTCACCCTGGCTGTAGAAAGCTCTCTGGAGACCTGTGGGAAGAAAAGGAGGTATTAAACACCACCACCACCACCACCAATAAGTGCCAGGAAACAGCACAAGATGCCATGTGGGACTGCCTCTGACAAGATTGCTCTGTGTCTGGCCTGTACTGTGCACCATACGTGGTACAAAACTGCAGTGCATGGAGGAGTGACTTTGTCAAAACTCTCCACCACAGAAGCTGAGCAGCATCTGCAGGCAGCAGGGATATCGGCACCAAGCATCCCGGGGATGAAGGCTGCTGGATGCACATTAGGCAGGAGCATCATTTCACAGTGCCACCTTCTGAACAGAGGTCCAAAAAGAGAAGGCACAGGCAGCAAACCTGCAGGAGATTCTACACAATGATGACAGATTTTCTTCAAGCTTATGTTTTATTTTAGAATAAAAAACCAAAACAACAAGGCAAAGCTACGACACTGGTAGCCTTTTATTTTAGTTTTTCCAATGTGTGTCTCCAATAAACTTAAACCCAAAGTCCTGGGGAATATGGAGAGGAGTGGATTTCAGCCTGGCCTTCCTGGATTTTCACATGGTCAGAGAGGACAGACCAGCCATGCCTACTCTTGGCATCTGCCAACAGAATTGTGTAGTCAGAAAGCTCTTGAACACTACTGTGACTTGAAAATGCCTGTAGTTTCCCAGAGGGAAAGGTATGAATGACTAGTTTTATGGGTTTTCCTTCTTTGTAAATGTTCACTGTGTCTGACAGGATGGTGGGAATATTTGGAATACAATTATTTTATCCTGATAATAGTGAGAACTCTTGAAAGTATTCCTAGTTCCAGGGCGTTTGCCCAAAGTATGTTGCAACTGGGAAGTGAGCCATTTTCCCAGGAATGAGGGAACTTTACATGGAAGGTAGTAGGGTCATGAATGCTAGCAACAAAGAGACCTCATGTAGCAGTGCAAACTCCCATGAACTCCACTTTGACAAGCTGGAAGTGCCTAGAGCTACATGAACTTCCATGACCTACCCTGGCAATATCTGAAATGATAAAGGAGTTTGGGCCAGCAGATCAGCAACTATCCCAGACTCGTTGGCAATTCATTTTTTTTCACCAAAGTATCGAGTATGAGTCATCAAGAAGTGAAATGAGATTAAAAGGAACTAGCAAATAATTACATCTATAAAAAGAGTGAGAATAACTTAAGAATTCCTAAGGAAGATAAAGAACCTTCTGCAAGAGAGACCTTCTCTAGCACCTCTAAGCAAAGGGGAAACTCACATTAACACACTGCTGCACAGCAAACCCAGCACACCAACCAAGCACCCAATTCACCCAGGGCCCTTGCTAATTTCCCCCAAGTCCCACATACCCTATCCTACAACACTCTGCTCAGTTGGATGAGATTTGTGTGCGTGTACAAGTGTCACAGATCAGGAGAGACAGAGGGATATGGCCAGACAGAGCAAGCTGAGCACAGGCAATACCACAGCCCTTCTACATGCCATTGCCACCGCCGTTGGGGCCTTGCAAGTACATAGCCCCTTGAGGTATCTCAGGCAGGAAGGCTCCAGTTCTTTTTGACACCCTCACAACACACCAGACATGCCCTACAGACTCCCAGAGTGCCTCTGCCCCTTCCAGGGTAGCAGTTCCTCATATCAGGCTCAGACACGAACCGAACAGGAACTTGTGCATGTCATATTCCAGCAGTCGGTTGGGTGGGTTCCTTTGGTCATTGCAAGGACTAGTTGCCAGACTGTACTAACCTATACCCAGCCTCACACAAGTGCATCTCTGTCACAGCTTGGGAAGCCATTCCCCAGAGATACTCTAAGGTTCTTGATTTCTCTCTTCTCTCACCCTTTCTGTCCTCTAAGAGACCTTGAAGGGATCAGAGTCCCATGGTTTAGCCCCTTTTTCTTATGTCTTATCTCTCCAGCATGTACTTTTTTGTCTATTGTGATGTCTGAAGTACTTGAAAGATCCTCATGTGATAGTGAATTTCCAGCAGTGCCTTAGTTGGAGTGCATCCTACTGTGAGCTCTTTAACAGTGAACTTTAGAAAAGAACGAAGATTTATGAGCACATCATACATTTCTTAACCTCTGTTGACTTCTTTAGTTGTTTGAGATAAGGTGTGTCTTCAATGACCAATTAATACTGAGAGAAGTCCTAGTTTCATAACACAGGGCAGGCTAACAAATGATTGGCTAGTAACATCGAGTAACTCAGCCACATGATCCAAAATCTGTTGTTGAGCTAACATAGCAAACATAGCACTGTATATAAAATCAGGCTCTGGCAGCCAAAGTCACACCCTCCTAAGCTGCTGGAAGCAAATGGAGCTCCTGGGAGCAGCCACTGTTGTCCTCCTGGTTTGCATTGCTTGCCTGTTCTCCTTCGCAGCATGGAGAGGGAGATCTGGAAAGGGGAAGATGCCTCCAGGACCGACTCCCCTTCCTATCATAGGTAACGTGCTACAGGTGAAACCAAGGAACTTGGCCAAAACCCTCCAGCAGGTAAGGTAATTTTGTTCTCTTATTTTCTTCTGTTGGTGAGAAATGTGTGGGACCTGTGCATGGGGACAAGCTGTGTGCTGGTCGCTGAGGCTGCGCTGCCTGCAGTGGGGTGCAGCAGCAAGGTCGCTTTTCAATGCCTCCCCACCTGCTCTATGGCCATGTTCTCTCTTGCATTTTCACAGCTCAGTGAAGACTATGGACCAGTGTTCACAGTGCACCTGGGCTCTGACCCAGTGGTGGTGCTGCACGGACATGATGTGGTGAAAGAAGCCTTGGTGGACCGTGCGGATGAGTTTGCTGCCAGAGGACACATGCCAATAGGAGACAGGGCTAACAAAGGATTAGGTATGTTTGCTGACCGAGCTCCTTCTGAGGAAAAGGGAAGGGCTGAGGGTGTATTTGGCAGATTAGAACTGGACTGCACCATGAACAAGGGAAGACTGTGGGGACTGAGTTGATACCACTTGGATAAGGGAAGGCAGAGTAGGCATCCGTCACCCAAAGAGGGTAGCAGAGAAATGGAGCCAGATCGATCTGAGTAATGGGCAGTGAAAGAGCAGGCAACAACAGCCACCGGCTGCAGCAAGGGAAATTATGTGCAGATACTAGTGATGAATTGTTCACAAGGAGGTTGTGTATGTGGTAGAGGAGGCCAAAAGCAGGCCCTTGGACTACAGGACCTCCAGAGATTGCTTCTAAATCACAGCACTCTGTGGCACTACCGTATCGGTGCTCTCCCAGGGACAGGACTCACTATGAGCCTCTGTTCATCTCATGCCCAGCACACCCAAGCCAAGTCTTCCCTCTTCCTTCTTCCTCCACAGGGATTATTTTTAGCAACAGCGAGGGGTGGTTACAAGTTCGGCGGTTTTCTCTGAGCACTCTGCGCAACTTTGGAATGGGGAAAAGGAGCATTGAAGAGAGGATCCAGGATGAAACTGAGTACTTGCTGGAAGAGATCAGCAAAACAAAGGGTATGGTTCATTTTTAATAGAGCTTATGTTGGCAAAAAAAAGAACTCTCTCTGGTCCATGGACTGGCTACCCCTCCTTACAAAGCAATAGTTCCTTGACTATGCACTGTTCTTTTTGGAGGACCCTTCTGTGTCACTCAGAGACTGAGTTTTCTGATATTTCCACTAACAACCAGAGCTCAGTTTGCCCATAGCAGCCATAAATAGCCATAGCTTTGGGGGGAGTGTTTTGGGGTTTTGGTTGGGTGGGTGGGTTTTTGCTGGTTGGTTGGGTTTTCTTATGCTTTGTTGGGGGGGCTGGACTCGATGATCTCTGGAGGTCCCTTCCAACCCCTACAGTTCTGTGAATCTACAATTCTGTAACTTTTCTGAAATCACAGGAACACCTTTTGACCCAACCTTCATGCTGAGCTGTGCTGTCTCCAACATCATATGCTGCATTGTCTTTGGGAAACGATATGACTATAAAGACAAGAAGTTCCTGGCCCTGATGAGCAACATGAACAACATCTTTGAGATGATTAATTCCATGTGGGGACAGGTACATTCAGTAGCCACTGGCAACATCCTCCCGGGGGAGCAGGAGATATCCCTTGCAATGAAGTCCCATTTCAGTCCTCTAACTAGGACCCCCATCAATGCTCTGCTGCACAGGAGGGAATTAATCTAAGAGCAAGAAGCATCCTCACCAATGGAATTGGCTTTGCCACATAAGTGCAGCTTCTTCCTAGTCCTAAACACCCTTTTTCACCTCTAAGGTTCATACTACTACTGAGAAGCCCCTACCACCCTGTCAGACTGCCCAGCCTCATAGCCCTTCTGCTTGGCTCAGTTGAGAGGGCTGTGGCAACGGTCATGCAAGGTACCCTCCTGTTTACTTCCTTCCAGCTCTACCAGATGTTCTCAAAGATCCTGGATTACTTGCCTGGCCCACACAACAACGTTTTCGCAGAATTTGATGCTTTAAAAGCCTTTGTGTCAGAGGAGGTGAAGATACACCAAGCCTCCCTAGATCCCAGTTCCCCTCAGG
The DNA here is from genome assembly GCA_020800305.1 of Porphyrio hochstetteri. Classification (NCBI taxonomy): domain Eukaryota; kingdom Metazoa; phylum Chordata; class Aves; order Gruiformes; family Rallidae; genus Porphyrio; species Porphyrio hochstetteri. Next base: position 18,574,596 of record CM036911.1, read on the forward strand.
ATTTCATTGACTGTTTCCTCAGCAAAATGCAGGAGGTAAGAGACAGCAAATAGCCCAACCTCATTTCTAAACACACCTACAATGAACCCCTTCCCTCTCCTAAGTAACACAGACATTGGGGTGACCCCTTCACAGGCAGCTGGGCTGTGCAGTGGGAAGACACCAACAATACCTGAGATATTGCCTGTACTAGAGCTTATAGCTCTGGATCTGCACACTCACCAGCCACTACCTGCAACTGCTTGGACAGCAAGACCTTCATCAGCTCACACAGACACATTTTCAGTCTGGTCTTGTGGTTCTTCCACTGGAAAGCAGTTGGCACAGCAAGGGCAAGCAGGCAGCTATGTACCATTCAGTGCACAGCTTGAAAGGTTACTCTGGTGTTGATGTTACTGCACAGACAGCATTGCAGTGTCCCAGATGGCTGCTGCACCTTAGCAGAGAAGTGCAACAGCTCTAGGTGAAAAGGAAGGTCTGGGATGACACAATAAAGGGACACTTAGCTCAGCTAGAGAAACATCCCAGCCTTTTCCCTAGGAGAAAGAGCATCCCAATTCCAGTTTCCACATGAAGAACCTGATAACCAGCACCTTCGACTTGTTCCTTGCTGGAACTGAGACAACTAGCACCACCATAAGATACGGGCTTCTGCTTCTTATCAAATACCCAAAGATACAAGGTACCAGTCTGTGACATCTTTCTCTCTAGATATTCCTCTGGGCTGGGTGTGCATCTAACATGACATTCTTCCTCCAACTTCTCTCCTCTCTCTTTCATGTTTTATCCAAATGGCGAAGTCCTTGCATTGTCATACCTTCGGGTGGCCATTAGAGACCTCTCAGCTTCACTGGCATCATCATTAGGGCACTTCCCTCACAGCCAGGGATCCGACTCTGTCCACACCTTTATCTCCCAGTACTCCTACAGGAGGACACTCTTTCTGTGGGCCACAGTGGAGCTGTGTTCTAGTCAACAGCAAGAGCAACATCAGTTCTTCTGTCATCTGTGATTTGTGGACATCTTAGGAAGACTTGCTTAGGTAGGATTTGGTTTATTTACCCATTTCATCGTTTGTGTCTCGCGGCAGAGAAAGTTCAAGAGGAGATTGACCGGGTAGTAGGACGATCACGAAAACCTTGTGTGGCTGACCGGACCCAGATGCCCTACACAGACGCCGTGGTCCATGAAATCCAGCGCTTCATCTCCCTTGCCCCACTGGGTCTCCCTCACACTGTGACCAAAGACACCTGCTTCAGGGAATATGTCATTCCCAAGGTTAGTGAGCAAGCTCCTCCCAAGTTCAACGACTAGGTGGCAGCACGTTTGCTCTTAGCCTGTCAGTTACAAGCCAGAAGCTAGAAACGCTGTGGCCTGACCTGCTTATAACCCAGCCTGCTCACCAGGATCCATGAGAGCCTGTGCACATGCTTGGAAGCAAAGTCATTTGGTTGTTATCAGGCAGAGAAAGCCTCTAAGCCACAAAGTGCTGGAGGCTACGTTTGCATTCAAGGGAACAAGCAAAACCCATTTGCCCTGTTCTTACACACTTCTTGAAGCAGCCACTGCCACAGGCAGGCTGATGGGCTACAGCAACCCATGACCTGGCCTGGCCCACTGCAGCGATGCTCATGTTGCATCCTCTCTTCTGGGTGACATGTGCAGTAAGGGAACAGCAGAACAGAAGTTGTTGACATATTGATTTTATCCCTTCCCCCAACCCCTCTTCCCTATGGTTGGTCAGGAAGAGGATCCTGGCAGGAGAGATTTGTTAGGAAAGGGGAAGAGCACTCCATTTCCACAACCTTGTGTGCTTTTGTCTGTTGGGGCTTGCAGAAAAGAAGGAACATAGTGCAGCTACAAGTTCTTGATCATGATCAAGAAACACTAAGAAAAAGGAAGAATTAGGGAAGATGTTCCCAGATGACCAGGGCAAGGTGAGGAGAAGTGGTATGAAAGTGAGAGGGGAGTAGTAAGGAAGAAGAGCCAACAACTGTGCCTGCTGTGACATCTAGCAGAGTCTCCCTAAAAACTGCCTCCCCAGCTGAAGGATCCCCAAAGGCAAACCAAAGACACTGGTAGGGCTGTGCTGGGAAGCTCAGTCTTAACTTAGCAGGAAGCTGAATTAAGTGATCTAACTTGCCATCCCCTCAAGTTCTGCTCTTCTCCTTTTGTTACCTCAGGGCACCACAATCTTTCCTAGCCTCACTTCTGTCCTCTATGACAGCAAAGAGTTTCCAAACCCAAATGAGTTCAATCCTGGACATTTCTTGAACGAGAACGGCACCTTTAGGAGGAGCGAGTTCTTCATGCCCTTCTCAGCAGGTAAAGCACAGGCTTGCTTTCTCTTTCTCGCTTTGTCAACCTCCTCCTCTGGGGACCACACTGCCTTTCCCTAAAACATGCACTCCCTCTTCCCAGCACGGTCCCACAAGTGCTTCCTCAGGGCTCACTGCACTCTGGATAACTTCCTCCTGCTGCTCTCTTCACCAGCTGCATCTCCCACCTTGTGCGGGCCTGCTGCCTTTTCAAACCTCTTAGTAGGAGTTGCTGATGTAAAGATGTGAATCAGACCCATTGACACTTTCTAAACTACCTGTCACCTTCCTATACAACCACTAAAATCACCCTTAACCAACCTATCTTTTGTGGTAGCTCTACTTTTCTACAGCACCTCTTAAGTACCTCAGGGTACATGCAACCAACTCCCCCATAGCCCCAACCCTTCATTTTTTCACATGGGCTCTTGGTCACTCTGCTCTCCCTCAGCTCACCTCCTGTGATACCCTCTCCACATCTTCATACTCATGTTCTTTCTTTACGCACCCAACCAAACTGCCAAGAGTCTTTCTCCAAGAAACTCTTCTCTTGCAAATGTTCTTAGTCATCCTGACAGTCATCTCAGTGCTGTGCTGCACCTGGTAAATCGAGCTGCACAACACATCTGCTTAGTACAAACTCTGGTTTACTTGGCAACTCCTGTTGAGCACTATTTATGGCTTTCTTTTTCAGGGAAGCGAATATGCCCCGGAGAGGGCCTGGCACGCATGGAGATATTCCTACTCGTAGCCATAATCTTGCAGAACTTTACCTTGAAGTCTGTCATCGACACCCAGGAACTCAACATAGCCCCAGTACTGAGTGGGGCAGGCAACGTACCTCCTGCCTACCAGCTCTGTACTGTCCCTCGCTGAAAAGCACAAAACCTCTCCACGGTGTCCTGAACCCGGCTACTTCTTTACATCTTTGTCACTCAAACCACCAGCAGGAGCACAGGGCCACCTTTCCAAAGCCTCCAGGAAGGCAGCCCAAGCACAGGTACACGCACATAATAGACACCTTCAAAGCCTCCCAGAACTGCTCCACCACACTGCAGGGAGGCCCTGGGCGACATGGCAGCCTGGTGCACTGCCTACAGACTCACTGAGCACAGGGGCTGCATCAGTCAGCTGATGTTCTCACAAACACAGCTCCCACAGCTGCCCACAACTTGCTTCTCCCACAGCACGTCTCCCACCAAGAGCATCACGATTTGCAGATGGATGGTGCTGCATGTGCATACATTAATCACACAATAAAGAAAATTCTATTTATGGGGATCTGAGGCATTATTTTATCCGGATTGGGGCAGTGCCCATATCTGCTGCTCCACTGCAGAATACAACTGCAGCACCTGTGGCCAGTGCCCTGTGAGAAGGGCTTATCCCTCCTGGGGCAAGGGTTCTGCCTGCTTCAGCCACTAGACCACTGCTGCTGCCTGCAAGGAGCCTCATGCCAGTCACAGCACTATGCAAGTTAGGAAGGCTCATGTTGTGGGAGGGGAAGGGCTCCTGTGTTCTCGGGGTATCAGCAGCCCTATCTGCTGTGCCGGGGGCTGCTAGTCCTGCTGCCCACAGCCAAAGGATAGCTGGAGCACCCTTCCTGGCAGAGAACACTCCCATGGCCCACAGTTCAGAGGCTGAAGCTCTGGCTGCCTTCATCCCATCTGTGGGATCTGTGCCTGCTCCCCAGGATCTCTCTCATTTCAGGCACTCTATGGCCCAGACCTTCCATAAGCTAGGAGCAGCTCCCCTGTGCCTCCTTTCTCACCATCTCCCCCAGTCCTTCTGCACTCCCCAAAGCATTTCCCAGCACCACCCCACCTGTCATTGTGGCCACTCCATACAAATCAAGACAGAGCTGCTGAGGAGATCTTTCCTCTGGATGGTGTGTCCTGCCTGAATCGCATTCCCACCCTACCTCACAGCTGACACACCAAGGTAGAGAAGAGACAACAGTGGGAGTGAGAGGACATTGTGAGTAAAGAGCTGAGAAATAAGGGGAGTTGCCATCTCAAGGGCTAAGCTCTGCAGCTGGAGCAGCATTCTTCTTCCAGTTTTCTTGGGCATATCTTGTCATCTGGTCTGGACTCTTCCTGTCAAATAAAGAGTGCAGCCCTGTCTTTGCAGGCTATCACAAGGAGTTCAGGCACCTGAGAGACAGAGGAAACAAGTAACTCTCTGGCTGTTCTTTTCTACCATCAGCATCACTGTAAGGTTCTTTATTAAATTAATTTAAATTTAAGAGGACAGAAACTACATCTCTCCCAGAGGTTCCTTCTCCAGGGGAATCTCATTTTGCTTCTATGTCTCAGAGGCATCATTGCAAACAAATTCTTTCCCCACCCAGACAGAGTCTCTTTGTCCTGTCCTCCATGGAATTTCAGGCGTGCACAAAGAGAAAACTCTTGTTCATAAACTGCAACTGTGTGATCCCTGATGTCCAGGAAAAGGACAGGGCCTGTTATTTCTTGTTCCAGCCACTACTTGATGCTTTTCTTTCAGGAATAGGGCGGATGGTTTTCATAAATGGATTCCACTGCAGATGGCTCTCCTCTGGTCTTCTTCATCCTCATGGGCTTTTGTTGTGCTTGGATGTCTGGTTTGCAGTGTTTGTCTGGTTCTTCATTTACATAGATATTTGTTGTTGCCTGCATCATGGTCATATAAAAGTCCTAGAAGCAAAATATAATTTCTGTGATGGGTGTCACAAGGTACTCTGAGATCTTGTCAGTACTGCAGGGAATAGAGAGTGCAAGAATTCCCACCTCACTTTGGAAGTGTTTGGTAGTATTTTGAAGTAAATATCACATTTGCTCACATCTCAGGTTTGTCTTTCTTTCTCCCTCCATTTTTGCCCATGTAGGATGCAGCTCTGATACCCCTGATACCCCTCTAAAACAATGGCATACGACTGCTGGCCTCTCATCTGTGATTGCATCAAATGGACAGATGTGCAACCAGAAACAGCCATCATGTAAGACTCCCAGGCAAGCATAGGGAGCAAGCTTACCAAGAGCTTTCCATTAGTCTAGGGCTACCCTTAAAGCCAGTCCCACATTTAGTAACTCAGCAGCATGTGTGATATGTTGAGAATCAGTTAAGAGATGACTTACGTCTGGTGGTCTGGGTGGGGATGATTCATATTCATGTTCTTCTTGCCCACTGGGATGTTGATTCATCTGAAACAATGAACAAAACAGTGACAAACAACATCTAGCTCCAGTTCATAAACAACTGCATAAGAAGCACAGGGCAGTGAAAAAAAAAATCCCTGGAGCTCTAGAACTCACAGGTCTAGAACTCAGTGCATAGACAATAAATAACCACACAGAGGATAATATCCAACAGATTTTAAGCTGGATGACAAAATGCTTTTTCATTTGGAACAATCACAGGCTCCATTTGATGCCTGCCCATGAGAATGACTTTGTACAGTGAAACCTCAAAGCCTGGATTTTGCCCTTACTAAAATACCCAAAATTTGTCTGTTTTTTAACACAGGGGAAAACTCTCATTCACATTTACACTCAGAAAAAGATAAAACAAGATTATTTTAACCAACAATAACTACAGGGAAGTCATTTCCCTTGGAACAGTTATACCTTACTTTCTGAAGTAAGGAAACAAAGGTGAAGTGGCAAGGGAAGGAAAGGGCCATTTTAGTTAGAACTGTCAATGTTGGGCTGCAAGAGTTGGGCTTCACAGCCTTCTTCCTCCATGGGTACACTGACTGACTCTTTGGTGATGTGGGTGGTTTTTACCCCAGAGAAAGGAAGCATGGTGCTACAAAACCCCCTGACTCTACTCCAGCAGTGAGGAGGCAGGCAAGGTGCAAAGATTCACCCACCCTATAGGTGTGGTGAAGGTGACCAAGCTATACATACTATGAAACATCTTGAAGCATTTTAGTGCTAAGTAATGCCATTTTGGAGTGAGAGGATCCCTAAATGAATGATTTCCTATGGGAAATGACAGAAAAATCCCCTGAAGAACAGTGGTGATTGATTCTTTTAATTCCTCAGTAGGTAAAAGATCACTCGGAGATGCCCCTTCAGTATTTTCATATGAGTGTCTTTCTTGTCCTTATGAACCTGAAATTCCTAAGCTGAGGTTCAGCTTTTGAGGACAGAGCAGAGACAGTCTGGGTGCCTAGGGATGTGGTCCTGAACTTCCAGAGAACTTCAGAGGGTGTTGAATCAGGTTTTTGATGTGGAGGTCTACACTTGGAAATAGACATAGAAGGTAGTCACCTGATTACAGCTGTAGCTCTTCCGCTGGAGAACACAGAACACGGCCAAGATGACTGCAAGGACCAAGGCCACGAAGCTGGGTATCCCTGCAGCTGCTCCAACCACCCAGGGCTCATACTAACTCACAAAGACAGACAGTCAGATCAAATGCATGCAGTGTGATCCTTCAACTCTGTGCTTAGCAATTGAGCAGGTGGTACTATACAACAGCAAGAAAAGCCAATGCAAGGAACAAAACTGCAGTCCCAGATCAAAAGAGTGGTATCCAGCCGAGCTGCACTGCACACCGAGACAGAGAGGGGAGGCAGAGATTTGATTTCAGAGGGAAAATGTTCCACGTAATCAAACAGGTTAAATAATTGCCCTGGGTTCGGCTAAACCACAACAGTAATGGAACAAACTCTTACCCCAGAAGAACAATCTGCCTGGACTGTTGTGCTTCCAGATGTATGTGCAGAAGTCTAGAAATAAAATGTTTATAGAACATTTACAAAAGAGTGTTTCACACAAAGCAATCAAGGAGAGAGGCTAAATGAGCAGTTGCAAGACTTCAACAACAGCATGTGGTTGGTAACACATGGAGCACACAGACTCTGATTCAGAATGGCTCTGACTGAATGGAAGGAACATGTATTTTTCCTCAAAAGAGTGCTGGAAAGGGCTGGGAAAAAGCATACACAAGAGATAAGCACAAACACATGACAGAGAAAGCTGGATTCGGAAGGGAAAGCAGCAGAAGGGGGAGTGGGAAGCTCCAAGAAAAGATTTGATTTTGCAACAGCCTGTTGTCTGTCCTTGCCATGACACTGGACACAGCTCCCTGCACAGCCTTGCCTGGAGGATCAGTCAGTGCCTTGGTTCACAGATGCAAGGCATTCAGTGTCAGGCACTGGGAAACCCAGAGCACCCCAAACCAAAACCACCAGGTTTTTTCCCAGCCATTGTAAAATTTACGCCCAGCTCCAAATGACAAAGCAACTCCAGCAAGGAGAAAGTCCATCACACAGGCAGTGATAACAGCAGGTGCCTCACATGTTATCCCTTCTGCTAGGCTGACCCACCATCTCAAGCTGACGTTGCTCCTGCTGAGAGCCACAGGACCCAACATCCACCCCAAACAGCTGGGGGGGGCAGGCTCTGGGTACAAGACAGGGCTCAAAAGCTTTACATGCCTCCTCCAAGGCCACAGGCCAGCCAGGTCTCCTTGGGCTTCCACAGCTAACAAATGCTCTGTTTAATCAAGAACAACCATTATGAATACTCACATCTATATCCACCTTTCAGTAACATAGTAACCAGAGAAAATTCCCTTCCCCATTTTCTAGAGGTGGTTGTGGCTGGGCTGATGGTCCTCAATGCCTGTAACTCAGCAGTAAAATGCTGCTGAACACTGGCTAGGAAGATGCAAAACCAGAAAGGTTCTGTGTGTCAGAACAGATACTACATTTCATAGTATAGCAAGCAAAATGGTAGGATTAAAAAGCCCAGATTTTTGCATGCCCACAGCTTTTTGTGAGAAGAGAGAGCAACCCTGAGGCTTTTAGCAAAGAATTACCAGTGACGTGCATCTTAATTGTCAGGACACATAACTGCTGTGATAGCTAATGGCTTGCTCCCTCCATCACCCCCTCTCTCACCAGCAGATAACAGAAATGAAATCTGAAACAACATTCCTGTTCTCTCTTGAGGTCCCTTCCAACCCCTATGATTCTGGGATTCTGTGCATCTCCCCTATGAGGATAGGCTGAAAGAACTGGAGCTGTTCAGCCTTGAGAAAAGGCTAAGAGGGGATCTGATTAATGTTTATAAATATCTCAAGTGTGTGACACTGGGGGAAATGGCCAGCCTCTTTTCAGTGGTCTGTGGGGACAGGACAAGGGGGAATGGCTGCAAGTTGGAGCACAGGAAGTTCCACCCCAACATGTGGAAGAACTTTTTCACAGTGAGGGTGAGGGAGCCCTGGGACAGGCTGCCCAGGGAGGTGGTGGAGTCTCCTTCTCTGGAGATATTCACAACCCGTCTGGACGCCTATCTGTGCAATATGAGCTGGGGAGCTGCTTTGGCAGGGGGGTTGGACTCAATCTCTGGAGGTCCCTTCCAACCCCTACGATTCTGTGATTCCCTTTTGCAAAGGGGCAGGAAGAAAATTCAGCTGTGTTACAGGCTTAGCAAACTCACCTCTCTCAGGATTTTTTAATTTCTAAATTAACAGGAAAACAAGCACAAATGCAGGAATCTGGATGCTTTAAGCAACTGACCTGTTGTTACTGCTACAGTGTAGTATCAGCAGCCTTAGGACAGTCCATCAGAAGATCTGTATCAACACTCACTTGTAAAAGAAGCAATCCCACCCCCACCAGCTCCTATGGATAACACGATGGTGAGTAGTCAGCTGACCTCCATCCTGTGCAGTAAGTATACTTACCGAATTTGTGTTGTAAAACAGCGAGAAAGACGTTGTCTCCTGCTGAGAAATTAAAAATTAAAACCCAAAGCCAGCCAACAAACAAAACCAAACAGAACTGAGAATTAGCAACTGGGAGATGCCCTTGGCCAGGTGTGGGAGTGGGGAGGGGTGCTTCTGAAGGGACTGGAAATGATGGCATGAGAACGTACCCACTTGAGCTGAACAGGGAAGGCGTGCTAGTTACTGCAGAGAAAACAAAAGCCATGCCATGCTAGTGAAGAAAGGTAACACGAACTGGTTTGTCTGAATTGTTTATACCATGCAGGGCCTCTGAGTAGTCAGGGCCTTATCATTTAATGCATTTACCCTGACAGCTCCCCAGTGAGAAAGGGCAAAGCTGCTTAACGCCACTGTGGCCTGGGAGCTGAAGTACAGGGGCAGCTTGTCACACAGCAAGGACTTGCACCTGCAGCCTTTGAGCCCCAAGCTATTCACATGTTGCTCCAGTTGAAAATGATAGAGACACTTTAACTCCTTCCTGACTAGATTGGTTCCACACATAGAAAGGGAGGTATTCAGACGAGTCTCAGCTAGATATATTGTCTTCTTGCTGGGGTACAGAGACTGCCATCCGGGAGGAGTGCGGAAAGAGGCTTGGAGATAGTTGAAAGCTGCTCCACCTCTCTTGCCGGTGCAGCAGTGCTGCTGTAAGCAATACTGCTCTGTGGACAGCTGGGGCTGCCTGTGGGGATCAGTGTAGTGACAGTATTGGGAATGGTACTCAGAGAGACATAGCTTCAGAAGGGCGTTATCAGGGCAAGCAGTGCAGAAGCCTCTCCTCTAATCCAGGGGGAAGTAGTATGCACATATGCGAGAGAGCTCTTTTAAGACATTTAGGTTCAGTGTTATTCCTAATGCCAGCCAGTCCAAGAAACACATAAGAATTAAGTAAATGGGAGTGAAAGAGCACAGCTGCTGAGGTCTCCTTTGGAACTGAAACCCTGGTGTTCTGGAAGCTGACAGGAAGAAGCTGAAAGGAAGCTTTGCTCTGCATCCACTGGCAGAAAGTTGTCCCTTTCCTGATGGTAGGAATCTCTGCTGCCATGCACCAAGTGGGGTGGTTACTTCAGAACAGGGACATCAGTGCAGTGACAGCTTGCTGATAAAATCTGGATACTGCAGGTCATGGAGAAGAAAGTCTCAGAATACAAAAAAGCTACTAGAGTCTTGAGTCAATCTAAGCCCTGCAGACTAGGAGCAGGGCACATCACTGGGTGTCGAGGACTATAACCCACAGGGAAGTAGAAGAGGGGATGAGTTACTGAAATACCCAGAATCTCTTCCCACTACAGACTCCAGCCAGAGGCTTGTTTAGAAGGGTGGCCTTTATGCACAAGCTGTGGACATTGTACTGGAGCTCAGGGCGCCACAGGTGTTGAAAAATGCCTCTGAGCATGCAGGCACAGCTAGCAATCACCGCATGAAAACAATCTCTTTCGAACCCCCTAGACATTCAGAGATTGCTGCACCCAGGCAACCAGCTGGAAATGAAATCTAACAGGCACATTTCTCACACAAATTTTCTACTGTACCTTCTTTGAACTTCCTCACTGAAACAAACCTTTGTGAACAGCTGATCTGTTAATGTTTGAGCTTGGATTTTCATATCTGCCTCTTCTCTGAAGCTGTACATTTTTATTTCCTTCTTCTTGGTTAAATACAGTATACTTAATGGACTTCATGACTATTTCCAGGACCGTACATGCAGTTTAAATGAAAGTCTGACTAGAAGGAGCTACATAAAAAGCACATTTACATATGAGTGCCTTTCTGTGCTCAAGTTATTCATAAAACTGTATTTGTGTGAGCAACTGACTATTTACAAACTTGCCAGGTAGGAATAGCTCATAACCTCATTGGTAGCCCCTGATTTGAGTGGAAATGTTTTTCCTAGCTTATTCCATCACAGTTCCAGACCAGGGTTAAATATTTTGTCTCTTAAGGTGGAACACTAGTGAACAGACAGTATGAAGTAAGCTCTTATTTAAAGAAGAAGCCTGGTTCTGCACTTAAATCTTAGTCTAAGAGGTGACTTGCAGGGCACTGGTCATTTGTGGTCTCCTCTGAGCTGCTTTTGCTTACAAAATGCAGGTTGTGTTTGGAAACCAAAGTGTCTAACCTGCCAGCAAGCAAATACAGAAAACTCTAGCAAGACACTGAGAAACAGGCTGCTTATCTCAACTGTACAATGGTTTAAAGCCATTGTCTCAACTCACTTGCATGAATGGATCAGTACAAAAATTTGCATGCTAGCCTTCTCAGAGGAGACAAGGATGTCCTTTACATGAAAATTACTATTGACTTCTAATTCCTTTAGCTCAATAAATAAAGGACACTTCTAATCCTCCTGATTAAAACTCTTGAGCACTGGTCTGAAAATTTGAAATGTAAAGTGAATGTAATTCAATATTGTGGTACTTTTCTATGCCTGTACTCTGCTTTTGCTCATAGATTGCCCTGACTACTCCAGAGTGATATTTATAGGGCTCTGAGTATCAGCGATCCTGATGTGAGTCAGGTAGATTTCCCAGCAGCACTGACTACAGCATCTACTGTCTGTCAAGAGTACATCTCAGGTGAGAGGAGGTCTTATACTGCAGCTGAGGTAAAAATAACTGCTGCAACCTCTTCCTTTTTGCCACTCAATAATTCATAGCAGCCTACAGTTCTGGAAACTGATGGGGGGACCAGAAGATGACAGGTCTCTTCCCTAACCAAAATCATCATCACTGGGCCCCTGCAGCTCTGTATAGACAGCTTCTCACTGATCAAGGTGAATGCAATTGACACATGCATCCAGCAGTCAGATGCTCTGGATTTACTTCTTGGATTTACCACAGATGCTTCCAACCCAAAGCATCAAGTCTCCAGCATATAGATAATACTCCCTTTCCTCTAAAGCTATTCTCACACTTGCTCAAATTGTGCTTCCTCATGAGCAGGGACCACCTCCTCTTCTGGAGACTATGCAGCTTGAGGGGTAACACCCGGCCAGCTCTTGGACGGAGCTGGGACAGGCAATGTGCCATTCCATGGGTAGGGCTGGGAAAGAGAGAGACAAAGAGAGATCACAAGGGAACCAATATGGGGAAGTGAAAGCAGATCAACAAAGGCTAGAGACACCAAAGCTGCTAATCCTTTTCGGGTTTTGTGCCCTTAACAAGTAACTTTGTGCTGTGCTCCTGTAGCTCTGCTGTCAATCCAAGATGTTTTCAGACCATGTTTTCAGTGAACGCTCATACAATTAATTCATAATCACATTTCATAGGATAACATTGCTTTAGCCTCAGAGCCAGCTATCTACTGGGAGAAAGGAGGCTTTGTTCCCAGCCTCTCTCACCTGGCCAAACAGACAGTGTATGTTTCAGCAAGTCCCATCTCCCAGGACAGAAAATCTCCCCTCAAGAGAGGTCTGCTGCCTCCTCTTTGCTTCAGCTGTCCTAAGACCAGGCAGTAATTCCAGGACAGAAAATATGGGGAAGACATATTTTCAAGCAGGCATCTGATATTCAAGCAGGCATCTGAAAACACTGGTTGCACCCTAAAGAAATGCAGAGCTAGTGAAGGGAACAGCTTGATCTTCCCAGAGCAAGCAGGAGGGTTAAACACTCCCTGGGAGCTTTTCATCCAACAGCTACGCAGATCCATGGCCTCACCTCTCCTGTACTCTGACCTCCCCGTGCTACTTTGATCAAAGCAAGACCTGACTCAACAGATGACTCCCACTCACCATTGTGCTCTTCTCCCCAAGAAGTCCCTGCAGGCGCTGAGAGCAGTCTGCCTCACGCCAGAGCTAGCGCTCCTCTTAGGATGAGCTTCTCTTCCTGCTAAAAACCAAACTGCAGACCTACAAAGAGGAAGAGACGGTGGCATTTCTCTCTGTCTGACTCAGACAGCCTGGCAGGGTCCCAGCACACCTGACAGAGCCAGGTTTCTGCCAGGGGCAGGGTCCTGCATGTGCCTGGAAAGCTGGGCTTCAGGGTGCTGGGGACTCCGCCTTTTCTCTGCCAGCCCCACAGCAAATAAAACTGCTCCTGGCTCCAAGAGCATGTTTAATATATACTACAGCTCAGCCTGAACAGAGTCCCGCTCTTGCTTTCTAGGGCTTGCACTTCATCTGCCAGAACACATTTACTGGAAACACCAGGACAACGTGGAGGATTTCTGCTGGCTTGATGCCTAAACCAATGAGCCTGTCCAGTCTGAGGCATCATTCTGTGTCTGAAGTGTGCTGTACCACATGATACTCATGTTTTTAAAAGATGAAGAATCTCCTGGAAGCCAATGGACAATCCCTTTGGCACCTCACATGGAGTCACTGGATGGTCTTTGGATGATTTCTGGAAAATGAAGCCCTGTTTCTGGAAATGAGTCAAGAAAATGAGGACCAGCCCTGTCACATAGCACTGGTGGCAGGCGATCAGTGTGGAAAGAGACATTAAGGGAACATGTTAGTTGAACAGCAGGGAAGATACAAGCCTGCAGAAGATCTTTACATGTCCAACAGGGAGGTTGTGCACTCAGCAAAAACCTATGTTGTTGCAATTGCAAATGTCTGTGTGTTTCCCTAACAGTTGTGACCCCTATATCCCATTGGCTTTGCTTGGGCTGCATTATTTCTCATGTTTCAACATTGCTTTGGACTGTAACTCTTTGTGTGACTCTAGGCTTCTGGCCCTCATTTTGGAAACAATGGCATCCTGGTGACTTGGTCAGAGGAAGAAAAGCAGTTTACATGCTGTCGAGCCACTGAACATTCTGCTGCAACAGTGAGTGCAGACCACTACTTTGCGGTAAGGAACATCTGCCTTACACTCATCCTGCCGTCCTTTGCACAGGAGTTTTGTGTCCCTGGGTCACTAGGATCTGCTGGTAAAAGCCATACCATGCACTGTCGTGAAGGAGCCTCCATCTTTTGAGGTCTACTTACAGACTAATTCCCAGATCCCTAATGGTTTTTGCTGCAGAGCTGCATCTCAGCCACTAAAGCACAAGTGCAGAACATGAAACACAATGATGTAAGCCCTTTGACTTAACAACTTGTTCCTCTGTCCCACTTCCTAAATGCCCTCCTGATTGCAAAACCCAAGACAAAGTTAAAGGCTCAAGAAAAGTTGCTTCCTGCAGAGAGTAAATCCCACCTGGTATTAGCAGTAGACACAAACAACAGTTGGCAGAACAAGGAATGTATTAAGAAATTTCTGACCCTCGAGGAAGTGGTAAATGCAGGCATACAACAGAATATGCAACTGAATCCACAGTCTTTAATGAATGTAGAACACTCGTTCTGGGGCACAGGTACATTTGTGATTGCCCCCACACCCTCCTCTCCCCCTCCCCTGCTCCTAAAAATTATTGTAGTTAGTGAAATGTAAAACCACACAAAGACCAGAATACATATACACACCTTAGATGGTCTGACTTTTCTTTTTCTTAAGAAACTTTCACACATTTAGAATTATTGACTGTTAAGCCCAGTCAGTACAGCAGAAATATTCTACATAGATCATTGGTTGAAATGCACAGTACAACATTTGTGAGCACACTGTCACAACAGACACCTGCATGAACACTAACAAGTGTAGTAGATCTGTCAAACCACATTGCAAGCATCTGTAATGAACCAGTTTGGGGAAGATGGGAAATTACCAGAATGTGGAACAGAGATGTGAAAGTCCATGGAAAGCTCCTACAGTGGCTTCTCTCCAGGGTTATTGCTCCCATTAGAGAGAGAGCCAGGAAACCTGAACCACTCCTTGCCACCTGAAACCTTCCTTCTGTTTCATAGGGATTGGTGTCATGCTTTTATTTCCAGACCTGGGTGACTGTGATTTTGCTTGAATGGGGACAAGGAAGAAAAGGAGAAATGCAGACCCCATCTAGCAGAGTTCATTTCCCCAGACCTGCATGGTGAAACAGCTTGACATCAGAGGTCTTGCCTGTAAAAAGGCCACAAAATTTGAAAAAAGGAACAAAACAGAGCTATAAAGTTAAAACAGAAGTAACATGGGTTTATAGAGCCTGCAATAAAGCTGTAAGTCAGTGGTACAGTATTGTTCACATAACACTTATTAAGGCTTTGACTACTGGTCTTCTACATGCGCATTTTATATACATATAATCTTGTGTGTATAAATTACTTTATTTTTCTTGTTCTAAGCAAGAAAATATTTTCATGCATTTTCTTCTCCTAGTATTCACAATACTTGGACTATATTCACGTGGACTGTTCAAGGACTTCTGGAGAGGGCTGGGTCTATTTATTATCCATCTGGAAATGCCCTCATCTCCAGGAATGTTGTTAGTGCCTGACAGTGGCACTGTCACCACACTTCTCCACAGTCATACAGAGAGGATGTGTCACCCTGGAGCCTGACAGTACATTGGTTATGTAAACATAGTAATCCTTGGATTATAAATACTTTATTAAAGCTAACATACCTCAGCTTTTAGCTCATAACTGCCCATGAGTGCTTTAATGAAATATCATTCAGAATAAACTTCTTTTTTTCTTCTTCTTCTTCCTCTATGAACAGCTCAATTACAGTAGTTCTCCCAAAAGCACAGTTTTCCCTACTTTTTCCCAAAGAAGTGCCAAGCTACCTATTAATTCTGCAAGCCCATGGCTTGGTAGCTTCCATGTACATAAAGAGCTGCCACACAGAGCATGTCTGGGCCATGTAGCTCAAAGTGCTTAAGTCACCATCTCGGTTGCACCCCTGCCATGAGTTAAGAGACTGGGCCACGAGCCAGCATGGAACAGGGAGGAAGCAGAAACCAGCACAGTTCTCCCATTCCTAGTCATATGCCTGGAGCTTGCACGTTTGACACATTCCCAGAGCTTGCCAGAGCTGACTTGCAGCATGGGTCTGTGTTTCTCTGCCTCAGGGATACCCTGACTAATTCCAGTCAGGCATTTCCTTCAGCAAGATGCTCCAGCAGATGTTGCAGAGCACTCCTAGGTTGTATTGGGGAGCCCTAGGGAGAGCAGCTCAGCTATGAAAAGGAAGGGTTCACAGAGAAGTGGTACTAAGGAAAAGAAGTGGTGTAAAGAAGGCCAAGAAAATGCACATGGGATGAGTGAGAAGGAGAGATTCCTTATTTAAGGTAAGTTCTGGACTGCTGTCACAGCCCTTTGCCTGGTGGTGTAACTGGAGCATGCTGTCAGTACTCCAGTTGCTAAGCTTTGCCACCATCACAGAGCCATGCCTTGCACCCCACCACAGCACTTCCCTGTCAGCCACCACCTTTCCCTGGGCCACTGCAGTGAAGTACTTCCATTCAACATACACCATAACAATTACTGCGAATCAGGCCCCTTCTCACTCACCATGAGTCAAGTAGCTAGCAGCTCTAAAGAGTGTCCCTGTGCCACTGCCCAGCTCCCAAACCACAATAACCAAGATAATAAATAGGACAGAAGGAGTGATGGAGTTCCAGGCATCTGGCTGTTCACTTATTGCACAGAGTATTTTGGGCTGGCAGGGGAGAGTGTGTGGCTCCCAAGGTCCTTTGAGAAAATCCTACTCGGTGACTGTCCACATCATCTGCTCCAGAAAATGTGTTCAGACAGCTCGTGTACAGAATGCTTAGGAAACATCACCTAGGAACAGGATATGCACAAGATAAAGGCTTTTCTCAATTCAAACTCAGTCTTCACTCAGCCCCATGGCAAGCTGTGCAAAATACAATATTTGTGCCCTGGCAGGTATGATTAGAAGACAATTTTTGGTCCTGGGTATGTTAACAATAAAGGGTCATCCAAATAATTTCAGATGCAAACCTTCGAGACTGGATTTAGTTTTAGTAACAGAAAATACTGTACATTGCTTTTGGCCAGGTGCACAGAAGCCTTAAAAAAAAGAAAAGATCACAGTTAAATGTTTCAGTCTTCAGATGGGAACGTCTGTGAGGGGCAGTCAAGCTACTTTCTCATGTGCAATGCGTCCTGAAATTTGGTACTTATATATCGGGCGTGAAAGCCTTTCTTGTTGATGGTGTCATCTGTATGGAATCGAATCATGATGGAATCCCCTGCAGAGTAGATTTCTTCCAGAGGCTGCAGAAAAGTAAAGACAGCACAGTGGTCAAGTCTTCAGGCTAAATAACTCTGTGCTATGATGCTGGAATGTGAAGACAGACTGACAAGAACAAACACAGAGTGAAGACAGACTGACGAAAACAAACACGGAGTGCTCAGTGTCCCCTGCTCTGCTCTGACTTCCTGAACACATTCCCTTGCTCTTTGCATGCTTGCCTTTTATGTTTGTAGATGGATACCAGCCCACTACAACCCCAGTTCTTCCAAATGTTTTTTGTAGGTCACATTCACAGGACTCCCTGGATGTTCTTCTTCTAATCTGCTGAATTTTCTTTAATTTGTCCTAATCTTTTTAGGAAACGACACAATCCAAACTAGACCCTGTTGGGCAGTTGATGCTCTCCCAGGGTTCATTAGCAGCAAAATAACTTAACCAGAGTTACCATGTAAGATACATGGCTATCTTCCCCGCTGTCGCGATCAGCTACAACCTCCATGGACTTCTCTGCAGGACCAACACTTTACCAGCCATTCTCCATTTGTCACTGTATGGGCTAGGCAGATTACTAGCTTACTGCCCTGAAGCTCTGCACACCAAGCTGCTGTGCCTTTGTTTGTTTCCAAGACCATTTTCCCAATTTGCAAGAACTGCTCTGACACACCTGCTCTCACGATGTCTCTCTTTAAATGCAGTAAGAGCCTTCTCCATTTAATTTCTGAAGTCCTAGAGAAATTAAACATAGAACCTCGGGTTTTAAATACCACACATTACTGCTCATGTAAGAGAGTCACTCCTCTTACAGTGAGCACAGATAACAGTTTAGGAAACAGCATGCCACCCTGGCGCCAACAGGCAGCTCTGCAAAGCCCTCCGCCCCTGTCATAGTGTGGCCACAATGTGACTTGGCTTCAGGCAGGAAGTGATGGAGGATGGAGCTGGTCTCTGGAAGCTGCTTCCCACATTTAAACGCTTCACAGCAGTGCTGGGGCAGGACAGCACAGCAGTCTCGTGCTGCTGCCGGTGGCCCCGGGCTAACAAGGGAAAGTCATCTGGCAAGGTTTTCAGACCAACTCGGTGTGTCAGATAAAACATCTGTGATCTGTGGCAACAGGAGAAGCAGCAATACCAACACACAAGGCATTCTCATCATTGGTTTGTGAAAGCTGCTCCTGGCCAAAAAGGGTACATAGCTTCTAGTTATGCCTATGAAATCCCCACCACCATGGCTTACCCCTGAGCCACAGAAGCGTCCCAGGCGTGGTGCAGTGCTGTCATAGCCATCATAGATCTCCATGTAGTCATACCCACAGTCAGCCTCCTCCTCGATCTCAAATGTCTGGAATATCAACTCCACCCCATAACCATCTTCAGCTACAATCACCCATTCACAGTTGGCTTGACCTGGGTAGTTGTTGTCCCCAAACTGAGCATGGGAATACAGCTCCTTAGTTCGTACTTCAGCCTTTAAGAGCCCACCACACACTGGAGAAAGAAAAAGGCACAAAACAGTCTGGTCAAAGGCCCCCCTACCTCACAACGAAAACTCCCCATCCCACTTTTCACCAGCTGTAGGGAGAGAAGTCATCCACCATAAAGTGCATGAACAACAGGGAATGTAATTAACCACCGCTTCGAACTACCATAAGTGGGTGATTTTACCAATAACCCATGGATCCAATGATCTACGTAGATACAGAAACTTGGTCTTTTCAATACAGAACATGCAGAGAAAGAGGTGACTGGTTAAAACTGGCAGTATAGTGTTCCTGCCACATTATACACTAGAAAAATGTAGGTTTTGAGAGAGCAATTGCTTAAAGGAAGACTTAACCTGTTCTTTGCACTTGCCCTGCAGCTGAAATTCTTATCCCAAGTATTTTGTCAGCAGGAAGTTGAAGTGTGTAAAAAAACCTGGGGGACAAAACAACGCTTTTCTGCCCACACAATCCACAAAAGTAGCAGTCTGTTTGTGCAACACACGCATGCTTTGGCGCAGAGCTTCCCTGCGGCCAATCAGGAAGATGTCTCTTCACCAATCTCTCGTGCTCTGCCACTCAGAGAACATTTCACCTGTTTACAGTGGCAGGGATTTAAAAAAGTGAACCTTGCTACCTCACCTTTGGGCTGCCACAGGTAAGAGGATCAAGCTGTGTCTGTCCACAGTACAGCTCTGCTTCCCCCATAATCAATCTAACACGGGCCTGCTCTGTGTGTGGGCCAACACACAGGCTAAGCTGCATCACCTCCTTTTCCAAGGGTTCATGAGGAACAGAAGGGATTGCTGCTCAACCAGACACCTCCAGTTTAAACAAAACAAACATGAGGAGGAATGTCTGCCATCAAGAGACCTCTGAGCTGATAAGGAAGCGGGAATTTACGGTATGGTGCCAACAATGCTCTGAGAACTGGCTAGCACAACATAAAAGCACTTAAAATTCAGGCTAAGCTTATTTGGGAGAAAAGCATTTCAGGTTTTGCCTGGTAAAATAAATGCAGTGAGACATGATGACATCTTATTGCACCGGGATATTGGCAGGCAATCAGCTTACCTGTACTATGCTTTGCCTGGAAACCTTTTCTTTGCACAGAAGCATCAGAGTAAAACCTGAGGAACATCTTGTTGGTAGAAGCCACTACAGGGTCTGGTTTCTTGCTGCCACAGAAGCGGCCAAGGATAGGTGACTTGCTGTTGGGCCCATCATACATTTCTAAGTGGTCATAGGCACATTCTTGGTGTTGTTCGATCTCAAATTCATTAAAGGTCTACAGCAAGAATAAGAAGAGTTAAGACAAACATCTGTAAATCCTAGTATGCAATTTAGCAGAGGATGAAATGCCAAGTGAGAAAACAGCTCAAATGGTATGTCCGTCCCACTCTTCCCACAAACTAAAAGAGAGTAGTGTGCTTCCAAACAAGAGTGATCGCAGGGAAGCAAAGCTCAGAAGTTCAAATCAATGTGCTGTGTAGCCTAAGCTTTGCTGCCTCACACATGAGCATAACAACAGTTTTCAACTGCAAGACTTATTTTTCCTGCTGGGAACCCTGCCTAGCACACCAAATGGAAAGTTCTTCCCACTGAGCACAGGGATCTAGGCACTATTTCCCCTAGCACATGGGCCAGCTGCACAGTTTTGGGTATGTCCTGCCAGATGCACGTGTAAAACGGGCCTGAAACTTCTCCCTTGGAGGGGCTGGGGACTGATGCTGCCACCACCTCACACAGGGATGGTCCCAACAGAGTGGCTCACGAAGAGGAGTCAAGGCAGGACAGCATGTTATACCTTCTGTTAACCAAGACAGCAATGCTCCACAGTTGTCATCTGCTGGAGTCCCCTCCAAGCTGCCTCACTGCTGTCTCATGTCTTCCTGAAACCTTCTGCCCTTTTGCAGGCCAGGGGCAGCCTCCCAGGACATCCTCCTCTGAGCACCCCAGACAGGAGCTACAGGGATTGACGTCTCACACAGTGGTAGGGCAAAGTCACTCCAGCTCCTCACAACCCAGCCCGCTTTCCCCATCGTGGTCCCGCTCACTGGTTACTCACTACTTTCACTCGGTGGCCAGGTGTTGCAGAGATGTCCCAGGTGCACTCTTTACGGCTTGGGTACTTGTCAGGCCAGTTTGGGCTGCTCATTGTTCCCTCTGCACCACTCAGCTTGTGCTCGCAACCAGCTTGAGAGAGAGATCATAAGATAGAGGCATTGGGGCAGGTCTCACATGGGAACCACGTAGTGTCCCATGTGCTCCTCTCTGCTCACTGAGACCCTCAACAGGGCAGAGGCTTCAGTCACTGAATGGTATCTTTTAGGATTACTGCAGAGTCCTCAAAGGGCTATTCTCTTTTTTAAGCTAACTTGGCAGCTGGTGAAATGGAGCAGCTTGTTCCCCAGGGCCTCATTAGCCTCATTCACCTTCTCACTCCCAAACATGGCCTTGGCAGTGCTAGGTTAACAGTTGGACTTTACGATCTTAAAGGTCTTTTACGACCAAAATGATTCTATGATTTTCCTGCTCCTCCATCTCATCTGCCCTGCTCCCAGTAACACAGTCTTCAAGCTCTCCACCGTGTTGGCACTGGTGCTATCTCAGCCTTGTACCATTTGTTTTACTGACTTTGAAAGCTGAATCAGCTCAGACAAGAGCTGATACCCAGACCAGAGATGATACCCAGGAAGGCCATGGCAGCACACAGCAGGAGTGTGGGTGAAGGGAGAGAGGTATTTTTGGCAGCAGCAAATGGTTAAATCAACTCAACCTTTCTCTTCTGACACAAGCCAATAATTAAATGAAGCAGCAGTGACTAGTCTAACTGTGATGTCCCACAACTTCTCCTTTCACTAGCCCAGCTTCTTGCCCCCACCCTGTCCATCCCCATTGCCATATGGAGGGACAAACTGGGGAACAGATCCAACTGAAAACAATCCCTCTTCCTTTTCCTAAGTAGTTTTCCAGCACCTCCAGCCTCGTACACTGTACAAACACACTTCCAGCACAGGGCAGGAGGCACTCTAGCTCAAAATGTGTTTGAGGCACCTTGTCTTTCCTGAGAGGAAGGAGCGAGGACCTTACCTTCTTTACAGTCATGGCCATTTTCATGCAGCATGAAGCCGTTTCTGCACTGGCATACATAGCTTCCAAAGGTGTTGATACATTCATGCTGGCAACCACCATTGTCTTTGGAACATTCATCCTTGTCTGGACAGGATTAAGCCAAGAAACACTGAGTTGCCATTGAGAAACATACTGTGGCAGTTGCCAGTTGGGACACCCATACCCAGAGAGGCAGATACCAGCGCAAACCTCCAACCGCTGCTGCTGGATTAGTCCAAGCAGCTTTTTAGCCCAGATACAATTCTCTTCAGTTGTCTTTCTTTCCATAAAATGCATCAGAAATGTGCTTTATTACATAATGTCGGTTTTGAATGATAAAAGACTGCTATCTAAAAGAAACCAACAGCAGTGTCTCATTCTTTTAGAATAGGTCCAGGAAGTTATCACACAAATGCACCAGCCCAGGCAAAAAAATCCACTGGCCAATCTTTATATTTTCATGTTTCACATGCTCTGATGAGCCTCCATCTTTAAACAGCTCTGTTTGAGAGCACGAGAAGACACATGGAGAAGAGGGTCTAAGGTAAGAGCTATTCTCTGAATCTGAAATATGCTGCAGTCCACTGTTCTGAGCATAGGATCTGCTCCTGATTTCCAGTCCAATTTAATTTATGATCAGTTTAGCTCCACTTTTTCTTAGGCCAGTGCTCTGCCTCGACCTTATTAACCTCACCCGTCTCCTCACTCCTAGAAGTAATTCTAGATAAAACATACCTCATCTCACCCTTCCTCTTGTTAGATTTAAGAAGCCCCAATTCTGCTCTGTAACTGCCTTAATTCAAGGTCATTTTGCTTGATCATCCTCCTCAGAAATATTAGTACTCCTCGACCTCTGGTGCAAACACAGGACTGAATTTCCACTTCCACACAATGTACAGTTAACCTCTGGAACTGCCTGCTAACAAGGGGCATGACTGACCCTGAGAGCTAAGAAGGATACAGAACAAAGGACTGGAAACCAGACAGAAGGATTGCTAGAGAAAGCATCCAAAAGCCTTCTGTAACTCTTGTAGTTTCAGAGGAAAAAGCTATTCTCTAATGACACCAGGGACAGAAAGAACTTCTAGGGTTGGGTTACCCATTGCTTCCTGCTGTGGAAGGACTGGAGGCATTGATGAAATCAATGTATCTTGCTGACACCACACTACAAAACTGAACCATATGCTGCATTGAGAAACCAAGATGAAAGGTGAGATAGCATAGCCCAACCATACTTTTTAGATGTAACTAAGCATGCCAAGCTCTGCCTGATTTAGCAGGAGGTTGAAGAAAATTCACCAAAACAAAGAGGTTCAGTCAGAGGAGACTGCTAAGTAAGTGAAAGAATACAGCCACGTACCAGAGAAGTAATGAACTTTAAAGCCTTTCTTGGAGACCGTGTTGTCTGATTTGAACTCCAGTCTCATGTTGTTGCCAAATGATGTGATTACTTCAGGTTTCTCTGAGCCACAGAATTTGCCATGCAGCTTGGAGTCAGAAGCCAGCCCACTACGAATCTCAACATAGTCATATTTACAGACCTGCCAAGAGAGGAGGAGATTTCTCAGCTCCACGGGCTGGGAACAGAACTTTTCAGAGGAAGGGGACAGAGGCTTTACTGAGAAGGAATAGAAACAGCCTTATATTCCAACACACTTCTAACTTCCCCTAGTTCTCATCTGTCAATGTTCTCACCCCCTTCTCTTGATGCCCTGGTCTTAAAGCCCAGGTGCATTTGTCAGAATAGCAAAGGTTCCATTAATAGTTTCTCCCATCTTATCCAAGAACGTGACAGTATTGAATGAACTTCAGCAGCCTGATGTATTAAGGAAGAGCTACTGCTCCCATTTACAGTAGGGAAAGTGAGACCTGAATGCTTTGTTTAAATTTCACCCTGCCCTTGGCAGAGAAGAGAACAGGTTCTATTACTTATTTTGTTTATCCTTGAGGAACTCTACTTCATTGTTCATTTCCAATTATTTTCCTGCAAAGGCAGCTCGGGGAGAGGGGGCAGGGACCGGGGAGGGATGGGACACCTATTAGGGATGAAAAACATATACAATTATGCAGAACTGGTAGAGAAAATAAGCCCATTTATAACAGAACAGCTTTAATCCTTCCACTCCATAGAGAAAGCAGATCCAGACTTCAAGGAGAACAATCACTGTTATTGGCTTATTATATCAAGGGCAGGAAACAACCAGAAGCTCCACCAGCAAGACAGAGTCTCCTCTTCCTTGTACCCCAAGGATTTATCCAGTTCTGAGTTAGCCAGTAGTCACACCTCTGAGATGCAGGGACTGGTTACGTACATCATTGCCTTCCAGCTCAAACACTTCGAACTGCAGAGAGATCCGGTACTGGGCTGGAGCTACCACCTGCCAGACGCAGTTTTTGTTAGTAGGATATTCCTTGGGCCATCCAGGGCTAGTAATGGTCCCATTGAGCTTGGTGATGAAGCCCCCACAGGCAGCTGGAGAGGCAACAAATGAACACAAGTTTTACTTGGTTCTGTTCAGACACACAGACTGGGCCACACTGTTAGGTAGGAAATTAATCTGATCCTGGTTGGTGGCACATTTCAAATCCTGGCCTCCAGAACAGGTCTAAAATGCTGGGAGCCGCAAAGACGACAGAAACTTCACCCGCTATAAATCACCACTGAAACACACATAGCCAAGATATGGCCCAAGAGCCACTCAAACCACTAAAGATTCATCTTTTTACTCTCTAGCCTTGGGCTTACTGTGGATCAGTTGACTTGACTTGCACAACAGAGTTGTAAAGCCCAGCTTAGTAAATTCACCCACACTCAGTCCTACAAACATTACTATTTCAAGTTTGCCAGTAACAGAATAATGAGAAGATAGTGGAAACCTAGAGAAGACATCCCTGTCAACTCTTCAGTGGCTTATTTTATATAAGCTGCATCTTCTGTAAGTAAAATTTAAGACAAAGCCACACTTCCTTTAAAAATTCAGGACATCTAAGCTTCATCCTCTTGTGGGAGGGCATGCTTTTTACCTCAAAGGAGTCAACCTCAGTTTGCTCTTTCTCTGCAAAATTCTACTTGCAACAAAGCCATTTTTCTCTTGCTGTTTCTTGGGAGTAGTGAGATGTGGCCAGATCTTGAAAAACTACAGGGATAAAAACTTCCTGCCTTTTGTTCCCAGCATAATTTTGCATTAAAAGAACTAACCCAAAGAAGCAGCTTCAATACAAAAAGGGTAACAAGCATGTCTGGAGAAACAAAAGCAATTAACTCTGATGTGCATCACTATAATTGCAAAGACTATCCTTCCTGTAGTCCCCACAAATGAAGTTTAAAATAAGAGATTAAGAGTGAAATTCAAAACACGTTTTCAAAGTTTTACCAGCTGGCTTGCTCAAAATTGCAAGGAATTATTTTAAAAAATATAGTTAAGCTTAGAAAAATCCTTTTGCACACACCTAACTCTGCCCTCACCAAGTGGATAGCAGCCTTCTCCAAACAGTTTGACAGAAGCAGAAGTTGGGGCAAGCAGGGTGACTCACAGCATGTGGAGCTCCCTACACATCCCAGCTGAAAGGCAGAACTAGGAGACAAAAACAATGGATGGATTCTCAAGGCACCAACAGCTGTATTGTTGGTGGGAGCAAACACTTGTTGCAAGAGATTAACTGTACAAATAGAAAGCTGACAGAAACAGTTTCTATCAAAGACACTGGAGTTTTTACCCCCATAACAGAAGGGAATTTACGCCTCAGTACGGAAGATGTCTTTTGCATGCAGGCAAAACACTGATACTGTATTTGACAAAAGACATTTATTTTAACAAATAATAAATTCAGCCTTAGATTGAAACACTTGCAATGTCTGCCCTCCCTTATGCTGCAGTGTGTGAGATCAGGTCTGAATAGGCATCTCTGGCCACAAAAGACAACTCGGTTTAGAGATATTTAGCAAAAGAATCAGGGTATTTTCAGTTTTTCAACCCAAATTTGTTTTTCAACAGAAGACATCGACAAAAAGATTTTTCAGGTGGGGGAAAATAAACAGAAACAAAGAGGATGTAGGGGTAAGGAGAATCATCTCCAAGACTGTTCCATTTCCGGGCTGTAGTACCCATCCTAAAGACAGATGGTTCAATCTGTACGCTACTCACCTTCACAGCTCTTTTTATCAGCTGTCAACTCATAGCCAGGCTCACAGGTGCATTTGTAGCTGCCCAGTGTGTTCTCACAGTGCTGCTCACACCCACCGTTGTCTGGCAGAGAACATTCATCCATCTCTGTCAGGAGAAAACCAGGACAAGTCACACCTGACCACCCAAACCCCATCATGCAGCACTTCTGGACAGAAGGACCAGAGCAGTACCAAAAGAGCTGAATCCACGGAACAGGCACTGCAGCAAACATCACAAGTGTTAAAGCACTCCTACCACCAAAACTGTAAAGGACTACAATTAATGTTACTAATCAAGAGTGCTTTTAATAGACAGGAGCAGAAAAACATGGCCTCCTGTAAAGACTGCCTGCATTTTGTTCTCATCTGACCCTGGTTTTTTTTGTTTTGTTTTTTAAATTCCTCATGCGCTTGAGTGACTTGAGCTACCAAGAACCAACCCATTAGAGAACCTACAGTAACGGACCTGCAGGGTCCATTCCCCACTGAATGGGCTGCAGCAAAGGAACTGGGAGGACAGTTCTTCCTTTTCATAGACACATGAAGCCTTGCAGCCCGGACTCTGGAATCGGATCCTTCTAATCACATCTCAATACCTGAACTGACATTTTAATATGCAGATAGCCAGACATACTGACTTCTCGCCCTGACACACGATTCCACATGTATCCCTTAACAGACCATTTTATTAACACAGTTGTGGTGGAATGGCCCCAGCTAGCAGCCAAACTGCCACCCAGCTGCTTGCTCACCCATCCACCCCCCACTCCAGTGGAATAGGGGGAAAAAATTGGAAGAACAGTAGCAAGAAAGCTGCTAAATTGGGGCAGGGAAATTACCCACCAGTTACTGTCGTGGGCAAAACAAACTTAACTTCAGGAAATTTAACTTAATTTATTCCCAATAAACATAAATGTTTGGCTGCTGATTGGGGTATTGGGAAATAAAAACAAACAAAAAAGAAAACAAAAAGAAAGAAACGTTAAAACACTTGGGGAAAAACACCTTTCCACCTCCCTTTCCCAGGCTCAACTTCACTCCAGACCCCTCTCCCTCTGCTTTGTATCACCATCGCTTACGCTTAGTCCCTTCAGCAAAGCCACAAGCATGCAAAGGCAGGAGGGGATGGGGAGCTAGTTAGTACAGACTGATGCTCCTCTGTCTCATACTTTGTCCCTGCTTCAGCATGGGTCCTCCATGGACTGCAGGGAACATCTACTCTACCACAAAACACCTCCACTTTCCCCTCCTCCTTTGACCTTACTGTTCCTTCCTTCCCCCTCTCCATATCATTTTTGACCTTTCTTAAACATGTTTCCACAGAGGTACCAGCTCAGCTGTGTCTTGCGGTGGGTCCACTTCGGAGCCAGCTTAAACCATCTGTCTGGCATGAAGCAGCCACTGCAGCCTCCCACTGCCAACACCTTGACACCTACACCCAATATAGTGCTCCCATAACAGCTACTGCTACATAGATCACAAGGGAACACTTTTGACTTGATGATCATTGTAGTTCCCCTCCAACCGACACATTCTGTTCTACTGATAACTGTCTTCCTGCAAAGATTTCCCACAGCCAGGAATCCCCTGCTGCAACAGTTCCAGTTCAAACAGATTTTATTTTCTGGTTTCTGTTTGTGGATTCATTCTGAAGAAAGAAAGTGCAGTTATTTCCTTGCTGCTTCATGCTTCGGTACAGGGTCAATAGCTTGTAATCTGGCTTTTAAATCACTTGTTTGAGAGAAAAGGGAGGCTGTGACTCCTTCAATCATCCCACCCCACCCCAACCCGTGATCATACATGTCCCATGGGAGGGACATGTCCTAGCTACAGGCGGTATACTTTGCAAAGTATTGTCTTTCCTCTCATGTTTGCTATGAAGAAGAAAGGCACAACAATGTGAGTGTAAGACAAGCACATCACTACTAGTACTACTTCAACCATATACAAAACAGGCTTCAGCAATAGTTTACTACCAAAATGAAATAATCCTAGAGCTTTCCTTTGAGACATACACGATGGGATGGAGATGAGGTAACTGTTCTTAATATCTTCCTGACATTGTCTCTTGGATACGACAGCCTCTCTGAGCTGTCTGACTCTCTCTGAGCTGTTTGCAGGTTTACCGTTGTTTACTGCAGGTTTATTGTCTCAAAAGTTAAATGATACCACTGCGAGTTCTCACACAGCCTAACAATCAATTCCATCCATAATTATGGTGGTGGTGTTTTAAGCCAAGTTTTCTTTCAGTGTTGCAAGACATGTAATCGAAACTCCATTCCTTTCATAACTCACTAAGGCAATGCTGATCCATTGCTCAATCAGCTATGGGTGGCAGTCTGAAGAGTGCCTGCAGAGCCATCTCATTTGTTTATTTACTTTGTTCATGGAGTGGCTGGTAGTCACTCTGGATAGCCCTCTGGATAGCCGACCTCTGTAAGGGCTGCAGACTTCAGCTCCCAGCTGGGAGCTCCACATGCAGCCTGCAGGTATGTTTGCCCGGCTTTTTCACATGGACTCAAGTTCTGCCCATCGTGTAAACCGGCTGGAAGTCATGTAGCTATGGCTACTGTGGTGCTTGATCCAAGCAAATACATGTTGCTCCTCAGCTGGACTTACTGGCATGGACTTGGCAACACTCAGAAGCTAGCAACAGTTCAGAAGCTACACATTTTCTAGTTCAAACATGTGAAGTCTGAGCAGACACTGCAAAATCTTATCTAATTCCACAGACAATACCCATGTCTGCAATTGTACTAGCAGTGCACGCTTATGTATTTTTTACATTTAAAAAGGTATTTCTCACTACCCACATCACAAGGAAAGCATCTCATGTTCAAGTGTACAACTTACTTCCTCTACAAACTTGCAAGAGCAGCTCAGATCCTACAAACTGACTTGCTGCAGGACAAGGAGTATCCACACAGTGCTAATCCCTGGAAAACACTTCTGCCACAGTGAGCCTGAACTGTCAGCTCCTGAAAAAAGCCAAAATTTCTTGAGGAAGAAGTATTCCCTGTGTGTCTATGGACCCTGAGAAATTTAAACACGGAAGTCTAGGCACTGTGAGAGTTCTTCAGAGACTGGAACTAAACATCACAGTATTTGCCAGCAATCTTGCAATCACTCTTTGTCACGGTCCGCTTGGATCTCTCAGATTTACAGGACAAAGTACTCTGTGAATTAAACTTTATTTAACTGACTCCTTTTCTTTTTGCATAGAAATCCACAGATTAAAAATTACAGGTTCTAAATTATGAAACCTTATGATTTGAATGGTGAATAACTGAATTCATGTGATAGACTAATCTGAGGAAAGGGCATTGAGCCCTGCCTTGTTTGTTTGCTGTATTTCTAAATGAACTAGTGCAATGAAGTTCAGTTCACAGAGTACATTGTCATGTAACTTTGAGATTCAAACAGACTGTGACACCCTTAACACAAGACAGAAGTTAAAGTAGGAATAAACAAATGACTTATGCAATCCAAATACTGGCATTGCAGCTATTATTTCTGTACAACTGTCACTGAACCAAAGACAAACATGACTATCTACCGCACAGCAGCTCCACAGGTATTTTCCCAAGTGCTGAGGTATTTGCTTCCTGCCTCTATCGAGTCACCAGGCTGCCGGTAAAGGGTCATGGCTTGGGTCCAGCCCTTAAGAACCACCTTAGTCTTAATTTACATCTTCTGGTGAGGATCTCAGTTTGAGAATGTATTTGTCTTCTAATGCGCTCTGAAGTTTCCCCTGGGATTCTACACGCAATCAAATTTATCCTCTCTCTGGAAGTTTCTTTTTGGAATAAAACTTAAGCAGACAGTTGTTGTAACACTCTTTGCACAGTACTAGTACCTTCTTTGAATATGTCAGTGTCCCCTGGCCTGGATAAACAGTGGTCACATTCTGCCCAGCTGTGTTAGTGCCTGTGCTGGTGTTGACCCACTACTGAAAGACTTTC
Source organism: Porphyrio hochstetteri (assembly GCA_020800305.1). Lineage (NCBI taxonomy): Eukaryota > Metazoa > Chordata > Aves > Gruiformes > Rallidae > Porphyrio > Porphyrio hochstetteri. The sequence goes on from CM036911.1 coordinate 18,604,392, forward strand.
TGTCTTAGTCAGTGAGGTGGCGTTCATGCCTCAGCATCAAACCCCTCCACACTCTCAAAGAAATTTGCATATAAACTTGATATTGACAGCTGTACAGACAAGTCTAACAGCCCTTAACTACAGGTAGACACAACAGTGATCAATTGCTTTGGGATGGCTGTAATTTAAGTGATACCAAACTTTGACCCTGAGAGATTCTAAAGCACATACCTTTAAAGAAATTTGCTGCAAAGCCTGCTTTATTGATGGTTGCATCAGATGCAAACTTCATCCATAGTTTATTTGAGCTGGATTTGATATCTTCTGGCTTCTCGTAGCCACAGAAGTGACCGATCAGGGGGCTGTATTCAGTGAGGCCATCCCGGATCTCCAGGTAGTCATAAGAACATGCATCATGCCATTCAATCTGCAGTGGGAAAAGGGTATATCTGTAGCTCACTAGTACGAGTGCTCAGAGTCAGGCTAGCTACCCAGTTAGACTGTGGCCAGAGACTGGCTTCCAAAGGAGCATCCCAGACAACTGGTCACAGCTAGGTACTTGTCTAATGGTTGCCACTGAACTTCCCTGCAGTTGAAATTACATTCAAGCCCAGGGACATCTCTGTTCTACTGCTATTTCATGGCTCCTCTCCAGTGAAACCTGCTCCCTGACTATCTGCAAGCTGCTTTTTCACGAGAAGCTGCAAGTGACAGTGCAGAACAACTACAAACAGAAAGGCTCAAGGAATAGCCATGGGGCCACAGCCTGGAGGCGAATGGTGTCGGCCCTTTCCAGGACTAGCACAGTAATTGTGCACAAGCCACAGTAGCCTATGGACTAGATGGGTTTTATGAACCAACCCGGGTCCTGTCTGCGACTTCTACATCAGTAGTCAGAAACAATCACTGGGCATCTAAGAGTCTAAGACATCCTATAATCAATGGAAGAAATCCTTTTCTGAGCTCTTCAAAGCCTGTCAGCCTTCTGGGAACATGATGCTTCTTTAGAGTCATGAACACACAGAAGTCTGCTAAGCCCAGCAACACTCACAGGATTTTTTTTGCCTTGGTTGTGACAATTCACTTTCACTTGATCAGAGTGAAAATTTGAGGGCTCACGAGTCCCTGCTTAACATCATCAGCAATTTTGTGCCCTTTCTAATTCCTTCTGTCTAGAGTAACAGGTTTTGAAAATTTACAATATTTAAAACTTTGTTTCAAAATCTCTCAACCAGCTTCTGGTGAGGAAAAATGTTGTTCTAAACTATTCAGAAGATTGTATTATTGTTGTATTGCTTCTTTCTTCATTTTGAAGGACCTACAGAAGTGAAACAGTATCTGTAATATTACAGACAGTAATATTTCTTACCTCAAAGGCTTGGAACATGATTCCTATGTGAAAGCCTTCAGAAACTGTGATCTTCCAGATGCACTCTTTGGAAGGTCTGTAGTCATCTGGGTAGTTGGGAGATTGGATCTGGCCAGCATCTTTGTGAATTTCTCCACCACAAATAGCTTCATAAAAAAGCACAACAAAAAAACCCCAAACAACCCCAAAACCCCAAGAAATAGAAAAAAATATGAGATTGTAGGTTTTTCCTTAGGTAAAGCCTGTTCCACACATAGCATTCTTCCTCATTCAAATCTGTATCAAGACACCTTTTTCCACAAAGGCGGCACACAAGGCTTTGAAGTTTTTACAAATTTAGCATTTTGTCAGGGTGACAGTGTCTCCTGTCTTGCTGTGCCAACCTCCTTAAAAGGTAAACTCAATGGGATAGAGAATTGTGATGGATTTTTGTGTTTCACACTCCTGGTCACCAACATAACTGCTTAAAATCTCCTACCAGCACTAAGGACCAAGAAAGGTTGGCAAAACACCCGCCAAATGAAAACCAGTTGCAGATCTAACGCAGCCACACGAGGGCAATGTTAACAAGCGTGAGCTGAGCTGTGCAGGAGCCCGACAGGCCCGTTGCTGAGCATGAAAAATGACGTTCTCTGCTAAACGTAAGAATAAGTTTAAAGACCAAGAACAGAAAAGTTAATGAAAATCTAGTTTAATACAAAACTAGCAGAGGCCTCAAAGACAACAGCAGTTCAGCACAATTGTCTGCCAGTCTGTGTAACAAATGAAAGCAAGAACACATGCTAAAACCTGTGCTACCCCATGATGTAAGACACACGTCTGAAGAATGTTTTGTACGTGTTTAAAGTCAAGCAAAGCAAAAGCACCAACAATAAGAGCGATGGCACTGCAATGACACCTGCCAGACACCAGACACCTTCACACTTGGGGTCCCCCCCACAGCGCAAGGCATTAGCAATTCAGATGCGAGTCTCCCTCTAGCGTCCTGGGAATTGCTTGCATCGAGTAACACTGTCTTGGGTTTGCCTTGGAAGCTGCTAACATTGAACTGCCACCTGGTTCAAAGCACTGTTTCACTACTGCAGTGCTAGCTTCTTTCTTCGAGAATCAGTGCGAAGGCACCACCAAATAGCTGCTCCCAAAATTCAGCTGCAGAACACATTTCAGATGGCAGTATGAACTCGCATACTCATCTACAAGTGGTTCTAGAGAGAGCCTCTGAGGGACCCTTTAGAGAACTGTCTCCTCCACCTAGCAGAGAGAGGACTACATGTGCATAGAATGGACATTTTTTTAACAGACATAAAACTGTCAGCCAGCAAACAACATTTTCTCTAGCCATTGCAGTAATTCACACAGAAATTCAGCGGAGCAGCTAAGCATACTGGAAGAGTCTTATTGCAAAATGGAAAGAACATCTGCTGATAGAGCTTGAAAAGACAATAATCATGACAAATTTGGGGCTGCCAGCAGTGCTGTAGGGCAAAACCACCAGCATCTTCCCATCTTGAATCTCATGAAAGAAAAGGAACAATATGACTAAACTCCGAGGACACTTTCACTACATTAACTGTCATCTAGTATCAAGTAATTCTCCCATCATGCAGCGACATGCTTCTGCCTCTTTCCTCCCATCTGCCGAAAACTTTAGGGCCAAGACCTGGAGGAATCCAAATCCAAAAATCAGTCCACACCCACAGAGCTCCCAACAAATTTCAGAAGCATCAGTGTTTACTGGCACTCTCACTAAAGCAGAGGACAGTGAAGCATACATAGTGCTAAAACCCACTTCAGCTTTTTAGCACAAGAGGGAGAAGAGCTCAAAAGAAGAAGAGTAACTAACAGCAACTCAGACAGCTTTTGCACAATTGATAAAATATTAAAGACTTAAGGGCAATCCCTCCTACAGATAAAGATTACCCTTATTGCCTAGCGCAGAAGTCATAAAACAGCTGAGCAAGGTACCTGACAAGGGAGGGAAAAGCCAAGCCATTACCAGAGCTTGTATCAGAGGGACATAAGGATTAAGGAAGATTTTTGGGAACTGTCTCATTTCAGCAAATAAACTATGGAGACAGCTGCAGATAATTTCACTACCTGCTGCTCTGACAAGAGGAGGCTGAGCTAAGAAAAGAACCATGCAATGGGCCATCACTGTTTCTGTGGTACAAGCTGGCTTCCACGAGTCATACTCTATTCTTGCTCTCAGGCTTAGCAATAGATTTCATACTTTCCAGAGGGTTACATAAAAAGCCAGAGCCTTGAAGAAGCAGGAAAATCTGAACAGAAGGGTGCAAAGTTTGACCACTAGATGAAGATTCCATTTTCATTTGCTCTCCTCAAAAATCAAGTGAAGCAAGTATTGCTCATCTTTACTAAGCCTTTAGGGACCATTTATTAAGCAATAGGAAATATGGAAAATTATCAAGAGAAAAATAAGTTTTGCAAAGTGACTTCAGCATGGAGCCAATGTACTATTTTCTTTCAGTATCATTTAGCAATATGAAGCATGATTCCACATTAACAGACATGATGAAGAATAGAGTAGTTGCTTCCCAAAAACATTCCTCATCTCTATTTTTTTTCATTTTGTTTTAAAGTTAAAGCAGATACAGTGGGTTATAGCCCAGTGATGAGATTTAATCTGACTAGCCTACCAAAGTAATAAGCCAAAATAAAACAGTCTACTAGAGATACACTAGACTGAGCCTTTCTAATTCCAACAAACCACCATAAAAGGGGTGTTACAAACCACATGGTCCAGGCAACAGCTGCTTCTTGAGAGAAATATTTTTAAAAAAATAATATTCAGGCAAGCTACCTCTGTCTCTGGGGCAACAATTTCTGCAGAAACCAGGTACTTCTCCTGTGGAACAGATTTGTTATCCCCACACTGCTGTGAAATCCTCAAGTGCTTTATTTGCACCTCCCCAGTAGTCCCATGTTTTCTTCACTTCCCCCTATTAGTATCACTATCATGAGTACATTGGACACTTGGGCCCTGGGCTTCCAGTGTCGTGCTTGTTCCTGTGGCTGCGGAGAAGAGATGCAAAGTCGGTACCAATCCAGTCAACCTCAGTGCTGTTGACAATATTGGTACTAAAATGCTTCTTGCTGAGAGAGCAAGGCAGGCTTTTAGTGCATTTTAAAATCATTATTATTGTAAAAAACAAGCATATATGGAGAAGGGATGTTACTGATTTGCTAGTGACTTTGGTAGCTAGCGACTTTGTTCCTCCTCTGAAGTGGTTTCAGCATGCCAGTGCCATGCAAGTTTCCAAAGTACCTGACCTGCAGATCTAACATGCTAAGTTCTAATCATAAGTAAAACACACAAGGGAGAAACCAAATAACAATCTTTGCATTTGAGGAAAAAGAAAACCACAAAAATACACCTAAATAAGCTGCATTAAGTAATAAAAAACATATGATACAAAACAGAACTTTGTCAGTTAAATTACTGGAAATAACTCCTCATACACCCAGCACTGCTGCTTGCAGGAGCTGGTTAAGGCAAACAGAACCTAGTCCATGAACAGAAACTATTGCTCTGTGCTACCATCCTGTTATTCCCCCACAAAATGCGATGATCTACTTGGAAGATCCATGCCTTGTCTGCAAATTCTCATAAAAACAATAGTGGGGCTGTATCTAGCCCCACGGTGAAGCAGAACTCCTTCAGATCACATAAACCCCTGCATCCTGTCCTGGCTGCTCCATGCAATGCAACCGCTGTCTTCTAAAGGCTGTACCTTCATAGACCACAAAGAAGCCTTTGCCCAGGATGTTACTGCTGCTCCGGAACTCAACCCACAGCCTGCTGTCCGTGGAGATTACCGGTTCAGGGATCTTGTCACCACAAAATCTACCTAGAAAGAAGGAAAGAGATGATCAGGACCTTCTGACTGACAGGCAGCACAGCTTAAGAGACACCTATGGGTCCAGGAAGCAAAAAGTTTGTGGTTAAAGAAGCTGTGCTTGTGTAAAATACCCTTTCATTCTCACCACTTGTGCCTTTGAATGAGTTTGGGCTTTTTCCCCCATTAATTAATAATAACTTAAATTATTAAATTAATAAAGGTTTTCTTCAGTGAAGCAGAATCCAGTAATCACAGATGCAGCCTGATGAATTCAAAAAGCATCTTGTTTTTAATCACTTGTTTGGGCAAATGAGCTGCTGTATGGGGTCTGGCCGAGGTGGAGTTAATTTTCCCCACAGCAGCCCTCACAGTGCAGTGCTGTGTACTGGTAGCCAGCAAGGTGCTGAAAACACTCCCGAACAGTGCTCCCAGACAGCACAAAGGCTGTCTCTCCAATATGGGGACACAGCCTGGACAGCTGACCCCAACAGACCCAAGAGATATTCCATACTGTATGATGGCTGCTCAGCAATAAAAGCTCAGAGAAAGGAGGAAGGCAGGGGGCATTTGTTATTTATGACGTTTGTCTTCTGGAACAACTGATAGACATACTGAAGCCCTGCTTCCCAAGAAGCAGTCAGACATCATCTGCTGATAGGATGTAGAGAATAAGTCTTTTGGTGTTCCTTTGCTTCGGTATGCAGTCTCTTTATTAAACTGCCTTGATCTTGACCCATGAGGCTTTTTTTTAATCTTGTTTTTCTTCCCTTCCTGTCCTCCTGAAGTAGGAAGTGATAGAGCAGCTTGGTGAACACCTGGTGTCCAGCCAAGGTCAACCCACCACAGCTGCAAGGGTGGGGAACCATCCTCTGTCCTTCTCAAGATGTGACATGAAGGAACATCCTTTCCGTTTCTCAGGCCTCAGAAACTCCTTCATGTCTTCATACCCAAGAGCAAAGTCAAGCCACGGGTGGGATATGGCCATGGTTATGAGAAACACCCCTTATCTCATCCTTTTCTCTCACTCTCCTCATAAATCTACTGCTTCCTAGTTGATTCTCTGCAGTCATCCAATCTTTTTCAAGTGCTTTGTGACCAAGAGTCTTTCTGCTACATGTTTCACCCAGCTCTGAGGTCTCTGACATGCACCAGCACTAGTAAATACCTGAATCCTACCAGCAAGGGAGAATCCTGAAACAAAACAGCTGCAGATGGCATGTGCAGCCCCAAACACCTCAATAACCCTAATTTGGTGCTCCTCTAACCCGCTCCAGACAGAAGCTCCCCATGGAAATGGGGCAACAACCAAGTATGCACTGAGAGCATACAGTGCAGACATGTTTTTTTCACTTCAGCTGACACCAGCAGGGCTATATACTGAATATAACCCAATCTCCAGTGGGCGTTTGATAGCAGAGAGCAGTTCCTCAGATTGAATTCAGTCTGGATAGTGGTGATAAGGATCCTGGTCTTGCAACACCAGGAAAAAGCTTCTTTGAACCACCTCTGGGTAAAAATCTGGTTTATGCCTTATCTGCATGACAGCATCTGAGTTCCCATTAGCAGGCTGCATTGGCATTTCCCTACACTGGTCAAGATGACAGATAGTTCAAGGCCTGTTGCCTGGTAGGCAGAGAAGGCTGTTACTTTTCCTATGTATGGGAGCCAGAGTATAGAACCATAGAATTGTTTAGGTTGGAAAAGACCTTTAAGATCATCAAGTCCAACCATTAACCTAGCACTGTCAGGTCCACCACTAAACCCTGTCCCCAAGCACCACATCTACACATCTTTTAAATACCTCCAGGGGTGGTGACTCAACCACTTCCTTGGGCAGCCTGTTCCCATACTTGATAACACTTTCAACAAAGGAATTTTCCCTAATATCCACTGCCACTTTTGGCTCTGCCTGGCCCACCTTCACCACTTGGCAGCCTTGGGAAGGCTTTGACCTTCAAGGATACAAGAGCTAAGCCTCTGTGACAGGCCAGTCACTGCAAATGAAACTGCATGGAAGGTGAGCTGCAAACTTCGTTTCTCTTCAATAGCAGTTTCACTGCCAACCTTGCAGAGTCCCCCATCCAAATTTTAGCGCAGACCCTACCTTTATCTGATTATTCAGTTCTGAGCCCCTGTACCCCAAGGCTGCCATGCGTTGTTGGGGCAGCATGACAGCATCTCCCATCTCCACTCCCAAAGGGGATGCTAACGAACAGCATCAGCATTGCAAAACTCTTTCCCCTAGGGTCACTGAGCAACTTGCCTCCTGGATTTAGACCTGGAGTTTAACAAGGGTGTCAAGGAGAGGAAACGCAGATGAGGAACAAGAATGAGCAAACTCCTTAGAGTGTGATAAAGGGCCCATTCATAAAAAGTTATACACCATTTAAAGGCTGGGTTTTCACACACTTCCCTGGGAAAATATGCAGTGCACATGTATTTTTCCTCCCCGCAAGAAGCCCATGCTTTCACAATTCACACTAATCCCCTCCCCGCCCCCCGCTGAATTGCCGTCTGTCTGCCTCTTCCGAGCTGATTTCATGGGCTCAGACACTTGCAGGAGCTGTGGCCACTCATGCAGCATCTCTTTCCAGATGGAAACACTCATGATTCCACCTGTGCTGGGGGGACAGGGAGGTGCTTGGCTTCTGAAATACCTTTAAATTACTCGACAGAAAAAATAAACAATGAGGAGCTAAGTTGCAGATGCTGGAGCACAGTTGCCTGATGCATGTACAGCAGAAAACAGCAATTAATGCTGCCAACCCCAAAAGCAGGCAGGAAGCAGTAAAACTGGCTACCAACTCTGCACTGAAAGGCAGGCCCAGAGAAACCTCTAGAAAGCAGCATGACTCCAGCCTCTGCACTACACCTGGTACCAGGGCTGGGACATCCAGCAGGGCCAAGGGGCGCGGCTGGGCCTCCCTAAGCCCACCCAGACCCCACCCTGACTAGCCCAGTCCTGTGCTACACCATGGGGCGCAGCACCTCTAACGCAGCTGGTGACACGACAAAACCAAATTTCTTCTTCCTCTCAGGCCAGAGGGGTTGTTTGAAGAGCAGCATTTTACACATTGAGACACTGAGATTAGGAGACAGGGTCAGGATCAGAGCCAGTGGTGAAGCAGGTAGGACTCCTGATTGCCCACTCAGGATGGCAGAAGATTTGCAGTTAGGACAGCAGGAGGCAGAGGAACAGGGAGGACACAGAGTAGCTGAGCTTCCTTGAGATCTCTGGGAGCAGAACAGCAGAGCCTTGGACAGTCTTATAGCCTAGGCATGGTCTAGCAAGTTCCCTGCTAGAAATAGCCAAAGTACAGAGTACTTGTAGATTCAAATATTTGAGAAGTAGTGGCAGGACCTTGGACCAGGAGCTGTATGGCCACTTCATTCTGACTGCCTGATAGTTCTACCCCCATTTTAGGAAAAAGTAAAGACTCTAGAAAGCACATTCTTAATCCCAGCCATGCCCTTAACTAACTTCCCTCTCTGCCTCAGTTCTCAAGCTTTAAAAAGAAGGAATAAAGTATTTGCTACCAAAGGACTTGGAGCATGGATCATTTGGTGAGAATACCATACATCAACATCTCCAGATGGAGACATTAAAGGATGGCCAGTGCACTGGCTGGACATAAGCTTCTTCCAGGTAAAGGAAGGTTTGTATCTGCTTGGGCTTTTTTTCCCAAAAAGCTTCAAGAAGAACATATGAAATGCAATTAAAATTAAACTACTCACCCAGTAATGGAGCCTTCCTCCAGTAGCCATCACGCACCTCCACATAATCATACCAGCAAAGGCGACTTTTAAACAGGTCCATTGATGTGAAGTTTAACATAATCTGAAAGGAGAGAGTACCCACTTCTCTTTGGGAAGGGAGCTGCTTTAAAAGAAGACCCTACCAGTTATACACTTCATTTCTGCTACAGGGCTGCCTAAGCGAGTATGCAGGAAAAAACAACTGGACAGTTGGTTGTATTTTTTAATCAGCTTTCCTCAAAAAAGAAAGGTTTTTCAAGGTATTTTAATAAAATCATGAAGGATGTGACACCAGACAGCACTTTACTATCCATTTTGTAATTCAGTCGCTACCCCTTCAGTTACTAAAACACTACTAAAAAAAAAAGCCAAATTTATTTGGGTTTTTTTTTATTAAAAATTAAAACCTTGGTTTTGATTAATGGTAATATCATAGAGAAACACCTTGCCCCCAAACACAGCCATCTGGGGTCTATATCCTTATATAAATGACTCTTTTAGAAAGAGCTACTTTTGCTGACAAGTTTCCATGTTCTGACAATTACACTCACACCATCACCACGATGCAGTTGTGTTCAGTGGCTTTACCAAGCAGAGCTTGGCATGAAAATTTTATCCTTTTGGTCTCCGTCCTCTGTAACAAGGATTACAGGCTTTGCTCCATAGGAGTCACCGATGGGGATGTACTTGAGGCATTTTTGCCCTTGTAAGATTTGACCCATGTATTAACATCATTAGATTAAACCAGATCTAGATACAACTTTTCTGAAGAGCCTGAGAGACAAAGGAAGAATTTACAGTAAGATTTACACTGGAAAACTCCCAGTGCCAGAGTTTCAGATTCTGGATGGTTCTTGGCACCTCTGCCCTTGGTGAAGCTTCCCCTGCAAGTGAAAGAACTGGGTTCCTATGCAAGATAGCTGCTGCAAAATGAGCGAGCTCTGCACTTCTTTGCTTAAGTCCAAGTCTTAAGTGGATCTTGAGGGTGGTCCTCAGCAAAGCCACTCTGCCGAGGCGCTCCCAAGCTGGGCTGTGCATTCCTGCAGCCTGGTACAGCATGAAAGGGCTGGAGGGCTAGTATTAGTGGATTAAGGAAAGATTTAATTTCCACAGGAAGATCAATAAAACAAAAGGAGCTGGGAAGAAGTGGACAGGGTGGGTGATTGATGCACAGCGGGGCTCAGAGTTTTAAGGCAGGGAGTAGGAATGCCCTGACAGGAACATTATGCCTGGATGACAGGGGCAGGCCACTGGTGTCACTCATGGCTCCTCAGCTCCCTTCCAGACCCCAGCTTGGTGGCACTTTTTATCTAACTCATCTCACTGGCACCTGGCTTTGAAAGGTAAGCTTGGCCAGAGCTAGTAGATGGCAGGAGACATCCATGCAGGGTTTAGTCTCAAATAGATATAAAGGATCAGAGACCAACACACATCCCAGACCTGTGAGGGACCTCTGCACCAGCACTACCTTTTCCTCCTCAGGACCATGTATTATTTATTGATCCCACCTCTGGGAGGACAGCGATGGTGCTCAGGAGCCTTTCTAGGCTCCATCCCTGCACTTTAGGCATGCAGAGATTTTTTGGCAGCTGCCAACACTGTCATCACAGGCAAAACCACATGCAAGCAAAGTGCAGAGTCCACCTTGTGCTGGTGCGGCACCTACCTTCTCCCCTGGGGTCACTGAGATCCTCCAGACACAGTGGGAATAGGAGGGGTACCCATTTGGAAAGCCAGGGGCTGAGAAATTCCCTGTTGAGTCCTGCAAGGTCTCTCCACAAGCTGCAAGAGAGGGGATGATGGAAAAACAGCAACAAAGAGTGACTGTCTGAACTATATCAGGGTCTACCAAAATGTTTGCACGTGACTGTTGCATGCAGGTTGGTGGCTGGTACTCTGAGGATGTTCATTCATGGCACTGGCCAAAGGTCACTGACCACCTGAGACCTTTCGCAAGTACTTTCAGGTTTCACCACTACTGAGGAATATCACACCCACTAATCAAATGCAAAATATTAATCTCCCCCCCCACCTTCCAACCCCATGACTGCTGCCAGCAAATCTGTTTCCCTTCATTGCAAGCTGCTCAATGAAGTTTTCCTTAGATACCATTGTTAAGTGGGTTTATTCAGCAAAAGCAGGGCAAGCCCCACTGCCCTCATGCTTTTGCTGTCCAGCACCTACCCTGCTGTCACACTGTGCAGGATAAAAAATGAGCACTGCAGCTCACTCTGCTCTCCACCTTCTTGTGTTTGCAACCTGATACAGTTGATGAAATGTAGATCCCAGAGAGACTTTTTGGAAGTGAGTAATATGCATATACATGTGCTCCTTCAGGGAACATCCGCCTCCAACATCTGGGAAAGGTGTGACTACTGTAGTTCCTGCTTTCTGAGCCAGAAGAGCTGAGCTGGAACAAGTAGTGACCATCTACATCTGCAGAACAGCTGACTGGCTAGGCCGGAGGATCACAAATATCAAAGCTCCCATTTCTCTGAGTGTAGACACATGTAGATGCCCATCCCAAGGAGCAGGGACATTGGCTTGCCTGCTTTCCAGTTATGTAGGGTTTTTTTAATTTCATAACCCAGTGATTTTACAAAGCTGCCCTTGACCTGCAACTTGGTTTCCTCAGTGACGGTAAAGCAGCTCCCAAAAATCCCTCGTTAAGCAGCAGTGCTTTGAAAGATCAGACAAGGCCAAACATCTGGCTCCCTTTCTCATGGAAATGCCAGGGGATGTTCCTCTGCCTGATGCTATCACACACTCACTAATTTTTCAGCCACGATGACATTTAGATGGGTGGGTCGGAAGTTAGAGGTGAAAAGAGACTGGTCCTATTCAAAAAGTTTAATATCTTCAAAAAGGGGAGAAGGAGTCACCTAGGCCAGAAAATCTTCGTTTCCCTGATTTGTAGTTTTAACCCACAGCCTGACAGGTCAGAACAATAGGCAGGGACACAAAAAGGGGTTTTGCTCAACCAAACAGCTCCTAAGGGTGTTTGGGAAGGTAAAGTCGCTACTAGCAACAAGATGCATGTATTTCAAGGCACAGGTCAGCATGGGATCTGGCAAAGTGATCCCCATCAGGAAAGCTAAAGGCATTTTAAACTACTAGAAAAAAGCACCACTGACAAAACTGGCAGGCAAACACACACATCTGCCTCAGAGGAATGAAGAAAATAAATGAGAGTCCAAAACCTCTATACTGCTCCTTCCTTCTCAAGCAGTTTTGATCTCTGAGAAACCCTCCCCACACACACACCATTGTGCAACTACAAAGGACCATTACACAGGACGTTCTAGTGTCAGTTCTGTAAAAAAAGCTAATATCCTCCCACCTCTCCCAAAATGATGCTGTCTGAATTCTTCAGGTGGGCAGAGAGAGATGCCTATAAAAGGTGATGACCTGCATGAGATAGAGAAGAGATCTGGACTTCTATTTGCAGAATAAATATGCTTCCTTCAACTTGCAAAGATGCCTTGCCTTGCTGTCTATGTTGGAATCTGTTAGGATAATTTCAGCTCCCAGGATGCTCTCAGGACCCTCAACTAGGAAGTGCATGCTGCCCCAGCAGAGAAACATCTCAAGGAAGCTGGGTCCTATACATTTGTTCTAATGACAGCAAGCCAGTCTATACCTTATCCTCTGGCATCACCACTGATCTGGAGTGGCCACCATTCCAATCCATAACTCACCAAGATACATAAATGCTTTTTCTCTGCACAAAAAAAAACTATTTAAACAAATATAAAATGACAGAGTGAGCTGTAAATCATTTGGAACACGTACTACATGACTGTAATGGCACAGGACAAAGAGGATTGCCGCTCTCAGCTGAACCACAGAGAAGGTTTCCAACAGCCCAGGCTTAATTCACCTAAGTGCAATTACACAGTACCTGGCAAGACTGCATAATTACAGAAACACCAAACACTACTTTGCTAAATCATCATGAAAGGACACCTAGTTAACTATCCAGCCCTTGCAGAGGAAACTCTCCAGATGTGCTGAGAGAAGCTGGCCTTTCAACACAGAGAAGTTTCTAGAAAGGAACAGAGGCAAAAAGCTAAGTAGAAAAGGTGAATGTTTCAGCAGTAATTTCTGAATTAGGTAGTTGAGTGACAGGTACTTACTGCTCATCAGCTGGTTACTGGTAGTACACCTTTTCGAAGGTGCAGCAAGAACTGGATGGGATGACATAAAGCAGGACCATTCTTAATTTATAGTTCAACCATTCCTGCACAGTTAGCACAGCCACACAGACCTGCTGCCTTTTGCACAGCACAAGGCAATGGGACATGCTGTTTTAAAGTCTTGCAGTGAGTGTACTCATCAAATCCTCAACCATGTAGTCACATCAAATACAGCATTTACTACTATGCAACACAATGCATCTTGCCTTGCAGATATTCCTTCAACAAATTTCATCTGGTTTCATCTGGTTTGGCACTAGCTGTAATCCAGCAGATACAAGCTTAGGGGAATTAAAAGCAATTTAAACCAGCAGGGTTTGAGAATGGAAAAGCTATGCCAGTCCCAACTGTGGCAGCCACAAGCAAAATCTCCAGTATAATGAGTTGAAAAGCCCTATTTCTTACAGACACAGCAGTCAGTCAGGCTCATACCAGTGCACACTTCCAACTCATCTTCCACCACATTAGCTTTCTTTTTTTTTGGGGGGGTGGTGGTGGTGGTGGTGTGGGAGTAGGGATATGTTCTCAGGCTTTCCTCAGACCGTTACTCTCTAAAAGCAAAGCCATCTGCCATTCAACTTCTGAATCATGTGGATTTTACCTACAAATCCTCAGCTTGATTACTGAAAAAAGTTGTCCTCCACCAAAAATCTCATTCAGAGCCTGCTTGTACATAGAACTGAAGTCCCTTGTTTTCAAACTCCTGTGTAGTTTGCATTTTGCAGAAGAGAACTTTTCAAGCTACAGATTGAAATGACAGCTGAAGTTGCTCATGTGATTAAATACACTGTACCCCTTCCCTTCAAATGCAACCTGTGTATAAATTCTGATGCAAAGCAAGAAACCAAACAAAACCCAACAGATATTTGAAGAAAATTCATTTAATAGGCTTAAAGCTCAGGTCATTCTGCTGCCAAAGATTTACTGAATGGCAATAACCTCTGCTAAAGCTTTATGAAAAAAAACCAAACAGAAAAGTTTTACTTTGAAAGTGGAAACTTGAGACTCATAAGGGTCCTCATTTTAAAGAAAGTTGCTTTGTAGCTTTTAGTTTGACTTTAAACTCAGGCCAAAGTGGCTTTTCAGTTTGCCTCAAGAAATCTGAAACTGTAGTCAGTGCTTCCAGCTATGAGAATGAAAAGCGGGCTTGGATTAAGTCTGACTCAATCAAAAAAACACAGTGCAAGACATCCTTATTTTAGGGTTTGGGGGTTTTTTTTAAGTATTCAAACAAAGCAATCCCGGAATCTATGAGATAATTTTCCAAGAACTACATCTTGTTCAACCAAAAGCAAATTAGAGAAAATTATGAGCGGTAAAAGATAAGAAAAGCTAGTTAGAAGTAGCACACCTAAGAAAGTTATATTACTCGTGGTAAGTTAAGCAGTGATACCCAAACATCCTCCCTACATGACTATGAATGTTACATTCTGCAAAATTACAGCCACTCCCTCCTTCTGCAGTATCTTCTCATGGATGTTTCACTACCAGCAGAAGGGCTTATTAAATTTTCTCCTTCCAAGCATCACACCTCCCACACCTCCCTTCTGAGTCACTGCAGTTCGTGCCACAGACTCCAGACTGGGTGTCACCTTTGCTCCAAGCCTCTCTTTACATCCTCACATGAAACCTGTCCTTAAGTCTGGCAGATTTCTTCTCTGAAATCTGGTTTTCTCTATTAACATATTCAGCTAAAACTTTTGCATAAATGTTCACTGCTAAGATCTCCACTTTAAAAGGATCTTTTTGTTATGAGGGATAAATTTAATCACTGGGACCCCAGTGCTCTTTTTGTCAATATTTTCAGACCCCAGATAAAGCAAGACCCAGACTATTGGTCTTTAGTATGTCACACATACATAAATAGGCTTTCTGTCAAAGCTCTTCCTGGTCTATCAACACTTCGACAGCAGAAACAGGGATACAGCTCCGCCCCCCAATCAGCTGAGTGCACCAGATTCTAGCACCTATTGTTTCATAAATATGCAACTTTGAGGTTTCTTCTTGTTATCTCACACCATAATCAGAGACAGACTTAGGGATACATTAAGGCTCATTCCTGGGACAGCACCTATATAAACAACTCAACCGAAGTTAGATGGTTGGTGTGCAGAGACCTCGGTTTACCAGATATCCCTCTGCCACTTTGCTAACTCCTAGTCCCCACTCTGTCCATGGGTCTTGTACATCTAATTTCATTTCATATGAACAGAGCCTACACCCTTCATTTTAGACAGTACATGAGAACAACAGCAAAATACGAGCTTTGGCCTTGTCCCTCTTTCCCAGCCCACTCTGCAGATGCTCTTAATAGTTTTAGAAGAGAATGCTGGAAAAGCCTGAAGTCCTAAACTGAGCAGGAATACTGGCAAAATACTAATAGGAGACACATGTTGGGCAGATTCACAGCTCCAGCTTGAGCATTTGATGGTCTACATTTCCTGAGTCTCTTTCATCAAAGGGATCATTAAGGTGCTCTTGAACACCTTCCAGATAAGCCATATGTCTACAATAAAGGTAGAGCCACCTCCACAAGCCATATTTACCTGGGCATTTGTACAACTTCCTTGCCTGAGCGATGTCTCCCTGACTCAGGCGAATACGCTGACCAATAGTTGGCCGGACCCCATTATCATCACGACGGGGAAGGATGGTGTCGAGGAAAACCCCTCTAAAGGGAAGAACAAAGAGACAAAGAGCAGTGAAGTAGGGAAAGTGACACAATGCACAGAAAGTCTTCCTGGCAGGCCACCCTCACCATCCCCTCGACCATATATCACACACTAACAAGCAACTGCAATGCAGATTGTGATAACTGCATGTCTTGAGGTGTTGTCGTGGTTTAACTCCAGTTGGCAATTAATTCCCACATGGCTGCTTGCTCACTCTCCACTGGTGGGACAGGGGAAAGAATCATGAAAGAGTGAAAGTGAGAACTCATGAGTTGAGATAAAGACAGTTTAAATAGGTAAAGCAAAAGCCACGTACACAGGCAAAGCAAAATCAGGAATTCGTTCCTCACTTCCCATGGCAGACAGGTGTTCAGCCATTTCCAGGAAAGCAGGGCTTCATTACATGTAACAGTTACTTGGGAAGACAAATGCCATTGCTCTGAACAGCCTCCCTTCCTTCTTCTTCCCTCAGAAGTAACTAAAGCATCTCTGTTATCAACATTGTTTTTAGCACAAATCCAAAATATATCAGCATACTGGTTACTGTGAAGAAAATTAACTCTGTCCCAGCCAGAGCCAGCACAGCTGGCCTTCTCACTAAAGCAGATAGCTTCCAAATGTGCAGGCAAGTCTGCCAATCCAGTAAATTCCTCTTTTGATATATCAAGATTACTGCTGCCTCTGTTTGAGTATAGACACATTCCTTCCCATAAATCAGAAAAGGCAATGAAATTTTCCTGCAGAAGGCTTGTGGCACATCTGGCTCAGCAGGAGCACAGATTGGACACGTAAGTCAAGGGAGCAAAGGGAAGGGGAGCTTGTTCAGTAGCAGATGGGGTTGGGCTTCAGTTGCCACAGACAAGAGAAAAAGATCAAGTGCTCTATTTTTGTTCTGCATGAGTTTCCAAGCTAATAACTCCATTTCTCTCTGCCTCTTTATCCTCCCTACTGTTTCTTCTATGTGGTAGTTCATACTCAGGAGCTCTCTACTGCACTTCTGATCTCAGTCCAGAAAGGATTTCACAGAATCACAGAATTATCAAGGTTGGAAAAGACCTAGAAGATCATCCAGTCCAACCATTCACCTATTACTACTAGCTCCCACTAAACCATATCCCTCAATACAACATCCAGTCTTTCCTTGAACACCCCCAGGGGTTGGTGACTCCACCACCTCCCTGGGCAGTGCATTCCAGTGCCTGACTACCCTTTCTGAGAAGTAGTGCTTCCTAATGTCGAGCCTGAATCTCCTCTGGCGCAGCTTGCTACCATTCCCTCTAGTTCTGTCACTGCCTACACGGGAGAAGAGGCCGACCCCCAGCTCACTACAACCTCCCTTCAGGAAGTTATAGAGAGCTATAAGGTCTCCCCTAAGCCTCCTCTTCTCCAGGCTGAACAATCCCAGCTTCCTCAGACACTCCTCGTAAGGCCTGTGTTCCAGACCCCTCACCAGCTTAGTAGCCCTCCTCTGAACGCGTTCCAGAGCCTCAATGTCTTTCCTGTAGTGAGGGGCCCAAAACTGAACACAGTACTCGAGATGCGGCCTCACAAGTGCTGAGTACAGGGGGACAATTACCTCCCTGCTCCTACTAGTAACACTATTTTTGATGCAAGCCAGGATGCCGTTGGCCTTCTTGGCCACCCGCGCACACTGTCGGCTCATGTTCAGCCGTGCATCAATCAGTACCCCCAGGTCCATTTCCTCCACACAGTCCTCCAGCCACTCCGCCCCAAGCCTATAGCGCTGCCTGGGGTTGTTGTGGCCAAAGTGCAGGACTCGGCATTTGCTCTTGTTGAACCTCATGCCATTGGCTTCAGCCCAGCTCTCCAGCCTGTCCAGATCCCTCTGTAGGGCCTCGCTACCCCCAGGCAGATCCACACTCCCAGCCAATTTAGTGTCATCTGCAAACTTACTGAGGGTGCACTCAATGCCCTCATCTAGGTCATCAATAAAGATATTGAAGAGGACAGGCCCCAGCACCGACCCCTGGGGAACACCACTCGTGACCGGTCGCCAGCTGGATTTAACTCCATTTACTACCACTCTCTGAGCCCGGCCCTCCAGCCAGCTCCTTACCCAGCCGAGGGTGTACCCATCCAAGCCACGGGCTGCCAGCTTCTGCAGGAGAATTCTGTGGGAGACAGTGTCAAAGGCTTTGCTGAAGTCTAGGTAGACCACATCAACAGCCTTTCCCTCATCCAGCAGATGGGTCACTAGATCATAGAAGGAGATCAGGTTGGTCAAACAGGACCTGCCCTTCATGAACCCATGCTGGCTAGGCCTGATCCCCCGGCCATCCCGCACATACCGCATGATCTCCCTCAAGACTATCTGTTCCATGACCTTCCCTGGAACCGAGGTCAGGCTAACAGGCCTGTAGTTCCCCGGATCCTCCTTACAACCTTTCTTGTAAATGGGAGTCACATTGGCAAGCCTCCAGTCTTCTGGGACCTCACCAGTCAGCAAGGAGGACTGATAGATAATGGAAAGCAGCTCGGCTACCACCTCTGCCAGTTCCCTCAGCACTCTCGGGTGGATCTCATCCGGCCCCATGGACTTGTGGCAGTCCAGTTGGAGTAGGAAGTCTCTGACTGTTTCTTCCAGAATCACAGGGGAGTTAGCATGCTCCCCAGCTGAGACTACCAGGTCAGAGAGAGGGGTACCCTGAGGATCTGTTTGACCTTTAAAGACAGATGTAAAGAAGGCATTCAGAACCTCCGCCTTTTCCTTATCCTCAGTGATCACATTCCCAGCCTCATCCAGTAAAGAGTGGATATTCTCCTTTGTCCTCCTCTTACTGTTAATGTACTTATAAAAGAGTTTATTATTCTTTTTCACCCCAGCGGCCAGGTTAAATTCAAGCTGGGCTTTTGCCTTTCTGATTTCACCTCTACACATCCTGACAACTTCCTTGAATTCATTCTCAGTTACCCGTCCCTCCTTCCACAGGCGGTAGATTCTCTTTTTCTCACGGAGCCTCAAGAGTAACTCCCTATTCATCCACGCTGGTCTTCTTCCCCGCCGGCTCATTTTGCGGCTCAGGGGGACCGCCTGCAAAGTCTGTGCATCCAAGCAAGAGCTTGCACATAAGAGAGACCCCAAGGCAGTGGTAGGACTGCAAGGCTGAAGTGGGAGGGAGGAATGAGGAGCCTGAACTCCAGGTTGGTAAATCCAAGCTATCATGGCCAGGCTGTCTAGCCCACAGAAATAGTTTCACTGCACCCCTGAATGTCTAACAGGCTTGGAGGTGCTAAGGCTAAGAGTGAGCTTGAAACTTCTGCATCAGCTCTGTGAGGCAGACTTATCTTTCTGAAGGGCAAGACGCAACTGTCTGTAAAGCCCAAAGGAGAATCAGGACAGAAGCAGTAATTTTAGTGTTGTCTAGTCCTGAGACAAAAGTCTTGAAGCACAGTTTAATCTCTAAGTACACCAATAATTCTGTTCATTGGGATGCTCAGGTGTGTGAGAGCCTTGGAAAGGAAAATTGAGAGGAGGTTTTTTTTGGTATTGGTTAAATTTAAAATAAATACTGCAAGCAGAGTATTTTGATTACAGCTGTCCAGAGCCAATGCTCTTGAACAGAAAATGTTCTATTAAACATATTTTGTGGGGGAAAATTATTTTGTAAATATTCAAACTGACAGAAAGAATAGATGGGAAGGAATTTAATCTGTTTTAAAAACTAGAATAAGTTCTTGCACGGGGGATGTTGGGGATTTTTTTTTAGTGGTAGAAAAATTCCTTATCAGCACTATAATCACTGCACTATAATCAGTGTTTACAAGCTCTGAGGTGAGCCCATCAAATTTAGATTGACAAATTCAAGCTGGTGTTCTACATGCCAACTGCATGCCTTGGGCTAAATTTATTTAAGTTTATGTATCAAAAATAAATCCTCCAATTCCAGAAATACCATGAGCAGAGAAACAGGTTTGTTTGCTCACAGTAAGTTTTCAAGCCTCCTCAGGAGTTCACAGAAGAACTCAGCATTTGGCAAGGACATAGCTCTGCAGCCAGTGAAATGCTTTCTGCAGATCGCCAGGCTCAACCATGGAAGAATGACAATGTTTATTAGAGCAACCACTACTTGCACACTCAAACTTCTGATTCTTTTTCCTATTCCAGCCCCTGTGACTGTGTACTTGCAGCCCCCAGACTCCTGTACATAGCATACACCTAGGGAAGTATTCATGCAATCAAACAGCCCACAGCTTCAGATTACTTTGTGGTCCCTGATTACCTGCCAAACACATTTTCTTTCAGAAGGCTGTACCCTAGGTTGGACCAGTAAGATTTCTGGTTTTGCTTTTTCCACCAACTGAATTTTGTGCTTTCTTCACATGCATTGCTGAATATGACCCCAAACTAGGAGGCAGTAAATACAGTTCCTGTCATTTTACAATCAAGGGAACTGAGAACAACGGAGAGTTTTTCTGGCCTAAACCACACAGGTCCCAGCAGCCCCACCCAAACCCTATCTACTTAAGAACACTTTACGATGTTAAGTCACATGTGACTTTGGTGAGTGTGTCTAAAAACATACTTCAGCTTACAAATTAATAAATACCAAACAGGCATCATTAAACAGAGCAGCTCAGGTACTCTAACAACAGAGCTGTTCCTCCAAGAGGTATGAAAAGAACCCAGGAATCCTGAATGCCCCCTTCTCCTGCTGTCCAGGCATGGGCAAAGCATGCACCAGTATAAATTAAACACAGCAACCCACCACTGTTAGTAGCCAAAAACCAGAATTTAAGCAGAGATGCTCTAAAGAGTCATTAGCACCCACATAATACTCTGGATGTGTAAAGCATTAAGTAAACATTATGAAATTACTGACTGAGCTGGAGAAATGCTGAATATTCACCATCCCATCTGAGGGCAATATAGAGGTGCTGTAGACACCACTCAAGGAAACAGAGTTCAAGGCAGGTTAAGCACTCAACTGCATTACATTTTATCTCAACAGAGGAGAGACAGCGTAACTCTACTTCACACAGTAAAGCCTGTGGAGGATGTAAGTGTCTGATGTAGGATTAGGATGGTGTGTTGCCAACATATCAAGAAGATGCCCCTTGGCATGCAGGCAGCACTACCTGCATCCAGATTCAAATGGGAGCTTCACAGAGGTCATGTTTTTTACCTCCAGGCTGTGCTGCCATGCCCATTAACAAGAGGCTTAGTGAATTAAGGTAACCCACTATTTGCTTTGGGCTCCGTGGAGGTTTAAGCTTTCTTATCGCTACCCTGCCACTTATGGATCTTGACAAGAGTAAAATAAATTGTTTAATGGGACAGCAATATTCAATTTAATTTGCTGCTACGTCTGTAAGGAATGCACCAGGAAATAAAAGCCTGCAGCCATACTCTGCAAAGCAGGCAACTTTCTGACATAGACAGGAACAGAAGTTCCCATGGTAAATCTTGTCACTGCTGTAACTACAGCCTCTTGTGCCATATTCCTGCTCCTATCAGCCACAGACACAAATTAGAAACCTGTTTGGCCATGAACTGGAAGTGAGCAGTGACTCCTGCAGCAATTTTCAGAAGTACCACTAGAATCAATTTCCACTCATTGTGGCTCAGAAAAACTGTCCCTTGCTGTTCAAGGTACAAAGTTTAGAATAAATAAAAAGGGCCTAGGACCTGCAGCAGCAGTTGGTCATGGCAAACACCATATGATTTGCTATCATCAACATTCACAGGAATCATAAGCAACAAGGTTGTGCTATGAACCATGTAAGAGTTGCTTCAAGACACTGAGTCACAGACACAGCTCTGTGTCCTTCACCTCCTCCTCACTCATGGGGTGGTCAGACCATCTCTTTCCTGTGTGGACCTTCTGGTGTAGGTTAATGTACTAACACACTCACTACAGCTCTTCCCTCAGCAGCATCACACAGCGGCTAGCCACTGATCTTCATGAAACCTGCTGGAACTCAGTATCTTCATGGGCTCTACTGCAGTTTTGGTTGCAATTGGCCAGCATCTGTAAACCTCAATTGGCCAGCATCTGTAAACCTCAGTAGGCAGGAAGGAGACACGCACACACTCACAAATATCTGCTGATTGGCAAAGTAAGCATCGTTCTCTTAAGGGGAGCAGATGTCAAGACAGGTCTTGGTAAAGTAAAAGCTTGTTCCCAGCACTGCCTATTTACAGTGAGAGCACAATCAGTCCACAGAGGCACTTAGTGCTCAGTTCAATTACTGCACAAAGCCTGCTACTGGGGTGAGGGTGGGTCACAGAGACAAAGGGCTTAAAGAAAACAGACTTAAAAATCCTATTAAGCACCAATTTAAATTTAGAAGGACTCTTGCCATTTTTATCCCTTTTTGGTCTAGCAGTGTTCTGAAGGACCCTGGTTTTCAAGAGAGACAGACTCAAAGGCCTCCACAATATAAATGGTGGTAATAACTTAATCCTGTTTGTGTGCAAGACAATTCTGACCATTTAGAGTCTCGCAAGTGCTGGGAGGGTCCAGCAGATGCCTCAAGGAAAGAAAAATTGTTTGCTTTGGGTATCTGATCCAAAGAAACCTCCAAAAACTGCAGAGTACCCTTGACCAGCCACCATCTCCCCTGCCAGAACAAGCAGCAGTTCAGTAAGTTTGATAATGTTCCCCTGGTTGACGTGAAGTTTCAGGGGAAAAAAAAAAGAACAAAAAAGAACAAAACAAATACACTTGGAAATTCCATACAACTGGGGAATGAGAAAATTAAAAGCACCCCAAGATGCATTTAATTTTTGCAACAAAAAGTTCTCAATAGTGTGAATATTTGCTCTCTGCTTCCCACCCCCTTTACTCAAGGTATGTAGTGAAGGAAAGTTCTTAGGAAGGAGCAGTAGCAGGATTTATGGAAAAAAAAAAGTAAAATAATGCAGCAAAACAGAGCTGGTCATCTAGCAGCTCTCATTCCAAATCCAGGATATAACTAACTATGCTCATTTCACCTCCCTATCCAGTAGAGCTGCCCGATCGCAAAATGAGCTCCGTCTGGAGGGAGGAGATAGGAGCCAAGGGCAAACAGTCTACACAGAAATTGGCCAGTTAGTTGGAACAAAAACAGGACCCAAAACTTCTCTATGAAGATCCCAGTCACACAGAATCACAGATGAGCAGTGGCCATGATCTAAAACACACAGTTAAAAAAAAAAGGCAAGAAATTAAAGACCACGATCTAGAATTTAAAGTCTCCCTTGGCAAAATCACTAGGGATTCAGAAGGCAATATTGTGATTCCAAAGCATGAGCTGGACAACTAAGAGATTTAAAGGTGGTTTTAGTATTACCCCCTTGAAGGTGGGCAGATACATCCACACATATATATGTGCTGCATGGCAGCAAAGCATGCTAGCGTGGCTTTGGAATGTCTCTGAGTTTATCAGCACTGGGGGAATATAATGGGGATGGGAAAACAGAAATTCAACGTACTTCTCTTCACCCACCTTGCTTTTTCAAATCTTTTTCAAACTTTACAATGCTGAAAAGCTCACTGCAACTGCACATATCTCTGCAGGTCTCCTTCTAGGATCTATGTATCCCACAGACCTAATCACAACAATTGAAAACAGTCTTAAGGACATGTAACCTTGTATTATCACCTGGAGAATGTGTTCCTAGCATAGTGCATGATGCTGTCAAAGTCATAGGTTTCTCCCAGCGAGTTCACTTCCCCAGCTTCCATCTTTAAAAAGTTGTACTCCTGACCTGTGATGCAAAGGGAAAAAACAAATCACCTTTAAAAAAAAAAAAAAAAAAAAAAAGAGACTGCCACCTCTGCATGTCTGGAACAGAGGGATACACTCCTTGTTCCAGCTGAACATTCAAAATCTCTATTGACCCAGCTATTCTCACCCTTATTCTAGCCAAGGACTATCTATGTTTCTTGTATGCCATCCCAACTCACAGACCACTGTGGTTTTCCACAAGTTCAGTACGAAAGGTTTCCACCTACCCAAAAGCCAGATGGAATAACCTGAAGTGCTATTTTACCTTGCTGTATGTTCTCTCTGATGATTGTGACATGCTGGTCCCTGTCAGGCCGTGTGTGCTCATGCCAGAAACCCACCACATGACCCAGCTCATGAGCCACGATACCAAACTTGTCACAGTTCTTCCCAATGGATATAGCCTGAGGGCCTCCGCCTCTGCGACCCACATACGAGCAGCATCTGGAAAAGAAAACCCACAAGCCCATGCAGTACAGCAATGAGTTGGGAAAGTCTGAGACATAGAAACAGCAGGTGGCATCTGGCAGGGTCCAGAACAGGTCAACCGTTGCATACACTATATATGCTTAACATGTATGTGTGTATGTACAAAGAAAACATGTAAGTGCATATCTATAAAAATATATATATACCCTTTAGTATTCTCACAGGGAAAAGAATCCAGAAAAGCTCATTGCTTTCTGATCAAACACTGAATTATCCTGGCAAACCTTGCAGGGAGTAAGCACAGATCTCTGTGACAGATTCCCAAATGCAGCCATTGGATTACTCTGACTACAGCTAGACTCACAAAGCCATCTATCAACAGAAGAGATGTCTGCAACACAGATAGCTGCAGGGAACGTGTGTATCAATTACCCGCATGTTCTGTACGTGAACACAATGAAACTCTCTTCATCAGTTCTCTCCACAAACGTCACACAAGTGTGCTTCTCCCAGTGCCTCATTGCTTGCTTAAAGATAGCTCTTTGGGTTCCTGAAAAAGAAATCCAAGAAGAGCAAACTGTGAAGGCCTAGCCTTCAAAAAAAATCTCTGATGGTCTTCATTTGGAAAAGGGAATAGCCAATCTTTCCTAACAGTCAGTTTTACACCTGTAGATGCCTCTAGGAATCTGGGAACCAATTCCTACTATAACACTAGCATACTTTTCTCTGCTTCTGTTCAATGCACTAATTGCTCTAATTAAACAAGTAGTAAACTTGGTTAAGCACATCAATGCTTCTGCATATGAGAAATGTCACCTCACTACACAGAGGTCCTTCCGGCAGAGCTTCTGGTTGTTCTGGTCTGTGCACCAGCTATTCGGTGGTATGCCAACTTTGCTCTCATGCTGCAGCACAACAGGACCACACACAGCTTTCAAGACCCAGGAATCTAATGGCTGCTGCAGATGCTCCTCAAAACTAACACAAAACTGCCACCAGGTATTCAAAATTAGAAGCAAAAACTATATAGGAACTCATGGCAGTCTCAGGGCAGCATCAGAAGGTATTGAGATGCACTGCTGCTCTGTGTGTGAACTGAGGCACGGCTCAGGACTCACACAGAGACACATCTGAAGTAGAGTATTATGCCTGTTGCAAACTGGAAAGAAGACAGGCCACAGGACCTTCCCTCCCTAGGGAGCAGGATCACTCAACAGCATCCAGAACAGTCATGCAGACAGCTGGGATGTGATGCCCCAGAGCCTCTATGTGGCCAGGAGCCTCTCTACACTGCTGTTCCCACATAGCCTCTACACAGAGCTGCAGAGCAAGCTGCCACTCTCAAGAATAACTAGCGTGGGGAAAGACCAGAAGCACATCAAAAAGTCTCAAGGAACACAGACAGAAGCTCCAGGGAGGGATTAAGCTAAGGAAAAACACAAAGCTGAATGTAAAGAGGGAACTGTGCTATGGACTGGTTAGTACACAATTACTTATGCAACCACATACCCACCCTGCCTCAGGAGAGGACCTTAGTCATCTGTGGGAAAACTCTGCTCCTGACATCTCCCACACATTTTGAAACACTCACCCCTGGACAAACAGGGAGCAATGTTTTCACTACTGACCAGTGAAGTTTCCTCCGATCGCATAGGGGATGACCCCTCCTGGCCAGATCCTCTCAGCCCTGGATGTGGTTGCCCTGCGCACTCTGGGAGAGGAGCGTGTATCCATCCCAGACTCATTTTTGTATTCATTCTTCTTCAGTCTCCTTGCAAGCGTTGTGTTCTGCCCCACGTCTGCAAGACAGAGTAGCAACACTGTTTAAATCCTCTTTAGTTCCACATGCAGCCCTTGGGTAATACCCTGGGGATTCAGAAAAACAGAAAAAGCAAGATGTTAACCCAAACCAGAAGCTATAGCCAGATTTGCCAGTGATTTGTTTGGGACTTAATCTGTAGCAACCCAGCCCTTCTTGCCTTGGAGCCTCCCTATGCACTACACCAAACCTATTCTCCCAGAAAAGAGCAAAGGGAGACCCTCCATCCTCTAGCTACCCAGTCTCTCCAACAGCAGCTTCACAGAGGGGGACACAGTAATTAAGGGGAGTGGGAGAAGGGGGGTCAAACAAGCCCAGATGTCACTGTATATTCTCAGCCTGCCCTCCTCATCCAGATCTGCAGAGAAAGGTTTGTTGTGGCAGGGCTAGCTTCACAATGGCAACACTACTCATTCAAGTTGGCTTTGGGAGAAGAGGACAGGTCCCTAAGACTGAAAACTATACTCAAGGCTTAAAAGAATTACACAGAAGTGTTTGTTTCCACAGGCTAGGTCTTGGGTGGTTTGGAAACATACACAGATCAGTTTCTGCTGGAGGAAAGATGCTTGGGGTGGAAAAGGTGAGACATTCTATACTTAACACAAACCTCCATCCACGGTGAATCTCTTCATTTTAATAAAAAGGAACAAAACTACAAAAGGGACAACACATCTCATTTCTTGCTAAAAAGGCAAAGCAGCCCTGTCTGTGTGGTGCTGGCCATAAAGCCTGCCTGAGGAGTCACACAGACTTCTAGGCAGGACCTGTACCTTGCCCTACATCTGTGCTGCTGCAGCTCTGCTCAGATACTGGTTGCACCTACACAACTTCACTTTTAATGTGGTGTGGGTCTGATCCAGCAGAAAACATCCTCCATTCAGAGATTCCTGGCTGTTCACACCCTATTTGTTGTGCCATGGGTGACGCCAAACCTTAAAAGCAGCCTTAGTCCAGCTGGGCTTTACTAGCATGTGTAAGAATGGTGTAGACACCCTTTCTTAGATAAGCTGCCTGTATTCCACAGTCAGCCCATCAGCTGGACTTGGGCAAAGGAATAATGGAGTAAACCACTACTGTCGAGGGATCAAAACAATGGGAAGGAAATCAAGGCAGTGCAGGGGGGCTGAACAAATGAAATTCAAACCCTCCCTCCTGCTTCACCAGGTCCAACCCTTCCTGCTGGAGACCTTTGCCTGGAGCTGCAGGACAAAGATGGGAATTTGCCTTTTGTTCCTCTTCCTCCTGAGCATCTCCCCGGCATGCTGGCTGCACCTGGCATTTCAGAAGCTGCCTCATCCTCCAACCAGCTGCTGGACCCTGGATGGCAGATGCTCTGAGGTTGGGGGTTCCCACAATGAAATAAGAGCTGCCCTCCCCTTCTTTGCATACACCCACTCCCCAGAGGTATTGCTGGGGCATTACAAGGGTCACAGCTGGAAGAAGGGAGAGGGTCTTGAGACAGAAGTAATCTGGATACCTGTATCCCAGTCACAAACTGCTTCTGGGACTGTTGAAAATCTTTGTGAAGCTTCTGTCATCAAAGGCAAGTGAGAAGTCATCTGCCCCATGTTCTCCTGCACCTGGTGCAGTAGGAGCTCTGCACAGAGGACTCTGGGTCCACATTTCTGTGCCACTATTTCCATTCCTCACCAGCAACAGATTTTCTTGGGCTAAAATTTTCTGCCTTTAACAAATGAAATTTGTAGTGGGTCCTTGGAGAGGTCTGGCACACCCTCCTAGCAGGGATCTGGGGAAAGCAGGGAGCAGATGCCCTATCACCAGAGGGCAGAGTAAATCCAGACAGCAAACTTGAAGCGCTGCTTACAGCCACTGCCAAGTTGCATGAATGGAGAGGGTTTCTTTAGTGAAAGATAAAGCCATGCAGCCTTTCTAATGCTTGGTCTACCTGGACATGACTTCCCTTACTGACGAGTACTATTGCTAAGCTCGGAACAACCTAGACCTGGATCCTTTCTAAAATCCCCTCTACCCCTTCCTCCATACAGGGTTTCCATACACCAGCTATGGATCAGAGACTCCTTACACTGCCCACAGCCCAGGCAGCACTCTGCATCTGCACCGTGCTGTGAAACAGCCCTCGCTTACTAAATTACCATTATCTCAACCAACGAGTTTTCTCACTTTTACTTTTCCTGCTCTCTCAGCTATCTCGCTAGAGGGGGATAGTGACCGAGCAGGTGTGTGGCTGCTTGGCTGTTGGCCACAGTCAACCCACCACACTATACAAGGCCAACCCAACCTTGCAAAGAGTCCACCAACAGCAACAAAGCAGATGCCTGGGAAAGGCTGGTCTCCTAGGCACAAAGGCACACACACGTAACACAGCACAAAGTGTGGTTTTACAGGGGATAAAAAAAGTAAATAAAAGATACCCAAAGGTCTGGGTGGGGTACCACATTACCCTTTTTAACTGCTTTGTTACTACCATCGGTTGAAGTGACGTTCTCACTTGACACAAGAGACTGTTCTCCCAGGCCTCCTGCAAAGGAAAGAGAGCAGACACATCTCCTGGTGAGTAAGCTCGCAGAGCTCTGACACAGAAAGAACAGCAGCTGTCAGTGATGCCATCTGTGGGTCTACAGCCACAGAAACCGGCTGCTTTCCCTGCACAAAGAAAAAGGACTGAGAGCCCGATAAAGCTGAGCTCTTTTCCTGGATTTGTCCCTATCTTACAGTGACACCTTGCCACACACGATCATCCTGTGCCTTAGTTTCTCCATATATTGAATAGGCAGAGCCCCTTCCAGGAAGGCTCCACAGGTAACTACTGAGAACAGAAGCTCTCACATTACTACCATCCTCCTTATAAGTACCACTATTAAATCTCAAATTGGAAAAGGTACAGTGTCAAGTCAAAGAATGATCTATATTCCACTCTAGCGACTCTTACACATCAGGCCTGAATTCAGCTTCACCCGAAAAGTCCTCCTCTGTGATGATGTATTGGTTTTACATGGCAAAATAGCACCCCCCGGCTACCAAAACCTTGCCACTCAGACCCAGTGCAGATGCCAGTACTCTCTGGCTACCAAAGCAGGGAGAACTGTGTGATACTAGCTCTTGGGTATTTCTTGTGCCCCATCTAATCCCAGCTACCTGTCCCTTTTGGAACAGCAAGTCCCCAGGCTGGCCACAGAAGCAGTTCCTTTTAGCTCAGGCACCAAAACAAAAGCGTTTGGCCCCATAGCAAGTGCCTCCCTGCCTGGCTTTCCTACTTCCTCCATGTAAAACTGACTCTTGATGTTCCTGTGATGCACAAGACACCAACATGTCGCAGGAGGGATTTGACTGATTGATGTCACAGGGATTTGGCACAGAAACCACAGCAGTTCCATGGCATCTTTGTACCAGCACTGTACCTTTCCTCCAGACAGCACTGCTGCTTCCCATCCCCACCAGTGTGATGTAGGAGAGCATTGCTGGCAGCAGGGTGCAGGAGCTGCAGAAGCCACTCCACCAGGTTAGGCTTTCTGGCACACCAAGAGCACTGAGCGGGCTTAGTACATCCAGAATCCTTTACCATAGGGTAAAGACTCAGGGAGAGACCCTAGCTCCCCAGAAAAGCCACACTGGCTAGGGAATGGAGATAGAGACCCCTGCCTACAGCCCCTACTGGTCTTTTGACCATTAAGGTACCATGATATTTACCAACAGCCCAGTACTTGATTTTAGTGTTTCTGATGCATGACACAGAAATAGGATCCCCCAGTGCTGCCACAGAAGAAGACTCTAATTATCACCCAGTGCCAGAAATGGATTTAAAATGCATAACTGGTTTCTCCTTCTGTTTCAGATGGCTTCAGAATAGTTCTGCTCGCTATAAAGGAAAAATACCAAGTATGCAAACTCACCTGTGCTGCAGGAAATACACTGCAATCTCCCTCCCTTACACAACGTCTCTTCTAAAGTCTGATTTCTATAAACTATTATGTCCACCCTGGTACCTACAGTCCTTAGGTCTGCAGACAACCCTTCCACTGGCAGTATGTTAAGAAAGAATCACAACCAGGTAACACACGAGACAGGCTAAGTTTCACTTCACTTGGCTACTGGGCTAGCAAGGTGCCAGACACAGCGAAGCTCTGCGTGCCTACAGGCAGCTCACAGATAACCGCTTCAGCCAAATCAGGTTCTAGACCCAAATGGCATCTTCTGTCTTGATTTTGTAATTACATTTTCCTGTTCACAAAATATTTTCTAATCTTTCTTCCTATAACCTTCAACTTCTCCTAAAATGCCTGTTGTTAAACTAACTCCCCCAATAACAGATAGCAAAGGGGGAAAAACCCCCAAAATCACCAAAACCCCAAACTATCAACAAAAAACCCCAAAAAACCCCTTCAGGGAAAGAGAGAAGAACAAGATTCTTCTTTCTATCGCTATGTTTCTTCCAGGCTTCCTGGGCTTTCCATTTTGTGAGGGAACACAACAAAATCCAGAGAGCAACTATACAGAGTACAGAAACCTGGGCAGCAAGCCACTGAACAGTCACAGACCCAACATGGAAAACCAGCCCAGCATCTCTTTGGCAGGAAAGCTCTCCATGCTGACTGTAGTAGGAGGGAGAACTCAAGAAACAGTGCCCTGGGTGAGAAAGCACAACACATGAGACAGCAAGACGTGTAACAGATAAATAAAACATGCTTTGGGAATATATTCACAGACATAGGAATGTAATGCTGACACCATGACAGTTGTCATTCTCCCTTCTGCCCCATCATGTTATCACAGTTCTCCTGTGAGCAGAAGGGAGGCTAGATGAGCTGATTTCTGCAGAGGTATTAGCAAGAGCAAGTTTCTACAGTCTCTGTGGCAAGGTAAAGCAGGAATAGTGTGATCAAACACCATATGCAGAAAGGAAGATATCGGTCATACAGCACTGTTGGATGCTGTGTGGACACTTCAAGAGAGATGTCCCACTTTGACGATCTGGACATCTTCCAGTCCCTGAAGCAGTCTCACTTTGCCAGCTGGAAAACTCTTCTTTTTGCTCTGGAGTTGGATTCTTGCAAACTCTTCTCCAGCCCCTCCAAGGGAGCAAGAACAGGGGAACAGGCACACCCCTGACATCTTGGAAGAGGGCTGGCAGGATGATATCAAATTCTACCTCTCTGACATTATGCTACTATAGCTAATTAGAATATCAGGAAAGGGATGATGAAAAAAAAGCAATAAAATGAACCAGAGGAAAGTAAAACACCCAGGCTCTCAGCTGACTATAGCATAGAGCTTCCTGGTCCAAGAGACGCACTAAATCAGGGGACTGTCTCCCAAAGGAAGTGCTATAATTTAACAGAGCTTGACTGGACAAAAGCCACTAGATGTGTGAACAGGAACAAGCCTGATTCAACAAGATGGATTGCTCTGAACTCTATCACTCTTTTCCAGCCTCAGTGTCCCATCCTAAGATTTCCCTTTGTTTTCTTTCATGCCCAGTCCTCGTCACTTCCTTAAGCCCAAGCTCAACAAAAGTTCTTCTAAGTTAAATTTTACAGCCCCAGGACTTCTCACCCCCTCCAAAGTATGCCATTCTTCACACAATATCCCATCCCATTTAAAGGAAACCCCAAACAGCCATTCACCACCAGAATTATTAAGGCATGTGGTCTTTGCTGAAGCAAAGGATAATTTTCTATTTCTAAATAAATGCAGCTTGCTTCCAGTCACAAACAGATTGCTTCTTAATTGAACTTGGGAGGTGAATTATATGGTGAATTAGGAGAAAAGAACAACTCTGCATTTAGTGAATTGTTCCCCTAAGAGGGAACTGTATGGGATTGAATTGCAAATGATGGCACCAAACCCTACAGCCGGGGCCCCTTCTCCGCTGACCTCTGCCGTGCCGCAGTGTCATTTGCGCAGCCTGCTTTTCCAAGCCCTGAGCACATTCTTTCCCAGAGATCAGCGCAAGCCTTGGTTTCTTATGCAAAAGAGATGTTTGAATAAACTAGTGTGACTAATGAAATCTACAACATCTTTGCATATTTTGTCTCATTGTAGCCGATGAAAAGGGAGAGCACTACACAAAGGCCAGATATGGTTGTGCAGATACACCGGATATTTTCAAACACCACTCATCTCACTAGCAGAGATGGAGCACCCATACCCTTGTCTCCCACAAGGGTGATTCTTCATCATACGTGAGAGTTTTGGGAAATCCCGTTCCAATTCACTTGAGCTTTTAGACATTTCCTATCCTTATGATACCTAAACACATCCCAGAGATGAAAGTGACTTGACAGATGTTTAGTCTCCTGATTCTTCCCAAGAGAAGGCTAATGCATGATCCTAGCAAAACAGAGATATGTAACTGATGTTATATACAAATACATGCATTTATATTAATAAATAAGGAAGCCAAGAAACGCACCCTGCATCTGGAACCAGCTGCACATAGGTTGCAGGCAATGTGCAGGTCCTGTTGCCCCCTCAACACATTCCTGAAGTCTATTCTGTCACACCTCCAAGCACAGAGCGGATTCCAGTGTTACTGCTCCAGAGCATTCGATACCTGTGCATGTACTGATGCCTATTATCATTAGGCACAGTGTTGAGGAGAATGGAGATGTTCAGTTCAACACAACACTCTGTGAAAAGCCAATACAGTAATTAGAAGGCAGGCTTGGTGTACTGCTAACGGTCACCTGCAGTAAGGTGAGCAAAATGGGACTAACTTTTCTGGGTTTTTATGCATATCCAGCAGTTAACTACCCCTCCAAGATCACTTTCATCCTCATTACTTCCTACCTGTTGCTGTGCCAGAGAAGTCATTGCCTTTCCACAGCCTGATGAAGGTCCGACAGCTTCTCCCACAACCAGGGATGATACTGAACTTGTTAGGTCATGCCTTCATGCAGGGACCTGGACTAGATTTCCTAAACTCTTTTAACCCCCCTTTTTGTGTTCCAAGCCTTCCTAACAATTCATTCTGCTTAACACAGCTACAACCCCAGCCGGGCTTAACACAGTTACAACCTGAACTAGATAACTTAAGTTTCTGTGCACAACCTGGCCGAGAACACGCAGGGGAATCCCTGCCCAGGCTGGGAATTGTTCATCTCCTACCTACAGTGCACTCGTACAGCAACTCGCTTTGTTGTTGTTCACAGAGCAGCACTGCCAAGGGATTCTGACTGACTGGAAGTAGCATCCAGTAGCTTACATGGACCATACACCTCAAAGAAATCCACCTGACTGCAGCCCACTCTTCCAAAAGAGGAAAATGAAACTACAGTTTTGTTAAGTCTAAGTTGTTCATCTGGAACCAAAATAAAAGACAACGTATTGAGAGAGAGAAAGCACAGAACATGCCATCAAAACTGTACTGTTTGCAGTTCCCTTGTGCCACCCGCACTGAATAAAAGATGTGTAAACCTGAGGAAAGAGCAAGAAGCAGACACCATTCAGCATCCATACTTCTACAAGATACAACATAGGGTCAAAGGTATTTATTGCTGTGCATGTTCTGGTTTTTTTTGGGGGGTGGGGGGTGTGTGTGCAGCAGTTGGCAGGGGATGTTAAAGCACAGGTTGTCTGAACCACCAAAGAGGGAACAAGCAAATTCCATACAAAATAAAGCTTCTCTGCTTGCTTCCACTTGATTTCAACCCACGAGGCCTTCTTGTTGAAAACAGGACAGGTCAGGAAAGCTAGGCAAAGCAGCTAAGCAGCCCACTGGTGCATCAGGACATGTGTAGCAGGCCAGGAAATGCCCACCACCCTCCTGTTGAGTCCCTCTAAGACCTCCAAACTGCTTGAGAGGCAGCTGATTTCCACAACATTTTAACACCACCAGTCCTCTGGCTTTTAACTGAAAGCGCTACTCTGGGGCCAGATGAGTTGTATTCACCTGAAATCAAAGGAGAAACATCAGCCTATCTCAAGATATGTCAAAATTTCAGACTACATCTGTTTTAGTCTAAAACCCAACTGCTGCCAACAGGAATAGTAGGCGACTGAAAAGCTGCAATTTGGGAACACTAAAAGTTCCTACATGGGAAGTTAGGTTTCAAGCTACATTCCATCTCCCTTTTTTCCAAAATTGAAAAGTTCCCATTAAAATCAAAACCTCCCACCTTCAGAGCAGTTTCGAGTCAATATAGTTTTTCCTCTCCAGACCAGTGAAGACCCCCTCCATGTTCACTGGATCTCCCCTTCCTTCCCTCACTGCTGTCCATGCAGGAGAAGGACACCATAGCTGAACTTGGAAGGTAGATACAGCCACTACTTTTATCACCTCTGCTGGGGACAAAGGAGGCTCCAGTGAGCACTGAGGACTCCCATTTTTCCGATTCAGCAGAGAATAACTGGACTTTACATTATAATTATCTGCTGTCATATGGATTGAGGCTCAGGAAGACTTTTCCTAATATATCTTACTGTGGAAGAAGGGCCATTTTAGATCTGGGACACAACCAGGGAAAGAAGTGTGTATTTAGAAAGAAAATATTAATTTCACCTCCCCTGCCCATGCCTTAACACACCTCACTTTCATACTCTCATCTAATATACGTGCTACTCACAGCTTAGAGACTGGATTTCAAACACAGGCTACAGTGAAGCGTCAACAAAACCAAAAAGTGCAGGTAACATTAAACACTTGTCACTGTTCAGAGCTTCCCTTCTGGTAAACTCTGTCATACTGCGACCATCAGAGACACTTTGGAAGAACAGGATATGTCAAACTTGATGTTACATGCTGCTTTTTAACTTCCTCATTAACCAGCGGTCAACAACTCTTTAGTGTAGAAAAAAACACTTTATTGCACTGGCTTTTCTAACCACAGAGAAAGTGATGATTTTATTAAAACGAGCTCTGCTGGGAAAATGCATTCAGAATGCGGAACAGATGTTTCCCAGAGCTGGTGGAGAGTCTATAGCAAAAACCTTTCATAAACCCCAGGGCCCTGGAGATCTGAGCAAATGATTCAAGATAGATCCTTCAGCATTTCCTGTCAGTGAAATAGCTGAAGTTCCCTCAATTTACTTAAAGAAAAATAAATTAAAAAGGACAAGAATTCTGAACCCCAAATTCCCCACAGGGATCTGGTTTTCATATTCAGAGTAAGCTGACTAACTGCAATAACTCAGGAGAGTCCCAGGGTCCAGAGGCTTGACAAGCAGATGTGTCATCTCCACATCAGCTCTGCAAATGCTTGTGCAGGGAGGGCAAGGACACCAGCTTCCCAAGGAAGTTCATGAGAAGAAGGTGAACACAGCTAAGAAAATGCAGAGCTGCTGCAAACATGAGCTGCAAAGCACTTCAAGCACCAAGCCTTTCTGCTGGCCATCTTTGGAGCAGTAGAGCAGAAGCACAGGCAGCACCATTCCCCAATACCCTGCTTTCTGTGGGCACTCCCTGCTATTCTGGAGGTGGCAGCATCACTTTTATTCTACGATACATCTTCTTTTTAAAGAAGTCACTTCAAGAAATGCGACACCTGACCCATGTTTTCAACTGTGAGTCAGTGCTTAAGGGAGCGATGGTCTCTGGAGACAAGGAAGAAGACTAGAAGGGGCCTTTTCCTGCCAGCTCTAACATCCACCTCTGTTCCCCAGGGTAAAAAGACAGCCAGACAAGAAATAAAAGAAAGAAAAATGTTACCTCACCCTGTGACATGTTACCAGTTTCTTTCAGTGAAAGTCCAGCAAGCCCTCAGCTTACAATACTTTTACTGAGGCAAGTGAAAATTAGAAGATAAAGAGAATACCCATGTACTTTCGCCATGTGTGTGTCTCTTCTGTATGGCCAGGTTCCCCCCTGCCTCATTGTGCAACTTCCCCCCTTCCCATCACACCAAAGCAGTAATGCGTAGCACCAACTGCACCCACCCTGTTGCACTTGTTTTCCTATCAATCTAATGGATCAAGATCTATTTCTGACAGACATCTGTCTCTCCATCATACTTCTCTTGTTTCATAATAATCCTCCTCCTTCCCTGTGTCTCCTTTGAAAGAAAGGAAAACCAGAAGTGAACTTGTAGGTGATAATGAAACTGTTAAGAGCTGGTTTGCGTTCACCCATTGCTGCTTTCACAGGCAGCACCAACCCTCCCAGCCTTCCCCTTCTAACAACCCTTTTCTTCTGACCTGCACAGTCTCATTGCTTCAGCCTGAATCTACCTTGAGACCCTTTGGGCATGGCCACACACAGCTCCCTGCACTGCCTTGCAGCATCCCTTGCTCCATCCCAGCCGTGGGCTCCCAGTCAGAGCCCAGAGCTCTCCACAGCCCAAGCAGACTGCTCCTCAGCCTTCCTAATCCTTTTGTTTTCCCTCTACCACGTTTATACTGGATAAAAATTAACTCAAAATGAAAACACTACACTGGGAGCTAAATTAAGTTTGAATGCAATTAAAACTCCTTCCACAAAGAGCATGTGGTGCCAGCACAGAGATCTCTCTGTTTTCTGCCTGGATATTCAGACACTCCCAATCAAGAGCTTCTTGGAAGATTTTTGGTGCTTTCTTACTACTTCAGGAGCCTGTGTCATGTTTAAGACAGTTGAGCACCCCAAGCAGATACAGCAGAGACACTATCTGCTTGGTTACCTACCAGCTCCACCACAGCTTGTTGAACGGACACCCCAAACCAATCGCCAACCCTGGGGAAACCTCGGGCCTCATGGTCCAACAGAAGCCTGAATCATTTGCAGTATTAAAGGTGCAGCAGGGAAGCTGTGGGGGTATGTGGCAGAGTAGCTTTCTTCACTGCAGTGAGCTGCCCACCCAGAGCTGCTGGCAGAGCAGCTACCCCATCTGTTCCAGGGACGGCTGCGGTTCAAGGAGCGAATCAGATCTCAAACCTGCTCCCCTCTGCCACAAAATGAATCCAGGCTTCAGCAACACCACCAACTGCAAAGAGAAGAGTGACTAACCCCCTCCCACCACAGCTTTATAAACCTCACACTACCTTCTCTGCTCTAGGAAGTGGAACAGCAAAATAATCTGAATATTTCCTTTTGCCTCTGATCTTTGCCCCGGAGAAACTTGTTACCCATTCCCCAGGGCTGTCCAAGTCACCATCTGGCCTCAGAACTACAGCAGCAAACACAGCCCAGCATTTCAGCCTAAAACTAATTTGCTTTCTTTCCCCACTTGACAGCTGAATAAATACTTTGTCCTTGCTATTTGAAAAGGGGAGCCACAGCGAAGGGTTTTTGTCCACTGTAGCTACCAATGCCAGCTTTCTTTCCAAATTAGGCCTGAACAAGCAGGAATTTATTCCACAAATGTAACCCCTTTCTGTTCACAATCAACCACGAACAGTTTACAACTTCTGCTAATTTATTTGTTGTTTGCTATTATCCATCAAGCCATTTTGGCTACTGATTGTTTCTTGGACCTGCCAGATATTTTGCTGAGCAGGGTAAGCAACTTTTATTTTGTGGGCACGGCCACATCCCTGCTTGAAAGAAGAGAGGCTGAGCCAAGGGTCAAGACATCCAAGCCACCCTCAGGGAGTGACCATCCTGCAATGACTGCTCTCAGAGCTTATTAGACCCTAGTCTTTCACTGACCATTTCTGCCTCCAAATTCACTTGCTAAAACACTCTCGGAAATGACAAGGCAGCCTACACAGTTGAGGCAAATTCAATTCTTCATTTGAGCAAGCATTCAAGGAAATTAGGCACTTGCCCAGCTCTGAAACAAATGCATGATTTAGGCAATTCTGCAGTTATTGGCGAAGCACTGTCGAATTTTACAATTAGGGTAATGGATTTAACATCCAGTGTAATTTCCATATGGATAAACTGATCTACTCAAGTACATTTGCCCATGTGCTCCCTGAATCACAGTCAATTAATATAAAGCTATTTAATAACCTCCACTTAAACACAAAAGACTATTCAGGCTCCTCTGGCATCAGTAAAAGGAACAGCCTCCCAGTGTGTTACACCAGCTGTAGACAAGAGCGAAAGAAAATTTAATTAAGAGCGACCAAAAGCAAGACAGTTGCAAATAGAAATCAAATGTTATAAATGCGCTACATGGTGGCTATCCCAGCTCCATCAAGGGTTAATAATGCCATCTAGCACCAACTTCCAGGTGTCGGAGATGCGCCCAAAAGAGAATTTAGGGGATGGGGAGAGCAGTGGGGCTGTGAGCCAGAGACAGGCAAAGTCAAGCAGGGAGCAGCAGGGATTCAGCATCATCCGTGTGGTGACACTGCCGTGGCTCTGCCCAAAGCTGATGGTGGCACCACGTTCAGTCAGAAGGAACTACAGAAACAGGCTGTTTGGAAGCAGCTTGAACCGTGGTGTCAACTTATATAGTTTCATGCAGATGTCTTTGGGTGCTTGAAGAAATTCAATTGCTCATTAACAAAATCCAAGTTGACTAATTTCTCATGTGGAGCATTTTACAAGAGTGATACTGAGTTACTGCCTTCCTGGATGATTTCTGAAAGCAGCACATGAATTGGACTCACAGGATAAACACCACTGAAGTTTCCACTAGGAATTAATAAGTGGCAGTTTGAAATAGCTGGGGATTTGTGTTACAATGGAGAAAGCTTTATTGCTTGTGTGGATTAATTTAGGCAATATTGCAAAGCTCATAAAATCACTAAAAAATCCAACTATGTAAGGCTGAATGTTGGCTGCACAGCAGAAATAAAACCACTTGTTTTGACAGGCAGGAGGCCACCATCCAGAAAACTCGATTTCAGGGAACAGTGCATTTACAAAACAAACTTTGTGGTGCATGTGACCAGCTGCCATCAGGAACCTAGACAAGAGGAAAAAAAAATACATCATCTGAGTCCACAGGGAATGCAGAGCAAGTAGTAGGGCTATGTCATTCAGGCTGCACTCTGGCAAGGGCCAGATGGCATCTTCAGCTATTGCTTGGGACTCTCTTTACCCTGCCCTGCAGAACCTTTGTCACAAGCAAAGGGGAAAGAGAAGACAGATTCTTGCAGTGAGTGAAGCGTTTCTTTGCTTGTCACAAGCCAAGTTTGGAACACTACAGCCCACTATGTGAAGGACCACTGAAAGCACCACTGGGCCAAACTGGTTTTGAAGCAATGTGTCATACTGGAAAGACCATAGTCCAAAGAAAATAGGAGCCTGCATCCCTTTTGGAGGGACAGGTGGAGTAAAGACTCCAACACCTCTTGCTGCTGCCCAGGGACATCAAAAGCAGCACCTCACTGCCTAGGGAGGCAGCAGACAGCCCTCCATTAACATCTGATGTTGACTCTAACATTACCCAGTGCTCAAAGACCACTCTCTCACATCATACTTCAAGGTCACACAAGAACTGTACAAAACACAGCTAAACTAAGAACAAAAACCACATTGGGAAGCAGGGATAACAGTAAGACAGTGTTTGTCAGCATGTGAGACAGCTCTCCAAGGGTATCACCTCAGGGAGAGGTCTGAGGATGCAAGTAAAAAGAACAAACTCCATTCAGTGAATACAGGAAGGGAGAAACAGCCAAACACACTGAACCTTCTCCAGACAGGGGCCAAGGTGAAAATTCCTCACGAAGGAGAGGAATACAGTCCTCTGGGCAGGCAGCTATGGGCAACCCAAGAATAAGTGGGACTCTAAAAAGCAGCAAAGCTGAGTGCGCAACATGCAGGAACTTGAGTGAGGAAATCGGAAGAGTCCCTCACACATACACAGGCAGGAGCAAAGAAACACGCTGCTGCTCTGCAACAATCTTGTGCCCCCACATTAAACAGCTAGGGGAATCCTTCCTCTCTGGAAGCAGGCAATGCTGAAACGGCAAAACAGCCCAGCCAAAAGCTCAGAGCTGGCTTGTGCTGTGCTTTTGGAAGTGTAAGATGCAAAGCCCTCCAGAGCAGAATCCACGCCTGTGAACTGAGCTGCAGCTCACTGGATGGGCCAGCACACACGCCATGCAGCATATCCTCATGACTTTAGATCAGAAAACTATGCAGTCAACCCACAGGCAGTGTCTGACTGACAGATCATGGCAGTAACAGTGATGGGAAGAGAACAGGCACACATGTCTGACAAGCCAACTTCCCCACTCCTAACAGATACACTGTCCTGGCTCAGGGTTGCTTCTATAACCTTAGAAGGGAGATCTATCCTCTTTGCACATATATGCCTCCCATACTTTGGCACTTTGACTTGAGCACCTCTCCACTCTTCCTGTCAGGTATCGGACTGGAAGACAGCAGTTAGAGAGAAAAACCCCTCTCAACATTTTCCAAAAAGGTCTTCAAGTTGGCACTCAAGAATCAAAAAAGAAAAGCTGCTGTAGTGAAAATACCAGCTGTAAAGATTAGCATTTGCTAGCAGGACAGCCTTAACTACGGGGGGAATTAGCAATAGCCAAGGGTTGTGGGCTTTCTAGACAATTACCTTTATGCTGGAGAAAACCAGGCAGGTCTGAGAAGGTGGCAATAGGATTGCAAGACTCTGGGTTGGAACGAAAAAAAACCCAGTATCTGCTTTTCTCCAAAGAGAAGATTGCTGGCTTATTGCACAGAAACATGGAATTGGGAACGGGGATAACTCAGAGAAGCAGTGCGAATGAAAGCACTCACCCGATTGTTCCAAAGGGGAGCTCCTGCCTTGCCTTAGCAAACTACAGAACTATGGGAAATTCATTTCATGGTTGTCTGCTCTGGTAAACCCCCTGACTGAATGGGCTCAAAAAGGTAAACACTGGGGCTAGTCACAGGAAAATCATTTGGCACAGCTAAAAAAAAACCCTCAGCATCAGGCCAAGCATCACGCATTTGGCACCCACCTCTCCGCAGAGCGAGCTGAGTGAGGCTCCTCTTCCTGTTGTGAGACTGCATGGACCGCAAAGAGACATCCCTAGAGTGCACATTATGTGTTGTGGAAAACTGAGAGGAGGTATGCAAACAGATGGACAGAGCCCTCAGACAGGTCTCTTGGAACAAAGATGTTCCTCTACCCACATAAGAGGAAACAACCTTCACTAAAGATTTCCCAGTGGAAGAGTAGACCCCTGTAGAGAGTTCACAGATGTGGGCTATGTTATAGCATGTACATAGTTATTTGCATTGCTCCTGACCAGTTTTGACCAACACAGCTGAGATGAAATCATTTAGGCTTAGAGCATATTGATGGTTTGTACTGATTTAAAGTACAGCCCCAGGTAGCCCTGAATCCAGTGTTGCTGAAGTCCACTCCTACCCTGACCAAGTGTCACTACAGCAGAGCACCAAGCATGAGTTACAAAGGAAAAACAGCTCTGAGCTTGGTAGGCATGAGCCAAGCCAGCTGCACGTAACCATCTCTACTTCAAATCCATGAATCGGACCTTCCCTGGAATCTCAGTCATTCATGGTCTAAAATCCCTGGATTTTGCATTCTTCTGGAAATGCATTTTGCACTGATTTAAATTTCACTGGAAACACACCAGCAGCATCAAAAAGGAGTTGGAAGTAACACGCAGTATTGCTGCAGGCCACAGCCTTGAGACTGAGCAGCCCCTCCTGAAGCGAAGCAACAGAAGCCCTGCTCGTGACTGCTCCCAGGGGCACATTAACCATCCCAACGGAGACGTCTTATTCTCCACCCTGAGACGACACAGCACAACTCCACAGGAGAGCTGCACTCAGAGCAAACTGTCCAGCAAGCAATCTCAGCTCACGTGGGAATCAACACCTTGCCTCAGGAATGTAGTTTCAGGTGCTAACAGCCCACTGCAGATGAACGAAAAGCTGCTGTGTAACCTGAAAAGCATTGTCATCCCCCTGCACCACACAGGCTTTCAGGTGTGCATTCACACAGGACTGCACGTTCTTCTGCTCCCTTCCAGATCTCTTCAAGATTTGCCTCCATCCTCCAAAGCAGTTTACTCACATCACATTTAAAATTGCAATTCCTGGATTGCTGTGCTTCAAAAAAAAAAGCTACAAGCCAGTCCTGAAACAGGAAGATTCCCATGAAGCAAGGTGACCACAGGCATCCCAAAGCACAATAAAGCAAAGCAGCCTGCTGCAGATTGTGCATCAGTGAAGCACAATGGCTGGTGAAGCAGTGGAATAGCTTCTGTGTTTTCATGGCATGCTTAAGAACAGCACAGCCAGCACACTCCCAGCTCTTAATAAGAGAAAGTTTGATGTAGAGCAACTGCCTGCCTCGTTTGCCAAAGAATAACTTACATGAAGCTGTTGTCAGAGCCTCCAGTCATTCGGGGCCCTTTGATTTCCATAGAAATCCTAGGATCAAATATATCCCTGTCCCAGCCACACCGTTATCTGAAGTATTACTCACTCCAGCTAGCGAAGAAGTTCTTGAAATCCTTCCGGCCACTAATTTGTGGCAGTGTGAAAGCCTCATCAAGGCCTTCAAGCCATGAGCCTAAAAATCTCCCAGGATCAGAAGGGGAGAAAACCTGTTTTGACTGTTCTTGAAAAGCATTCTTGGCAGCAGCGGGATGCAGAGTCAGTGCCTCAGCAGCAAGCTGAGCACAGCATGGCATCAGTGCGGGCAGCCAGGCTCCCATGTCTTCTGGTCTGCTTGTGCCAAACCTAGAGGAGATAAATTTGCCTTTCTCACTCACAGAGGTGCCTTTCAGGACTAGAAACTGGCTCTGTGATATAAAAATCAAGGAAAGAGGTAATATATCAAAAAAATACTCTTAATCCCTAAAATGCCTGCAAAACCTTAAGTTAAATAGAATTAAATAGGCACCTAGTTCCCACAGGCATGACAAGAAAAGGCTTTCTTCCTCTGTGATGAATACTTCAGCAGATAAAGCAATAAAGCAAAGACAATCACCTTGCACCAGTGGCTCACTTGTGTCCAAAAGAGAGGTAGCAGCGTGCAGATTCACAGCCCGCCTGTGGGTTTTCTTGTTTCACCAC
Source organism: Porphyrio hochstetteri (assembly GCA_020800305.1). Classification (NCBI taxonomy): domain Eukaryota; kingdom Metazoa; phylum Chordata; class Aves; order Gruiformes; family Rallidae; genus Porphyrio; species Porphyrio hochstetteri. The sequence goes on from CM036911.1 coordinate 18,647,046, forward strand.
ATTTCAAAGACATCTAGGGGTTCTCAGCAGCACAGGAATCCACAAAGCTTTGACTCAAGTTTCTTCCAAACTAGAATTATATTGTAAAAGCAAGTATTTTCACTAAAGTTAAAAAAGAAAAAAAAAAAAATCTATGAGAAGCTTTTCAAACCTGTAAGCTCTGTGGAAAAATACAAACTTTCATCCAAGCGATTAGGAGTTGGTGAAGCATGGGCTTGCTGAGGCTAGTGCTCGCTGGCACACCTCCAAGTACCTGATGCATTTCATTATGTTTTGAGCCATTACTGTATCTATCTATACAAGGCCAAATCCCAAGGGTGTCCACTTCAACACTGCTGCATGAGAACAACTGACTTGCACAGTAAATGTGACATCTGAACTTGATTCCACAGAAACAGAGACAGGGAGGCAGGTAGCTTATTTTAACAACATCCCTTACTGTTTTCCCACCTTCAAGCTGCAAAACATTTAAGAGGGAGGAGGAAATTTCCAGTTCAGCAGATTTTTATGTGGCATTACACATGGTAATAGCTGAGTGAATAGATGATGCGGAGGGCACAGTTTAACCTGCAGAATCTCTAACAATATAAAAAGCGGCAAACAAAAAGAACACAAGCAATTCTCTAGGCTTAGCACCTAAGTTTCAAAGAGTGGGAGCTAATGGGGGGAAAATGCCCACTTTTTTTCCTGGTTTAGAAAATTAACAAAAAAAAACCCCTCAAAACTTTTACTAAAGAGGAGGTCAAATTGTGTAACTTTAAGAGCAGTTCTTTTACCGTAACGCCAATGAGAGTAAAACTAAGCTTCAGGTAGAACACAAAGTTGAGGTTGAGACACCTGTGGAAAGGAGCACAGAAGTCGTATTACTGGAATGATCTAAAATTAGGTTGGGGGAAAGCACTTCGGGATTAATCTTCAGGGAAATCCTGAAGGGGCCCAGATGCAAGATGAACTAGTTGGTAGTCCTGAACCCTCTTACAAGAGCATGTCTCCTGGCATTCACTCAGAGTTCACCTGCACTGATCACAAATGCTCTCTAGTAACTCAGAACTCTGACTTTTAACCGAGTCAACATGCAGACACCTAAAAACTACTTGGATTAAATGAACTAGACCTAGTTGTAGAATGCCATCATGCTTGCCTTCCCTTTAGCATGACCCGAAGAAAAGTCCAGTGCTAAAAACACATCAGAGAATGAGGTTTGTACATAAGATACAGTTGCAAAGCCTTCTTGCAGATCAGTTTTCAATTACTCAGGCTGTGCCCTTCCTGTTGCCTGCCTTTTCCTTAGAAAGCCAACTCATTTGGAGCAGACTGCTTGTTGGAATAAGGACTATCAGGTCATGTTCTGCTCTTCAAGAAACTTTAAATTCATAATGCAAGTGATGCAATATTCTGTGTAATGCCAAACCCCTATGTGACCAATCACACAAAATAATCTAAAAACACTGGACAGAGCCATCCAGACAAAGCTGAAGAGGGACACAAGGTACCAAGTTGGGTACCAACAAGATAGCTACTCCCAACTGTAAACTCCACATGAATAGTCTTCAAGGGGATTGCCAGAGCGCTCTGACCCATCATCCCTCAGAGGGAAGAGCGATGACCCTAACTCTGTGACTTCAGCAGGAAGACAATGCTATTTGGTCTATTGCTTTATGTCCCAGGCAATAGAAATGAAACACTGGCTTTGAATTTGCTGAGAAAATGCCTGCAAACACTGAATTTTAGGGCATCAACCGTCCCAGAAGCCAAACCAAGAGCACTGCTCATCCAGCAAAATAAAAGGCATCCCACTCTTGAGGACACTCACAAACTTTGGAGGCCCAAATTGCGATTGCAGTGTTTCTGCAAGCAGGAAGGTAATGCAGAACCCAAGCCTGAGACACATCCATGATATGCAGTTAAACTCAGCACAGAGATCTGTGGCAGAATCCAGACAGTCCTCAGATCAGATTCCCTGCCCCTCTCTCTCAAGCCTAGATAAGGGCATGGCTATTTTTCTAGACTGAGAATGGAAGAAGCTAAAGAGAAAAAGTTGGGATGGGAAACCTTGAAACATTTGACAGTCTCATCCCTCATGAACCAAGGCAGAACTCTTACCAAAACAGATCATCCCCAGCTGGATCTAGTGAAGAGCCATGTCCACTGCCACCCAGAACAACATGGGAACCTTACTGTTTTTCCAGAGCCTGACAGCTGCGGATGGTCCCCAGAAGTTAATAGGGCGTATGCCTATAAACAGCTCAGCAGTGTCAAATGGCACAATTTTCACCCCTCCTCCCAGCCAAACAGCATTTTCTGGGGACAAGGAAACAACACAGTGGAAGAAGAATGCCTGACCTAATAGCGTGTTCAGGAGTGCAGCTCCCAGATACGAAGAGCCTGTGTGTCTGTATATACGTATTAAGTACTTCCTCCACTATACAACTAATCCGATTAACAGCTTTAGGAAACTCTGAAATGTTATAATTCAAGGGGTCCCATTCATGAAAGGTCTTAGGCTGCTTCTGTACAGAGGTTGCATTCTTCCCACTGGAAATAAAAAAGCAGAGACCAGGACTTTCTCCCAGGAAAGAATGGGTCCCAATCCCCACCGTGCTGAAGTAGACCACCCTCTTACAATTCACATGAGTGTCAAGCAAGCCCCGCAAGAGAAGAATCACCCCCTCTTACCCCTACAAGAGAGCCCACTCACAGGGCAGGTGAACACAGAGCCCCCTCTGTGCACGCTCCACAGAACGGGGGCTGCCCATTATCAGCTTGCATGTCCAGGGGCTGAAAGCCGGGGAGGGCAAGGAAGCCTGCTGGAGATGAGGACAGGGCTGAGTGACATGACATCACCATTCACCTAATGCAAAGCATCATGTGATGCACCAGCTTTGCCTCAGTCAATAAAAGTGCCAGAAAGAGACTAGTCCAACTGCACAACACGAGCCACGGTTGCAAGAGACCAGTGCCTGCATGACATGGTACAGATGTGGACTATAAAACTTAGTTCATTTGCCAGATAATGCAGGTCTGGCACCAGTGGCAAGCAAACAAAGAGATGTGCTAGATACAGCAGCTAAAAATGCCACCAGAGCAAACTAACACAGTCAAATGCTGTCTGGTGTTGCTCCCCCCATAGTCTCCTCATCTAACTTCATGAACTGACAGGATGGGGAAGAGATGAACACTGCCTTTCTCATTTGCTTTGTCATAATTTTCTAACCTATCTTCTCCTCTAAAGGCAACCTACTCCTATCACTTGAGAATGCACCACAGCCCAAAATGTGGTTGTGAACAGGCTAAGGGACATGACAGCACAGGATAACTGCATTTCCAGGGAGCAATCTGTAATTTGGAGACCTGGACAACTCTGTCATTATCTGCATGAGTTCAATCAGTTATATCGCCATCAAAAGCAAGACTCTGTGTTGGCTGCGTCATCTTTCATGCTCATCCCAACAGGAAGCTGGAGCACTGATCCCCACAAGAGGGCCTGTGTGGTGCTTGATGGTCTGCACCCAAAGACAGGCAGTTCCAAGGATACAGAACCAGCCACCAGTCCTTACAAACAGTATGATAGGAGCTGAGATGCATGGGGTCAGGTGAATATGTGATTGCAGCATCTCTATCCAACATTTTATCCTACTTGCTAACATAAGAGTTTAACAGCAGAAATAGAAAAGAAGTTTGCCCTGACCTGCTCTATCTCTACTCCCTTTGGTATCTCTCATAACTCACGCTTCCAACAATTTATCTCCTGTAGCATGAAGTGGAGGCAACAATACCGCAGGGAGCCCTCCAAACCAGCTGCAGAGTGTTTCAGAGGCTGTCAGAGCTGGAGTCCAGTCAGAGCCCCGAGTCAAGAAATACCTCTGGTCTGGCACAAGACTAAGCATGCGCAAGAGCTGTGTAGGAGGACAACATAAGCCCATCTATTGGCTTGTAGGAAATCAACACAATTGTTAACCTGTTTCAATATAACGTCACTTCAAGGGTAGCCTGTATGCAAGGCTGCAGTGGGTTTTACCTAGGTAGACAGCTGAAAGCACATCATTCCCTTAAGATGATACACTGCACAAAAGCAGGGGAGGACAAGAGTCAAAACTAATGACAAACCGAGTGTCCTTTTTTCAAGCGCATTTCTTTCCAAATTTGCAAAAGGCAGTTCCTTGCAGAAAGAGTGCTGTGCTGGAAGTTGCAAAAATCTTCTCCCTCAAACAAGATAGAATTAGGTATATCAAACTGTGACTTGGTTTTTGTTTAGCAGAGCTGGATCCCACCCTTCACTCACATAATCAAGGAACAGGTGTTAGCAGTGAGAGGGAACTCCTTCCTCCCTAAGGATAAAAGCAGAGGAAAGAAGGCATCACCACCCCAGGGCTGCCCTTACCTGAAGTGTGTCTTGCGCTTCCATCTGAGTGCTTTGTTAAGTCAACAGTTTTGTCTATCTGAAACAGCTTCAGATCATCTTCGTCTAAAGCGATATCTCCCCAAAAGGCAGCTGGAGAGAAACAAACTGCAATTAGTTTAGTTTTATTTTGGAAGGAAAGCACAGTTTTTATACAGCCTATATCACACCTAAAAGGTGAATGATTACTCCGTGGACCAGAAAAAAGTAATACACAGCAGTAGCTTTAAAAGCATAGACAGAGCAGACATCGGCCGAGGCCAGGCAAGAGCACTGAAATTAATCGACTGAGTTGGGATCCCTCATCTTGCTCATTGTTGTAGGTCTGGCTCTCAACCAGGCACTAAGGTGGTGGCATGCACTCAAAGCCTACAAAGAGGACAATCATTGGCATTTTCCTAGATAGCGTGAGGAGTTAACCAAGCTGCAGCTCAGATCCTGAGATGTTGCATCCACACCACCCCCCGGCCAACAATTCACATATGACAGGAGGACAGTGGTGAAGGACTCAAGCGCAGGAACACGCATGTAAAGGCTACGGTTGTCAGCCTGCAGGAACTCATACATGCAGCTAGCAGTCCGACACGCTGCATTGCTCTCGATCCAAGCTGAGAGCCAGCCTACCATTTCCACTTCGGCGGAGAAACGCCAGTTATTTGTCCTCTTGTGGATCAGTTATCCACATTTAAATTTGCAGAGTTTTTAATTTTCAGCCAGAAGCCATGAAAATAAGGTAAACAAAGTGACTCCTTGACATTCACAGCTCAGAGAAACAGACTGGAAATCATTTTAGTAGAAAAGATTATATCCCAGGAGTCTCCTGACCAAGTTGATGCTGTAGTGTATAGTTACCATTTGGGGAATTTGAACAAAATAAGCACAGGCAATGAAGCGGTTGACCAAGCAGAACAGATCTTCCAGAGATAAACAGGTTACAAACAGCTGTTAAAACTCATATGAGAAGCCTGTGTAGGTTGATGAAAAATAATAATATTTTTTAAAAAAACCCCGCAAAAAAAACCCCAAAGCAAATTAATCAGTGGTACTGTTCAAGACAGCTCAGTAAGTCAGACAAGCAGCAACACTGACTCACTGCAACAGTGATCAGATTTGATGGAATTGTGGTTTTTTAGTCCTGTTAAGTCAACAACATTTACATTACTGGAGGAGCAGGGGGGAACATCCTATCTCTACAGTAGTAGCATCACTGACCCAAGTCTGTTAGGCCCAATGACTTAGTGACCATCTCACTTTCACTGCCAAGGCCAAACGAAACACAGACCCCTTTGCCTGAACATCAGAAACCTGCAATCACATCTGTGGCAACAGAGTCATGAAAGGTTAACTCAGATTTATTTTTTTTTCTAATACGACATGACACTGGTTCTGATGCAGCACTTGACACCTCTGTTCTGCATCTCAGCACCTCAGAGGGTACAATGGCATTTGCCAGCGTCGCTGTTCTGGGTCACAGGAACATCAAGAAGCCTTTGCCTGCTAACAGGCACATCCCAGCTACCACAAACTGCCCCAGCCAATAGCTGCTACAACCAGCAAAGCCCTGGCATGAGCAGAGGGGCACTCAGAGGCTTCCCCCTGTTCCTGGAACAAAGCTGCCTCCCCCGGTTACCTAGTCACAGGAGAAGAATGGAAGATGGCCTCAAAGGAGGCTGGCTCTGGTTGTTTGGTTGGGTCTCCTTAACAGTGCTACCAAACCTGAGTACAGAAACATGGCAGCAATGCCAGAAGAGGCCATAGTTAGCACAAACTTCTACACAGACTGCTATCAACTGTAACTAGGACAGAGCCTCTGGTTACAACACAATCACCAAATTTGGGCTCTGCCCACCTTCTTGGCAATCCAAGCCCTCACGATGAATAGAGAACAACCTAAAATACTGTCAGATCCCCACCTGCTAACAAGTCTACCAGCATGGCCAAACATCCCAAGCTGATCTGGAATGGACAGTAGAAGAGAGCAGAGACTTCTGCTCCTGTGATTGCAATTTGAAGAAAAGACATTTTATCCACCCAGAGAAATTATTAGCTCAGGACAGTGCTGCAGTAGGGGAAGAGATGCAAACAGCATCCCATGCCACCCTATTCCCTCCCCAGCCACATCTGGTTAGTCACTATTATACTGGCCAACTAGATATCCATTTCCTACCTTCCCACCAAACCCACTATCATATTTCAGCCCCAAACTACTTGCCACCACTTTTGGCTCTCACAGCTCTTTTCCATTAGTACCTCAGTTTGTTTCTTGGGCTAAGGTAGCCATGCCAAAGCACAGCTTTCAGGGCAAGCCTGCAGCATGGATTTACATCAACAGAACTGCAATGTTTTCCTTCCCAATGGAAGGCAGTGGTTTCTCCCAGCCCTAGTAAAGGAATCACTTTCTGTTACAGAGCCATACATCATCCTGAAAGATGGTCCACTACAAAAGCTGCATTTCCCTAGCATTTATTTCCAGCTCTCTGCAGTCCCAGCGTGCTCCAGGGGAACCATGATTTATCGCAGTCCCAAACCAGCTGAACAACTTTCCTTGCTGGAAGTCCTGGCTGAGAATGCTGCACCGCAACTTCTCCTGTGCTGTCAAAGGCTCCTTCCTAAAGGCACGCAAGCCTGAAAAGAAGCTTGCTTCCACCCCAAGGGAGCTGTCCCACAGGAAAGCCAAAGTACTCGATTTTAAAGGGTCACAAGCTCAGAGACTGCTGGCAAATGAAGCATCTCAATGCATCCCTTCTGATTTCTTTTACCAAGATCTCCTTTTTAATTTAATGTGGGAAGATTTCCAAAAAGAAAACAAAAAACAAACAAAAAAATTTAAAATCTCCAAACAGCAAGCTAACAAACTTGGAAACTAGTATTTCTCTTGGCAGACAGCTCTGCAGTGTACAGCCAGGTGCAAACTCTTAACACTCCATGCAACAGTGTGCCAGCTTTTCTTTAAGAAATCACTCTGGACAGTAAGAACAGAGCAGCTCTTATTGAGGTTTATAAAGCCAATTATGAGAGTTTGCTTCCACACTGGACTAGTAACCTGCACCAACCACTCCGCACATTTAACCTCACCCCCTCCCAGCGTACGCAACCAGACAGCATTTGTCTCTTGGAGGGGAAGGATGACTATGTTTAACCAAAAAAATCCAGCACCCAAATGAAAAAATGCAGCCTGGAAAGCTGTCTTCATTTTTAGCACATTTCTCCCCCAGGAAAACAGTCCATGTGCTGGTGTCTGCATTGCCTGCGGAGCACAGAGGTGCCACGACACCTAGAAGGTACATCAGATGGCTCTGGGAAGGAGAATACCTTCTAGGCAGAGGACTGGCTGAACAGTTTTTCCAGGTGCTTCACACACAAACACAGAGTCCAAACCCACCAATGCCTTCACAGTTCTCATTTTCCACAGTAACTTTTTGTGGGAGCTCTGGCAGGCTCCCACTCCAAAGCAACGTGATGGCCCAAAGCATCTACCTTAGAAAATCTTCCCTGCTCCTCCCTGCAAACCACCTCCATTTGTTTTTTCCTCCCCACACCTCAACACAATCCCCTGCTTGTGTTTTCTCCTTTCCCTAGTTCCGAGCAGGATAATCTTATTTCAGGGAAGAAAAATAATTTTGTTGTCTCTTATGAGAACTCAATAGGAAAGTGTTCACAACAGTTCAAAACATTCCTTTTCTGTAAAAAGTGTGTTTCATCCATGTCTTTTAAGAAACTTCTTGTCCTTTCTAATTTTTATTTTTTAGAGTATTAAAAAAATAATCAATAAAAGCTTCTTCTCTTCAGCCAGCAATCTGAGTAATATTGGTCCTACAAATACATCTCAAACCAAAATGCAAATGGTTTGCTGAAAACAGACTGATCTGTAACACTTCAGGACAAATACCTGGGGATGGGTATCCTCCACCCTTACCACAGTCTGCTCCAAGTTTACATAAGTATACAAGAGCCACTTGAGCTGGCAGATGAAGAATTTAACTCCATGCTTGAGAAATGCCACCTGATATCTGTGTTTGAATGATCTCTAGACACCAAGCCAGAGCAACACTTTCGCCCATTTGCCTGACACAACTCCTTGCTAGGAAGCTCCCATTCCTGTACCAGGGCTCCAGTATAGGCTATAGATTTACGCTGGTGACAGGGATCAGCAAAGCAGTCACCCTCTAGGCATTATGGTAGACCGCTGCAATCTTCCATGTAGCACCCACCAGGACCAGCTGTGACAGAGATTCACAGAAAAAGAAGCCTTGGAAACAGGCATGCCCTGCCTGCCAAGAAAGCCCCCTCCATCCCACTCCAACTCAAACAAACTCTTTCTACCAACTGAAGCTTTTCTTAAGAAATGGCAGATTTTAGGTGCTGAATGGGATCTGAACCTTGATTGAGGACTATACCCTCTAAGTTGAGCCAAAGGAGCCCTCTTTCTGGAGGCTCTTAGCCATGCTAAGCCAGAGTATGTCATCAGCTAGAGGGTCTCGTCTGAACTCAGAGCCAGCTGGCACAGCTCACCCTGACAGACTTAATTTCAGTTCTTCCAGCATAGTTTTAACACAGTTTTGCTGGAAGGACTTTACTCTTGCTCTGCAGGTTTCCCACAGTGCACTACAGCAATGAGCATGGAAAACAAAGAGCAATGTGAACCAAAGCAGATGCCTCGGACTTACTTCATCAGTACTCATGACTCAAACTCAGTTTTTGCTAGGATTCACAACCTTTGCATGTAGATGCTTCTCAAGCAGGAATGCCTCATGACTACTTGAGCCAGAGCAAAAATACTCAAGGCAGAAATATTTGTACAACTAACCTTGTCATCTCCAGTTTTGTGAGCCACAGTAAGACAATCCAGCTTGCACAATCAACTGTATCACTCAAGTGATGAACCACACCGGCTGTTTGTGACTCACAGTGGAAAGGGTCTGCTCTGAACACACCCATGAGACCAATCACGCATGTATTTGCAAGGGGCAATGTCCATCCCTACTCAGGTCTTTGCTCTCCATCTGTGTTACTGAAAGATCCTAGGGTACCAGTTCCTCTTGTCCTGGAGGTGATTGCACCACATCCAAATAGTAAATGGGAAAATTGCTGTCCCACCTTGGCCACGTGAGCTACAGGGAAGGAGTGCTGGGCATATGCAAAAATGAGTGCCATCTCCAGGAAAACCATAGTATGTATATTCATACCCTGGGAAAAACACCACATTATTTTTGAGCATTTGCTGACGCTTCCCAACCTGCCAGGTTTGAGCACTGGGAGATTTAATTTTCATGGCTGGCCACAGTTTCATTAGGGCTAACACTGTGCAGTGTAACAACAAATAAATACATCAAGAGATCAAAGTGTGTTCCCAGAGCCTCTGTATTTCTTCCTTCGCAGTGAGACAGGTCTGCTGCTGTTGCTGAACCACCCGCTGGCACAGGAACCCTTAGAGCAGTATTCTAAAGTGTGCTACCAAAGATTTATGCCTTGAAGGAAAAACTCTACACATTCCTTTGGGCAAAGTAACAACTGTGTCAGAGGGAAGAGCAAAGCCTCATAATAAGGCAGAAACCAACGAAAGAAAAGAGGAAAAAAATGCAGACCAACACTTTGGAAATAGGGCCAGATGCTGAGCATCAAACACTGAAGCCAGAGGATGGGAAACAAGCAGCAGTAATGAATAAAAGAAAAGCATCAAGACTACCTTATTCAGCTGTGATGTTTTCATCTGGATCAGTTTGTTTCTCCTCAGTAGGAATGATACAAAGTTTCCCACCAGCCAGCTTTAGGGATAAACTGGCTTGAAGGTTCTGGTGGTAAACCTGTCCCACACAGCAAGGGTGTCTGAGCTGCCACCTGGCACAAGTGGGATTTCCTGGCAATAGGGACTTGGCAAGTCCGTTTTCAGTGAGCAGCAGTTCCCCTGTCCAGGGAGCATGTTTTGTTTCAGAAACAAGTCTCAGTTTGCGGAATAATGTCTAAGAAGATGGTCCACTTCTAAATGTCAACAAATATTTCAAGAATATCAAAACCTTCTGGGAATCAGAGCCTGAATCTCTGCCCAAATTTTTCAGAAACCCGAATTGCCTATAAAAATTACCATGTGTAATGCTGCCACAGCACCCTCTCTTGGGAAGTTACCTGCAAGTGACCAAATTAGGCCAGCAATTCTGATTCACGTTCAATGAGTTTCCTTTCCTGAGAGGTGACAATGCATAAATGAAGAAATACTTTGGGCTTCGGTTTGTTCAAAGCTGCAAACATACATGTGAGCCTGCACACTGACCAGCTTTAAGGAGCAGTACATGCTCTCCCTTGGGTGAACACCACATTAGTTTAACCGAGAACTGAACAATTCAGCAGCACAGGTTACACAGCTTGCCACAATTAGGTTAGGAGAAAGATCTTTTCCTTTCAATATTCGTAACTCTCCTGCTGCTGGTTGCTTCCTTACTCAAGGTCCTCACATCCCCTTCACATCGATGCTACAGTCACTCCAGTCCAGAGACCTGGGAACCCACCGCTGGCACAATGAGCAATGCAGGAGGGCACGTGTGAACAGAGCAGCAATCCATGCCACAGGCAGCCAAGCAGCTCCCTCTACGGGCTCCGAAATGGTTAAACACCTGCCTCTTAAGAAAGCACTGCAGGACGATGTCTGCTGCCCAGTTTTTCAGCGTGCCTTAAGGGGTTAAGGATGCTACTCCCCTGTAACCCAGTGTGCAAACCCAAGGGACTGGCTTAACCCCTCCTGTTTCCATTCAAATTAAATTGAGCTATGTGAGTTTCATAACATTTTTGCTTTCTCTGCTTTCAGCTCCAGGTGACAGTGCACATCCCATGGCAACGCTGATACAAAACAGAGCTTTGGCTGTGCATCTCTGAATTGTTCTCCCTGAAAGCTGTACATGGTCCACAGAGCACCTCTTAACCACATTGTACGTGTCATCAGACAACAGATTTTAGGAAGAAGCTATCATAGACACATAAACGTATGTAGTTGGATCCCTACCCTCCAACACAGACAGACATACACCGAACCACCCCACAGTTAAATTCACTTGGAAACCTCAGTTGCCTCCAAGTGAAACCAAGCTCTGCAACTCACAGCTGTCCTTCTGCCCAGGCAACCCTGACCCTCTCCTGCTGCCCGAGGGACACAGCTGCCCTTTCCAGATACTGTCTCACTTCACCACGGCCATGGATGCTCCACTCTGCTGAGCAGGGGGATTGATTTTGGCACCTCCTTTTCTCACAAGTCAGGAAGGGCTTTCAGATCCAGCTTGTTTCCAAAGAAAAGCAGCATGCCCCCAACCTTGGAAGCATGCCCACCAAATTGAGATACTTCCTCTGCAAAGTCCAGAGCTCAGTGTTCTTCCCTCCACCCTAGCATCTAGCTCTCAACTGCATACCACCCCATCCTTGCCTGGACATCCCTCCAGTTACTATTGCTTAGTGTTTGAGGAAGCTGCCTGCACATAAAGTAGGGTAGAAAAAAATATCTGTTACTGCACTGAGCTGGTGCACTAGTTAGCAACAGCCACTCCTTAGAGCATCCAGGGCTGAGGAGAAAGCACGTATTTTGTCTTTACCTACATCCATACACTGAGCAGCTCACACCTTTCCAGCCTGCAGAAGAGAGTGCAGCAAAATGTTTTTAAACAAGGCTAGTGTTTATAAGTCTTTTTATTCTCAAAGTCACACAAAGCTCAGAGCCAATGGTGACTCAGGGTGGAGCTGGTGTCTTCTCTGTAAGCCAACAGCCTGGCAAGATGTCCTTGCCAAAACCAAAATAAAACAAAAACCAAACCCTTGATTTGTCAACTTTATGTAATTTAACCAATTCAATTATTGTTTTCTCTGTCCTAGCTGGCTTAAGAACTGCCAAATCCAGCATTTGCACTAAGATGCCATAACTTTCTCATCTTTTTGGCCCAATCAGTTACTACTGATTCTAGCAACATTTAGTGCTAGCCTTGCATCGAGAGACTGTCAGACATACAAGGCTTTTTTAAACAAAAAGTCTCCTTTCTGCAGCATCCCACAGCTAGGTGCTACGAGCCATCAGAGTGCTAATGCACAACAAACACAAGTCAGGCACGGCCATGGTGCTCGTACTGTCAATAAAGACTAGAGCTGCTGCCTCCAATTAATCCAAAACTTCAGCCTACCCTACACCTCCTGGCTCTGCACTAGTGAGCACATTCAGTAATTTATTATGGAAATCACCAGAGGAAACAAACTTTCAGGATTGCCAGACCCTGGACCCCTGGGAGATAGCAAGGCTGTCTATACCCTCATCACAGCATGGTATGTAGAAACTCCTTCTTGAGCTGCAAAGTGTTTAAACACCCTTAGAGAGGACTGCCACAGCTCCTTTTCAGAAAGTCAAGAGTAGAAAGCTTCATATCCAGCCAGATTTAAGGGAAGCTCTGGCATCAAGCCAAGTGAAGATTTTCAAGGGAAAATCTGGGAGGAAATGCTGTAAGTCACAGACAGGTAGAACCTGTCAAGTTGAGCTGCATCTCAGCTTACAGGAGTTGGCCTCAAAGTCCATCACAAAAGCAAAGCTCTGGTATCTCCAAAGCCTCCCCAGAGAGGTAGAGGGGATGTAATCCACAACAGCCCTAAACTGCAGCTGGTGCAAGCAGGAAAAGCATCTCTCAGTGATAGCACTGATCAGGTGCAGCTTTTTGTGAAAAGTACAGAAGGAACACAGATGGCAGCTGGATCACAATGCAGGGAAAGGGGAGCCACATACAATTCTCTCCCTGTTTGGCAGCAGCAAGACAAGCCGTGGTGTCCTATAGCTTTTGTCACACCCTGCTCAAAAGTTATTCTGACTCAATAAAGGTAGCATAGAGAGACCTAGCCACCAGCTATCTCCATCCCCTGCCAGCACCTCAACTTTGCAGTGCATGCAGCAATTCACCTTAGCAGAAGTGGGAACCAGGCAGCAAAACACAAGCAGATAAAAGTGTTTCATGGTCTGATGCTAAATGATAGGGCCCATAAATTGCATGGTGGCACCACTTGACAGAGGCAGCACCTTCCCCAAGTGCCTATGAAGTGTTCCTCAGTAGCTCATTCTGCAAGACAGCAATGCTGGTCTGGAAATCCAGCATCACTTTAGCTGCCCTTTAAGAGTAGGATATGGCAAGGTTCTGGGTAATGAAATCCAAAAATGTCTTCGTCAATTAATTATGGAGAAAGCTGTACCATGCAAGCTCCATCTCACACCCTCCATCATTTTTGCTGCTCAATATAACTTTAATTAATCTTTCCTTTGGCAATTTGAAGGAAGGATGAGCACGCTGCAAACACCCACTGAGTATTAAATTGATTTCCTGTTTTATAGTCCTCCTTCCCTCCCTATTGGGCCAGCTATGATTTGTGGCCCTTCACTCAGAAGCATTTTTTCCACGCTAATATAATCCAAAACCCGAAGCAACAACTGCATTCAGAAAAGTAACACTTCACATAGCTGATTGCTTCAGGCCAGCCTCTGCCAGCACAGAGTGGATCCTCCCTGCCCCCTTTTCTCATCCCACTCCTCCCGTTGTGTTGCGTCCCCCTGCAAGAATTCAAACCAACCACCTTATCTCCACACCTGCAGCATTTTTGCTTCAAAACCTGGCAACATTTTTGACCTAAGTAACTAAGCAATCAGGTCCATATGGTGCCCAGCCTGACATTCATAGCAGCTCATATAAACTACCAAATCCACCCGCAAACACAACATCCTGGCTGTGGTACCAAGCTGGTCTGGTACCCCAGCTATCTGGGCCTAAAACCTGAAGGTAGGAACTCCAATCGCAGTTGAGCTCACCTACCCTCAGAAAGACACCACTCCACCTTGGGCTCATGGGGGTGAAAGGGATGTCTTCAGTGGCAGGCATGCTCCAGTGCACTGGCCGAGTCTGGGGCAGGCAGGAAACAACCAAATGCAGTCCAGCTGTGTGGCAACTGAACAAGCTCTTTCCCAAAGGACTATCCCCTCCAGCTTGGGAGGAACACAAGCCCTGATTTTCACCAGTCACCTGGGGCAGTTGGGGATCACCCTCTCACCCCCGTGTCACCTCAAGGACAGGCACAGACTCCCAGCAGTTTGCCTCAGGTGTTCAGGTCGTTGTTCAACTTGACTTTGTCAGTACCATGGGTTGGGAGACCTTGACCTGAAACACTGCATCCCCCCCAGCAGCTGTTCCACACGAGAGACTTTCTGAGTCCTGGCCACCAGCTTCAGGCTCCTGGGAGGAAACAATCCAGGTCAGACCTTCTCCTCAGGTAATTCCGATACCATGGGACTTGCCCTGAATTTATTCCTCAAAATTAATTTGAATAATAACCCTGAGATGGCAGAAGTAGACTTATGACCAAAACTGCTCTGACCCTAAACTCCATTTGGAACAGTGCAGTGGCTAAGCACTGTGCCCCCAGCTGAGGACATTCCACCAGCCACACTCATAACACAGAGTGAGCCATTACAGCTTATTCGACTGCATCACCTGGGGAGGGAGGTTCTTCCTTCAGATGACAGGTTCCTTCACCAAACCCGCCCCTTTTCCCTGTTCTCACCCCAAGCAGTGCAAGAGGGGAACAGGTGACCCCAAACAGACAGGGAATTTGGTGGCACCCACCTGCCCACAGGAAAAACATGGCTTATCGCAAAACCGAACAGAAGCAGAGCCATTAGCTGAGCTGCATCCTCAGAAAAAGAAGGTACCAACCCAGGACTGCTCGGAGCAAACTTTAAGGGAGGCTGACAATTTAAAACCACATGGTCCTGGATGAAAGGGGTCGTTCATGATAGATCACATCTATTCAAGGGCCAGACAAGGAAAGCAAACATAGGCTCATTTTACTCATTGTTCTTTATCCACCAACACCAGGAAAGGAGTGTTGCAGCACTGCTGGAAGAGAGAAAAAAGAAATGGACAGCAGGCAGGACAGAAAATGGGAGCTATTTACGGAGGATAGCTAATTTGAGCTGTTTACAGACTTCCCCTCTGAGAGCTCGGGGACGGGAGGGTGGCAGGGGGGTGGTTTCAGCCATTAAAAATACAACGTGAGAATCCATTAATTTTCCATAGAAACAATGTCGTCATAGAAGCGAGACAAATCCGATCAGTCATGCAAATGTGCTGATGTTAAATTCTCAGGCCTGGGTGGGGAATTTGGGTTGCCAAAACCACAACAATAAAGAGATCAGAATGAGATTAGCAGCCCGAGTGACTGCAGCACTGAACGGTGTGGTAGGGGCATGGGATGTGACCAAGGGCACCCCTGGACTGTGGTGGGGTTCATGCCCTGAGTTGGGCATAGGGGCCTTGGCAGAACGGACAAAAAAAATGTCATATATGTATGAGCTCTTGGGAGCCAGTCGAATGCCAAAGTCCTGCTCTGCAAACCAGCAAGAGCCTCCAAAGACCACTGAAGTCACCTCAGGGAACGAAAGGCTCAGCACCCCACAGGACTGGGGACCCTCACAAGCTATAAAATGACAGCATCAAGGAAAAGCAAGAGATGGTAGCACAGGAAACAGGTGAGTGTGTCTCATAGCACAACACAGTGAAGTAGTATGCAACACAAGTTTAGGAGAGACACCAAGGAAGCAGGTTGGCTACACAAGGCACCAGCTCTCTCCCAGGCACATGCTGAGCTCTGACAGAGTCTGAAACATGATACTGACATTACATTAATAAGGGGAAAAAGAGACAAAAATGCATTTTCCCCTTCTCAACAAAAAACACCCCAAGCAAGATACAACAAAAGGGCATCATCAGATCTTACCTCCTTTCCTTCCTCTTCCCTCTAAAAGTCACACTTTACAAACACTCCCCATTGGGAGATACCATGCACAGAAAATTATGACACCCAGAGCAAGAGGAGTAGAAAACACTCACCCTGGCAGCAAAGCACAGCCCTTCCTCACAAAGAATCCAGCCACCATCCAGGACTGGCTTCAGCACAAGTATTTAGGAGTTAAAAATAACCTTGGAAAACGAAGCGCTCCACCCCCCGCAGTACGCAGAACATGACTAGAGTAACGCCTGGGACGAGGATGCTTCCGGGTAAATCTCACCACAGACAAAAACAGCTCAAAGAAACGTATGAAAAAACCCCACAAAAACAAAGAGAGAGATCAGAATGCATCCCAAGAGATGCTTCATTCTGGTTTGTCCATAAACTGAAATATCACTATTTGTCTGTAAAACAGCTGTTTGTGATGACATGTTAAGTCTGAAAACACGTTGGGTTTATGTTTGAAGCCTTCAACATTTACAGCAAAGGGAACCCCTTCCACCTGCGCTTGCCAGTGCTTGCTGCTGCCCACAAGCCTGGGGAAGAGCTCAGCCCATCGGTGTCTGAGAAGGGGCACTCATACCAGCCCTTCAGGAAAGCTCCCTGCACCACCAGTTTGCTCAGAAACAGGCGCCCGCCAAGTAACTAACCTCGATACAGAAGCTTGACCTCTAGTGCCACGTAATCCAAAGAGGTGGCTTTCCCAAAAGAGCACAATCCTACCAAGACACAGCAATACCCCAGCTGGGTTCTGTGCTGCTAGCCCAGCATGACACAGCACCAGGCACAGGCTGCTGCAAGGGACATTTGGTTCAGGGAGACAACTAGAGCCCCCCCACAAAACACCTCATAACCCCCAGTAATTCCCTGCCTGCTTTAAGCTTGTGCAAGAAAACCTGAAAAAACAGCAATCGCTTTTTGTCATCATTTGTATGAAGCAGCTCCTGCTTCCCGTTCTGCAGCTCATAAGCCTTGTCAAGTATGTCTCTGGATTTGCACCTTTAGAGACATGTGGCAAAGGCTCCAAGCAGCTCATCCCAGAAAACACTCTTCAGGCCTGGTTTGTGATGGCAAGCATTGCAAGGCTGTCAGCAGCACGAGCCATAGATGAATACTGCACTGTGTGGACATCCCTGTGCAGCACACAAAAAAATCACAGTGCTTCCCTTGTGGGAGAGGTTCACATCTTATCGTGGTCTTCCTTCAGGTAGTTCTTTCTGATGCCCAGATCCAATTCCTTTCCAGTCAGCCCTATCAGCACTGTTTCCAGAACTCTTCTTTCACTGCTTCCTTACCCTTTTCTCAGCCCCACTGCCATAAACTCTCCGTTCTTGTCTTTCAGCATTAACTGTCACACAACAGCTAAACTCAGCCAGCCAGCCATCCACAGCAACCACCACCGCACACTCAGAACTCCCACCTTGGTCTGTCCTATCACAGTTAGCATGTATAAAGTCAATGCTTTTAATATTCAAGGTCATTTTTTATTGTCCCAGACATACATACCACAGCAAGGATCTAGGACTGTGCAGCAACATAACAGCTTACAGAGCTCCACAAGGATTTCAAGTTCAGAAGCTGACATAGCTTCAGTTATGGAGGCATTTTCAGTACAATTTCTCCCTATACAAAGTTCCTCTCAAGATCCACACCCAAAAGCCAGAGACATCACAGGATTCTTCTCTCTTCAACAAGATCTCATAGCTCTATTTTTGCTAAGATTGCTCAAAAAAGTGTAGAGTTGCGTTCTGGTCAAACCTTGGAGCTTTAGTCTGGTGTGCTGATACAGTAGCACACAAGTGGAAGACACAAGACAGCCACAGACTGTACAGTCTTCTGTTGACACAACTGATCCTGTGCCAGCAGTGAGCAAACAGGAAAGCACCGAAGGGTTAAGTGTCATTACATCAATTCATCTTCTTTATGCAGTAGGTGCCCATAAGAAGTTGGTCTCTATTGACACACATCCTGCAATGTTCTGGTTCTCTGTTTCACTTCAAGCGCTTAACTACATCTGGGTGAGGACATGCTCCCCACTTCCCAAGCAGGCCAGCTGCACCCTTCACTCGCTCAAACATCGATGACAAAAGCCTGCTCAAGAATATGCATCTGTTTCACGTATGGCTCATACAGCTAATTTAAACAGTTTCCATATGTTGCCAGAAAACTGTGACCAAATGCCACTTGCAAATAAATGGGGAGATTGTCTGGCTTCTACAGAGAAAGGTTTCATCACACAGCTTGGAGCAACAGCTCCTTTGTTCTCAGGTCTGCCTGGGCTTCCCCAGCCCCTTCTGCAGTCAGATGCTGCAGACTGGTCCAACACTATCTCCTCCCATGATTGTGCCGCCACAGCAACATGGTTTATGGACTGCAGTGAGTAGCTTTTAGAGAAGACCTGTACCATACACCTGAACATGTGAAGATCTCTCATGTCAAGCATTGCAATCACCCCCTACTCCAAAAAGTAGATCTGGTCAGGCAAGCAGACAGTAAGTATCTGTTTGGAAATGCAGGAGAGGCTCTTAGAAGGATTTTAAAATTCAAAGAGAAAAAGGACACGAATGTCACTGTTTTATTTTCCTTGGCAGTAATGGCATGTCATACTAGCACCCCCAGAAAGTGCAATGCAGACTCTGTGCCCTTTGGAACAAGCCCTGTAGAGTAAAACTTGTCTCATCTTTTTAGACAAAGCTGGCTGAAGTAGGCACCAATTGATGTCCCAAAGACATTTCTCAGGCTGTTTTGAAGCAGCAAATCAATTATTTTGGTCAAAGAATTCAAGGTCAAGATGGATGTCCCAGCTCTACAGCCCAGTGCTCCATCTGTGTCCCCTCAGCAAGTCTGCCAATGATGCCAAGCATTATAGTGCAGTTGACACACTGGAGAGTAGGGATGCCATCCAGAGGGACCTTGATAAGATTGAGAGGTGAGCCCATGTAAGCCTCATGAAGATCAACGTGGCCAAGTGTGAGGTCCTGCACATAAGCTAGCACAATCCCAAGCACAACTACAAACTGAGCAGAGAATGGATTGAGCAGCACTGAGAAGGACTTGGGTGTCTTAATTGACATAAAGCTTAACATGAGCCAGCAATGTGTGCTTGCAGCCCAGAAAGCCAACTTTATCCCAAACTGCTTCAAAACTATGCATCCAGCAGACTGAGGGAGGTGATTGATACCCTGCTCTGGCGAGACCCCACCTAGGGGGTACTGCATCCAGCTCTGGGCTCCTCCGTGCAAGAAAGATACTGAGCTGTTGGAATGAGTCCAGAGGAGGGCCACAGAGATAATCAGAAGGCTGGAACACCCCCCCGAGGGAGCTGCTTAAGTTGGGTTTGTTCAGTCTGTAGAAGAGCAGGCTCTGGAGAGACTTTATAGCACCTGCTGGTGCCTGATGGGGCTTACAGGAGAGATGGGGAAGGGACTGTTTACAAGGGCATGAAGCGACAGTACAAGGGGTTATCAGCCTTAAGCTGAAGGTGGGGAGATGTAGATGAGATAGAAGGAAGACATTCTTCCCTTGAAGGGGGGGAGAGACACTGGCATAGGTTGCCCAGAGCAGCTGTGGCTGCCCCCTCCCTGGCAGCATTCAAAGCCAGGTTGGATGGGGCTTTGGGCAGCCTGGTCTAGTGGAGGGTGTCCCTGCCCATGGCAGGGGGTGGAACTAGATGGTCTTTGAGGTCCTTTCCAAACCAGTCTGTGATTCTATGATTCATTAGACAGACCACCTGCTGCTGGCCAGCACTCAGGTCCTGGAGTTACTTTCCCTCTTTGAAGGGTTTCATGTCCTTGCCACTTCACAAGGCAGTCATGCTTCAAGAAGGGCAGTCAGACCAAGCAGATGAGGGCATTCAGCTCCAAGTTCACTTGCACACTGGGCTGTCTCACACTGCCCAAAGCATATTCACCACAGCTATCCTACTTCTACACCTAATCACAATCCCAGAGCATCTCCTCCTCCTCCTTTGGAGAAGCTGTTAGGCACCACAGATGCAGTTAATGGAAGTCCCCTCGAATCTGATGTAGGGTGAAGCACGTTAAAAACTACTTATGCAATTGATTCACATGGCTTCTGTCATTCATAAATTCCTATGCATCGGATCTGCATGTAACCGATCCAGACAGCTGCAGATTTCCATAGGCACCAAGTGCCTGCAGGCAGAAGCCACTCCTCATGTAATCCTGTTAAACAGCTGGAATGAATGAAAGTGCTGTGCAATTCAGCATGCTAGCGGCAGCCACCTCTGCTTCTTCCACTGGTGGTGCAGGGTCCTCCCCAGTTCAGCCTCTTCCCATGGGTCCAAATTACAGGAGCTATTTCATGCCCTGAACTCTGCAGGATGCCTGGAGCACGTGCAAGTATGAGGCTACAGTAATGGGAGGCTGCCCTCAGAGAGTGTTAGGAACATATGCAGGCTCTCCGTTGCAGTCTGTCTCCTCACAGCGAGACGTAGCTTTTGGGAACATCACTGCAGAACACACAAGTCTTGTCATGAACAGACTGGGTATAGAAGGAAAATCAACACACAGCTATCTCCAAAGGCAAGGTGGAAATCAGACAAAATATAATTGCTAGTGGAACCAGCTCCAGACTGAAACCAAAGGCTTTGAAGCCCAGAGGGCCTCAGGCAGAAGCTGTTTGCCTTTTAAAGGCCCCTCATGGCATTCAGCATTGTGTCACAACAGAGCAGATGTGAGGAGCCAGCATAAAACCACAGCATTAAGTAATCTGAAGGAGGCACTATCAATCCTTTACCTAGGAAAGGCCAGAAAGAGAGGTCACCCTAACTGAGCCCTGTTCTCTCATGCAGCAAGACTTACTTAAAGCATCCATCAGAAGATGACATTCAACACGGCTTATGCTTCGTGCATAGACAATTATGGTCTTCCTTCCACAGCTCCATCAACTGCCAACTCTTTCTTTGTGCTTTCCAGTCATACTTGATCATAAAATACATAAAATACATAAAATCCCCTGCAACCTCATGGAAACTGGAGCATCTCTCAATGAAGATTAGCTACAGCCAGTTTGTTCTCAACCAGCTCAATCCCTGATTCCCCTCACTTTCCACAGCTCATCAGTACTGAGAGAAGAAAGAAGATGGGAGGGATGACTGTCCTCCTCAGGACCACATAGCAACACTGGTGCAGAGCATCAGCATACAATCTGCCACGGTGCCACTCAGCTGTCTAAAAGACAGAGGGGTTTTTTGTCCTTGCTCAGTGTGCACCTTCCTGGCTCTGCAAGAGGAGAAAAAGCTTGCACTCAGCAGAGAGATTTATATTTTGCCTGTATTTAATGCTGGTTAGGTAGGATGAGCATAGTTCACAGTGTCCTTTCATACCAAAGGTGTCCCTACGGCAGGACATGGCACATGCCGTCATCAGTCCCCTTCACCCCACAGCAGGATCTAAGCCAGGGACAGCGCAATGCAACCACGTAATTAGCAAATCACAACACGTAAGCAGGACTGGTGCACAAGCAACTTCAATTTTGACACTTCCCAGCCTTAGTAAAATTACTTTACACAGGGCATGAAGACAACTTCTTTCCCTGACACGCTGTTTGTGCCCTCTGGGTAGCAAACAGTCTTGTGTCAGGAGCGTGCCTGGCTTTGAAGTGGGAGGTTGACAAAAGCAGGGGGCGAAGGGGAAAGGGGACAGAGCTGCTCGAGGCAGTTGCCAGGATTTAACAGTGCCAGTAAGGCAGACTTCACTGCCTCTGTCAGCCTTGCTCTGAGGCAGTGAAGTCCTTTTTTGGCTCAAGCTCTGAAAACACTCCCCAGCCCCAGGCAGACTGATGTCAAGAAAACTCCAGCCCAAAGAACTGCAAACTAGAAACTGGTCCTGGTTTCCCCCAGCAGTACCCCTGGGCATCAGCAGGTCACCAGCATTCCTGGAGAAAGAAAGGTACCAGGAATCGGAACTGGCTTATTCATTGCAGAGGGACACTTTTGCTGGGACAGAAAGTAGACTTAGTGCCCAGGCATTTGCTCCAGCAGCTGCTGATTTTCAACACCTCCTGCTCCTTCAGAAGATGCCAGGGATAGGGAATTAGCTCAGCAGGAGAACCTGAGGGAGCTGTAGCAAACTCCTTTACCTCCCACCATTAGCAGAAAGAATGAGCAAGGTCATCTGCCCCCACCTCACCCTCTCGGGGAGCAGGATTCCCGTGCTCTGGATCAGTGGAAAGCAAAATGCAAGCACTTTCCAGAAGGACTGCCACCATCAAAGAGAGTTTCTCTTCTTCCAAGAGAGTTTTTCTTTTCTTCCAAAGAGAGCAGATCTGTCCCTGCTGGAATAGATCTGCTCCCCCTCCTGTCAGTTATCCCTCCACTGCCACATCAACACCACAACTTTTAACCCATCAAACACCAGTGCTTCCCTGCATGGCACACACCAGCGCTTTTAATATTAATCTTGAACAAGATTATAATCACCACAAAGCAGCATTGTCTAGCATGGAGGTCTTTCAGCTGTACCCTTCTGATTCCTCTCCAGATTTTGCACAGACCTGCAGCATGGCAGGACACAAACCTTGACCCACTCTTCATGCACCTGCAACAGAGGTGCAAATCTACTAGTATAAAGGGATATTACCAGGGTCTAGAAGCCTGAGGAAGTTTAGAAATATATTCAAGGAAGTCCAGAAAACCTAACTCAGTTCCTAGCCTACCATTCCTCAATCAAAACAGTCAACACATGACAACTATTTCTCCATATTCAACTACACAAGTAGCCCCATGCCCATGTTTCATTCATTTACCTGGACATTACTGCCCTGCATCAGTCTTCACCAAGACACATTCAAACACTCTGCAGTATTTGCAGCATACACACCACTCCTGATACACATCAATACGGCGGAGACTGTTGAACTACAATGCTGACAGAGGGGTGATGTAAACACATAGAATGGTATGAGTTGGAAGGGACCCCAAGGATCATAGAGCTCCAACCCCCCTGCCACAGGCAGGGCCACCAACCTCAGGCCTGGATCTACACAAGGTTGCCCAGGGCCCCATCCAACCTGGCCCTGAACACTTCCAGGGACAGGGCATCCACCACCTCTCTGGGCAGCCTGTTCCAGCACCTCACCACTCTCTCTGTAAAAAACTTCCCCCTAATATCTAATCTAAACCTTCCGTCCTTTAGCTTTAATCCATTCCCCCTTGTCCTGTCATTGTCTATCCTTTTAAAAGTTGAATCCCCTCCTGTTTATAAGGTCCCTTCAGGTACTGGCAGGCTGCAATGAGGTCCCCCACAGCCTTCTCTTCTCCAGGCTGAACAAGCCCAGCTCCCTCAGCCTCTCTTTGTAGGGCAGGTGCTCCAGCCCTCTAATCATCTTCATGGCTCTCCTCTGAACCCTCTCCAACAGTTCCACATCCTTCTTGTATTGGGGGCCCCAGATCTGGACACAGGACTCCAGATGGGGCCTCAAGAGGGCAGAGTGGAGAGGGACAATCACCTCCCTGTCCCTGCTGGCCACCTCTCTTCTGATGGAGCCCAGGATACCATTGGCCTTCCGAGCTGCAAGAGCACACTGCTGGCTCATGTTAAGTTTCTTATCCACCAGAATCCCCAAGTCCTTCTCAGCAGGGCTACTCTCAAGAAGCTCTTCTCCCAGTCTGTATCTATGTCTGGGATTCTTCCGGCCCAAGTGCAACACCTGACACTTTGCAGTGTTGAACCTCATTAGGTTCACCCGGGCCCATCTCTCCAGCCTGTCAAGATCCCTCTGGATGGCTTCCTTTCCTTCTAGGGTGTCAACCACACCACTCAGCTTGGTGTCATCCACAAACTTGCTGAGGGTGCCCTATTCTTGTATTACTCAGCCAGGAAGAAACTGAGCACACCAAGATCCTTAAAATTTGTGTGTCCCTAACAGTAACTGCTGCAGGAAAATGATACTGTCAGCACCACAGCATACTTTCATATGAACAGTGTCCCCACTGCAGGACGCAGCTCAGCTGTCGCATAGGAACTGCGTATCATCAGATGGGGAACCAGTATTTCTGTGGCTGGTGATGGCTTCACATGCTAAGCCTTTTTTTTGTCTCCTTACCAGGTCTGACTACACATGGAAAGTCGCAAGATCAATGACAGGAGGTCAGACAGCAAATAAAAGGGGGAACACGTCAATATACTTCTCTGGGCTTACTGTTATTAGGTCCCTTTACATCCACATGCTAGATGTTGAAAGTCAGTCATGACTCATGTGAAACCTCAATTTGTTCCACTAATCCTAGATGCAAGGGAATCAGCCACTGGAAATTTTGGGGAAGATAATCCAAGGAACTTCTAGATCTAGAAGTAATAAATAAATCCCAAGAGAAAAATCCCTCCCAAGAGAAAAAAAAAAAATCCATTGCACTAACTACACATTCTTCTGCCATCAGCTGAATAGACTATCTGAAGGAGGTGCCCTGTCATTGCATGCTCTTCTGGCACCATCAGAATGAGGACAGGTTGTGAACGTTCACAAGCTAGGAAAGTGCTGTTACCAATTGCCCTTTAAAGCTGTTCTTTCCTAAACAGAATCCCAAAGTAGCGGAAAGCCAGTTATAGGCACATACAGTCAAAGCTTTGCTCTGGACCAGCATGCTCTGGGTTCATGGCAAGCCACAGAACCAACTCACCCACAGTGCTGCTTCTTCTGTTGACACTGACAGAGCACACATTTATTCTCACACATCTCAACTTCTCTACCCTGTCCAACACATCTGACTGAACACTACTAGAAATCTACTACTGGCTCTACAAAGATTGTCTTTTTTATTCTTCTTAACCTCCTGGTTCATCCACTGACTGTCCATGTGATGAACACCACCAGCAGCCATCTGCAGATGCTACAACACAGAGCTACCTGTCTACATCCACCATATAACCACATCACAGCAGCCAAAAGCTTGGCTGAGACTAAATAAAAAACAATTTGTCTATCATTTTTCTCAGGGTTCCAGTAGTAAAGGCACAGTGTCCTTTCCTGAAATCAAGGTGCCTTCTGAAACTTTGTCCTCAGCCACAATACCTCACCAAAAACTCTAACAAAGTAACAGGAGTTTCAAGCTTCCAGCACTAGAAGATGCCCAGATACGTGTGGTCAGTGTGTCCTCTTCTAACACTGTCCTCCTTTCCATTACCTCCCACCAGAACTTCAGGCACTTCACTGGAAAGGACCAGCAATGCCATGCAGGAGTAATGGCATGCATGTCCTCAGGTTATCCCCTCTCCACCCCAAGTCACTGAAGGGGCACATTCAAAATTATCCCTCAGACCTGAGCAGTCAAACACTTCCCTGCAAAACACACTGCAGAGGAGCACTAAGCAATTTCCGTGAGATGTGGAGCATGGCTGCTCTGCCCTCAACATTTCCCCTCCTTCTCCCCTGCCAGCTCAGAGATCTTGGAAAGGATTTTCTTGCAATAGCAAAGGATAAGTATTTTCTGCTACAGAAAACTCCTGCATTCCTCCAAATTTCCCCAAATCAGAGACACAACACATGGAGAAGCTTTGGTCTAAAAGAAGACAGGGATGGAACTGGTAGGCAACACCAACTAAACCTCTGCCACAGCTGATGTGCTGACTCACAAGTGGGTATGAAAAGAGCAAAGGGATGCTGCAGTTAAGCTCTGGCACTTCTCATCCCAGGAGGCTATAGACACTAAATGCTTATGTCTGGGTCAAAAAGGAAGCAGATGGAAGAGAAAGTTATCCAAAATAATTAAAGACAATGAATGATCTCTGGGTCAGGGATTGTGGAGTCCACTGTAGTCAGGGACACTTTTTGGATGTGTCACTCTGTTTTACCCTGCTTTCATACACCTCCCTTGGCATTTCCTGCTGGCCTGATGGAAACAGGCTTCTGAGCTTGTTTTGAGGCAGATCAGCCGTTCTTAAGCAGTAACAGTACATTTCTAGGGGATCATTTTAGCTTTAGCATAGCTCCAAATACAAAGAAACAGATTTATAAAAGGTCTTTAGAAACTATTTTCCAAGTGCTTATGCACACATTTAGGTTCCCAACTAACTCTAAAATTCTGGTCTGAACTGCCTTCAATTAAAAAAAGAGGATAATTTTTTTATAAAGCATTTTTAATAAAATGGCAGGATGAAATCATCTCTCTGGGATGTTCCCAGAGAAGAATCACAATAAAACATGCAGTATGTTTGGCACTGAATGACCAAGGTATGTAAGCAAAGAAGGAATAATGTGGTTACCAGCTGGTAAACTACGAAACACAGAGCCACAGATCAGCCTTTGTGGCTGGAAAGCTTCTCCAATTGTCCCCACTACCAGTTATATTCTGACACAGCTCAGAGAGCAACAATAACAGGTTGGATGGTTCCTGCCAAACCCCAAAGCACCACAAACAGTTTCAGAAATGGAGGGGGTGTTCAGAAGAGCTTGCTTTGCAGGGCCCAACTTCCAGGCAGCGAGAGGGTGAGAGAGAAAATGCAAGGCTGAAATCACCCCCAGACACATTCAGCTCGTTCAAAGCCTCCAGCAGCGGGATTTAGCCAGAGCTTAAAGCAGTTCTCTGTGACTCTTTGTCACAGGAGTGTAGGTACAAACAAACAGGAGCTGGGACAAAGGGAGTCAACGCACATTTTATTAGTAAAAAGTTAATCAGCTTAAAGTGTGCAACTAAATAAGCAAAGCTTACATTAAAGTGACCCGCCAAGAAAAGATGCCATGGAAATAAAGTTATAGGAAATACAATATAGTCTCTATGTTCTTTTGTAATCCAGCATGATAAATATTCATGATTCTGGGTTAATGGGGTACCCAGCTCTCAGCCACCACAATAGTTTTTTGTTTATTCTCAAGACCATGAACTTTGGAACCATGAACCTGAATTTCAGGACTCTGCACTCACGCATGTTAGCAAAATTCAGGGCAAGGCAGGGGGATAGAGACAACGCCAAGACCTTGGCTTGTGACAGTGTAACAGTTGTTGCTGGCAGGATTTTTGATAACCCATAACAAGAGCCCCAGGACGTGCAGGACTTCTGGTGTATTCATCACCCTCTCTGCCTCACCACCAGCAGAAGAATAAGGGAAGCGTCACCACCTATACCGCAACCCCAACCCTCACCTCCAGGACATGGCTTATTCCAGACTTTCTCTCCCTAGAGCAGAACAGTGTCCTCAGGCCAGTCCTCAAGGAAGCAGCAGCTGCCTGCATCACACAGTGGCACCAAGGAGCAGAGGAGAGGTCCTCTCCTTACACAGGAAGGAAGGAAGACCTGTACATGCTTAGACACAACCACTCGAGCCTTTGCACTGCCTGAAAGGACATTTTGGCATTCTGAAAACAGTCCCGCAGGGAGAAGCCACCAATCTCCAGCCCAGCATTCACAGTGGACAATAAAGAAGCGTCCCAAACCTCCCTAGCCAGCCCTACATGTGGCTGCTCCTCTGACAGTGATGCCTTCTGCTGACAGCAATATTGCCAGCTTTCCCAGTTTTGCTATGAGACCTTCCAATGTCTGTACTCCAAATAGCATTAACAGGTACTGATAATTGCTCCCCCTTTCAAGGCATATCAGCAGCTCTTGGGGTTTTTTATGAAGGACATTGGGAAAAACTTTTTTCTTTTTAAAAGAACAACATAGAAACAGAAAGTTCAAGGCCTTAAAAGCAATATGAGGAAACAACTTTAAATGCTGAATCAAATGCACCAAGACTCTTGAGCCTGTTTGTTTCCACACATCTACCCACAACTAAAAGCAAAGACCACTGTGATCGGGTAAGGTCTTCGGGAGTTTTTGGTGTATTCCACTCACAAAAGCATATATCCTCTTTCCCTACAAAAGCTTCCTATTAGCTTTAACCCCTTCTCCCACATAATGTCCTGAATGATGAGAGCAAGCCTTCAAAAAGCCTGGCACCACACAGCCTGTCTCACTGAAAGGTAGGAGCACAGCTCTCCACTCCACATCACTGTGGACAAGCCCACTTGGTCTGCAAGCAGAGCTCGTCCTCCTTCACTGGCCCCTCAGGGTTAAACTGCCCACTTTAGAGACTGTGCAGCCTAATATTTGTAAATTGATAGGACCTGTTCTTTATGCATCTTCCTTTGGGACAACCTAGATGACAAACCTCACCACAATGAGCTTTAGTCCTCCTTTTGGACAGAGCTCCTCGTGCTGATGAGCTGAACCTAGGCAGCAGTAGGTCAGGCAGTGCAAAGGCCAACCACGTCCTCAGAATATGGCTTCTAGTAACAATATAAAAATCTTTAGGACACAACAATGCTTCCTTAGATTTTAAGTCTTTGATGATTCAGTTGCTTTACTTCTACCACAAAATATTGGTACACAAAGAGAAGGAATTTAGCAAGAACCATGAAAGTTGAGGAATTAATACAAAAGTTGAAAGTGTACTTATGGAAGGAAAATTGTTTCTCCAACTAGTAAAATGTCTGCTTTGAATCACAGAAAGGCTCTGTCTAAAAATCAAATGTTAGTAAACAGTAATACCCTTCTCAAAACTGAGGTATCCTGCTCAGAGAGCACAGATTAACATTTACCTTTGTAATACTTCATCTTTGCAATAGCTGCATTAGCATAAAGATTATTGTCCAGAGAGAGAAGCACACCGATGTGCACAGGAGGAGGGGCACTTGTTGGGAAGAAACAATTTCCCTATCACCCATGTGCAATTTTGCACAGGATGTCCTGCTCCTCCTGAAACAGGGGACACCCCGTGCTCCCACCCAGGTCCAAGGACATACCTCATCCCATTATAATGAGCCAGTGTGACAGCCCAAACCTGGCAGCTCCTCCCATGTCATACCAAGCAAGGCATAGCTATGAAATACAGAGGCTCTGCAAAAGCATCAGGACCCAGCTACCAATATTACCCATGAGGATGGAAGGTGGCGGCACACTTGATGGTTTGAGGGTCCCAATTTTGTACCTGCTTGCAAGTGCCATGGCAAATGTGTCACACCTCTACCTGGAGATGAGGGATTGCACAATAGGTAAAGAGGGTGAAAGGACAGAAAATTCTCTTCTTCATATTCAGGGCAAAGAACAAAACCAAACAAATACAAAAGGCAGTCAGGAGGGTTTTATTCCTCATCTCATCAGCCCATTACTAACCAGCAGTTTACCTTGACAACAGAGCTTTCCAAGAAAAGGCAAAGACTTGGGCACTCAAGCAACAGCCTTAAAGAGATCCCAGTGCTCTGCCCAGGAAACAGCAAAAAACAACCCCCAGCATATCACATATCACCTTCCTACTGAAGCATGACAAAGAAAAGAATATATGACAGAAGAGGCCAAAGAGGGGAAAAACAGAAATCAATGGGATCTAACAGAGCGTGACGGAAAATCACTTCCCCCATAAAAAGAGGTTACTTGCCAGGTTAATGAATCTTTTCTGTTCTGTACTTAGACACCCAGGAAATGGAAGGGGTCACAGCAGCAGTGTGGGTGGGAATGCAATCCCTAGAACATGCTTTCAAGAACAATCAAAGGTTAGAGATTAAATCCAGGCAGCGGTCAACTGCACAACACCCCAGCAGCTTGATACACGGGCCAGCTGCAGCTCAGAGCGTCACCGAGCAAAATACACTTCCGACAGCAACAGCACAGTAAATAACCGTCTTCTCTTCCAGGGCAAAAACCAGCCCAACAGGCCACCCCAGCACACCCCACTCCCTGGGTCAGCTCCAAGAATCGGAGCGTCTCTGCGTTCCCAGGCCAGGGACACCAGCCAGGACGAAGGTCTGTAGGTGACCGCAATAGAACCACAAAACCCACACCTGCTGCATGAGTAGATCTGAAACCTCTTGGCCTACCAGCCAAATTCTCAAAACTCACTTTTAGACAAAAAGCTGTGCCTTATACTTGTCAGGAATGTGCAGGCAGCAGACAAACCAACAGAGGAGTGTCTGGAGAGCAGCAAGGTACAACAAGATCTGGTGGCCACAGACCTGAACTACATCTCTAGATGTGTCTGATACTCCAAAGCCAGATGCATGTAACTTTGAACTGCAATTTCTTCTGACTGCAGTCCTCCTGACAGGCTCCATTAAAGTAGTACAGACTGTTGTGGTCTTATCACCCCCTGTCTACATCTAGCATGAGCTCCTGACACCACCACCCAACAGATCACCCTACTTCAGCCCAATATAGCAAGGAAAATGCAGGTGCATGATTTCCATCCTTTTCAAGGCCAGCTAACTCACAGGTCACTATTAGGTTCCCCACTGTCTGTCAGGTCCCTGGCTTGACAGGGTCATTTACCAACTGCTGTTTCTTAGTCCAGGGCTTCTTGAGTCCAGTACAGCTCAAACACCTTTGCCATGCAGCTATCCAAACTTCTCCTGCAGCATGTGCCTCATTTTCCTAACCAACTTCTACAAAGGAAACATGGACAATTCAGCCAACAGCCCCCTCTATTACCTGTATTTGATGCAGTCTCAGAATAACCACATCACACAAGACAGCTGCTTACAGAGTTCCACTTCACACCAGTAAAGCCTCCTTTCCAGCCCGGGGAGCTTCACCACAAGCTCCAAAGCAGGTCTAACATTTCTACGAGAGAGAGTTTTAACCCTGCAGGTCCGGTGCATCTAAGTATTTTTATATCTGGGGAACTGTAAAGCAAAACCAATGCCTTACTGAGAAAATACGTTCATCACACAGCATCCTGCCAACACGTACAGCACTGTGCACAATCCTCTACTTCCACAACAGACACCTGCCCCTGGAGCAGGGACCAGCCCCCCTGCTAGGGGCACCCACCACTAGCGGGAGGCTGGGCACGGTTATACACCAAGTCTCTCTCCTCCAAACTCTGCCCTCTGAAATGAGCAAACGACCTGATCACATCTCACCTGAAATTCAGCATCCAAAATACCAACTAAACCAACTAAGTTTGGCAAAGTTCAGAGCAATTAAAACCACTGTTGATGAGGCAATGCTGTTTGCAGGCAGAGCTAAGTTCAAAGTCACACAGAGGAAGTGTGGGACACTGGAAACACCCACAGCTATGACACGAGACGAGAAAGGTAATGCTCAGCACCTTCCAGGACTGCACCAACCAGCTTCTAGTAAGCAAAGGGACTGAACTGTACTCCAACACTAACTCTCAACACGAGGAGATAAAACGCTCAGCACACTCGAACTTCTGTCTCACAACACGGTTTGCTCTACAAACAGCTTTTAGGGTTTGTGGATAGAGAGGTTAAACAGATGCTTTTTGCTTGGGTGCTGACACTTGCCCAAATCAAAGTGACTTGAGAGGATGTGAATTTCCATTCAGGTGTGAAGCTGAGCTGACTCACTGACCGGCAGCAGCTGCAGGTCTCTGACAGTTTGTATCAGTCAAACCTGAGGGTGATTTACCAGTGGCTGGGGTTTGGCATGGGCTTCCTTCTCAACACACAGTTTAAAATTTCTCTCCATTCCAAGCTGGGCTGACACAAACTGGCCAAGAAAGAGCAATCAATCATTGAGAGTTCTTTAATCAAGGGCTTCCTTGCACACTTAAGCAGTTTCTATTGACAGGGAACCTTCCTGTTCAGGAAGTGCTGGAGTGGCTCTGAACATCAAAGTACAGGCGCCCTCAGAGATCAGCATTTCTGGGAGCTCAGCGACAACAAAGGGAGGGGGGGAAGCAGAAGACTCAGTTACTGAATCAAAACAACAGACAGTTTCTACTCAATCATCCACCCTTTCTAAGCACTGAAAGCACATTTCAGCACTAGCTGAAGCAGTTTTGTTGCAGGTTTGTACCCGCAATACTCATGATCCAGGACAACCAGGTCATTCAGTGTCAGAAGTGCCTCCGTCCCTTCAAGGTAGGCTGGCCCCAAAAAGACCCTACAGACCTGTCCCAGCACCATCTCCTTGGCACAGACAGCTCTGGACAGAATTACAGAAGCCAGCCCCATTTCCCCATGGCTTTTCAATGACAAGAGGAATTGGCACAGCAGCCCACCTCCTGCAGCAAACATCCGGCTGCACAGAACCGGTTCCTCAAGGAACACAGCAGGTAAATGCACACCATTTCAAAAGGCTGCTGGTCAGGTGAGCGACGACAGAAGAACCTACTGACCACTGGAAAAACAGCATGAGTTACTGCCAGGATAGGAGACAAGAGGAGAGAGAGGGTACTCCACAGCCACAGCCCAAGGGAGGATGCTTCAGGATAAGGAAGACAAAAAACCATCCAAAACCGATCAGTAGGAAACACAGAGGGAAGCAGGCAGAGAGCACAAGGGTTTCCACAGCAAAGGCAATGTGGAAAAAAGGGAAATGGATGCATTAGAGAAAGGAGGCTAGAAAATCTGGTGTATCAGGCACACAGCACCCACAATTTCCCCAGTACAGATGTGTGAGCCTGAACACTCTGCAGCGTGTGTTCACAGTCACACAGCTCTGCCCCCCACACAGGCTGGGGCTGCAGCCCCTGGCAGGCACCCATGGGCACAGCGTTAGCAGAGAGACAGAGGTGAGCTACTAGGAGAACCCAGCCAGCTCCCTGGTTAGCTGCTTAGCAAGGTGCAAACACACTATGCATGACTGCAAAGGCAGAATATAACTGCACAATCGGAAAGTGCGTCAAACCAAATCCCTCGGCTTTGCAGACTTTTGAAGCCTGGGAGACTGGCAGCATAGTTTGTAAGTGCATGGAGGGCTCTGTGACTCACTAATCTGATGCCATCAGATGCCTGAGGAATGAGCAGTCCTCCTGTGCGGGTTGTGGCCAAAGGCATACCCCTGTGAACTGCGCCCAGGCTACCAAGTTCAAGAAAAGCTCTACAAGGTCTTTGTGAAGAAGTGTCTATGACAGCTCCAAACACCTTTTCCCCACCCTACCAGGCTTCTTTAAGGAAATAAAAGCCCCCATCCTAAGCTTGCCCATCCCTTGTCCTGCCCATCACTTAATCCCAAAGTGTAGGAACAGCACCAAGCATTGTATCTCACACAGGACAAGCAGATCCAACACACCCCAAGAACTGCCAAAGATCAAGCATGTCTTTGTCAGATCCCAAGTCAACAGCTAAACACTGGATGGACTTCAGACCTGGATCTCAAGTACTCCTTTGCCCAGGGATCAAAGTTTTGCTCTCAAATGCCTCAGGCTTCTGTTCCTGGGAATCTCAATCTACAAGAAAATGGTTGGTGGCTATTTTTTTCTTTAAGCCACAGCCATTAGCTTGTTCTTGGCCAGGATTATAATAAAAGCCACCTTAAACCTTCCCTTTGAGGGGGTAAACTTCTGCTGCAGCTCAGCCTCACTGCAAAACACAGCCTCCCCAACGGCAAACAGCTGCATTGCCAAATGTGTATAAAGACAGGGTGTCTCCAGTAGCCCTCACCCACCTGTTACCCGTTCTGTAACTGCTGTCACCTCCCCAAAGCAGGTAAATTAAAGACTGAATAACCCGCACTCTCATTCTTTCCCAGACCACCCAAAAAGACTCAGTCAACTTCCTCCTTGAGCATTTAACCCTTTCCACAACCTACTGGGAGCAGAGGGGGGGAAGCTAAAGGGAATGATTGTTCATGAGGGCTTTCTCCTTCCTCTGTAAATGTTTGCATCAGCGCTGAGGACTGGGTTATGTCCCAGACTCTTCCCTCAAAGCACATGTGTAGGTATTGGTGGCAAAGAAAGGAGGAAGGAAACTTTCTCTATTGGAAACCCATATGACTTCAAATGTCAGGAGACCAAGATCCAGCAACCAGCAGCACCACCACACCATGCTGAGCACCCTTGGGTGAGCCACTGGTCCCACCACCACCAACTACAACTCAGAGCACCATGCCAGATGCACTGGTGCCTTCACCACAGCAGCACTGCCACTCACCTTGGCTTTCCATGCCAGCTCTGGGGCTTCAAAGCTTTACAGAAAATCTGTAAGATGGCAAAGGATATTCCTCCACAGGAATTTGGGATTCCCAAGGGAAGGGCAGGTTGGTATATGCTCTATCAATGCTCCTGTCATTGCCAAACCGAACAGGGCAACTTGTGAGACAGTAGGAGGGCCCTCATCAAGAGCTGAGTGGGCTGGATCCATAGCATGGCCTGCAAAGAGCTTTCAGGTTTCCCTGCTAAGGTGATGGATCTGTGCTTCCAGCAGAAAAAAACAGCACCTGCCTCCCACTCAATACCCAAGGAATACTCAAGTGACCCAGACTTCACAGATCCTCTCTCCCCTTTCTCATTTGATTACCCCTGCAAGGCTTTCAGTTCCTAACAGTAAATTCCTCAGCTGCCCACAGAAATGCCTGCACGTGACTTCAGATGTTTGTGGCTCAGCCCAAATGAAATTCGCTGCTTCCAGAACAAAAGGCACTGTGCCTGTACAGAGGGAAAGCTAGGAGGAACAGAATGACAGCAAAGCACAATTTATGTCTCTCCATGAGAGCTTCTCTCAGGACAGCACTCATTCAGGGTGTGACACCTCTGGATGGTGTATTTAGAAGCTGCTGGATCAAACTGGCTGATGGGGAAAGAACAGGGATGCCCAGTGGTACCCTGCAAATGGGCAAACAGCATCCACTCTCAAAGGAGCAGTGGTGTGGCAGGAAGAGCTGCTCTGTCACTGCAGACCTGCTTCTCCAACAACTTTTCTAAAGAAACAGGAGAGATGGGACCTGCGTGCAGTTCCCTAATAGTGCCCCCCTCACACTTCCCACCTCGGAGCTTACACAGCCAGCACTCCACAAAATCTCCAGAGACTGACTCACTGTCCACTGCCATCTCCCTGCAGAGTCCCAGTCCCACTTCACAGCCTCCCCACACCCGCTCTGCCTGCTCACAGGCTCTGCAAGCAACAGCCCAGGGCAAAAGCCATCACCAAAAGCCATCACCCATCAATGTCTCATGGAAAGAAGCTGAGCTGCAAGCCTCATCTGTACCTACATGCAATTCCTCCTCAGCGTGGCTCTCCTCAGCAAAGCAAACCCTCCCAAAGGGTACCAGAGACATGCACAGGCAGCAGGAGCCCCTGACCCCTTTGGCATCTGGCTCAGGAACGCACCACTAGACAGGCAGGTCTGCCTGTCTCCTTGCACACACATCTGCACAGAGAAACACCACGCCACCCATTTGGCCTGGACGTCAAGACTTGCAGTGGGACCATGTCTAGATTTGGTCATCCTACAGACAGGAGATGTCAGAAAAGAATAAACCACCTAGCCAGAGCAGACACAACTGCCCCAAGAAACAGGGGACTCTACCACAGGACACCTTCCATGGACCCCACCCTGGAAAAGGAGCTGCTGAGGGAGATGCCAGGCCTTGCAAAATGACACCACACCTCTGGTTCCCAAAAGGCACCATACTAGGGGCCAAAGTACCCAGAAACCAAGATGTTGAGAGAAACTGCAGCTGCTTCTCCTCACCTGCAAGTGGAAAAGCACCTCATCACAAGCTTGCCACTGGAGGGAGGAACAGGTCATCAAGCCTCTAAATATCCAGGAGAAAAATTATTCAGTGCCCAGCTCTCCTTCCTATCTGTGTCTCCCACCTCCCCTTGCTGACTGAAGTTTGACTATACTATCTCCAGGGTCACTTTGAACATCAGAGGCTCTGCTCTTCACCTCAAATGAAAGTTCATATTAGCCTGCACCAAAATAACCACCAGAACAAATTGCAGCCTATTTAATTCCTTTGGTTCCAGCTTGCCTGAGGAGCCCCAGAAGGATGTGCTTGTTTTATTTATTAAGTATCCAGAGTTGCTCCTGCTGCCTGTCTGTTAGGCAGCCTCACTTAGACCTGCATCCTGGCCCAGGTATCCTTAGCTATGAGCAGCAGATCTGTCCAAAGCACATGTCAGGCTTACAACATTTTTCCATCTGTAACGGAGCAGATCTGGGCAGGAACCTTTGTACCATTCCCTTTGAAAAGCTCTGACTTGCCACATCACTCAGCAAAACCCAACCAGCAAAGTCAGCACTGTCACCGACCCTGGCAACTCCATCCAGCAGCCTTGCCTATGTTTCCCCTTTATCAGCCATCCAGGCCTTCTGTCTTCTCTTTCTACCCTATCAAGCAGGCAGATCAGCAGCCTCAGACTGAGGAAAGGATATCCTGGATGGCTGGAGTTAAGAGGCTGAGCAGCAGTGGAGTTATGACAGATCAGCCGAGCCCCGGTAACTGGGATGTTTATACCAGTAGCTCTGTAGTTGCAGTGATTTAGGGGGTTACTGCCCTGTGCTGTCTGTCCTGCGTTGCTCTTGGAGATTATTACACCCTTAGGAAATGCAACGGAGAGGAGCGTGTGCCAGGCTTTTCACTCACAGTCTGGCAGATGAGCCACCGACAGTCTGCACTCAACCTCAGGGCATGAGCTGCAAGGGTGAGGAATGGGCAAGCTTTCACTTCGGAACCTGCCAGATCCATCACGGCCTCTGGGTCACAGCCATTAGCCTGCAGCAAAGAAGTAGTAAAGCCCTATAGTTTTAGCAGCTTTGGAAAACACATAAGTGGAGCAGCAGTTTGTCTTCACCATTGGCTAAGAGCTTGCACACAATCTGCAGCCACAAGACCGTGCATAGAAGCCTGTGCCTACAGCAGCAGTGGAAACATGACTGTGAGGCTCACAGCACCACCTCTGTTTCCACAGACCATAAAAAACTTTCCCTTGCAAAACATACCAGGCACAGGAGCTCTCCACAGCAGGTCTGCCCTCTCACCAGTCATGCTTCTAGACATGTCCCACCCGTGCAGAAAGTCAAGCCAAGGAAGTTAAGATCTGTCACTGTGATATCACATCAGGGCAGAGCGTGGCAGACTTCCTACACAGGCATGAGACAACAGTTGTGCCCCGGCAGAGAGCCCATCTTGGAGGGGCAGCTCCATTAGAGGTGTGCTTCACCCCATC
Source organism: Porphyrio hochstetteri (assembly GCA_020800305.1). Taxonomy (NCBI): domain Eukaryota; kingdom Metazoa; phylum Chordata; class Aves; order Gruiformes; family Rallidae; genus Porphyrio; species Porphyrio hochstetteri. Next base: position 18,684,086 of record CM036911.1, read on the forward strand.
TCATTTACAGCGATGGATCTCTTCACCCACTAACCTTGGCTGAACATCCCTTCAGGGTGGCATTTGCAGCGGTGAGCACCCGCTCGGCTCTGCTGATGGTTTACATTGGAAGAAGGCGGCAGAGGCTGTGAATACAAGGCAGGGGGAGGAGAAGAGGCAGGGTTCATGTGGTACAAGTCCTGCTTACTCCTTTTTGGGGCTGACTTTAAAAACTAGAGCCATTCAGTACACAGAGATAGGTGACACGTAAGGAGTGTCTTGTTCCCCAAGTGCTGTGCAGTGGTGGTTGATACAGCCCACGTGGAAAGAGACTGAATCAGAGTGCCAGAAAGCACAGCCAGGCAGGACAGACTGGAAGAGCCAGAGGCTCTTTCTTCTACAGAAAAGACGACTGAAACTTGAGAAAGCGGCTAACAGTGCTCAGGGATGACAAAGGCTGCAGAAAGGCAGAAAGTACCGTTCTGTCCTCCACAACCACACAGGCTAGGTGAGAGATGCAGACTTAAACTGCAGCACCAGAGCCTCAGTTAGGCAACAGAAAAGCCAAAGCAATGCCGGCTGGGCTGCCCGGCAGCCCCCATCAGAGACAGATGTGGGCCAGCAGTGTCAGAAGCTCCAGCCTGCTCCTGGGCTCCAGGAAAGGACCCTGCAACCTCCACAGGTCTTGCTCATGCCTTCGCTTCTATTAGAAAGAAAACACTGGGAAAGTGCTACAGGCAAACACTGAGAAGTCAGAATATAAAGATCATTTCTGCAATTAATCCTGAGGAAATTGAATCGACAGGAATAATAGGCATAAGTTTTTTCTTCCCACAAGGGCAGGAGGTGAGGATGTACAGTGAACGGAGGCTGCTGTTTGCAGTCTAGGCTCTTCTCCATGTATGTGTAGAAGTGAGAGGCACAGAGCCTGGAAGATGAGGGGACTGCAGGAGAAAGAAAGGATCTTACAGCAAAGGCAGCTAAATGACAGATTGGGGAAATAATTATTTCTTTCTGCCACAGGTTCCTTGTCTGACCTAGGTAAGTCAAAGTAAATGCTGTGTGGTCTTTAAAGGAGCATTCCTCATCCTCCACGTACCTGACCTGACAGTAATACCAAACGGCCCCAAGTGCACGAGACACACTGGAAATGATGCCATACTTTGGAGAAGAAAGCAAGCAAACCCAAAGCTACTATACCTGCATCTCTCCAGGTCTGAACCATAGCCATATCACTAATACCTAGTTTCACTGGAAAGAGAGATTAATTCATTACTACTGAGGAATTAGATACAAGCACAGTGAAAACGTATTTGGGTGGGCTGGGTCCAATATTGATTAAAAGAATAATAAAAAAACCCAACCCACCAAGCCATACATCATATCACAAATGACTTGCCGATCAATGGAATGCTTTGTGCAAAAAATTCTCAGTAGCAAGAAGAGGACTGAGATAGATTTTGGAATAAAATCCACCACTCATAATACAACCAGCACAAGATGCCAGTTAAACAACTTGCAATACAAGGCAGAGGAGCTCTGCTAGATGAGCTCTGTGGAAGCAACGTCTATGTGAGCAGATATGGCCACAAGCCTCCTAAACGCAGTTGGGAGAGAGCTGATAACAAGGGAAGCTATCACCAAGGGACACGGATGAACGGCTAGGAGAGCATTTGGGGGGAAGAGCCCCAGTTCAAAAGAGAGACCAAGAACACCTCACAGAAGAAACACCTCTCTCCTTTTTTCGATTATGTATTATGAAAATAAGACTTTGCACAAAGTTCCCTGCAAATGGAACAGGGCTAACAAGGCATCGATTGCCAATTTCCCAGCAGAGAAGCAATTCACAAGAACACATTTGCCGATAGCTGGAACCAAAAGGAGTAACAGCCACACCAAGAGTACGAACCAGTTTTCCAAAGAGAAACCCTGGCTTGTTGATACTCCCTTCAAAGGCATCGGGGATGACAGAAGAGAAACCAAACGGTTAAAAGGGGCCACTACGAGCTCAGAAACAACCGAGAGCAGTCACGGGGGTGAAAGACCCGAAAAGGGGAGGGAGCAGCTGGAAGCTTGCTGGAGAGAACGCGTTTAAAGCCACCCCGGGCCGGTGTCACCGGCACCCTGCCCCGCGGAGCCCCGGCAGAGGCGGCCCGCCGAGTGCCGCCGTGGTCCTGCCCCCCATCCCGGGGCACGCACCGCAGCTCCGGGCCGGCCGGACGCAGGACAAGTTGAAACAGCTGACAACAGGCTGCAAAAATGTACGGAAAAAGCTTATGGGGGGCAGGGGGGAGGGGGAAGGGGGGGATACAACACCACCACTAAAACAAAAAGCACCGCTGGGCATACCCCTGGTTTTGCGAAGGGCATCTCGCCTGGGAGGGGCGGATAACAGGTGGGTGAGCGAAGGGGACGCGGGGGGGTAGCGTGGGATGGTGTTTTACAAGGCCCCAGGAGGAGGCTCCGGCCCGCAGGTAACAGGGCGGCGGGGGCGGGCAAGCAGCAACCCCCGGCACCGGCGGGGCAGGGAGCTGCTGGGGAGCTCCCCGGGTGCCCGCTGGGATTTGGGATGCCGAGCGGGATGCCGAGGCGGCTCCCGGCCGGAGCGGGGGGGGTGGTGTGTCTCGCTACGGCCAGGTGAGCTCGTGGCCGGTCCCGCCGCGCCGGTACCGGGTGACACGGGGCTACCGAGAAGCGCTTCACAGGGACACCTGTCCGCCACCGCCGTGCTTGCAAACTTCTCCCGGAGTTGCATCCCACCCGCTCCCCTACCGGCTTTGCAAGGGTCGCGGTACTCCATCAGCTCCTCCGCCGTCTCCGGTTCCCCCACCGTTACGGCGGCTCCCCGCCCGCCCGTCCCCGTAGCGGGTAGAAGTAGCAGCGACAGCAGCAAGCGGCGGAGCGGGACGGCCCCGCGGCCCATAGCGGCGGAGAGGGCGGCACGGCTGCCCGGGCTGCGGGCACTGCGCGGCGTCAACCCCGCTGCCGGTAGCGGGAAGGAGGGGAGACGCTACCGCTGTCACTCAAGGCAGGACAAGCCAATCCCGTCCGCTTCCGCGCCTCTGCCCCGCCCCCGACGGACCCCGCAGCCCCCCTCCTCCCCTCCCCAGCCCGGGGCGAGGGCTGCATCTGAGCTGGTGGACCCCAGCTGCGCAAGGTTGGGTGGTACCCCGGGCATCTTTAACAGCAGAGCATGGGGTAACACGTTGGGAAGTATCATACTTCAGGGCTGACGGCTTGTGATAGTCCACACAGGTGGGATGTTTCTACTATTTAAACAGTGGCCCTGCGGGGAAACGGCAGATGCCCAAAGCCCAGCCAGCTCACTGGGTGCTAAAGAGTTTTAAGAGGCACCTCACAAGAGCCAGCCAGGCGCTTTCTGCATGAATTCAACACTGCACAGGGCAGGTGCTGCTCCAAGAAGCCTGAGGCTGCAGGAAAAATTCAGAGTTGGCCACCGATTTTCCTGCTGACCAACAGACCCAGCATTAGGCAAGGACAGTGCAGATGCTGTACTGGTGAGCAGAGAGAGCTGACTAGTAAACAAGCTCCATGGGAGGTTTTTGGGGTAAACACACATACCACAATCCCCCCATGCCATAACTCTTTGCTCCTTCAGCTGTGCAATTCCAAGCTCCCACAGCAGGATCTTTGAGCAGCGTTTCCCATCACAGCACTGGCTCCAAACCCTCCCTTCACTCAGACAGATGACGGCTTGACATCAGCTATCTATAACTTTGTCACTTCTTGTCTACAGCAGTGAATGATACCTGAGCATAAAAAGGCATGACATGATTCAGGTGTCTCCTCAGCAGCAACACAGGTTACTGCAAACCGTTCTGCCTCTCCCCCTGGCTCCCCATTTAATACTGGCTTCCCAGAAAAGATACAGTCAGGAAATTAATATCTTCTCCAAACCGTCACGGAGGCCAAAAAGGCTGCATCGAACCCTGGCATGAAAACCACAGTCAAAAGCTCTGCTGATCGAATGTGCCAGAGTTTTCTACACCTGGTGAAAAGCCTATCGGGTAAAGACAAACAGCTGGAGGAGGCTCCCTCCCGTGGGAAGAGGAGGCTGGCACAAGTTACCACCCAAGCATCAGGTTCTCCACCTACTTGTGTAACACACACCAGATGTCATGTAAAAGACTACCAGCAAGGTGCAAGTCATTACAGTAAGGGCACTCTTTGTAGCATGAGACATTGTTTGTGCATGTGATGGACACCGTCCTGCTGTGTGCACAACAAACACACTGAGGAAAACTTTTAATACCAATAATTTTCTGTCTAATCTGCATTTTCTGGGGGCTACAATGAAGAAGACGGCACTCAGGCATCCACCAACACCTCAGAATCTTTTGAGCTGTGATGTGGGATAGAGCAAGGTGGACACTTATTTCTGTGTTCCCAACTAATGCAAACAGCTGGTCTGTGCTAACGCCCAAGACCTGCATTCAGCCTTGAACAACAGCCTTTCCGGCCACAGCTGAGCTGCAGACACGCTGCGTTTCCTCTGCTTTGTGCTTCCAAGCAGGTCCCAGAGGATCAGACAAAACTGGGGCTGTAACACCAAATCCACCTGTCAAGACTGAGCCAGGAAAGTATGGGCACCTGGAACAGGAGCCCTAAATGAGTATAAATCCATGAAGATTTGAAATGCATCTGACCCTGCCATTGATGAGACTCCCAAACAGAAGCAACAAGAGGAACGGTAATTTTGGAAACCAGTCTAGCTCTCCAGGCCTCATGTGCATAGAAGCACCTTGCTACTGCTCTTACTTTCACTGTTTCAGCAGAAGATTAACAGGGGCTTTAGGTAGAGCTCTGGAAGAGTTGAGCTGAGACCTGCACACAGGACAGAGGAAACGACCGTAGTCCTCTTAAAATACTTAAAGAAAGAATAAGCATCAGCTGCACCAATGGAGCTTTAGATTTCAGGCAAGCTTTCTAGCAGCAGAACAGGGAAGCCCTAGGGCAGATTGCCATGAAGAACTGAGGGTGTTTCCGTTACTGTAGCTTTTTGAAGATGAATGTAGACAAACACCCATCAGAATAAACTTGGCAAGTTTATTCTAGATCTGTCTCCTGAGTTTCACGCTGCTCATATACACACCAATTGTAACCACTTTTACTTTCCTGCGTTAGATTGCTACTTTTTATGATTTTGTCCGGCTCTGCTTCAAAAGAGCTCCCAAATCTAATGAGATAATAGCACCAGGTGCTCTTTTCTCTCTATAGAGAACGTGCTAGCAGCATTACTTTCTGAGGGTACAGGGAGCTGGAGAACGAAAGATTCAATACTTGCAAGGGTGGGACAATAGGTTCCTTGATCAGCATCATGGAGCAGCAGACCAAGCACTGCCCTTGTCACCAGTGAGGAGCTCTGGGCTAAGAGCTATTCTCCCACTAAGAATAAAGTCTGTGGACTGTTTGTTAGCCTTTTCCAGGATGGGAACTATGCTGGGGAGCCCAACCTCTTTTACATACAGAAGCTCTATTACAGACATGGATGGACATCCAAGAGGATATCCTACAGCTTTGAAGAACTACGAAGGGAGCAAAAAAAAAGTGCAATTAGTATGAACTCATGAGGGAGTTCAGAGGAGTCTATTACTATTATCCACACACAAACAAAAAAGTTGCCTCGCTACAGCAGACTCTGGAAGACCCTAACATGAGACCTGCTTGACCCTTCTAGAAATGTGTCTTAGAACCAATCATGGCATTTTGCAACTGGCAGCCCAAAGCAGTGCATACAGAGTAATGACTACTACCTGGTGTTCAGAAGATCAGTTTGTGTCATCTTGATTGGCAGGTGCCCTGTCAGTGCAAACGAGGAGCATAAAAAGCCCTGTGAAAGTGTCTTTCTCATCCAAGCTGGGAGAAGTCAGTGGAGTTTCACAGCAGCAGCGCAACTCGCGGCACCAACAGTTAACTATCTGAAAACGAAACAATGTCTATCCATCGCTGGCAGAGGCAGCCTTTTCTTTTGCAGACTCCCCCCCTGCCCAACACAGGGAAACAAAATCCACCGTCTTTTCACGCCTTGCTGAGCAAGAATGCACACGGCTCTTTCTGAACAGCACCCACGAGCAAAGGTATGTGGGAGCTCCTTGGCGCCGATGGAATATCCCTGCACACGTCCTGAGTCCAAAACACACACACACAAGTTTGCTAGACCTGCTTCTTCCCTCTTGCCAACACTTGGGTCTATCAGATCTCCTAGCACAGTGACTGAGGCACCCCTCCCCAGAGCCTGTCCCACCGCCCATTCCTCAGCTCTCTCCAGGTTTACAAGCAGAGAGTTCCTTTCCTGGTCTTAGCTCCCAAAACATCAGCACCGCAAGACAGAGCCCTGGGGAGCTGAAGCACATCCCTCTGAACCCCGAGCATTCTCTTTCCTCTTCCCTCTGTGTTTCCTGTACCTCTTGCTTCTGCTTAGCCTTACTTCATTGCTTCCTTTTTGGTAGGAAAGAACCCTTCTGCAGGTGTAACCTGCCGTGCCGTGTATCACTTCCACAGGCACCACCTGGCACTTGGCAGAGCCATCACCCTCCCTCTGCTTCATGACACACTGTCAAAGGGTGATTTACTCTGTTAGTACATTACAGGCTTCCCATACTGATGAAGCATCTTCACTTTCTCCATCTGGTTTTATGTAGCAGTTTATAGCTCTCAACTCCCCTTATCACTCCTCGGGACATCCCTTCTCCACCAGCCTGACTACTGTCATTGACAAATCCAGCTGACAAAATGAATACTGACCCCTGCTCTCCCTTCCATCACCATTTCAGTCTCTCCTGCAGTAGGTGGGGGGCGAGTCATTCTTTTTTAAATCCTCTGTTCCATTCCTGCTGAGGAAATACCTCTTGTAAGGTTAAATGATTCACTACCAAAAAGGAGTCTAAAGGTGCTGACATATATGTGCTTAAACATGTTCCAGGGATTCAGACATCCGCTGTGTAGAGGGCTTGCTGCAGTCACAGGCACCTGTGCTTTAAGAGCTCAACACGCTTTTATACAGCATAGCACTGTTATACACAAGCAGCGACACTTTGGGAAGCTCACAACAAGTAACCCATGGGTGGAAAACTCTGATTTAGTTCATCAGAGTAACAGCAGACAGGATTTAAAGTCATCCCATCTAAACAAAAAAGACCAAACCAAAACAAGCAAACAAAAGCACTAAACATTTTCCCCATTATTACTGCAATCCTTGAAGTGTGTGAGGAAAATCAAGCTACTTCTGGGGTATTTCTGAGCTGTAGTCAGAGAGAAATGGAGGGAGGGTAATCTGTCTTATCTGAAATTATGAGTTTTGGCTTGCCCACTGGCTCCCAAACTGAGGTATGTCAAACTGATGTTTCATTACTTCACTTAAAATCCAGGTTCATACAGGAGTTAGTTGTGCTTGGAAAGTGTCGAACAAAGCTGGTGGTTTGGTGATCTCTGCTGCAAGGTTAAGCAGGAGGGAATGGGAACACCTTTCTGATGGGGGAATCCACCTGTCTTTCCAAAGTATTTTTTACCCTAGGAAAAAAAATTTGCCTTAAATATTTTTTCTCTTTCCCCAGGGGGATGGGTCTCCACGTCTCTGCTCTGAGACCAAAGTGGGATAGCTGCACTTACCTGCTTGCCCAAAGGCACCCTTACAGAGGCTGGTGGGGTACGCTGCCCCAGTTTAGGCTGTTCCACAGCAGTGGGTAGAACTCAGTGAAACTCTCAAAAAAGGCAGAGATGCTGCTGCATGGAGAATTGCCTCAGAGAAGTTCCCTAGTTACAGTTTCTGGAGAGGATTTCTGTACGTAGATTTACCTGTAGTAACGTCTTCATCCAAACCACACACCTGGCTGTAGCACAGAACATGCAGGTGCTGCCTCTCGCTAGCAAGTGATACTTTAAAATAGGTTCATCTTCCACGCCACTCCTAATGATACTGATTAGATTGCTGAATCCAGGGATAGTGATCACCTTGTTTTAATTTATTTCACTACACGTATCATAAAAAAAAGTGATACAGCTCAGATTCAGACAAAGGTGGGTGTTCAATCACTTTCTGGTAGCAACAGGAAAGAAAAGTCTTCAAAAAATCAACTTTCAGCTACACAATTCAAGTAACTAAAAATTATTCTGCAGAGCAGAACTTAAGTAACCTAATAACATCTCTTCAACATTTCATAATAAATGCCTCCAATTCTTGCAGGTAAATGGGTGTCTGTCTCTGTAAAACTCTCAGATCTCTTTTTGAAACAGTGAGTAATGCTCACTGATTCACCTGTGAATTTCTGGCCAGATATTAGAAGGGAAGTGAGGAGAAAATTTCCATTCTATTCTTGTAGCTATTCCTCTGTAGCAAAGCAGGAAAAGCCTCATGCTAGGATAGAAAGATAAACAATTTTTCTGAGCCGAATAAAGTGATATGGCTAAACCAAGAGTGGTGGTTCAGAATGAAAAAAGTAGGACAACATGAACTCAAAGGAAGCATTACATCTCTAGGAGCCCAGAAATCCACCACACCTTGTCTGGTGCTTCAGTACATCACACGACTCCCAGATTCCTGAGACAGACTCCTAGAAAATGAGACTGAGCAGCCACAAAAGCTTCCTTGAGTTCAGTATCACATGATGTTCTCAGGCATAGAATCACAGACTGGTTTGGGTTGGAAGGGACCTCATCTAGTTCCACCCCCCACCATGGGCAGGGACACCCTCCACTAGACCAGGCTGCCCAAAGCCACATCCAACCTGGCTTTGAACACTACCAGGGAGGGGGCAGCCACAGCTGCTCTGGGCAACCTGTGCCAGCGTCTCTCCCCCCTTCAAGGGAAGAATGTCTTCCTTCTATCTCATCTACATCTCCCCACCTTCAGCTTAAGGCTGATAACCCCTTGTACTGTCACTTCATGCCCTTGTAAACAGTCCCTTCCCCATGTCTGTAAGCCCCATCAGGTACCAGAAGGTGCTATAAAGTCTCTCCAGAGCCTGCTCTTCTACAGAATGAACAGGCCCAATTCTCTCAGCTTGTCTTCATAGGAGAGGTGATCCAGCCCTCTGATCATTCCTCTGGCCTCCAACAGCTCCACATCATTCTAATGTTGGGGACACCAGAGCTGGATGCAGTACTCAAGGTGGGATCGCACAAGAGCAGAGTAGAGGACATTCACCATGTTTGGAAGCTTCTCAGAGACAGGTAGCTACTGTAACTCTCAAAACCTTTCAGGAGCCCAGCAAAGTTTGCCTTACAGCTTTCAGAAAAGAAAGAATTCACAGTGTGGTGCCAAACTGTGGCATGTTTTTCCAGGTCGGCCAGCTTGTTAGACAGAACTACCCGAGACTGGTCTTTTTGGCACAGATCCAGCACTTCAAGGTTACAGGGCTTAGCCCCACACTTCAGGTGAACTGGAACCTGCCAAAGTAACTACTGCATCACATGGGTAAGCAGGTCGCCCAATATTAGAGAACCCTAAAATAACAGTTCTGTAAAACTAGTTGTTTCATCACATGTAACCACCCAGCAGAATGCTGTAGCCACGCAATCCCAGCTGAAGGCTACATATGAACTTACAGAGTTTCGGTTTAGACAGCTCCAAGCACAAGGTCTTTAAGGAGTTCTGCTCAGAACAGAGCTCCTACAGGCTTGGGTTTCCTAAGAAGCAAAGCCTCAGCACGGTAGAACCTCCAGAGATATTTGACATACTGCTCTGTAGTGTAGTACTAGGAGCTGGTGAGAAAATTAACCTATCGGCGAGCCAAAACCACTTGTAACAGTGAACAGCATCCCCTTTGCTTGTGATAAACCCCTCAGTTTACTGTAAAAAACCCTGCACCGTGGCGAGTACACCAAAGAAAACAAAAAGGCTGCAAGTGCTGTGGGGCTGGGGGCAAAGAATAGCCTGGCTGCAAGTCTGTCTCCAGAGACTTGCCTTTGACAGAGGTTAGTCCCTCAGATAAACCAGCGGGTTTTTTTTACTATTCTTTTCCTAATTGCCCTTTAAAGTGATTCTCAAAGAACTGCTTGGAGTTACCAGAGCTACGCAGAACATTCCAGATTCATAGGTTGTCCCACCTTTTTTTATTTTGTTCCACGTCATAACACAAAAATTGAAAAATCAGACCTCGTAATTAGTCATAAATACTGGAAAAGCACCTCCTGGATCAAAACCTCAAGATGTGAACTACTTGCAGACCTCACATGCAGCTGTCTCCTCAGAAAATGACATTTTTCTCACTGAAGCTCTTCAGCAAACAGCAACCACTCCCTGGCCATGCTCATTTCTATACTTCTGCCTTTGGGAGACAAATGGCAGCAAAGCAGGTTTTATTTTGAGAAAAGATGCTCCTGAAGAACGGAAGCCAAAAATACACTGCTTTAAAATTTCAAAAGGTGGCTTTACTCCAGCAGCGGTGGCTTTCACGACTTCAGCGCTAACCCTGGTAGGAGATACTTGCTTCAGAAAGCAGCAGCACTAATACAGCCGTGGCCAGACTGCTGCTACCACAGAGCATGTAGCTAGAAGTCCAAAAATGCAATCCTTCTCCGACCTATGTTTCCAACTGACCCTGGAAATGAACCACAAGGTGTGCAGGCAAGAATTAATTAATGAGAAGAGGACCCCTCAAACTCCAGCTGGAGAGAAGACTTGTTTTATCACCTAAGCTTAGGGTTTTTGGACACATTCCACTGGAGATCTTGCTGATGCACTCAGCTATGCAATTCTGCTGTCTCCAGTGAAGCTGTGTATATACACTGCACTGGGCGAATTTGGCTGGATGCTGGCATTGATGAAGCCAGAGCAAAATGTAACTGATCTGTTACCTCTGCAGCAATGACAGCAGTAAGAATGTGCTATCAATTTTACTCAGATTTAGTGGCAAAAGTGTAGAATTAGTTGTTTGGTTTGTTTTTTTTTTTTTTTTGGGGGGGGGGTTGGTGCTTTTCTAAACCTGAAACTTTTTAAAGAAATACTATTATACAGAAAACAATTTGTGTGCCCATTACGCACTTTGGAATGTAATTCTGAATAATTCTGGAGAGGAATTAATAGACACTGTTGCTTCAAAACATTCAGACATCAAAAAAAAAGCATAAATGTAACATTTATTTGCAGTCTCCATTATCTCCAATCCAGTGCTCACCACTTTTCATACATGAAGTACCAGAGGTGCTTTCTATATGCACTCTGCCTCAATTGAAAAGATTTACAATGTTATTTCCAGAAAACATTTGATCAAGACTGGTTATTGCTACAAAACTATTTACCCAATTCTCTGGCCTCTGTACCAGAAGCGGGAAGAGAAGCCTGTGCCTCCAAGTGAAGAGTTATCAAAGCACTTCAAAACCCAGAAACGCCTAAGAAACAACCATGGAAAGAGGAGTGTTGGCTGCAAGATCTTTATTTCTTCCATAAAAGAGGAAGGACTACATCATCTAAGCAGAGAGCTTCTGAATTCTATTAAGCAAGATGGTTCAAGCTAGACCTACAGGGGTTTTTTGGGGCAAATAAATAGCCTTGCCCCAAACAGCACTCCTTCAGAAACCAAGGCGGTGGCAGGGTGGGTGGGGAGGAATAAAACAAGCCCCCAACTTTCTGACGTGCCAGGGTGCAAGTATAAAAATGCCTATTATTCAAACACAGTACTTCTCCAGAGGAACGTGCTTGCAGAAACAAAAGCAATGCCTGTGCAGTTTCTTTTCAATGTCACTTAAAAAGCTATACAATCCTATCTGGATACGCAAAAGCTAATAATGCCAGAGGATAGAGAAAGCAAGTAGGCAGCCCACCATTCTGTGGCATTAAAAAGAGATTAAATGAAATTCACAAACAGTTTAGTGGCATTTCTGATAGACTAATCACATAGCAATGCTCTAAATAGAGAAGCAGGCCCATTATCAAAATATTCCCTTTAAAAAACTTACATGTCTGCAGAGTACTTAATGTATTTATTATGTGGAGATAATGGCTTCTCACGTCAGATTTAGAAGAAGAACATGGATGGAAAGAGGGCTTCCCAAAGCTGTGTACATACTAGCAAGAACTAGTACAACCCCATTCTTTGCTTTAAGTCTCCATGTTTTGGTGCAAAGGAAAACTAACTGTTGACTCCATTTTTAAGCTCATCTTAAAAATCAACCTCTACTTAAAAAGAAAATAAAGGAAAAAAAGAAATTATCTTCTGTTAAACAGCAGAACGTTCAGCTACAGACACCAACCATTCACTTGAAGCAAAACTTAATTATTTTCTGACAGGTTGGTTAAAATTGGCCAGGGAAATCAGAGCTGAAGGCTCATGTACTTTTCAGAAGATAGAGCAGGATGCATTGCTTCTCACAATCCACCTGTCAGTTCAGTTTCCCCAACCTCCTGCCAAAGGACCCTGCCAAAGCATGGTTATTTCTCGTTGTGGCTACAGCCTTGTCAGAGATAATATAGTGCTAATCAATACAAATACTTTGATCATTTTTTAAGTTCAGGAAGTTGCCTTCTCCATGGCAGGTGCTCTATTTCAGACAGCTGCACTGGTGAAAACATCCCTATATGGCAGATGCCTAAAAAAATAAAATTAAAAAAGAATAATCAAGTCAACTGGCTCTCAAATTTGTCACAAACACATTCACGATCTTTCTAGCTAAATACAGTGCATAATTAACAGTCATCTTAGAAAGACTCGACCTTTATTTGCCCATTTATTTCAGCCCACGCTTACCCCCACTTTTCTCAGTACACTAGCTGGATCACAGAACAGATTTCTCCACAAACAGTTCAGCCAAGACGACTCTTTTTGGGCTGGTCATCCACTTTGGAGCTGTATTGTACAATACAGTTGTAAGCAAATTCTGAATTCAAAGCATGGGGTTTTGATATTTGAAAACCACATTAATACTGTATACAGAAACTGGCATTCAGCAGTATTGCCTCTTCAAACATTTCCAGTTGCAAACTCATCTATTTTCACAATCAGAACATTTTTCTCTGAAAAGTTTATTTTCAATTTCTGAACACTCTAAAGCAACTGTGCTTTTGATGTCACACAAGTGTCCAGGCAGGATTAACAAAAATTAAAATGTTCTAAATTACAAATTTAATTTCTGTAAGAGCTTGAGAAAGAAAATAGAACAGAAAAGCATGGCATACACACATTGTGAAGAAACCCCAACTTTTCATGCAATGGCAGGCAAGATGTAAAAAGCCACCCAAATTCACACATTTTTACACCGAATCATCAGAAAAGTACTCTGTAGTAAATCTGTACATCCAAATACATTTTGGGATCTACACCTAAGTTACATTATTTAATGTTATATACATTTATTACCCCTTGTATAATGCCTAAAGGAAAGTCTTCATTCAAACCCCCCAAAAAAAAAATTTGCAAGACTAAGTTGGAAAAAAGGAGAATCACTTTAGACATTCAGTTAAAATGTTGGTTTTGTTTTAATCTAGAACTCAAAGGGCTTATTAAAAAACAAACAATCCTCTTCATTTAACATTTTGCTTTCTAACTGTACAGTAAATTGCATTGCAGAGAACACATCCCGTCTTCAGAGTGTATTTTCTTTGGATGGATTTAAGATGTAGCTGGATATTACTTTAAAGATAAATAAAGGGAAGTTGGTCCAACTAGAACAACAGCTGATATATTACATGCATATGGGTTTTTTATATATTTTTAAATTATTTTTTTAAACAAATGAGTGTAGGGTATAGTTGATATCGCAAATAAACCAAAAAGCACCTGGAGTCAAAATATAAAACACACCTCCTATCCTGGCAATGGCAGTAAAAATCAGAAGAGTAATCTTTCTGGAACGGCATTTTTACATAATTTAGAAATGTTACGTACCAGGAAGACTACTAATCAAGTAGTTTTAGCAGCCAAGTTTCCCTCTTTTTATTGAATGGAACAAATGCTTTAAATAAACCGTTTGTCCTCTTCACTGAAGAGAGCTAGTCTATTCATCTTTAATGAGCTAGGTTTTTTGTTTCTTTGTTGGTTTTTTTTGGGGGGAAGATTAGCCACGTACTGTAGTAATGCCTACTGCATATAATCCAAGCATTTGCTGTGAACAGTTGGAGAAAGCAGTCAGTAAGAACCTAGGATCAATGAAATAGATGTTACTCTAAGCCATCCACAAAATGGAGACCCATATAGTGCCCAGTGTTAAAACCCAAATCTCTTCTCGCGCTTTTGTTGTGCAAGTTCATCCCCAGGAAAACAGGAGCTGATCCAGAGTTCAATTTTCTTACTTCCTTAGTCGATTTTCACATTAGTGTAGATTTTACGAACAAAGGCACTTGTTCCCATGTAACCAATAGCTCCTGCAAAATAAACCAAAAACACCAGCCACGTTAGAGAGCTGACTGTCAAAATAAGCCAGCAATATAAACCACACACACTTAAACAGAGAGAGTCACATAAAGCATGCACTCTGCGCACAGAAAATTATTTACCTGCAATACTTGCTCTCAAACTCTAATTATCCATGCTCCCAGTGAACGTCTGGCATGAACTCCCCTAACTCTAGCAATCTAAATCCATTAAACCATCTTACCAAGAGGCCATGCTCACTTGGCCTCGATAAATATAGCAGCCCCCCTACCGATGGCAATAACTGGGTCCCTTTTTTTGAACAGAGGGTAAAAACCATACAATCACCCACTCTGCAGGGAAGGTGGATGGGAGGGCGGGATTTTATTATAAGTTACATGCCTTCTGGATGAGTGTTTTATTGGCAGATGGCTTTTTCCTTCCCACAAGGCACAAATAATAATAGATCCCCATCCCAGGAGTCTTAAACTCCAAGGAGGTCTGTACAAAGAGATTAAACTAGTAGCAGTTAGTAGTTAGAGGAAATTGCAACCCGTGGTTTTCAAATTAGTAAGAGTCATGAGCAGAGTACGCATTGTCACAGCAGTAATAAAAGAACAGGTCACTGAGTTTTTGATAGGGGCAACAGTTTATGCTAAACTCGAAATGCTGCAGGACTAAGGACATCTAGCAAAATGAAAGAAATGCACAGGACCCAGATCTCTTCTCAGAGGTTCAGCAACCTGCCGGGTCAAACCCAGGACCTCAGGTTTGCCAGGCTCAGTACGTGCTGCTGTCTTATGATATCCACAGGGACTATCTTCATCTCCTCCAAGCAAAACGAGAGTACATCAGCCTTGTGGAAGTCAGTTTGGCTAATTCTCAGGTTAGAAGTGAAGTTGAAAAATTAAGCAAGAACTGGAGACAACTTGCCAGAATAACCCATCATTAAAATACGGCAAGAAACAGATGGAGAAGTCAGGGCCTGTAACTCACTCCGAGGAAGAGAAAGAACTCCTAACACCAAGTGTTTGGATGCCGAGTAAAGAACAGACTTAATCAGAACAGACATCTTTGCTTCCCTGAAGCAATACAGAAAAGCCAGAACAAAGCATGCAACCATATTTTTGGTGATCTGGGATGCAGCAGACTTGCATAAGGCATGTTAAATATAAAAGCCTAACTAATCAATGTTAAAAGTTTTCTACCAAAACTTCATATTCCAATAAAAGTATTTTTTTCCTTTAGAAACTGATGCCATACAGACTTGCAGCTAGCATCACTGAACACAGAGCTATTCAGAACCTAGAGATTTCTTTAAATCCTGGGGACTGATCACATAATTCATAAGGTCTGCCCTTAAATTCTCAGAAAATTTTTGGGTTTAGACCCCCAAAAGCCCAACATTCAGATCTAATTACTAAATCTGCACATGGCAAACCTGATGTGTTATTGGTGTGGTGAATAGCCTGTGGAGTCAGCCTCGGTGCTGCCTAGTGTTTCAAGTTGTATAAATATCATGACAACCATTCCACTGGCCAGCAAAAGAGGGATCTGTATTACTAACTTGGACAAAGTAGAGTTTGATTAAAACAAATACAGCACACACAAGATCAGGTTGCCACTTGCAAGTGTCAAGTGTGCTGAGGACACAGCAGCAAGAAGGTCTGGCAATTCAAGGAGAGACCAGCACAACATTTGAACAGACTCAAGCACAGGCTGCACAGAGGTGGTAATGTGAGGTTTGAGTCACACAGGAGCACAATAGATGCTTCTCTAGCCTGTCAAGAAACTCGTCCTCTGTCTTATGCAGGGGCATAATAATAATAATAATGGCACTGGACTCCTGTTTTAAGACTCATCATGTTTTGCCAACAGATCCAAGGCCCATCATAGTTGCTAAACTCAGATACATTCCAAAACTTGTTCTTTGAGGGTTTCTCTAGTGATGTGATGCCAGACATCACATAGATTTGGGAGAACAAAGCACTAATTGTGTTTCATTTGGGATCTAGAGAATGCATGTATGAGATGGAAGTGAGGGGGAGGTGCAGAGTACCAGTCACAGGAGACCACAAACTCTCAGCTCCATACACAAATGGTAACTTATTCTGGATCACAGGAGCCTTATCCACGAAGGCTACTAATGGCCAATACCCAAGGCAGGGGTTAAGCCTCAAGGCTACTTCACAGGCACTGAATAAAACATAGGGCAGGAAAGGGGAAACTCTAAATAATGTCAGCTAAAGAATGTCCTCCTGAAACAAGTGCAGGACAGTTGGCTCATCTGACTAAAAGAATCCATAGTAATGGGAATTACTTTGTTTAGTCATTAAACACCTTAGATTATAACTTAGTTATAGTCTATATAGGTTTAGCAGAAACAGACTGCAAGCATATTTCAGAACAAGCTTTTAAATAAAGAGAAAAAATAGTGCAGAAGAGCAACTACAGAACAGAAGATTAATTCCCACCTATTACTTCAAACCAATTTAACACTTACTAAGTGTAAGCACAGATTATTTTTTTTTTTTTAAAAAGCCCTTCAGTTATATTTATCTGGATGATGAAGCGTGGTAATTGCAAGAGGCCTTTCTATATTACCTAGGTCCTAAGCCTTCCACTGACTTGGGGAGAAAATTTTATTCCTTTGTATCACTAAGAGGGAAACAAGATGCTCAAAAGGTTTGGAAGTTCTCACGGGCTCCCTACTGCCCAGTCCTGAACTACTCTGCAGAGGGCAGCAGACTTTGTGGATCAAAGCAGCCCGCTACATGTGGGATTTGAGTTCCCTAGACATTGTCAGAGGCACTAAACCCAGAGTTGGATGATGCAAGCCCACAGCGAGTTTCCCTGTGGCTGCTTTGGAGCCTGACTAGTTCCTCTCTATATCCAACTGTGTGATACTGAACACGCCCATTCACGTGAGCCTCCCGAGCACAGCTCTACACACTTTTCACAGGAGACATACAGTCAGTAGCACACACAGTGAACAATTCTCTAACACAAATGTCTTTGTCAGGCCTCAATGGCAGCAAGTTCCTTAGACAAATGCTTTTTGACAGGGGATTTTTTTCCCTCTTCCCTCCCCATGCTGAAAATGGGGAGTTCTCACTAAAAAGGAATCTCACAGTTTCTCTTCCAACACACTTAAAAAGACAAAAGGAAATATCAATAGAGCTGTGGAAATAAAGTTTAATGTGTTGAAGTATTTCTTGATGTTGAATAAGTTTGGATATTCCATCAAGTAGTTTCCTACCACGACAAGAAAGCATTTGACAATCTCCTTTTTCCATGTTTTAAAAAACATTTTAATTACAGAAACTGGTAGGCAAGCTTGGCTTCTGCATCATAGACATTTTAATCAATACCAGCCTGAACACATTAAAAAGAAAAGATTAGAGCTGAAAAGTATAAGCCTATTAAAGAAAAAAAAAAAATGGCTGCAAGACTACCAGAACAGCAGGGAAGTGTTGTAATGTGCCAAGAACCTGATGAAGCAAGATTAGATTGTATGAGGGAAAAGGGGAACAGGTACTCAGCAGTTAAGAGAGGATTTCCCTCCCCTCTTTATAAAGCATTGTGGAAATAACCACCCTCTACTTTACAGAAAGTAAGCTCCTGTAAGACATCATGTGTCTCAAATATCTAACTCAAAAAAACCCTTCCACTGGGGTCTATAGGACTAATCATTCACTAAGAAGGAGGAAAGCATTACATAAGGATCAGACATAAGTAGTAAGTAACATCATAGGAAAGTGAAAAAGAACCAAGTAGCACTTTCTGAAAGCCAAAGGATAAAAATAAAACCAGAGGGTGAACAAGTATATTTGACTTTATTAGATGACCTTCGTATCAAAAACTATGCTCTTTTCTAAACATCTGTCAGAACAGCATCTTAAAAAGCAAGGAAATCCAGCTGCACACAGGAGCTCTCTGCACTCACCTCACCTGTGAATACTCCAATACTTCTTTCACAAATGCTATCTTGAAGTGTCAGTCCCTTCTGCTCTTGTCACCCACATACACACCACAAGATACAGATGGCAGCGCCATCAGCATTGCGATACCACTGAAGTATTGTACCTAGCTCTTTGTCCTGGAGCAACAGTAAAAACTGAAACAAAAATGCTAGGATGGACTCAGCTTGGAATTTATTTTGCAGAACTGAGTCTTTCAAGCTGGCACTGAGGGTGAAATTCATTGCAGAGTACATAAATTATCTTCCTATCAGAAGTCACAGTCCTCAGAAGTCTTCTACATTAGGTAGGACCAAGTATAAGCAGGAAACTCTACGATTCTTTTTAAAGACTGTAAGCCACTTGGAGCACATCTGGCAGACATACAGACTCCACCATCAAAAACACAGAACTAAGATCGAAAACATGACAGGCTGAAAAATTCTGATAGAAAATCATCAATATATTTGAAACTTACCACACATTATTCCCAAAGCTGTGCTAAATACTGCCATATAACCAAAGTAAAATGATGTTTGAAACAAGCCATACATCCTGAAAAAGAAAAACAGGAATTTATGCTAGGTATTTTCACAAGTTTTTCCTCAATAAACTTATTTGGCAATATGGTAGTCTGATAATCCAAGCAAGAAAACTACCACTTACTTTGTCTTGAAAAAGTAGTAGTAAAAGGAGTACATGTAAACATAAATCGCAGTCGATGCCGCCGAAAGAAAGCTCGTCCACTGCCTGGAAGTAAATACACAAGTTCATCATACACCTAAGCAAAAGGCCTACCAAGGAGATGCACAACGCACCAACACCTTACCCTGAAAATAAAGCATGCTGGTTCAACAGACTTAAATTTAACAAAATCTACATGTTATTTGCGGCAAGTGACAAAAGCTTCCATGGGAACAGCATCAACTGATATCAAGTGACGATCCTTCCCCATAACCCCATGTGCCTTTTTTTAATACTTCATATAGGCTTGGAAGAGACCTGTCTAGACTGAAGTACATCACTTGTCTACTGAACTCCCACAATCTGAATAACTTTGCAAATAATGCCATACTTACCACCTGTAATCCTCTGCGTTTAGCAGGAAATATGTACAAACGATAGTCACACAAACTGTCACAATGCAGAGGATAACCAGAACCAACATCATAAAGCCATAAACATAGTAGATCTTGTAAGCCCAGAATGAAGTAAAAATGAAATACCTGAAGAGAGTAAACAAAATATACAGATGATATTGTAACTGAGCTTAAATTATTACATTTTTTTCATCCAAATTGGCAATTAGCTGACATACTCACATTTCAATAAAAATTGATCCAAAAGGAAGGATTCCACCTAGACAAACAATAACAGCTGGTTCCATGAACCTGAAAGATATTAACATTATTTTAGGAACAATCTTTCATTTATAAGCATATTAAGACATATAACCAGATAATTAATACAGCACAGAGAACTATTTAAGAGGTATGCTAACAAGATTTCTGTCTCATACCAGCATACTAGAAAGAAGGTTCCCCCAAAGATGTCATGTCTACGGAGGAGTTGTTCTTGGGGAAAGCTGAAGCAAAATGCAAGTCCCATACCTATCACCTAAAGGTTAGGCATCTAACTAGCCTTTAAGGCTACTGAAAGGATGTCTCTTGCCCAAAAAGGGCCTAAGCAGTCAAACCCTATGACACTGACCAGCCTTGAATGAAGGCAGTGAAAACTCAAAGCTGTTGATGGCTACAAATACAGCAAAATATGCAAAAGAAAATGTTGCAGGGCAATGGTTGGATAATTAAGAACTAGTGTTTATTTTTAACGCTATACCAAGTCATGAGCTTATGGCCAAAAATGAACACTCAGCTACCTTTAGATGATACTGTCACTTATTAAAGGTGACCTCTGTGTCGCACTTGCAGTGATGCTAAATCTAACTAGTAACCAGTGATTTAATTTGCAGTTTTTTTCATTATTTATAGAGAGACTTGTCTAGGTTGACGGTGTGCAATTTCATCATCTTGAAGAGATGTATCTTATTTCTTTTATCTGTCATGCTGATCCAGAAAAATCCATCAGATTCCCCAGATACAGGTCACAATATAAATCAAATCCTAGCATCTGAGCTGCACACCCTGCCACTAACATGAGACTAAGTGTGCTGCACTTCCTGGTTATAGTGGGCATACACGTTTCAGTGCCCCCTTCACTTTGTCGGTTCCATTCCTCTGAACAGGGAAAGCAAGAAAAATCTATTAAAAATCCTCTGAGGATATTTTAATTTCCATACCTTACTGCTTCCATCTCAGAATTAAATTAATAGGAAAATGTGATTACGTTCACGAGTTTCCAAAAACCCAAGTCTACTTTTTGAGACTGGCACCCACCCCTTTATACCCACTTCAAAAATAATAAAGGCTTATTCACAATTCAAACCATATACCTGGAGTATTTTAGGCTCTGTGACATCGCCAAGAGTGTAGAATTTGAACGGCATTTCATGCTTCTTCCCACTATCACCCTGCAAATGTGTCTCAGCTTGTACACAGAGACCATTAAATAGAACAGTTCTGCCTCCGAAGCACGTTCAGCCCTAAATCTGTACGGGGCACCAACTAAAGGGGAAAGGTTTACTTTCCAGATACTCACTCAAGAACTGGGTTGGGATCATCCCTTTTACATAAGAGGCTGAGGAGCATTTCAGGCCAAATGTGAATCAGTGATCCAGGACTGTAAAATCTGCTACAGCTATTAATCATTAACTGCACTTGCTTTTATTCAACCAAATACTGATATGAAGGAAATATCAGTAGAGGAGTTCTTCTAGAAACAACTCAAATTTAAAGAAAATGTTATCGTAGAAGACGTTTTAAATGAACATGTCTGAAAAGTAGTTTGAAATATACTTAAGTGAATACATCCAGTTAGCACACATTCTTGTCATTACCATTTTTTCTCTGGGATGGGACGAGGCACTGCATTGACACGACATGGAAAATTAGGCTGTCCTGACAGATTCCGGCCAAGGATTGTACCAACGAGGTTCAATGGAAGAATGACAAAGAAACAAATGCAGCACACTGCCACCTGTAAGCAACAGTTTGAATAATAATTTAAAAGAACGGGTATAAGACAACAAAAGAAGATAACCAACCCGCTTGGTACGCAGTGCTCCTTGGCAGTTACTGCTGTACAGTTACACTCCTAGTTATGCAGCATTAGTCAGTACATATTTATTTTATCAAATGGAGGATTTATTTCCTGAGAAACTTCCTAATTAACATTATTAAGTATATTTTCTTGCATCAATTGAGAGAACAGAACCATTACAGATTTTGTTTGTTTTCATCTATTCATTAGACCCAATACATTGCAAAGGAATGAAATTGAAATCCTCATTATACTTCATCACTGAAAATACTGTCAGCTTCCCTTAAACTTTTGCAGACTGTTCTATTCCTGGGAATTAGCATCTAGCATTTGGGCTGTTGCATACAACACCAACTACTGGGTGCAAAATTTTTAATCCAATCCAAAAAAAAGAAGCCCAAACAAGAACTGCAAAGCCATGTCAGAATGCTAACAACCGTAATTTTTTGCAAAACATCCCTACCATAGGGAATCCACATGAAAAGAATACAACCTCAGAGGAGGAACCAAGCAAGGTCCATCCAAGCCTATGTACAGATAGGCTAGCAAATTCCTAGATGAAGAAAAGCAGTTGATAGCATCTTATTTTAGAGTACCAACTGCAGAGCCCAATGGCTTCAAACCAGGTGGGCAAGGAGGAGGCTCAACTTGCTCCCATGGGGCATGGCTGTTTTGTTGTCTGGGAGGCTGACTCAGCAGCTGCTCTGAAATGTTTATCTGCATAAAACAAGCTGAGACAGACCAAGGATCCTTGAATAATGTCTTCAGTAAGTACTGCCAACCTGTCCCCAATATGCTAATAATAGGCATTCATCAAAAAACCTGAGTATTTGTGGTTTCATTATCAGATCAGTCAAAGCATGACTGATAATGGTGTAACACCTTCCATTCCACTAACCGTTTGGCTGAAAAATGAATTTATTTCAGACAGAACAGCTAGCATCTTCAGTGAAATCTAGTAAGCAGCATTAGGTAAGGTCAACATTTTGTTAAACAACAAACTGCCTGTCTTAATGCTATGCTACTTTCTAAGGACAGCTGGAAATGAAGTGCATTTTTTCTCCTTTTTTCATGGAGCCATTCAGGAGTCTAAAAACTACCTGATATGATTTTGCAGTCCAATGGAGATCCAACTAAGTGAGCAAGCAGAGACCGTAGTGCAAGCTCAGGAATGCCTCCTACTCTCACCTGCCTCTGACAAGCTGTCCAAGCTGATACAAACATCAATGTTCTATTTTCTGAGATAACCCCACCCGGGTGTCAGCAACCTGCTGGTCTTAGAATGTTGACCAACATAACCGGTACTAGTTACAACCAGCACAACCTGTGCTGACCTCAACAGCATCTTCTTTCTTGCTTTCAACTAGCTGTCTGATACCAAGATGGTCTAGCTGCTCAGACTGATGCTTGCTGAAAATTACTTTCTTCGTTCTTGGTAGTAATAGTCCTACTCGGATGTGAGAGATGACACAAGGTAACTTGCTTTTCTAGTTTCTGCATTCTTGGGCATGTTCCTCTTAATTTCAGATCTGAGGTAAAGACACCACTCCCTCCCAAACTGAACAGGGATTACCTGTTGCCACAGATGGCAAGGATGACAGAGGCTAGGCAATGCCTAAGCTTATAGAGTTTAACCCCAAACTGAAGCAAACAAAGGGCACCAAGGTCCACAAGCGTCTCAACAGAAAAAGAGATGAAGTTACAAGATTTCTGCCTCAGAGGTTTCACAGAATGAGATTACAATGGCAAAGCCAACTCAGGCACTTGCTGGCCTCTATTCCACCATCCAAATGGTAAGGGGAAATGAAGGCAGGATCACTGCACATACGTGCTCTGCCCTCCCGCAGAAACGACAGCCCACAGAGGTCACTTGGGACACAGTGAAAAACCCCAAACCCCAACAACAGCTGTTGCATGCCAGGCAGAGATAAGACAAGTTGGGTCTTTGTGAGCATTTTAAGAGAAGTATTACTGTAATATCAGCCAAGAGAATTTAACCACCACTTCAGAAAACACAAGTTACACAAACAGGCAAGTCTGCTACATCTGCAAACTCAGTTTTCCAGCAAGCAAACAAACACGTGCTCTCAGTGATTCACACTGCTGAAGATAAATTACGTGAGGTTTTCTACCAAGCCAGTACATTAAAACATACCTATCTTATTTTGACTGTTGCATTTTTGTTGTACAAAATATCTTATTTATACACAATGACCTGATTTAGTTTCCAAGTTTTAGTTGCCTTGAGAGAGAGTGTCAAGCTCACCAAGCCTGCATTCTTTCTAACCCCTTTTTGTTTTGTTTTGAGGAGGAAAGAATATTCTACTGCCCTTGACTGAATGCACAGGATTGAGTTTTCCTGATTGGAAAAGAAACATTGTCAAGAGGGATGTAATTTATGTTCTAGTGCCATGTGTTTCATATTTTCTGACAACTGTAGATTAAACTTCATTCAAAGGTGATAATTAAAATTTTTATGAGCATATCTAATATTAAACAGCTACTGACAGGCTGTGGAGCTTTGACTGCTTAATGCACAAGGGAGAAAAGCAATAAAAAAAAAATCTGTCAAAGCAGCAGCTTGATCCTTCCTGTCAGCTACCAAAAGTGCACTCTCAGCCATGAGACTCTTCCCCCACACAGAGGTTACTGAATCTATCTGTACAATGAAACAGTTCTCTGCACATCGTCTGCCCAAACATTACACAGAACAGGAAAAGAAGAGAAGGCTTCAAAATAGTTGTAATAAAATTAGTAACAGTCTAAGTTGTTAACCAAGGGGTGCTGCTTAAATTAACTATTGAAAATTTAGGCAGAAGCCTTAAGCTATGTCTATTTTCCACAAAAATTAAGTTTTTGGCCAAGGGTTCCACCGTTTCAAGCAATCTGGGGAAGCACCTGCTGTATACACACAACTAGATTTTTTTTTCCTATTTTTAGCCAGGGGTATTTCCTTATCTGGCTCAAGGCGTGAAAATCCTTGGCACTACCAGATCCTGATTTTTCAGTGGCAGCCACTACTCATATCAACTTAAAGCTGTCAGGGACGACTGCAGCCTGGATTAAGCAATCTGATGGAGAAAACACTATTTTTCTAGTTTAAACAAGGTATAAAAGAAGCAAATACTAGGCTCTCCATCCCAAGACAAATTCGGTGTGCGTAACTTTGTTCAATCAAATCGTTAAGAATGCATACTGGAAACGTCAGCCACACAGGAACCTACTGGTCAAACACAACAAAAACCTTTAACGCTTTAATAGAAGGTTCATGGATTCTGCAGTCAGAGTATTACACTAGTCATAGTAGCCTTAATGGAAGTCTTTAAATTATGTATCACACAGAAAACAGCATAAGCAGTCACAACTTCGTTAATGGCATTAAGACAGTCCCTTCAAACTCAATCATGTTGTACTCTGTAGAAATTTCTGCATAGAGCTACCACTGCCTCCTGAAATGTACATGGAGAGGTCACTTCACTTGCCATTGTTGAAAATGCTTTTAATTGCTTCATGCTCTGTTTTTTGCATATAATTCAAACCCAACAAAACAGAGGCTGATTGATATATATACACGCTGAAAAGACAACAGGAAAAAAAAAAAATCAACAGAAGGCAAGTCAAGGTGTACAGCACCTTCAGAAGAACTCTGTTCACCAGTAACAGGAAATTAACAAAACACACCCCCAAATCAAATTTGGGCTCCAAAAGAATAAAGAATTAAACAGTATCCACAGTATCTATAAAGCTGAAGAGATGAGAGAAAATACAGACTTTCATACTACCTTCATATGCTTAGGGAGTTGAAAGCTTTAAAACATTGTTTTAAAAAGCTCTCATATTTGAATAAAATCTGCTACATTCTTTATTGCATTTTGAAGGGCAGCTGAAAGATAACCCAGGGAAGAGATTAAGCCTTTGTTCAGGCTCATGGTTTGTCACAGTATAGGTAGAGAGTCTGCATGTATATACAAAAGGCTAAAGGCAGACTCCCAAGACTGCAGAATGATTTCAGAAACAAGCTTTGGATCTTCCCTGTTCCTGCCACATCTTCGAGGAGATCCCAGACATCAGCAATGAGATATACAAGGTGAATGAAGCTTTGAAGTTCAAAGCAGACCACGATGACAGTGAGGTACAGGAAGGTTCTGAAGAGCCCAATCAGTTTGAGCATTTCAAGACAAAACGTAGAAGAACAGATAGCAGGTAGGTCATCTGTGGGTTAGCCTGGATGTCTTGGCTTTGATGCTATCAGCTGCCCATGCCTAGATCCCATAGGAAAGTCTGTCTGGAGGGCAGAGTTAAGCCACAGGAAGGAGACTACTTATTGCTTCATTGGGAAGTGACATTGCAAAATGGGCAGAGTGTGTCATATTTAAGCATAGTCTTTTAGCAACCTTTTAGCTCAGAGATTTTTCTTCAGCAGCTCTATTTCTGCTTTTTCCAGATTTACAGCAGTCAAAAAAGAGTGGCAAGTTGTTGCCAGTAAGTTAAATCAAGGAGGGTGGTTTCCAGATATGTCAGGGTAAAGAAGTCATCTCTGTGTCCTAGTACATTTAGATGGCAGAGGTTTTATTTCCACAAGAAAGGAGCAGCAACAAGTTTGCATTCAGATAATTCTGGAAGCTTCTCTACACTGCAAACAAAGGTGGAAAGACCCAACTGTATCTTATCCATAAAGCCAGAGGGCTTCCTGTGGGATTCAACCTGACACATAACATGGTAATTTCAAACAAATTTAATTTCCTTCCACAAACCAGCTTTGTTAGTTGATGTGAGGTCATTAGAGTGTTACTTACCCTGATGAAGTTTCCGATTCATAACCTGCTCCTACTAAAAGTCTGCTAACTCCACTGAAGTTTTATTGCTACAGTCATAATGATTCAAACACATTCATAAAACCTTGAGATCATTAAAATCACTGTGTATAAAGAGCCTTAACATTCTGATTAAGTGACCCCTGAAGATTTATATTCCCATTTCCTTTGTCATGTACATGTTTCATGATCTTGAAATATGAATCAGTTCAACAGATTTACAAGACAAACTTCAGCACAGGTGGAATTCCCTTTCCTCAGCATTCCTGACCTCCAAATGGAAAAACAAGTGAGAAATGTGATATCCTAAATGCTTGCTCAGCAGTAAAACAGAGCCTCTTTGCACATATCACAGATCAATGCTGAAAACTTTTCTGACTGCTCTGTGCATGGCTACTAGCTAAAAGTAAAAAAAAAAAAATACAGTGTTCCTGTATTTGGGGCAGTGACCAGCTAATACTGGCTAATATCTAAAGATAGAATTTTACACTGATCTCTTGAAGAAGAAAACCAGAAAAATTAGGTGAATGGTTGCAGTGCTTAGCCAGTTTGGGGCTGAACTCAGCTCACCTGTGCTGACTGCTTGGAGAGGTTAACTCTGGCCTGCTTAGCTCGATATTATTATGTTCAG
Organism: Porphyrio hochstetteri; assembly: GCA_020800305.1. Classification (NCBI taxonomy): domain Eukaryota; kingdom Metazoa; phylum Chordata; class Aves; order Gruiformes; family Rallidae; genus Porphyrio; species Porphyrio hochstetteri. Next base: position 18,710,934 of record CM036911.1, read on the forward strand.
TGGTTTTATAATACGGGATTCGATGTAAAAAGTTGTACTTAGGCAAGCACTGAAGGTATGTACAGCAACGTACACAGGATTACTCCATCAGTTGAAAAATATTGAAAGCCTTTGCCTGAAACTCAGAATTGTCTTTTTATTGCAATTTATGATTTCTACCACTGTCATTCATTAGCAATGTGTTCTTAAGAGGTATTTTCAGTTACATACTTAACGTGATTACATCCCAAATAATACAATTTGTAAGACAGAACTCGTGATACCAAGCTTCATTTTTGTGGTAAACTAAGAAGAAACCCAGGACTACTCAAACATCTCTGAAGAGACTAGACAATTTAACACACTGTAAGAACTGATATGGAAAGAAGTGGGCTATAAAAAAAGGTTAAACCCCAGGATTTTCTAGGTACTGAAAAGAAAACAAGACTTCCTGTATTAAGATATTTAAGTTAACAGAGCTACTGAATAAAATTAGGAAAAGCAATTTTATGGTGCAGGTTTTTTAAAAAATAAATAAATCTGCTGTAAATACCCTTCGTAAGCTCAAATAGAAACTCTGTCAAAAGGCTGAGTGATTATTTCCTACATTGTATTCACAGGGTTATTTGAGGTTACTTGACAGGGCCATGACAACAAACAAAATCCTGACACAAGCCACGGGAAACAAGAAGTCATCATGATTAAATGATAAAGTAATCCACCCAGCATTGTTTTCCAAGTGACACGGTTAATACATGGACACAAGACCATAACTGGATACTAAATACCACTTCGCAAAGGGAAAACAGTGATTCATTTTCATAAAGCTGTATCTCCTCAGGACTTCTCATCTAATATTGTTGGCTGATCTTTCATTTTTTCTGTTTGACTGCAATGATTTGGAAGTAGCTTTCATGTGAAATCCTTTTGTATTGCATTTTAGGTAATAACCAGTTTGCATTGGTCATCCAGAAGAAAACTCATGTTGCTAACTTCATATTGTTAAGACTAAGCTTGAATATAAAGCAGAAGTTCCATGTTAAGCAGAGAAAGATTGTTGTTGGCATCCAGCAGCTGCTGTTATTGCAATTAAATTACAAAGCCCCTTAAAACCCTTGCAGAATAAAATTTCTAACTAGGAAACTAAAGCTATGACTCACAAATGTATTTAGACTAAAAGGTAGTTTTCCTGTATGGTGTTTAAATTCTCCAGTAAAATGACTCACCATGGTTCCAAAGGGTATAGCTCTTGAAGCATGGTAATAGATGGCAATGAAGTTAATGAAGAAGGCAGTTCCACACACCATTGCTGGAATAAGGAAGGCTCCAATGAACATCTGCTTTATCCATCGCCTTCCTGTAAGAGATATTCCAACAGGACTGGTGAGATTACAGCATCCTTTGTTTAAAAAGTCATCAGCGAGCTCTCCAGAATTTAGGTGTTTGACTTCTTCCCCCAAAATGGTGAAACAAGAAAGGACATACTGCATCAACACAAGAGCCAAGAGTCAACTAATGGTTTCATCTGATTCCTGGCAACCCACAAGATGCAGCATATTAATCAAGTTATTAGGCCAGGTGAAAAGACAGGAAAAGGGATAGAGTGTGAGAACATTTCAGCTGAAGAACTGCATATGCTGACTAAGCTGGCCAAAGAAACTGGGATATGAAAAATAAGTGTATATGCAAGCCACAGACTAGTAGTAGAGACAGATATAACAGAGCTGGCCCTGTGCAGAGCCTGCTCACACCCTGCGAGTACACAAGAGCTCAGCACTGCTCCCGGGACAACTCTGCACTACAGCTGCTTTCAGGCAGCACCTGCTCGGCTGTCTTGACCCAACTAAAGTGACTCCATACATTCAGGATGTATTAAGGAACTGGCTATCCCTGGTTTAGAGCAAAATGCCACAGCATTTAATATACAGCAAAATTGAACTCAGATGTAGAAGGAAAGCGATTTCTAAACCCCAGGCACGAAGGGAACAGCAACACTTGTTAGCAGTTATTACTAAGTTTAGAGCTCCCTAAGGAGCTCAAAAAAAAAAACCCTTCTTGAGCAACACCCTGGGAATTTTCACTCTCTACTTTATCTTCCTATGTTCTTAAATACTGTCTATATTTAAGTTTAATACATGTAGATGCATCTGTAATATGCACTAAATAAAATACAGCCAGAAAACTAGTATATGCTTTTCAAGGCCCTAATTTACCTAGATCTGTTTTTCTAGGTTTATACACAAGCAACATGGAAAGAAACAGCTAACCTACAAGTTCAGCTTAGAGTGCAGCTGAGATCGAATACTAACAAGTATGTTGTGCTAAAAAGATAGACATTTTCTTTTGCAAACTTTACCAGAATTATGTCCTAAAGCACTGTATAAGATAATGGATATTGATTACTCTTTTATTGCAGCATAGGGAATGGATGAGGCTATTGGACTGCAAGGATGTAATTGGTCATAACTCACAGGCATAGTGGGGAGCGCTTGAAGACAGCCTGTCCAAATCTATTAAGTCAGTTTTATTTGGCTTCTGTTCTCCACTGACAATCATTTTGAATTTGCTAAGTATAAAGCAGAGCACATACTGAAAAGTAGAATAACCTTCTTTAAAAGATGCTATGAACAGCTCCCCACAAGTAATGGTCTAGTAAGTACTGCATACCCATTCTTTCTGTGCTAGGCAGCTAATGCCCCAAGTACCTATACGGGAGGGGCTATGTCAGAGCCATCCAGAGAGGATGACACAGGCTGTTTAACAGCACATGGCAGAGAAGGGAGAAACCACTGTACTCTCTCAATGTCAGGAGCCAAACAATTATACACAAATGTGTAACAAGTAATTCACAAGATACATCTGTTAAAAGTTCTTTAGCTCTTATTGCTTTCAAATTAACCAAAGACTTCAGCTATCTTTAGTTAGAAAACGCAGTCAATACTGAATAGGAAATAACATGAAACTTAAATACACTCAAAATGTTTTGTGTTCATTAAAAATCCAATGGGTTCTATCTGAACAACCTAACTCCATGAGGATACTTCTATATTGATGAAAACTAGAAAACAGTAACATCCCCATTTAAAAATATAGTGAAAATTGTGAAAAAGCAATTTACCTCCTTGTCTAGCATAAAGGCTTCCTCCAAAATACCCATTCACTGGTGATGTTGCAGCATAAACAAATATAGCTGTACTCAGCATTGATCCTCTCCTACAAAAAATGGTTTTTTGATAAATGAAATAGAAAACCAAGCAGTATTATGCAAAACATCACAGTAAAATATGTACATTTAGAATAAGCAGCTATTTAATATTTTCAGGTAAAAATTTTTGAAGTGCTTAAATTCTAAAATCTGCATAAGAAGGAGGACTCTTTGTATCTAAAGCTTCTTCTAATTCAATCTGGGAAGAAGAGTTCTGATATACTACATTCTTTCCTAACATGCATTTATTTTCACCACAGTAGAAAATCTACTCTGTCCAAAATACACTGACATTTTGATCTGTGCACCTTGTTTATAAAGAATTGAATTATTTACATGACACACATTAAGTGCAAGATTTAACTATTACAGATAAAAGGTACTCTTAGCTCAATATAAAGGTCAGTATTAAAAAACATACACCAAGATTGTGAATGATGTTTCTGCCATCCCTCAGAAATTAACTTTTAAGATTGCAAGTGTTCATCTTACAGAAAATTAGAAAACCTGATTTAGAAACTATAAATACTATAATGAGTCACAAATCAGCATGGAGTAGTCCAATCAGAACAGTTTAGTCATTTTTAAATTATCACCACATTAATGTTGGAGTACTCATTTTGGCATAATTTTTCTGAAATTTCACATGCAAAGCTAATAATTTTAAATCACAAAAGCCATCTCCAAATACATTTTTAAAAATCGTATCTAAGAATAGCAGGATGTAACTGTTATTCATGAATAGAGCTGTTTCCCTGTGTCCCTCTGCTACTACTTGATAGCAAAAAAATCAGTAGAAGGTTTTCAGCCTGTTTGCTGAAAATTAGTTGTTCTGAAAGATTCCAGACTTCTGGTGTTTTGGATCCAATGAGAAGTTACTGGACACCTGCCCTACTCAAAATAGTAACCTTTAGTACAACCTGCTTCCATAACTGTACGGATTGAAATACACCTGCTGGTCGCACACATCAGTAGCATTATCCTAACACAGGCTTCTTAGCAAAAATAAGCAATAGTGCCATTTCAGAAAGTTACTTGTTAGACAATAACCAATTTTAACAGTTTCTCTAACTTCAGCCAAGTTAGGAACGCAGGCCAAACCCCAGAAACCAATGCACAGTCTGAAGTGACCCATGTAAGCCCAGGCTGCCTGTAAAGTGACCAGCACATGTTCATCTAAAACTACCTCAAAATTTCTTATTCTCAAGTTTACTCACGTTTCAAATATCCTCAAAACACAAACCAGCACTAATAAATGAATAGCTGACATAACCAAATTTCACTGAGAGACTTTTAGTTGGCATCATCTACATGATCCCCAAGAGTTTTAACAGACCTGAAGAACAACGATGGGAAATCATCCTTATAATGCTGATTTACAGCCTTTTTCACTCACTCACATAACTATTTCCCTAAACTACTTTAGTCTAGGAAATAAGAAAATTCTCCGAGAAATTTAAGAAAATTCTTATTTTCTGCACCAGATTCAGTCAACTGTTCAGTTACACACCCACAATGAAATGCACTTTCAAAGTGATATAAAGTCCTATTACAATAAAAGACTAAGTACATGTATCTTTTAAAAGTACTGTTCTGACACATTTTACAATTGCTGACAGCTTCCCCACAGCACACAAAGATTCTGAAACCCTTTCACTTCCTCCCTTGAAGGGCTCCTATGCTGAACAATTAAAAATGCATATGTAAGTCTACCCAGAAATGTAACCATGGAGCACAAGGGGGAATAACACGATATGAAAAATTAAAATGTGCCAAGATACTGGAACTACCAAGAAGCTTTTTAAACACACTAGGACAATGTGGCTAAATTAAAAACAAGAGTTCTCTCTAGTGGCACATCAGAAGTACTACAACTTGTTAAAATCAAGTTACAGGTGATATCCAAGGGAAAATAGAACAGATATTAGAAATTTTAGTCATGGCTTAAAAAAAACAAAGCACTTCTAAAAAAAAAACCCACCACCAATCCCCACAGTATCAAAAATATAATCAATACAGAAACAGATGAAGTCTGTCCAGGACACCAAAAAACTCAAACAGGTAAAAGGGGAGGAAGATAACTAAGTGAACCACAAAGGGTCTCCTAATTTTAAACCGGAGTACTATTTGTTTTAAATTAATTCTCTCCAGTCAAGACCACAGCCCACCTGGAGGGAGGAGGTTTTACACACCACTCCTGTTGAGCAGTATCTGTTCAAAAGAACTTAAATGTCCAGCCCTGAGAAGACTTGTGGATAAGGTTGGCTTAATGCATCTTCAGCAGTAAACAGGACCATTCACAACACACCACACACACCTATTACAGTCTTTACAGGACAAGAGGGGTGGGAAGGGTAAGAAAAATAAGAGTATCTTGTCACTCTAACGAAACCAGGAGTGAAATATGTACCTTTTAACATTTATTTCCCATATAAACTACCCACGATGCTGCAGAAGAACAAACTAGTTTCATAATAAATTATGTAAAAAGCATGCCTTAAAACAGTAAAATTAAAGGACACTAACTCACATGGTAAGAATAGGACAAAATTTCATTACAAATTAAAAGAACCCTCCTGAACACTACATCTGATCATTTGCCAATGATTCCCACTTTTTTCCAGGCCAGTTAGAACATTCATTTTTGTAATTATTTTATTCATTTAAGCATTTATATGCAGAAGACATGGCACAATTACACTTACTCTGTGTATAAATCTTCTATCATTGCAACAACAATGACTATAAGAGACACAGCAAAAATTTGACAACCAGAACCAATAAGCGATGAAAATATTAGAGGATGACTGGATGGTCTAAAAACATCTCCATGGACCTGCTTCCACCCATACTCATCACCTAGATCTCTGTCCTAGGAACAACAAAAAAAAATTCAATTTAAGTCTAGTCATGACAATTAATGACACACAGAAGCTAAGCATAAATTAAATGTTTGATTTATTAAAGCAACTTTCTGTGCAATTACGTCTTCTCTCCTGAATGCACAGAGTCAAGGAGAAAAGTTTATTTTTCAGGTGTTTATTAAGACATTAAAAATTACTATCCGAACGCATGATGTGGTAAAAGCTTTCAGATTCCCTCCCTGTACCTAAAGTCCTCTGAAGCACTCAGGAGCATACACTGGCTTCTATCACACACTCAGAATGGACCTCACTTAACTGAAGTGTGGATATGAACATTAACACAGCGACTACAGACAGAATTCTGGGTTGCAAACTATAGGCCTGTTATACAGAGAACCTGTAACACTTTCAAGGCACATACATGTAGGACAGTTTTCTGCCCAATTGAAGGAAGCCATTCAGAGCTGCTAACACCATGAATGTACAAAGAGAAAACAATAAGCCTTAACAAAAAAAAAAATTTGAAAAGCATGCATGCAGATCTTACCATATCATCCATTTCTTCCTCTTTGCTGTACCTTGCATAATCTTTTCGCAAAGTTCTCATTAATATCATAGACACTAAGCCAACCAGAAAGATCACCATCATAAAAGAATTGAAAATTGAAAACCAGTGAATCTACAAAAAGAAAACACACACCCTTAAGGTTTAGAACTAGAAACATGTTTCAAATTTATTCCAACTATTGCCTAGTAGGACAGCTTGTCAGCACCAGCTAACAATAAACCTGTATTGTAAGCAACGCTGCATTGGTATAAAGTCCCACTAAAAGTGGCCTGTGAAGCACCACACACAAAGCTTTTCAACAGCCTCACTTGTTCATGACAAAGTTACCACAGCTTAGTTAAACGCCAGCAAAGTTGGAACAACTATTTACACATGCTCCCTTGGTAAAGGAAAGGCAACATGATGTACTGCTGCCTTCCTAGAGAAGAAGCTTAAGTAGTAAAAGAGACGCTCAGAGCCAAAAAGCCAAAGGAACCATTCCTTTGCACAGGAGCAAAATACGCAGTAAAATTATTTTGCCTCTGACAAGCACATCTGGTTTCCACTGAGCTCCAAACAGAATCCAAACTTTCTAATTTCAGAAAGCAGCACAGCTCAGGATACTACGTTTAAGGAGGTTACAACCACGGGTTTCAACAGTCACAAACTGGTATCACCTACTGGTTTTGACTAAAGCTTTTTGCTTTGAATTTATTTCAGTAAAAAGCGTACGTATGACCAACTGCAGTTGTTCAGCTTACAAGTTGTACAGTTGTGTCCCTGAAACTTCATTGCTCCCAACCGTATGAATGTATTTACTTGTATTTGCTGCAGGCTGGTAGCTTGTGAGCAAACACTTACTGAGGCACTCTAAAAAAACTGAAGCCATTCTATTTGAGCAACAGAATTATCACCTAAACCCCACAGTCCTAGACCTTTCATTGTCTCATTGTCCCAGAAAACCTGGGACACCCAAAAATTCAAAGATGTCATCTAAAAATTCCATGGCATCTTCTGTACTAAAGCAACCATTTCAAAAGGATGTTTTGTAAGGTTATCTTAGAACGATACATACTCTGTGCTGAAAGAAAGATGGGTCAAGATACTTGTCAAATCGGTCTTCAAACTTCACATCTGATTTCTTCCACTTCACCTAGAGACACACAAAATTACACTTGAAATGTCCATTATAGTATGTTCAGCTACACTCACATGTAGAAACCCAAAGCACATTTTTAAAATCATCCACTTCTGATGTATTCTTCAGTATGAATCCAGGTTTTGGCAAAAATAATGGACTGATGTTCTTAAAGACTCGTATCTACAGATGAGACAGAATGAACACCTTGCCTCACACATCTAATCTTGTCTATGCTGTTTGAAGAACAAGGAAGAACCAGTCTCGCGCTACCTCAGCTCCTGCTGTCTCTGCACGACAAACCAAAGATGCAAACTTCTAGTTGTCAAATACAACTTTTCACTACTACAGAAGGAGCTCAAAGATACTCATGCCAAAGGTGCCAAAACCAAAATCCATCAAATGACCCTATTTTTCAAGTTTTGTCAAACACACGGTTCAAAAGATGATTTTTTTTTCCACAGTAGATATTTGTAAAACAATGAATTTTCTTGAACCACTTTCAGGCAGTGCCTTTGAAAAATCCTCATAAATTTGCCCAAGATTCAAGAACAAAGGTTAAAGAAAAAAAAACCTGTTTAAATATGTTCAAGAATGACATACTAGAAAGCACTGGAGTTTTTCCAAAGACTTTTTCTGCTGACACCACGCTCCCTTTTCTTAATATTTCAGTGTGCTGCGTTGTAGGAAAAGAGGCTTGTGGGGAACATGACTGGTGTTCATCAAGCCATGACAACACCCTCTACTTCTGCTCACCCAACAGCAGCTGAGATCTGCTTTACTGCCATGCACAGAGACCGGTGTTCAGTGAAATCACCTGTAGCTACATTCTCGAAGTACAGTGCCCAAGTAAAAAGATGCAGTCTACCAGAAGTGAGGGAAATTAGAAGATATGAGAGCAGATTTAAAACAGATGCCAACAGGAAAGAAGAGGACATAAACTGAGATCCAAGCTAGCTCGATAAGAAGGATCAAGTTGGACCCTAAAAGCCAGCCATTAAAATTTTAAAAGCTATAAGCTAAAACCTGCAGCCTACGTTCTGTAAGACCACAGGATTCTGCAATCTAGACACTTTAACTGCCAATAAATAACTCCAAAACTAGCTGGAAAAGTATGCATTTATGGCCATACTATCATAGGGTAGCAGCATATTACTGCTATCTGTTACTTCGCTCGCTGCACAGAGGACTGCTTAAGATTTGGAAGTCTTAATCATACTAATTAACTACAACATACTAATAAGGTAGCACAAAGTTTTTCAGAATTTTTGCAATATTTTCAGTTCTATTTTTAAATATTTCAGAAATCAAACACAAATCTACGTTAAATTCTTTTCAAGAGCATGCAGAGATTAGCAAATATCAGAACTTTTAGTGATCTTGAAACAAGCACAGCCCCTTTTGAATATGTTAAAAACACATGACAAGGAACTATCCTTTCGAGCATATGTTCTCTTATTCAATACAAAAGGAGGAGCATAAATGTAGACTGAATACTCCTAACACTCACTGCAGTCCTGAGGCAGATTAAAAACCCCAAGACCCCAGTATTACTGACTTTGAGGTATGATAATCATATTCTACATTTAAATTACGGTCTTCTTCATGATTAGTAGCTCAAAACATAAGGAGCTTTCAACACTGAAGCAGATACATTTCTCATTAAGAGCATCTGCCACCAAGAAGCGCTGCTTAGAGCAAGCCCACCAGAGACAATCTGGGAATTAACCACCACACCCATGCCGACCCAGAAATTGCCCAGTGGTGCCAACAGAACTGGAAAGGTAACTCTTGCACTCTGCACACTAAAACTATTTTAAGGGAACATCTAATGTTATTTTCATTACTGGCAGCTACTCAGTGCTGTCCACTTCAAAATTTGCAGAGTAAATGGACTTAACAATGCTGATGGCATTCGAAATAGAAAACTTAAAATATTCTACTATCAATTTTGCAATAGAAATAGGGAGATTAGTGTACATATAATTCTATAAAGCACAGATAAACCAAGTATCTGCACTTCAAACCATACACCTTATGCAGCACAAGACAAATGTAACAGTGGCAAGAATATCCGCTGAAATACAATCTTATGCTGACACCTACTGATAACACATTGCTAAGAATTAGTCTCAGTATACAAAGTTGGACTTGATGATCTTGAAGGTCTTTTCCAACCTTGTGATTCTGTGAAATGTGGTGAACATGAGAAGTGAACATTTCAGACTTAACTGACATCACACAATTGAGGGGGAAAACTGAAAAAAAATTTTTTTTCCCCCTCTCCCAGATCAGGAAACATGTTTATTCGTTACCTTTTATCACAGCAATTCAATGTAAGAGCAAAGGGCTTCAGGAAAAAAACAACCCTTACTAATAAGGTTATATAAACATGACAAATTTCTACTGGAACTGCAAAACCAAAATAAGCTTTGATAGTAAGTACCAGCAAAGTATGAAGGCTTGCAGTGAGTTTTGGTCCTAGCTCAGAATCAAGTGCAAGTCTGTGATGCATGTCAGAGCTCCAAACATTAAGAAAATGTGTACCTACCGGGGGTTTCTCTACACTCCTACTCTCCACCCCTTTTAGGATATCTTCCTTTCCCACAAAACATTTTTCTGCAGATTACAAAAGCTTCAGTTTGTTTGAAGTGTTTGGAAGATAATAATTATATATTTATTCTTAATAAACATTTCAAGGTTTTTCAGTAATGAAAAAGAATCTCTGAAGGATTGAAGACGCACCTTCCTCTAGCATAGCCTGATGTATTAATACATAGTAGTAGGTGTACAAGTACGTATTTTTGATCATTTCACCAAGCAGAGTTTCTTATTATAGATGCATCACCAAATTACTTACTGAATATGACATCTGGATTTTTGTGTTTGGTACCAATTTCACCTTTCCTTCACTGGTCAGATTGACATCTACAATTCTATTTCCATTGTAACCAATTTCAAGTTTTTTGTACGTCCAGAGGTAATAATCTTCTCCATTTTCATCTGCTTCTCCAACAATACCTGCAAAGGAAACAAGTGTAAGCATCTATTACATACTTTTCAAATATTCTGTAATTATTTTAAAAGATGCACTACAAATGCTTTACCAGCTAAAAAAGCAGCAACACAGCTACAGTAAAAACAGAGCAGACCTCAGCAATTATCAAGTTCTTACTTTTCAATAACTTACTGCAAAATGTTTAATCTACTACAGAGCAGTTGCAAAGAACATACTATGCTGGGGAGATGCTAGGGAAGTTCAGTCCAACAGTCACCAAGTTCACAGGCTACAAGCATCACCTTTGATGTCAAAAAAATCATACCAAAGATCACATACAAGATAGAAAGCCACAATAAAAGCAGTACACAAGATACACTAAGGTGGGGGGAGTGGGCTAACAAATAGGTGACGGTACTGAAGAGGTTATGACAAAGTAGCAGGTGTATGAAGGAATGGCACTTGTGCATTACCTGTGCTTTTTAATTTTCAAGGTGGTATTTTTCTGTCATGTTTTTAAATCACGCTCATCTGTCAGGATTGCCTTTTATATGCCATCCACCTGAAACACGTGCCAGTTTGTGCCTACACCATACAGCCTAGCACCTGGCACACCATCTGGTCCCATGGTAGTATCCAAAATCATGACAATACAGACCTCTAAATTACTTAAAGGATGTTCTGATCAATCACTATCTGAAGGAATGAACTAACATAGTGTAACACATAATCAGGGAGGTGTGCTGAGAGTCAAGCCTAGCCTTTCCACTGTGGGAGAGCAATTCAGGAAAAAGTAAAAATGGAATAATTTTATCTGAATGCACATTAGAAGACCTAGTTGCCTTTTTAAGGTCAGAAAATAAAGTGTAAACCTTCCAAAGCTCTCAAACAGCAGTTTGAAGTCATTATTTTTAGTTATTAGCAGTTAGAAAAGTTATTTAATGCCTAATCTTTACTGAAAATATCATTGAATATTTTGAGGACTTCCTAAGGAGAAGACCATAACTGAAGTTTGCCAGGAGAAAGGAGGAATGCCACACGTCCATCTGGATGAACCGAGAAGCAAGTGGTCTGGTTTGAGAAAAAAATTGACCAGAAGTTGCCTAGAATTCTTAGCAAACATTAACACCATCTGAATCCTTTTCTTTCAAACTCTTCAGAGAACACTCACTTCCTTTTGGTAGTACAAGAAAAAAAAGACTCTAGCCATTTACACTTAAGGAACACAATTTTGGTTTAATTCAGCTGTAAGACACAAATCAATAATGAAAAAAACCAGAGGACTGAGTGATACAGTACACACAATACATGATGGCTAGCAGGGTTCTTAGGAAGGGTGATCTGGGTGAAGCAGATCAATATGATAGCCCAAACATATTAACAAAAAAGCTGTTCCAGCACAAGATAGTTTTAATGCAAGCTGAGTGTAACCAGTTCTGGATACTATCTTAAAACAAACAAAAAAAGCTTCTCAGTATTCAGGCTATTTGAGATACCATCATAATTACTGAAGTTGTTATTCCTGCATATTTTAAGCAGTCTTAATGTTTTTGATTGCAGTTACTGACTCCCAATCAAGCAAAAGATATTATTTTTTCTTGGCATCTCTACCACATTGCATGGTACTAGGCAAGTCTATGCAGCACAGTCAAAGACACCAACAAGCTGGAGGAGCCATCTGTATGGTATCACTCATGCCATATATATAACAGGAATTATTTATAATAAAAACTGTTCAGTGAGCAGCAAGTCTCAGAGCTTTAAGTTTTAGGCAGCACTTTGAGCCCAAAAATATTCCCATTACTGAACAGAGACTCTGCAAAACCAGAATTCATACAGATAAGCTACATTCACAGTTTTCTACAGCATACCTGGAACACAACGCGCAGAAAGACTTGATCAAACTTGCAAATAAACACTTCTGATCAGTTCAGGTGCATCCACTCCCTTCTCAGCACCCATCAAGAACTGATTGTTTTTTTCTGAATAAAGCCCAGGCTAGTATTTTCTGACCCATTTGCAGTCCTGCTAATTTTACCTAGCTCTCAGGAGACACAGACCAAAATCTTCAGCACCACTTGCTTTCACATCTGACGTCAGATTCTATCCTTGCATAATATTAACAGTGCATTGAGGTTCTGGTTCCAAACAATTTTGAAAACCAGCTTCTTAGTATCATTTGAAGATGATTCAACATGTTTGTTCAATGCAGCATTAGGAATGACTTCTTGTGCATACAAAGCATAGCACTGAAGAACATTAAAAATGCTGGAATCACAGTAAACCAGATTTTCCAGCTGAGAGCATAACATTTAGTCAGTGTGTAGAAGATTTAGTAAGTATACTTGTTCTTATGTATTTAAGGCAAGTAAAAATGTTCCCAAATAAGATCAGAAAAATCAGATCTAAAAAAAGAAAGTTTGCAAGACTTGCTAGCCACGAAGCCAGCTTATCATCTGTCATCCTCAGGCAGTCAAAAGCCTATATAGCTGCCCCTAGTTTAAGAAAATCATTTGTTGATCTTTTGCTGAAAGGTCAAAAACTTAAAAAAAAAACCCACATAGCAACAACTGTCACTCATGCAAACTTTTAAAAAGCCTACCAGCAACTGTTCAAGAATTATTGTAAAGGCCACACAGATTAATTAGGGTCTACTCCAAGCTCTGTTACAGAGCTGCTACATGCACTAAGCAATTCAGCTGAAAAGAACAGATTAGAGTACTTCTCCTGTCAGGCTTTGAAACGTTGTCTCAAAACCAGATACATTAACAAAAACAAGCAAAATAAAAAGCAAGAATCTTCCTAGCTGTTAAATAATAATATATATCTATATAAAAACCCACTAGCGTTTCTGTCTGGCTGAGCCTCATGTTCATCAGACAGCTACTTTCTAAAAACCACTGAAATTTAAAGAGCTAGAAAAGCCCACCCTGTGGCACAACGAACCATAGGAAGCATTACTATGCATGCTACCTCATCAAAGGGCTTTTGACATGTGGCTTGACCTGTATATTTCTGTAGGTGTTACTGGATTTTATTTTGGGCAGCTTGGTGATTCTTTTCATTTCCCTTCAGTTTATATCTACAACAGGGAGATCAGGGCTTGAGGGGGTTTCCTTGACTGCCACCAGTGCAGACTGCAAAGCACTCTTTACTAATTATGCGATCAGTTACAAGGGAGTGACAAAAAGCACAGAGCTTAGAAGACAATGGCAATAAGGACACAGCTTTTAAATCAAGACATAAGCACTTCCAAGCCCAGATTAATAATACTCAGCAAGAGCAATTTTAAGACCTGTATAGAACAAGTAAAATAAAGCTCATTCATATAACCACTGGCTTCATATGCGAAACGGCTAAAAGCTGCCAAATTACCCTAAGAGTAAATCAAACAGCTCGTGTTAGTAATAAACGCAAGAACTAGCAAAATAAAGTTTAAATATTGAAAGTTTCATAAAAGTTGTTATTCATGGACCTTAAATCTGACCTAATTACTACATGTTCATTAATTGAACATGTAAAAGAATTCAGCACAAAGAACTTGGTTTATTAGATCAGTGCCTCAGAAACAAAACAGCTTTTCACCGTTCTTGTAATTCTTTAGTACAAGCCATCCTACTGTTCTTTCAACACGATAATCCTTCAACTTATTTGTATTATTTGGTTACATAAGTTCTACATACTTGTGAGATTCTTGTAACACAGCTTAGTCATTAAGTGACGCCATGAAACCCACTAGCACAGGACTCCTGCAGCTGTAATCAAGCTGCAGATGCATAGTATCACTCACCCCATATTGGCAAGTCGTCAATATACATCTGGTACCAATAGTGATTTTTGATAGCATACACAAACGCATCTCTTCTTCCTTTGTCCAAGTCAATTTCACAGTAAGTAGTCTGCATTACATCGTCTGCAAAAAATTAAAGCACAGTTAATGATTTATTAATGAGCTGGCTCAAAGCAAAGGCAAACAATGCAAAGGGAAGAACAGACGCTGCTGGAGTCTTCAACCCCTCCTGGCTATTCTCAAGTAGATAACAGAAAAGGACATTTAAAAAGGAACCATTAAAGCAATTACACGATTGTTTCTGTAATTCTACCCTTCCACATGCAGAAGCTTCCCACAGACTAGATAAGGAAAGGCTTCGAACTATCCTTTTGCTACTTCCCCTACACAGAATTGAGATTGATTTGCTGATGGCTTTCCCTGGGCCGACCAGGAGATGTCTTCATTTAAAGAGAGGTATGAAATGAACAAGTACCTACAAGTGTGTACAATGTGCACTCTCCATTTTATTATGAACAGGCTCACTAAGAATACTGTTCATACAAACTAAAACTTTTTAAATTCACAGCAGTTAAAAAAACCCCAACAAAACACCAATCAAAAACCAACAAACAATGCAATCAGGATTCAGGTAGGCAAAAAAAAGGACACGAAAACAGGAGTAACACAAAGAATGCACAGGAGACTGCATTTGGAAATAAAATAAATCCACCTCATTCGTAAGTAATTCAGTTAGCAGTTCTTCCACATCCCAATTTCCTTCCCTAATGTTTCAAGTGAAAAAAATACAAAAGGACTCATATTTACAGGAACTGAGGCAGCAACATTTACACACACACACACACACACATACATATATTCGCTGCTTAGTAAATGTTTTCATACTACAAATAATAAAACAAAGTGAGCATAAATAATTCCAGCTCCACCTCTCCCTTCTTTTTGTCATCACTGGACTAGAGGACACATATCTAGTATGTAAAACTACTTTCTGCCCCAAGTACAGCTCTAATCTGTACCAAATTCAGCATACTTTCCTCTACACCAACTGTAATAAAATAAAAGGAAAACCGAATCAGCTGCACTGAAAAAGTACTGGCAAGAGGAACTTTTCCAACACAAAACATTTTATTTTGACAAATTGTCATTATCAGGCAAATAAAGATGCATAGTACATCTGGTCAAGCAAAACTGAAGCAAAACCAGACAACAATAGTCCTGCATAGCTGCAACAATTTCCTATAGACCTAGAGAAAACAGTTCCCCTGGTTATTCTGGAATAGATGCATCTCCTTCTCCTATTTCTTATCAAAACTTTAGTAATTTCTACTTTTGTTTCTTCCAAGACCAAACAAATTCACTTGGAGCTTTATTTTTCCACAGGGGGGGTGGGAATAAGAATTTTTCAGACTGACTTATTAGGCAGTAAAACAAGTGTCACAAGATAACTTTTGGACCGTGGATTACATTTTCAGGATGGACTTGTACAGGTACATTCAGGAGAGGGAAGCAGTTAAGGTTGGCACCATGGCCAAAACACAGACTTGGAAATCCAGGCTTCCTTGCACCTACACCTCTACTGAGCTTGATCCTATACTTTTTTGGACTACATTCCCCAAAAATGCCTCTGCTTGGCATTTTTCCACTTTAACAGATTTTTTTGAGTCATCTTGACATTAATTATAAGGAAAAAAAATCAGAATCCTTATCTTCTGGATTTGTTGCCAAGTAGGGATTATTTTTTTCCAAAATACTCATCTCTCTATTGTCACTCTCCTGCAGTTCCATACTATACTCAAATAAAGGATAACACCTTTCTAATGTTAATTTTTCTTTTTAAACTCACAAAGGATTGCTCAACACACAGGTGAAATGGAAATACACTGTAAATTAAAATAAGGGTAAAGCAGAAAGCAGCAGAGGTTGTGAAATGTAGCATTGCCTAGAGCTGGATCTGGGGAAGCGCTGTGGGGGCCGGGCTGGCTTTAGGTGGCTTTCTCCAGACTGGCTCACCCCCACGCCCCCAGCAGTACCAGCACAACTGAAGGACAGATGACACGGGGATGGGAGCAACTGCTACTAGTGAAATAAAACTCTCGCGAACTGCAAGAACTCCTTTTCCTATTTTATAGCCTGCATACAGAAGCCTTTGTTTACGGTTATTAACCAAGACAAATTTGGTATTTGAGTGCAATCTAAGACAAAATTACTCCACAGGCTTTCTGACTACTGGAATTTGGCATGTTTTTGTGTTTTAACTGAAATGAACCATTCTCCATCTAATACTCTACAATGTAAACAGTGGCTTTTATTGCTGCTAAACAAACAAACAAAAAATAAACCAAAATATTCTGAAATATCATGTGGAGTGGAATAACTGCACTGATACCTCAGATAGCTTTAGATAGCAGCACGCCACAAAAAAAAAAAAACCCCAGAAGTCTTTTTAGGGATCTTGCTTCCAGCATTTAGAATACCAGAAGACATCACAAAGGTATCACAATTACTGTGGATCAACTACGTTACAAGTTACTCCAGTGCACATAAACAAAAAACCCAGCAGAATCATCAGAAACAAACTCATTCAACAGGCGTGACCCTACAGATGGTGTATGATTTCCCCCTCAGCTGTACTACACAGTACAGTTCCTCTCACCTCCCCCTCATACAAATGAATGAAGGCAGAAGAAATGAAGACAAGTATTCCTTTCTCCAGCCCCTGAGAACACTGAAGCTGTCCTTTAGTTACAGGACAGGATTAGATGCTTAAGGTTAAATCCACTGTTTTAAATAATTAAATGAAAGCACCTTAGAACAGGATTCAGTGGCTGGGGAAGCCGAAGCGTACTTGGTCATAGCTTTAACATATTTAAAGTTCTGTGTACATTAGGCAGTTCTTATCCAAGCTATGTGTGTAGTTACATTGAATGTGAAGGCAGAGGCATGTTTTTCATTGTGTTCAAAGCTGGGACATCAAAAGAGGTAATGTGCTATACAATCCAGCTTCAGTAATGTCAGTAGCTCATTAAGCAAATATTAAATGAGCACAAAAGCAAGACTCATTACAAAAACAGGTGTGGTTACACCTGATTTCAATTTTCCTATGAACAGTAAGATCAATTGGGTTTTATTCAAACATAAGCCATATAAAACTCCTCATATCTGACCATCTCCTAGTACAACACTGAGCATCATCCTGAATGGCTGTCATATTTTCCAAAGTTGTTGCAGGAAGAAGCCTTTATCAAGGAGCTCTCACTTACAAATGTGGTCATTTAACAACATTTCTAACTAAGCACAAAATTCAAGTATGTCAAAAAATCCTTTGCCCTTTAAATTAATCTTCTCTAATTGATACTGTATGGCAATGTTGCAAATTAATTTTCTAATAGAAGTAGCTATGATCCCCTTGTTTAATATATTTAATAACTCACTCTGTCTCAGGTGTAATGTAAAGGATGACAATTCAAATGCTTGAATAAAGAACTTGGTGTATTACATAAAAAGCATTATTATTCTAGATTTATCTTGACAAGAGAATAAAGCCAACTAAAATTTTACAGTTATATTACAATCTAAGCGTGTGTTAACAAGTCATTACAGCCTTCACAAATGTATTTATACGGGTTTGATACCTGTAATACAAGAACAGCATTGTTCATATTTGTAATGGTAGGGAAACTCAGCTATCCTGTATGGTCACAGGTACCCTTTCACATTACAGATTTTTAAATACAAAAAGAAACATTACTTCATGGATTCTTGAATACACTGTCGATTTGCTCCACCAGTCACTACCATGAGCATTCAAGTGCAAACAAGAATTCAACTGCAAATTCTCAACAGAACATGTTTCTGCAGAGCCATTTATTCTATTTCAAACAGGCAAGGTCCACTGATTCATCTGACAGTTTTACTTACACAGTCGACGGTACTTCAGCTACTGACAGCTGCAGCCTCAATAATAATTCTACTACAATGAACAACATGCAGTTTCACACTTACCTGCTACTGCTGTCAAGTCCAACTATGTTCAAAAGGGAACTATTTTTTATTGCAGAAGCTACCTTATTACAACAATTCTAATTCCCCTTTACTCATTCCACAGGCCAAAAATCTTATAAGTATAAAATTCAAATCTAATTTCATTTTGTGAACTCTCATGACACTCATTTAAAGAGGAAAAATATCTGTAATCGTTAGTGTTGCCATAATCAAAAACACACAAGGAAAAACACAATTACCTGTTAACTCAGATCTGATTCATATATTCATGAATAAAATCTCTACAAGTCTTCCAGACATTCATGTCAACATTTTGAAATGCAGGTCCCTATAGTTAGGTATTTAAATGCACAATCATCTACATGATTATTGAAAGGTACTTCAGCAGCTCTTTGTTATTTCAGCTGCAGATGTTAGATACTCATGACTCCTTGAAGCTGTATCTTTTCCTTAAGAACACAGAGATCTATTGGTGCCAAAACCTAAGCTACTATTTGTTAAGAAGAAATAAAACAAACAACAAGCCACCCACAAGCCGCAAACAACTCTGTTTCAATTTCATTGGAACAATTTCTGGTCCACTGGTGCAGAGTGGGTGCATGGATCAATAGCAAGATGAAATTTATCCATTACAAAAAAAAAAATTCAATTTCACTGATACAATCCAGTTAAAATTGTTTTTAAAAAGTAAATACCATTTCAGCCTAGAACAAGATCTACCATTAAAGAGACAGGAAAAACTGAGGTAACATTGTATTTCAACAACCAAACTTGAAAAGAATTCTTTACACAAATGCTAAGTTTCAAGGGCTGGTCTGTTTAAATTTTCCTACGCACACCAGATATAAATGGTACTGGGTTTATGACAGCCTTGAAGTCTGTAAAAATTAATCATTGATAGCAATCCTCTCCTCTTTTTTTTTTTCTTTTTAAACTTTAAAAACCTGTATATCAGGGAGATTTGATTTCAACAAATTTTACAGGTTTTTGTATTAAGTACTAATAACTACTGCTACAAATAATGTATCCTTGCTACTCTGAAATTTAGAAAAAAAGGACTTTTAGCACTTTTAATAACAGATTAAAAATAGTACAATAAAGTTCACTCCCATTCATATTTCACTTCATTAGTATTTTCACAAATACTAAAGCACCTCCTGACAGAGAAACTGCTGGATGTCAGCTAACAAAGAGATTATTGTCTTCATCTTTCATCCAGAGGACACAGATTGTAAGGGAAAAAGCTAGAAATGCACATGAACAGCTTCCCAGCTCATGTACGCATATTTCGTCATCAACCAGCTACCATGTACCATCTGCTCTGTAGAAAACATCTGACCTGCAAGCACTTTGGTTAAGAGTTAAATTTACCTGCAGTGAATTCAGAGACAGATTAGCATAGAGTTCTGGTGTGCTAATAAACAAACCAAACAAAACAAAACCACACAAGCAAGCAAACAAACAAACAAAACCAAACCAAAAAGCAAAGGCCATGGATGAAGAGGAATTCCCCACCTGCTGGGAAATGTACAATACATCAATCCCTTACATTTACATGCCATAAACACCCGATTCTTTCTGAAATATCTACAGTTTCAGACACATTCAAAGTCTGTTTGAACCGCACCATGCCCAGTCTGTCTGGAAGAATGTACTCCATTACAGCCACTACGTACCTAGCTGGT
Source organism: Porphyrio hochstetteri (assembly GCA_020800305.1). Taxonomy (NCBI): domain Eukaryota; kingdom Metazoa; phylum Chordata; class Aves; order Gruiformes; family Rallidae; genus Porphyrio; species Porphyrio hochstetteri. The sequence goes on from CM036911.1 coordinate 18,731,145, forward strand.
AAAGCCATCAGTGGTGCAAAAAGGCACCTGAAAAAAAGTGGTATGAGTGGAAGACCAGATCTTAAACCCTAAAGAAATTGAACTTGATTTTTTTTTTTTTTTTTACAATAAATACTACTTATAAAAACCTAAAGCTTTCTGTCTCAAAGCATCAGCACAATCAGTTGTGACCAGGAATAGGAAACTTTTAAATCTGAAAACATAGTAAGACTTAAGGAAAACAGGTTTACCTGTCACACAGAACTACAGAAGACAAGAGATAAACTAACACAGCAGGGACAATCAATACCAAAACAATCACAAGGAACAAAAAGCTACAGCACTTTTCCACCACTCTGAAGTTTTGTTAGCCCAGGACAACTTTGGCTCCCTGCAGTTCTGAATTCTAGAATACTTTGTAAAGACGGGGCAATTAAAGGAAGTAGAAATTACATATTAATTGTCTATAAAAATAAATATCATATTCTGACACAAATTTACGAAGAATTTATGGTTTTAACAAACTTAGTCTTTTATTCCACTCATCCTACTTTTAACAAAAACATCATTAAGTCTTTTATTTTGCAGATGTCCAGTTTTGGATAAAACTTTTGTAATTTACAGAAACTAAGTCCCATCTGATTGCAAACGCTCAGACAAGAAAGACTATGCTCAAGTTCATGATCCAGTTAAGCACTGGTGATGCAACAAAGTGTGGCCCTCCAGGGAAAAAATACATACATACAGAAACCTGAATTTGATTAAAAATATAGAAGTTAAATTCAGTACAGATAAAAAAGAAACTGTTATTGTTTGAAGCTCTAACTACCAGTTAGAATATGTGAAAGGATGCTGGGTAACAAAGAACACACACAGAGAAATTATGCAACAGAAAACAATCTCTAACACCAAAAAATGTATTTGCAGAAGTAGTTAACTTTAATCTCTGGAACAGGAAAGATGGAGAGGGCAGGAAACAACAGGAAAAGAAAAGACCATCTCCATCCTGACCATAGCATATGATGAGTTAGAGCAAATAATATCTGTCAAAGGTATTTTAAATTAGAGAGAGTAACCAGAAGGATGCAATAATTAACTTTGTGTTAAGGTAGAACTTTAAGATGTTGAGCCCTTGCTACTCCTTTCCAACTACAGACAGGCTGCAAGTATTCAAAATTGTAAGAAAAATATACATCTTCATGATTTATAATTACAGAATATTAACTCCAGTAAATACACTTTTAATCATTCATACACAGAAAGCTTAGTTTTACTTCATAAAGTGTAATCAGTTACTTCAGAAGCACGTGTCTGCTGCAAGCACCTTCGTTAAAAGGCACACAGATGAAAACTTTACTGTAAACTGAAAAGCTAGTAGACCACCTTGCAGGGCATTTCAAGCAACAATACAAAACACTCACTTGCTAGCAGTGGCAAACTTTCAGTTCTTCTAGTTAAAAAAGAAAACAAGAGTTGTTAAGGCTTTGTGGGTTTCAAGTGACTAAATAAACTTTCAATTGCTTACCTTTAAATTTGATGTCAAGACCACTAAATTCCAATTCAACTCCTTGAAGTGCTTCTCCCAGGGTTTCATGGTAATGGCTGATGCTTTTTTTTGATCCCACACAGAAAGGAAGAGAGAAGTACTTGTATGTTTCCTGGCGATTGTGGTAGGGTCCTACTGTATTCATCCATAAAACAACTTCCTCTTTATCTTGGTACTGAAAGATTAAGATATTGAGTTAGATGAAAAGACCAGTAGAATAAAAATAGTCAAGAAACTCTCTCATTCATATTAACTAGCAAGGCAGGACTGTTCAACCACAGGCAACAATTTAAAGACAGTTCAGTATTTTCATCTTCTGGGTGGCAGTGATTCTAGGACAAGACTTTCATCCCTTCCTACATAATTAAGTTTAGCTAATCATAGAGTTTCTTAGAGCTGAGGTATCAGCTCTAAGTTTCTTACTGCTGAAGTATCAGAAGAGGGAGATTCACACAAATTTAGTAAGAGAAGCTGAAGCTGCAGAGAGCTGAAGTGAAAAAAGCAGAAGTCTCAAAAATAGGATTTTACAAATTTTGTGGAAACACGCATCAGTTAAAAGCAAAACTATACTTATCTCCACTGAGAGAAAGGAAATATCAGACTAACATCTTCTTAAACAAGACTTTTAGCAAATAAATCAGGCTATCTACCCATGGCGACAGGTATACTGTTTTCCTAAAATGCAGCTTCTTTTCATTTTTGTAATGGCATAAATTGCATTCAGAATTCCCAGATGAGCGCAATGCCTCACAGGACAGGCTAAAATTAAACTGCCGTACCTACAGTAGCCAAGACACAAAAAAGTCAGACAGAAGGATTGCATTTTGATGCATTTCCAACATTCTCGCAGTGAAAAAAACAGAACAGCAAGGAGTCTGGTGGCTGCCATGAAATTCCTTCTGGAACATCCACCCTCCACTTTCCACTGCTACGATTAGCCAGGAATACTTACTCCTTGGCTAGGAGCCAGCAATTTTTTTCAAGCCCTTATAACAAAAGAGTCCTTAAAGCCATTCACCTCCCAACATTTAACTAACACATGAATTCAGGAGGACTGATCTGAATTTGTTACTTACACTGTATCTGAATGCAAGACAACTCCTTCGCCTACTATGATTTCAACAGGTTAGGAGGGGCAGTGACCTAACTTTGAAGGCAGAAAAAAACCTACTTGTAACTGTACACGTCTGCAAACACAATCACTATACGGACCTGACTGGTGTGGGTTTTTTAAGTACAGAAGAAATAAAGTACTATTTTAAGACCAATACACAAACTCAGAACACATTGGAGAGGAAAAGTCAAGTGTTAATTAGCCATAACTATTTCACAGAGCACAGCTGAAACACTCAATACGGTTCTGCATCTCCCTTTTTAACAAATGAACAAAGGCTCTTCATTTATTCTGAATAACCAGAGTCCTATCAACAGGTTAACTCACAAATAATAAGCTACACATGGAATGTAATAAATTCTTCAGATGAAGTGCTTAAAAGTTAAACTCAATGATTTAAACAAACATGCTTTTGGAAATAATTTAATCCCTTCATGCGAACACGCCATCTCAATTACAAGCCTCATCTTTTTTGTTTGCAAAGATGCACAAGGGTCATTCCAGCCTCTTATGTGAGCAATCTCCAACAAGAAACTTTAAATGTCTCACCAAATTAATTCTGAGCTGCAGCAGAGACAAAACACCAGTTCCACAAACCTGCCCGTTTGCAGAGCACACACCAGAACATTCCTGAGAGGTAACAAATGTCAATGAAGGAGCAAAGAGTAAGCAATGCAGCCAGAGAAAGTAGACAGTCTTCCTCTCTACGAGCAACCAGAAAGGTAATACCAGTACAGCACAGTTGTCCAACCTCAAAAACGTTGGGAAAGAAGAAAGAGAAATCACAGTTCCAGCCCCCTCAGCAGCAGCCAGTGGAATCTGCACTACGATACTGCCTCTAGCTCTTGCCAACGTAGCAAGGGACAAGTTGGTCCATATCTTCTTCTAGTCTGTTATGCCTAGCACGTCTTCTGTTCCTTCCTCTAACAGCTGCAGAACATATTTTCAGCCCTTTCTCAAAATGGTCTTAACTTGTGAAGAGCCCACTTTAGCATTACTCCTTGTAATGCAACAGCTCACATGGGAACCAAGCTATGTCTCTGTTCAACCTTCAGCAATAGAATATGATGACATCCTTAGGTCTGTGAATTCATCTTTGGCAGTGCATGAATAAAGAAAGCAGTGACCACAGCTTTACTTAGCTTCTGTTTCCTGACATGCTTCATACCAACTTGGGACCTCTACACTTTTGGAACTGTATCAGATCACTTTCACGTGACAGAAACAAGCTTCTTAAGAACAAACTATTCAAATATCATTACATTTTCTGATCTAATAATGTAACTACATTGTAATGACAACATCTGCAATAACAAATTTGATATTTGCTTGTCTCTTGTCTACATGATGTGCTTGGCCCTCCTTCAGGGCCTACAAGTTTTTCCCACAATGACTCCAACATGCCACCAGTGTGCTCTGGACAGAAAAGGGACCAAACCAAACACAAGCAAAGAATTCAGTCTACATTTACTCTTAGAAATCTGTTCAGGACTGCTCCATAAATAAACAGTGCACCTCAGACATCCCAGGCTACTCACTCACAATCCGCTAGTCACAGCAAGTTGCAGTCCATCAGGTTCGCCCATCACCCTCCCAAAATTAAGAGGGCTGTAGTAAGAAACTTAAGCAACTTCAGCCTGATTTTGGGGGTGGGGGTGGTGTCTAGTAGGACATCAAATGTATTTTATTTTCCTCACATTTGTTTGGGTTTGCTCATTCTCAAATTATAAAGATAAGCTTTCACATTTAAATGTTTCCCTGTCACGACATACCTCACCCTTATAATATAACCCTAGTGGTAGGTAAATTTGGTGGCAAGAATTCAGCACTGTCGAAGAGTTCAAGTGTGTGATGGTTTGGGTTTTTCATTACTGCCTTTAAAATATCAAAGCATCTGCAAGAAATAACTGTGTCAGCACGCATGAAACAATTCTTACTTAGGCAAGACAGAACTAGAGTGTGTTGCACAACTATCCTGTCACCTCTGTATGAGGACTTCTAGGTTCAGAGGTGCCTAACATACAGCAAAACTGCCAGCAAAAATGTGACACTACAAGAGAGAGAACATAAAATAAGTTGCTAAAGAAAGCCCTGGTTCCAAGGGAGCTACAGCACTTGGGTATGCTGTATTTTAGTCAGCACATTCATTGTCAGTCTTGTAGTAGTTTCAACTACTGTCCTGCTCCTTTGTATCTTCATTCAGTATATGTGGAGTCTCCTGAAAACTGTGGGAAACCTCAAACCACTGAAAACATGAATTTTTGGCTCCATGGCACCATCTTTTATTCTCAGCAGATAGAGCATACTGAAGAAACTATTCGCATTTCATCAGGAACTGATCAGCCTTAGCCACATCAGGCAAAATGACAGAAGAACCTGAATTCTTATTTTTACTTTTCTGATGAGCATCTGTTTAACTGTTACCTCCAAGCTCTGAACGTGACAGAGCAAATAAAACTCCTCTTGCCTTCTGTCAACCTTAGCAGGCAAGTCAGCAATAACTCATAGTCAAAACTAACACAGAGTAAGACAGGATGTGAAGAGTCCAGTGATCTCTTGCAAAAATTGCTATACAGCAATATAAAACTTGCATAACCAACTGTAAGCATCAGAGTTTCCTTATCTTCTGCTTCATGATCAGCAAGCAAAATTCTTTGACTTACTGAGATTCTGCTCAAAAGAGGAATTCGTCTACAATGTGCAAGATTATCCACATCACACATCCAACAACTTACATCTCCAAGAATAGCTGTCACCATAACAGATCTAAATAAAAATCTCTTGCTCTTGTTCCACGTATGATAGAGCCCTGAGTCACTATTTGACCCAGTGCTGCTGCAGGACTTTTAGAAAATAAACAAACATATACCTGTAACAGCTGTAACTACTGAGGCTTGCAAGAGGGGCAAGTAGTAGTGAAATAACATGTCAAACAGTAAAATAATTTGAAGTAAAATTAATGATCTACAGAGTAGACTCCAGATAATCTGAGTGACAGAAATCTAATATCTAGAGTTATACTTATGCATCAGTGCAATTCTATCTTCATCCCTTATGAAAACAAGTGCGAAACTTCTTCCTAACATGAAGGATTTATTTTGCTGTACTGAAGTACTGCTATTTCAGAAATTCTTTCTTGTTCATCACTCTCTTTCCTGACTTGTTTGCACAGAATTAGATGGTGGAAAGGCAGCTTTTCACATGCCAGAAGATGGGCATCCATGTCCTATTAAGAACACAGTAATTGACAAGGCAATAAAGGTCAACAAATGAGATGCTGCAGTCTCTATCTGGGTGTACGTCAGCAAACTCTTGCTGGGTTTGGTTCATACGAAAGGACAAAATACTGCATATAGCTCAGAGATCCTAATTAAATTCACAGATACAACCATGGTAAAGCTGACAGAATTGACAGAGTTCATTACTTCCAAATACAAGATAAGACTACAAAACACAATTTTAAATACCTTTAACTTACTGTCATTTATGACAAATGCAATATTCGTTCTGTAAGCATAGAATGTTTGCCTTTGCATCTTTTTTAATATCAGCTCAGCAATTTCAGGCCCTATATGGAGTATATAACGATTTATTTCAACTGTGCAAACCACAGCAGCAGCCTGAAAAACTCTCAGCATCAACACACACTACCTGCCATAGGCTGGTACAGTCTGATTAACGGGAGGTAAATATTCAGATATTTTTCCCACACACACTTGCCACCCAGGTAATGGAGGACCAATCTGCACCTCAAGTGCAACCACACATCAGCTACAACCCTCATCACAGCTGGGAACATCTGTTCCAACGCAACACAGCATAGTCACACTGCCTGTTCAGAGCACTGGTGTGCACATGCAAACTAAAAAACACCTTAAACCCACCTACACTGGCAAGAAGGCAACACTACTCTTCTGGTCCCCTGACAAAAAGCTTGCACAATTTGACCCAGCCAAACACGGACTTCTTCCATGGCAATACAACTACTGAACACTCTGGTCTGTGGACACAAAGCTACTTCCATACAGCTGTATGGTTTTAAAAAACTATTCAAGCATTGCAATACTATCTTCAGCACAGCACATGCATCTTTCTTTCCTGTTACCCCACAGGGCACCTAGGATGTTGAAAGCAACTTAATGTTCTCTTTGCACAGCCCTAGAAATTAGCATGGTAGCCACAGAAATAAACTGTTCTATAAAACAATGAAGGCTAGATTAAGTCAGTATATGAAAGGCTACAAAGAAGTATGAGAGACTGGCAGGTTGTTGATATTCTTTTTTAACCATGAAACCACTTTGTAAAAAATGATGGAGGCAGGGAGAGGATTACAACTACCACACCTTATGTGATGATTCAGCAAAATAAATTCAAATCAAGATAGTTTGTTTCAGAAAGCACTCAATTTTACTCCTTTACTTAAGATGAGGCTTGGAACGAGGCTTTCCACAATGCAGTTCCTTGAACACCAGCATATCTTTCACAGGAAAAAGCACTAACATTATATCTTCCTGGTAGAGCAAAAAAGCTCTACCAGAAGCAGGAGAGGAAATGAAGAGAGACAGCAAGTAATACACAACTGGCAAGTAATATCACAGGCTTCTAGACCCCACTATCTTACATATATCTTACCTATGCAATACTTCTCAATGTTTGCACGGTCCATTAAACTGTGGATTTCAGCCTCACGCTCCCTTTCTGATGAAGCAGGTTAATTCTAGTAACATCTCTACATTTCTCTCTGAATTACAGGTCTTGCCAACACAGCTAGAACTGTACCAGCGGCCCAGTGTGAACCACTGTACAAGCAGTCCTTCCACTGTCACACTTCCTAGATGCACAAGGCTGCCCAGGCACACCACATTGGGCTCCTGTGACATTTATTTCACCTCTTCAAAATAGAAGTAGAACTTCAAAAAGGAATCAGGCTGCCCAACTGCACACAACTTTGCATGCAAAGGGGGACTGTGTTTCACATGCACCAAAATGTTTTCTGCAGTTTCTCTATATAGACAGTTTACAGATATTACACAAATTTCACAAGTGTATGTATTAATTTTAAACAAGCTTTACAGGCTCAAGGTTTTAATATACTTCATCAGGCTAAAAGTCAAACAAAAATGCTTTTCTCAATCATTATAATGCAATGCAGCACAGGCTGGGCTTTATTTATTTTCCAACGTGTTTCTCTGCTTACAGAGCACTGATAATTAAATTGAAGCAATGTTAAAATTAAAGAGCTACCTATACCCTAGACCATTTCCCCCACAACAACCCCCTCCAGGATATTAGAGAACACTTTTAGGGTTTGTCTGCTTTATCACCTCTGACAAGGCTAGCAAGAGAAGATGTGAAAGCAAAGGCCAGGCAGGAGCTCACTAACCCTGTCTCCATAGGAGCAAGGTATATTGTGACACGGTCACCAAAATCTCACCTATACTACCACAAATAAAAGGCTGTCAAAAAACAGTGCAATTATCAGAATACAGGCAAAAGCAGGTGCATGACACACTCTGAAGCAGGAAAATAAGTTAAAGAATCAGAGACAAGTTTTCAGTTTGTTTCTGTTGCAGTCTGAAGTTACGCTGCTGCTCTTTCAGTAACAGAGATTAAATGTTGCGTCAAATCCCAACTTCCTTTTGCTTACTATTGATTTTTAATACCCAAACCTTTAGCTTATACTTGTAATGATGCTATTCTATCCCTAAAGAAATGCAGACACAGTTTTTAAAGCCTAATTAAAATTTAAATAAAAGATTTAGCCATTGATCCAATGAAGCTATCCATGCCTAACAACTCCAGAAACACTGCTACTTACAGACCGAGCGCTTCATGCAGAGTCTTCTCACAAGACCTTCTTACAGCATTTGCTTATATAGCCTCACAGTTTTAGCAGACACATATAAAGCACTAAAGCCTTTTTTTTACAGTCATAAGGAAATACATGCTATGGCATACCTGTGTATGATTTTACAAACAGTGCATACTATTACATATTATAGCAGCAGCAAAGGAATTTAAAAATTAACTTCCTAAACGAGCATTAAACACCTAAGTTGGTACTTTGAAATGCTCAGCGTGCTCGTTACAGATAAGGGCCTGTATATCAGCAGTTAAAAGTGACCTGCAGAAAGATGTAACCACACACCTTCACCCAGACACAACCAAGTGCTTGGGCACAAGACGCTGCACAGTGAAGCATTAGTAAGGAAATGGCAGCACATGACAGTGTGGATTCCTACCAACAGGGCTCAAGTCTTAAATGTAAATTCCCACTAGCTTTGAAGTTACTGAGCCCTGAATTGGCACACTATTTCCCTTCCCCAGAAGCAAGGAGAGCCTCCAAACTGTAACAAGCACTTTGGTTAGAGAAAGATCAATCTTCCAACTGCAACCATATTAAAAACTGAAATTCATTAAAACGCAGTGTTTAAGGAGAATTTCCTTCAGGTTCTTAATCTCAAAGTCACTGTACTGCTGCAAAACCCTATCATGCTTCGCTCATGCCGTTAATGCTTCCGCTCCAGTCTCCCATAAAACAAAGCATCAAAATATCTAAGCAAGAAGGCAGCCTTCCAAAAAAAGGGAGTAGCTGTCTTCCTACATCAACTATTCCTAACCTGTCACTGGACATTACTAAACGGGACACTGTGTTAATGAGGATTCTAAACAAAGAGACCGAGCTGTAATCTTGTGTAATTTAGATGAAAAATCCTACAACCCTTCAAAAGGGATTTATTATTTCCATTGGTAATTGTTTAGGTAATCATTCAGAAGACCTAAGACCCATCAGAATTCACTTTTAAAGGGAGAGGTCAAAAATAAATATATTCCATGACAACTTTAGGAAATCCTATTGTCCCCTGAACACTACCAATATTAAATGAATAATCAGGAATCAAACAGCCTTTAAATTAAACACAGCGCTGTGCCGAAAACCATCTCAACTCCACTAAGACCTAACCCTAAAATACAGGTTCAGGAACAAAACTGGGACCTAAGTTAGTTCAATGAGTACCTGCTCCCTGAAAGTACTCAGCGTTGACTTAAGTTTTCTGCCATTAACTGCAGCGCTGGTAAGTTCCACTAGCTTTTAAAAAATAAAGACAATCCTAAACAGTTTTCAGCTATCATAAATGCACAGGAATTAGGCAAATAATTAACTACCACTTAAAAATTGTCAATGCTATTTACTTGATTAAAAGCACTTATAAAGCTTACCATTCCACCCCTGGAGAAAGCCATATTAAGAAAATGAGTGAGTGTTCGCCAGTCAGGCTTCTCAAGAACAAAAGTTCCCACAGACAGAGAGACAGTGTGTTTTGTCACAGCCACACTCCAATCCACTCCATTTGTAAGGAAATAGGGATGATTTTCAGCTAAGTCTCATCTTCACATCTCAGCTTGTCTCACAGATTTCCACCCTCCCACACCAAAAGACATGGGAAATGGCACTCTGATGCAAAACCAGAAACCAGTGAAGCAGCAGTACTGGCTTCCTAGAGATTCTTTTGGTGCAATACTGCAAATACTTGGGAAAAACTACCTTCGTGCCAAGAGATGAGCATTCAAGCCAGCAATATTTCATGCACCCACCCTCTTCAGGGTCTACACCAGCGTTCCACGTCTGACACGCACACCCACCCCCCCAGGCTCTGACCCTCTGCCTGGGCCCGCGCTAGACCTCCCTCTCCCAACAGCGAGCTGTCACCCGGTGGTGTGCACCCGCCCAACTGTCACCGCAGAACCGCGCTCCGGCTAGGGCTTTTGTTCGGGAGCAAATGCAAACACCCTCCCGGAAGAAGTGCCTAACCCCGCAGCGCCCAAGTCAAACAACGAGGCAGCCCTCTTTACACAACGCACGCATACCTGCCGAGGCTTTATCTGCTCCAGGAAAAGGTGGGACACGCCGTACTTAGCGCTACAGAACCCGCCCGCACAGCTGCCACGCTAGCGGCTAACGCAAGGATGTCCAACCCGGATCAGAAAGCTCCGGCAGCGCTTCCCCGAGCGCCGAACGAGACAGAGCAGGGCCCGATCCCCCCACACTCAGCTCACACTCGGCAGAGCAGATGAGCAGGAAGCCCCGCGAGGCGGGAGCCACCCGCCTGCCGCCAGGGCCGCCACCACCCGCCGCGCCCGCTCCGCCCCCCCCCCCCAGGTCGCGGCCCGTCGCTTCCCGCTCCGCCCCACCCGCCGGGCCGCGCTCTCCGGGCCGCTGCGGGCGCCGCCGCCCCTCGGCGGCAGCGGGGCCCGCGGGAGGGGAGGCCGGGGCCGCGGCCCGAGCGGCGCGGCGCCCCCAGGGGAGGCCGGGACCCGCCTCACCGTGTGCTCGTGCTCGTCGGCGCGGGCGCGCAGCGGCAGGCACAGGAGAAGGAGGAGGAGCAGCGCGGCGGCCGCGCAGAGCTGCAGCCCGGGCGCCGCCATCTCGGGCCTCGGCGTCCCCGCGCACGCAGCAGGCCCCGCCGCGGAGCCGGCCCGCGCCCCGCCGCCAACGCCGACCTGCGACGCCACTTCCGCTCCGCCCGGCCACGTCATCCGGCCGCACGCCGGAAGCGCGGCGCCGACGGCGGCCGACAGGAGCCAAGCCGAGCGCCGGGCCCCGCCGCCGCGGGGTAGGGGGAGCCCAGGCTCGCCTGCCGCGCTTCCCCCGCCGCGAGGGGCAGGTGGGTGCCGGCCGGCGGAACGGGAGCTGCGCAAGCAGGGGGAGGGCCCGAGGTGCCCGGGCCTTTGAGCGGCCTGCTGGCGCTCAGAGCTGGCAGGGGCGCGGGGCTGCGCGCAGGTGCCGCAGGAGCGAGCGGCTCGTCCCACCGGCAGAGCAGCCGCACCTGGACCTGACAGGCGGGAGGTGTCCTGTCGGTACCGGCCAAGGTGAAGCCTGCAGCCCCGCCTGTGAGCTTGGAGCGAGCTCAAGCTGCAAGCCCACAGTGACACCCCAAACCGGGAAGCTCACGGCATGAAGCGTCATTCGCTCATCGATCAGGCAGTTGTTAAACTGAACAAATACCATCTTGAGAGACCGGGCCTATCTAGGGGAGAAAAAAGCAGGGGGGAGCTACATCATCTTCTCAAATATTACACAAGCCCCCATCAAACTGTGGGGGCCATGAGCTGAGTGCAGGAGCTGCTCTGTGCTGTTCGATGCCATCCACGCTTTGTGGAATGATTCGAACCCCCATTTACGTCTGACCACCATGCCTACACAGTAAAAGCTCTTCCCCTTTTGGTCTTACACCTTCAGATTGCCTTCCCTGAACATACATACATGCTGCATTCATATGAACTCTTTCCCAGATAGTAAGCTTGCAATCTCCTGCCACTTTCAATAGAAGCAAGGTCCCTGTACAGAGAAATGCTTGTCAAAACCCATTCATAACCCCTATTTACATTTAAAAAAACAAAGTCTTGACAGCTTTGATAACACCATATGTTTCTTCCTAGTCGTTGCATCTCAGTCCAAAACAGAGAAGCAAGCTTACCCTTGGGAGACAGAGAGAGGAGGCTTCAGCATCTTCAGTTTATTCAGTACTTAAGTCTCTCAGTCAACAACAGGGCCAGCCACAGCCATCTGCTGCAGCGGGCTCTGAGACACACGCTATACAAAGAGCAAATGCTTTCTGTAAGCCAGCTGCTGCCTCAGCTCAGTGGATCAGTTCATGCCCCCACAGGTAGCTAGGCCATTCACTTTTTATCAGCAATTTCATTATCTGTTCAGTACACAAGCTCTGATCTTAGCAGGAAACACACTTCATTCCCACTCTCCTCCCCTCCCAACATATTCTTGAGTAGCCAACAATGCAGTTGCATGCAGTTTTCGTCTCCAGCCTTTTCCCAGCTTCATTTTCAGAGCACTTCTCATCTTGGGTGGAGGCAATGAAACCAAACCAATGTGGAACATGCGTTCTAGCAGCTAATAAGGTGCATCTCTGCTGGCCTGCAAGACATGAAAGTCATGTCCGCTCCCCAGTTGTATAACCTGCATTTAACAGTGAAGCCATTTCAGTTCTGTTTCTTCTCTCCTTGATAGGGTGACAGCTTTGCTGTAATTGCTTGTCAGCGAGATCCCTCGCTGCTCCCCAGGCTACAAGGAGAAAGTGAGAAGGGAATGCCTGAGACTGCTGCTTTGTCTTGGATGCTTCCCCTGAGGCAGTGCAGAAGGGCCCTGAACAGACTGAACTTAAAATATTACCCAGCCCCACTTATACGAGCCCATCTCTCCTCCAAGAGCCCCACATGCACTTGGGTTTGTACAAGAAGTCAGGTCAGATGAAGGAAGTATCTAAGCAGCAAGGAGGATGGGCGCTTAAAGGCTGTTTATGAGCTATTTTTCAGCAATTCAGATAGAAACCATCTCACTGCAGTACTAGCCATAAAAATCCAGTTCACAGCTGTGAAAAGGCAAACATGAACTGTTCAAATAAACTCCTCCCACAGAAGACATTTGGCTATCACATGCAGTGGGTGCAGAATTAAGTATTAGCTGGGGAAGATGGAGGCCTCAGCAACTTCAGTCCAACAGCTGGGAAAGGAAATCTTTTGCATTACACACTTATGCACTTAGCTCCTCCCTTCCTGCCTTGTTACACTTTTCACCGCATCCTACGTTTCCACCTTATGTTGTACCTGGCAGATGTGGAAACAAATACATTCTTCATATCACACCACAGCCCCAAGCTCTAGAGCACAGCTGCAGCCAGTACTAAGCAGATGGGGAACTTTGAAACAAAACCAGGGAGCTGTGTGCAAATCAAAGCATGTGTGGCAGCTGTGGACTATCAAGCCACTGAATTTCCTCTTTTAATTTCTTTCTTTTATCGCTATTTCCTTCACTTATCCATTTTCCTCATTTTAGCACCAAAACCGCCCTCCCTGCTTCCAGTGTGACTGAATAGAGCAGAGATCTTTGTTCTGTTCCAGAAGAGCACAGAAAGGCAGCTCCCACCTCCATTCCCCTGGCTACTGTGAACAAAGAGCAAACAGTCAGTGAGAGCCCGCAGTATCAGGGTTACTAGAGAAGTCACCAAGATCTTTTCTGAAGGACAAACGTCACCTCTGTAGTTACAGTCCTGCAGCACACCACCTGCATCCCTCTGTCATCAAAAGGAGAGGCTGTATGAACTGCGCTCAGAGTCATGCCCCATGAGCATCATGTGTAGGTGGTATTTAGCTTACACCTATACCCCTAGGAGCAGCAGGGGCTTCTCCACCTTCACTCAGTGCTGGCTGAGGCACAGTTGCTGTCTGTCACTGTTGCAGCTCCACACATTGGCTTTGCAAGAGAAAGGAGCTGCAGCTCTAACCTGCTCTCGTACACATCAAGGGGAGTTTATGACATGACCAGACAGAAGCTTTACAAGTCCTGCCTGTAACTGAGGGATCACCTAATATGGATGTATCTATGTCTCTCTCAGGGTGGAAGGGCTTGAAAACCAAGTTGGTAATGATACTTAATTCTCTGCCCCAAATATTATCTTGCAGAATTCCCATCTGCATCACTCATGGACAACCAGAGCCCTGTGCTTGTCTCCCAAGCACCAGGGTATGTACAGGAGATTGCAAGGCCTGGAGGATAAACATACGAACAAAACCCACAAACCCCAAAAAACCTCAGTTCTGTCATCTGAGTCCCTTGAGACAAGGAATCTCATCAATTTCCGCTCTACATGCTTTCTACATTTGGAACACAGGAAGGCAAACCTGGAAGCTGTCCTTACGTTTGTAAGCCCTCAAGCTGAAAAAAGGCTGGACCCAGCTGTTGTAGAGTCACAGTGCTAGAAAGGAAGAGTAGAGCACAGAGTCCAGCCCCTAGGCTGCCTGTTTCCACTGCAGCAGCCCAACCAGGCGCCTGGTATTTGCGAGGTGTGTGTGTTTACAAGTGGGGATCACTGTGCCAGAGCGTGAAGCCAAACGCCTTCATATTGCTTCTACAACAGATACATGTCAGAGATACATCACAGCACCGCTGCCACTGCCTTCCTCCAATGTGAGAGGTGAGTCATGTGAGTTCCAGTAACAACACACCAACCCCTCCCCAAAAAAGGTTTAAGTACAGCTGTTTCGTGATGCAGCAGGTCCTTTACCAGCTGTCCTGCGAATTGTCATGGTAAATACAGCACACACACCTTGTTCATGTCTGTCCTCTTCAGACAGGGAAGGAGAAAGGCGTTATCAGAGCTGTATGCAACGTAAGTTCCTGAATAAAGAGAACATCTCATCCTCCCATAGTTTAATGATTGCTTGAGGGAGATTCTGCACCTTCTGAAAGGTCAGCATGTCCATACCCAAATGTTACGCCAAACAGCAGTACATTCACCTACTCCTGCTGTAATGAGTGTTCTTCAAACAAAGTCTTCAAACAAATTGCTCTCTTTACTTTTTCAGGCATGTTTTCAGTCAAGCCCTTGTAGGTTGTATCAAGGGTTTTGGTAACAATGCTTATTTACTTTCTAAAAGGACATGTGTTCTTTCTTGGTCAAAGGGAAACTTCGTGTTGGTGCAGGGCTGCCAAGACACACATCAGCGTTCTCCTTCCCAAACATGATACTTTTTCTTGAAGTCCCAAAGCTCCAAAGTTCTCTCAAGCAAGAAAGTTATAGAAGGCCAAGAAGTCTCAGTGAAAATCATGGGAGAAGTCACTGGAGCTTTAGGGAGGAAGACAGGGAAGAAAACATTTGGCTTCTAGTTATAAATAATTTAAGACAACCCAAAAATATCTGTACAAACATGCATACAAACAGAAAAATCTCATATTCCACAGATGTTGAGAGATTCAGCGACCTCTTGGGGGCACAGGTGGAGGATAAAATCCTTCATAGCTTGCAGGCCTACAAAAGAGAATAAAAATGCATTTTAAAATAGTGGAGTATAGGGTTCTGGAACAGCACATTGCATGCAACAACTTCATATCTAAGAATACTGTACAGACAATAGCCATACAAGAGGAAAACAGGCTATCAGTGATTCAGAACAGGGCAGATGCCAAGGTACCAGAGCCCTGTTCCTGTCCAAATTATTTCTTCTGCTCTTCAGCTGCATTAATTCTACTATTACTAGAAAGAGATGCTCTAATTCTTGTTTGGAGTAAAACTTTGGTAGTATAGCTGCTTTCTCCTGAAAATTAGATGAAGAACAATAGGAAGAGATCAAAATATCCAAAATCTTTTTTTCAAACTAACTACAAATAAATTCCAGCTCTATTCCTGCCAGAGCCAAGCCAATATAGAAAGCTTACTGCACCCACATATTAACAATCACTATTTTAATAGATGAAGAATTTTATTAGCCTCTTGGACCCAGACTTCATAGACTCGAACTGGTTGGACTAAAGAAATGTTCATAAGTTACTTAAGTTTGTGGTGGTCTGATCAGATGAAGGCAAAACCCCTCTGCACTTTTTATAAAGCCAGTGCAGTTCTTACTGAGGCCAATCATAGATGTAAACAAGTGTGCTTTGGAAAGATCCGAAATTCATTTAAAAAAAAGGTCCAAGGGAATGCCAAAAGGGAATTCCCTCTGCCCTACACTTTGTATGTTCCAAGAGGATCTTCTCAGGAGGATCAAGTACTGAATCTCTGCCAAGAGCAGGATGCTACTCCCCTGGGTCAGCCTTAAGGCAAGCATTGCATGTGTGCTTCAATACTGCTGCCCCTTCTGGTGCATGAATCACAGTCACAGCATTGCAACGGGCTTGTTACCTACCAGGAAACCAATTCTACAGATGAAAAACAAGGATCCTGCAGCTCATAGTCGTATCTAAAGGTAATAGTCTGGTAGCCCCTGTTGAAAGACACGCTCACTTCCTGCCCAAGGCTTCGGGATCAATTCACTGAAAGCTCACGATAGAGCTGCACTTTAGCTTTACCTGCTTGCACCTCGAGGAGGTACTCTGGGAGGCCTTTCTGGGAAAAGCAGCCTGTCTGCTTGGTGGGCAACTGGGCTGCGGCTTCTAGTTGTTTCTTGGACTTCATTGTCCTACATAACAAAGAAAAGAGGTTAGAGATCAGCAGAATTTGCTTCTTGTTAGCTTCACAACAGGAACAGCTACGTTTTGCCATTTCTGCAAATGCAATGCCATCCCTGAGCTCCTCCTCCTTTACATGAAAACAAAGCCATGTACTTAGCAGTGGACCAGTATGTAGCAGAGGTGAAAGCTTACCTCACTGTCCCCTTCCATCCCACTGCTGACACTCAATACACTCCGTGTACTGGAGCGGTTACTCGCGCTACCTGGAGTGAGCAAGAGAAAACAAACTGATTATTAAATCCTGGTGATCAATTCACTTAACTCAGAGCTCCTTCTAACCTTCAGCTTACCTATCACACACCTAATTCAATGCTTGTTTAGGTTAATTTATTTCTATTGTTATCCTCACATGTTCAGGATCCAAACCCTGGCATTTTACACAACACAGACCACAGGGCCCGATCATTCAGGTCTGCTTTCTTTCTAGCAGATTTCTGCTGTATCTAGATCCAGGCTTCTGGTTAAATACTCACAACCATAATCTAACTGAAAGGATCCCGTGCTGGTATCAGCTGGAAAATCAGGTAAATATTTCCACAAGTGTTACACACCCAACATTTATGTATATTTAAATTACCTGTCCCCGTGTCCTTAACAACTGTGTGGCTCTGAGCACTGTCACATTCATTCCCAAAATACGTGACTGCTTGAGAGGTTATTGTTTCCACTATGCATTCACCACCTCCTCTCACAACAATCCATACTTGTTATGGTCATGTTTCCTAGTCTATTTCAGAGCTAAAAATGACAAGTTTGTTCAAACAACATTCAGCAATCATTTATAGCAAGCCATTTAACTTGCACAGACTCAGAATAGGGAATGCTTTTGCAATCAGTCACACCATACCTGAAGGGGACAGCAACTCACAAGCATATCCTACAATGCTATGGCTGGTTTGAACCACAAATACATCATGTTCTCTAGGACTGTGCAATACCAGGACACTAATGTTCAGAAACCTATACACTGAGATGGAGGCCAGAGATGTATTCTCATGATGCAGTCCCTCCCTGGCCTTGGCAAGGTAACTCTCACTATCAGCTGGTACAAACAGCCAGGTAAGAGTGCTAAACACTGTGTTAGGGTCCATTCTCACAGTCATGCCACAGGAAAAAGCCGAGCTGCACAGAGTGAACTCTGCAGGCTCATTAACGTTTCTCTCACAACAGCTTATATACAAGTTACTGGCTTGGTCAGCTGCCTCTGGCACCTACTCTGGACTTGTGCCAGCTATATCTTGCCAAGAGCCACAAAGGTAGTAACCTTACTGGGACTCGGCTCTCCTTTCATGGGACTAAGATGATCTTAATGATTTCTGAAAGAATTGCTCAGTCTGCAGTAACAGTGAGAATGCAGGGATTTAATTTGCACAAATTAAACCAAGTAAGACCCAAAGATAATAAAAACGTGCAGACTGTCCAAATCACTTAAGAGGTGCCACAGTTACCAATGAAAAATGCTGTCCTATTTACCTACAAGAATTGAGGAAATGCCATGCAGAGACTGGTCCCAGCCTGCAATAAAACTTCCCTTCAGACCAGAAAAGCACATTGCCTGTTGAGAGTCACAGCAGGGGAGCATCCTTTTCTATAAGGGAGCAGCTACCATCTACTTTTAAGAACAGAGGATGGGTGCTACGCCTTCCCTGAGAAGGCTCAAGGGAATCTTTGACTCAGCCTTCAGGTGGTTCTCCTGCAGAGATGCAGACAAGATGCCCAAACCACGATGTATGTGGATGTCGCAGTTTTGCGTAGCTGGATTCTAACTGAGAAGGAAGGGGGTGCTGCAGAGATGGCTGCTGCAAGCAGCAGTAAGAAGCTCTCTGCAGGTCCCAGAGAGTAAACACTCTGATTCAAGGCCAGGGTTGCTCCTGACCAGGTCCGAGCCAATCGGTGATGGTCACAGCGCCTCAGAGTCACATTTAGGAGAAAGAAAAACCCTGCAAGCAGCTGCATTTTGCCACCAGAGAAGGGAGTGAGAAGATATAAGAAACTGTGCAAACACCAAGGCCAGGGAAGAAGTAGCAGGGAGTAGAATGAGGTGCTCCAGGTGCCAGAGAGAGAGCTTCCCCTGCAGCCCGTGGAGAAGACCATGGTGAAGCAGGCTGTCCCCCTGCAGCCCATGGATAATGACAGGAAGCAGAGATGCCATCTACAGCCTGTGGAGAGACCAACCCATGCTGCAGCAGGTTTGCTGGGGGACTTGTGACTCTGGGGGGGACGAGGCCGGAGCAGTCTAGGCCCTGATGGTCAGCACCCCACAGAAGGGAGCTGCACTGAGGCAATTGGTGAGGAGATGACACCCCAATAGAAAGGCCTCATGCTGGAGAAGTTCATGGAGGACTGTCTCCAGTGGGTGGGACCCCACGGTGCCGCAGGGGAAGGGGGTGTGTGGAATGCCCCCACCCCAGCTAAGAGAACTCAGGAGGAATTGACTGAAAACCCCCACTCCCCATTCCCTGCCCCTGCCTATGCTGCAATGCAGGGCAGAAGGGAGCGAAGTTACGACTAAAGTCTGCTAAGAGGGGAGGAGTGGGGGAAAGTAGAGGTGGTTGAAGATCTGGAGGAGGAAAGCAGCTTGGGAGGAACTGACTGAAAACCCCCATTCCCCACCCCTCCCTGTGCCATGATGAGGGGGAAGAAGGGAGTAAAACCATGACTAAAGTGAAGTCTGCTAAGAAGGGAGGGGTGGGGGGAGGTACTTTAAGACCTGGCCACACTTCTCATTACCTGACTCCAGTGCCACTGGGTGTGTAGTGTAGTTATAATAAATTAGTTTTCTTTCCTTTATTCTGTGTTCAGTCTGTTTTGCCCATGACACTGACTGTGCAATGATCTCTCCCTGTCCTTAACTCAAATCCTAAACCTCCCAATATATATTTTCTCCCCCTTATGGCTGAAAAGGGGAGTGATAGAGTGGCTTTGGTAGGCATTTGGCCTCTAGGCAGGGCCAAACCACCTCAGCGTAGTTGCTTTTGCAGTTTTGAGAACAGTCAGCCTAAGGCACATGGGGTTTGAAGTGATGGTATCAGTACTGGAATCCAGGAACTTTTCCCTGACTGAGCTGACTCCAGAGTCAGGCTGGGAATTGTTTTCTATCCAGCTTTTCTGTAAAGAGGGTGACACTCAGGGTTTTCTTACTTGTTGTGCTGGATGTGCTTTCTGTTTTCCAGTCTCCTCGCTTTAACTCCCTCTTTGGTGGGAAAATGTTTTTCCTGGGGGCGTATTCATATATTCCACATTCTGGTTTCCCCACAGTATGATGAGAATGCCGAATGGGTACTGTAATTTCCAGATCTGGAAGGGAAAATGAACAGCTCAGAAGGGTCTATGCAAGTACAGCCTCAGAGAGACAGCTTTGTACCCCAGAATAAACACAATCACATAATGGCAATGGTAACTGTACATGAATGACTCAAGATCCACACCACAAATGTAGGCATCCTTCCTTCAGCCTGGGAAATTGAAGAGCAAAGCAATTTCATTGTGTTTTAGCCAACAGGCACATGAAAGTGAATATTAAGACACCATGTAAGTACAATACACAGAGACATTTCTGCCTGAAGAGCCTGTTGATGCCACTAGCTGCTTCACTAGCAGAGAATGTCAGAATCAAAGACTCTTACCTGCACTTCTGTCTTTTTTTTGCTTCTCCATCTGCCTCCTGGTTATGCTGTCTCGTAGCCGTTTCAGATTTTCCTAAAAACACCACAAGACATTCTCTTCAGGGCTTTGGATAGAAGGAGAACGAGCAGCTTTCTGACAATACCGATATTCTATTTCGGCTAACTTTGCAACCAAGCCAAACAAAGCCTGCTAGACCTGGTTGAAGCCCAAACCATGTCAAGAAGTTTTAATCTATTCCCTTCAGAAACCTGTCTGTGCCTTTCAGAACACAAGTTTTTTCAGAAGTTCATTGTGTGTGTTAAGGTCAAGTTCACAGACTCAGTGGCAGTTACAGATAAGCAGCACTTTTGGTTTACAACTCCCTCTATTTTCTGTTTCCACTGTGACACTGGCACAGAAACAAGACCCAAATTCAAGTAACTGCACAGTCCTTTCTGTGCTCATCAACAGATAAATCTGAATGTAGGGACAGAGGAGACTGCAATTCAGAAAGAACTCAGGATGTCCCTGCTGAAGCAAGAGGGGACCCCTAGAAGTGTAACTGGGAGCTGTCTCTTCACCATTGTGTGGCAGTGTACTGCACCTCACAGTAAGAAAAGATGGTGAGATTAAAAAAAAAAGGAAGAGAACTTTTCCAGCAGGGAACTATGTACATATGTAAGAGGAGGAAAACCCTGAGTATGTGGAAAAGCAGAGAAAACAATTGCTGTACCAAAAAACAAGGTCTGTAGCAGAGACTTTGAAATCCTCATCTCTGCTACAGATGTCTACTAAAGCAGCACTGTATTCTTATTGACAGAAGGAGGGGTTCCTCTAACTCTTTCTGGGTAGAAAAAACCCTTGCAAGTGAGAATCAGGAGAAAAGTCTTGACTTTTTTCTAACAGGTTCCAAAGCAGTGTCACACACCAAAGACCAGCCCCTCAAGTCTGAGAGCAGACTGCTGCAGCAGAACAAAAGGTTCCAAAAGAAGCAGGCAGTCCTTTTAAAGAGGGAGCCCCACTGTTAACTTGAGAATGCAGACTTTAAGTTATCTATGACTGCTACATCTACTTGTCATTATGTTACTGCTATCAACACAATCCTAGAATCAGAGACCAGTCTGGGTTAGAAGGGACCTCAAAGACCATCTAGTTCCTGCCATAGTCAGGGACACCCTCCACTAGCCCAGGTTGCCCAAAGCCCCATCCAACCTGGCCTTGAACATTGCCAGGGAGGGGGCAGCCACAGCTTCTCTGGGCAGCCTGTGCCAGGGCCTCACCACCCTCACAGGGAAGAATTTCTTCCTTATATCTAATCTAAACCTACCCTCTTTTAGTTAAAACCTGCTATGCCTTACCCTATTGCTACACACCCTGATGAGGAGTCTGTCTCCATCTTTCCTGTAGGCCCCATCACTTGGGAGAAGGAAGTTACCAGTGTATTCCAGGAACTTCCTGAATTGCTTGTGTGCTGTGATGTTGTCCCTCCAACAGATATTGGGGTGACTGAAGTCCCCAATGAGAACCAGAGCTTGTGAATGTGATGCTGCTTCTATCTGTCTACAGAGGGCCTCATCCACTCAGTCTCCCTGGTTGGGTGGCCTGAATCAGACACACCCCCCACCATAATGTTCCCAGTCCCTATGCTCTCTTTAATCCTGACCTACATACTCTTGGTCAGCTCCCTCATTCAGCTAATCCACCCAAACACTGTGCTTTCACTAATGACTGTTGCTAGACCTTGCCCAGCTGTAAAGAACAGGTAAGTCCTAGAGACCATCTAGGGATCAGACCATCTACAAGATCAGGCTTTAAAGCCATTGCACCACCTGGGACACTGAGTCTTCACTCATCTGGAACACATCAGTACCGAAAAGCTAAATGCTCATCATGGAAAACCTCTGCCAGTAGGTAGGTGCTAGGTGACCTCTAGCACCTCTAGCTAGGTGTTCCAGTTAGCCAACTGGATTCGGCTCAGTTCCTAGTGTGAAGGTCTCTAAAACCTAAAAATACTACTGCAAAACAATCAGATCTGTAAAACAGCTACCTGCTTGCTGCTGTATGGGAACAGCCCTCCTGTGTCAGAACTCTGCTACCATGTCAGTAGTAGTCCCACTCCAACCAGGGCAGAAAAACATACCCACACTGAACAGCTTGTGATATATACCTAGAGAGACAGCTGTATTTCTCAAACAGCTGAATAGACCTGTACCTGCTGGAATCGGAATGATTCTGATCTCTTTTTCTGGTTTAGTTGCCACTCCTTGAAGTGAAGTACAGCTTCATCAACAGTGAGTATGCCCATTTTCACTTGTTCCTGCAATGTAATCAGCTGCCGTTGACCTGGGGTTTTCATTCCAGCAAATGGATCATATATGCTTGACTGAGACAGGTCTCTTACAGGCCTGACTATTGTCTCTGAAGAAAAGAACACCAAATATATTATTGAACTTGTGGCATCTGCCCTCCTCAATGAATGCAAAGAAACTCAAAGTACCCTTGATACAGCAGACAAGCACAAAAAAAAGAAGAATCAGTTACAGACTGAATGTTTGCCAAGCTACGAGAATGCTTTGTCCTTATGCCATGCTGCTATTTGTCAGGGCTAATGAGAGGTAGCCTTGTATGCAAATATGTCCCAGGGATAATCTCTGTACTTAGAAACATAATTTAAGTGAACAGCAGAAGATGTACTCAATGTGCTCTGCTTCTTCACTGCAAATATCCATCTCTGATCAGCAATCCACAAACCAGAGCTTTCACCTTGGCAGTCACAAAGCTGAACTCTTCCCAGGTAATCTGTGCAGTGCAAGTCGAGAAGGAGAAAGGTGAAAACTCATCCTACTGATGCTGGCTCCCTGTCACTCATTTGCAACAAAGAGGAGCTACCAATACATGAGATAAAAGCTCAGATGTTGTCCCTGGCACTTTGATGATGCACAAGGTAAGAGGTGAAAGAAAAAGGGCTCAGTTTTGAAAGTGCAGAGATCAATGGTGAATAGTCCACTAAAGATTAAATCACAAAACCAGCAATCAGCAGGCTGTGGCTACATGCAGGATCAAAAGTCACCATGAAGTAATATGGATCACAACATTAAAAAAAAAGTACTTCAGTGATCATTATGATCCAAGACACAGGATACAATACGTGATAAAGGGGTACCCCCTCACACTCTGTAGTTACAAAGTGTTTCCAGTGTCACATAAGGCCAGGAAGGTTGGGTCATTCATATATGGCTACTGTCCCCAGAGCCTTGTGAAACTGGCTGCTCTGTCACTTTTCACACAAATGAAGCTACCTCAGCAGATTTGCTTTTGGATTACTGGAAAGACTTTCAAGGTGAACTGCTGACTTACCTTTCCTAACCTTTCCTCTAGGGACATACAGATTCTCAGGTCGTTGAGCTTTCTGTGCAAAAACTGTAAAACAAACACTCTTTAGATACTGAAGTGCATCTCATGAAGACAGAAACAGCAAGGATGAATATGTGAAGCACACACAATTCTGCACTATGTTACAGCTTCTGTTACCCTACTAAGTCCACTGAAGAAAACAAGATAAGGAGTTGTACAGCAGAACTCCCCTTCTATTGACCTCAAAGAATTTAGCTCAGCCACCTCTAAGAGAAATCCTGACATGCTTTCCCACAGTCCCTCCTGTGGGGAAAGAAGAGTCACTGAAATTACTCTCCAAAGTGTTACTGTAGTTCTTGATGGAACGTGTATGAAATGTGACCAAGATTTCCAAAACTGCCCAGCAAGCTGAGACACACAATTCTCAATTTCAGTTAAATCCCACCTCAGAGGGAGGTACTGAGGTATAGAATGACATGGTATACAAATGCTATTGACTCAATTATATCATTACAGAGAAGCAATGTCTTGATTAATTAGCTTGACTGTGTCCTTATAATATCAGGATCTTTACTATTAGTCGGGTTTGTTCATACGGACAGGAACGGTTGGACTCGATGATCTTAAAGGTCTTTTCCAACCTTGTGCTTCTGTGATAAAACTGTGATACCATCTAGTTTGTTGTCCTACTGCTTTCAGCAAGAGCAAGCTCAGAACCAGACCTCAGGACACAACATGCTCACATTTTCAAAGGCAGCAGAAGATGAAAAACAGATGTGAATTGGGTTCCCAAAGGTAATTCAGAGTGAGAAAGACTCAAGGGCCAAATAATCCAGGAGCTGTCAGAAACACATAGATTTTCTTGGTGTTTGTCAACTGGAGCCCATGTCAAGGCCATTCTACAGTTGACTAATCTAAAATTTTGGTCCCAGTATGAAAAACTCACTTTTGGAGATGTACAGCTCATTGTCTGGCTGTGGAGAGCTGGATTCTGGTCTTGGAACAGGAACTGGAGGTCTGCTAGCCATTTCCTGTGGAAGAGTATCTTGTTCCACTGAGTAGTACACATCTTCACCATACTGCTGGTAAACTCCTTCCTCTGGATCTGGCAAATCCACGCTACTGCCTACAACAGAATAGAGTCTGTAAGAAAGACAACCTGGCCACTCTGATGAACACTGGATCCCTCCAGATGCACTATGTACCACTGTCTTGCCAAGCTGGCCATTTAACAGGCAAAAACATTCAGTTTTGCACTGACTTTAAGTACCAAACCTGCTCAAAACAGGACTTGATAAAGTTCATTAACCCTAGATGCATGGTAAGTATTTGCCACTAAGCCTGTACCACCTGTTTTGGTGAAGAAACTATAGTGGAAAATCTTGTAACTGCTTTCAAGAACTTGAGGAACTAGTTCAATTAATTCCAGTTAATTAACATATCATAACAGTTAAGAAATCAAACAAAGCACTGGTTTCCAAAAGCTACTTGTAGTGGTCTATAAAGTACTACAGAGAATTATTCCTTTATCTGAAATAAGCAATCACCATGAGCTGACAATATATTTGATGTCAGAACAACATGTCTCAGAGGGAGCTGGCTATGCACATCTGTACTTGCAAGCCCACCTACCGCTATACCACTTCATCTCCATTCTATTCTCACTCTTAACATGACTGCAAAATGATCAGATGCTGTCATACCTGACTTAAAAGCTCCCTCTTTGCATGCTAGCAAAAAGAATTAAGAGCCCCTGAGTTAACTTCCTACTCTTTTGCCATGTCACAAGTGAACACCCTAGCCACTGGACTGACTTTCCTTTAGTGATGATGTAACACCTAGCTGAATCGATGCCATGGGACTGCCACAGCATCATGGCTGGCAGGGAAAACAGCACAGGATGTTATAAAAGCCCCTGACTTAACATTGCTCTGAGTCCTTCTGGGTCACCTGCAAAAGGTGAGTCAGTATTCCATAAAACCTGGTGAGTCAGGAAAAGATTTGGATAACCACACTCAATGGGGACAGCATGGAGCTCAAGTCTGGCTCTGGTCAGAGAAGGCAGAGGAAGCACTGAAGAGGCAGAGTGCAGATCAGGTTTGGGAGCCAGCAGCTCTTTTCCTCTTTCCAGGCTGCTGTTTCCAATGGATGGCCTTTTGAATAAAGCATCTATATTAAAACCCATCACTATCTTGTGCTGTTCTACTTTATACTCAGCCTCTGCCCATGTGGGGAGCCTGCACCCTCATGTCAAGACACTAGAATTAATACCTGTCACTAAGATAAGGACAAAAGGCAGCCATTCCTGAAAAGATACCAGCTGTGTGCTTGCACTAACTGGTAGGCAGAGACTGGAACTAGAAATCACTCCTCCTCTCTGGCAAGAAACTAAATGCATTTGTAAAACCTCCTTACAAGCCACTTTTTCTGCATGCCTTGTTTGTACCCATTGGGGCAAAGCTGTCCATGTGGATTAGCTCCTATCCTTAACAGATCAAGTTGAAATCCCATTCCATGTGATTGCTTTAACCATGCTATTGCCATGTCTCCCTCCAAACAGGTCTCACCTTCTAAAAACTTGCGGAGCATTGAGTCTTTTGTAGTTAGAGAAACTTCATCTCCAGCAGCTGGAGTGTCTGGCTTGGACTGAAGCATCTCTACATCTGAAAAAAATCAGAAATATGTACCTGTTGATTCTGCCTTTAAACATACAGGATAGTATCATATCATAGTGATGTGCTGTTCCTGACTGGACCTTTGGCCTCTGGTGAAACCAAAGAGAAAACCAGGGAACAGACCAGATATTTGCCACAAAAAAGGCTCCTAAGCTACTATGTTCAGTCCACTCTGCACAAATCTTTGCCAGCTGCCTGATGCTTACATTTGAAGGTGACCAGCCTTGCTTATTGAGAATTTCTGACAAGGCTCCAAGCAGGCATTGAGGATTAACTATTATTGAGTATATGCTGGCTAGGTGAAAGTTTTAGCCTCTGCACAGTGCTCCTGAGAGGCCAAACTGAGTGGAAATTCTGTGACTTGGCAAAAGAAAGACATTAAGGGCAATTTGCCCATGACATAGAAGATAGTATTTGTTTTGTTTATTGGATAAAAGTCAAAACAGCTGGCTGAGATAATTAGCATTGAGAAAGGAGTGACAGCAAATGATAAGACTTTGTTAAGTCCTTGTTTTACATAAAGAATTCTGATTTTAAAAAAGTCAACCTCATTGTAACCCTAAATCTGAAATAAAATGCTAGGTAATTGTGCTGCTAACAATATGAAAAACAAGAGTGATATAGGTGAATTGTTGAGGCATATTATGAAACATCTATTACCATGCAAACTAGATGTTTTGGGTTATATGAGACTGTATCTTTCTCTATGAATATCTTTTTAATATTTGCTGACCTTTCTTATTTCTTTCCTGAAAAACTGAGATTATGAAAAAGCGTTAACAATGTGCTAGCAAGATTTTAGTCTGTTGGGATGTTGTGGGGTTGTTTTAAAGCAATAATTACCAAAGTAATTACCACTAACACTTATGTGAGTGTACACAACCTAGCTTTAACCTCACAGGAATACCTCCAGCATAGCCACAGCATTACTGCATGCTGTGTAAACTAACCACACCATCAGCCTTTCAAGAACCCTGCATTCTGTACCAAGTCGCACGCTGCTGAAGCTAACCTGCTCACCACCAACTTAACAGAAAGCTCACTTAAGTATCACTGCATTCCATGGAAGCACAGATTTGACATTTGAGCATAATAAAGAATCAGCACTACAGGCCTCCCTTTTTCTGCAGAGTGATTTTTTTTCCACCTTATGGCCATCTTGTTTATTTTTAACATAGCTTTTAGAAACAAACCTGTAGCAAAAACATGCCCAGAAGAAAGCCCCTAATTTACGGATTTGGGAGCAAAACAGAATGGGAGAGACATGCAAAGTTCCTTTCATTCTCTGCAGAGGGAATAGTACCTTCCAAGTTTTGGCTGTGCTTTGCAGAATTACTCAACCAGTGGTGCAATGTGGTACAGCAAGGTTTGTATTCTATCATATAGTCAATGTAGTTAAATTCATCAACTAATTAGTTCTCCTTAGAAGACATGATTGCCATCTCACTCCCCTCTGGCACACCAGCCTGTCTTGCACATAGGTGAGACCTAACACCTCACCCATGTACTAAAACTGGAAAGAAGTTCTTGACTTCATCAATGGCACCTCCAGCTCACCTTGCTGTAACAACAGGCTAGCGCGGCATAAATGACAGAAGAGGGCACACACAATCTTTAGGAAAGGTCCACAGATTTTCCCAAGGCTATGGAGGAAAGATGGTCTGAAGGGTTAGCGGGAAGAGGGTTTGGTTCCTAGATGTCAGAACTTAGTAGCTAAAATATATTTATTCAAAGAATTTTAGTTTCCTGCTGCAGGGTTCAGAAGGGATCAACCCGCAAACAAGCAGCCATACAATAGACAAATTATGACCTACAGACCCTTCCCAACAACTACAATATCCACACGTGGGCACCCTTTAGAAAGTAATAACACCTTTCCCCCTTCAAATGTTTGCAAATACTGGAAGCCAGGTATTCCTGCACATGAAACAAGCTACCTCTTTAAAGACCAGTTCTTTCTTATGCAAGACAAAGGCTTCAATGCGTTGGCATAAATCACAACTCAGAACTTTGCAAGCAGTTATATTTTTTATGCAAAATTCTCTCAGTTTGCTCAAGGATGACAAGGCTGCTGTTTCTTGCATTAAAAATTAAAAATCAATGAGGACACTGTTGAAAGCTTGGTCTTAAGAGAATAAAAATGGAGGAGGGAGAGGCTATGCAAGAGACTAGAATAAGGGCACCACAACTTATTTATATGGGAACTAACATCTACTCTTTAGGTGTTGGAGGTCTGCAAATTACACAAGAGATTTTTAGTCAGCTGAAACTCTCAATAATACAGGAGTAAATCTCTGCATGAAACTCACACTGTTTAGAGTCTGACTGTCCACACAGTTCACAGATGTGGAAACAGTGCTGTGAATCCAGAATTGTTTCCATCAGCCCTTGGCCTCTGCCACTGTCTTACCTGGGACAGAAGAAATACAGCCTCTTTCCCCAAGTGAAATAGCTTACCACCAGCACACACACATACACACCAAGCAGTTTAATCTTCACACAAACCAAACAGGTTTTCAGCACTTTGAAGAGTCCTTGCTCTCAGAACCCCTGCTGCACACAACTCCAGCCTACTCAAAATGCTGTTTTGCAAAAAGCAGCAGGAGGTGCAGGTGAAAGGAAAGCAGAAAAAGCAAAGCACTTTATCTGATGCTGTAGTTCATACCACCAGATTGATATGATGGCTATAAAACTCTTCCTTTTGCTATTCCTCTGCTGTTTTTTTACAATGGGGAGTGAGTCAGCTAGATGGCATTTACCTGCAACCTGAAACAAATTCTGGAAAATGATGTTTAACTTTACAGGGGTTTGAAAAGTGTATTAAGAGGGAAGTGCTCCTCTGAAGAGGGAACAATTAGATTAATAATAAGAAATTAAATAAGGCAATTCAATCTTATTATTAAAGAACAGCAAACAAGGTAACAGCAGGAGCTAGCTGATTTGTTTAGGAGTACTTTATGAGCTACACCACTCAGGATATTAAGACCTACCTGGGAAAGAACTCTCCCCTCCAGCAGCAGAAGGGGAAGCAGTGTTCTGTAGATGAACAGAACCTTTGTAATTATTTTTAATTCCATCTTTTATCTCAAAACTTAAAGGGACAACTAGCAACTCAACACTGAACTCTCATGCAGAATCAGTTTAAGCAAAATTGGGCCCTTGCACAGCTTCTACCCACTTACAGAAGGTAAATCTCTCTCCAGGACCAAATGCAGAGAATAAACAAACAAACAAAAAACCCACCACAAAAATGCACTGAAAAAATCTGAAGTGGGACAAAGAATACAAGGACTAACAGAACACTCTGGTATTCAAATACTTCAAATATTTGCTATGACTTTTAACTCATTACAATGGCTCCAGTCCTGTGCTACCTTATTCTCAAATCAATTCCTCCCAGACAAACTGAGCCTGTGGTAACCTAACCTTCCTTTGATCAGTTTCTGAACAACTGTGGTGGAAAGCACATCTTTACCACAGTAAATGGGCAAGCTGCCACAGTATGGCTACACTTAAAACAGTGCAGGTATTGTCCTCTACACCACAGCCATAACTACTCACAAAAGGGCTGCTCTGACCTGGAGAATGTTCCTCCACAGAAGTTGATTATGATTTGCTAGCGAGTTATTCAGCCTCACAAATAAAGGCTTCAAGCTGTGTGATGGTAGCTCTAAACCAGCCAGCACTCCCACTGACTTCACTGATGGTTTGCCTGTGTGCTGGTATTCTAAATAATACTGAAACGCCTTCACTTGGAGAACACCAATCTAAGTGCTGAGCATTGTGCCAACTTAACTGCTACAACACAGGTGGATTTTAAGCACTGTTCAGACAAGCTGTACATATTCTTCAGGCAAAAACTAACAGACTACATAAGAAAAAACAGACTCCTGTGTGGAAGGTAACAGAGATCTGTGTGCAGGACCATACAAATGTGTGTTTCCTGCTTCTGGAGTTCTCCTATTGTCCTGCAGGGATGGCAGATGGACTCTAGACTTAATTAACTGACATCAGTCCTAGGTACATGAATCTCAAACAGGGCTTGCAAACATCTAGAAACTCTAACACCCATTGCTGTGAACAACAGCATCTTTATTCCTTAGGAGTCCAACCAGCCCCACTGCTTATCTCCACCTGAAGCAGGATAATTCTGGGTTTGGTAGCAAAACTATTCCTGCAGCAGCTGGACAAACGTTGCAGACAAGAGTTTATGATTTCAGACAGAGAACTGACAAAGTCTTCTGGACTACATAACCAACGAAAATGTGGTTTAGAACATAGTTACATCTAAAAGAGGAGAAAAACAGCCCAGGACAGATAAACTATACACAAAAGCATTTTGTCCCGGGGGAGAACACTTAAAACTGCAGAAACATTGCAAGTCCTTATGCAGATACTTAAACTATAATAAACTGGATTCTCTGCTCATCATAGGAATCATAAAATATATCAGTGGGATGAAGCCAGACCAATGAGGCAAATAAGTAACTGTTTAACATAGGTACTTAACTTGATATTTGCCATTGGCCTCACTAAATATTAACAGCATGATGAAAAAGTTAAACATCTCTCAATTAGCTTTTTCGTTTTAGCAATAAACCAAGTAGATCAGAATAATCATTTTTCAATTATCTTTTTAGTACATGTATTTCTATGAACAAAAGATGTTCACTTTCTTTTGTTCTCAAGTTGTTGTGGTAGAAGCTCAGCTCTTGTTTTTCAGTTTCCCAGTTGTCAGTAAAAGCCCATCTTACACAATGTTCTTTTCCACCAGTGTTTGTAAGTCGGAGTGTCCCTACCTCCCTGGATCTCAGGAGGGAGAAGGAGGACATGGTAGAAAACAAGTTCTCTTCCAAATGCTAATTCACTTGCTCAGGAAGTCCTCAAAGCACTGAGCAACCAGCTCTTGATTTTGTACACTGGCAGTCAAAGGTTTAGAGCAATTTCATCATCCAGCCAACACCAGAAATGGAGCGTGGTTTTCCTTGTGGTCAGAGCAGAGAAGCTACAAGCAGCCCTTACTCTAAAACCCAACCAAGGTGTGACTACATCTAAGAGAGAGAGACCAGCTTATGCCTCTTGGATGGGGACTCTGAGCAGCCTAATGTAGTTGAAGATGTCCCTGCTCATTGCAGAAGGGGTGGACTAGAGGACCTTTAGAGGTCCCTTCCAACACAAACTATCCTACAATTATGATTGTATGAATATACATACAAAGATCTTCTGGAGAACCAGGGACAAATCCAGCCATGGATTCATAAAGCTCTTCATCGGAACCAGGATTCAAGGAACATTTCATTAACAGATCAGTGGACAGATGAGCCATGGACTCATAAACAGACTCATCCTCCTCGCCTTGCATCAACTCTTCTTTAATGTGACTCTTCAGCATATCTGCAGTTTCCTGGAGAAGGAGGGCAAGAAAAAAATGTTCATGTCATTTAAAGAAAGAATCTAGAGAATCAAAGCAAGCAAAAGGAGTCTCACTCTCCCATCACTGATAGGAAAAAAAAACCCTCTAGACACAAAATGCTCACAAAGACTAATGCTTCTCAGAGAATTAAAACCCCTCCACAGTTGCGTGAGCCCAGTCTTCAAGATCTATATTGTAATAGCAGGTAATGAAGATGAAATAAATTGGTGGCAAGACATTCTGAATAGCTTTGACAGACTCCCACCCCCTCAATTTCATGTCTGCCTGATGTCTGCAAACTCCTAGAACATAAGCATAGCTCATTCTAAAAATACAAACCCTTTCAAAAGCTATTTTGGGGTAAGCATAGCTGACCATGAGGGGGAAAGCTTGCTACATGTGGAGCAGCACTTACAAAGCAAAGTTTTAGCTTTGGTTTAGCTTCAGTTTCAGTTTCTTGGCATTAGTAGCAGCACATAACACTCAGAGTAGGAGTGCACAGACCCTTTTCTGAGACATTAACAGGAAACTTCACAGCAGGCAGTTGTTCATGTAGTACAGGCAACTTTCGATTCACAGGACAGGAGAACCCTTTCTCACACCTTTGTAATGTGGGGGGAGCACAGTACTACAGTAAGAGGTTGGAAGGACTTCCCAAGCCTCTCTCACCTCTATGCAAAGATTTTAATTACACAATTTATGGTTTCTGCAGCCCTCGAACTCAGAATAGGGAATGAGGTTTATTTAGCTCCAATGTATAACCTTAAATTCATGTTTATGTCAAGAAGCAAGTCCCAAGTCTAAGAACTACACATGCCTTTTAAATAGGGCTTGAACACCACCATAACTGGCTGGCAGGACCACATTAAGGCGGGCAGATCTATCACCCACCATTCAGACAACTGTCAGGGACAATTATGCACAACTTTTCAACAGAAAGCCAAGGCAACCAAAATCTGCTCAAGAATACACATGATCTGAAGGAAGGAGCTGCTTGTTGTTTTGATGCATGCAAGCTGGAAAAAAGTGAAATGGAAAAGAGAGCATAAGCCCCATGCACACACAAAGACGCCACTGAAACAACTGCCTGGTCCAGCCAGAGCCATAATCTGGAAAAGTGCTGTTTTTGGGGACGGGGTTAGCTCAAAGAGAACTGAGCTGGGCTCCCATAGAGAGCAAGTAGGGAATGAACAGTTATCCTAACACAGGAAGAAATGGACCTCAGTCGGAGCGGGAAGGCTGTGAATGAGCTAATAATCAATCCAAACTGTATTATGACTGATCAGAGAGCACCTCAGACCGCACCTTCCCAAACATTCTGTTCCCATTTTACTCCCTAAAGCAAGTGGGATGAAGGACCTGTAGTTTTGCCAAGGCCATAGGTTAGAAAAGCATACCAGGCACCAACCACATTCCTGCAGAAGTTTTGTTAGATGGATGGATGATAAGCAATGGCAGCCAGGAAGCTTTCAGCATGGCTAGTTATCTGCCACCTACACCCTACCACAACACACTGAGCCCTTTGTTACCCCCTTCTCTCCTGCTCCCACAAGACCAGATGCCAAGCTTGGTGCCACTGCCCACACCTGCTGTGAGATAATGCAGGACTGCTGCTTCCTCTTACCACATATTCATCAATGAACTGTCGGAGGTCCTTAAAGCCATGCTTCTCTGCTATGGTGTTTGGATAGTGGCCATATTTGTTGGCTACACTGTAGGCCTGCAGTGCTCCAGGGCATGTAAGCAGCAAGGCAGTGAGGTTCTTCAGCCCATATCTTGCAGAAAAGTGAAGCAGTGTTGGCAATTCCTCATCCCTCTGATCTGTGAGAAAAGGAGCCTGTTAGAATCCAAGTTCCTCTCTATCAGCAACAGAGCCAGTAGGTAAAAAACAACATTCCTGGCAAACACACAGACCACAGTAGATGTGAAAGCCCTGGAAAGTATATATACCATTTCAAAATGGAGTTAACTCTGCATAAATTAACT
This sequence comes from Porphyrio hochstetteri, assembly GCA_020800305.1. Taxonomy (NCBI): domain Eukaryota; kingdom Metazoa; phylum Chordata; class Aves; order Gruiformes; family Rallidae; genus Porphyrio; species Porphyrio hochstetteri. The sequence goes on from CM036911.1 coordinate 18,764,841, forward strand.
GGCTCCAGGCTCAAGTACTATGACCTTTAGTGAGGAATCTGGCAATGTAGTAGCTTAATGTATGTAGGATCACAGGTTTGCATCATTCCAGTAGGATACAACTACTTTAAGGCAACCATGTCATGGTGCCGCACCAATCCAACTGCTGAGCATGCACTGTACGCCTTAGAGGAGAGTCATGGGGTTGGAGGAAAAGGACTGGTGTGGGGAAAAATACCACATGGAACTGCGTGTCGGGGTGGGAATCAAGAAAAGTGTAATGTGGAGCATCATCACTTCACTTTGGTTGTGTTTGAAGCTGTCTACATAGCTGCATCTGTCACAGCGTAAGGAAGTAAGGCTGATGCACATTAAAAAGAAAGGGTCACCCAATCCAAATGGCAATCTCCCTTCTACAGGCATCATCAGAAATTTAGCTTCCTGGCTGAGACAGCCTGAGCAAGTACCATGCACTGTGGTGCTCTGAAGCAGAACAGCTGATACAGATGAAGTTTAAAACAAGACTGAAAACCTGTTTAACTTACTTGTTGTCATATCCTCTTCTTCCAGCTGGTTGATTCCAAAAAGGTGTAAGCCACTGGCAGGAATGTTCTTCTTCAGTGATTCAGTCAACAGCTTGTCCAGAGCTTCTATGCTATATGGTACAATTTTAAAAGCCTAAAGATAAATGGAAAGTGATTTTGTTTGGGGGAGTCTGCAGATTCAGTTAATGTGAGATTCATAAGGTGTTTCTTTATTTAGCATATATCAGAAAACAGTAGGCACGAACACTCAAAGTAACAACGTTCAGGTCAAGCAAAGAACACGAACAGCTTCCTGGTCCAGAAATGCAGTATCATTACCTGAGCAGATGAGAACTGTACACTCCACAAGAAGGCAGAGTACAATGAGAAAGTCACCACATAACCGAAAGCACAGAAAACTGTTACTTCCTACTTCCTTGATGGGTATAATCTCACTTCTGAAACTGTTCCAATGAAGTGTTGCTCCTGTTCTAAGTATGAACTCATCCAATTTTAATTTCTCTGGTGTACACTCCAGGTTTGGCTTTTGGACTGGTTCTTAGCCAAAGACTGAGAAGCATACCTATTCCCCAAGTAGAGGCACAGCCCAGTCAACCTGAACTAAGAAGAAAGAGAATGACAGTCTCCCTTGCCCCAAGCATGCTGGTGACTGATGCTACTCTGCAGGCTGCTGCTACATGGCTGATCAGGGTCATGCAAGCAGCAAAGACAACACATTTGGAGAACTTGCTTGTGCAAGCTTAACCCCTGTAGTAGGGTTTGGGTAACCCAGCTGTGCAAAAGGTAACATGAGAACTGAGGAGTGGCTTTAGAGAAGTAAGCACTAAGAATAAACAAATCATTTTATGTCACTTAGTATGAAACTTTGCTACCTTCTAACATCTTTTCCAAGAACCCTCAGGAACCAATTTCTAAACAATTTATTTCTTTATGGTACTTTCTGATATATCAAGTTCTGTCATCCCAATTTTTTCAAGTCATCAAGGTCTAAGTTTGAGTGTTGATTGACTGCTTGGTTGATGGGGTTTTTTTGCTAGTTGGATAGCCTGAGTCACCTCAGCCGGCTGTTTGCTCCAGAGACAAGAAAAGCACCCATGTTTTCACTAAAAGGGGATGTTAAGGTTATGTGAAAATCCCTAAGTAACCTTGCATTTCTTCAGTTCAGAAGAGCTACTTCACGGCAAGGACTTTTGCTTATGTCCACTTGTCCAGCTTCTGAAAAGCTGTTTTCCAAATGCTAGAGTCCTTACCTGGCACATGAACTGTACCGGGTTGGCTGCATTGGTCAGCAGACTGCTGATCTCCTCCATGTCGGTATGATAGGTGATGCTGGTTTCTCCCACCATCAAGTCCCCTGAATATATCTGCAGAGGCACTGTCCCAGAGGTTAAATCTTTGAAAAGAAGGAAAAGAAAACACCATTAAGAACAAACCATGGAAATGAGTCTGCATCAAATACTCTAAGGACAGAAGGAGTTAGGAGATCCTGGCAGCTGGAAACCAAAACAGTTTCTGTTGTATTGAATTCATGGAGAGTCATGAAAAAAAAAAAAAGGAGATGATGTTGATCTGAACACTAGGTAGTACCTTCTTCATAGTCATATCAATGCACAAAACGTGACCTGCTAGGTCTCCTGCTAGCACTATAGTCTGGACCACTGCTGCTAATAACACCACCTCAAACTGGAAAGCTGCACACCTCCCTGCTTTCTCTGGAGCAGTCTCTAAACCATGCCCTAAGGTATGAGATCTGAGGAAGAAGGGAAGAGAAATGGGAAAAGTCACTAGGGATTCTGCAAGCCGTCAGCCTCACTAGTAAACAAAATCAACTTAAAAGAATTTCAGCTCTGCAACTTTACCTATGCACAGAATTAACCTCCTACATGTACCTTAGAAGCTTCTTGATCTTCTGTCCAGTGTGCATTCCTGAGTCTGAATTTTCTCTTTGAAATACAAATATTTTGAATCCCACTGAAAATAATCTTTCCCTGTATACATGCTTGGCTGTTAACTCAGAAAATTATGAAATTGTTATAGTAGTATGCAAAAGAAATTAAAACTTTATTTCTTTTACTATTAGAAACTTCAGAACTTAGATAATTGTACATTCCATCAATGTGAAGGTCATGTTTATAATTCAAAGTGCAAGTTAGTTTCCAGGTCCATGTGTAAATTACAAGTCCTGATTGAAGAAAGATCAAGTTGAACATTTTTATGCAGGTGAGGTCACCTTTAAATCAATCCACCTCTCTGACTTTACAGAAGTCACTATAATGACTATTAGTCTCTAGTCTCAGAGTGCCATAATGACTCTTCAAGAGGACAGAGCAAAGCAGATTAAATAAATTCATGCTGGGAAAATACTACTGATCTGTAAGGTTCCAAAATCTTCCCCCTGAAGTTTAGTGAACCTAAAGTTTAGACAACCTTTTACTTTTGCAAATGTAAATATCTGGAGTGACAGAACATATTAAGGCAAGCCAGGATAATTTCAGCTCTGATCACCAAGAGATCATCACATATTAAGCACATGCTGTTATAGTCATGCAATTATTTACTGGCACTTACCTTCTCTTGGTGCCCTGCCAATGCTAATGTGGTGGTAGTTATAACACATAGTTAAGTTCAAAGTGCTTTGTAAGCTGCAATCTGCTCTCACAACCCCAAGTAAGGTGTTTCCACACTGCAGCCCTGCCACTGAAGAGGGGAAAACAGAACCCCCAAGCAGCAGTCTATCTCAGTTCCTCACCACAAAAGGATCACAGATGAGAATGCAAGTTCAAGATATCCTGACCTCAAATTTTCCTGGGTTGCAAGCTTTACCCTTATCCTCCTGGCACTTTTCAGGACAGGCAGGTTGAGACAAAAAGGGGGGGGGTAGGAGCTGATGAAAATTCTCAGCCCAGCTTACTTGGAGCCTCCACAGAGATCGTGTATTCATTCTCCACCTCTGCCAGCACACGCACAGATGAAGCGTTCTCTGGAGAGAATTCAACTTCAGTTCTCACTTCGCCATCTAGTTTACATTTCATGATAATATACACTGTTGTCTGCACCTAAGAGAAAAGGCATCACAACATGCAGGTTCACAATATAGCAACACTTACTCTGTTAAGTCCCTTTTCTCAGGATTTTATTGTCATCGTAAGTAACACATAAATTATCATCTGTAATTCCAGTCATGGAATAACTGGGCAGGTGGCTTCTGTTACAGCACGCACTAACATAGATACTTGTATTAAAGCTGATAAAAATTCAGATTTGTCAGCTAGGTTTATAAACTGACTAAAGCTAGGTTTGCAAAATTATTTAGTTTCAACTCTATCAGTCTCTTCCCTCAAGCAGCACAGCCCAAATCTAAACAGAAAAAAAATTAATAAACATAGACTTCTTCCATCTGAGGGGGTGCTCTCCTAAGAAATACGGGTTTTCAGACAGGAACCCATGATCCAAGCTCTTCAGAGTCATGTCCAGGACACACACCAGAATTGTCATATTAAATTGCACCCAGGCTATGGTCATTACTATCACCTTACTCCATTTGCCACCCCTAATCTCACCAGAATGGAAGATAGGAAGTCAAGACTGTGAACAAGTTATCTGTCAACAAGTGACATTGCAGCCTAGACAACACTGGGCACTGCATGCTACCAAGCTATTTCTGTCCCTAAGGAACCAAGCTCTTGAAACAGAGACACTGAGGACAGGAGGCCGAGAGGGACGGTAGAACAAAAAGGAACTAGGGACCGATTCCCAGGCCTGTAAAGCTGTCCATTACAGACCAACATAACAGGTTGCAACAGCCCACAGTAAGAAGAGAGCCCAAGGAGTGGACATACAGTACCCCACACCGTATGCGGTCAGGCTGCACCACCGGAAGGTCCCCAGTGTTCTTGCGTGATCCATGTTCTTCACTCATGGCAAGTCTGTGGGAGAAAACGGTGTTTTTCTCGTCTTCGGTTTCTGTATCAGTCACAGAGTCGCAGCCTGAGTCTAAAATAAAGCATACAGAGTCCTGTTACATCACTCCCCTGTGCTGAAAATGTGTACCATATACATCCATCCCGAGCAACAACCAGGGAGGTGGGGGGGTGGAACCTGCTATTCTTCTCAAAGTAAGGCTCAGAAAAAGGGATCTAGTTAAAGAAAGAGAAACTGCAGAGCTTCCTCTTTTTTTTCCCTTAAGGGGATTGCTGGGGTACATTCACAAAGACACAAAAGTGCTGGGGTAGCACTGAACTTGCTTACGAAACAAACACCACCACCACTCGTGGCTGAGACAGACAGTCCCTTCTCACGTTAGCTAGGAAAATTAGTATGTCAATGTCTAACAGAAGAATGATCGGCAACAACAGGGCTCATCTGATTCCAGCTGTGCTCGAATGACATTGTAGGATGAGCAGCAGCCTTTAGTCTTCCACTCCTAAAGTAAGTGAAAGCCTACTTTTCATTCATGTCATCGGTATCTTTAGTTTTCTGGATCCCACTTATGTTGCTCGCTCCAAGTCCCAAGTTCATTATTGCGTCCACAATATACAACATGAGGCAGTAGTCTGAAGGGATCCTGTTCCAAGCAAGAATTATAAGCACCTGTATCTATGTGAGTGAAACTGAAACATATCAGAGCCTTTGCATTGAAAAATAACAGTACTCTACCCAAACAGACCCAGGAGTAAACACTCGTAACCCTACGATCTGTGTGTACAAAACAATGTTTTTCCCAGTAACAGCATGGATATTGATGGAAGAGCAAACAAACTGAACTGATTATCACTGGCTGCAAGAAAATAACAAGATTTAAAATAGATTACAGTTCTCCTACCCCTGCGTGGAAATACTTTTCTCAACCAGAGAAAGGAAAAACAGAGTCAATTTTGTGTCTACTTAGTAGAAAGCACTTTCTTAACTACTTTCTACCTCTTTATTCATGGGTCACACATTATTCCCCCCCTCTCCCAAAACATGGGGTGAAAAGTCACTGACTCCCCCTTGTTAGAAGACTAGCATGAATTCTTGAAACACATCTGTAAAAAGCAGTACATGTTATTTACTAGATAAAATATCAGATTTTGGGTTTAGATTAGTAAGAAATGTTCTGTTTAAAATGCTTAGTCCTGATGAGAAAGACCTAAGCGAGCAACTGCACTAACCTGTATCATCCATGCAGCAAAGCTGCCAACACTGCAGGTTTTACTCAGAATCCCCCAACCTCTGAGTACATCAAGTTTCCACAAACTGAGCGCGCCAAAGTTATTAAAACAGGCTTCTATTAGGAGTTTGTGTCCTACTAGTTTCAAACAATGAAGCTAGAAGTCAGTCAGGAATTTAAACCTAGATTTCATTATTATTACCAAGGACTTTAAGATATTTGAAACTGTTTGCCATGCACTTTTTTATTAATAGATTATATAAATTTAAATGGAATTTTACAAATTCTAACAATGCAACTTTGCTTTCAGAAGACAGGTTAAGACAAAAAAATCTAGCAAATCATTCTGCTGAATTTTTTTGTCACAAATAGTGGTGCACATATGCTTAACTTTTAAGTATGTGAATCACTCCACATGGCAAGTAAGCCTACTCACATGAGTACAAGTAGATTGCCACTTTAATGTTTGCTGTAGAAAGACTAGAGCCAAAAATCTGCAGCTCTGTAAAGTTCCAGTAAGGCAACACCAGCAACATTTCTTAAACAAGCCTAGAACAGTACATGCAATTTAGCAAATGGATTTTAATACTGCACCAACGTAAATCTGCAGAAAGAAACTACTTGACACCAGTGTATGTACTGAAAGTAGTCTTGGAGTTTCAGACAGCGGTATTAAGAATTACAGAAAAAGGACTGAGGCTTTAAAATCCTTAACTCAGTATTTTAATTGATACCATCCATGTCACCAGCTGGAAAAGTCAAACCCCAGTTCTGAGAACTCTTCTTTTAAGGAAAGGAGGACTGCCAGGCTGCCCAGCAGCACAGAAAAAAATAAATCACTGGTCCCACGCCTGTCTCTTACATGATAGCTATCACATCAGGCATTTGGCACAGGCACAGCAAGACAACACGTTTTTTGGGGAGGAGAAGAGGCAAATGTTACTGGAATAGTGCCTCTGCAACCTCTGTTGGTTATTTCCACTATGACTAAATCAGACAAAGCTCACCACCGGTAAGGGAGCCAAAGATGACCAAAGTACAGCAAAACATTAATTTTCCTGCAACACATGCACAAGCTGACACTTGCCAGCATCCTGATACTAAGGATATCATCCCCACTCCAATATAAAACCATTAGTGTGGTAATTCATACCTCACTTGCCCCACACATGGTCCACTTCAAAGAAAGATGAAACCTAATGCTGTGGATTTCAGCTACGACATCTACAGTAAGCAAGAATAAGATGTGAGAAGGGACAGAACAAGCCTGCCAATCTCTCTACTGGTGTTTTTGATACCTGAAACAACATAGGAGATAAAGAGTAACTTTTGAAAAGTTACGGCATTGCCTTATACTGTCTGGCACTTCCGCATTCTTGTAACAGAGTTGACTGCCTGGAGGTCATATTTAAGAACAGAGTTGTTAGGTAATACGGGAAGCAGCAAGCAATGTTAATCAGTAATCAGATAAACAGCTGACAGAACAGGCACTCAGGAGTTTTGGGTACCAATTACTTGTCTGTTTTTTCATTCAGAAAATTCTGAAATTGCAAATTACCAACTTCCCACATAAGCAGTGATGTGATGCTGTGGTCATTGTGCAAGTTCCAGTCACGTGCTACTGACCTGTGAACATGCAAGCATGGGAACAGGAAACCATCCCACTACATCTGATAATATCCTTGCTCTAAAGGGATGTTGTTAGATCAGATTTTCCTACTTACTAAGATACTTGAGTAATGACAATCCATTTGCTTATACAGATTCAGAAACTGTATCACTGTAATGATAACCAAGCGAGAGAAGCCATCACTGAGGAGAGCAACAGACTTATCAGAAAGTTAAGTGAATACCTGAATTGAACTTCTCCATGAGCAGCTGCTGTAGACTGTCAACAGCTCCTGGTTATCAAGAGCTCTGTCTTGACTGGAGGGCCTTTCTGCTCCCCTTTAAATGAGAACTGCCTCAGGCCACACTTGCGTGAGAATAGCAGCAAGGGGAGGAGATGCGGTCCAAGAAACCCAACCACATTTCCCCTTGAAGAACATGCCCCCCTCCAGGAAGTTCAGTAGCTGAGAGCAGCGTCTGCACCACCCTCTTCTCACCCACCCTCCGGGGCTTCCTGCACTGCTGCCCTGCTGAAACTCACCCTGGGAAAAGCCCAGGGAAAAGGCAGGCACAGGCACGTGCTTCACGGGCCATTTAGCAGCTTTAGAAATTAATATGAAGCAGCCAGTTATTTTGACCTCTGGCCATACAGTTCACACAGCTTGCTCAGTCATCCATTTCCTCCTGGCTAAGCTGGCTGGCTATCAGCATGGAGCCAACTGTTGTGGCTTCTCAGAAGTCAGCCCTTACACCACAGGACACGTGAATGCTCGGAAGGAGTCAGCAGCCTGTCCAGGCCACCGTCATCCAGATATTAACGCAAGTGGCACAACTGGGCAACAGCTTGTCCCTACAGGTTCTGCATGTGCAGGCTCCCCCCTCGCTGGCATCTGAGAACGCTTTCCACCCCTTTCACTGAGCAGCTCACCAGCCAAGGCAATTACCTTTCATGAGGCCTGGGACTTTCATTTCAATACACTCCGAGCAAGAGAGAAGAAGCTGGCAGAATACTGACAAAGTAGTCAGAGAAAGCTAACTTTCACCATGCTAACCTCAGAGACCCCGCTTTACCCAGGAGACACACCCTCAGCAGTAAAACATCTCCTGATAAGCCTTCAAAGCTGGGTTATACTGTAGCACCATTTCCCCTTTCAACAGTGGAGAGATGCAGCATGCAGAAAAGCAGCGGGTCAGAAGAAAAAACACAGGAAAATAAGACCTTGTAAAACTTCCCATACAGAACAAATAAGTATGTGGCATCTCCCCCTTCTCTCCAAACATGTCATCCCAGCCACTCATCTACAAGTATAGCACCTAAAAAACAGGTTTTCAGTTCTATAAAGAAAGTAGTCACACTTCATTTGTCCCGCAAAGCTAGAATTTATGGCAAACTCGTTCTCCTGGTCCATCAGAGAAAGAAGCTGTATTTTACTATGCAGCAGTGTACACACACGTTTGTGCATCTCTTGGGCAAGCTGCATCCTTATGAATAACACAACTGGGTTATTAAGAGATCTGCTGAGAGTGGAACCAGTGTTTTAGCAAATGGTGAGAAGGTAAGTTTCATTGATAACATACTAGGACAAGATAGATCCTTAATACTCAAAAACATATATTACTCCACAGTTCCTCTACAAAGCAATTCCATCTCATCCAAACTCCAAGCAACAGGTTTCCTTTGTTATATTTTAGATCTAGAGACTGTTCACTTTTCTTGACTCGGTGTTCCCAATGGCTCCTCCCAAGTTATTTTTTAACTTTATCTTTGAAATGAAAAGAATTTGGATAAAGATGAGTCACCAAAAGCTGTTTACAATGCCAAAGGCAACTCCATGTCACTCCTGTAAATACCGGAAGGTAGAGATGAAAAAGTGGTCAATAAATACCACACTTGGGTTCCAGGAACAAGAAACTCAGCACATAGCTCAGAGAAGTGAGGTTAAGAAAATAAAGTCTGTTAAACCACAAGAGTGGACAGGACACAGAAAAGAAAGAGAGAAGAAAAAATACCAGACACTAGAAAAGAGTGGGAAAATAAAAACCTCAAGCAGGTGGGGAATTGGCAGAGAACAGGAAGGTAACACAGAGGATCAAACGTACCTTCTCTGAGAATATTCCAGTTTAGGGACAAACATCACCAGTAACTTCCAGTTAACTGCTTGGGCTGGGATAATTTTTTATTATTCCTGGTACTCATTATTAATGTCAGATAAGAAACAGGACTGAGGAGGTGAAGTCAGCTGCCGAAGCAACTGTGACCAGACCAAAGCATATACAACACTGCATATATAACCATCACACCTCACATGTCATTTCCTATGTGCAGAAGCACAAGAAGGAATCCCCAATGGGAAGTCCTTCCTACATTAGCAACAGATGGAAAGGGGAACTGGCTTAACCCTGGAGTTCTTGTCATGGATACAGTGCCACACAGGTTACAGCTAGGAAACTGCCTACACACATCATTTGCCCCAGCTACTCTACTCAGCCTCCTCTGCCTGGATGGGCTCCTACAGTTCAGTCTGTGATTGCTGGTCTGCAGCCCCTCTTCTTCAGTAGCCCAGGAGAGTACACTCTTGATCCATAATACTGCAGGCTGTATGAAGGCACCACACACAAAGATCTAAGCAGAGGGGAAGTGTCACAGAAGCTCAACAATTTGTGAGCATGACAAGACAACACTCAGTAACCCTGTCACAGATTACAGAGGAAATTATGATTTGTGACCTCCTGCAAGACTCTTTCAAACTTACAGCTTCTGTTTATTCACTAGCAACTTTCAGCTGAAAGCAGGACCTGCAATGCAAAGAACCTGATGCACCTGAGGTAACAGTGACTCTTAAAGCTGCATTTTGCAAGACCTCAGGGAAAACACACACTCTGAATCCAGCACGGGCTTTCCTCCAGCCCTAGTACTAGAAAGACATTCCCCAAATACAGACCCTTCAAATATCATTCAGAGATTGTTCCAAATTCTGCTCTTAAAAACCACATCAGATGAGCCTGCATAGTCCTGGAGAGGAAATGTCTTTTTCCATTACTTAATAAAGCACGAGTACTGACACTGCCCCTATAGCATTGTCACTTCTTCAGAAAAAGTGATTCAGCTCAAACACACACCTCACTAGAGAGTTACCCTGGCTCAGTGAGCCTACTGAGCTGAAAAAAAAAAAAGAAAAAAGAAAAAAGAAAAAAGAAAAACATTTGAAATCATTGCCTTCATCTGGGGGCAGATGTTCACAACAGAAAGACTTAGAACAGTTTAAAATGCAACCAAACCCATCACAGCCCTCTTTCCCCTTCCTGTCTTTATTTTCACCATGGCCCACGCAGCAGAACAAGTGGAAAAGAGCACATGTTTGGCTGCGTCAGCAAGGCACAGGACCAGGATCTCTGCTTCAGCAGCTGACAGCGGGGGTGGAAACTAAGCTGCCAGTCCCTGAACTTCAGGGTGAAGAGGTACATTTATACATTTCCCTCATACCTACTGAAAAGACGGTAGGTGCCAGCTCAGGGGTGAAATGTAGTCCCCCTTAAAACACAGAGATAACATACTTTATCTGATCATGCCTAGAGCGTGCTACAAATGCAAAGCGTATTTGGCTTCCAGTGCTTTCACTAAGGTTCAAGCAAACATATACCACGCTATGCCCACCTCAAACTAAAAGCACGCCTGGCTATTTATCCTTCAGAAGCTGCAAGCCAACCCATTTTAATTTTTTGAGCTCTCAGTTAGCCTGAGGGTCTCACAGGCCTAATGATCAATTTGTGACAGGATTAAGTGTATAAACCTAAAGTAGTAGCTGGGGTGTATGGGAACAGGACAGAGGTGGGGAATAGCTTCTGTGGAACATGCAGGGTTCTGGCCACCCAGACAACAGACACTGTACACATGACCAAAATCTCAAGATTTGGTGGAGTAGTTCAACCACCTGTGCCAGGACACAGCTCATACTGAAAAAACATACACATGGCTGATGATTTTTAAGGGTGCCAAGAATCACATTACATCTGTCACCAATAGAAGTCTTCTTGAGCAAACACATGCAAGAAACATGGACATTCAACTTGCTGATTAACTATCTCTCTGCTTGCAGTATCTCCCTCCTGCTATTTAAGCACAATGCATAACACTTGCATGACAGAAGAGACTATGCACATAAAAGCCCACAAAGCTGAGATTCCACCTGAGAGAGCTGGGTTGCTGCTTTGGAAACATCACAGGAGATCACTGTTTGACTGAAGGTGTGGTCTGACAAGTGACTTCAATAGATACAAGGCCATTTTACTACGAAAAGCCATATGAAGTTTCCCTCTGAGAAACTGAAGATCCGCTGTTATTCTCAAGTCCCTTTTGAAAGACACACCAAAGTTGTCTGTGGTAATAACAAACAGTCATGACAATCCTACAAAATGCAACCCTAGAAGCAACACAACTCTCCAAGAGCACAACAAAGGTCTTGCATCCATCCTGCAGCTGGGCAGTCTATTTCAACTGCTCGATCCCATTCGCTGCAGATGGGTAAGGACATTCATGCATTTCTCTCAGTATCACTTGGGGGTTTAGTTATGGTTTCTCTCACTGCTTTAAGCAGCTCTGAAATCAGTCATTTATAACCATACTAGTGTCTGCAAAGAAGGGCACACTACCAGTATGTTCGCTCAACCTTAACTCCTGTGCAAGGGCGTCACAGTTTCCTCTCCTTGACAGGCAGTGAGAACCAGCCAGACTGCAGAACTCCCATATAATGAAGCAGATTCTCACTGCACCCAGAGGGCTGACTAATACCTTACCTGTTCCTCTTCAAAGAGCAGGGCCAAAGAAGCAAATCTTCTGTTTCAACACAACAGCACAGAGAAAAATACAGTTAAGAATTCACTTAATTTTGCCTCTTCAAAGATTAGGAAAAAAAAAAAGGAGCAAGGGAGGGAAAACTGCGAGTAGTACAGCAGATAAGCATTCTACCTCATATCTTCAAGACCACTCCAATAAGCTGGCAGAAATAAATGCTGGATGTAAGTCTCAGCTAGCACTACCCAGAACAGATCCCTCCATAGAGCACTGAGAGCCAGAAGCAAGCACCAAAGGGTCCCTAGCTTCACATTTGTCTGTCCCTTTATTTCCATACATTGATTCCTGTCCCTTCCTACCTCCAGCTTGCTTCCCTCTACTGTACTCCTGGTATCCAAGTAGACTCTAAAGATGCAAACAGAGATCACAAACTTGGCACAGGCATCCGCATCCAATCTGCGGTTTCCAAAAACTTGTAAGGGCCAAAGGGGAGCTTGGAGAGAATGGCAACTGCACACATGGGGCTGGAAACTCTTTAGGAACACTGTGAGGACATGTGACTACAGTAATAAGGGCTTTAAGAAATCACCTGGTGAGAAAAATACACTGCTAGGTTCTCATATAGGTAAGTAAAGATACTTCAAGGGGGTTGCACAACTTTCCCATGAAGTACTTAGCCATGCCATGCCTCTTCCTAGCAGGATTCCTTTCTGGACCCAATGTTTCCTGATGGCCATGCCTGATGACATTTAACAAGCAAGGCAGGGAACAGCTGCTACAGCATTCAGGTCTTGTTCTGCCTCCACCACGTGCCCAGGTTTTTACCTAGGATAGAGTTAATTTTCACAAGAAGCTGGGACAGGTTACCCAAACTAGCCAAAGGGGTATTTATGCTCAGCATTAAAAGATGCTAGTCAGGGAGGAGCAGCAGCTCCCAGATGGGCCAAGTGTGTGGCTGGGGTCATGTCACCAGGTGAGCAAACTGCATTGTGTATGGCCCACTTTATAGAAGTACTGCTGTTATTTTCCTCTTCCCTTGCTGTCCCGGTAAACTGTTGTGATCCCAACCTATGAGTTTTACCTTTGTCTTCCAATTCTCCTCCCCATTCCAATGAGGGGTAGAGGAGTGAGCAAGTAGCCCTGTGGTGCTCAGCTGTTGGATGGAGCTAAACCACAGCAAATGCAACAGCAAACTCTTCAGGCACTGCAAATCACACTACAGCAGTCCCTCTCGTAGGAACATGCTCCCATACAGGACAGATGGGCCTGTGGGGAGGGAGGTTGCAGTTCCCAGTTTACAGCATCACCTCCACTCCTGTCTCACCTGGAAGTCTCAGTGTTAGACTGACAGAGAAGTCCTAATTGAAGTGCTATCTACCAGAAACAGAGAGCACAATAGATCCGGTAGCTGCTACTGCCAGGGGAATAGTCACTAATTCCACTGTACAACAGAAAGCACCCTCACCTTAATGAATTGTTGTAGTAGGCACCTGAGATAAGATCACCACTGTCCTATTCTAAAGCATGCAGCTCTGTTACTGTGTGGTGGCTTTTGTGGTTTCTAGTGAAAAGTTGCCCGTGAAAGTATTCAATTGTGAGATAACATTTTAAAGGGGAGGAAAGAAAGGAAAGAGTGTTCAAATGTATCCACAAAAGCCACAGACCATTATTCTAGGTCACGGTATTTGCTTTGTCATTCCTCAGGACATCTCAAGTATAAGGGTGACATAGCAGATAACATTGCATTTTACTGTGGTTGTGTCCTGAAATAGTTACACGTAAGGCAGAAGATTCTAAGTGCATAAAGGCCTAACAGGGAGCTTGTCTGAGCAATCAAATGAACAAACTCTGACACCCTTCCACAAAAAGACTATTGCCCAGTGACTGACTCCAGGAAAAACCTGCCTTCTGGCATAAATCTCAAGACACATAACAAATAGGAATGTATGTATCACCACTCAACAAATAATTTATCATTAACCCCCACAGTAGTAGGGGAGCAGCTCCTGACTAACTTAAACTCATTGTGAATTTAGGGCTCTAGACCTAAACGGGAGCACGCTAGCAGTCAAAGCATTATAGAAGTGTCAGGCTGAAGGGAATCTCCCACATATTGCCACTTCACCCCCCTGGGTTGAGACACACTGGAGAACATCTTGCACATCTGTCCAACCTGACCTCAAACTCTGAGTAGCCTATTTCAAGGTAATCTTATCTTTACAGCTGGAACTCTTCAGCCTGAAGAAAAGGCAACTTGGGAACCTTATCAATCTTTGCCTGATGGGAGGGAATGAAAAAGGAGGAGCCAGACTCTTCCCTGTAGTGCCCACTGACAGGAAAAGAGGCAGTGGATACCAACTGAAATACATGAAATTTCATCTGAACACAAGAACATGTTTTGTGACTCACAGTGGTCAAACATTAGAAGAGGTTTCTCAAAGATGTTAAGCCTCCACACGCAGAAACATTCAACACCTGGATATGGTCTCAAGCAACCTGCTTTATCTATTTATGCCTCAGCAGGGAGGTTGGACTAAACAATCTCATGAGGTCCCTTCCAACCAGAATGATTCTGTGCTTTGCACTGAGGTTGCATTTGTGTTTTCATCAGTGCAACAGAAGAAAGCCATGATGTTAATTAAATACCTTGACATGTACAGGAGGGAGAATACCAACTTATGCCATTTCTGTTCTGTGTCTCTCAACTAAAGCTCATTGCCCTGGTCTCTGGCATCTCTCAATCAGTCCCACAGCTCTTCCTCGTCTACAGAGCTCCAGCAAAATCATCTTCCTTCTACCTGCCCACTGTCTTCCATATTCATCGTATGCTTCCTTACGCCCACTTCTGACACTCCTATTTTGCAAGAAATTTGCTGGTACTTATCTTCCTTTCTTTTGTATCCATTTCATTGCATGAGACCTCTGCTCAGCCAAGGCTGCACTCACCCTCCAACAGCAGGGTTCTCAGCTGCTGCTACATTCAGTTATCACCTTATCAGTCTCAGGCTGGCACACATCAACTTCCCTAGGTTTTTCTCTGCAAGAGTTTGCTAGGGTACAGAAAGTTCAAAGCCAGTGATTAATTAGTAAATGCTTTGGAAACATCAACTTTGGAAATTTGAAATTTTTCAAGACAACATAGGTAGAGGCTGAAATAGATTGGAAAAGTTGAAACATGAATAGTACAAAACAGATGTCCACTGAGCTTTCAGAACACAGGAGGAAGATAAAGGTCATTGACTCCAACTGTGCAGCAGATTCCCAACTGCCCTGCGTGGTGTGGTATCACAAACCAGACAAGAGGGCTCAGTAGCAGGCTGGTCACTGCACTCTGGCTGGTGACTGCCAGATCTGAGCTGGCTTGTACTCTGCTGTCCTGGGCATTTCCATGCCCTAGGCACAGTTATTGCATAGCCTGAAAAACCTCCCCACAGATAACAGGAGTGCCTGCAAACAGAAACCTTCATGCCCACTGGAGTTTGCCAGGATTGAGAAGCCACAGAAGTAAAAATGCCCTATCTACAAGAAAGCAAGAGTCAAAGTCAGCACACAGTTCTCAACAAGGCAAGATGAGTGCTTCCTCACTTCTGAATTCATACTAAACTAATAAAAATTAAAATAGCTTTCAGCATGTGATGTCTGGGGGTGTCATGTTCCCATGATGCACTAAACAAACCACAGCCTAACAGCTGCACTAGAAGCAACAGCCTGAGCAGGGCAAGTGTGCAGGCTCTGGAAAGGCATTTTGCCCTCTCCACGTCCTGTGTCATCTGCTCCACTAGCTCACGATTCAGCTGAAGCTGAACCTCAGTCATGTTGCATCAGGCTTAGTTTTTCAATGTGTGCTGACACTGCTGTTAGAAGTACTTCCCAGAGGAAGACACTCAGGCCATTACAAACACAGTCATGAACTTTCCCAGATAAACACTGTAGAAATTGAGGGTTGCTGGACTCAGGAAAAGTTCAGTCTGCTGTAGAGAATGTACTTAACTGAGACCTAAGAGCTCCTGATATCAAAGCCTTCATTTAAAATCCTACTAAGTAGCAGAACACAGGCTGTGTTTCTCTATGGGAGAGGTCTGCTCTCACAAACACTCTAAGTCACTCGTGCTGGGATTGGCTGCAACCAAACCATAAGGCAGATGCTATTTTTTTTATTACCAACCAAGAAGAAAGTTTTCACAGTTTCACCAAAAAAGGGAACTATGTACACCTGGGGTTGTCTTCAGAGGAACTATCAGAACATTTGCATTTGAGGTCACTCACAAAACTTGGTCTGTAGAACCACACAATGGAAGAGGTCACCTAGTCATTTTTTCCCACCCAGCAGTAGGATCTGATACATTCATACAAATACTTTTGCCATGAAACCACTTGAAGTGAAGGGAGTCAGGTCAACTTAATACAATTCATTGACTACTTTCAACATCAGAGAGTGAAAGCTGCTCTTTAGACGACAAGACTCTGCATTCAGTGCACACCTGCAAACAGATACACTTTCCCAGCATAAAAATCAGATTTTGGGTTCTTCCCTTTGACAAATGCAGCTTCTCTCTATAGAGAGAAGCAAATGATTGTGGCCAGCAGGTCAAAGGATGCGATCCTCCCCCTCTACTCTGCTCAGGTCCCCCCTGGAGTATTGTGTCCAGTTCTGGGCTCCCTGATATAAAGCCAGGGATCTCCTCAAGAGAGTCCAGGGGAGGACTACAAAGATGATTAAGAGCCTGAAGCACCTTGCCCACAAGAAAAGGCTGAATGAACTGGGGCTGTTGAGCCTGGAGAAAAGAAGACTGAGAGGGGATCTCAGTAATGTTTATAAATATCTCAAGTGCAGGACACAAAGGGAAATGGCCAGCCCCTTTTCAGTGGTCTGTGGGGACAGGACAAGGGGCAATGGCTGCAAGTTGGAGCATAGGAAGTTCCACACCAACATGCAGAAGAACTTTTACACAGTGAGGGTGACAGAGCCCTGGGACAGGCTGCCCAGGGGTGTTGTGGAGTCTCCATCTCTGCAGATATTCAAGACCTGTCTGGACGCCTGTCTGTGCAATATATCCTAGGGAACCTGCTTTGGCAGGGGGGTTGGACTTGATCTCTGGAGGTCCCTTCCAATCCCTATGATTCTGTGATGATACAGAGCAGTTTCTTGCCGATACATGCCCACACCAATCCCCTTCCCTTCACCTCAAATTCCTTTTGATTTTTAATGCACCCGAACTATGCAAGATGAGTGAAAGCCTCTCAATAGTAGCGATCCACTTGGTTACGTGCAACCTCCCACTACAACCAGTCCATCTAATTAATGGAGGACAGAGACTCTCCCATTTCCCACTCCACCCACAGCCCAAGAAGCAAAACTCTTTTTTCTGCCCCATCATGTGCTTTGTGCACTCAGAATGCAAGAAGCCAGAAGAGATCAGCAAGAACTGGCTCTAGGAAGAGATTTCAAGAACAAGATCCCTTGGTACACTTACTCTTCAGCTGCACTACAAATTACTTCTACTCCAACCTAAAATAACTCTTGACAGTCCTTGTACATGTTAAGTAAAACCATTAACACTAGTAATCCAGGGAGGTGTTGTTTAGACCCCCTAACTTTGAATAGCATGTTGAAAATAAATGTTAAAGCCAAGCTCTAGACCCAAGTTTAGAGGAAAACAGCAACTAAACTTTTACTTCTGTCAGAAAGCGTCAGAAAAGCTAATTTAATCTCTGGTCAGTTTTATTTTTCAGAGTACAGAGGCTCAGCCACTGTTTTCTGTCCTCTTCCAGGCTGAAAACAAAGGAGCCAGACTAGTCCTACGTCATCTACTGGGAAACCAAGATATCTTAGGGGTCTTTCAAAAGGATACACAACCTTTATGCAGGTTTTTAAAAGGTAATAGGAAACACCTGTCATGACCTGGTTACCTGAGAATGCCATCTTCAGGACAATCCTTGTCGTCTTTTTTAGGAGGGCTGTTTTGGCCAAGATCTTGATTTTTGAAATTTATCTTTATTGTGACGTTGTTATCCTGGCATAAAGCACCTTCATGCACACATCATCAGACACACTGAAAGACTTCATTGACTCATTTATGCTACTAAATACAAATAAATTTTAATCCAATCCTGCTGAAGCTGACAAACAACACTATAACCCTAAGTATGGCAATGTCACAAAAACATCCTGACCAGCAAAACTCCAGGAGCTCTCCATCTTCATTTCAAGAGTAACTACAAGAAAGGAGTATCACATTCTCTTTTGCTGTTTAGGAAAGTTCAGAGTCAATTAAAATTCAGTACATTGGGCTTCTGTAGTCTACAGCTGTTAGTACTTCTGCACTCTACAGCTGTTAGTACTTCTGCACTAGCAAGTCCTCTGTGCTTGTTACAAGGTGATCATTTTCAGGCTGGTTGAGTTATTTTTAAGGCCATCCGTGCAATTCCCCAATTAATCTGCCATTCCATCCATAGGTAACAAGCTGAGCTGCTGCAAATATGGCTGTATCTCCTGACTTAAGGCCCAGTGCTAGAGGATATATATTCAACAACTTTATTTTGGTTCTGGCATGACAGAAGCGTAAGTCTGAAGGAAAAGATTTTTTTTTTCATCAATTGGGGTTGATAAACTGGAGTACACAATATTTATGGACAGAACTTTAAGGATACTCAGTTTTTATTTTTGATTTGCATCCATAACCAGGCACCTAAGAAAAACTCCAAGCAGAAATTCTCTGTGAGTCACTGATAATCTCTCCCAAATTAGGGGCCAACTGACCAGGCACAGAAAAACTGGCTTACAAAACTTCCTAGTTTGCAAGGGTTGTGCAATTCACTTTAGTTTTCTATTTCAGTAAAACATGCCACCAGTGTTAAAGTAACAGTATCATGTATTTCCCTCCTCCAACCCCTGACCGGGAAGCGCGACTCCACAGTTGCTACCTTACCTTCTGAAATTGCCTTCTTGACAGCTGCAAGGTAAGCATCTGGCTCATCATCATTTGTGAGCTCTTGCCACTGAGACCAGTCCTTGAAAAAGGTCAAATAGTCATCACAGTCCGCAACACCACAGAACAGCTTGACTACTTTGTACGGGGGCCATAAAGCTTCCTGAAGACTCTGCAGGACGTGAGGGAGGTAAAAATTCTGCACCAGCTCAGCAGACAGTAAAAGGATGATGCTCCGACTTCTGCTGAACAGGTCCAGCTCCTGGTGGGAGATAGCAGACTTGCCTTCCAGTTGGTAGCTCAGAATCCGATGCTTTCGAACATGCCGAGTAAAGAGGAAGAGGTTCTGGAGGTACTGACACCATTCAGTGGCATCACTTGCATACACAATCAGCACATCGTATCCTCCAGGGGTTCCTGTACAGGTGCAAGATGATCACAGGGAGGAGGATTAAATGCAAAGCAAGAACTGACCCACAGCTTTGCAGCAAAAAACCCACAGGGCTGTCCCTATAATTCATGTCAGAAACTCCAAAGCACTTCAAAAGAACAGTAGATATATCTGCAGCGAGGTGTTCACAGCCACAGAGCAATTCTAAGTGTGGTCGAACTCCTACTTGCATTTGCCCCACTAAAATTTAAGTACCTTTTCCATTTTCAAACACCTTCCTATGAAGAAGGGGATTTCCTACGTAGTTTCAAGTGAAACGAACCACATGTGGAGATTTAAAGTATATCGATAGGGAAAAAACCCACAAAAACCCAGTCTCTAAAACAAACCAGCCTGAGAAGGAGAGTTCATGTTAAGTGAAATAATTTTGAACAACTGCAGGGTCTCTACAACACAAGAGCAGACCATTACACACTCAAGCGGAGTATACACTAAAATAAGAAACAGACACCTAAAATAAGAAAGGCCTTTATTTAACTGAGGTCTCACAGTACTTACAGGAAGTCACTATGGCTTCCATGGTGCTAGACGTTTGCTCTCATTGTAGCAGCAAGTAACCTGCCTCTGAAGTATGTGTCCAACTGAAGGGTACGCCAGCCCCAGTGCTAGCAGCACAGCGATTCTATCGCCCAGCCTTCAGACACTTGGCACGCCTGTGATAGATTCCTTCCGCCAGAAACGTCACACCTTCCCTTCAGAGGGGAAGAGCTAACACAATAGTGGTGGCCATAACACAGCCCAAAATAAGCTTGCCAAAGTGGACATCTTCCCTAATTCTCTCCTACCTACACACCCCTGCAGTTCTGTGCTCTGGCATGGAAGAGCTTTTAAAACAGTTTCCAGCTTGCTAAGATGATCACGTGCAGAGCGAACCAGTATGACATTATATAGTGCTGTCTCACCAATCTCAAGTCTAAATCTAAGTTTCTCATTAACCTGTGAAAAGTTTACCCAAATCTGAGGATTACAGCTCTGGTCCCATAGTAAATTTCAGTGCTGAGCTTTTCAAATCTTATTAGCAAATTGTCATCTTCTAATTCCAGCTTGATTCTTTAGAAGCGTCAACATTTCCAACCCATGTCCATCCAGAAGCAAGCAAACAAAGGCATGTTGTTCTCATTAAAGTAGAAAGCAATGCCTAAAATTTGTCATGCCAAAAAGAGCATCTGCAGAATTTAAGATGACAGGTTTGCATCGTCTTATTAAAATCTGACCAAAATTGAACAGCCTCCAAAGACTCCATTCTGCCACCTTCTCCAGAATGTTCATTAAGAAACAAAGGCTGAAATGATGTTTGGGCTATAGTATCCCAGCTCTGAACCATACAGTTATCAACTTCATATTGCAGCTGAGCAGAAGCAGTACAGTAGGGAAGTGAAGAGTTGAGATGTGCTCTGTGTTCAACCAGTATAGCATTGTTAGCTGCATAAATGGAAAGTCTCTAGCAGCGAAAGGATGCTATCCTAGCTCTGGAGAACACAGGCACTGCAGTTCAGTGGTATGTACTAGGACAGCTGCATGTTTCTGTGCTGAATACAGCTCCTGAACCCTAGGTGGAGGCTTGTAGGTGACAGCGTTCTCAACGGAGGGGATTCAGCAAACTCATAAAGCAGAAAATCTGACCCAAAGCCTTGGCACTGTGAAGCTAAGACTGTGCAACTGATGGGAAAAAAAGATGGCTTTCACACCAGTGAGAACACCACTATCACCAAAATATCACCCCTGGCTAAACATCGCCTGACAAAGTCAACAGAATCATATGAGCAAAAACAGGAAAACCAAGCAGAATCCAAGAGGTCAGTTTTATTCTAGAAAGGGAGGAGTACCAGTGACTTCTGCTTCCAGTGCCACGTGTTGATTTACATGCAGTATAGTGGGAAAGGGTAGCAAAACTACCTGCTGAGAACAGAGCCCACGTACTGCAGCACAGCTAGCTCAGTCCAACCTCATCAGACAGGGAGACTCTGAGCAGCGACTCTGAGGTGTGCCCAGAGCTCCTGAAATACTACCCTGGTTCTCACTGGGAGAAGACCCACCTCCGGACCCAGGGAAAAGCAACAGTGGCCTCCAGGGCATTTTAACATCCTGTAAAATGAACACCTAATCCTACCATGCATTTTTAAATAGAGCACAGCTTCCTCAACTAAACCTGTTAGCAAACAGGCCCTCCTCCAGTCTGCAGTGAAATGAAGCTGCTGTGCTTGGAGAGGACGCAGAGTGGGGGAGTCACTGATTTTAAACATGCACTGTGCTAGAGGGGCACTAAGTATCTGCAAAGCCTCCCTTCTCCAATATGCAGGCAAAAAATGCAAACTCAACAGACTCTCTGCAAGTTCCCTGCCAGCATTTATATCCCCAGAGACAACATCACCCAGAGCAGTGTAGCCTCTGCACCCAGTAGGAAGGAACTGCTACCACTGTTGAGGAGAAATACTGATTCCCTAGATAGCGCTGCTCTACTGGCACGCCATTCCCCTTATCAGAGTTGTGCCAGCTCCTCAGGCTCTCTTACCTCCACTCCTATAGCCTTTTACACTTTGGGATAAACTGAGGAACAATGTTTTTAAAAGGAGAACTGAGAAATAAAATTACTGACTCCACTTCTAGAGCCAAGGAAACTCTTTATGTTCAAAAATACTTGTTTGATGCAAAAATACTGGAAGTGGAGGTCTTGAAGAGCTAAATAAGCTTAAGTCAGCCATGAGACTGCTTCAAACAAAACCAAATTCTAGAAATAGTTTCAATTGCAACATCCCCTTTTAAAAGGAGAATGACACGGGACTCACTTTCCTGGATCATGCTATTATTTGTCTAACCAAATACCTCACTTTGCAGCATGAGCTATTGCTTGGTCCTTAGGAAAAAGTCTAATAAATGAAGATTACAGGGTGTTTTGGGGAGTTTTTCCACAAAGTTGTAGAGCACACTTTGCCTATTTTACACATATATAAGGAAATCCCTAGGCAAACACACAATGCATTCAACAGGCTGGGTTTGGAAAAACAAACCCAAGGAAGCCTTCAATGCAATTAGGAAAGATATGAACAGTATATGCAACAGCAAGATGAAGAAAGATTTATGCCAGCCACCCATTTCAAAAGTCTTTCACAGCCTAAAGTGTAATCTAGTTTAAATTTTAACAATACCCTGTTTCTGCGTTCCTAAACTTAGGGTATAAAAGTGACCTCTGCCTCTGTGTACAAAATGTCAGCACTATTAATAATATTTCAGGGCACGTATAACTATTTATGTCATAGAAAAACATCCAGGTACGGTTCTGCTACAGCCTGCAATGACAAAACATAACCTTTGGACTTCTTTCCAGCTGTAACTGCCACTCTGGTGCTTAGTTGCACACCAAGCAATGATAAAAGGCTGATGGCATGAAAACCAGTACTGTAGAAGTGCCAAAACCCTCTAACTGAGGCTCAAGGCCCACAGACTGAACAGGATACAAAGCTTTCCCTAGCCTCCTGAGAAGCAAGCAAATCCATCTTACCTTCGGACCGTGTTTGCAAGTAGCAAGGTGACAAGCACTGAGTTTGGAGCAAACATGGGACAATCGTTTATGGCCGTATTGTAAAGTTCTGATTACCACTGAAACAGCTAAAGAATACTGCAGGAAGCTGGCATATCAGCTCTGGGTAAGACTGTATCTTGCTCATTTAACACTTTCCAGTCTTGAGTCAGATGTCATTAACTGTTATTACTTATTATTTCATTCTACAAGCCAAAAGGTTTGACCTTTTTCAGTTCACAGACCATAAGTAGTTTTTCATTGTAAGCATGGGTCCCCATAAAGCAAATCCAGGGCCTCTAATAATACACAGCTTTTCTGTGTCACCTCCGACATCCCTCTCCTAAGCAGACCATGACTTATCATTGTCTACAGATTAGGTAAAAAAATGACAGAAAAATCCTTTACTCCAACTCAGATGATCATGTGCCGTGGCAAGCAAATCTATTTTCACCTGCTAGATCAAATCCACCTAAAATTCGGACTAAATGAAAGAGCACTATGTAACCTGTTCTCAGTTTGCCTTGGGATTCACGTGTACAGAGGAGACAGGAATATGGCAGTCCAAAATATCGATCCTTGAGAGGAGGATCCACTTCCTACGACAAACAATTGCACCCCAAGGTGTCTTAGTAATCCAGGACTTAAAAAAACAGAACACTTCCAACACGTGTTAGAAGCTACTGGTGGGCCATTAACAGAAGTCCTCAGCACCTTTTATATTTCAGTCTCTGAAGTGCATGCATTTAAGTGATATATGAGGAAATGAACGCATTATTTGTCTAGCTGGAATGCATAACAAAGTAATAGTGATCACATGCAATAATTAACAACATCACAGTGAAACCTCTCACTTTGATTGGAATAGCAAATCTTTTGCAAACATGCAAGAGGAAACAGCAGGCTCAAAGCAGATTAAAGCTTTACAAACCAAACTTTAGCGATAGGAACATGAGATTTGCATTATGATATGTGAACCTAAAGTTGTTCTACTTTTAAGACTCTCTGTGAAATCACCTTCTGTTTATAAGGAGAAAAGTAGTTTTGCCCACAAGTCTCCTGAGGCATCTGTTTAGCTTATTTTTACATCACAAGGAGATATGCGTCAGTGAAACACTAACGTTACTTCACACCGTGCGACTGGCACGTTTTTCCTTTTTTAGATAAAACACATACACTTCCCTGCTGGGAGGGGAACTTGCAAACTGGGCCCGAGCAAAACTTGCACAATATAGGCTAACCCCCGCTACCGTTGGAGTTTGCAGCTGTATTTAACCAGTTTCACCTGCACATATATCAGCTAAAACACCTTCTTCACTGATGGCAACCTAGGTCAGTTTATGGCCACTATGGTAAGGGGCATCAAGTCATACCCCAAAAAGGAAGTATTCATATGGAGCAGGACAAAGCAGTATTTAGGAAGCACTTGCTTCTCTACAAAACATCACAGAAAAACACTTAGGCTGAGCAGGGCTAGATTCCTCTAGAGAACACCCTCCCTCAGAGCTAGCTGAGCTGCCAACCCGACGTGCACTCGAGGCACGGGAGAGCTCTGCCAGCACCTGCCCAGAGCTCACGCCAAGTAGGAAGCGCAGCAACCTGGCTGCGAACAAAGGAGCTACCGCTGCTCTGAAGAACCCCGGGGCTCCCGTAAACTCGGGGAGAGGACCCGCCTTCCCCATTCCCCAGCAGCGGAGCGCAGAGGGGAGCAGAGCCGCGCAGCAGCACCGCCCCGCAGGCGGGAGCGGGCGGGCCGGGAGCTGCGGGCAGCTCGTCGCGCTCCGCTACATCCTCGCTTACCGGTACCAACGCGCGGGGCAGCTCGCTCCCGGAGACGGGCAGAGCGGTGGGCAGCGCTCGCCCGGCCCCGCCGCTCCCAGCCCCCTCGCGTAGCGCGGCCAGACGGAGGAACTCCGCCTCTCCCGCCTCCGCGGCACCTACCGGGGTCCGCCATGGTCCGGTGCGGGCGGGGAAGGGGCCGCTCCCCCTCCCTCACATCGCCGGTGGACGGCCGCGGCACGTCCCTCCCGCGGCCACTTCCTCGACCCCGGCCGGGCACCCCGCGCCGCCGCCCAGCCCCGCCCCGCCCGGCCGCGGAGGGCGGCCCGCGACGCCCCCTGCAGAGCCGGGCACTGGGTGGCTCCCGCCCGGCCCCGCCGGCGGCTGCTTTCGGCTCCGCTCAGGCCGGCGGTGCCTTCCAGGTACACGGCGGGATTCTGCCACAGGAGGGAGATCTCTTCCCAGCGGGCTCCAAACATACATTCCATAGGTGACCGAGGAAACAGCGCTGGAACGGGGAAAGGATGATAGAGAAACTCCCTATTCTTGGTCAGGAGAAACTTAAGAGTAATGGTTGTGGAAGAGGTGAGACCTGCTTTATGCACACTCTTGGCTCTGACTTCTGTCTCCTATGAGCAAGGAGTTTACTTCTTCCAAGGGAAAAAAAACACGTCGTTCCATTTCCAGTGAAGCAGCTGCTGTTCTGTGCTTTCCTCTAGAAGGTGCAGTCTTTCAACTTAGATTTGCCAGATCCCACACGACTCGTGCTCATGTTTCAGTACAGAGAAAATAAGCAGTGGGACACTGTTGGAGTTCAGCAAATACAACTCAGTTTCATCACTGAAGACAAAACAACAGGTTCTGCCTAAATAATTATGCCAGTCTATTCCTTTGCAAACTTGGAAAAACACATTTGCACTGATTCAAATTCAGAAACGTTTCTGTGCCAAGAGCCAGTGATGTCTCATTGATGCACTTCAGCAAAGCAAAAGCAGATTCCTTACAATCTGGTTTCCCAGTCTGGGGAGTCACTCCCAAGCAGAGGGCATTCTCTGTGCAGCTTGCTTAACCTCACAGAACACCAACATTACAATAGAGCTGGATACAAACGCTAAGGAACCATTTCCTACTAATCAACTGTATCTGGCAAATCGGTCTAACTCTCCTGTTAACTCGAAGTTTTTCCCCTACTTGAAACCTACTTTAAGCTTACAAACTGCGTGCTGTGGCCAGTATTCCAAAACCAGTGTTTACTCCCACAGTAAGAAGGTACTAGGATAAAAAGTACTTCCTGATGATACAGCCTTATGACAAACTCCAGGTATGCAGAGAAGAAACATGAAAAGGTACAACAGAATAAGGAACACCTGAGCACTGGAGAAGTGTGCAAATGTAGAATCTACTGGGATTTACATGAGGGACAAAAATTTACTAGCTGGAAACTAGTTTCTAGCCAAATCCTTTGCCTATTATACAATAATACACATTAAGAACTAGTAAAACAGGTGGAAAACCACATATGTGACTTTATACTGATTGTTCAACATAAAGAGTTTTACAAGGGAATTAATCTCCTAACTTCCAGAATAAAAAGTTTAAAACAAAACCATCTCTCTGATGTCAGATGAGGGTTTCAACATGCTCCTCGGAACGACCTTTGAAATCCTTTCTCTCCTTAAAGCCTTGCAGTATCATACAACAGGGCAGAAACAGAGTCAGCTTCCTGCTTTGTGGACACCCACAGGCCTTCTCCATATGTATCAGTG
Source organism: Porphyrio hochstetteri (assembly GCA_020800305.1). NCBI lineage: Eukaryota > Metazoa > Chordata > Aves > Gruiformes > Rallidae > Porphyrio > Porphyrio hochstetteri. The sequence continues at coordinate 18,791,356 of CM036911.1, forward strand.
GCACTCAGGATGCTATGTATTTAATCAATTCAAAGCCCACAGGAAACCTCTTTAGGGCTAAAAATTCTTAAATTCCTAAAGTGAAATTACCATGCTTCCTCAAAGGAGCTTAAGAAACATAACTGCTAGCATGTTGTGTCAGCTATCTTCATAGCAACTTCCACCTAAAATCTCAGGTGACAAATTGAGGCAAAAGCCCCTACACACCCTAGAACGTTAGGCTGGCCTAAGGGAAAGAGTTACACAGCTTGTAATGAATTAAGACCATCATGAGGAAATAGAGGGAGCTTTTCATCCTCCCTTGCCCAAAACTGACTATACAAGCCTAAACCTTCCTATCTTCAATTTGTTGCAGCATGTGAATGCAGTTGCATTTGCAGCATTTTTCTCAAGGGTCTGTCTTATCCCAGTCCAAAGAAGAGGACTGGATTGCTCTTTCTGGGGTCATAGCTTTTTTCAATGAGTACTTTTGAGGAGTAACAAGGATTTCATAACTGTTTCAATACCTATGCCATTTCTCCATTTTTTTCCTGGCCACAAAAAAAGTGAGAAGATCAGAGACCTCTCTTGGGAATGCTCTCTTCTGAGGCGAATAGCTCTCCCTGCAACCTTAAAGAGGTTCACCAAGGGAATGACTGGAAAAAAACTATGAGTAGGTGAGGGGAGCAAAGGCATTCACAAGCAGTAATACAATTGAATTTGCTTGCTTTTTTGATCCCAGGATCTCCCACCACTGCCTTAGGGAATACAAGCACAAAACAGCTTTCCTTGCATGGTTACTGCACTGTCAGGTCATCTGGACAGCTGCAGGCTCACCACAACACCTCTGAAGAGAAGCAGTCACACAGCATATGGAAGGAGTCCTAATTGGCAAGAGAGGGAGATGCTTACTAACCAGGCAAGAAATAAAGCAACACAGAAAAGCAAACATAGCCAGTTATTTCCTTGGTTCCTACCAACAGTTATTTCAGACAGCAGGACTTAAGTTTACCAGCAAGGGCTGCATCTCTTCCTTTCTGAAAGAGGCAAAAACATAGAACTTGGGTTGACCCTTGCAGATGAAGCTTTTAGCTGTAGCTTATTGCATACGGAAGCTATAACCACCAAGAAAAACAGTGCTTTTTGTAAAGTTTCCTTTCTGCAACACAGCCTTGAGTTAATCCATACATAACTGGGGCAGGACAGACCAGGGGCACGTGAAAACAAAACACACACATTTTTTCAGCTGAATGTCTCTTTTCTATGCTGCAGATAACAGCACCTGTACCAAACAACAGAATCCTACTGTACAACCTATCACTACCTGAGCTGCTTTTATTTCCCCAGCAGTGCAAATACAGCACCTTCCAGAGACATCAACAACAGGCATGCTCTACTGGGCAGAGTCTGCCCAAGCCTATGCTCAGCAGGAACTACCTAATTACACACAGGGGGGAACAGAACCTCAGCACAACTGAATACAGCATATTTAGAGATAGTTAAGAGAAGAGAGCTAGGTAGAATAAATATTAAGAACATAACACTACCTACTACTGCTTGTTTCACCCTCACAACCCAACTCAGGACTTTCAGAGTATGTCATCATTCATCCCCCCCCCCCCCCCCCCTTACTCTCAGCAGGCTTTATAGTATAGCCTATTAAAGAGAATGAAAAAAAACCACCCCACACTTGTCATACAGACAAGAACACCACACCTACCACAGCAAGCACTCAGTTTCACAGAAGAGCTTAGTACAGAAGTGAGGAATTTAAGGCCACAGCAATATACAATAGCTGAATGAAATCTTATCAGGGTCCCAAGTAAACTAAGAGACCATGCTTGTCCTCATCAGCCTCACCTGGGGCATCCACACCCCTCTGCCCATAGGCCCAGGAGCTCCATTTAAGCTCAGGCCTACATCTTTAGTGTTTGCTTGTCCTGTTTTGTAGGTGTATCTATTTCAAGTTCTATTTATAGCGTTACCTCTAATGCTTTTCAAATCTGCGCTGCAAGTAACTTTATCTTGAATTCCTTCTGGCTTTATCTCCTCAACAGTCTCTTTACACTTGTAGTGCTCCTCTCACCCCAGCCTATCTTCTGGCCCCTTCTTCCCTTTGCTCCTGGACAGATTCCTCATGTGGCTCCTAGGCCTGGTTCGTAGCTCACCTTTCCTGCAACTACTGGCTGATCCTGTTGTCAACACCTGTCTCTGGCTGCCATGGTCAAGCTGTGTAGGGCTGTGCCTGGTTGGTGAGGACACTGCCAGCACAGAGGTTGTCCGCAGGTACCGGTCTGCTCTACTCCCTACCGTTCTTCTTTCAGTGACGGTACTGTAAGCGGGTTACAGCTAGGCGCAGACTGACGGGGAGGAAGGAATTTAAGCGGACCGAGGGCTTCCCTCTTCCAAAGCCCCACGCACCCTCCCGCGTGTCCCTGCGCTCCCTCCAGCCCTCCGCGGCGGGCTCTGAGCTCGCCCTTGCGCACGCAGCCTCCCGGCCCTGCTCGCTGCCTTCACCCAGGCGCGGGAGCCGCCGCTGAGCGGGGCCTTTCCCAGCGCCCTCGGACCGGGCGGCCGGCTGGCTGTCCCTCATGGGCGCCCCTCCCGCCAGCGGGCTGCTCCTGCCGAGCACCGGGAAGCCGCCGCCGCGCCCCTGCCGACGCAACGGGGAGGGCGGAGCCAGGGCGGCGCGCGTGCGCAGCCCCGTGCGTGGCGCTGCGCGCGCACGCGCGGCGGCGGCACGTGGCGACGAGAGCAGCATGGCGGAGCGGCGCGCAGTGCCCAGCGACCTCTTCCCCTTCGTTCTCAGCTTCCTGCGCGAGAACCGCCTCGAGGGCACCGCGCGCGCCTTCGCCAGGGAGGCGGCGGCGGTGGTGAGCGGCCGGGCGGGCTGGGGGCCGGGAGCGCTGAGGGCCGGGCGGGCTGGGGGCCGGGAGCGCTGGGGGCCGGGAGGGCTGGGGGCCGGGCGGGCGGGCGGGCGGACTGGCACTGACTGGCTGACTGATGCGGCCTCTCTCTTGGTCTAGAAGGAGCAGGACCCCAACGCAGCCTCCCTCCTGGACATCTTCAGTTACTGGCTGAAGTAAGTGCTCCTCCGGCGGCGGGCCCGGGGGAGGGGGGTGCTCTGCCGCGCTGCCGGGATCCCCGGCACCGGCCGCCGTCCGGCCCGTTCCTCGTTGTCCCCAGCTCGGCCTTTCTCCCCGTAGGTCTCCAGCGGCCAAGAAGAGAAAGCTCGTTCCCAACGGCCCCCAGGCGAAGAGGAAACCGCCTGCCAGCAGCGATGACAGTTCCAGTGAGGAGGAGGAGACGCCCCCAGCCAAGAAACCAGGTGGGGTTTGTGAGCGGCCCTAGGGCAGGCCAGGGCTCGTGTGGCATTGGCTCTGCACCTGGGTATAGAGCTCAGCAGCTGCCAAGGCCTGGGTTTGTATTGACCCATCGGGATTCTGGCAGGTCTTTTGCCCATGATGGCTAGGGTGTATTCAGCCTAGCTGGGCAGCCTCTTGATCCACTTGCAGTTTTAACACATCGCAGTTTGTTTGTGCTAGAAGGTTTAAATATTGAGTGAAATTGGGTTTTGACTGTGTGTAGACTGGGCTGGTACTCTCTTCATGAGAGGTAGCAACCACATGGGGTTTTTTCTGTGCATGTTCCAGGGAGACTTAGTTTCACTGAGAGTTTTAAGGACTGGTTTCTTATTTTGCTACTGTAGGAAAACTGATTCAGGCTTTCTAAGCACTTTAATGTTTGTCGAAATACTCATAATTTCATGGAACTTCTGCATGGGTAGGATTTCTTACACACCTCTGTATTGGTGGGCAGTGTGATATGTTTGATGTGGGGCATTTGTACACAGGATCCTCAACTTCCAGGGAAGTGTTAGGCATCCTTACTCACATGCTGCTTGTGAGAGGTTACTGCCCTCGTTTCTCTCAAGCTAGTGTCCTGGTGCTATCAAAAAATACATCCCTGCACTGGACTTTGGTATGTGATGAGCTGCATTTTCCCTTTTTTGTCTGGAATTATTCTTACACCTTGCCTTAATCATAGTGTACACGTGTTTGTGCACGTCTAGTAGTAGATTTGCGAGAGGAAAGGAGTAGACAGGGAGAGATGCACGAAGAAAACTGGTCTTCAACTTGAACCATCCTAAATCTGAATTTGAACTTAGATGTGATTTATATTTGATGAGGACAGTTGCAAATATAACTTGAGGCAGAATATTTTTTTTTGATCCATGTTATTAACAAGCAATCAGGAATCAGGAAGGCAATAGATTTGGCTAAAACATCTGGAACATTAACACAGCATTGCAGTGGTTCTCTTTGGAAGCCTGCACTTGTTCAGGAGGCTTTTGTAAGATGAAAAGCATGCAGACTCAGTTAATGTTATCTCAGTTCATGAGGATGCCTTCCTGGTTGGTGTCCATTTTGATGATAGAAGTCTGCAGTTAAATGTGCTTGACAGAGAGATAAAATCTACAATTGGTTTTATCCTCTTGCCAGCGTTGCAAACAGCAGTCATGCCTTAACGACCTTAGTATATCTTTTTGCTCTGATACACACTAGCATGGGATATAACTGTGAATTAAGTTATCATCAATGTGTGCTGTCTGTTATTTGCAGCTAAAGCAGCAGCTGTGCCCAAGGCAAAAGCGGTTGTTCCAGCCAAGAAGGCAGAGAGCAGCAGTGAGGACTCCAGTGATGATTCGGACTCAGAGGAGGAGAAGCAGCCAGCAAAGGTCAGCTTTTCTTCCCTTCTTCTTTAGTGCATCTTTGACAGTCATGGATAATAGCAAATTTGACCAATAGAATTCTCCCTGAAATTAGGCTCACTTTTCCTGGACTGTGAAGCGCCTGGACTGCTGCAAATGCCATGTCAGAAGGCAGTTCTGTAGTGCACAGTGTGCCATTTGGACTGGTCCCTTGAGAAATTAATTTCATGTCCAGTACCCACTTTGTTTCATATCCAGGTTTGCTTCTTGCCCTTACCCTAAGACTGCCAGGACTGCTTTTTTTTTTTTTTAAGATTTATTTAGAATCACTGATCATTTTTTACATATGTGTGTTGATACATATATCTACCTATGCAAATATAAAAAGAGAATAGTTTTTTTTCTTGCTGCCATAATGGTCTTAAGAAGTGTAGAGAGGAAGAAGGATGTCAGTGTACAGTAAAGGAGACCAACCAGAGTTGCCCAGTCAGTATTTTGGGTCTTCAAACAAGTGTGATCTGGAGAAGGAAGAGGACAGTCCCAGCTCCAGAGCTGCTCCATTTTGAGAAGGCAGAACTGGAGAATGAGGAGCATGGGAAGTCTCCCATGGAATAGCTGGGTGGTTTTCCAGAGCAAAACTGTTACCTGGGGATTTTCAGGCCTTAACCATTAGGCACAGTGGTATTTACAAGTCAAAATTGTATCCTCTGTGAAAGACAGCTGTTTGTACTCTTATGTATGTATGTCCCACTTACTAGCCTTTTTCTTTTCATGGCTATAATGGCTAATCACTTTTTCCTCCCCTTGTTTAGAAAGGCACAAAGCCTGCAGTAAAGCCAGCTGGAACCAAAATCCAGCCTCAGAAGAAAGAAGAGAGTTCCAGCTCTGACTCAAGCAGTTCAGATGAAGAAGCACCAAAGAAACAGACACCAAAACCAGCAACACCTAAATCAGGTACCTCTTACTGTGTATCATGAGTCAAAGTGTAAAACTGAAAAAGCCAGGGGAGGACTGAACCTATGTGCAAAGGCATGTGTATTAACATAGCAGTCTGAAAATCTGCTCTCACTGCCATTTGCACTCCAGTCCAGCCTGCTGCTGACGTGGAAAAGGTGTAGAATTGATGGCAAATAAGACAGCTGTTCCCAAATGCCACTTTATTTGCATACCGTAACAGCTGAAGTCATGCTTTTGCCAGCAGCTTCCCCTCAAAGAGCAGGGAAGATCTTTACTTAGTCTTTAGTCCTGGAAATTCTGATGAGCTAGAACAGACAGGTTTCTGTAAACTTTCTCTAAGCGTGCAGTAGGATAAAAAGAACAGTTTTGCAGTACTGCCTTTCTGTGATTCATTCCTCTGTGATACTTTATGCTAAATGTAATTGCCCCTCATCTACCATAGTATATGTTCTGATGTCTCTTTTCATTTATCTGAAAAGCAAGCAAAGCTGCCCAGGCACCCACCAAGGTGGCCAATGGAAAAGCACCAAGCAGTAGCAGCAGTAGTGAAGATTCTGATGAAGAAAAGGCTGCACCGAAGAAGGTAAATTAGACCAAGAAAAACTTAATGAACTGTGTAGAAGTCAAGTAAGACTGGATGTATCTGTCTTGCAGGGACTGTGAAGTGTGTAGACAAAGGCACGGGCTGCACAGATGCTGAGTGCAGTATTTGTAGTGCTTATACCTCCCTCTCCTTTATACAGTGGGATTATGTGCTCTAGCACCTCTCCATGCATTGCCTTTCTCCGCTTATACCTCCTTACCGCTTTCTCTGCTCCTTCCTCTTACAGGAATACATCTCATTGTCTCATAATTATATTGTAGTCTCCATTACATGTTTGGTTTTGCAAGACTCTCTTGTGCTTAGTAATCTGTAACTTGTGAGTTTAAAAAATGTCTTATGCAACACAAAAATAATCATGGTTATGTTGAATCAAGTGGCATTTGCTGCTCTTTCAGTCAGTTTTGTGCCCCTTAGAGGAACTTTTCATTACGTATTCATGCAGCAGAAAACAGCAGCAGAGTGACCAGAAGGATCATGATACTTGTGTGTTTCCTAAAATTTGCAATTGTAAATCTCATTAATATTTCTCCTTTTGTCTTCGAAATTTGCTCTCTTAAGTGGGATGTAGAGTTAAACAAGATCCACATCCAGCTGTAACCACAAGATTTCTGTAACCTTTTTTAATGTGTATTTCTTCCCTTCTTGTGATAAGGCTGTTCCTAAGAAATCACCTCTGCCAAAACCTGCAGCCACTCAAGTGTGTCCAGGGAAAAACAAACGCGCCAAGGAAAGTTCCAGTAGTGAGGACTCATCTGACAGCTCAGACGATGAAAAACCACCTGCAAAACAAAAGCTGAAGTCTGGTAAGTAATAAATACCACTGTTGCTCTGTGGGAGGGTGCTTTCTGCTAGCCCCGCTGTCCAGGAGAAGTGTGTGCAGGGCACAGGCAAGTCTTGCGGCACACAAGGTTCCAAGTGGTGCTTGCTGGTAAAGCAAAAGCACAGGACCTCTTTTCATGTTTGTGTTGTTGGGGCTGAGCTCACAGTCCAGCTCCTCCCTTAGCAAGGGATGGGGAGTGAGTGAGATTGTGGCAGACTCAGCTTGGTTTGCTGCATTTCTTCTACTCAGGTAGCTTTTAAGTACATTCTTCTTGCAGGTTCCCTGTCTGCCAAGATTTGAGAAGTAATTTGCCAGTGGTTTGGTTATTCTGTAAATGCAGAAGTTTAAGCTTTTTGGGTTTTTTTGTGAAGTACCCAGAGCTGTTCAGTTGCAATCCAGCTGATGGGCTACATGGTCCTCTGTTCAATATTCTGCAGTGCTTTTAGGAGTCTAGTAGAGAGCTGATCTGAGGGGAGGATCAAGCATCAAAACTCAGGCTGATCCTCTCACCAGAGGATTTGAGAAGTCATTAAATTAGAATTACTAACAATTGATAGCTCTTATCTGTGTTGTGGTTTGGGTTTTTTTCTGAAAGGATTTGGTACTATAAATCCCATTTTTTCTGACAATAGAGAGGAAACTTCTGGAGACATGGTTGGGTCAGTTGAACCCAAGAAGAAAGTTAAGCTCACAGTAGAAACAGGAGGTTGCTGTGGTCTGGGTGAAACCTTTCATATTACAAGATAGTATCTTTGTAGCTACAGATGGGGAATAAATAGAGCCAAGTAGCAGAAGTGCTTGATTATAACTACAAGAAACTTCTCATATGCTGCTTGCATTATCAGTCGTCTGAATGCCATGTGTCTCTCCCTAGGTCAGTACAGTGCTGTACCACCTCCCCAAGCTACGCAGACAAAGAAGGGCCTTGCCAAGGCTCCTGCAAAAAAGGATGAGAGCAGTGACTCTTCAGACAGTAGTGATGAGGCAGAGCAGCTGCCCCCAAAGGGAGGAGCAGGTATGTTGTGAGGAGAGGAGGCTGCAGGGGAAGTACTGTGTGGAGCGGACAGCGTTCTGGCGGTGTCTTGGTTTCCTTGGAAAAGGCATTTGACTTTGGTCTGTGTAACTGTTTGCTTCTACAGAAGCTTTGCATATTTTGAAGGCATTCCAGACAACACTGTACAGCCTGTGGATCCAAACTGTGTGCAGGTTGGATTGCTTTGCACATCCTGGTTTCAAAAGTCATCGGGATCTAGTTTAGCAGGAATAAGCCAGGCCCATTACTGCAGCTGGCCTTGCTCTGATTTCTGATATGCTGGCTGAATGGTTGGTGTACTGGGAGGGGAGCTTTTTCACATCTGGAGAGGTTTGGATGTTGGGACAGAGGCTTGGTGTGGATGTAGCCTGTTAATTTTGAACTTGCTTTTGCAGGCAAAGCAGTAGTAACTAAAACAAAGCCTGGCCCACAAAACAAAACTCTGACTACCAAGAAGGCTGAATCCAGTTCTGACAGTGACTCAGGTAATTCAAGAAATAAAGTTTTGACTTTTTGTATGTTAATGTTTTTATTGGTCAGGTTGCTGTACCTGCTAAGACCCCTGGCGTATGAGCTTGAAAGCTTTGCAGTCTCCTTAGGTAACGGGTTGTGAAAAGCAGCAGCCTGCTACACAGAGTGGAGTCTGAGCGTGAGACGCCAGTGAGACCACTGGCAAGTGCAGAAAGGTCTGCATGTTGCTGGACAGAGTGGGTGGGGCATAATGTGTCTTGGGTTTCTCCAGGAAAGTTGACAGCTCCACTTCTGAGGATCTATGTCTTAAGATTCTGGGTTTCTGTTGTATTTGGAGGAAGTTTTCAAAATAAAAAACATTATTGCCATGCCAAGTTTGAAACAGGCTCAAAAGATGCTTTCTCCTAATGTGACCTTAGAAATAGGGGCAGTGTGCTCGGTATCTTCTGTTGACCAGATTTAAGGTTTGTGGTGCAGTATTTCTCATGTAAGTTCCCTACCCCCTCCAAGTTCAAGGTGTTCCTGCTGTATATCTCAACACCTCTGGTGCCACAGCAGCAACTGTGAGTGGCACATGCTTGTCTATCTGTAGGCAGCTAACAGTACAGTGTGACCCTTCAGTGAGTGGAAGGAGTTTCGTGTTCTCTGGTTTTGTTGCCTAGTTTCTCACAAATGGACATCATTATTTACTGTTATTAGTGTTCAGGAATGTTGAAATAGACCAGGCTTAGCATTCCAGATTGCTGTGACACACAATACAATGGCATCTTTGTGTGCAGGAATCTCCAGTCTGTCCTCAGACTGCTGCTAAATGCATCTGATACAGGAAAGAGGAACCTGAAATGAGATGCAGCACTGGTTGCTGTCTCGCTTTCTCTGCTTTGTCAGTTTTGTCTCCTAATTTCTTGCCTGTTACTTGATCTTTACCACACAGCTTCTTAGTGTTTCTTCTCCATAACTTTGTTTTTGGTGATACCTGTACTTTCTCCAGTCCTTAATTCTGTACCTCTTCTCTTACATTATTCTTTCTATGTCTGCTTCCTTAAGCATGGATTAATGAACAACTTGAACTGCTATTTTCCCCTTCCTCACAAGAAGGAAGATACACAGACAGATGAAAGCTGTCCCCTGGCCATTCCGATGTTCCTCAAATACTGCGTGCTGTCCATTATCGAATGGCTCGGCCTTGGGCCACAAACCACTTTACTTTTCACTTCCCCATGAGTTACAGACGTGTTATTACTAAAGTAACTTGCACCAGAAGCCTTTCAAGCTAAACATCATCTGTTGTGGTTTTGGTTTTATTTTGTCTAGATTCTAGCTCTGAAGATGACAAGAAGAAGGTAGGGAGTAAGCTCCCAGCTAAACAACCTGTGATAAAGGATGCTTCAAAACCAGCAAAAGTAGCTGTCAAGCCTGGACAAGCGAAGAAGGACTCCAGTTCCTCCTCAGACAGCTCAGGTATTGGGGTAGGAGAAAAGGAGAGTTTCCACATGCACATTGTGCTTGCTCAGACCTCTGTGTTTCTAGGCAGGGTATAAGGGCACAGCTGGACAGGAATACCCATTGCAGTGTTACTTCAAGCAGCTAATGAACTGCTTTGGATCTGGATGTTAGCTCTGTGTTGAAGAAGTGGGGCTTAGCCTTTGTTATGCTTTTCCTTTCCATTCTAGATTCCGATAGCTCTGAAAAGAAGGCACCGGTGAAGCCTGCAACTAAAGCAGCAACACCTGCGAAAAAGAAGTCACAAGCTGCCACAAAAAAAGCACAAAGTAGCTCTGATTCAGATGACTCTGAGGATGAGAAGAAGAAAGTTGCTCCAGCTAAGGTAGCTGGCAAAGTGAGTAAGCCGGTGTCCAAACCTTCTACCCCAGCTCCCAAAGCAGACACTTCTGACTCTGAGAGCTCAAGCAGTGAAGATGAAAAGAAGCCAGCAGTGAAACCAGCCACCAAATCTACTGGGGCAGCAAAAGCAGCTGTGGGGAAGAAGGCAGCTGCTTCTAGTAGTAGTAGCAGCTCATCTGACAGCTCTAGTGAAGAGGATGAGAAGCCAAAAAAGGCAGGAAAAGGGGTACAGAACAGTACTAAGACCACTGCTTCAGCAGGGAAGGCAAAAGCACCCACACCAGCAGCAAACAACCTGAAGACTAAGCCAGCTGGTGGCAGCAGTAGCAGCAGTGAAAGCAGCTCTGAAGAAGAGACTGGAAAAGTCAATGGAGGTATTACCTGCAGCCTGGGAAGTGGGTCTGTCTGGCAGTGTTACTGAGCTAAGCATGAATGGGAGCATTTCCTAAACAATATTCACACCAATCTCTCTGTGCTGTTAGATTAAGCCATCTGGTGCAGTACCGAGAGGGAAGGAGTGGTTTTTAATTTGGTGTGATCCTTTTTGTCCATATTGCCTATCTGCTGGCAATGGAATTTGTGGTAATGTGAAGTAAATTTCTGTACAGTTGTTGCTGGCTGCCGTCTGTGCATGCAGGGAACTGTTAGTGACAGCAAGGCAGACTACTGACCTTGTCTGTGTCGAGTGGGACACCACAGACGATGCCCCAGTGCACAATCTCAATCTGTCCCTCCAGGAGGAAAAACACTTTGAACATGCTGCTGATGGGAGTCACTCAGTATGCACTTGCACATAAGAGTGGCAAATTTTAACCAGCAGAACTTTCTCAAGTGCACTAAGTCATTATTACAGAAGTACCCTATTCCAGAAAAGTGTCTTTATCCATTAGTAAGAGGGCAAAATCCTTGCTGAAACAGAATGGCTGTTAGTATCTGTTAGAGTAGTTTGTTTTTCTGGTTAGGTAATGCAGGGTCTGATTCTCACGCCTCTGGCAACACTGTCAGTGTTCTGGGGGAGAGCTGCCATTACCTTTCCCAACACTGCAGTTACTCCCTTTGAAGTTTTACTGCTGTACATCCAACAGGCACGACTGGGAAGAAGCAGAAGAGGGAAGATGCTCAGGAGCCAGAGACACCACACAGTAAAAAGGCAAAGATCAAAGCCAAAACACCACACACAGTGCCCAAGGTGAAACGGGTGAGTGAGGGTGGGCTGTGATGACTGGTGGGAGAGGCATCTGCTTCCTGAATAAGTAGGCTTGTTTTGGGTTTGTTGGGGGGAAGGTTGGGCATACAGGATTATTTGTAATTTTGCATCTTCCTCAAGTACTTGAACTTTGTCTGGAGAACCCTAGGGAGTGTGCATATGTGCATAATGCTGTTCTGTCAAAGGCTGATTGGATGTGCGTGCTCAGGAGCATCCCTGGTCTGAAGAAGGGAAAGAATTATGTGTTGAATTTAAAGATTTAAAGGATATGATCAGGGCTCCATATTTGGAAGGGAAGGAAGTTGTCACTAAAAGAATATCGTGTTTCTATGCAATTACTGTACCTCGTTTTCTTTCTCTTGAACAGCCAGCCTCTCCATTCCGCCGCGTAAGGGAAGAAGAGATTGAAGTGGATGCCCGTGTGGCTGATAACTCATTTGAAGCAAAGGTACAGCTAGGTAGTGCCCAGAGCAGTAACACTTGGCCTCTGCAAGCAGCAGAGCAGCCTTGGTGTGCTTGTGGGCCTTCTTTTTGGTGGGAACTTGTCACATCAGGAGGTGCTGTTAGAAGTGTGTGAGCAGGAGGTGCATGGGAGAGTGATACCAGCTCTGGTATTACAGTAATGGTGTTTACTGGATAGGATGAAGTGCAAAGCATGGCCTTTACTCTGTTGGGTAGTGCCCTGACTCTGACTCTCTTCTCTCCCCCTTCATCCCTCACAGAAAGGAGCGGCTGGTGACTGGGGTGAGAAGGCTAACAATGTCCTCAAATTCACTAAAGGCAAATCTTTCCGCCATGAGAAGACAAAGAAGAAACGAGGCAGCTACCGTGGGGGCACCATATCCACCCAAGTTAATTCCGTCAAGTTTGAAAGTGACTGAGAATGTTTCCTTGGGAACTCGTAAACCGTCTGCTCACCAGAATGGTTTGGGTGGGCTTGTGGACATGATGGATGTCAAGCCTGCCTGGAATGCTACCTACCCTAGCCCATTGAGGGGCAGGCAGCTCCAGTGTGGGCATGTGAGAGAATGGTTGATGGTCCCCCTTTTATTTCGAATTCTGGTTTAGGCCCTTGATTTGGAACTGTCCTTGAGCTGTTGTTATTGGCACCACAAGGGTGACCCCCAAGACTTAAATTTTATACAGTCTTATTTTAAAAAGCTGGCAGTGATGGTTTTTTTTTTTAAATTTCAGTTTCCTGCCCATTTAGAAGAAAGGAAATAAATCTCCTGTATTTTAACCTTCTACTTTCTCAGTCAGTTTAACTCTGATACCTGTGAAATGGCAAGTCATGTAACTTGCCCTTGGCTAGTTACTGTAAGATTTAAACCCTCTGGCTGTAATCCCCACTCACACCTGACATTTCAAGTTCACAGTTGCATTGTGACAGGTTCGTATTTTCTATTTCCTTCTTTTATGGTTTCACCTTGCAATAAATTCTTCCCTTCTTCCTTCCACTTCTGTTGAGGCCACTAACCAGAGTACTTAGAGATGTTGAGTCTCAATCAATACACTTGACTAGTTGAGTAGCTGTGGTGTTTGCAGTTGCAAGTTGGGGGCTGCTAGAAAGGCCAAGGCCTGTAGTAAGTGCTGTGGCACTTCGAGTAATGCTCATTGGGAATGTAGCTGGGGAGTGGAGACGCACAGAACCTCTTGAATGTATGGAGGTTGTGATGCTTGGCTTGGTGGGAATGGGTAATGAAGCAGAGGAGAGAAAGCCCTCTTTTTGACCTAAATCTGCTTTTTGCTGTGTTTTTGTTCTGGGGGCTCTGATGGCAACTTGGCGTTACTCTGTTTTCTCTGAACATAGAACACACCAGCTTATGCGTACTCCCAGCAATGTGCCATGCAGTTTGTTAGGAGTCAAGATGAATGTATCATTGATGCCTTAAATTTCTGGGTTGGGTCACTTGCTCTTTGAGCTGTTTTCCATCTGTTAAATCCCTCAAGATTAGTGCCAGTTTCCCCACAGCACTAAGGCAAATAAAACCTGGTGCTCTAGAGTTTCAAGTGCTTGCTACGTTTGGTATGGGGAGCCTCAAGTTCAGTAACTTGCAGCCTAAACTGACTTTTCATGAGCAACAGGTAAGATACAATGGCTTACTGCTGTTAAGAGGAGGGCTTGCTGCCCATCCAGTGTGTGACCACCCCTTTGTTTCTGCTGCAACTCACGTGGTAGAAAATGGTTCTCCCAACCCCTTTTTTCTGTTAAGTGGGTTAATTGTAGTTTGTGGCACTGAATTAATTGAGCGCACATGAGAACTGCTCACCCCATCTCATGAAACTCAGTCACCAAGAGAGGTTATGCTGGGCCTGATTTCCATGTTTCCATTCCCTCCCCAAGGGTGACAGTGAGAAGAACCCTGTTGTTATGGGAAATAGATTTGTGTGCAAAGCCGTGTCACCTAATTGATGGTTGGGTGAGACTTGATGAGCCACCCCCATATATATGAGCTGCAACTTGTTCAATGAGCATTTTTCAGGACTTTCCCTCTGGCTTGCACAACCACTCTGGTGCCAGGATTCTAGGCTGGTGCTGAGGGGCCCAGGACACACGGTTATTACAAGGTCAAAGGAAGATGGGAAGAGAGTATTTTCTGCCTGGGGTTTTGAGGATCATCGTGATTGTGACTTGTCATTTGCCCTCTTTTCTCTTTTAAAAAAATTTTCTAAACTTGTATGTTTTGAGGGTATTTTAAGTGTGAGCTTACAAACATCTCAGAAAATAAAGATTGCTGCCTTTGTAACCTGAGTGGATCAGATTGTTTAAGGTGTGGGATAGTGGGTGGGAAAGGGGAGGGGGTAATGTAGCACTGTCTCTTGACATTTAATGGGCAAGTCTCACAACACCTATCTACAAATTCTTGTCTACATCACATGCTCATGTGCATGTCATGGGCCTTCAGAAATGAAAGGTGCCCTGTGCAGATGGCTGAGTGACTGCAAGAAATCTGGAGAAAAAGTGTGGAAGAATATTTACTGAGACCAGAAAAAACATACTGCTGGAGTCCCTTCACACCAGAATTAGGCCTTGCCCAGCATTGCTGGCACATCAGCTGTATGGCAGCTGTCAATATCACTTAGGTAGCACCAGCCAGTGGGAATAGGAAACTATATAAAGTGTTAAGGTTAAAAGAAGTAATTCCTGCCTCCCATGCAATCACTTCCTGCTCTGTCACCTTGTGTGCAGGGAAAATAAACATTAATAGAAATATTTTTACCCTTTGTGCTACACATCTGTGGAAAGGTTGGGGTGAACGGAATCGCCAGGTGGCTTGGGCTGTAGGTTGCCCTGTAACCACTAATGTCTGCCAGCCCTCCACCTCAAATGTGTGTCGGTGTAGGAGCTGGTGTCATGCTGTCTGATGTTTCAGAAGTAGATGCAATGAATGGCATTAGTCTTGCTGGAGATTAGAACCTCAGTGAGTGAGCACCTCAACTGCTGGAGGAGGGAAATGCTTTATGAAACTCAGTGACGTGCTCTTCCGTGTGCTTGACATTTAGGGGAAAGCTGCTTCCTTCACAAGCTTTTTGCAGCTGTTAGGCAGGCTTAACCTTCATCTCTGCTGCTCCCCTGGTGTAAAGGAAACGCCTCGCAGAGCGCTTAGGCCTGGTTTCCCTGTGCATCACTGGTGCAGTTTCAGCTGTGGTTAATGCTGGAACTGGACTAACAGGACATCCCCTCTCTGGCATGTGCTGTACTGTACGGGTGCCCTGGGACACTGTCCTTAGCCTCCTAATTCTCCCGTGCGCGGTCCTTGCCATTTTGCTGTGCTAACGTGCGTGCAGCACCCTCGGGGGGTCCTGGCCCGGTGAACATCCGAGCAGGGACCAACACCGGTCACCGGAGAGATGCTTTGGCGCTCTTCGGACACACTGCCCAGGCAGGAGCCAGAAGCGGCACCTGCCGGCCGCAGCCTCCCCGCCTGCTCGGGCTGCTCTCCATGCTCCCCTGCCGACCCTCTCGCCCTCCCTCCGTGCGGCCGAGCACCTCGCTCGGGACGGCCCGTGGGCTGGGGCTGCGCCGCCTGGCCCTGCCCGCCGCCGCCCGGCTTGAAAGGGGAAGACGGGGGTGCGGTGGCTGTTCTCCTCCTATCGTCTCGCGTCTCTGCGCTGCGCCTTGGGCCGTGCTCTCGGCGGCACTCGCCGCAGGTGGGTGCGGGCTCCGCTGCAGGTGGGGCAGGTGCGGCGGAGAGGGCGGGCGGTCGGTCAGTCAGTCAGTCAGTCAGAGAGGAGCTGGCAGAGGAGCAGCCGCGGCCGGCGCTCTTCAACTTCCGGGCCGCCTCCCAGTCCCGCTGCCTCCCTGTCGCGGCGTCCGCGGTGAGTCCTGGGTGCCGTCCCGGTGCGAGCTCGGCTAGGGGCTGCGGCGCCTGCCCTGCCGCCGGCCGTCCTGCCCGGATGCTGTGCGAGGGGGCGCGTTCTTCTGCCTGCAGCGGGGCCGGCGGCGGGCTGCGCGGCTGGGGTGGCTGGGTGTGCAGGGTGGGTGCGGGTGGGAGCAGCCGCAGGCTCTCTGGTCGCGCTGCAGTGAACGCTGAAGGGGTGGACCGAACTTTCTGAGCTAATGGCAGAGGTACCAGACTGCCGCTCTGCTGCTGGGAAGGACGGAGACCCGTGTTGAGTTCCTAGCTGTGAGCTTGGCCCTGGCTCCGCCAGGACGCGTGTGTGAGCAGCTTGGGTAACATCGACAGGGCTACCACAGGGCACGGGTTAAGCATCTGCTTAGCTCTGCAGGATCAGAGCCCTGGCACCTGAACAAATGTTCAAAGCGCTTTTGTGTAGCTTGCTTCGTTTCCCTCGAGGAGATTAGATCTCGGGAGTCTTCCCTCTCCTGCCCTGTGCACCTTCCTGTGCGTCCCTCCTCAGCCCTTGTTTATGGCAGCTCAGCCAAGCCTCATTCCTTCGTTCCTCTGGTGTGCCCTGAGCCAGAGCGCTGTCTGGAGTGGGTTGGTGGTTTTTTTGTACGTGGGGCTGTCAGTTGTTTTACGGGAGATAAGACTCGCCTCTAGCTTCTCTGCTACTGTAGTTTTTGTCAAATGTGATCAGACTTGTCTGTCAGGACTTTATCAATCCCCAGTGCTTCCTACACGAGGTTTCACAATCTTCTGGGGTGTTTAATGACTTCTTTCTTTTAATGTGGTGCTTCTTTGCAGAAAGAAGCTGAAAGGACGGGGGAGTAAATGAAAGGCTTTCCTTCCCCACCCCTATTGACCCCTTCTCTAAAGTCTGGCTCACTTGTACCTCTCCAGTTTTCTCTGCAGTCTCGAGAACTTGTTCAACTTGACTGTTGCACAGACATAACCCCTTCTTAAGACCAAAATGTGCACTGAACTGACGTGTGCTCTCACTTCAAGCCCTGTGGCTCACATGAATATTTGGTAATGGCCCTGAGCCTTTCTGCCTCTTGTATCCAGGGATGACTCTGAAGTGCCTGGCCACAGCAGACCTGGGACTGCTCACAGGGAGCTACTGCTCTGTCTTGCAACAGTGTTGCAAGCGAGGGGAAATGGCTGTCCGGAAGAACCTGCTGTTGCAGGGGACCATGGTGTCACAAACCATCTCTGTCCCCTCCAGAAGACAACCAGGAAGGCTGTGGGTATGGAGTGGGGGCAATCTCACTTACCACTTAGACAGAGTTAACGTATGGTGAGAGGCCAGGTGGGAAAGCTGATGTGTGGTGTTTCACACCATCCCCCAGCTCAAGTTCTTGAAGATGTGTGTAGTGTCAAATGCCTTGACATGCTTTTCTCAGTTGTTGTGGACCAGTATTTCCTTTAGTACCATGACTTTCTGGCTGTAAACTATGGACTGCCAACCTTCTGCTGGCCCACAGATTTCCACCTTGCTTGTAGAGCTTCCTCCATAAAACTCTGATGATCCAAGAAGGATGCTGAAGGTGGCCCAAAGTCCCAGAAGTTTGGAACTGATTGGGGACTACATCAGTCTTGGTCCAAAATAGATGAGGATGAGCAGGGCACTTCTGATGCTGCTGTGTGGAAGCAGTAGCACTGAGTGTGGTACAAAGTTTGAGTTATTCTGATGCTGACCTGATCGCTGCTGTGATTGTTCTGGTTGGTCTTTTGGGCATCTGGGCTTTCTTCATTCTCTGTGTTTCTTGTGGGCTGCCATGAAGATGTTGAAAGAAAAAAGCTAGAAAGATGCTGTCTTGAGCAGACCATCTGCACACCCTTCACTCTGTGTGCGAACAATATTTAGAAAAACTTAGGGTGGTAGGCTGCCTGGGGAGGCTCATATTTGAAAGGATTTTTTTCTTGCTCATTATTTTCTGTACTAAAATATTGATATTATTGTTAGTGTACTGTAATACTAATATTCATACATCATAATACTAATATGAGTATTTTAGTGTTAGTGGTATTTACCCAGGTGACCCTAGTGAAGCAGGAGTCTGTGATAATCTAAAACCAGAGCACAGAAGCCCAACCAAGCAATGAGTTGGATGTGATTGGTTGTTAGATTTGCTTGCTTCAACATATTCTGTGCTAAATTTACTTTATACAGCATTGTATCCTCTAGGTTTTTACTAGAGATTATCCTGTGAAGCTCCTGCTTGCAGTGTGACATCTTCCTGCAGTGGCAGAATTGCTCTCAGAGCTGCATGCCTGCCTGCATGGAGTTTTGGCTTCCATAAATTAGCTACAACTGGGTTGGCTGTCATCAGCGTGATAGTTGTAGATGGTCCTGTTTTTTCTGGGTCATACCCAGCAGATGAAGCAAACTTTGGCTTCTTATTCCAGGAAGAGTTTTAAGCATCTAAGTGAAGATGCCATTTCCTTCTGGCTTCAAATGAACTGTGATGCTTTCTTAACTCTTGAGAAGCTTACAGTGAAAACACTACTTCTTCCTGTTTGCAAGAGCTGGATAGAGACTAGGATGCAGCAAGGGAAATAATTCAGTCCTGTGGGTATGGGTTTCCTGGTGCTTGGCAGGAACCAAGCAGTGTAAAGTACTGGAGGAGAGGGAGAGATGTAAAAGGCAGGGCCCTTGCAGTGGGGTCTGTCTGCTGTCCTTTCTTCATGGGTCTCTGCTTAAACTGCTGGTTGTCAGAGGTTTTAGTACTTTAACCTAATAAAAGACACCTGAATTTAAAAAAAAATCTGTCTTTAAGCTGTAGCTGTTCAATTACTTAATGTAATCCAATGATATCAAAATCATACCCTGTCAAACATGTTAAATAGGGTAAAATCAAGGGGCAAATTCCAGCTCAGTGAAAGGTTTCTCAAGAGAGTTTGAGAGAGGTTTTCTCTCTGCTCCCTTTCTGCTGCACCCCATTTCAATTTGAATGCTTTGCTGTGGCTTTGAAGGCAAACTCCCAGCAGCTGATGGTGGCCAGGCTCAAAGGGCAGGGGGGATGCTGTTGCCCACAGTGGCAGTCAGGTGAGGGCTTCCCCTGTCCACCCCTCCTGCAGCAGGCTCTGGTGGTCCTGGCTCCTGCAGAGATGCCTGCTCTGCATGCTGCAGCAGTGAAATGTAAAGCCTCCCTGGAACGGGCTGTTTTAAAGGTTTCCTTGAGCCTTCACTCCTGGCTGTTCTGTCACTTGCAGTGTTCAGGTGATCGCTGTGTGAATAAGCCAGTTTGTGTGGCTTTACCAAGTGCTTGTCATGCCAACAGGGAAGGGTGCATTCTCCCTTTACAAGCATTCCCCCTTTCAGTGGCAGTGCTGTTTCTTGCAATATTTATCTGATTTAGCCTCTAGCTCAGGATTTCAGATCACAAAGGAGGAGATGGTCCTGTCTGCTCTGCTCTCATGCAGCCTAATATCTGCCATTCACTTGAATTTCACCTCTGCAGAGGCATGGGCTGTGAATTCACCTGCCAGCAGAGCCAAGTTCCTGTGCCCAGTGGTTTGGAGGTTTCTGTTGAAGACCACCCTTCAGCAGCCCGATGGTGGGTACAGGCAGCTGAGCTGTAGTAGCCAGTACCCCATGCTGCAGACAGTGCTCTGGAGGGTTCTGCTGCAAAACCTGGGGCTGCAGCTACGTGTCCTGAGTTGGTAAAAGGTAAAGCAGGGAGGTGAGCAGGTGGATTTTGAGCCCTCCCTCATGTAGCCCTTGTGTGCATAACATTTAGGTGTCCTTTCTTCTCTACTGTCAGCCTAAGATCCTAACAGTGACTAGTTGCTGAACAAGGGATGGAGCCAACAGAGTGCTGCCCCTTAAGCTGGTGGTTTTGCCTTCCTTATGTTCCAGGACCACTGAAAGGCAGGGGTGCTCCTGGTTGAAAACCTGCCTGATGCATCCTAGGGCTGGAGCTGGTTCCTTGGCCAGGGTACCTATCTGGGCACTGACAGAGCAGGGGCTTGCTCTGGAAGTATTGAGCTAGGGTAAGAAAAAAGGTCCCTTCCTGCAGCTTGGCATCCTCCCACCACTTAAGAAGATTTACAGCCTCCCCTGTTGCCTGGGCAAGGAGAAGGGGTTCCTGAGCCAGCACCTTCAGGGATTGCTCCTGAGGTTGGAAGGGATGAAGCAGCCAAGAACAGTCTGCGAGTCTGTGTCAGCATTTGCCCCTGGCCTGAGTGCTGAGATGTCACTAGGCTTTTGGTAGGCCACTCGGGGTCCCAGCAATGTCTGGCATGTTAGGTCTGTGGCAGGGTATGGCCCGTTCTGAAGATGGGAGACAAGTTATTTCTTTAAAGAGCCATTCTTTTCACCTCTGCTGTTTCTTCACCTTTTACTTGTTGCCTAATGAGAAAACACCCCACATATAAAACCACCTCTTCTGCTTCTCTCAACATATGCATGTGTATGACCCACCAGGTGCCCCAGGACAAGCCTATACCTGTTCCTGTCATGGAGCCTGTTCTGAGCTCTTCTCTGTCCTGGAGAAGACCAGCAGTGAGGGGCTCCCATCCCTCCCTCCCTCCCTCTCTGGAAGCTGCATGTACTCTGGATGCTGTGCAGTCTCATAGCCAAATGCTTTGCCTTCCCTGGTGTTGAGCAGGATAAATCACCTTTGAGCCTCTCAACTAAGCTGAGACCTAGACTGACTTTGTGGGCTGTAGCTCCATGGTGGCCAGTGCTGCTGGCACAGGCCACCTGTTCCCTGTGGCAGGGAGGCAGGATGCTGGGGAGTTCCTGACTTTCCTCACAGGGCTGCTTGTGCTATTTCTCTACAGCCCATCTCCTTTCTCTCTATCTTCTTGGAGTTCTTGCTCTGTAGGCTCAAACACCTCCCTGCTATCTCTAGCATTTCTCATGCTTCTCCTGCAGGCACAGCCACGCAGTTGGCCCTGGGTGGGAAGGGCAGGAGTCTGAACATGAGGTGACTTTGAAACAGGAGGATCTCAACCAATGGCTGTTCCGTCCCATTCCCATGGGACGGGAAAGCGATGGGGGCAGAGGGACCCTTCTACTCTCCTGCGTCTCCACCTCCACTCATTGTCTGGCTGAGGGGAGTTTGAAGATTGTATTTAGTGAGAGTTTACCAAGGACTTTGTTTCCTGCCTCTTAATTGATCAAGCAATAGCAGAGAGGCTGGCAGAAAATCTTGGATCAAATTCTGCTCTACCCTACCCTTGCAGCCCCCCTGAGGCTTAGTGTGTGGGGCCATCCAAAATCTACTTATAATTGTTCCCATTGTAACTTGTCCCCCACCCAACCTCCCTAGCATGTCTGAACTGGGTCCTCAGGACGTGGCTCTGCTTCTGACTGTTCCCAAATAATTATCACGTAATTCTTCTCCCAAAATAATGCAAGGTGTGGGTGAGGTGCGTTCACTTCTAGTGATGTAGCAACACCTCTTACACAAGAGAAATGCTGGGTGTTTCACCAAACTGGGAATGGGACGATGGCCGTAGGAGTGTGACTAAGGGGTGTCAGTGTGCCATGGGTGTTACGTGTAATCTCTGGGTTTGCTTTCTGAGTCTGCTTTCTTCCAGTGCATCAGTACCCTGGCACCCGCTTTCCCTTCCCAGCCCTTTGCCCAGAGCCTCTCCATCCTCCCACAGCTGATCCACAGCAGAGCAGCTCTCTTTCCAGAGCCCAGCTGCACTCTCTGGGGTTGTGGCTCCTCTTGGAGGGTCCTGCTGTGACCTGGGCTCGATCCCAGCCCGTCTGTGCCTAGCAGGGTGGCTTGCCAGCCTTAAGGGCTAAAGCCAGAGCATGTGTCTCAGCATTCCCACCGGGCTCTGCAGGCCTCCCAGCAAGCCTGTGCAGACATCAAGGGCTTGGAGGGAACCAGCCCTTCTGGCTGGGCAGAAGTAGAAATGAAATCCAGCTGCGCCAGTTCTGCAGTGGTAACTGGGGATAGAGCAGTGAGTGCTGTGACCTGGCAGAGCTCCTCCAGATGTTCTCTCTTTCTAACTCTCTCCAGGTCAGTCTACTGGTTTATGAGCCTTAGGAGCAGGTCAGCACAGAGAAGAGGTTCTGAATTTCTAGAAAACTCCCCCAATACAGCCTGATATCTGGCTCTGGGGTGGAGAGGGGGGTATTCATTATTTTTGCTGAGTTTTTGGGGAGCTGCTTTTTTGTTTGTTTTTCTAGCGATGAACTTCAGACTGCCTCATCTTCTGGCTTGCAGCTACAATCCCAGTTGTTAATTACCCACATGCATGACTAAGGTTTTCATACTATATTAATGGCATGTTTCTGTCCTGGCAGTGATGAAGATGAAGGTGCTGTCGTGCTCTGCTGGTCTTCTCTTCCTAGTGGCTACCTTTAATCTGGAGCCATCTCATGGTGCTAAGGTGCTGATCATGCCCACCATAGTCTTCGACAGCCACTTGCGAGTCTTCATGCGAGTGGCTGAGGCTCTGACTGACCAGGGCCATGACCCTGTGCTGCTACTTCATGAAGGTCGGGATGTGGAAACCTACCTGCCTGGCTTCCGTGTGCAGAGGTATTGGGGTGTCTTCAGCACAGAGAGCGCAGATGCCTGGGTGCAGGAGAAGATAAAGCGCGTATTCCAAGGGAAGATGACCTCTCTGGAGATGTTTTCCTTTTTGGAGAAGTACCTGGAAAACTGTGACCTAGTGCTGGGAAACTCTACACTTCTGCAGAAACTCCAGCATGAGCACTTTGACCTGCTGTTGGTGGACCCCAATGAGATGTGTGGCTTTATCCTGGCCCACATTCTCCATGTCAAATATGCTGTGATCTCCACTGGCTTCTGGTTCCCAGCAGAGATCGGTGCAACATCCCCCATTGCCTATGTCCCTGAGTTCAACTCCCTGATGACAGACAGGATGGGCTTCTTTGGTAGGACTTGGAATCTCATAGTCTACATGATCACTCGTGTGGCCACAAAGCTGATCATCCTGCCCAAGTTTGAACGTCTCATGGAGAAGCACAGAGTGGAGCCCAAGACATCCATGTTGGACCTCGTTCATGGAACTAGCCTCTTCTTTCTCTGTAATGATGTGGTGCTGGACTTTCCCCGGCCAACGCTCCCCCATGTAATTTTCACAGGGGGAATCCTTGCTGAGCCTGCAAAGCCCCTTGCAGTGGTAAGTGCTGGAAAGCTTTGAGCTGTGAGTGTACATTTGCACTAAATAACTCCTCAGGTTAATCTACTTTTGGTCTTGTAGATGCTCTGACACCTCAGGAGTCTGGAAAGCTGGTATGTTTTGGTGCCTGGATGCAATAGGGAACAGGGAGCATGGAGGACAGGAAGTTGCCAGGAGGATGCAGAATTAAGTTGTCCACACTGAAGCAGAATTTGACTTCACTGTCCATGTAAAGTGGTGTGTGGTATCCTAAATTGGCAGCATTGCCCCTGGGACTTATCATGAGTAGTTTGCTTGTTCCTATACTCAAAGCAGAAATGGGAGAACAATTAGTCTGTGTCAATCCAGAATTTCCTCCTTAATCCTGTTTCTCTCAGGGTGTTTCTGCCCTTGAGCTTGTAGTCTTAAGAACCCCTCGGGGAGAGCTGTGCTTGTTCCCTCATCAAATTCAATGTCGAATCCCAAAGTGTACAAAACTGAAGTGTACCATCTACTCTTTCTCAAGGCCCATCCCTGAGGGAGAACTCTTCAGGCATTCCAGAGGCTTTCTCTGGCCTGTACCTCCACATCCCCAGTAATCAATTCAGAGGGACAAGTTCTTAAAGCCTCCAACTAAAGACGATGTGGAACAGAGCGGGACCTGTCTGCCGTTTCTCCCATTGCCTCACCACTTTTACAAGGGAATAGACCTGTATAATGATGCTTGGGCAGTCAGGTTGTCCTAGTGTCCAAACTAAGGGACCAAACCAGATAAGACAAGAGGCCTGTCAAGATCCTTGATGGCAGCTTTAATAGAGAAAAAAACTTAGGTGCAAATATTTTTCCAGTTAAGAGGAGGAAGCGATGTCAGGTACTTCAGCATGCGTATGTCTGCACATCACCCTTTCCTGTGTGGCACAGAGTGCAGGTAATGCAATGCACGTAGGGTGCTCCAGAAGCTGTATCCAAGAATGGCTACCTCACAGCTCTTGCAAAACACTTGCTTGGTTCAATCTGGCCACAAACACACCTGCCTCGTAAAGAAGGGAGTTGTTTGCTGCAACATTACTCATGTGCTTCACAGCTCCCAGAACTGATCCCAGGGTGCCTAAGGGCAGAATGATGGAGATAAGTCTGGAGCTCCGTGGTAGGCGGTGGCTGTCATGCTGGCAGGCAGACATGTGTGTTCCCAGGTTATGGGATGCCAGCAGAACAGATGGCCTCTGTAGGTCTAGGTGTAGCTGAAGGAATCTCCCATCTGAACTGGAGCAGAGTTATGTAATTAAGGTGTTTATTTCCTCATATTTGAAACACTGTGTTTGTGAGTTCTTCTAATTAGGACACAGTGAAATATAAATATGTATTTGAGAGATGGTGAGAACTCTTGGTGGTCATCCGTGCTTCCCTAGCAACTTCAGTGCTGTTTCTGAGAGTCAAATGTTAAGGCCCAATTATAATGGATAATGTAATCATTTGGTTTATGAGTCATTTTATTTAGAAAAGTAAAACTAGCACTTTATCTTCTTTAGCAGTTTTAGTGGTTGCATTGCTCAAAGGATCTGAAAGTCAAGAGAATGGAGAAACCAAAGTCCCTTAGTTGAAAACTTTTTGATTCTTTGTTGTTGGGTTGGTTTAGGGCTTTTTTTTTTTTTCCCCAAAGACAGGTTTGAGTACCTGAAGAATAGGACAAAGGACAAATATCGCTAGAGAGCAACACTGAAATGTGCTTTGTAACTCTTCTGTACTATGACACACCCCCCCCCAACCTGTAGACTACTTTCAATAAGATATTCTGAATTAGTCATCCTGGTTTTCTTCTTTAACAGGATTTTTTTGCCTCTTATGTTCTTGTACAGTGTTTATTTCAATGAACTAGTCATATTAAAAGACAGATTTTATGAAACTTCCCTAAAATGCTCAAGTGTGACAAGTGGGGAGCTTGAAGCAGGACAGAATCCGCAATGATCATAGGCTCAGGACATCCTGGCATAAAAAGGGAATAGTCTGTTTGCTCCACAGGAGCTGTGGTGGCTGACAACTTCTCCCTGCAGCCTTCTGGCCCCAGTTGAAAAAAAGTACGGACTCTGTTATAGGTACACACCTGTTCGTGTAGCGTTACAGGTAGCCTCTAAACCAGGGACAAACGACTGTGTTTTGATGGAGCTGTAGCCACCTCTGCCCAGTGACTAAATCTGCTACCTGCAAGTAGCTAATGCCAAAAGCTCCTCCAGGAGAGTTTGGCATTAGAGAGTTTGTGGGGCATCTCTAGCAAGATGTTGCTCCTGACCTTGCGTGACGTTTTGTCTGTTGTATCAGCCAGCTGCTGGAGACCCTGACAGGCCTTCTGCCTTAGTGGTGATGGAAAACAACCTTCCTCTTCTTGCTCCGATTTCCTTCCCTGCTCAGACCACTCCTATGTGGGCCCGTTTTCAGAGCCCTCCTTGCCAAAGGGTAACTGCATTACCTCCTTTGTAGGTAATGCTATGAACTGCAAGTTTTGGACACCTCCCTGCAAGCTCCCAAGCCCAGCAGGTGGTCAAGTAGTTTCTGCCTGGGTAGGTGCAGAAATCACAGTGGTTTTTGAGTTCATGGCCTGGTAAAAACCACATAGCTTTGCTCCAGGTGGATTTGGCTTCATCTTCTCCATAGACAGCTTTCTTCTGGCAGAGGCAACAGTGAGGGGGGAAAGCCTTTCTCCAACACGACTTCAGGCAGCTGTGTGTGTTTCACCCGCAGGGTCTGCGTCTCTGGGTGGAAGCAGCAGATGCAGGTGTTGTTGTTGTCTCCTTTGGCATTGGGATCCGAGCTCTTCCCAATGACTTGGTAGAGAAGATGGCTGGTGCATTTGCTCGCCTCCCGCAGAGGGTGGTGTGGAGGTGAGAAGGGAATGGGATTCCTCTTAACTTGAGTTGGATGAAAATTAATGTTGGGGGGGGTGGTTCACCCCAAAACACAGAATTTGCTTTCCATCTCTTGATCTGACTGAATTCATAATTGTCCCCCGTGTGTGTCTCTTCCCTTTTTTCTCCCCCTTCTGTATCTCCTCCCACAGATACTTTGGGCAGAAGCCAAGAAACCTGGGTGAGAATACGCTGATGATGGCATGGCTGCCCCAGAATGACCTGCTAGGTAAGGCTGGGCTCTATGTGTGCCACTAGCAACCTCCCTGGAGTTTAGCCCAAACCACAGCAAAGGCATACAAGGACAACAGCACCCGCCTGTGCCTAGGTGTGCTGCTTGTTGTGAGTCTGTTCTGTACAAAGCATGGTCCTTGCCTAGCCCCTGCTTGGAGCTGCACTTTGGTCCCTATCTCCTTCCTCCTCCAGGCACTATTCAACATGTTTTGGGCTGCCAAAAGCCAGGTGTGTTCCTAAGGGGCAACATCCTCTCTGGCTTTCCCTAAACATACATCAACGCTGTGTGTTGAGGATGCTACCAGTAGCCCTGTTGCAGTGTAGAAGGCTCTGACCTGCTGCCATTTCTTTGCCTGCAGGTCAACCCAATGTGAAAGCCTTTGTCAGCCACTGTGGGATGAATGGTATATTTGAGGCAATTTATCACGGTGTGCCAGTGGTGGGATTTCCTTTCTATGGAGACCAGTTTGACATCATGACAAGAGTGCAGGCAAAGGGCATGGGTATCCTCATGGACTGGAGCCAAGTAAAAGAAGAGGATCTTTACCAGGCCATTGTCAGAGTTATCTCTGACCCCAGGTGAGACATCTGGAAGCATCTGTCCCTTCCTTGGTGTAGACTGTATGAAGGGACCAGTGTGTCTTTGTGTTGACCCCTACTTACACAGTTTGTGGTAGCTTCTGGACCAAGCAGAATAGCAAACAGTGCTAAGCTGGCCAGGCGTGTCAGTGCCTTGAAATCCTGAGATGTGGTCCAGGAGGAGGAACTCCAGCACTTGCTGTTAGAGTCCTGATTGGCTCTGACCGTAACTTTCTTAGAAAGTTGAGATAATGAGGCAGAAGTCTCTTCTCCTTTTATTGCCAGCCTGTCATTAGGGAAAGTGAGATCACAGCCTCATCTTGGGATCTTCCTGGTCTTGTCCAAACAGCTTTCTGTAGAAACAGTGCAGGCAGTGGACTGCAGGTAGCGTTCCCTCTGCCAACCAGGTACTCTTCACTTTCCTACATCTGTTGCAGCAGTGATGTGTGGCTCCCACTTCCTAACAGGACACGTGCAGCACTCGTGTTAGAAATGCTGTCAGAGGGCTTGCTTTAAACTTGCTTGTTTGCTAGCTATTAGGAGCATTCAGCTACTGACAGTGTAAGTTGTTAAGGGGTTTCAGCTTGGTATGGTGAAGGATTTGGCCAGTCATCAAGTGTGCAACTGTTGCTTGATGCTGTGTGAGGTTTTTGGGTACAAACTCCCTGTAGAAAGCCACAATCCACATGAACCTGCTGAGCAAGTTGCTGAACTGCCTGTCCTGTTAACAACACACAAAGTACAATGCTCTCTGGCTTGTGCTGCTGTGCCTAATAAGGGCTGTCAGGAAGATTGGAAGAGAATTGTGGATGAAATTTGCCATTCTGAAGGTATCATCCAGTGGTGCCTTCAAGTCCCAAGCATCTCAGACCACTTCTCAGCCACGAAGCTCCTTTCAGAAGAGTAACTTCTTGTCTTCTTTCCTTGCAGCTACAGAAAAGCGGCCAAGCTCATCTCGGCTCTGCACCTGGACAGACCAATGCATGCTCTCAACAGGACAGTGTACTGGCTGGAGTACATCCTTCGTCACAATGGGGCACCATATCTTCGCCCTGCTGTCTATGACCTCTACTTGTACCAGTACTTCTGCCTGGATATCTTGGCTCTTTTCTTGCTGTGTCTGGCCAGCATTGGATTTGTCCTCTACCGATCTGTGGAGTGGTGCAGAAGGAAGGGGGCCAGCCCTGTGTATCAGAACGGTAACTGCATGAAAGGCCACCTCACAGACGAGAAGAAACTGCAGTAGTGGCTCGGCGTGTTCCAGGGCACAGCCTGTCACTGTGAAATGAACTGTTGCTGTGCCAAGAAATGTATGGCACGCAGGCATGGAGAGAGGTGAAATATCAGCAGGCCTGGGTGAGAAGGGGGGAGGGCAGAGTATTGCAAAGCCCTGCGTGCACACCTCTGTGCACAGCACCTGTGGGCGGGGGCACAAATTCAGGCATGGGTGGAAGCACTTGGCCAGGATGCTGGGAATGGGGCATGGGTAGATAGACTTCAGGGAGGAGTGCAAGTTGTTCCCTTTTTATTGCACATTGGTTTAGATGCTGGTGTTGCTCTTCTGGCTTTTCGGATCTCCATGGAGGCTCTGGAGGTAGGAATGGCATTTCATGTGTGGCAGACAGTTTCTCCTCTGCCTTGTTACAAAGTGCCCCAGGAGTCAGGACTTCTTTGTGTGCAGGTGAGGACCTGGAGTAGAGATGCAGACAGGGAAGGGCAGTGGAAGTATCATCTATAACAGAATGAAATAGGTCTGGTTTAAGTTCTGTGGGTAAATATTGTTCTTCCTGCTTCCACCAACCCTCTGCAGTCCTGTTTGTTTGAGCTAAATTATTATTTATTTTAAATAAAGTTATATTCTTTCCCCGTGTGGCAGTTCTCTAGGGATGTTGTTCAAGCAAGATTAAAGTGCTTTTTCTTGTCACTGCTCCTACCTCTGGATCCCTACTTCTCATACCTTGTCTCCACATATCTCTGGATCCCAACAGACCTGTCAGCACCTTGTTTTGGTCTTCCCACAGGGTTTCAGGCAGTGCCTTTCTTCCTCTGCCAGCGTATGGCACACACCCATGCCCATGGAATCTCCAAACCTATGATAAAATCTCCAAGTGCTAGGACCACAGGAGACCTGGTCATAGGCAACGGGCCATTGAAGCAACATGCTCTGATCTTTCTGAAGAACACAACCACCTACTCATTGCTATATGAAGAGCCATACTGTTGCCCTGCTTGGGGGCATGGTATTGCTCCATACCAATGTGTTTCTGCTCACGCTGGCTCTAAGGCCTGGGTGCAATTGCACAACTCCCCTACAGTATTGGCTGAAGGTCCAAGTGGTGATGCCCCATGCCAGGGATTGAGAGCTGTGCTTCATGCTCTCAGCTGGGGTCATAGCTGTGCTGGCACAAGCTGGAGAGTAATGTCATTGCCACAGCTGCTTTAACTGGTGTTTCCAGGCTCTGCTCTTGCTATTGCATGTGTTTCCCTTTCCAGATGAAAGGCTCATTGCCATATGCAGCCTAGTGAACAGCAAGTTTGGCTGGGCTCCTGGGCTGCTCTGGGTTGGAACCATACCTAGTTCTGACTCTGAGGGTCAGCAACCCTCCCCAACTCTCAGCTTGCAGAGGGGCAGCAGTGAAGAAGGCTTTGGATGTGAATCTGGAAGTGGGAATCTCTCTGGGGAGTCAAGGTATACAGAGGATTCAAGGTATATAAAAGGATTCATCAACTTGGTAAGAACTACCTTTAAAGCAGTAAAGCCTGCAAACCTGCCCAAGGATCCTGTGAGTAAGAAGTGGGTATTCAAAAAATATCCCTGAAATGAAAAGGGTCTTCTGCAGGAAAAGCTGTGTACAGGCTTAGAAACTGCCAGGAGCTGTTCTCTGAGTGATGGGGGTGGCTTTCTGGAAGTATCTGGATATACTCATTAAAGATGAGGGCTCCTCTGTCTTTTCCAGCTTTATTCCTGTCCTCTGTAAATCTTCTCTCTTGCTACTACACACATAGCTATTTCTCTTTACTCCTTGTTATTCTTTCAGTATTGAATACAGAAGGAAAGTATAGCAAAGCCTTAAACTAGTTGCTAAGCTCAATTATGAATTATGAGTAGCTTGTCACATGAGGTAAGAGCATCGATGGGGCAAGGGACATAGGTGAGTTTTGTTGTTCAGGCAGCTCTGCCTCCAGCTTGGTATCTGATCTCTGGGCAAGGTGCCCTGTAGTTACTGTGTGCCCTCCCCTGTCCCAGGCACTGAGGTGGGCAGGTGGGGCTGTGGCTTAGCTTGGGAAAGTTAAGACTGTGGTTTATGAGGCAGCAAGCAGGGAGCAGCCTTTTTTTTTCCCCCTGGAGGAAAAGTAGGACATGAGTCAATGCTTTTCAGAGGCCTGAAGAAGCCTCGCCCAGGATCTGCAGCCCCAGCTGAGCCCTGTGCAGTGCAAAGCTGCCTTCTGCCCCTCCGCCCCGCTCCTGGCGAGGCACGGGGGAGCCTAGGCAGGACACCAAAACACTCTCAGCCCTGCTGCTGTGAGAAAAAGCTCCCTGCAAGGGCCCTGAGTGGTTCTGCAGGCAGGGAGGTGTTTGGGGTGCATGTGAGCCAGCTTTTCGGGTTTGTCCAGCCCTGGCAGCTCCTCACAAACCTGCTCAACACAAGGCACAGCAGCTCTGCAAGCAGGGAACCATCCCAGTGTTTGAGACAGCCTGGGTTTGCAAATTAGTGTGTTTTCCAGGCAACAGCCACACAGCTCTGCCCAAACCCTGTGCTGGGGCTGGCACCTCTGCTGGGAGCAGCTCCTTGCTGGTGCTGGGGAAGGGGTGAAGCCATACACTCTCACTGCTGCTGTTGCAACCCTTCCTTAGGCCAGAGTCAGTGGCCATGCCATCGCTGGAGCACATGGTGGGGCCTGGCACTGCCTCTAACGCTGGTCTCCTGCAGGGCTTTTCAAACAGCTAATAAACTCCTGTGGCTTCATCCCCAGGGCCTCTGTATGTGGGAGGGTCCTCACATGTCCCCCTGGCAGCATCCCTACCGGAGAGCCCGTTCCTGCGCTGCAGCAGGGACACGTCAGCTCTGCGGCTGGTTCTACTAGTCAGGTAAGGTGGCAGCACTAAACTCTGTCAACAAAATTTGGCTAATAGAGGAGCCGTCTCCCTCTGCAGGCGAGTGTGAAATCATTCTGGCTGAGAGGAAAGCCATCATTAAATGACAGTGAGCAAAGAGCACTTCTCAGCCAGGAAACCCTTCTTTCTGGCTGATGAGAGGGCCTGGGTATGGCTCTGCCCCAGGGATCTCTGACACTCTTGAGATGATGGGCAATGCCCTTCTCTGATGGTTAGACATTGCAAATACTTTCCACGGAGGAAGGGAATATGTGCAAGCTCTGTGGTTGTCCAGTCCCCAACAGTGGCCATTTGCCATCAAGGCTCCTGTTGGAGCAGGTAAGTTCCCCTGTCCCTGCAGGGACCTCCCTCGGGCTGTATCACAGCAGGTGGAGCTGCACAGCAGGGCTTGCTCACCTGCAGCAGCACTCCTGATAAATACCCCTGGAGCAGAGAATTATCAGAATGGTGCCAAGTTCCCAACCCTGGTTTATTTGTGGAGGGAGGTTTCCTTGGAGGGGTGAACTGTATTTCAGCAGTGGGGACTATTTGGCTCACCAGCTGCACTGCAGGAGCTGGAGTATTTCAGGCTGTGGGAGCTACAAGTTCTCTCCAGGCAGTAGATGTTTGCTGCTGTGGTGTCAGTCCAAGGGCAACATGCAGGAAGAGCCTTTCCAAAATAAAGCACTGCTCTCCCCAGCATCAGTCTGCAGATTGCTGTTCCTCATTCCTGGCAGGGAAAGGCCAGCTGCTAAGCTTAGCATGAGCTCCCAGCAAGGTGTGTAAGGGACAGTGTGACACAAGTCAGTAGTGGTACCAACATGAGCACTCCCACTATCCAGCCCTGGCAGGGATGGGAGATGGAGGTGAATTGTGGGGCGCGGCAGGTGTGATGGCACAGGGGAGTTCTCTGTGGGTGGCATGCAGCAGAAGCCTGCTTAGTCACACTGTATGGGGACCCAGCAGCAGCAGCAGCAGCAGCAGCTCCTCCTCCTCCAGTGATCTGTGCCCCCTCCTGGTACGGGAAATGAGAGAAATTCCACCTGGAAATAGAGCAAAAACTTTTGGACAGTGAGGTAATAAATTTTTGGCAGGCTTTAGTGGCTGCACTAACACTTTGAGGCTTTTAAATCAGATTCAGTGCCTTTCAGAGAGGAGAGATTTAGCATAAATTAGAGATCATGAGTATCATCTTAAGAGTGCATTGGGGGGCATGTGAATGGGCACCCTGTCTGGGGTGCAGGAAGGGCCAGCTGCTCTGCAAGGCTTGGGGAGCCCAGCATGAGAGCAAGTTTGTCAGGGGAGCAGCTCCCTGACAGGGCCAGACAGACTGCAGGGTGGGAGAAGCTCATGCAGTGCACTGACACTCATAGCAGTCCCTGCTCAGAGACCAAAGGAAGCCAGTCCTGAAGGCACTGCAATGGAAAGCAGCTGTTCTCCCAGGCACTTGAGCAAGGCAAGATCTCAAATGACAGAAAGACCAGTGGTCACTCCCAAGCTGTGTTTGAGGAAGGACTCCTCAAACGCCTGTAAACACCAGAGAGATATTACACACCATGGCTGCTTCTGCACCAGCTGGCTGGCCGGCCAGGAGCTGGGCACCATGCCTGCCAGGACAGCTGACAGCAGCCAGTTGCTCAAAACAGCTGATAGGTCTGTTAGGGTTCAGGAAGCCCCTTCTTCCTCTCTCAGCCTCGTCTTTCCTGCTCAGGGGACTGTGACTGGGTGAGATGCCTCTCACCCTTGAGCTGAGTCCATTCAGGACCACTCTGCCTGCTGCTATCAAAGACTCTAGGTGGGACACAGCTGGGGCTGGCTCCTTCTCAGCTTCCTACAGCTACACTTGGTAGTATCTGTGATGGTAATGGCTCTGTAGCAATCTTCTTAAGGAAAGCTTATTACTTAATAATAAATATGTAGCTGTGTTATGGTAGTGATGCTACTGACCAATTTAATTCCTGTTTCCTTTGAATTCAGCTGTATGTATTCCTGTAAGGCAAGCTCTTCTGAGACTGAACCATGTGCTGATGTAAAGCTCAGATGTTTCAGTACAGAGCTTTGCAGTGTTGAGTTTTCTTTTGTCATGGGTATTCCATGAAGACCAGAGTGATCCTGCTTATCATGGAGAGGTGAGTGTGCTCAAGGTGATATGTAGAACCATTTAATGGTAGCTCAGAGGAAACAAGATGGCTTTTTGTTGTTATGAAATTCATGACAATGAGAAAGCTTGGAGGAATTATAGAAAACAGAACGGTAGCATTCACAAGGGTAAGGGCAGCCCTACATAACTGATGTCTGCTCTTTGAAAAGTATGTGCTGGGTGAAGAAGTGTGGGCTCCCATTTATGGGCCTCTCCAAAGACCTTTCATGAGGGGTTTTCCAAAAAGCTGCAAAAAACAAAAGAAGGCAAGTAGCTGGTTGCAGCAAGCAAAGCTTTACCAGGGATGAAATAGTCCCTGAGAAAGTAGGGATGAATGCTGATTATTTTATTTTGTCCTACTTTTGCAGAAATGAGCACTCTCAGCTCTGGTTACAGGAACAGCTTTTTAGCCCCACTTCTGTAGCCAGTGGGTTTTACAAAGTGCTGAACTGTTTTTCAACTTTACCTGGGATTGGTGGATAGACCAAGACTCTGCAGCCTTGATAGACTTCAGCTGGAGGAAACAGATCATGTTTTGTGTGTGTCTGGTGTTGGTCTAACTTCTACTGACTCTGAGTACAGGTGACTTTATTGGACTTTGGATCAGGACACTGATGAAGTGGCAAAGACACTTTCTGTGTTTGAGAATGCACGGTGGAGAGCTCTTAGACACTGTAACCCACATAGGCAACAGCTCACAATGGCAATTTGGTTAATGTTGGTTAATGTAATCATGCTGTTTTCATTCTATGGATTATTTGACTCATTTAAAGCACAAAACCTGTTCTGTCTGAAAAATTCTGACTGTTGTTTTGTGTGAAGCCTCTCTTCAGTGAACTGTTCAGAAAACACAAGTAGGTGCATGTATAATTGCCTGCTTAAACTTCATCCTGAGCTTTGTGGCTTTTGTGATAAAGATGCAGCTGATCAGGTTGTTTAAAGGACAGCTTCAATCTTAATCAGAAGTCCTTCAATAGGATTTTGTACATGCATTTGTTCAAGAACTTGTTAGGCTGTCAGACCAGTCTCCTTCAGCCTCTAAATTATTAAGCTCTGAAAACAGATACTGATGCCTTAAATTGACTAATTCTCTGCTAATCTCAGGTTCTCTGAATTCTGCATGGTATTCAACTGTTGCTTTCAAGGTGAAGTCTGAAGGCATAACAACAACTTTAGGCAAAATCCCAGCTGCTCATTTCATGCCCTGGTCTTAATCGCTGTTTCCAAACACCTGTAGGCCTACTTTTAGGCTTTAAAGAACAAAAGGCTTTGTAAATGGTACATGCTACCACAAAGACAACAAGAGAGCTCCTTAGAGATGATTTTCATCATTAGTGTTTCACGTGAGATTTGTAATCCCTAGCTTAGAGGTGTGATAGCATTGATCTGAAGGGTGACTAAAGATTATGACATCTGTGGGTTAATAGCTCTCGATGTCACTATCATTTTGTTTAACCCTTAGGACATTCCTATCTCTTGGATTATTTTTCTCTTTGGCAGCATTTCATACTGGGAAAAGCAACTAGGTCAGAGAGCAAGAAATAACTTGGAGCACTAGGGAGGACTCTAAGGCTGAAAGTCCTTATCCTCCCACTCAGTGGACCTACTTTGGTTTTGCCCTGTTTGGGAAACATCAGAAGGACCAAAGCACTGTACAGTGAGGGTCTGGTACATGCATGAGGGCTGCTGCTTATGGCTGTATCATGCCAGGGTAAAGAGGAGATGTTATTGCTGAGCTGTATCTCTTAACGATTGCCAGTAAAGTGCCACGTGGGGAGCTGCAAGGAAGTGATTTCCTCTCATACTGTGCAGATGTTAAACCCTAATTGTTTGTATCAGCCTATTTGGGTGAGTCTTGCAAGGAAATGCAGCTAACCTGAGACTGGGGAAGCAAAAGGAAGGCAGACTGCGTGCAAGGAGAGGGGATCTTC
Source organism: Porphyrio hochstetteri (assembly GCA_020800305.1). NCBI lineage: Eukaryota > Metazoa > Chordata > Aves > Gruiformes > Rallidae > Porphyrio > Porphyrio hochstetteri. The sequence goes on from CM036911.1 coordinate 18,826,304, forward strand.
TCTTTTCCTTGGGCCTGAGAGCCCTGATTCTCCAAGTGAGGAGAAATAACAGCTCAGGAGTCTCAGGATGGAGCACAGCTAGCCTCCTGCCTGCTCTTGCTTTTGGGGAATGCAGGGCTCTCTTCAGTGGGGAATGCCTCCCTGCACTTTTGCAGGCTTTTGCTCCCCTCTAATGGCCAAAGAGCTAAGAGCCCCTTTGCTGGAGAGCAGATACGGGCTCTGGTGGCAGGTGCCAGCCAGAGGGTGCCTCTATGCTAGCAAAGCCGACTGCAGCTCCAGGCAGGCTCAGAGGTTACCCAGCTCCGCACTGGGGATGGGCCCAGGGTGTCCCCCAGCTCTCTCTGCAGCTCTGATTGCTCGGTTTTACTCTCCTTGTTTTCTCTTCCACCTTTCAAGAAAGCTGCAGGCTTCCAGGTATCTTGCTCCATTGCCATGGCAATCACTTTTTCACGTATGCTGGTATATGTAATAATCACAGAATCACAGAATTATCAAGGTTGGAAAAGACCTAGAAGATCATCCAGTCCAACCATTCACCTATTACTACTAGCTCCCACTAAACCATATCCCTCAATACAACATCCAGTCTTTCCTTGAACACCCCCAGGGTTGGTGACTCCACCACCTCCCTGGGCAGTGCATTCCAGTGCCTGACTACCCTTTCTGAGAAGTAGTGCTTCCTAATGTCGAGCCTGAATCTCCCCTGGCGCAGCTTGCTACCATTCCCTCTAGTTCTGTCACTGCCTACACGGGAGAAGAGGCCGACCCCCAGCTCACTACAACCTCCCTTCAGGAAGTTATAGAGAGCTATAAGGTCTCCCCTAAGCCTCCTCTTCTCCAGGCTGAACAATCCCAGCTTCCTCAGACGCTCCTCGTAAGGCCTGTGTTCCAGACCCCTCACCAGCTTAGTAGCCCTCCTCTGAACGCGTTCCAGAGCCTCAATGTCTTTCCTGTAGTGAGGGGCCCAAAACTGAACACAGTACTCGAGATGCGGCCTCACAAGTGCTGAGTACAGGGGGACAATTACCTCCCTGCTCCTACTAGTAACACTATTTTTGATGCAAGCCAGGATGCCGTTGGCCTTCTTGGCCACCCGCGCACACTGTCGGCTCATGTTCAGCCGTGCATCAATCAGTACCCCCAGGTCCATTTCCTCCACACAGTCCTCCAGCCACTCCGCCCCAAGCCTATAGCGCTGCCTGGGGTTGTTGTGGCCAAAGTGCAGGACTCGGCATTTGCTCTTGTTGAACCTCATGCCATTGGCTTCAGCCCAGCTCTCCAGCCTGTCCAGATCCCTCTGTAGGGCCTCGCTACCCCCAGGCAGATCCACACTCCCAGCCAATTTAGTGTCATCTGCAAACTTACTGAGGGTGCACTCAATGCCCTCATCTAGGTCATCAATAAAGATATTGAAGAGGACAGGCCCCAGCACCGACCCCTGGGGAACACCACTCGTGACCGGTCGCCAGCTGGATTTAACTCCATTTACTACCACTCTCTGAGCCCGGCCCTCCAGCCAGCTCCTTACCCAGCCGAGGGTGTACCCATCCAAGCCACGGGCTGCCAGCTTCTGCAGGAGAATACTGTGGGAGACAGTGTCAAAGGCTTTGCTGAAGTCTAGGTAGACCACATCAACAGCCTTTCCCTCATCCAGCAGATGGGTCACTAGATCATAGAAGGAGATCAGGTTGGTCAAACAGGACCTGCCCTTCATGAACCCATGCTGGCTAGGCCTGATCCCCCGGCCATCCCGCACATACCGCATGATCTCCCTCAAGACTATCTGTTCCATAACCTTCCCTGGAACCGAGGTCAGGCTAACAGGCCTGTAGTTCCCCGGATCCTCCTTACAACCTTTCTTGTAAATGGGAGTCACATTGGCAAGCCTCCAGTCTTCTGGGACCTCACCAGTCAGCAAGGAGGACTGATAGATAATGGAAAGCGGCTCGGCTACCACCTCTGCCAGTTCCCTCAGCACTCTCGGGTGGATCTCATTCGGCCCCATGGACATATAATGTATTCATATAATGAATGTCTTGATCATCTTCTGGGTGGAGGATAAGGTCTGGGAGACCATCTGGACAATTTTTTTCCTTTCAACCATGATATATATCAGTGTCCTGGTGCTCTTCTGCAACTTTGAAGCCTTTGCCAAGGAGCACACAGAAATCAAAGGGGGTGAGTAAAACCAGAGAGGGAAGGAGAGCCTGGGGCGGAGGAGAGAGGGGAAGGGTAAAGGGGAACCTTCTCACTCCTGTCTGGAGCACAGGTCTGTGATGGGGAGGTGACTCTGGATGACAGCCTTCAGATGAACTTGCGCATTGGCCTTTGGTGTGTCTACCTTCCAGTGTGTGGCATGCCAGAGTGAGGTGCAGGTTGTTGCAGGCTGATAGCAGGATAGAGGGGGTGGAGACCTAGAAATCGCGGTTCTGCTTTTACCTCTTCTCTGCATCACTCAAATTTGCCTTGTGCCTCACCTCCTTACCAGGGACCGCTGGGGTCCTGCACATGCCAAATGTCTGCTGGGGAAGAAGTAGGGAAACTCCTCTCAAAACAGCACTGCCTGCTCCATGGACCCCAATTCTGGGGAAGGTAGGAGAGCAGAGCCCAAACCTGCTGCTACTTTGTGTGTGTGGCAGCTTTGGAAGGTTGCCAGTGGGAACAGCACTCAACTGTGAAATCCCTGCCCTGTTTTGTTTTTTTTTTTTTCTTTTAAGGTTGTGTAGGGCGGGGAAAGAGGAGTCTCTTTCAACCTGGAACCAAACCTGTAAGGCTCCCTCAGAGCTCCTCTTCCCCTTCAAACCAGGAACTGCTTCTGTTTGATATGATACTTCCTGGTTTTAGGCACACATGGCTAGCATGGGGAGAGGAGGAGCCATTGCCTATCTCGTCCAGTGCCCCCCTTGCTTCTGTCCTGGGCTGCGATGAAGATCCTGCTCTGGCTCTGTACACTGGTAGTAGGAAGGCAGGATGTGGGCCAAGGCACTCACATGCCCTGGAGCCAATCTTGTCACACGTTTGTACTGTGGCCTTGCACAAGTCCTTTCTTCCATTTCTATGCCTCAGATTCTCCTCTTAGTTTGAAGTAGCACAGGAATGGGGCTACTTAAAGAGCATTTTGTGGCCAGATGCTGGACAGACACTTAGCTCTTTGTGGTACTTGTGATACCCAGGGCAGGCAGAGCTGTCTGCATGTCCTTTTTCCACCCAGGCAAGAGGGGTAACAACTTCCCTCTTGTGTCATCTCCCAACCCCCAAAATAACCTGTGTCCTCAAACAGGGAAGCAGTACATGTGAGCCTCGAGGTTTTTGGCTAGTAGGTGGAACCCTGTTGGGATGCATTCCTTCCCTAGATTACACCAGTTTGGGCTTTCTGTGGCAGTGATTTTGACCCTCAGTCCCTGCCCCTCCCTCAGCTCCCTTCCCCTAGAGCTGGGGAAAGTCCTGTCCCCACTGGTGTTTGGGCTTCAGCTGACAGGAGCCCTTGTGAGGAAGGAGGCTTCTGACCCGGAGCCCCAGGAGGGACTCAGTGGGGCCCTTCCCCAGTGCCACACACTCCCTGGAGCTCCTCAGGAGGGCCGTGGGTGAGGAGATGCACGTTGGTGCCTCCTGCAGCCAAATCCCAGCTGCTGTTCATAGAGGCACACAACATATGGCTGGCAAAGCAGCACCAAGACTGTGAACTGGGCCCAAACAATGGCCTTGCCTGATCTGCTGTAAATGCTGAACTGGCAGACAGCTTTAAATGTTACTTCCCATACCTGTGATCCACCTGAAATGAGCTTCTGGGCAATGGTGTTATCCAGTGAGTCATGAAGGGCTCTGCCCAGGCTCTCCTCTTCCTCTGCAGTGCAATTAATTCAATCTCACGAACCTTTAGTGGCTGTTATCCTGAGTGTGCCTCTTGTATGATGATAAACAATTTATTTATTCTGACTAGCCACAGCCTCAGACCCTGGGAGCTGATCAGGGCACAGTTCTGCCCTTCAGAGAATGTAAGGCATTGCCTGTGGTGCCAGCCCCAGGGGCTGAGGGCAGGAGGGTCCCAGAGCCAGCTCCTCTCAGGGTACATCTGCCACCATGTGATGTGTAAAAATGACTGATAAATGCTGTCATGTATGGATCAATTTATTTGATGCCTTTTTCATACCTGAGCTGTGTTCTGAACTGTGAGAGAAGCGTGGCTTTCTCCATCTCCATCCTGTGTTGTCCTGAGGGCTAGCAACAGTGAGGTGTCCCACAGGCTCTGTCTGTCTCTGCTTCCTGCCACAGGCAGTCATCAACAGCCGGTCCAGAGCCGGGTGTTGGAGGTAGGGGTCTGCATCTCTAGAAGGCTTTATTTCTAGAAGTCTTTGCTGCTGGTCTGTCTGTGCAGGCTGCTGGAGTGGGAAACAACTTTCACCCCAGCAGGAGGGTTTGCTGAGTGTCTCCTGTAGGGACCCTCTCCTCCCCTCCAAGAGGCATTGCAGCTTTTTAAATGGTCACGTTCCTACCTCAGAACAAGGGTACCCCTTCCTAACACTGCCAGGAGGACTCACCCCACCTGCTCCATGCTCTCCTTGAGGAATGCACGCCATGGGCCCAGCATCTGCCCCTTTGCCATGCTGTTCTCTCTGGCTAAACAAGAAATAACAATTGCCCAGACCTAGGTAGGGCATGGCTTTGGTTTCTCCTGTGTTTTGTATTGATGCTGCTGTTTGGCAAGTCGTCTGGAGTGCTGAGCTGTGGGTGTGAGGAAAGCAGCAGTGTGTGCTGGAGCTCAGGGAGCTAACAACAGCATCCTCCTTCCTCAGGTTGGTGCTATTTTCCTGAAGCTTTGTGGAGATGACTCTTCGTGGCACTCTGAATGTCCTTCTTATGTGTTGCTGGTGAGCTGAAGTACCCAGCAGATCTGTTTTGGAGGGGTCGTACCTTGGGGTTGTTTTCTCTTTTGGTCCTTTTTTACTTTGAAGGTGCAGACAGCAATTTGTTGAGCCGTGGTCCCCACCGAAGGCGCTTTTGGGGACCCACCCCTGTGCAGCTGGAGCCGCTTGGCTTAGAGGCGGCCGGAGGGATGCAGGCAGGATGCGGGGTGCCGGGATGCAGCCCTGCAGCTCTGGCACCGGCCAGGCAGGGGACGTCCTGCAAAGAGGAGACTTCAAGGGCGGGAGGAGACAAGAGCCCCAGGCTGCAAGAGCCGGCGAAGCAGGGCTGGAGAGCAGGCGGACACCGGGAGAAGCTTTTTTTTCCCCGGAGACTTTCCCCGTTCTCGGGGCGGGAGCGCTGCAGCCGCCAGCCCTGCACCGCCCGCCGGCCCGGAGCCGCTGCCGCGGGGCCCGGAGCCGCTGCCGCGGGGCCCGGAGCCGCTGCCGCGGGGCCCGGAGCCGCTGCCGCGGGGCCCGGAGCCGCTGCCGCGGGGCCCGGAGCCGCTAGGGGCCAGCACCTCACCCGCCGCGGCGCCGCCGGGGCCTGGCCTCAGCGCGCCCCGAGCCCTGCCTTTCCCTGCCTGGCCGCAGCCAGCTCCGGAGAGGCAATGGAGGCAGAAAGCAGATCCGCCTCGTAACAGCCATCTGCCTCCCCGATCCCAGTCCGTACCGTGTCGAGCAGGAGCGTGGATGTTCGCATCCAGCCTGCAACGTGGGGCGCTTTCGAGGGACGTGGCACATGCACCGAGCGAGAAAACGATTCTCTGCTGTATTACCAGTAAGACCCTCACCAAGGACAGTGTTGTGCTGCTTTTCAGCAAAGAGAGAACGCTAATGGCAGCCACCAACGAAACCCGACTGCTGGGTCCGCTCTGCGTTAGCCTTCAGCTACAGACAGCTATAGGGGAACTGATAGCACAAGCCATGCCAGCAATGAGGGCTAAAAGCCTGGCCTTGAATAAAGAAAGCACAAATAAGAGAGTGTTTAGATAAATCGGGGTTTGGTGGGTTTGGGGTTTTTTTCAGACCATCTGGATGTGGTGAACTTCACAGGAAGGAATCCCAGAAATACTTGCTGTTATCTGCTGGGGAACTGTGAAGCACAAAAAGATTGTAAAATGCAAGCTCTGTAACCCCTCTTTAAAATGGGGGCTAGGGTCAAAAGCCAGGAACCGATGACAGGTAAGTCTCCTCACCCACCCACCACTCAAAAAATGCTGAAACATTTAATCACACTACTTGTAAGCAGCAGGGGTGAGTAGGAGTCGTATTGACTGGTCAAGAACAGGATCTGGTCAAAGTAACCTGATTTTCCGCTCTAGGGCAGGGGCATGGTGAAGAGGAGCCCTGGCTGCTATTTAAGTGGGGCTCAAGTGTGCTGGAGAGGGGACATTGGTAAGTACAAAACCGACTGGATAATTATACACAGAATATTATCTATGGTTCACTGTTGAAAAGGAAGGGGGTCTATGAGTGAAGTTCAGGGCCATCTGTGTCAGGTCTGGTTTTGTTCAGCATTTCCATGAATGATCTGGATGATGGAAGAGAATGTGCATTTGCCAAATCTGTGGATTGGGAAGTATCCAGCGGCTAAGTTACTTGCCTAAAGCATCCTTAGACTAAGTACAACCCTGCTAAAAAACCACTTGCTTAAGTTGCAGTACCAAGGAGATACAGCTAGAGAGGAGGTACTGGAGACTTGTGAAAGAGGTCCCTGAGAACATCTGCAGGACTTCTGCTATATTTCTGCTAACACCAGCGAGTATGATGTCCCATGTCCTGGCCTCACAGGGTGGAATCTTAATGTGGGAGGCTGTACTGGCTCAGCTGCATCGGGAAGGCTGGTGGCATTTGGAAAGAAGGGGATTTCTCCCAGGGCTCACTGCTGCCAACTTGCTCACTTCATTATTTACTGTTGGCCACCTCTGATGTCTGCAGGTTTTAAGGTTTTCCCAAGGTTGTGTCAGTTATTTGGTGCCATCATACAAAGCATGCTCAGCTCAGAGCTGGCTTGCCATCTCATTTGGGTCCTACACGGTGCAGTATCTCGGACTGCAGAGACAGACCCCATCATCTTCTCTGAACCTGACTGGGAAGGAGAAGCTTGAACCAACTTGCCAGTCTGCAGAGCCACTGGCCACACACTTGCATACACCAGTTGCCTTGTGTGGGTAGTAACCAAGTCTGTCCAGCTCCAAAACCAGATCGGTCTGGCCTAAAGTTAATTAAAATGGCTCTATGGAAATTCTCAGGCTGAAAAATCAGTACGTAAATTAGGTCTTGACTTTTCCCTACTGTCTGCAGCAGGAGATCATGAGAGCCATGTGGTGGAGTTGGCCTTCTGCTCTGTATATTTGGGTATATCTTTTGTCATCCGAATCCTGCAACAGTCAACAGCAACCAGACTTTCACACCCATACCAAACCTTGTCTTCTCTGTGGGACAAGTAGGGGATCTTACAAGCATTACAGCAACGTGGAGGACAACCAAAGCTGCACAGGAACTGTTCAAGGCAAAGCACAGCTATTAGAACAGGTTAGAAGGGAAGGAGGAACTCATGTTGCTCTTGGCTTCAGCTGGGGAGAAGGGAAGGGAAAATCTTTCCTTCATAGACATATCATTCATGTGAAAGATAAACTAGGTCTCCCTTTGATTTTTTTCTGGGCAAAGCTGTGTCTTTGTGAGACACTTCTTCTGGCTTTGCCATGAACCCACCTGTGCTTGAGGTCAACCTGGGGTGGAGGGGAAGGGTGGTGGAACGGATATAGGGGGAGGAACAGGTGTGCAAAGAGGTCAGCTCCTTGTCAAGGAGCAGAAGAGGGTTGTGGCACCACCACCTGGCTCAGGTTATCAGGGAGAAGAGTTGAGTTCAGCTGTGAGTTGAGGTCACTGGAGGAGAGGAAATCAGAGAGAAGCCCAGGCCCTCCTTTCTATCTGTAAAGGGAAGAGTCATGGTAGAGGAGTGAGTTAAGCACAGTAGCACTGAGGTGTGTGTTTGGTGGGAAAGCTGCTGGATGGAGGCTTCAGCATGGGATGGAGGCTAACCACTGAGGCTACTTCAACAGCATCGGTGTCTGGCAACAAGGTAAGGTCCAGGGTTGCAATTAAAGGTTCTGTCTGGGCTGTGCTATGTGTATGTTTTAAGCTTGACTTTTGAGTGTGTGTTGCAGATGGGGTTGTGATTCTGGTGGTAGCTGTTTCAGTGTAGAGTGACTTGGCTTCCTCATTTTGGTTTAACTCAGAGCAAAATGCAACTTTGATGTTAGGCTGACATCTGACTGCTTTCAGCATCTGCTCACCAATACCTTCAGCAGCAGCAGCTGCTCCCTGCGGAACAGGCTTTGGCAAAGAGTGAGTTACTCACATGCTTTGCTTGTGAGGAACCTCTTACTGTGCCCTAGCAAGGATCCCTTCTTCTCTGCATGCTAATAGCATTGCAGAAACTTGGTTTATGCCAGGTTTGCCTGTCCCATCTATCCAAATAAGGTAGTTTGTTGAGGTGGTGTGGTTTGGTTGGGTTTATTTTTACAAGAATGATAAAATATCAGGCTTGTGACTTCCAATTTGAGCATGTGCCCCATGAAGAGAAAGGAGGCTGCACTGGGTAGAGATGTCCTGCTGCATGTGGAGCTTCCTTGGAAGAACCCGCTTCATCCCTCTGCATTGGCTGAAGCAGCAGACCCACCAGTGCACGTACATCTCAGGAGAAGCTGCTTCTGTTTTACAGCTTTCCCAACAGAAACTGCAGGGCAGGCAGTTCGGGGGGGGGGGGGTGTGTACCTCGCGGGGTGGGGGGATCTGCCCTGTCTCAGACTGCCAGAACCCCAAAGGCATGGGCCCCATCCAGCATGGCAGGGAAGCCTGAGCAAGAAGAGGCTCACCCTACCTGCCACAGTGGGGCGCATGCAGGCAGGGAGAGGGTTTGTCTTCCTTTTCATGCTGTGCTAGTGGGCTTTTGCTGCCCTGAGGAGCCAGGTGTTTGGTTTGTGAGGAACAGACATGGCTCCTACAAACCTCAGGCCCCTTTTCCAACTTGAGCTGCCTTGTGCTGGTGCTCACTCTTGCCCAGGCACCTTGCTCTTGATTTCTGAGTCTTCGGGTGCAGACTGGTGCTCTCAATAACCAGACAGGCAGAAGCCTTAAAGGGATTGTGCCAACTTTTATTTTATTACCGTTTTTTGAAATGGGATTTGGGGAAGGGAAGGAGATGTGTGAGGGGCAGATGCCTGTTGCGAAAGGGACACTTTGGATGTACGCTGGCAAAGGTGTTCCTGTCTGACTGGAAAAGACTGAAGCAGTAAAGCATGATGGGCAGGATGCTTGCTTTATGAGGTTTTGGTTTTAAGGTCTGCTTTGTGGGTTAACTTCTGTACAAACAAAAAAGGATACTTTAATGTTTATATATGTATTTGTGTGTGTGCATATATGAGATATATATGCACACACACAGAGTTATATCCTTACAACTCTCAGTTCCTAAAGGCTTCAAGTCTGAAGGATCATGCGTATATACACATTATAAAGAGAGATGCCAATGTGTCATAAATAAGTGGGAAAGATTTCTTTGACTGCTATCGTGCTCACCTGCAAGGAGAAAGACTCGGCCAACCACCAAACGGCGACCCCGCGTTACCCTGTCCCTGACTGTTCTCTGCAGGGGTAGTGTCTGGCTGCCCGTGCTGTCCCAGGGATTTGGGGAGCTGTCACCCTTGGGGATGCTCAGAAAGGCAGACTGAAACATGCTTAGTTCTGCTGGTTGTGGGTTGGCACCCTGCACATGTGGGGTCCTATTTCCCCAAGGGGCTTCCAGTAGACTGTTTCTTTACCACAAGGGAGGATGTCTGGTGGGCAAGAGGGGAAGGGGCTTGGGAGGGGAAAGACAGTCAAAATTCACCATACAATAGTTAGACAAGTCTTCGTAGAGGTCTGTCTGCCTGCTTGCTCTCAATCTCTCGTGCTCTCTTGCTCTCTCTCGCGTTCACTCTCGTTCTCTGCAGGACGTACGCTCTTGTAGGGCTAAAGGTCTCCTTTTGTCAGGCTAAGGTCAAGTCCCTGGTTGGCAGAGGGCAGCCTTTCATACGGGCCTGTCCACGGCATACTGGCAAGGGCTCAGATTGGAAGCTGCCGTCTGCACCGCTGGGTAGGTGAAGTTAGCATGTTGCTTGGCCTTCAGCCGCAGGCTGGCCAGGCTGGAGTTGCATGTGTCCCTGTACATGTAGGGGCTGGCTGTTGAGGCGTAAGGACAGGCACTAGATGAGACAGCAGAGTTGAGGCTTGGGCTGTTCAGGTTGTTGATGTTTCCCAGGTTGTTGAGGCTGGAGGCTGGTACTCCGGTCACTGCGGAAGGGACCATGGATGAAGGCATGGTCATCGAGGCAATGGAGCTGGGTGGGGAGAACATGGGCTGGGAGGAGAGGGGGCTGACATTCATGGAGTTGAAGAATGGGAAGCTCTTGGCCGAGAGCGGGCTGGTGGCAAGCCCCTTGGTGGCCCAGTTGTTGTAGGAATAGCTGGAATACATGTCATCATAAGGCTGCATCAGTCCATTGAACTGGGCTCCAAAGCTGTTCTTGCACAGTTCAGCCTGTTGGTTCCTCTCCCGTTTCCTCCACTTAGCTCTGCGGTTTTTGAACCAGACCTATGTGAGAGAGAAAGAGAAGAGGGAGGGGATGAGATGGGAATGCATCTGGGTTGTCTCTGGAAGGGGCCTTGCCCCAGTCTCTTTGCCCAGCAAAGCGAAAACTGTTGAAAGGCTGAGGATGTTCCTAGGGAGCTGGGAGGCTGAGCATCAGAAAAGGGTTACAGCAAGGTATCTGGGCTGCAGGGTCACCTTCTAGCAAGAATCACCACCCAGACCAAAACCCAATCAGTACCGCTTTATGATACTCAATCAACAAATGGATGCCCTTCACATGGGGGAAAATGGGAGGAAAATACTTGCTGTATTTCTGAGTGACTGCAGCCCAGGAGGAGGGGTTAGCACTATGTGACTTGGGATTTGGGGAATGTGGTTTGAGAGCTGCGGTGTGGAGGAAATGACCTCTCTTGTTTTGGCCTTGCCTCGGGACCAGCTTGGGTTGGGGGTGTTAGAAGACTGTCTTTGAACAGGAAAATCTGTTAGGGCTGGGGGGACTCAAACAATGTAACTTCCTAGAGCATGGAAGCTGCTGGAAGGCTATTCATGGTGTTGCAAACTCATATTTCTAGCAGCAGAGAGAAGCACTCATTCCAGCTGGAGCCCTGCCATGCTACGCCTGTGACTGCACAGTGGTTTGAGAACCCCAAAGAGTGCCCTCAGCAAGGCTAAGGCTGGACAATGGCACTGCAAGGAAGGGGTTGGCCAGGTTGGAGCAGGCAGCCAGCTGGTGGGGCTCTGTGGGGCAGACCCTGGGTTTTGCATCTCCCTGTGTTGTTGCAAGGTGGCACTGGATGGGGATGACACCACCAGCACAGCATACGTGTGCAGCTGGATGTGTCAAGTCTTGGGTGAGGCATTTTCAAGATGGTGAATTTTCTGGTGCCCCTAATTCCCCCCTTGGTTTTGGGGGCAGCTTGCTGGCTTGTATCACAGCCAACATCCTCCCCACAAGCTTTGGCCTGGGAAGTTGTGAGGGCTGCAGCCCTACCCGCACTCGTGCTTCCGTCAGGTTGGTCCAGACTGCAATTTCCTCCCTGGTGCTCATGTCAGGGTAACGGTTTCTCTGGAAAGTGGCTTCCAGCTCCTGGAGCTGCTGGCTGGTGAAGTGTGTCCTCTGCCTCCGCTGCTTCTTCTTGAGCGAGCCGTCCTCAGGGTTGGAGTCGTCTGTTTGGTTTTGCTGGGACTTCTCAGTGTCTGTGTGAGAAACAGGAAAATGGGAGAGATCCCCCAGGTTAACTCAGGGCCTTGGCTGCATTTGGGGGTCCTGTCCTTGGGCAACCAGTCCATGATCAGTGAGGTCTCCCTCCACAGCGGCACCTACAGGAGCAGTCCCATTTCCCTTCTTTACCATTGTAGGCAGACAACCACCCTGCACTAAAACCAAGAGCCCTTTGATGTAGCACGGCTTGCCCTTGTTTAACTGCTGTAATGGATGTCAGCCTTCAGGTGACTGAATTTGGAGTTTTCAAACTTCCAATCTTCAGTTTTCCTTTGTCACAGTTAAGAAGGGTCACAGTGGCAGAACTGGTCCAGGCCACAGTTCCTACTCTGCTTGAAGCTCTCTGCCTGAGGTGCCCTTTAGAAAGACTGAGCAGAAATTGCCACTTAGGACAGCAAAGGATCCAGTCGTGGTTTTGAGGATGAGTGATGGGAGAAAAAGCAAATTGCCAATGATAACAAAGAGAGGTTCTTAATTAAACCTCAGGAGCATAAACTTTTATCCTTCTTGCTCCTCTTCCTTCTTACTTAGGTGCATGCATTTTTACCTTTAAAAAGCAAGAAAAAGCCTCTCGTAGACCTTACAGTAAAGTACCCAAGAATCTCCCTGTGCTTCCACCCCCATCCTCCCCTTGGAGTTCCCCCTCTTACAGGCAGCATCTTTCATTTCGTTGCCCCTAAAGTGAACATCTTGGAGCTCTGCAGTGCTGGCACTGGTATCTAACAGACGTGCAGCTCTGCCTCTTCTGAGGCATTAAGGCCAGGACTTAACACTGAGCTTTGGGCTGCCATGGCTGGAGGTGGGCAGCCAGGTACCTCCCTGTGCCACAGCCCCTCTTGGGGCTGTTGGAAGCCTGCAAACACAGGAAGAATACAAACATAAATATCTTCTGCCATCAGAAGAAATTGTTGCATTTGAGCACTTGGGCAATCTGTGGAGGACAACTACAAGGGGGAAGGTTATAGCTTATGTTTAATTCTGCTGGGAACCAAGACAATAACTGTGAAAATAAGTAATTTCTGATGTTCACCTCTTCCTTGCTCTGATCTCGAAACAAGGTGAAGTGGTTCCAGCTGAAAATCAGGTTTTCAGCAGGGAGGGGATGTGTTCTTTTGCAATGGGGAATATTCAGCTAAGCCAAGAAGAAACTATGATAAAGAACTGCCAAACTCTTGCATCTGGAGAAGAACCTTTAAAAAGTCCTGACATTGTTCTACTGAGATTCAAAGGATTTTATTTCTTGGTTGGTTGGTTGGTTGTGGTTTTTTTTAAGTGATCTAGCTTAAAAGACCTCAAAGTTCAGAAAAAAATCATGGAAGGTATTTTGTACAGCTCCCTTGTCCAGCAGGGAGGCAATAAAACAGTAAGCTGGAATACAGCTGGGCAAGAAAGAAGGGTTACCTCAAGTCAGCTGGATGCACTCTGGAAAAATATGCCCCACAAAAGCTAAATGGAAAAGACAGAACCTAAGGGAGAGGCTGAAGGCTCTAAGCCCTGACAGAGGACAGACTCTGCTCCAGGATAGTGCTGCACCCACCAGCAGATGTTTTAGTGGAGCCATGCCCTGGGAGACACTCCTGTCCCAGGAAACTGGTGCCACTACACTGTTCCTGTGGCAATGGGTTTATTTGGAAACTTCTCCCTGCTCTTCCTGGGAAGCCTTCCCTGCACCTACCTTCCTCCAAAGGGACCAACGCTTGAATTGCAGAGAGCTTTTGCCAAAGAAGCACTTGCTTTTCATGGAGGGAGGCCTGGGTGCAGTCAGAAAAGGTTTGTTTCTCTGGGGGGTCCTCACAGCCTCCACTTCTGTCAGTGTAATGCTGCCTGCCAGCAGGAAAGCTAAAGCAAGGACAGTGAGCTGGCTGATGAGAACCACTCAGAGACAGCTGTAGAGTCCTCTGCCATGTGTTGGCTCTCAAAAGCAGGGTGTAAGCTGGTTCTGCTGAGCGGGAAGGTGCTGTCTCCTGTGCCCAGTGCCAGGACCAGCTCATGTTTCCATCCAGGTTGTACCCGCACGAGAACTTTTCTAGTGCACTCTTGAAACAGAGGAGGCCACAGGACTTGGTAAGTGGAATGGTGGGAGCTGGCCATGGTCTCATAGTCTCCTCATTCCCATGAGCATTGTCATGTGGGGATCCCACGTTCAGAACACTTGAAAGCACAATTTTAAATGGATTTTTTTTTTTTATAGTGGGTATGCCAAGGAGATAAATCTGGTTTCTCTAGCTCAGTGCTCTAAGCCAGTGTTGGAAGAGGGCAATTCCCACATTATCCATCTCTAAAACAGATTAAAAGGGGAGTGATGCCACCACATCTGAGCTAGTTATTAGGAATGGCTCGGTACAGCATGAAGGGACAACATTTGGTTTGTTTGTTCATCTGCTAAGTCTGGGTTAATTAAAAGCCCAGTGTGCACAGGGGGTATGTTCCCAGAGGAGCCCCTGACAAATGTGGATTTCCAAAGAGACTGCTACCAAGCAGGAGGCTGTGCACTAATAGTGAGCTCCTGCTCATGGCTGCCCTTCTTCATGTAGGAAGAAAGGATACTTGGAGGGAAGGAGAATGGACTAGAGGTACCACTGCCTTATGGACTGCGTCTGGGTGGAAGAGATCACCAAGTACCTTGCTTTGTTATTTGTCTTCTCCATATCTTCTGGGGTAGGACTTTCCATAAATCTTGTGAAGTCCAAGGAGATGTGTGAATCTGACTATGAGCCTGGAAAAATCTCTGAAGCTACATGTTCTTCTTACTGTCCTCTCTGTCCTCACTTGCTACCTGTGGATCTTCCTGAGAATTGCTTATGGGACTGTCATCTCCGTTTCCGCTGCTTTCTCTAGGGGGGTATAGTGCCCCCAGAAACGGTGAAGAGCTTGGGCACTGCGGTGGGGACCAAAACCTTGGCAGTACAGGGAAACAAGGAACCTGCAGGAAGGATGGGCCCTGTGGGTGCCCTCCATACTGAGGAGCAGAATTTGAGGAGATGCGGGGCAGTTCCCCACCTCGTCCCTGCTCATCCTTGCTATCCTTCTGACCTGTGTTGCCTGATGAAACCTAGCAGGAGGGGATGTCACAAAATCCTCTGCACCATTAGAGGACCCTTGGGATTTCTCAGAGCTGAGCTCAGACAAGCAAGATTTGTGTGCCCTTCCTCAGGATCTCATACTCTGCAAATGAAGGATGTGGAGCTAAGAAAGGAGGAGTGGGAGTGCTCTTTTGAGGAAAGGCAAGAAGTGGAGCCCTGCCCTGTCCCGGGCAGCCCTCAGTGGTGGATTTAGTTCTGCCTGGCACTGGTGATGCGTGGCTGTCACGGGGGCCTCTCTGGTGTGAACACACGAGCTGCCAGCCTCTGCGTGCAGGTAGCACTGGCAAACACCCACCTCCCAGAACCGTTTTATTTCTAGGCTGTTTAAGACAGCGGAGAGTGATGCAGCCAGGCACCCAGAATTTACTGTCAACCCAAAATAGGCTGTGGAATATATCTCGTGCACGTTCGCCCACTCAATGAAACGACTGGGGTCATAGCTGGAATTAGCTGCTCACGCCTGATGGAAAAAAAAGTCAGCTCCTAAATTGGCAGTTCTGCGGTGTGCCAGGGTGGGCTGGATTGGGAAGGCCACTTGAATGGAGATGACCGCTGTGCATCCAAAGCAGCTGACAAAGAGCCACTGAGCTTGGGGATGTGCCCAACTAAGGTACGTGTGCAGTGGGGAATTCGGCGGGTGGATTCTCTGACCATAGTTATCCCAGTGTAATTCCCTTCACAACACTTACTCCAGGGAATTTTAATCTGCATCATTATGCTCATTAGCTTTTGCATGTGCGTGAGCCTGGAGGCTTTACACAGGGAGGAGCGGGCTGTCCTCAGCCCTTGCTGGCACTGGCAGGGATGGCTTTGCATTGTCCTGTTGCATCCAGAGCAACAAGGGATGGAGCAGTCACAGGACAGATCCAAAATCCAGGGGAGGAAACTATGGTGTTTGGTAGCTACTTTCTGAGCAGGTGTGAATGGTGATGTTGCTTTAGAACCTGATAAAGGGTGTGGTAGGTTTGGGATTTATTCAGCATTTGGGAATGGCCAGAGGCACCTCCTTGGGCAGGAGCAACCCACTGCCCACTGTAGAGTCTCTCAGAGGCTTTTTCAGTTAAAGCAGGGACGAGACAGTATTTCTCTTCCTCCTTATTGCCTGAACTTGGAAAGCTCATCCCAAGGTTAACCTGTAGCATAGGAAGCTTTAACCTAAGCTATTTGAACAGAGCTTAAAAAAACCAAGCAGCCAGTTTAGGACCAGGTGTGGCCTTCTGTGCCTTGGATGGGATTTCACATGCCATGGGAAGAGTTCTCCTACTCTGGGGACCTGGTCTAGGCAAACAATAAAATCGGAGCTGGGCAGTAATCTGACTGGCCTGACTCACTGCTGCAGCCTGTGCCCTCTGTCAGTGATGGCTTCCTGCAGCCAGGCACCCCCATTACCAGGACAGTACTGTCATTGCCATATGTGCCCCTGTGCCTTCCCCCTGCTCACAGGGACAGCTGTGCTGCCATAGCAGAGCTGGCTTCTGGTATGAGAAGCTCAGTGTGTTCCCAGGAGCATCTCAGCTGGTGCCTGCAAACCACCAGCCACCTGGACCCACCCAGAAGGACAAGCCAGGACCTCTGGCTCCTTGAGCCTTGCACTCACCACTGTGGTCCTGCCCTTTGCAGCTGTGCTCGTGTTGAGGGGTCCCGGAGTCTGAGAGAGACAAGGCTGGGCTGTGAGCCTCCGCATCTGCCAGCAGGTTGAAATCCATGAGGGAGTGATGGGTGACAGAGGAGGAGGAATCTGAAAAAGCAGCAGGCACAGAGTGATTAGAGAGATGAATCTGTGTATGTGACCTCTCCCCACCCCCTCCGGGAGGGACTTGCCAACCCTTAAGGTCTAGGAAAAGCAAAGGATCCCTGTGTGATCCTTGGACCCCTTTGAGTTTCCTGGCTGGAAAATGGACATGCCAGGCTTTCTGCTGAGCTTCCCTATAAATCAAAGATCATCTAGTGACACTTCTATTTGCAGCCTTCAGAGAAAGAGCCTCCAATTTATAGGTGACATTCAGACTGAAATAGCAACGCCAGGAGCATGCTGTGTAACAGAGATCTGAGGAAGTGGTTCTGGGCCAGCCAAGGGCTGTTAGCACCTTCCCCAGACATCCCTCCTCTCCCATCTTCCCTGCCCAGCTTCCCTCCTCTTTCTCCCCTTGACAAATCAGTCAAGCACAAATAAAGTTGAAGGCAGTCCAGAGACAGTTAATGTAGACATACCATACATACACATACCCCAAAAGAAAAGCACTCCTGTGCAGGACACTGATAGGAAGATGTGTCTGACTGCACAGCCACTGCCACAAGCAGGGACCCTGGGCAGGGCAGTGCACGTGACTTGGGTACACAAGGACTTCTGGAGCCTGAATTAACATGGGAATCGCATTACACACCCTTGGGTGCCTGGGGATGAGTGTGCCCAGCTGCAGCAGCAGCTCACTTCCAGCCTTAGGTCATCCTGGCCAAAGGCTGCCCACATCCCCTCAAGCAACTCTTCTGTGCTTGTGGGTCATCTCCCCTGGTTGATAGCATCCCAGCTGGGAAGCTGGCCTGCTTCCTGCATCTGCAGGTACTACTGAGACCCCTGGACCACCTTTTTCCATGTTTGTCTGTCCCAAGATAGATTGTTTTCATCACTGTCTTACTCGGGGCCCCTGTGCCCTTCTGGCAATACAGGTGGAGAGCCTAGACAAAAGCCCTGCTCTGTTCCAGACTATATTGGAAGTTCAGGAAGAGGCAGCTGTAGAGCAGCAGATGCCACAAGCCCAGCTTCACCGCCTTGGAAAGGTGAGCTGGCCCTGTGTTAGCTCTTAAATCTAAGTTTCTGCTCCTGACCCTGCTGCATGCAGTATGATGTACTGTCACCAGTGCAGGTATAGTGGTTTCTGAAGGCTGGACTGCCTCAAGGTGACCACAGCAGTTCCTGAAACTTTGGTCACCCCAGCTATCATCTCACCTGCCCAGCTAAGGAGCTTGTCGCTCTACGACGCAATGGCATCTGATGCATTGTGCCAGGATCTCGGACCCCTGGGTTTAATGGGGTTGGACCAGGCGTTTTGGATTTCCAAACTGCAAGTGGAAGTCAGTTGAGAAGACTGGATTGTAGTGAAGGTTCGCCCAGCCCAATCGTGTGTTGGGGACGGAGCCTGCTGAAGGCAGTACTTTGCCTGGACTGCGCTGGCGTTTAGACATGTAAACAAGAGATTAATCACGTAGCTGTTGCACCTCTTTTGGAGGTGGATGACAGTGACTAAGAATGTATTTTCAGAGCCGTCTAAAGCCTCCTGTCACTTTGAGCAGGGCTGCCACCAGGGTCCTTGGCAAGACTGACCCCCATACCTGCAGCATGCTTCTCAGGCCATGGTGAGAGAGCAAGGAGACATTTCTAGTGGTTTTCCTCCTGGTTTTTGCAGCAGATCTTGCTCACAAAATGCCCAGCAGCTTTCCTCGCTCTCCAGTCCTTCAGTTCTCCCCTTTGCTTAACCTCCATCTCTGGCCTTCCGGAGCACTGATGAATCAGTCTTGACGCTGGATTCAATCAGTGCTCTCTGAAAGCAGCATCTAACGAAGGGACCTGGTGCTGGTTTCCCAGTGCTTCCCATCTCCCATCAGAGAGAAGTGGTGGGGCTCCATCTTTGCTGTGAGGCTGGTTTCCATTTCCACCTCGCGGCGAGCCTGACCTTTGATGTCCGCAGGCTGCATGAGCTCCTGGCAGCAGGAGGGCACGGCCCTGTTGCTTTTTGCCATGTGTACGTACATGAAGTGATGTGACAGGGGCTGTGTTTTCTTTAATACCTTTGCATGGAGTAGGGGGAGTCCATCTGCTGCTGATATTGCCATGGCTTTTAGCATTACTCTCGGAATTATGCAGAAACGCGCAGTGAATTAATTCCATGGATTAAGTCTTGATTAAGATGTGTGTCACTTTGCTGTCTCAGAATTTATTAAGAGCCCTTCTTGAGGCGGCGGCAGATGGAATTTCTGCCCAATGTTTGTAGATGATAATTTCCCCTCTTCTACAGCCATTTGCATATGATTGCATCTGTGAAGCACAATTTCCTCTCTTCTAGGGCTTGACTCTGTACTGGACCAGATTTAAGGAGGAATTCAGACTCCTGCCTTGCTATAACCAAAGGATGGTGTCCTCTTGTGTAGGGTCTTATTTGCTTTGAAACTCTTCTTGCACATCTTGCATTGCTTTCATCTGTGCAAAGTAGAGTGGAGAGCAGGGGGAAAACCAGGGGGGAGTATTATACAGCTGGCTCCGTGGGTGTAAATGACCATGCCAAGGTACAAGGCTCAGGGTGACCTAGCCCTGGTACTGCAAATTCATGCACCACACCAGCGTGGGGGTTACATGTTTGATCCAAGCTGCTGGGCACAACATAGTGTGCTTGTCCCTCCTTGGAGACGTGTTGGGGACCTAGATTAAAACTGTCTTTTTAAGTGTGGTCCACATCAAAGTTGAAACTGTGACCTGTGGCTCACAAGTAGTTTGCTTTTGAACTGATTTTAAAACTAGGAGGATTTCAGAGAGGAGATTTTTGTTAGGTATGTAATTACTTAGATACATACGAGTGTGCCTTACACTGTGGTATCAAAGAAGCGTGCCTCATCTTGCAGTGAGCTGGTCACAGGGAAGCAAAAGCAAAGGGACAGGGGGAATCTGCTTGGCACGGTTACGAAGGACTGCAGGAAAAGGTTGTGATAGGGGACAGCACATGAGCTCTGTACCAATGTATTTACCCAAAGGAAACCCATGCCACTGACACAAAAGGCTGTAGGTATTATTCTAGATTATACAGCCCTTTCAGATTTAATTAAAGGAGATTTCTTCCACGTTAGCTAGATCTTGCTGTAGGCAGAGACATTAAGAAAGTCAATGATAAACCTTCATGGCATTTCTACTAAGTTGTTTGCCTGGTCTTAGGGAGTTACTGAAATTGGCACCTCAAAAAGTCTTTAGACAAAATCAAATTTATTACCTCCCTCTAAGTCTTCATCTTGCTTTCTTTTCACATAGAAGAATAGTTTCTTTAGGGACAGCTCCTCTGCTAGCAGCATGCAGCCAGGTTTGCTCAGAGGGTTCAGTTTTGTAAAACTAGCCCTTGTTCCTAGCCTGCTCTGGCACCTGTAACTCCTTCCATCAACGTCTGTAATTTCCCCCAAGATAAAGGGAGCATGGCTTTTCTTCCAGTCTTCACCCATGGGCATACTCTTCCTGGCTGCTATGTGACAGCACCGGTCTCTCCAGCTGCCTGTTGCCCCTGTCCTGAGGGCCCAGAGGAGAGCAGGGGGAAGAGCTCTGGCTTTAGTCTCTTTTTCCTTTCAAATTCACCCCCTTTTTATATCTGTGCCACTGCCAGGCTGCCCAAGCCAGGATGACTGGGGCAGGAGGAGGAGAAGGGCACCTCCACATGAGGCAGGCAACCTTGTTTACCCAGAAAGAGCAAGAGAGGGTCCCTGGGACCTCTCTCCTGGTTCTCACTAACATGCTGCTCCGTAATCCATGAGAGAAGATGCCTTCCCTTGTTTTTTTGGGGGTTTTTTTTGGAGGAGTGGGAAGGAAATACAAAGGCTGACTGCAAGCCAAGTAAGGTAATTACAGTGGTGCCTTTTGTGATGTGGATGTTGCCTGCTGAGAGCTGCCTTCAGATTGACAAGTGTGTGCTGCTCCATGTATGCACTACTGTCAGGGTACAGGCTACCTGCTGAACCTACTTTGGCAGGTTGATGTGGAGGGAAAAAGCTGTCTCCTGGTTTGTTTTGATGTTATCTGGCTTCTCATGGGCATGTAGGGGGGCTTCAGCAGGGGCCTGAGCCTTGGGTCACCTAGTCAGCAGCATACAGACGGCTGATGACCTGTGGGCAGGGAGGAAGTGCAGCCAGCTGGGCTCCCTCCAGCAGATCTGCATGGCCCTGCAGAGCTGAGAGCTTCCCCTGTGGCCAGCGCCGCAGCAGCCACAGCCCCTGCTTGGTATCACTGATTTCCACAAGGGGTTCTGGGTTATTCCTCAGGCTGAAAGGTGCTCTGCAGTCAGCTGGGGGGATGCATCTTTTCTTTCTTCCATCCCTTGCGGTAAAGGCATGATGTTATGTTAGATGTCTTAGGGTCAGAGCTGTCTCTTCCTAGCTCCATCAATCCCAGAAGTCAAAGTTCTGGGAGTAAATAGATTCCCGATGGAGTCTGGCTGATTGCTTTGCTCCTCATGCTCATGTTCCCCTTGGTTTATGTTTAGCAGAGATAAGTGTTTGGGACTCCTTTTAACTGAATGATTTTAGGAAGATGATCTGCCTCTGTACTTTGGTTCCCAGGAGGGGCTGAGCTAAGGTGGAGCAGACCCTGCCTCTCCTTCTGCCCCATGTCAAAGGGGAAGGGGCTGAGGTTGCTCATGTCTCCTGTTGGCAGAGCATTTTAGTCTCTGGATCCATACATTTTTTCAGAGGATGCTGCTACCACAGAGTCTGCAGGCTGGGATTTCAAATGCACAGCCTGCATGACACATGAATCACATGGTGACCCCAGAGTTGGACTCTGCCAGTCGACATGAGTGCTGCCTGCGAGGGGCTCTTTCCCCGCAGCTAGAAAGCAAAAAAGGATGGGACACAAGATGAGTTAATCTTTGTTTCCTCAAGACTATAGAAATACAACTATGGGGAGACCAGGTCACCCACTGCTAAACATCTCCGTGTAGCTTTAAGCCTCTAATCTTAATGGAATTGCAGCAGGAACCAAGAGCAACCATTAATCACTGGAAGATAAACAGCAGCAGCCAAACGGTGACCCAGAGCCATTATGGGACAGGAGAGCAAGCTGCCTGCCTCTAAAATCTTCAGACTCTGCACAAGCCAGGCTGACTGAGTAACCCTTTTGGGCGCACACTCAGAAATGGATCATCGACCTCCAGCAAGGGCTGAGTCACAGGTTATAATAAACTTTATTTCTCAATTTAGTCCTTGCAACTTGGGCGCTATCCCCTGAGCTCCAGTACCGGGTTTTGTAGTGGTGTGTGCTGCCTTGAAGCCTGGAGTGTAGGTTAGGATTTCTTTTTTTTCTCCAGAAGGAGGAATTGCTAAAGATCCCTGAGGGCCTTGGTATCTTACTGCTGTCAGAATAAGTTGTTTCAAATCGCCCCATCGCTGGGGGCCCATGGCTGGTACTGCCCTGCAGACTGCAAAAGCGGGCAGTGCATGGTGCCACACTAACTGCAGCAGCCCAGGCCCCTGCTGCCAGGCTTCCTGTCAGTGGCACAGGCTGAGTCGGGTGTCCAGGATGCGTCCACTCTCTTTTTGTGCATGGCTCTACGGAGATGTTCCGAATAACATGAGACAGGGAGAGGATGGGGAAATAAGGTGCTGTTGCTGACTTGGCTTATGATGTAGGAAAACCACTTGGCTGTTCTGGGACTCCATCCTTCATCCCAGAAATGATGTTAATGAGTCTATCTGAGGTGGTAGAGGCAATGAAGCAAAATTCCTTTAAGTGCTTCCAGATCCTCAGATAAGAGGTGCTAGAGAAATGCACGGCCTTGCTGGACACTGCCTAATGCATTCCCCAGGGGGGTTGGCAGCTCCCCACAAGGTGAGAACTAGTTGCTTGCTTCCTCCTTCAATGTGAGCCTTCAGCTGGGAGGAGGGTGACAGCTGAAATATCTGTTCTGGGCAGCAGAGGGTTAATAAATCGCCTGTATTCCAGAGGATTATCACAATGGAAATGTCCCAAGGATTGACAGCTCCATACCCATGTCGGCAGCAAAAAAAGCCCACAATGGAATGTGTCCTGTTCACTGATTTGATGGGCCATGCCATGCCCCTGCCGGGGCAGCGCCCTGCTATAACTGTGCCCCGTACATAATGCACCATCCTCCTGCGTGGATGCGTCTGCAATGCTCGGACTGGGCTGGTGCACACCCTGCTGAACTAAAGCACGGGGGTCTGCAGAGACAGGACAACATGCTTGGGCTTGGTTTAAATTAAGCTATCTGCATTAGTGTCTTTGGACAGCGCTGCTGCCCTTAGCCGACCTGGCTGGTTTGTGAAATGGCACCCAAAACTTGGAAATGAATCCTAATACAGGAGCAAAGTCCTGCTAGACTTTCTGCAAAGCTGTTTTTTTCATAAACCAAACATTCAGGCTTCTTGCACTCTTGTAAATGATGCACGGCAAGTCTTGCCGTGTCCGGCTGCGTTTCTGGTATCTCTTGAATGCGCTGCCTCGGTGGGGTTTTTGGCACCTTGACTCCATCAGCCAGGACTGGGATTTTCTTTTTGACAGGCTATGCAGTTATATTAATAAAGCCATGCTTTGTTATGGCTTATTTTGTTTGTTAGGCATCTGGAACAAAATAAATCATCAAAGGCTCAGTTTTGCCCAAATGAGTTGTGATTGCACAAAGTTGGTGGCACAGTGAGGCTCCACAGCACAGGATTGCCGTGTAAGCACAGGGGAAGGAAAGTCCTTTGCAGACATTAACCCCTTTGCTTTGGGGAAGGGAGAAAAGAGACTGATTTCAGTAACAAGGCCTGTCTGGGAGAATCTTGCAAGCAAAGCAAAGGACCCACTAAAGCAGAGCTCCAGCAGTGGCCTGGCCCAGGTGTACCGACCCCGCTCATCCCTGCCTGTCCTTGCCGGTTTCTGCAGCCCCGGCAGGCTGGCTTCAAACCGACTCGTGCCAGCACTGCAGGGTTGTGTCTGCATGGGAGAAATAGCTGCACAGCCACAGCACATGAGGGACCGTGATCTCCCCTTGCACCCGCAAGCTTAGCAGAAGCAAAGCCTGGAGCAAGACGAGATGGTTGCAAATCAGGATCGCAAGCAGCTGCCTGCAGCTCCGGAGCCGGGCACACACTGCTCATGCAGCAGCAAAGGGAAGCAGGGGCTGGCATCAGCAGATCGGTATGCGTTGCTGTATTTATTTGGGCGATTGTATGAATTTGACTAATTGTTCCGGCAGTCAAAGGAAACTGGCCTGATTCCCCTGGGGTTACGCTTGAAGCAGTGTGGTGGGGTCACTTCTGTATCTCTGAGGACGTAAAGTTGGCCCATTTTAGGGAGGCTGAGATAGTGAGATCAAGGACTGGAGCTACATGACTCCAGCTGCTGTCGGGAGTTTTGTATGCAGATGGAGGGCAGCAGATGACTCAGACATTACTGAAGATGTAAATGATTCTCACAATTAGTAAACAAGTCCAAGAAAGCCCCTAATCAAATGGGTGATGTGCAGGGTTGAAGGTCAGGAAGGATCCTGCCATGCGGTCTGCATGTCACACCCTTACAGACAGCTGACCTCAGGGCACTGCAGACCTGCCCATGTCCCACATCCACCAGCATTTCTGCTAGAAATCTTTTCTGAAGAAGTTTGACTTGATCATAAACATTTGTTCTGTGACAAAACTTGGCAAAACCAGCAGCTAGAAAGAAGCTTTTTTTTCAGGGGGTGGATGGTGCTGGTTCACTGTTTTAAAACAACCTGGCAAAGCCCAGAGGGTTGCAGGGCTACAAAGGGAAAAGCTGCAACAGCTAAGGGTGCCGTGACAGCCCCACCAGCCGCCATGGCCAACGAGTGGCTCTGGTTAAGGCAACGACAGCCCTGAAGCGGCTGGCTCACTCCAAGGGATGTGTTGTGTCACAGCACAAACCCGCAGCGCCGGAGGGAGCTGATGTCTGCTGTGCCTGGCTGTAAGGTTTCCTGATTATTTGTCTTTCTCCCCCCACCCCTCACCCAAGCAATTTATATATTTTTAAATTTTTTTTTAAGCTCTCTGGCAGGAAAACCCTTGCAGGACACAGGCTGCTGTGAATAAAACAAGCAGATGATCTCAGCCCGCAGTATCCCTCCCTTCTTCCTTGGGATACTATGACTGGTAGGGCTAGGGCAGACAGAGGGCAGGTCTGGGAGGGATGCTGGAGCTCTTTTCCCCCCACTCTGACTTTATGGACCTTGCAACATGCCTTGAAGGTCAGCCTGTTTACCCAGACATTGTTTGAAGGGGGCCGAGGGAGGTGATTAGCCCTTCCCACTGCAAACACTGCTGGGTCGGATCCCGCAGCGTTTTGCAAGCAGCCCGGGCTGGCAGGATCAGGCCCACGGATCGCCTGGGTTTTGCCTGCAGCACAGAGTTAAATTGCATGTGCCAGGGAACAAGGAGGAACAGCGGCTGGGAGAGCAGGCAGGGCTGGCACCCCTCCGGCCCCGCAGCCTCCTGCCCAGGTGCCCTGCTTGGAGCCCTGGCAAACTGCCCCGTGTCCCTAAATTTGGGGACACAACATACACCGCAAGCAGCAAAACAAGAGGTTTGAATTTCAGGATCCTGAAATGCACTGTGCTGCCTAAGGACTGCATACAAAGTCTGTATTTTTTCTTTTTTTTTTTTTTCCCCCTCTCTCCCCTCCTTCC
The DNA here is from genome assembly GCA_020800305.1 of Porphyrio hochstetteri. NCBI lineage: Eukaryota > Metazoa > Chordata > Aves > Gruiformes > Rallidae > Porphyrio > Porphyrio hochstetteri. The sequence continues at coordinate 18,851,536 of CM036911.1, forward strand.
AAAATCCTTAGTTTTTCCATCTGCTGGAGGCTGCATCCCATGCGGGAGGTAGGCAGTTTGGGTGGATAGGAAAGCAAGCTGCAGAGCCCTAATTACTCATCCAGCCTGGCCCTCCGGCAATCCCATCAAAGCAGTTCAGAGGGAAAAGGGACGGGGCTCAGAGAGGGAAGTAAGCTGTCTCAAAAACACTGAGGGTCACACCAACTCAGTTCCACCATCCTGCAGCTCTGGGGATGGGGACCTTACACCCAGAAATCCCTCTGGCTTACCCCATTCCCCATGACAGCCTCCGGAAAACCCGACCTGCAGCTCCAGGGCAGCAGGAACGGACCCCAGCCCCCCGGCTGGGGCCTGGTACTAGGGACACACTTGAGCTCAAGCATTGGGTTCTTCAAACACCAGCATTAACACCCGCCCGACACAAATGAAGCTGCAAAACCCTTTTAAATAGGACCCATAAGTGCATAGAATGCATAATTTTCAGATTTCTCTCTGGTTAGGTATGGATCTGTACCCAGCCTATTTTTTATGGTTCAATTAATTTAGCATAAAGATTTTGATTTTATTTTTTCAACCATCCCGGTACCTCCTGTCCCCTAGAAAGTCTTTTTTAGTTTTTTTTTTTAAACTTACATTAATTTGCTTTAAAAAAATGACCCTGAAATAAGTGCACATACAAAAAAAAAAACCCAACCTCAACTTGTAGAACTGGAAGTTGGGATATTGTGCCACCAAAAATAAAACTGATGGAACAAAAAGGGAATTTCATGTGGTTTTCATTGTCAAGTCTAAGCTCAGAAACAAACAGGAAATAAAAATGGCTAAAACAAAAGCGATTTCTTTTAAAGTGTATTCAAATCTAAGTGGGGAGCTGCTTTATTTGGGAGGGACTCTCTGTTTATTTGTTTTTTCAGAAAGAAGAGTAAATAAAAATGTCCACACACAGACAGGTCAACTTGATTTAGAGTTAAATCCTCATGCTTCTCGCTGGTCATTTATAATAAGCTTTTTAAACAAAATTAGATGTGCATTAATGACAGCAAGAAAAGGCAATGAGGGCAGGGGGAAATGCTTCTGCTTGAAATGAGATTGAGGGAAGAAGGAACAAAGAGGGAGAAAGAGAGGTGAAAGTAACCGCAAACTCCCCGGTCATTTGTTTTATTTCGTCTTTGTAGTTGTTCAGTCTCTGCAGGCAGATCTGCCAGCACTGAGCCTTCCAGCCTATGCCATCCTACTGAAGCTCCCGAAGTAGCAAATAAATGCATTTATTTAATAACAGAAGTCTGCAGGATCAGAGCTATGTGAAATAGAGCAGCATACATGCTGTATCCTGCAGACACAAGTGTTTTGTAGGCTCTCTGGTTTGGGACTGTGGAACTTGTTTGATAGGGGATTACAAACACGGCAGCTCTGACGGTGATTTTGAGGGATGAATTTAAATCAGGCAGAACACAGCTCCCCGCATCAGCTGAGATCCCCAGCAGCTACAGCCCTGTTAATGCACCTCTGAGCCCTTCGAACAGTTGAAAAATCAGATGGACAAAATCCAGCTCTGGTGTCCCTCCTCTTATGCACCAGTTAACAGGGTGTAAGTGTTTATTTTCTAGCGGAGCTGTGGTTGGAGAGATAGCAGCAAGCACTGGACTGAGGGTCAAGGGACAGAGGTTGTATATCTGGCTCAGATCAGGTAATTCTGCTAGAGCTCAGTTTTTCCTCTGCACAACAGGGGTATTTCCCTTCATGCTGAAGCATCCAGAGATCCACCCCTAGAAAGGCTAGGTAGCTCCTAAGCAGAGGCATCCTAAGGTACAGCTCTTCAGAAATGAGGGCTTTGAGCATGAACTTGCACCCTGTGAATCAGCAGGAAATCTCCTGTTCAGTGTGCAGGGGACTGGCCCTTTTCCCAAATCTGCTGGACAATACTCTGACTCTGGTGGGAAGGAAAGAAGGGAACATCCCTCACTCACTCGCGGTCTCTTTTTAAAACCTAATATAACAGAAACGTTTCTCAGCTTCTGCCCAGCTAGATGTCGTAGTTCCTTCCTGAAAACAACTTTTAATATTTAATTCTTGCTGAAAACAAGCAGATCCATCACTAACCATCCTGCAGGAATTTGCAGCTCTGGGCAGGCTGCCGTACCTGTCCTCCTTCGGGGTCAGAAGGCAGACAAGGATTTCAAGCAAACCCTTTCCCACTGAAGCGACCTCCTCTGTGCCGAGTCCAGCTCTAGTCCCTTGTGCTGCCGAGCCTCCAGGAACAGCCTGTGGACTCCCTTAAATGCCCCAAGGAAGCCCAGAGCTAATAACCAGCTTCATTCAATTCCCAGTCACATTATTATCCAATCTGCCAGAGGCATTAATATTCAGAGGTGAGGCGGGAGGAGGGCAGGGGTGCTGTCGAGGGGGAGCAGTACACAAAGGGGAGGAAGGGAAGTGCAGCACGGCGGGCTGGCCTCAGAAATCCTCTTTCTCCAGCCATCTGAAACCCCAGCCCATTTCAGCCGGGTGTTGACAAGAGAGGGTTTTTCCTACGGACTCAACAGTAAGTTTGACGCCAGTTGGTGGAGGCCATCCCTCCACCAACAGCAAATGCCTGGGCTTGGCACGGCCCGATGCCCTCAGCAAGAATGGGAGCTTTGCCCCCACTGTGATCAGGCCCTAAGTAAATAGCAATCTGCCGTTTTCAAACAGCCAGATAATCGCTGAGCCTGCTTGGAGACACCACAGCCTCCCATTTCTGCCCCCTCCCTCCACAGCTCCACAGTCTGATCCTGTTGCTTTCCTAATGCAGGGCGTACACTGCAGAACCACTGGTTCTCCCCATCCGGGACTCCATTCCCAGCCTAGGTACCTCCACTGTTCCCAGAGCCAGGACACATGTGCCAGGTCACGAGACAGACCTCATGTCCCTAGCCCAGCTCATCTTCCTTTTGGAGCAGCCTCCTAGATCGGGTTTCTGGCTTTTTCTTTTTGGCAGTCTCAAAAGTCAGCCTCACCTCTCAATCTCAAGGTTTTGGGAAGACTCTGACAGAGATAAAAGATGCCACTCTTTTTTGCTGGCTCTCCATTGGCTACATTAACCGACACTTTTCAATCCCCATCACAATTTGCCGATCTATTAATTGCCTGAATTAAGCCCTTATATAAATGTAATAGTTATGAAGTGAGGCTGGAAATGGTTTCTTTACTAGAGAAAGATACAGTTTTCTAAACCAGCGCCTTGGACAGGACACAACTAACTCTGTAACAGGGATATACAGGGTCTTTTGGAAGGGGACCCCTCCAAACCCAGTAAAAGCAGGAAAAAACACTGCCCTCATGTAGATCCCTCTCCAGGCTGTCAGGCAAAGGCATGTCCCCATAAGGTGTACTACTGGGCATGGTGTGACCATTTGCTAATGAAAATCAAACCCTGTTCTGCTTCTGCAGACATTTGCGGAGACTGAAAACAGCTACCATGCTCTTCTGTGGGTCCCTCAGGAGCCAGCAGGCAGCTCTTTGTCCCTCACAGCAAGGCACCACTGAAGCCTGCACAAACACCCATCCCTCCAGTTCACCAACAGGCCAATGGAGTATGAGGGAGCATGGGGAAACAGGGAGACCCAGACCCCATCACCAAAACTGTGGTCCTCTCCCTGCCTTTGAAAGATGGGACAGAAACGATAGTGGCATTCCTTAACGGCACTTTCCTGAGCTATTGCTTTTAGCATCTCCCAAAATCACAGAGGATGAAGCCGTTTCATCCACAGCATCCTCCAGGCCACGGGCCGAGCGTGGAGAACCCACTTGTCTGGGGGATGGCAAATTACCCCCTTTTGCCTTCAGCACTAGTCTCCATTTAGAAAGTGCACAGATCACGGATCCATCACTAGGGAGCGAGCTTCCCACTACAGAAAACGGGGAGGCAGGTGAGGGACTGGTTTTGATTCCTGCACCGCCAGCTCAAAGCTCCAGCTGGGGGCTCGCACCCGGGCTCTGCCGGGCCCCGGGGTCCTGCAGCAGCAGCACACCCCTCTGCAGCCGCCCTTGCGGAGCCGAGCTCTACATCCCATAGCCCGCCGGGACGGGTAGGAAAGGTGTGCGAAGCACCGGGTGCTCTGCTCGGGGGCCTGTTGCTCCAGATTGCCCAGCCCCGGAGAGAAGAGGAGGGGAGGGGAGGGGGGCTGCACCGACCCCCGCCAGCGCCTCTGCGGGGCCCCGCCGCTGCTGCGGGAGGCAGAGCCAGCCCCCTCCCAGCCCGTCCTCCCAGCTGTCCTGCCGCGGGGGCGCCGGGAGAGGAGCCGACAGGTGTGCCCGCTCGGCGGCACGGGGCCCGCCGCCCCCCCGGGGCCGCTCCAGCAGCTGCGGCGGGGCCCGGGCGCGGCCCCCGCCCCGACCGCCCTCCCCCGCCAGAGCCGCGGTGAAGCCGTCCCTCTCCTCTGCTCCGAGGAGGAGGACACGGGGAAGGACAAGGGGGTGCCGCGCTGGCGGGCTAGCCCTTCCCCCGGGACGGCACTCGTTGAGCGGGGAATAGCCGGGGGAGCGGCCGGTACCGGGCTCCGCCGGGCGCTCGTTGCGCTCGGCCGGGCTTCCCGGTCACCCGGTGAGACGGAGGGGCGCCGGTATGCACCGTGACCCCGGCGCCGAGGAGGCGACGGAGTTCGTGCAAGCGCCCAGAGGTCCGACCGCCGGCTTTGCGCTCAGCCTACCGGCGCCGGGTAGCCGCGCTCCGCCGGGGCGGCTCGGAGCTAGCGGCTGAGCCGCCGCTGGCGTCTGCGCTCCCCCCGGCTCCTTCACCCGCCACCCGACCGGGTCTATTACGGCCAGTCGGGCCGCCGGGAACCCCGGCCTCCGGGCCGCATCAGCCAGCGCCGTCCTGGGGCAGGTTCGCCCCGTCCGTGGGGGCGGCTCGCCCTCTCCCCGGCGCTGCAGGGAGGTCGGCTCTGCCGTAAACAGGAGCCAGCCCGTTACATAAATATCATTTATCCAACTGTCCAAAAGCCGTCGGGCTGCCTTCCTTTTCCCCGGTGACGTCTCCCCGCCTCTGCTCCCCGCGCCCTTCTTCCCCGGACCCTGCAGACAGCTGAGCCGCAGCCCGCAGCGCCGTTATTTACAGCGGGCCCCGGTTAATTTAAACAGCCCGTGTCCCGCTCGCCCGAGTGGAAAATGCCTAAGTTTAGCAACGGCGAGAGTCTCCGGCAACGCCTGCCGGGAGGGGCCCGAGGCGGCCTCGAGGGGACGGCCGGGGCTGCGGCACCCTGCCGGCGGCGGGCAGGGGTCGCCGGGCCCCGCAAGGGCAGAGCGGAGGAGGCGCCGCGCCCCGCCGCCGGACGGGCAGCGGTGCCGGTAGCACCAGGGGGGAGGTGGGGAGGGTGGGTGGCAGCTCCGCCGCACACGGCCCCGGGACCTATTCTGGACGGCAGTGCAGAGTTCGGTCCGCCCGCTCGCTCCCTACTGCCGTCCCTTGCCACCCGGGAGGCGGCGGAAAGCGGGGCCCGGGCGGCAGCGGGGCTATCCCCGCGCTGCCGGGCAGAGCGCGCCGAGCCGCCCCGCTAGTGATGCTCTCGCCCCACGCCAGCTTCGGAAGGGCTGCGGCCGGCCGGCCGGCCGGCGCCGCACGCCCGGGCTGGCACCGAGGGGCTCACGGGGAAAGAAGGGGAAAACCCCGCCCAGGAGGCCGGGGACGGAGGGGCACTTACAGCGGCTCCAGATGCCTGCTCGGCTGGGCGGCCTTAATCCTGCGAGAGGGGCGAAGCTGGCCCCCGCCCCACGGCCCGGGCTGCTCTGCCGCTGTCAGAAAGTAAATCCCCCCGGCTCCCCGGGCACTCTGCGCCTCGCTGCCGGCCCGCGGCTCACGGGGAGGGTGGAGGCGGAGGGCGCCGGCCGACTGCCTCCCATTCACCCTGGCCATTCACTTTATGTCGGGCGGCCGGCGCCCCCCGCCAGCTGCACCGGGCGCCCCGCTCCCGCCCGCCCCATTCCAGCTGCGCGCCCGCCGCCCGCCCGCCCCGTCCAGCGCCGCCCGCCCTGGCCCCGCCCCGCGCTCCCACCGCCCAATCGCCTCGCGCCTTATTTCCATCGCGCCGCACCCCGGCCCGCGGACTCGCCGAGGAGGGCGGTGAGCTCCGCCCCCGCCGCGCCGGCCCCGCCTCCGTCCCGCCGCACCGGGGCCGCCGCCTCGGCCGCGCCGCGGCGGGGCAGGGTGAGCGGCGGGCGGGGGGCGGCTGCCTATATAGATGTACACTTGCATGTTGTTACCGCTGCCCTTACCGTTACCTGCGTGCGTGGTTCTCTGCTTGGCGATCCGGTACCCTGGAGCCCACGCTGGGCACCCGCTCCGCTCCGCGGGGAGCCTGTACGGGCGTTAGAGTTAAAGCCGTGCAGTTTTCGGGGGGCAGGGTGGGAACCAGGTCCGTAGTCTGCTGCTGGGAGACGATGGAGTGGAGCAGCAGTTGTAGAGGACGCTAATTACAGGCTCATTACTGCACGCACTGTACCGCGCTCGGCCGTACCGAGAAGCGCTTCCTTGGCAGTACCGTACCGCTCTTCCCGGGACACGGGGGCTGACGGCGGTGCGAGAAACGCCGCGCTCCCGCCCGCCGATGGCTCTCAGGGAACCCAAATGCTACCTGTAGTTTAGACCAGCCTGGCCTCTCCCGAAGTCCATTGTAAAATCCCAATGCAGCGGTGCAGGGTCTGATCCCTCCCTGAAATGTCCCCAAAACGCCCGTCCCCGCTGCACCAAGCCTTGGATCTGTTTGCACACGTATTTCACTCCAAGCAGACAACGTCTCCTCTCTCCCAGTGCTCGCAGGGAGAGGTCTGCAGGAGCCGGGCTTAGCTGCTCCGTCCAGCCCAGGGATGCCTGAGCCCAAGAGAGAGGTTTATCCCTGCCAGGCTCTTACAGACTTGGATGCGTGATCTTACGGTTTGATTTTCTTGAGGTCATTTCCATGTCAACCTGCTCTCCGATTTATGATGCCAAAGGTCACCCTCGAGCTCTTCCACTGACATGTTTTAGAGATTAGGAAATAATGTTGTGAGAATAGGAGTGAATTTTAACCCTGGGTGATTTATGAGCCGTATTTAGGGAGCCTGCTAAATGCATAATGTGGCATATAGATATGTATGGTAAGACAAATGTACATGAAGAAGCATGGGATGTAAACAGAGGTTAAACAGACCCAGGCATTACGGATTACAGTTCAAAAACATGCACAAACACGTTAATTCAGTAGAAACGCAGAGAGTTAAAAGGAGTCACAACACTGACACGCTGATGAGAAATCACCATGTTTTTTTAATGGTAGTAATCTGGGGTTTCTGTTGCCTTACTGCTTTTTTTGTCTGACAAAAAATGACAGCAAGCTAAACCACATCATTTTCCAGCCCAAATTTTAATCCATCCCATCATAGTCTTGCCTCTGTCAAGAGAAGCGTCACAGTACAGCAGCACTAGCACTTTCCACGGGGACGTCTGCCTCTGTCACAGCATGCCACAGGGAAGCTGAAAACCCCACTCAAAGTATGCAGCAATGAAGGGACCATATTTTGAACTGCTTTCCTTTTGCCCATCATTCACCCCAGCAAATGCAGTTAGTCCTTATGCTTTCAAGTAATAACGAAACAAAGGTATTTTTAGCTATTTCCCTCGGGCAATTGGGATTACAAACCAGCACTATGTCACAGGCTTGCTCCCTGTGGAGCACAGAACGAAGGCTTCTGGATTAGACCATCCAGGGACTTGGACTAGGAGTCTCCCATTAGGAAAAACTTAGTGGAACTGCTGGAGTAACCCCTGAAGGGTCTCTTTGGGAGGGAGTGCTCTACCATTTTTGAAATGTAGGAGCAGGTCTTGCTGGTTAGCGCCGAGACTTCCTAGCTGTAGTGCATCTTGTCTTGCCAGCTGGAGAATTCACTGCTGGGGAAGAGACCAAAAATTTCACCTGGGTTCAGGACACAGATGTTAGTATTTTATATAAAATAAAAATAAAGGGGCGGGGGGGGGAGGGAAGCAAAAGCAAACTAAACCCAGAGTAAACCTGACTCACATCTTGGCAAAGAGATGGGATATGCAAAAGGAAGGAATTACTCAGCATCTTAGACATACTTCATTTTTCACCAGCCAGAAAGAGCTTATTCTCAGAGAAAACTCTGTCGCTCTCACAGGCAAACCTGGTCGTCACACTGGATGAATCCACTGCTCCTGGACAGAGCTGGAGTTGTTGATTGTTGATTATAACTTCCATCTCTGTGTCTTAACTGATCTTTTAGCCATGCTGAGTCCATGCCATCAAATGCCTTGAAGGACAGGACTCAGGCTTGAATCCGGCTTAGCTTCCAAGCCAAAAGGTGGCCTAGGGAGCAGGCGGTGGTTTTGATGTCTTTGTGGTAGCCAGAGCTCCCACTGCAGCACGCCATTCTGGCTGGCATTTGCCAAGTGCTGCGGGCTTCATGCCCAGGTGTATCATGTAGCTGTAGTCTAGCCAAGAGGTGACAAAGACATGACTAACTGAGCCTGGGTTGCTCCTGCCAAAAAGGCATGGCTTGCCTCGGCCAAGAAGAGACAATGGAAAACATGACATCGGGATGTTCATTGGGAGTTTCATGTCACCAGGAGGTGCAGGAGTGCTCCTGCGACGTGGGCTAAGTAGAACAGCTGGCAGGGTATTTTACCTAAAGAGGCTGCTCTGCATCTTCAATATTGTACTTGACATAGTTTCCAGAGAATGGTTTCAATATTTTTGAGTGTCTCAGTTTAGCTCTGTTGCTTCAGTTGTAGGTTCTGGCCTGAGCACAGGTTGCACCAGATGCAGCACATCAGTTTTCCTTTGGAGAGCCTTCAGCTGGCTTTGGGCTAACCCCTACCCGAGCTTGCTCTGGAACGGCGCAGCTGCTTAAAACCACTGTGTCCAGCATGCAGTAGCTTTTGGGAGATGATCAGACCTGGGGAAGAGGATCTGCAAGTAGTTTTTTAACCCTGACAACTGCTTGTATCTCCTGAGTTGACTCTGTTGTTCTGCCCTTTTTCTGGAGACCTTACTAAGTCTCTAAGAAATATAAAAAGCCTCCGAGAGGAGACGATAAAAGTTCAACCTCTCTCAGAGTATTTAACCTGCTTGAAAATTTCTGCATTGCATGCACCCCATGGGTCTGATATCTGTGCTGCGCAGATGACTGTGAACTGGTGGGGGCTGTGCAAAGTTGGTTTTGTCCATTGGTGCAGACTGCAGAGGCAGAGGTACTGGGACCATAGATATGTGACGGTCTCATCAAAGGCTTGTGGTGAGCACACTATTACATTGGCAGTCTAGACTGGAAAAAAGGCAGTTGGCATACCCCGTGGAGACACTGCTCTTTGCAAGGAGCTGGCTGCTCAGGTGTCTCAGGTAAAGGCAGGTGAGGTCACCAGGTAACTGGGCAAGGCCAGAGGGGATAACCATGGATGAGTTTGTAGCCCCTCCACACGCTCCCTGTGGGCTGAGCAGGAATACTTAAGATGGGAACCACTGAAAAGCTGTCTTCGCAGTGGTGATAAAGCCCAGTTTTCCTGAACAGACTGCCAGGACCTGAGGGCTTTGCACAGACTGTGCTAGTTTGATCTTTGGTCTCATTGCACTGTGTGTAAGAACTGGTGCGTTATCTTAGGAATACAGAGACCGTCCTGCGTCCCAGTCCCACGCCTGGACCCTTTGGTGCAAACAGAGTCCTCCACCTTGCCCATACGTGATCTGTACACAGCTGCACGCTGCTTTGGCAAAGTGTTGCTGGCTCAGGCAGCCCAGACAGCCCAGGCTTCTCTGCTGCTGCTGAGCTGGGAGCCTCGGTGCCGCAGTGTCACATCAGCAGGATTCTCTGTGTGGCCGGGGCGGTGCTGGGCTGAGGGCTGACTAACGCAGTGCTGTAGTGCGTGTGAGTGAACTCTCTTCTCCACAGGCAGCGTGGGGCTGTGCCGTATTGTTTTTCTCTCCAGACAATGCAGTGCTGGATTGTAAGTAGAAATGCAAAGCACATTGCAATGTTTGCTCTTTATTAATGCACTAAGATGCATTCAGGTTGAAGCAGAAGGCTCCTAGCTGGCTCGGTTTCAAGCTCCGTGAGAGGCTTCCATAAACGACACCTTAGCAGGGACCAATTCACCAGATTGGACAGGATGGGAGCATGAGCTATGCAGCTGGCATGGGAAGGGGTGAGAAGTAATGGAGAGGGCTCCAGCCCCTTCCCTGGGAGGGTAGGCAGACTGGGCTGACCCGAACTGAGCTGCGGGGCATGCAGTGGCCAAGCCAGCACCTGAACTCCCTTTCCCAAGCAGGGAGCAGATGGATAGAGTGAAAATCACAAAACTCCTGTGAATTTCCAAGTGGCTGGTAGATACCACAAGGGCTTTAGTGTCTGCTGGAACAGAGCAAAAGGGAAGGAGGAAGCACTAGCAACTGATTTGTTTCTTTTGCACACCTTCACTCATTGCTTAGGGGGCTTTTGTAGTGTCTCTGCACTAGGTATTTGACTGCCTATTTTATAGCTGAGGAGCTGAAGCTAAAACCTGCACGTATCATGGCTGCAGCAGAGGCTAGGGTGATATATTTTAGCTTCTATGCCCATGGTTAGACCACTGGAACATGTGGTTTCTTGTTCCATTTCTGGGGAACAAATGTGGCTGCTAAATGCAATTACAGCTTAAATTTCCAATGCAAAAGACTTCCTCCATGTTATTAGCTTAAGTCTAGGTGAGACAGGACCCCAGCCCCCAGCTGTCAGAGCTGGGAGACAGTGCTTTCGGCCTCAGATTGACTGATGCTTAATCAGCAGTATTCAGGCAGATATTCATGTGGAGAGGGAAGCATACGGTGACAACCATTTGCAGACTGTTCCCATCCCACAACACCCTCTCTGCAGATTGTTCCCTCTGGAAGGGAACATGATGGTATCTGGCCTGCTTTTAAGGTGGCATTGGAGTTAGCCTCAGATTTGGCTTTGGTCAGCCACGGAAGAGTCCCGATGCATGTTCCCTTGGGCCTTGGTTTGAGAAGTTCTCCTTCAGCCACACTGCAGCATGTGGAAGTTGTGACTACGTCAGTGAATTAGTACTTCTCAACCCTTTCACCCCTCCTTCACCTTCAGTGTGATTTATTTTACATACAGATAGAGCGTAAGATTCTGGTGAAGCTGCTGCTTTGCCCACTCACACACCTGTCACGACAGGTCCCCAGGCTGACCTGGCTGCTGACGCTAGTGCTATAAAACTGTTCACTAACTGCAAAGACCTTCTGTCCTCTGCCCCAGGTTCAATGGGCAGCAGCTTAAACAAGCAGAGCGACCTCAGCAAATGGCTGCTCTTAAAGCACACTGCACTGACACTGGGGCACAGGCACCAAGAGGATGAGCAAGCCACAGCAGCAGCAAGAACGGCACAACACTGTGATTGCTGCGAACAGCTGGCCAATAAATTGACTTCAAAGACTGCTCAAACAGCTCCGTGCTCCCTGGCTGCCAGGCTGGATGAACCGAGGCCGAGGCACACGGCCTGTAGCCTGGAGTGAGCATCAGTTGTGCCCATGTTTGAGGGAAGCTCCCAGGCGAGGGGAAGGGCTGCAGGGGAAAGGAAAGCGGCACATGCCCCTCCACAACAGCCGCCTCTCTTCCATCTGTGCTTTCCCGCAGCCGTTCGGCTGGGCCCTGGGGAGCGGTAAGAGCCGCGGCCCGGAGGAGCTGGGAGAAGCTGGAGGAGCGAGGTGGGAAACTCCTCCGAAGTGCGGAGGAGAGGCGCCACCGCAGCCACGGCTTCGCCGCAGCCTCCGCGGCCTCACAGCCCCGCGCGCCCTGCACCCCTCGCTCGCGGCCTCTGCCCCAGGGAGGCCGCAAACGCGCGTCTGGAGGGCCCGCCCGCGGTCCCGCGCCTTGCCCCGATGTCCCGGCAGCCGCCCGAAAGCCGCACCGCCCGGCCCGACACACACACGAACAGCCAGGCCCAGGGGCGGAGCGGGGGAACAGGCCGGGCCCGCCCAGCCCCGGGGGCGGCGGCCGGGAGGCTCCACACGCCTCGGGGCGCGGCGCAGGCAGCCGCTCAGCCCACAATGCCCCGCGCGATCAGCCCTTCCTCCGGCTTTCGCTCAACCACCCTTGCTATGCCGCACAGCGGAGGCCGCGCCCCGTGACCGCAAGAGTCCTTCGCGATTGGCCAATGACTCTGCTAGTTCTACCCTCTCTCCTCTCGTTGGCTCTCTGGCGCCTGTCACTGGAGAGTCGGCCTCCTCCGCTTTCAGACCGTGACCCTATTGGGTAGCGTAGGCGGCTGCCGGCCGCATCGTACGCGGGTTGGCTTTCCGGGCTGTCCGTCGACGCAGTAACCAGGCAGCGGGTTCGGGTGCGCCTGTTTCCACGTCAGTGAGAGCGGTGCGGAGCCGGTTTCGCTTGCCCGTGCCCAGGAGGACCCCGCGCTCGGCGGCCTCGCCGGGACCGCCGCCGCCTCCCGCCGCTGGGAGGGAGGAAGGGCGGGCAGAGAGAGGGCTGAGCCCTCCCGGTCGCGGTGACGCCTGCCTGACCGATGTGTGAAGCGGCCGCCGCCGCCGCGGGGAGCAGGCGCCGCCATTTTGGATGCGGGGGTCAGTGCCGGGCGGCGAGTGCCTGTCGCGATACTGTCGCGACGCGGGGGCGGGCGGGAGGGAGCCAGCGGCGGGGGAGCCCCGCGGTGTCGGCGGGGGTCGTGGACGGAGCCGAGGCAACCCCGGGGGCGGGCAGGGTCCCACGAGCAGGCGGCCCCGGGGGGTGCGGGGGCCCTCGGCGGTGCGGGGGCCGCGGCGGGGGTCGGCAGCCGCCCCCACCGTCCCCGGGCAGTGACGTGACACGTGTGACGTCCTATCCGGCGTGTCCCACAGAGTGGGGGGCCGCCCGGCTCTGGGCAGCGACCGGCCGCGGGCTGGAGGCGTAAGAGAAGAGCAGGGTCAGGCCTCGGAGCGGGACTCATGGCCACATCGCAGCCCCGGGGGTAGCGGGCCGGCCATGGAGGTGTCGGGCGCACCGGGTCCCGCTTACCCCGCGCGAAGTGGGGTTGCTCAGAAATCGGTGGAATCGGCGAGTTTCCCCGCACGCAGCCAGCTGCTTGGCTGCGGGAGAGGGAAGGCTCAGAGCTAACGTAGGGTGTACGTTGTGCGTTCAGCAGGTACTGTGGTTCTTCATTTCAGTAGTGCAAAGCAACTGGAAAAGAAAATCCCCTGCTCCATATTTACCTTGGGTTTCATTTTTACTCTGCAGTTCAGACAGGTGAACGTGAGTTGCCTTCGCGAATCCCAGGCGCGATCTCGCAGGTGCAGCTAAACGTGGAGAGTTGCAGGGAAGCCTGTCCCACCTTCCTTTCTGATGTGCCACCGCTGTCATGCTACTGCTGTTTATCTTTTAATGGGCATTCATAGTTGCCTAGAATTTTGGCATCACTGGACTGCACAGATCATTTTCGTACTTACAAATGAATACTCTTCTGTTATGTTTGTCCAGGTGTTAGCAGCTAGCCTTTGGAGAAACATCCTGACTTCTCTGAACTTTTACTGCCTAAGACGTTTATTGCTGAGTAGTTATTACATGAAAACCCTGAGCAAGTTGAATTTCCTGATAGAGATTCAGGTACCTTCCATGTGCGGTTTAGAAGGAAGAAAGGAGGTTTTTCATTTTCATCCAGGCTTCTGCATCACCTAGCTATCTCTGAGTTAGGCAGGAATTGTATGTGATTCATGGACCAAAGGGTATTGTGTGTTCTGTTTTGATAGCCATGTATTGTATCGGGACTCAAGTGACCAAATCTAGGTCAGAGACTATATGGATTATTAATGCATTATCATAAAGAGTGCAAATTTAGGTCAACAGAGGCTTACTTCGAAATACTACCTTTCTTGCATATGTTGTGATTATGTTGGGTTTTATTATTGCTATCTATTAGAGCAGTTTCACCGGGTTTGAGTCAGTTACCATAGCTGAAGGTTGAAGTTAGTGATAGGAAGAAGTGACTTGATGGAAGTCTGCCAGACTTTGTCACTTCTGATGCTAATCCTTAGTTGTTTCCAGAAGAGTTGCAGATATTTCCCTGCAGGGGAGGGAGTGTTTCCTAGAAGTGTACCTGAGACTCTCTATAGTAATACCCAGGAAAAATTTGGGTTTGTATGCACCAGGATCTTTTGGGGTGGTGCATTCCAAGGTTGAGCAGTGGAGTGTTCAATGCACATGTGAAACAAGATTTGCAGATGTAAATCTTGCTGGTGTTTTTGTATGAAGATTTCACATCTGATACTATTTCAAAAGTCTCAGAATAGTGGTCATTTCCATAGAACATTGCTGGAGGCTTTGAGAAGCATATGAATGTTAGATTTTGTTCTGTTATGACATGCTCAGGCATCTACATTTTTCCACTCATAGTGTTCCTAACCTTGTTAGCAGCAAGGCTGTGAGTGCTAACAGCTTCCTGATTTCTCCTGGTGGGCTGGTGTGTTGCCTTGGTTTGGAGCTGTCATTTCCACTGTGCTGCCTGACAGATCTCTGTGCAGGAGCAAATCTGAGGACTGATTTGCAGACTTAAGCATGTGCATGAACCCATCGTGAGAAAGAAACAGGAATTTATGCAAGACTAACTGAACAGGGAAAGGTGCTAAAAAGCATTTGAAACTTAATAAGTACCCTTCTTGTTTTTCCTGTATAACTCAAGACCACAGAACTTAATCCATTGGTTTCTGTACTGAGTCCATTGTCTTGTGTTTGATTAAAGATTGCTTTCAAGAAAGGCATCCAGCCTTGATCTGAAGACATCAAGAGATGTTGGAACTGTGTCTTTGCTAGGGATGTTGTTTCAATATTTTAGTTATCTTCAGCATTAGTAGATCTGTTAACTTATGCAGCCATAATGGTATCCCATTCTTCACATGAGGTTTGAATTCCTCTTAGTAACTTTTTTTGTACTCCTTGAACAAACATTTTGCTTGACTGTCACCATGCTCACTGATCATTCAGTGGTGCTCTGGTAAATCTGTGGAACAGGCTGTCCAGGGAGACGGTTAAGTCACCATCCCTGGATGTGTTTAAAAGACAGATAGATAAGGTACTTAGAGATATGGTTTAGGACAGGTATGGTTGGACTCAATGACGTTAAAGGTCTTTCCTAACCTTGTGATTCTGTGATCTTCTAACCTTCTCGCTGTAGTTTCAGAACACTGTTTTCAATCTTAAAACTTATTTCAATATAGTACATCTATATTGAGCTCTACAGCGTAAGCAGTTGTTGCTTGTGATGAAGACACAGTTGAAGCAGTGTTTACTGAAATGATGTGCTGGCTTCTGTAAACTCCACAATTTCTAAAGCCTCCCCCTTTTAAACTATTTCCATTGCTTGAAACAGGCTTCTAAATTTTTACAGGGATGGATGCTGCATTTAGTGGGTTTATCTTACAGGATGCATCTCTGAAAACAGTTACCTGTCTCTCCCCCACCCTGTCATTATTTTCTATTTCCTTCTCCAGCACACTGTTGTAAAAGTCCTTTGTATGAATGTAGTTGACTGTGGTTTACTTTAGAGTGTATGTCTGTCATATTGTGTGGTTAACTGCAAGCTTAAATGTAAAAGTACAGCAGGATTTTCTCACCTTTACCCAGTGTTTGAGGTGAAGTGGGCTGTAAGTGTGGTGCTTGGAGATCTGAGAATGAATTTGAATCTCTAGAGAGATTATTTCAGTTGTGTTGGACTAGGAAGTGTTCTGGCACGTGTAAAGTCAGATTTTGTACTTTTGAATCTAACTACATTTTATGGAATCTGTACAGGACTGGAGCGCATTCTTAACAAGCCATCTCAGATAATTAGCAATGGAAGGATGTAACCGGAGGGGGGAATCCCTTAATTTTTACAGGATTTTAATATGCCAGGAAAGTCCTGCCAAGCAACATGGATTTTTTTGCACTCTTGCTTGAAGAGGTCGGCATGTGAAGTTTCCCAGAGGTTAAAAGGAAGAGGTGTGTGTTGGGTGGTTGTGTCTATCTTTGTATTTTGCTGCTTGGAGATAGCACGGGTTTGGGAACAGCTGAGCATTGTAAGTTTCCTACATTCAGGAAGGGCTGAGTTTAACAACCTGTTCCATCTTGATGCTTTTAGGTTAGAAGTAGAGGAGTTCTACAGACAGATTCAGTAGCATGCAGAATATCATTTAGGCTTTGGCATTGTTTTAAATATTGAGTATTTGTGTATGTGCAAGGCATGTGACACGTATGTCTGGTATTTCTTTCCATGCTTTTCCAAACTAGATTGGAGGAGTCTTTGTTTCCATGTCAGTTCATTAAATGCCTGGAATGGCATTGCAATGTTTATGTGCTAAACGTTGGTTTGTAACAATGAAGACAGAAACAATTTGAGTTTAGTAAAATTTCAGTAGATAAACTATTTTTCCTCAAAAGTACCTCCGTGTGCCAGGGTTTTGATCCCAGAAACTGTCTATGTAGAAATACAGAAAATACTTGAATTACTGAAGGAAGAAATGTGATGAGTTTTACATGAAGGAGAAAATATGCCATTATTGCCTTCTATTAAAACAAAGAAAACATACTGAAGTAGAAAAAAAATTGTGATCAAGGTATTTTTATGCAATGTTTTTATGCAGTCATATAAATAATATGGAATAGGTTACTATTGAGGATAGGAACATCTCTCAAGCATTAGACACGCAAATAGGACTAATATCTATGGCTTTGTTGAGGTCAAATATAAACCTTTGTTCTTCAGGGCACACACAAACTATTTGGTAGAACTATTTGTTTATTTTTCTGAATCATCCAGTGGTGAATGAGATAAACTGTTGATATGGTCTGTCATGGCAGCTCCTGTATTATAAAATGCTCTTGTCTTTACCCCTAATTTATTGTGTAACACTAAGGAATACCATTAAGTGTAAATTATCTAATGAAATAAGAAACAGTTTTACCATACGATTATTCATCCTATTGCAAACATAAAAAAACTGAAACAACAAATCTGATGCTCTCCCTTGATAAGATATATTTTTATAATGTTTTGCTTTCTTTCCATTATTTACAGAGTCCCAAAGCAAATTAGTCTCTTTCACTTTGAGAATATTTGTATATTTGAAGTGTTGCTGATAATTTAAACATGTTAATTAATGTGAAGCCTGACAGATCCAGGATATACATTCTGAAATTTCTGTGTTGGTGTTTCTGAGGTCTGGAGTAATACACCAAAACTGTTTCCTTCCAGCTTTGCGTTTGCTACGTGGGCAAAAATCCTGCCCATACTCCCTGTGTTTTATTACCCTCTGTCCTCCCTCCCCAGTTGAGTCCTTTAAACAAGCTTGTCTGATTTGAAGTGTTAGGATCAGTGTTTCATCTGTTTTCAGTCTTTTGCTTCCCTATGGATGGCCTGTTGTGTTTTCAAACTGGATTCCTCATTTTCCTTTCATACCTTCTGAAAAAGTTTAATTACTTGTCTAGCATTTCACTAATTCCTTCTGATTTTCAGACATGGTATCATCTGACTGGTCTCTTTATACCTGTTTATTCTTTGCGAACAGTTTTGTCTGTTCAGTCCCCTCCATTCTTATTTCTTTATGATTGATTACACCTGGTCTACAGCTAGTATAGGGAGAACAATCCTTTAGCAATCCACTCTGTTTCTTTTTCTCAGACCATTAAAATACCTCTTCCTTGTAAATTACTCCTGTCTCACTTCTGTCTCCCTCCTTGGGTACATCAGTTTTAAGTTTTGCCCTGTAAAACCTCAGGCTACGTGGAAGTGAAAAAAGCCTTTAGCTTTATCACTTTTTCTCCTCATGTTCCATTTGCTTTGGTCTCTAGTTTTGCTCATTTCTTTGTGGGGTCTTACCCATGACTTTTCTACTGGCTTTCTGGAAAGCTTTTTTCAGGAAGCAAGTGTGAAATCGACATCTGTTATAAATTATTTAGTCGAAGTTTAACGTCCCAAAGAGTTTTGCTCTGTCCAGCTTATTCAGGTCACCGATGCTTATTTAACAGAGTACAAGATTGGCTTTATGTTCTGTGTAGAGCTGTGGGACTTTGTGTAAGTGCTGCAGACACGTGTGTTACTGCATTGTCATGGATGCCTGTCCTGGTGCCCTAACACTTTACCTTTCTGTGAACTTATATAGACTGGGAAAAAAACGGAGTAATATGCCTTGGCAAAGTTGTCTTTTGCTTCACAGATGCCCTGTTACAACTGTCTGCTCTCATAGCCTTGAAAATGCACTCTCTGGAGAAGCATCTTCCTTTTGGCAGAATAGCTGTATTTGTCTGCATGCATGAAACAAAGATCTGAGAGAGTTTCTTGCATCTCTGCAGGCCTCTTATTTGGGGCTAACTTGATGTTTCATCCGAGGAAGGGAATCATTCTGAGGTGCTGGAAATTAACTTGGGTCACCTTTATTTTCAGAATTGTCAGGATGGTGGATAAGAACATTTACATTGTACAAGGTGAAATCAACGCAGTGGTGGGAGCCATAAAGCGTAATGCCCGATGGAGCACTCACACACATCTGGTAAGTTATCTTGAATTGTTGCTGCCTCTGTGCACTGTGACTATGGTTTTGGAAAAACTCCTTGATTTTTTTAAAATTTTTTTTTTTAACACTCATTATTCCAACTTTACTCACAACATTATTTCATGCGGAGCAGTTTTGACTCCTTGTGTGCCAGGGATACGTGCAAAAGAGATGCAGAGCTGGAAATACTCTACTTGCATGCCCTAGAAACAAATGAAAAGCCCCATGTTGTATTCCACATGGGAATCATCTTATTTAGACTTCTGTTGCCTGGTATGTCAGGGATTTTTAGCACAGGGTGTTATTTTATTTAGCACAATGTTTTTATATATTTGTGCCCTC
This sequence comes from Porphyrio hochstetteri, assembly GCA_020800305.1. NCBI lineage: Eukaryota > Metazoa > Chordata > Aves > Gruiformes > Rallidae > Porphyrio > Porphyrio hochstetteri. The sequence goes on from CM036911.1 coordinate 18,870,390, forward strand.
TTAAAGAAGACAGTCTTCGTCATGAACCATGAAATAAAAACTGGGAGAGTAATTGTATCTAGGGTGTATATATATATTTTTTTTTTTTTTTTTCAATTTTTCATATAGCATAGTATCATTTTTTAGGTCCCTTTTGTGACTGCTAACTATATTCCTGACTGAAACTTTGTTAATAGCTTAAGACCTGTTTTGGTGAAAGTAATTCATACAGTGTTTCCAGGTCTAATGACGCATGGTCAGTTTATGGCTTCAGCAGTGTAGATGTCTGTGCATGGCATTTGGCATCTGTGATGCACTTCAGAATGTCACATGGATAGCAGATGGCTGCCATCCAGCACAAGTGGTTTCAGTTTGTCAAAGGGCACAGCCCTCTTTCTTTCTAACAGGCGTTTCTTCGTTAGAGCTCACTGCCACCCAGTAGGTGTGGCTGTGGATGTACACAGCTTGGAGAAACTGCTGCTTCTCCTTATTTTAATATCATAAAGATAGACTAAGGCTAATGGATGCAGCTATTCATATACATTTTGCACTGTGATTCTTTCTTCAAGTTATTTTAATGGCACCAAATGTCATTGTATTTCTGTTCCCATTACAATCTGCATAGATTAACATTATAACAAGTCCAGATGAGCCACTTCAATATGGTATGAGGTAGATTTGCTCTGAAATTTATTGAACACCAGAAGGCTAATCAGCAATACTACTAAGGACAATAAAACCAAACCAGGATGCTCAGTCTTGAACCTATGTGTTGACATTTGACTATATGACATTGGGGAGTCCTAGCAAGAAAATAAAATTGCTTCTCTTGATTTTGAGGGAGTAAATGCACTGGCAGTGATAAACTCAACTCATACTAGTTCTGTGAATATGAAGTTGAGGTCTTCACAGACCCGTTATTAAGGTTTGTCTTTGGGATTATGTTTGCCTTATTAATGACTTCCTTCCTATATATAACACATAGGATGAAGAAAGAGATCCCCTGCTGCATAGCTTTAGCCTCTTAAAAGAAGTGCTGAATAATATAACAGGTAAGCTTATACAGAAATCAGCAGGTATGTGCACCTGCTATGGCATATGCAAATAAATGTACAGGTGTACTTGTTTGTCTTTCTTACTATCCAGAGGTCATATGTTGAATAACAAGAAAAGAACAAATATGTATATGCATTTATACAAATAATACCAATGTAAGCTAGAACACAAATACTATCGCTGCCACTATCTGGATATATATATATGCCTGTGTGTGAATATATATTTGTTTTTACACATTACACAATTTTAATATAAATATGCATGCTTCTTCAATGTACTGAACCATGTAGTAATACATGAAATCTGCTGTATTAGTATGCATACCCTTTCTGTGCTTTGTGTATGCTTTCTGATATGTGCATGATGGGAAAAATCTGCTTAGAAAATAGCCTCCCGTTATCTGTTTTCTCCTTGCATTCTTTGGTTTGTTGGTTTTCAGTATTTGTTATCAGTAGTAAGTGAAGCACAGATTTCACTTTCCGTTTGGGTCTCTTGAATCTTGAGGTGAAAGGCTTACTTTGTGACCAGTTGCACTGAAATGAATTGGAAATCTGTATTGATTACAGAAGAAGAACACAAGGCGGTGATGTGTGGTCTGATCAGTTTTGTTTTGGGTTTTTTTTTTTTCTCCCAACCTGTCTCTGTCTTTCTCTCCCTTCTCCCCACATTTTCTCTTTTTGTAGTTTCAGGAGTGATGATTTAAATGTAGTTTAAGCACATGTTGAGAGTCTGGAAGTGAGTCTAATCCTAAGCTGCATGCGTCCTTTTGCTGATTCTTCTCAGGATTTGTCTTACCGATAGTACTATTTGAAAATGAGCTTTATTTCTGGTCCTTTTGTTACAGTGAGCATTCAGAACTGCACTCAACCTAAGTTTGACAGGGACTTTTTGCATTTTTAATTGAAAAGTGCACCCATTCATGTGTCAGCTGAGCCTGGGATCCCCTAAAAACATGTACCCTAGAAGTACAGCAGTGCTGCTTCCACGAAATGTGCTGAGGACACATGACAGTTCGAAGACCTAATTTCTTCCTTCTTTGTGGCAAGTGTAATACTTTATTTTTGCCAGATGAATTTCCCTTGGTTAAGAGTAGGACTCCTCTGTCAGGTCATGACATCTCAGGGAACTCCAACACAGCTTGCATTTCTCAATAGTATTTTTGTTCTGGATGTTATGCTTGTACCCGGACTACATGACAGTCTAGATTAATGAGTTCTTGGTAAACTCATTTGTCTTCTGCAGGATATACATAGTTACCAGAAGTGTTTTGGGAGGAAATTTTCCTTCTCTCCCTTCTATGAGGTAAAATTTTCTTTAAAATGAGACTCCTGAAGTTCTTTGTCATTATTGAAACTACCTCTTCTCATCAACAAGAGCAGGGAATGTCAGGATGCTCAAATAAATGCAGTATGAGTAAATGTCAGGGACTGGCCATTTATCTAGAGTAGCTAGATACAACGTGCTGTTGACCTGTTGGGGGAAAAAATGCAAGCCTGCTAGCTGCTCGTGCTAGAGAAAGCAAAGTTTAATGTACTGAGAGACTCGGAGACTCCCTGTGAATATTAGTCATCGTGTAAGTGTGATTCACACTGAGATAATAATTGGTTGTATATGGTGATGATAGCATATTGGTTTGACTACATGGGGTTCTTTTAAACAGGTAATTTCAGTTTCAGTGACTTCTATTTGCAGGTTAGTATCTTGAGATAGGACATCATTGCTATGCTTTATTTTTTTCAATTTTAGACAAGGACTCATTCTCAAGCACTATTTTGGCCAATATAGAGTCTCCTGTCTCATCTTCAAGGCAGTGAAAAGTCCAAGCTTAGGGTTTTTTTGTGGGTGGCTTTTTTTTCTTTTCTTTTTTTTTTTCCCTAGACCTTCCTTTCATGTCTCTTTCATTAGCTCATGGAAACGCATTGCTTTTATATTTAAATTTATTCAAGCTGTAATCTTTGACATTTGAGTTAGCTTTTAGTACAATTTTGCATTTATAGTAATATATATTATGTATTTTCTCAATCCCCCAAGAACCCATTTTAATCTGTTCCGGATGCAAATTTCAGGCTGCCTTGTCCCATCTCCCCTCTTGCTCTCGCCCTCCCTTCCCCTCCCCCATGGAGCATGTTTGATCAGGTGTGGCAGGAATATCCACTGTCAAGCTGCGCCCTTTATATTAGTCAATATTATCCTTCCTTCCCTCCCACTCCCTTCATTCTCCTCTGGGCTTTACCAGTTGATTTATAATTTTGGAATTCTCATCGGAGTCTGTAATACAGTTTGTTCATTATTTAACCAAAACCTGTTTAATGAGCAAAGAGAGGCAATGTAAATGTTAGGCATGTTGCAGTGGAGTACCTTTTGTTCTCCTCTGAGCTAGTGGGTATTAACTCTGTCATGACTGTGAAGCTGAAATACCCTGGTCAAGGGTATAAAGATGCACTGTATGCCTCCAGCAGCTAAAGATTCCCACTTCAAAGTATTGCTTCTCAAGAGTAGCTAAATTACATAATGTGTTTTATTTGATTACCAAAATAGTCAATACTTCCCTGCAACTAAGTGGTGGTGTCCCATCCCAGTGTAATGTCTAAATGGGCTCTTGAAGGAAGCATCTAGAGAACATGCTCTTGCTCCACAGAAACAATCCCACGATTCTGGTAAGAGCAACTTGACTTTGACACACCTAGATAAGGGCCTAGGACCTGATGTACATGGAATGATATTGCTCTCTCATGTTTCCTTGTCAGAACTTCATTTCTGTGGCAATTTTATGTAGATTTATAAAAGCAGTTTAATAATTTGAAAATTACTAAATTTGAACAGCATGTCTGCACTAATCCACTATCATATGGGTTCTTGTATGCCATTTTTATACTTTCATGGGCTGCATATATTTTAATTACTCTTGATAGTAGTTGCCTGAAAAACAGAAAGGAAAAACAGGCTCTATCGTCTTTCGTGATGCTGAGTTATTCCAAGTTAAATTTAGTAGCTGAATGCCTGTTGTACTCAGATAAGCACTGTAAGCCTAAGTTTGATGTGATGTCTTGTATTTCCAGTGCTTAGAAAAAGCAAAAATCTGTGTCTTGAGTTATGCCCCTGTGGAAGCAGTGACTATGAAGTGACTATTTTGCATGCATGTCCATGCGTGCAAAATCAAAATGCAACTGCATTTTCAAAGGTTATTTTAGCAATGATGGAAGCCTCACTATTGATACATGTTTTGATCTAGAGCCACTGTCATCACAACTTCCATTTTGCTGCTTTTTAAAGTAAGCTGAGTATCTGGAAAATGTTTCTGGATATTGAAATGTGTGCTCATTTCATCATTTTTTTTGTTAGGTATTTGGGTCAACAGAAGGAAGCTTCTTTTTGATATTTAGTGATAACTGATCATCTTCTTTCATGGGCATTTCGAACATGAAATCGTCTTGAACTCACTAGGAAGAGGTTTTATAGCCACAAATGTCTGGAAATAGGAATCAATTCTAAAGTTTTTCACAATGTGATGAGGACTGGGTTTCCTTAAATCTTGCTGTGGCTGTTGAAGTCTTCAGACCATTTCAGTATAATGTAGAGGTAAGAGCAGATACTTCTGTGGTTGTTCTCGTTGCAGAATTTGTGCTTTGCTCTGACTGGGGAGGTAAGTCAGTAACAAGAATTTCTGTGGCTGAAGTACTGCTTACTGGTGTGTAGGATGACTCTAGGACAGAAAATGACAGAAGACAACTGCCTTGTACAAGTTAGCACTGCAGTGGGAGAAGCAGGTGTTTGTGGAAAGTGTGTGCATCAAGAGTCTATTTAAATAAGGTTTAAACTAGGTAAACACACCTGTGAAGAGGTGCTTGTGTATATTTTAGGTCCATGAGTGCCAGACTGGATGGTTTGAGTCCTTTTATCCTCTGGTGGTTCAGAGTTAGTGCATTTAAACAGAAGCTGCAAAGTAAGCTGTTAGAAGCACTCTGATTTCATGCACATTCATGACATTTTAAATGAATGCTTGTACAGTGGGTTCAGAAGAATCTTTTCATGGCTTATTTCAGACAAGAAGCTGCTGCAAATCTCCATCTTTAGAGGGTTGGCTGGGGCATTAAGAGCTGGCTAAAGGTCAAATGACTGTAACCATAAGAGAACCTTTGCCCAGTGCACTGACTTAATATACTTGTTACTGTAGCCTTCAGTTTTCTGGTATGTAGATTTGATTGCACACTCATTTTCTCATATCTGAGCCCTGGAAACTCAGTTTTTAGGAAAAATCTGACATTCATGTAAAACTGTAACAATACAGGAATTTCATCCTAATTTTATCCTGATTTGGAATTAATGCCTGGAAAAAAAAAATCTAGTTTTATGAAGTGGTAAACTGGTAGCAAAATACAAATGTGTGGCCTGTTCTCAATGCTGTTGTAGTACTATGGCAGAGAATCTGAGTTACTCATTGTGGCCTGTTCAAGTTAAGAAATTGGGATTGTCTAAGAAGTGTAGGAATTAGGTTATATGGATGTCTGATATGTGTAGTGCTGTAGTACTTGTCACTTGGCACATATGAGCAGTGCCATGTTCTGCTTATTATTTATACCTTGAGTTTCTGCAGGGAGTGCCTGGACTTACTAGTAAATAACAAATAGTGATGAACTGCAAGCTGTGATCCTTCTCTCTCTGCGTTGAAGAATTGCGATGTTATCTGGAGCAAACATTTAAAAACCCCACAAAACCCAAAGCTTTTTCCTCTTGAATATCACTTTCGTACGAAATATCTAGAAGATTCACTGCTCTTCTAGATGATGTCTATTCCTGTGATAACTAAAAAAAATACTTTCTTTATTTTTTAGCTAACAGGTATCCATACATGTTAACTTGGTGTTTTGGAAGACCAAGCAACTCGGGCTAATACTTTTTGTTGCATCTTCTATAAAATTGTTAAGAAGAATGGAAAGGATGTAAGAATGGTTAGGAAATTGAGTAGGTTTCCTACCACAACTTTAACTCAGCCTCACTCCAATTAGGGAATGGCAATGCTATTTTTGTCCATATTGAATGACCTGACACTGTTTATGGAAGTGGTAAATAATTTCTCTTAATATTTTCTGTCACCTTCTTTGTCTAAGAAACAGAAGATTAAGGTGACAACCTTAATTTGCTGTTTTACTTTCAGGCTGAATCCCAACTTGATTTTTTTGCGATTTGTGTTCAGACAATGCAGTAAAAATTGTCATCTTAAAAAGTAGCTTCTTAGTCTTTACGAATGATGCAGGCATTCTTCAAAGGGCACAGAGAAGGTAAACCAATGTCATATTTTTGTTCTGAAGCTGCAGGTAGTTCCAAATACTCTGAGAGATTAATCTTTTAAGTCTTATTGTAGCATCAGATGAATCAAATTACAGTCTTATGACTGAGGTCTTTGAATTTCCCTCAGATAATAGGCTTCTATTGGTATTTTTGGCATAGATTATATTAATGGCAAAATAATAAACCAGACTTTTCCTAGGTGGATGCTAATTTTGTGTTTTTCTTTCTAAATTATTTTCCTGGAATGACACTAATGTTCCCTAAGAATGGTATCTGCACTGGAAGATCCAGGATGTGAACTTCTTTAGCCCAAAACCAACAAAAAATTGTCATTATTTCACTTACGATTTAGTTTTGCTTTCTTCCTTTGTAAAGGAAGAAGGAGGAGGAATGTGCTTGCCGAGGAACTCTTATTATTTGTGAAGCTTATAAATACAGAGACAAGTGCCATAGCCTTTTCCAAGGCTTTTCTGTTGTGTGTGGGACAACGTTTATGCAGAGTGTGTGAGGTGTCAGTTATGGATGGGATCACTCTGAACTCTTACTCTGCTCAATTGTTCACTGAGTCCTTCAATACAGTGTGCTGAATGAAATTGTTACTCTTGAGAAGTGGAAGCCTGCAATTGAGAGGTGGCGTATCTAAGATAGAAAGGGCTGAACTATGGTTTCTGTAGCATCCTTCATTTGATAAATTTTTAACTCTTGTGTTAATCTTTTTTTTTTTTTTTTTTTTTTTTTTTTTACCTGAGTAGTAAGAAACTTACTGAACAAATTCAAAGGAAGTGGAGTGACTCTGGGAATATCCAGAGCAAAAAAAACCCAACAAAACCAGAAAGAGAGTCTTCACACAAGGTATTTCTGTGTTTCCCCTCAAGTCAGGACATCTGAACTGTCCCTTCTGCAGTCCAGCACCAACACCCTTGCAATACCATCTAAGCATCCTTTTAATACAGTTCTTTGGGTGCAATTTAAGACTAGAGCTTGGAGCTTAACAGTCTTGCATCTGTGCATGGCTAATGACTGGCAGGTACAGGCAGGAGGTGGTGCTGTTGGAAGGGATTGTTTCCTGACCCTTAATCCGTAAGGACCCAAGGATTTAGATGGACAAGCGCTCCTGGCTGTTGCTGGCAGAGTTCCCACAATGGGGCTTGTTCTGTAACACCAGCCTTCTGTTACCGCTGCAGGGCTGGGCTCTGAAGAGCTGCCACATGTGCACGGTGTGCAACTGACTCTCTCTTGTTCCACGCTTGTTGAGCAATTACTTTCCCACTTGTTGGGCACTCCATTATTTCCTTCAGTTGCTGCTTCTGTGTGAAGTGGAGCCATAAAGGAAATGGCCTAATGTACATACATTAGAGGGCTATAAATTGCAGTTTGATTTGGTAGAAAGGCAGTACCAGATGCTCTGCTGCAGTTAAGGTTCCTCTTAAATCATCCATGGAGGCTTTATTCCAGGGTTTTGGTGGTTTTTTGGTTTTTTTTTTTTTGGATTATGATGTCTTTGTTTTGGTCAAGAGTAGTTAAAAGGAATATTGGCCAATGAAGAGACACTAAGGCTACTTGCATTATAGTAAACACCCTATGGAAGTAGGACTGTACATGAAATTGCTGAGTTCCAGTAGAAGTTTATTAAACATGTAGCTCATCATCTTTTAACTATCTTCTCTGCTTGCTAAATTGCTGCCATCTAACCTGTTGAAAACAGTGTTTCAAAGGTAATTTACTTCAAAGGAGCAATAATTTGTGTCAGAAAGTGCAGGTGCATATTTATATGGTTGCATAATTTGTAATAGGACTGCCAAGAAGCATTGGGCATAAATGCACTGTAATCATGCTGAAGCTTTCTTTACCTCAAAGACTTCGTAGCTCAAGAGGGTGGAAGTAGAGCGGTCGTTAAGTATACAAAGTTGTTAAACACTTGAGGGTTTTTCTTAATAACTACTTCCATTTGTCCTTCAAATATGCTGGCTGATCCATGGTATGGTTCTTAGCAAGATGTGAGTTTGAAGGAAAGGTTAGAAAGAAGATTCAACTGGGCAGTGTCCTTTTTTTTCAGGAGTAGTGCAGGGATATGTGATAAAGTGCCTCTTCTCTTGATAACTTGGTGTGGAAGGAAAAAGCCAGCAAGAAGAAAGGTGGAACAGGAAGGTTTTAAAGGTAAGTGTAAAAATACTAGAGTAATGGAGAACTTGTTATTAAAAAAACAAGGGAATTGGTTAGGGACCATTAATAGTGAGGGACATACAGTTGGTGGCTTGTCCTTTTGAGGTAAACTTGCAAGAACATTTTCTTTTAAAGGAATGTTGTGGAATAGATAATTCTGAAGGTTGGGTTGTTGGGTTTTCTTTTTGCCATCAGGAAACATTCTTCTAGTATGTTGTGAATTGTAAGTTTTACAAAAAAATTCAGGTGGATTGTCAAGGTCCTGCTTTTGTAATGTGCCTTGAGAAATGATGCAGGACAGCACATTTGTCCAGAAGGAGCTATAAAACTCACAGCTGTGTGCAGTCCTATGTAAGCTCCTATCATCTTTTACACAACGTGATTTTTAACTTGCTTTACAGCACATCTAAAAGCTACGAAGAAAAAGTAGGATATATATTGCCTACAGTGGCTTAAAGGTCAGGCCTGAGGTCTTGTGATATGATGGATTCTGAAGTGAAAGAGATGGAAATGTGATGAAGTGGACAAGTTTGAACTGTATTCATTCCAGTGTTGGCGGTATCAACAGGTACTTTCTGTGAATTTGTTAATAGAGTGAGGAACTCTAATTCATGAGTTAGATACATGTAAACCTTCTAGGGACAGTACGTGTCATCACAAAATTGTAGGAAATAGATGCTCCTTCTCAAGATGGCTTTATCAACTATTTGTAGTTATTGTAGAAAACTCTTAGATCTACATTAGTGTTGTGTGATGTAGAAATGCCATTGGAAGTGTTAAAGCAACCTGCTCTCTCTTTGAACTTCTAGTTGTATTTGGACAATTCTTGTTTAGTTTAAGGGCATGGATAGACACAGACTCCACATCTCTTGAATTTCTTTAAATGAATGTGGCTGTGCTCTTTGGGTAGTGCAGTTATAAAGTTAAAACTTGTCAGTTCAAACTACTTCTGTATTCGTGCATGCTGTGAAAGAAGGTGTCCAGTTCCATGAAAGTTGAGGAACAGGCCAAGACATTGTGAGCAAAAAAAAAAAAACCCCCAAAAAACCCCCCACAATGTGAGATGGATAGAAATGTAAAAGTAAAAGGTGTTACATGAGACCTGGCACATGTATGCAATAAAATTAAAGTTTGAGGTGATAATTGGCTTTAACTAGCCTGTTAAATGGATTGATAATATGTTTCCATGATGGCTTATGCTAATGTGTTTTGCACTGTAATCACGATTACACAGTTGTAACACTCAAGGGGTGCACTTGATTATGCTTGTTAGTTGCATATGTTAAATTCTGAAGTGATGGTGGTCTTGGATTGCTTGATGCTCTATCTATACCCTAATATAAGCACTTCAGAAGTTCTGATTTCCACTTCTGCACCTGTAGCACTAAGCTGAAACTTATTCCTAACCATAATGAAACAGTAAGTTATAAAAGGAGCAGCCTTTCATGAGGTATCTGCTGCCTTTTCTTGGTTGGAATGCTTTCATGACATGTACTCTGTAAATGAGATGAGAGACTTCAAAACAATTCTGTTCGCTTTTGATTGTGTTTAACTTAATTCTGGGAGGAATTTTGTTTTTATTAAAATGTGTCTTTGTACCCTGTTACTGTCAAGAAAAATTACAATTTCTTGAATACAGTGATGAAGTCTGTCAAGCAGCTGTTGAATTAGATTCCATTTATCTCTTAACTGCTAAAATAATTTAGGTGGCAAATTCTAATTATGAGGTATTGTTGAAATAAGTCAAGATGTGTTTGTTATCTTAATTGTTGTGTATTGAAGGAGAATGGTCTATTAGATCTGGGTATAGCCTAGAAGAGGGGCTTTATTCTAGAAATAAAATGAGTGGCAGTGGTAAAATATGGTTGCTTATGTAAGCATCCTTAGTAACTGTGCTTAGGAACTTGGATGTTCTTCAAAGCAGGATTAGACAGTTTATAGTGGCCCGTAATAGTTCTGTAATAACTAAGATGGCTGTCATGGCAGCATGGGAGGAGACGTCATTAGCTGGTTTTCACTTCAGTCTGAGGTTTTCATGTTTGTCATCAGAAATACTGTTTTTCTTTGCATACTCAGCTCTTAGTTAAAGCATTTGAGTTTTCAGTGTCTGAAGTGCAAATATATTGTCACACTTAAAATCTAAGAGGCACTATCAGATTTTACTTTTGTGCTCTCCCCCCCTCAAACACGTTCTGCCTCAGCATGAAGGTAGCACTTCAGATGTGATCAGGCTGGTATGGGGAGTGGGGAGAACAAAGTCCTGATAATATTTACTTTGGTGGTGGTGGTGGTGATGATGAACGCAAAGATGTCAGAAATGTGTTTGCTCAAGTATTTACCAGTCTGTTAAAATATGGTCAGCAGGCAGAGACTTCTTCAGTTGCTATGATTTGTCGGAAAATTGGATTTTGGTTTGGCAAGGAGGGAAATTTCTAAACAGCAAGTTTTTCTGAAGGCATATGACTTCTTTGTGTGATACAGGAGTCTGAACACTTTCGTCATGAGGGGTTCTGCTTCATCAAGAAAATAAAGGAAGAAATATCCACATTTGGGACATAAAAAAGTATTGGTTTTTATTGGGGAAAAGGCTTTGCCCAGAGTATTGGAAACAGGAGAGGAAGAAATGAGAAGACTCAGGCATTGTAGAAAGCAGTAGAGCAACTCTAACAGAGTAGCTGAATTCAATAATTCAGTTTGTAGTAGTTCAGTAACTGAAAAATAATTTTTTTCTTAGTAATTGAAAAAATTTTTTTTTCTTCAGAGTAAAAGAAATTGCTTAGGAAATATTAAATAAGGGGGACAGACAGATGGACATCATACACATCCAGGAATGCTTAATTTAATCGTTACTTGGTAATTGACTTAAAGCTTTGTGTCAGAGACAACATCAGCTTAAATTTTGCAAACTTTTCTCCCTTCCACTTTTACCCATAGTCCATTATAAATTTGAAAGTGAAGTTCATTCTCATTCAGCTGCCTTTAAAGTTGCCTTCAGTTGCCTTTCTTTTTCGATGGCAGTCCCTAACGCTATTGAGTTTCACAACCCATACTGGTACTTGTTCACATGCACAAGACCCATGTGCTGTAGCGGAAGGTCACACACTCCCTTTCACTCTGCAGGAACAGCAGGTGATGGTACCAGCTGTTCACATCCCCGTATTAGATGCCTGAATTTGAGCAGCTGTATGAGGCTGCTAATAAACTCTAACGTGTAATGCAGTTCATATTTTGCCCACATTTCACTTGATCCTACTCAGCACTGGCCAATATTTTTTTTGACATCTTTCAGTGCTAATTAATTTTCTTTCTTCTTGTGCTGGCCTTCACTTGTTTCATGAGATGTGCTGGTCGGATACTTGAAATTTCTTCCAGTGTTATAGATTTGAAAAGGAAAGGGTGCCAGAAAACATGCAACTGGATGTGGTTTAAGCAGGAATACTCTCTCTAGTAAAAACATTTTAAAAATGTAAAGTTTTAATGCTGTAGCAAAAATAATCTAGATTGTTCTAAAAGATGTACTTGTTCTTAATCAAAACTAGTTTTGTTTTTTAATTTGTTTGCTTTAGAATGGGTAAAAAGTGCTTTCATTTTGAGGAACCTCTACGTTCTTTCAGATAGCTGAAGAGGTCTTGTTATGTGAATCTGCTATTAAAAGAAGGCTGCAGTGATTTTAATTCCACCTTGAGTAATAAAATTGACCTGGCCATGAGTTTTGATATATCCACAGTTGATTTCAACTTGTGCTTTTTATTTAAAGATTATTTGTGACCTGTTAGGACCCTCTGTTAAGCCAGTTAAATAAACGGTGGAAAGGTTGAAACTGCCTGTCTGCGCTTTCCAGAAAAGGGGAGGAGGGAGCCAAAGGAAAGATATTTACAGTTCTAAACCCTTTCAGCTTCTCTGTTCACGTCTTCCTCTTGCATCACTGATTTAGCTCCCATCTCCTTCTCTGGAAGACTCGTAGTACCTAGAACTGAGAAAATACCTTGGTTCCACTGACTTGCCACTGATATGATGACCAAGTCTTCTTGCTAGTAAGGTCCTGAGAGGTGACTGATGTTTTGGGTTTTGTTTGGTTTTTGTTTGTGATTTGGTTTTTTTGTTTGGTTTTTTGGGTTTTTTTTAAATTTTTCTTCTCTCATTGCTGTAGTCTCCAAAAATGCACTTTGGAATTGAAGCCATATTGAGGTAGGAGCTGTGAAGAGCATCTTTTAAAAATACGGAGGTGGGGAAGAAAGTCTATTTGGTCCTTTGCTCAAAGAATCTCAGGGAACTTAGAAATTCAGCAAGGACCAAGATCATTACCGGAAGTCAGGTGTCAAGTATTTTATAAAACTATGAAAATAAAAGAACCTAGCTGTGCTGTTAGGGTTGGAAGAGATCAGAAGTATGTGGTAAAATATAGGAGGAATATAACTGTAGTAAAGTGGCTCAGCTCAGAAGAAATAAAGCTAGCTTTTCATTAGATCCTATTCTTACTGCTCCACAACTTAAATTGATTTAGCTGGTCAGCATTCTTAAATTAAACTATCTGAAATTTAGAACTGATTTTCCTTGCTTGATCTGTGTTGCTTTTCTCCAGCAAAGATGGCACAATTTATTATTTTCTTTTCTGGGTAAGGAATTGGCTCTCCCATGGCAGATTAGAGCTGTGAGTTCCTTATTTAGCATCTAGCCTTTTTTCAGACAGCCTTAGAATTTCTTTCTAGACACCCAGTATTAATTGGTTGAAACAGAGTTATTTTTAACTGCATGCTTCAGATTTTTATGGGGTGGTTTGTGGGTTTTTTACTGTTCAGGTATCTCAGACATAAAGAAAGAAGTTGAAGTAAATAGCAGTATCAAATACCTATTGTCCCCAGAACTGCTTCCAAAATAACCTGGGAATAATGCTTTACACATTTTGTCTCTTTTAACTCTAAAGGCAAGCAAGAGAGGAAGCATAGATTAACATCTAGTGATTTCTAGGAGCTGTTCTCTGCTCGGATTCCTCTGTGCTTGGGCTGACTGACAGGGACATGTGGTTCAAGTGCATCTGGAAATATATCACTGGCAAAATTCAGTTGAGTAAATATAGCAGGAACGGGCTGTCAGGGCAGGAGACAGATTGTTCTGGGAAAGTTAAGTGCTGTCTGTCTGTTGTCTGAATAACAATTTCCTCTATTTCTGAGACCTACCTTTTTCTTGCAGTGTACCTAAGGTACCAGCAGTATTTGGCATATTTTCTGTGTTCTGTTGCCATATGTTCTTATGGTGGGACTATTACTAGAAATGGTAAAATAATAACAGTAGCTATAGCGAATAGATACCAAAATATTCTGTGGTGGTTATATAGTAGTGACACACACTTTGTTCTAGTTTAAGCCCTTTTTGTAAATAGGCAGGGACATTGGATGTGAGAAGCTAACTCCCATGGTTTCAGGATGTGAAAGTACAGACGAATCCTCTTGTGCAAAATTGCTTATAGCCTGCATGGTTGCAGTGGCAAAAAAACCCACAAACCCAAAACCAACCCAACAACACCAAATCCCTCTTGAAAATGGGCTGAAAGCCCATATTCTAAAATTCTGTTGGGTTTTTTTGTTGTTGGTAGTTGGTATGTAGAAGATGAGCTGGGGTAGAAAAAGCTGGTTGCAAAGCTTTCTTCCAGCAGAAGCTGATTGGGACAGGGATAAAGCTTCTTCAACCATTGTGGTGTTGATTCAGTCTCCAATTGTATTTGTTTGTGGAGGAAATTTGAAACAACAGAGTTAGAATGGCCTAAGTGTGTAAGCATAGGAGAGTGTAGAAAGGCATAATCATGGGCAATGACAATTACAATCTTAACTGATGGAAGCAGTTGAAAATGGAATAGTAAATTACAGACTTTCTGAAGTTTATTAAGGAAAGTTTGACATGACTACAGATTGGAGGGAAAAAACCCACTGCAAACCCTACTTAAACATTAGTGATAGCTGACTATGCTTTCTCCCTCTCCATCGAGCACTGAATAACTTAAGTTATACCATTTTTGATTCAGTAGGCTGTTTTTTCATCTGTTTGTTCAAAAATTTATGGAAGATGGAACCCCTGACAATTTTGTGCATGGTTGTTGCCTGTGGTTAGTTACTGATTCTTTAGCTTGTCCTGAGAGGATGCACACTGCTGCTCACCCTAGTGAGGTCTGCCTGCTGCCCTGTGATGTGGCTGTGTCTGGGGTGGGGTTGGCAACCAACAGGTGCACAGCATTCCACAGGAGTGTGGAGGCAGAGAATTTGTGTCCAAGAGCAGTGGGGGTTGTTGTGGTTTAGCCACAGCCGGCAGCTAAACACCCTGTGGCTGCTTGCTCACTCCTCCATCCCTCTCCAGTGGGACAGGGAAGAGATTTGGAAGGAAAAGGTAAAATTTGTGGGTTGGGATAAGGACGGTGTACTGGGACAGCAAAGGAAAATGAAAATAATGACAGTAATACTAATAAAATAACATATAAAACAGGTGATAACAAAGTGCAGTTTGCTTACCAACAGAAGCTGATGCTCAGCTTGTCCTTGAGCAGGGATCCCTCCTCCTCAGCCAGTTCCTCCCTTACAGCATGATGTCATACGGTATGGAATATCCCTCTGGCTAGTTTGGGTCAGCTATGCTGGCTGCGTCCCCTCCTAGCTTCTTGTGAAAACTAACTATATCCCAGCTGAAAACTGGGACGGGGTAAAGAGCTGCAGAAAGTTACACAAATACTAACATTTTCACTGAGCAGTGAGGTTGTTCTAAAATAAGCTTCAATTTTTATCCTCAGAAGTCTGAAGAACTAAACTGATGTCGGAACTTTTTTTTCGTGGATAGGAAAACAAATAGTAGTTTGCAGGAGGCTGCAATTAATTTAGACTGGAGGCTATCCAAAAATTTCCAGTAGCTACAAACAGTAGGTAAGATCTGGGATTCTGTGCTTTTTGAGTAAAAGCTGCATGACTAAGTAGACAAAACTGTTTTTTCAATGTACAGTGTTCTTGAAAAATACTGTAAGCGCTCTGGATTACTTAATGATTTCTTCTGATTGCACTGGGTCCAAATAGTGTGCTGCTTGCCCTTACTTATTCAGGGATAAAACCTTGCAGTTTCTCATTCACAGAGCAGATTCAAGACTTGTTAATCCATTTACTAGCTGTGTTACGTAGCACTCTTGACTTGCCTAGGCCTTTTGCATTGTAAACCTCAGCAGAAGGAATAGTACATTAAATAAAAAAAGTCTCTGCTCATCTTACTGTTGGTCTGTTACCTGCACGCATGCCTCTTATCCCAGGTGTTCCAGCAACTGAGATTTGAAGTTTACCCTTTAGAGGTCTCTGTTTCTCTTCAGGCTGCATAGATGCTGTTCCTCAAAGCCCTTTAAATCTAGTTCTTTAACCCGTTTTATTTTCCTTTTCCTGGCTCATCCTGGAATAAAATTCAAAGGACTGAACTTGATGTTGCAGGTGAAATTTCACATCAAAGGACACCTGTGTTGTCTGATCATTTGGTATAGGTAAACTGTTGGGGTTTTTTTGCATCAGCTGTCAGATACCTACTTTTTAATTAGATATCTAGCAACAGAAATTAAAACAAGCATAACATATATTCAGAATATATTATCTTTGCTTATGGGTCTACCAGCATTGCAAGTATTATGTACAGCAAAATAAGGAGTAGTATTGGGAAGCATGCAAGACGGGTGTTAGTTTGCATAAGCTTAAGAAATGAGGTATTACTGTTTAAATCTCCCACAAACACTATTTCTGAACGTTAAGAGATGTGAACAGAAAGCCAGAGTATTTGTAGTCTATGAAAAATGATGGGTTTCTTTGACTTGTTAATTACTAACTGTCTTTAAAGCAGTAGAAAATGTACAAATTTCTGTTGCTTATTTGTAGTCATTACACACCTGTTGCATGAAGTGTTCTGCCACGTTATAAGGCAACCAAATGTGGATTAGAAGTCAAAGCAGGAAGAATAATAGTAGATTATTCTTATTTGTGCTAGATGAAGTTGGGAGGAAAAGAGAGAGACAAGATTCAGTAGTGAGTGGAAAAACAGAAAAAAAATGCAGAGACTGTAATTCTGTAACAATTACAGAAGATTTCAGATCTCATACTGTGAGGAAAGTGACTAGAATGGTTAGAACTATTAAATAGGAGCTTTTTTCTGCAGGGTTTTTTTCTGGGACTGCTGTTCCATGGTAAGAATGGCTTTGTCCTGGATACATATGCATGATGATTTATTCAGGATGGCTGTAGAATTACATGTAACTCTGATCTAACCGTGTTGATAGGTGTTGTCATGTAAATAGAGAACATTCAGTCTTTGTAAGTATAATGATTTTTGCATTCTACAACAGTTAGTCGCAACTGGCTAAGTAATCCTGAAGGGTCATGGGTACTGAAGCCTTATTTACCAGCAAGAAATACAGAATTGGTAACGTGTTCTGATGATCTCCTGTTTAATTGCATGCAGAAGAAACTTGTTTAATTTGAAACCTTTAAACTGTTATACTGTTTCAGCTAGTTATTCTGTGATAAGAATGAACGTATGATGATGAAAGGAGCAAACAGGGACACATAGGTGTATAGAATAAGTGGGAGCATAATTACTTTGTTCTTGACTTCCTTTTGAATGCCTTCTAGGTGATAAGCTGTATGGAAATGGAGGTGGTCATTGCCTTTGTGACATACCTTAGTAGCTGGTATTTTCTAAGCTGAAATTGCACTTTTGGAAAATCACCTGAAATATTAGCTTAATTTAATCTTATGAGCCCTCAAACTCAAACTGCACAGAACTTTATTAGCCACAACAGGTTGTTCTAAAATATTTACGCTGCAACCTTGTACTTGGTTTTGAGAGAGGAATCACGTATGTTTAGAGATAGAAACAGAAGTGAAAGCAAATCAAAACTTGGGACCAGGACATAGACTTCTCAAACATACCTCATGCACGTATAGCTGAAGTTTTCACTCAGGCAGCTTCTGCATGTTTTCTTGTAGCACAGAAACAGCACTTATGGCCAATTGTAAATGCCACAGAAGCTGCTTTGCATAAAGAGCATGCTTTTCTAAACCTTCTTTTAGCTTTGTCTTCCATGACTCATGTTCTCTTTTCTTCTTTTGCTGTTGCTATCTGTTTATGGGTTGGTTTTTTTCTCCCTGTACCCATGTAAACCCACTAAGACTAATCCTTCTGTGTCAAACTTAGACCTAATGTAACGTTCAATAGGAAAACCCCAGTGTCTGTCTGACACAGTTCTTCTCAATTCGCGTTCTTTATGTCCCTTTGCACAGTCAGCATTGAGTTTTTGTTGAGCTTAATATAAAGGGGCTTAGAAAGGCAGGTGCTTCTGGATTTGAATTTGAGACTTGCAGACATGGAGTGTCATATGTGCTTCCCTCCCTCTGGTCTGCTGTAATGCTTTCTAGTCTGTAATAGGTTGAGTTGTAACATTCATTAAACCATTCCTCACATTCCCTGCTTTGAAAGCTTATCAGGACTGCTTTGATTTAGTTATCTGGAACAAAAAAAAAGAAGCCGTTTCTGAAGGTTGGAATGGAGCTCTGGAGCAATAATATAGCAGAGATCAGATTTGGGTCCCAGTTGTATTATTCCTAGGGATTTATTTGCCTGTGTACACACAGGAGCAGAGTTGTGTGTATGGAAGGCTTGCAGGAATGCAAATTGGACACATTTTGTTGGGACCTGTAGGGGATTTTCACTGCTTCATAATTTTTCAAAGGTTTGTTATACATCAGGCAGCCACTGCTTCTTCCTTAAACCTTTAAATCCCCCCTCTTTTTCCTGTTCTAAAGGTCAGATTTTTTGACAACTGTGTGCAGGAACAAGATTTGTTATATCCCTTCATTTTTATTCATACAAATGTTGGTGTTTAGTGAGCAAGAGTCACCCCAGGATTCAGAAGCACATCAAGCCTGGTAAAAACCTCCTGAACCTAAATTCAATTCAGAGATCCACCTCTTCAGCACTGAACCCACCATCTGAATATTAACCCTTTGCACTGCACAGGGTTAGCACATGCATCACTGTCATTGAGTGTGCTGGGTTTGCAGGTTGGCTGGTGTCCTCATAGCTGTGGAGCCATATCCTGAATCTTGTCTGCTTGTACTTCGTGCTTCCTGGGCATAGGGCACAAGGCTGAAGAGCTGTCATACCTGGACATACTAAATTTACTCATCTAGCACTAGTTCTCTCTGGTGAGACAGCAAAATACTTCTTTTTGAGCTTTTCCTGTTCTGATTGAGTCAATGAAGTAACGGAGTCCCAAGTGTTAAATCCTCTGGAAGCTGTTTTTAGTTTGGCTTTAAACAGTTATATGCAACTCAGCTTTGAAAAAGCTATGTGACGCACTGCTGATCTTTGGGTTGTGAATGAAGGCTAGGTATCCCCTTTCTTTAGGGATGACTGGCAGTGATTTGTTCCCTGGAGGGCTAGTTGTAGACATTGTTCAGTACTGAGCTGACTGTGAAGTCATCATCCTTGCCTTTCTTCAGTCTGTGTGAAGGGAAAAGGAAGTCTCTTACCCAGAACAGCTTCCGTTGACTAAGGCAGTTGACAGATGAGATCTGGCAAGTCATGCTGTGGTGTTTTGTACAATGTTGTAAACCATGCTGTTGAACAAAATGCTGTGCTGGCAGGGTGGAGTTTTTGTTGTGTAATTATCCATAACAAAGATTTGTGTCAACATAGGGATAATAGCCAGGGGTTGTGCCGTTTTATCTTCATCTGGACCTCATACTGAGGGGGCTGTGGAGTGACCATATGTTTCCTTTGTTTAAGTCTGCTGTAGGGCTTGATGATTTTGGAGGGAGGTGGAGCAGACGTTTGCAAAGGCTGGGCTGGGCAGAATCTTGAGTGCTAACTTCATCACAGCAGGATTCTCCAGGGATAATCTGTCTGCTCCTCAAGCTTACCTGTGCTCTTTATGTCTGCCAGCACATCTGTGTTAGTTAGGAACAAGAACTGTGTTCCCTCACCACTGTCATTGTGTTTATATAAATTTGATATGGATTGTTAGATGTTCAGGAGTCATTCTGCTTATACAGCACGTTTTGTATAGATCTCTGTACAAAGCAGTTTTGTTAACTTGCATCATGCTGAATTTTGCCTGTATAACCTAGATCTTAAGACAGTGCAAATGTGCACTATATTCAGAACCTGGATCTTAACAGTTCCTTTCCATTGCAGCTACCAACACTGTGTAGATAAATCCCACAGGAAAAGCATCCTTGAAGTTTAAAGTAAAGGGCAGGGAGGAGGGTTCTCAGAGCTGTTTTCTTGACATAGCATGTTTACTGCATTTAACACACATGAGATTCTGGAAATGGTTAGACTGTGATCTGATGTTAGGAAAAAATAAAAAAATATTAAATGTTTTAGCACAGATCGCTGTCAGCTTGCTTTAATATTAATGTCTTTCTTTGCAATAGCTAAAAACAACCCATTTCTCTGGAGATGTTCTGCAGCTAGCCAAGATTTTCTGCACTGGCTTAGATGTACATTGGCTAAGTAGGTACAGGCTTAGCTGCTTGTTTCTTGCAAGGTTCTCAGCCTCATGAAAAGAGTGGCAGATAGTTGTTCTGGAGCCCTAGGGACTGACCTCTGAGGCTGTGCCTGCTCACTTCTGTTTAGAAAAAGGGCTTGACTGGCCTGAATGCTAGAATACTATTTCATTCTTAAGCTTAGTGTTTTGAAGCAGAAAGGTAGTGGTCCACAGTATTGCAGCATGCTGTCTGCTAGCCAAGTGAGGTCCACTTAGAGGTTGGCTATTGAAGAACTATTCTGGCAACCACTTAGTGATATTTTAACTCATCACCTCTTCTGTGCAAATGGGTTTTGGCTGCAAAGTGAAAAAACATGGTGGGCAAGGATGACTTCAGTTTGACACCAGCAAAAGGAGCCAGGCTTAGTGACTGTACCACTGTGTTTATACTTGTCAATCTTGGAGTGGGTAAAGTCTGTGTTGGGTCCTAACACAAGACAAGAATGGTTGGGTATGGGGACTGAAGAGAAAGACAGTTTGCCTTCTCAAAGTAACAAGGCAACTAATACCACCTTGGAAAAAGACCTGCTCTGTGGAGGAAGTGTGTTCAAACAGCATTGCTGGAATAGCTGAATGGACTGTAATGGAATCTGTTGAAGATTAACCTTTGTGCATTATAGACGAGCCAGACCTTCTGAAGGGTTTGACCCAAATAGCAGTTTTGAATATAATGTCATGGTTAACCAGTCAGAACAAGAGAAAAGGCAAGTAAAGTGCATAATGCTTGTGGTTTGTGGTAACTGCATTAAGAGATTTTGGTATTTCAGAGGCTTATCTTTTTTCTTTTCAATGGTCAGCCAGTTTCTGGAGCCTCAGAAAACTGGTGGGGAAGGGCATTCAGTGTGTGTTAAGGTAACCGCTAACTAAAAAGGCATGAGTAAAATTAAAACAAAACAAGATGTAATTGCCTTTTGTGTAGATAACCTGGCCTGCTGAGTCTTGATTGTGCTAATAATGTAGGCCAGATGTGACTTGAAATAAGCCGTGAGAGAGATTTCTACAAGGATAACAAGCTGTCTGAAAGCATGAAGGATTCATCTGTTAATTTGTTAGAAAGTGGGATGCAATTTATTTCAATGAGATGTGTACTCAATTTATCTCTTTTGAGTGACTTTTTCCTGTTGTCTATGTTGGAAAATATCTGGGATGATACCCGCACCCATTGCCCCTTGAAAGACCAATGGCAAAATTTCCTTGGTGTTTAAGTAGTGATAGAGACTGGTGACAGCTGCCTAACCGTACTCATCTACAGCTTCATCCTGGTCACTTCTCTTACCTGTTTGAAGATGACTTAAATCTATTGAAGGTGTTTGAAGAACATCTTGTTACTTTCTCTTCCTTTTTGGAATTAGTTTTACATTAATGAATCCCTTCTATTGTTAGTAATACGGATATGTAAAGAAGAATGTAGTGTTCAGTCACTGTGTAAACTGCTGCTTAAAGGATGTTCCAGGATTCACAGACTGGTAAATGACCAGGTCTAGAAAGATAGCGGATTTTCTTTTAAGCCACGTGTGCAATGCTGAAGGCAGCATTTTTGAAGGCTTGGGTTTTGGTTTTGGTGTGTGGGGTTTTTGTTGTTGGTTGTTGATGGGCTTTTGTTTGGTTTTCTTTTTAGTTTAAGCTTTTTAATATGTGAAAATTTTATTTCTATACATAAATCAAATGATTGGAATGATAGCAAAATTCCTGCTGCTGCTCACATTACCAGAGACAGAGACAAATATGCAATTCTGGTGCCTGTGTGGGCTTTGAAGTGACTTGTGGCAGGGAGCAGAGAAGGTAGCCTTTTGGGATGAAATGTTATTATCTGTGTAACCTGGACTGGAAGGAGCAAAAAACTGCAAGTTTCCATGTGACTTGGGGCAAATTGCAGTGATTAATAGAAGTCATTCCTGTGGGCTGCCTTGCACCGGCTGGTTAGGAGCTGTAAATCTGGCCAGTTAATGGCACTTTAAACAGGGAATGACAAGTTTGGCTTATGCCTGTTGTGAAGGAGGGTGCAACTGTTGTCCTGCTTCAGCAGCTTTCAACAATACGCTGGATGGATGGAGGGTCCCAGACAAATGTAATTAATCAGGTTTGGGGTCTCTGAAGTGTTGACAGCAGCATTGTGTAGGATTCAAAACCAGCTTCTGAATTGCAGCCACTGTATTGCTGGATTAACTTTGACCAGTAGGGTTTGTGACAGGCTGCTTGGCAACTGGTCCACTGCTTGGGCTTTTGGTGGTAGAATAAATCAGAATGGAAGTAATTCTGATTGTGGCTGATGAATCAGTGGCGAAGCAGGGACTCTGTTCTTCTGTAGCACACCTTAACCTTGGCATGTGTACCGTTGGCTACTTCCCTGTATTAGAAAGGACGTGTGGCTGTTTGCTGTGCTGTATTAATGGAGCAGTGCATCCTCTGGTTCTGAGTGACACCTGTAGTCTGCAGTTGTAGCAAAAATATATTCCAGCATTTGTAGGAGCCAGTAATTTCTTGGGTAGCTAAATCTGGCTTCATCATTTTTTGTCTTTGGTCACGTTGAGAGTCTTCTC
Organism: Porphyrio hochstetteri; assembly: GCA_020800305.1. Lineage (NCBI taxonomy): Eukaryota > Metazoa > Chordata > Aves > Gruiformes > Rallidae > Porphyrio > Porphyrio hochstetteri. The sequence continues at coordinate 18,892,977 of CM036911.1, forward strand.
TCAAAATTTTTAGTTTAATCCCTCGGTTTTAGAAAGGTTGGTGGTATCTGTGCAAATCAATATTGGGAACAGCAAGTATCTATCTGTTGGGCAGATTACTTGTGATGGGATTTTGGTTTTTACCTTGATATGGTGATGTTAGACTTGGTGATAAGAAGTGCTCAACCAGCTATCTAGAGAATTACCTTTTTTTACAGAACAGATAATTCTGTTTAAATTTAAAATTTGGCATTTGTATTTTTGAAGATTGTGTATGAGCCATCTTGGGGTGAGGGACTTTCATTTCCTCATAGGAAAATCCAATTTAAAGCCTAAAGTACATACTTTTCTAACACAAACTGGTCCTTATTTTACTACCTCACCATTGCAAGTAAAAATAGATGAAGTCTGATCTACTAGTGCTGCATTCCCCTTCTATGCTAAATAAGTTAGTATGTCATCTTTGTCTGGACAAGTACTAGCTTTGGTTTCCTACTCTAGTTTTAAAACAGAAGGATAGGGTTTAGTTTGTTTCTTCTGTGACAAGAAATTCATTACCCCCTCTGTGAATGTGCAGGGTATCAAGTATAGAATGGATTTCTGAGAATTTGTCAATAAGCTGCTTTGCACTGAAATTGAAAATGGAGATGTAGGAGTTTTGTCATGAGCTGAGTTGGGTTTTAATGGAAGATGACTTTTCCAGACCTGGAATAGAGAATCTAGCTAGCCTAGGCACAAATGGCAGAAGTAAGCTTTAATAAAGAAGCTGTCCTTTAATGACCTGGGATTTCTGCAGCCCAAGGTATAGGCAGCGTCAACAGTGGAGGTAGGTGTCACTCTTCCTGTGCAGGTGACTTATATGCAGAATTTCAAATTGGTGCAAAGGATTTTCGATATACTCACCAACAAGATGTTTAGGTGAATTGATATTTAGATGAATGGAAAGTGGAAAAATCAGCTTGCCAGTCTGTGTCTTAAATTTCACATTTGAGAAGATTAGGCTAAGGACATAAAGCTGTGACACATTGAGAGATACAAGACTGAAAAGTACAGTAATACTGTGTAACTGGTTGTACTTGGTTCTGAGATTTTTGTGAACAGTAAAAATTTCAGAATATTGCAATATAGTAAATTGTTCTGCTCTTAGCTCTGCCTCTAATTAACCTTTTCTAACCCAGGAAATTATCATAGTATACAGAAGTTGGTTAAACTAACCTTCAGGAACTGCCAATAGCGCAGTCATGTGATGTGGTGAATGGAATGTGGCAAATAGCTGATGGGTTGCTGTGAGGGGCATTGGATATGGGCCCTGTGCCTCCAAAAATTAGACAGCCCTATTAAAACAGTCATGCGTTAAATAACACATCACCAGGTCCCTTTGTGTTTCTTTATACTCATCAGGTGTCGGAAACCATTAGGATCAAAGTTTTCCTTTTCAGTTAGATAATAGGCGTTATGAGGTGGAGGAGAGAGAGGAGAGGCTGAGGCCAGCAGTCCTGGTATTGATTAAGGGTACCTTCATAATTTTTTAATTTTTTTTTTCCTATAGGCAGAATCACTGGTTGATCTGTGTGCAGCCTGAAGGCAACAGAATTCGGTTTTCATTCTAGTCTTGTAGTGTCAGTCAGTTGTTTTCTAGCACTGAACATGTATTGGTAGGCAGATTAAGTAAATGGAGGGTAAAGTGTGAGTTGAAGGACAATATGTAAAAGTAAAGATGAGTATGTACTTTTGCCCCCAAATTAGAATTCTACAGGTGTTGCTTTTTCCACTCTTCCTTGAGTTTTTAAAGATTATTGGTAAATTAGATGTTCAAATGCAAGTCATGCAGAGGGTACTACAATAATGTGTTTATTTATGCATGAAAATACCCAGTTTTCTGTTATCTTTGCACTATTGTTGTATTGTGTGCAAGTAATTCCCCTCACCCAAACCCCTTCTGTAAGCAATCACTTTACTGCCTGGTTAAATTTTATCCATACTTTAAATGTTAATTTGTTTTAAAGGAGAAGGTGAATTTAAAGCACAGCGGCTTTTCTGCATAATACCATGTATAGATTACCTTTCTCCTGTTTATCATAGTCCATTTTGAAAGTTAGTATTGAATAATAATGTGTAAACAAAACCCTAATGAATGTCTCATATTTATTCATTAGGTTGTATCTCTTCCTTTCCCTCAGAGAAGAGGTGATGGAGTAGGTATTGGTGGGTCATCAAATTGTACATTAATACATTTCTCTGATGTCCACTTTGTGAAGAGGACTGAATGCCCTCTGTTCTTGAATATATAGAGGTATTTACCTAGAACTGTGAAACAGATATTCTTCTACTTCTTCCCCATACATTCAAGCAGTTCTGCTTCTGAATCCTGTAGTAGTATTGCTCTGACATTTAGGACTAGTTATTGCCCAACCATGGTTCCACTGCGTGTTTTCCTAGGCTAATGGGAGCAGACTAATTGGGGACCAATCTGACAGTCCCTTGGGACTGTTATTGGGGGATATACTGCAAAAGTAGTACACGTGGAGAGGGTAGGGGATTATTTTTTTCCAAGTTTTTTTTTTGTTTCAGTAATTATGTAAACTGTGAGGCAGTTGTTTTCCTTATGCAAACAGTTATTCCTCCAGAAATAGAGCTCCTCTGCTTTCCCACTGTGAGTTGTCCAGGTCTTTTCCAGGGCTCTGTGAAATATCATGGATGCTCTTGGAGGGAGGGACTATACAATAAAGGAGTTCATCTCCTTGGAAGAAGTCCTTACAGGCTGCTCAAGTTACGGAGTTGTGATCAGTCTCCAACATAATGGCGTCCATTTGTTCTCAAACTGTTGATTATAGCACACTGGGAGTCTGCAAAGCTGCAATTACTGGTTTGCAATGGATGCAGAAAGGTATTCAACAGTGATTTCAATTAAAATAATTCACAGGAATTTGGTGACTAACAACTTTTGATTAAATCAGTGTGCGAGCTACTGCTTTAAGGTGCTTATTTCTATAATTATTTGTACTTCAGTAGTTCTCAGAAACTTTTAAGTATGGTTAAACCAGTTGTTTTAGGTGTTGAGCATGCATAAATATTTCAGCTAAAAGTGGTACAGAGCAGGAGAGAGGAAGCACTGCTGACACCTTACAGATGGGGAATTGAAACACAGAATTGACCTTCCCAGGTTCCTTAGGAACTCTATTGTATGCTCCCTGAGGAATTATGTCTGTGTTTCTTGTGGATCTAATCTGGTGTCAAACTGCAAAACTAGCTTTTTTATGTGGCATGTTGAAGTAAACTGAAATGAGAAGGGACTTCTTTATTGGCAGGTTTTGCTTTTCACTTTCATTTAATGTTTTAATTCAGCCAAATAGAGAGCTAAGAACAGGAGATTAAAATGAAATTTAGACATGTGCTTCTCCATTCCCCTCTTTCCCTGAGTTTGTAATCTGTTTCTTCTAGAGCAAGGATCTAGAAGACAGTTGTAGGCAGAGGAATTCAGTATCTTTTTTTGAGAATATTGGCTAACAAGACTTCAGTAATCATCTTGCTCCCAGTGGCATCAACTCTTCGTGACAGTATGGATTTGCAGTCAGATTTTGCACTTCGATGCTAAAATATTTCCATTGTAAAGAACAGTTATTATTCTGCATGATAATGCAGCAGACTGTACTGATTTTTATTTTTCTGAGCCTTTTGGACCATTGAACATGACTTGTTGGTACAGCTCTGTGAATGCATGCTGCTAGAGAAGCAAGTCTCTAAGAAGTTGAGCTCCTCAGCAGACGAATGGAGAAGTATCAGTTAGTTCATAAACTTTCTCTGCCTTTGAAGTGGAGATGTGAATGGTAGAAATGTGTTTATTATTAACAGGTTTGGGGCACCATTGTTTTTTAGTTATTGGGCATGTTGATCAAAGAAGGAAATGAAGTAGTTCTCATGGCTGGAAGATGAAGACTGGACTTGGCAACAGCCGTGGCTTCTGGAGCCATTTCCTGCTGTCAGGCTCGTGCTCTGTATTAGAAGATGACAGTGCTGGGCAAACTTGACTCATGAGCTAAAAAAATCTGAGGTCATCCTGGTATAGGCTTTTTGCACTTGTGGTGGGAAGAAGAGTTTTGTGGAGGTTTGACATTATTACTGATAAACTTAGTACTGGAATGGCTGGACCCATTTTATTGGGGCCGTGTTGCTTGTTTTGAAGTGATTGGTGTGAGCTAGAAATAGCACGAGGCAGTACATCCTCGCCTGCGTTTGCTCAGTGCTGCCTTGCAGCTGCAGACTCACCATGTCTTGACAACATTGTTGTGTCATCTTCCCGCTAGGTGAGCGTGCTGTATGACTTGTATGGAGCTCTACCTGGCAAAGACAAAAATACCACACAGCACAAGATGCGGGAATAATCAAAAATTCTGCATATAAATTCTAAATTCCTTTTCTTTCATTGACTCATACACGGCCAAGGTCAGGGAAGAGGTGGGAAAAAAAAATGCACATAAAAGACTTTAATTTCAGGACTACCTTCTGAATCTCCTAAACCACAGGTATAAGTTAGAATTCTTTCTCAGCTACTCAATCTCTATAAGGTGAATGGTATAATTTTGTTTCTGCTGTTATTTTTCAGTTGATGTATTGCACTTGGGGTAGAAGTTAAAGTGCATTTGGAGGGAGACCAGTCTTTTTTCAAGAATGTCTCCTTTCATCATCTCTGGATTTAGACTTTGTAGTTGGAATTCAAACTCCAAGGTGGTCATTCTTTTTCCTTGATTTTTTTTAATTCCTTTGTGAGTCTGCAGAGGACTTTGGATCCTTGGACTGGTCATTTAGGATTTTTTACCTTGATCACTTACACACATAAAAGGAGGAAGGGGTTGGGTTTTTGCAGCTATTGCTGCTCTTTCTCACCAAGAGTTTGCAAAGGTGATGGCAGAAAGCAACCTTACTGTTTATGACAAAGCTGCTAATGTGGGCCTGCATTTGTTAGGCTTCAAAGGCTGATGCTTAGCTTGGACTCTAATCAAATCTGGTTGTCAAGAGAAAGCTCTATCTGATTTCTGTGCCTGATCAGTCACTGACTGATATGACAGCCCATGTGTCCAAAGTGTTGAGCAGCAGGTAAGTGCTGACACTTTGAATGGACGAGCCACAGTTTGGGGATTGACAGCAATGTCTGCAATGACGTTGGAAGAGCAGCCAAGAATTTACTTTCAGTGGACAAATGGAATTAGTTACTATGTTTAGCTGACATTAAGCTATAAATTATCTGAAAGGTGGAAAGAGATTCTGCTCAGAGTTCATGTAGAATTTCCATTTGCTAATCTGGTTCCTCCGAGTCTGAATGTTTACAGGGGTCTTCCTGTACCATGTTGGTTTTGATATTAGGGTGTTTTATTTAATTTGTTACACCATTCAAAGAACCCAGCTAGAAATTAGGCCTGTTCATCTCAGATGCTGTGTAAAGCCATAAATTCCAGCCCTGAAGAGCTTACATTATATTTCCTGTGTTCTGAAAGCATTTGGGCATTTGCTTAAAATTAGGCTTACAAGTATTTGTATTGAGGGTGATGGAGTTTACCAATATTTTAATGTTTAATGTCAGTTTAATTCTTCTGTCTTTGAGGTATTTGCAGCCACACGTTTATTACATTAATTCTTAGGCTCTTTTCAGAAGTGGAAACAGTCTGCCTTGTTCTACCCTCTGTTGAGATGGGTGGCCATTAGCACTGTGTAGGCATCTCTGTGGTTAGAAACCTGCACGTAAGACAATTTCAGCACTGTGTTAATTTATCTGTTAACGCAGTTACTCAGCTTGAGGTTTATGTTTGGGTTGGGTTTTTTTTATTCTCAATATTCAGGCACCTTCCTCAGTAAAAGTAAGACATTATCTGTTGTTTTAAGATCAAGTATGTAAAGCAAGTATAGCAGAGCTAACATTTTGTAGAAGTCACAAGAGTTGGACTTCAGGGAGATGTTTATCATAATACTTACATGACAAGAACTTTCTTTTTCAGATCATAAGTAGACTTTTGTTTCTTAATTCACCTTTTTGTAATTCACAAGTGTAGTTTGGTTTTTTGATTGGTTTGGAGCTTTTTTTCCCCTTATCTAATAGTTTATATTTTAGTCATTTAAGTGACCTCAGTCAATAAAGTTAGTTGGTATTGCTTTTTAAATTTTAGTTATTTGTCCATAACTAGGTCTGACAGAAAATAGAGGGAAGATATTCCAGTCTCTGAAAAATAGGAAGAAAAATATAAAGTAACCGTTAGGTTTAGTAAAAGAAACACACTTTTTGTTACTATTTGTCAAACAGATTTAATTTTGTGTGTACATAATGAAGGATGCCCCTTGGTTTGAGTGAGGACTCCTGAGGAGAAAGTTTATGAAAATTTATTTCAGGAAGAGTCTGTTAATGACTTATTTTTAAAATTGTCATGTTTCATGGTGCAACAACTGTTATTTCTGGTGTTGCTTACCAAATTTTATAGAGACTTTTGTTTAAGTACAATGTTTAACATTGTTCAACTAACGTGATATGCAAAGTACTTTCAGTTGTTGAGAAAGATTGGAATTTTTCATTCAGCTGTTTTCAGTTATTGGTTACCTAAGCTTTTAGTTTTTCAGACACACGTGATATTAGAAATGACCAGCATGATATTCCCTTCCACCTGCAGAGAGGTAAAATCTCAGATCCCAGAGCTTGACTTTAAACATCTCCACAAGTTGAAAGCAGTATTTGCTTTCAAGCCCCAAGTGAAGATTGCCGTAAGTAGAGGAGTGGAAGATACAGGTGGATGTTAGCATTATCAGGGAGTTTCAGTACTGTGACCCAGTGACTTTCTGGTTTCTTGAAGCAGACTTCGTTTTCCGCATGAAATGCTGTGAATTACTGTGATTTTTCTTGGCTCTACATGCAACCTGCCGTCTATCATAAAGTGTGCTAACAGTATACTGCAGGCCACTAGCTCTGAGGTTTTTTTGTATCGACATTCCTCTTGAAGTTTGTGGTATCTGCCTCTCTGATACTGCTATATTTATTTTGCAAAACCAGGAGTGAGGACCCTTCTCTGAGGTAACGTTTCAGCAGGGAGGTGAACCAGACTTTATGTATTTTCTTTTTTTTTAAGTTCTAGTGTTTGAGCAATGCTGCGCCAGAATAATAATTTATGCAAATGGTCATTTCATGCCTGACCACTTAAAAGGACTCTGAAATTTAGACAATTGCAGCTGTAAGGGGCAAATATTTCCACTGAGTCAGCTTTTCTCTGCAAATATTTTTCACTTAGACTAAGAGTCTTGTGGACTTCAGGTTGAGGCAGTAGGTGAGACTTAACATGCAAGTGGTAAATTAATGTTCCCTTTTGTCCCTCTCTGTAGGGATTGCTTGATGTATTTTTTTTTAATTTATTTTTTTTAAATGGATGGCTTCCTTGTGTGCTTCCAGTTTTGCCCACTACCTCACACTGGCAGTATATAGCCTGCAAAAAATGTCATTTGCTGGGGGATTGTTTTTCTGTTTATTGGAGGTGACATGAGCAGTGGGGCAGTGGCAAAGAGGCCGTGTTGCCATTGCTAAATATACATCCCTGACAGTCTGATAATAGGTTCCAGGAAGTTCAGTGGAAAATTAAAACAAAGCAACATTTATAGCTGATTGAACTTGAAAAGCAGTTTTCATGTTGAATGGCAAATATGTGGACTTCAGCATTCCAGGAGACTGATGCAGCTCCACTGGATGGGCCTGACCTTGTGTGCAGAATGGACTGTGGACACAGCAGCAGGCAGAATGGCTTCATCTATAGAGGACTTCATGGGGAGGAAAAATTTGCTATCGTGCACAAAAATAGTTCTCACATATGCCTATATTTATACAGTGTCCACAGGTCTGAATAGCATCTTTCGTATGAGGGTTTTGCAGCCTGCTAGCACTACAAGAATGTCTGGTACTGGGACTGTTTTTGTCCCTGCCAAAGTGCTAAAAATACCCTGCCATCTATGCCCCTTCTGAAGCCGTAAGCAGAGTTTGCTTTTATTGGCTTTGTAAAATCAGGTGGAAGATACAGATGATTTCTGGTAGGGGAGTTGGAGTATAGGGGCCTCTGTTATCAGTGTCTTGCTTTCTGCGTTTAAAATAATCCACACACACACCCCCAACACTAAAAACTCAGAGAAGAAACAACTTACCAGGTGATTAATGTGTATTTTGTTATTTCTATTTTTCACTAAAACCCATCTTCTCAAAGTAGATTTGATGAAGACTGCCTTGTTTAAGAGAACCCAGAAATAGAACTTTTAAGTGAGCTACTACATACAGTTTGAGTGTGTATTTCAGATTGGACTAGAGTAAATGTGAAAAGAGAACTAGTGACTAATGACTCCCATTTGGTCACAAGAGTATAAGGTTTACTACTTTGTTTCTTTTGGCTGGTACTCTGCTTTGGAGTCTGCACATTCAGTATTAAGGGTGTGCGTCAAGTGCTCTATCCTCTTGCGGCTTTAGAAGTTTGGCGGATGTTACTTTGCTGTTGCACTAATAATGATGGTGCTTGAGGAGAGCTTAATATGAACCTAAACCCTTCAAACCTGGGGATAGACATTTCATGTTTCTCAGACTGTGGGTTTTGTTTGGTTTTGTTGGGTTTTTTTTAAATAATAAATTTTGAATTGTGAGATTTGAGGTTTATGGGGTTTTATCAAACTCAACATATGTCTGTTTTTAAATCAGCCACCCTGGAGTTAAAAGTATTGAACAACTTTTGGCTATATTGTCTGTCTGGTTACTTACCCTGAAAAATACATTAAAGAGTCTGCCTATATCTGAATGTGCGTTTGGACTATAAAATGTTCCCTCCATTCCTGATTAGCATGGCCTGCTATCTGCAACAAAACCCTTCCTCAAGCATCTGAAATGGTTTTAGCTGCATGGTCCAGAACATACCTTCTAGAAGAGGCATTGGGAATTCAGTTCTTTGATTGCTGAGAGCTAACGGAGTATGAAACCTGTGTGCATTGCATCCTCCTGAATCTTGACTTTTCCTCTTTTGTATGTTTGTTTTTAAGAAAAGCACAGATGAAAACCCCCAAAACCCCAAACAAAACAAACAAATGTAAGAGTGTGTGCTGTGCCCTTCCTTGCTGCCAGATATTTCTCATGTGAAAGAACAGCAGATTGTTTACAAATACAGAAAATGTCAACTCCGTCTCTGCTCCATTCTGACTCTTGAAGGGTTGGACAGTGCACTTAATGGATCCCTTCCCATCTGCTCAGCTGCATGTGATGCAGTTCCACTTCTGTTTGCTGGTGTTCGATTAGAAACTTGGATAAACTGGCACCATTCCCTCGCTTCACTTCCTTGTGTAAAACAAGTTCAGGACATTTTCTCAGTCATACTTAATCCTGGTCCTTTCCTGATCTGTCGCTACCAGCCACTCGCTTCCAAGAGGATGTATAGTATTCAGATCTGCACTGAGTTTTTGAGGCTGCTGTTGTGCCCGAAGTACCTGCTGAGCTGCAGTAGCTTGTGACAGGCGTATTCTCCAGTTTAACCTGATCTCTGACTTTTTTTTTGTTTGTGAGGGTCTAGAGTTATTCAGTGAAGGCAGAGAATACTGCTGAGTCAACTCCCATTTTTCCATCTAATCTTTTCCCCAGCTAGTCTCCAGGATGCAGCTGTCTGACTTGTGTGGCTTCTGTGGTGCTCTGAATTAACTGTGAGCTGTAAAAGCCTACTCCTTTTTCAGCACTCAACTATGTCTACATTTGCAGCAGACTGAGATTGACTTCTGGAATTTGTGTGCCGGTGATTATGGTCGATACTCTTGTGTATCACTGGAAGCAGTTCCAGGACACTTACTTTGGGATCTTTGCTGGTGCTATGATGAAATGCAGGAGTCTGTCAGAAAATCAGTTTGTTTAGTTGTATCAGTCCTTTTTTTGGTTTAGTTTAACACGAACTCTGTAGAAAGGTCTTTCTCCCTGTCTTTGAGAACTCTTTGCTCATAATGGTCATTCTTGCCAAGAATAAAGCAGGTTAAATCTGTTGAAGTCTGACATCCTTTTTAACCTCAGTGCAATGAGTTACCCTTTCAGATTTCCCTGCTGCTCTCATCCTCTCTTAACACAGCTCATTTTAGCTGTTAGTTCCACAAACGCATTTAAAACGCGTAATTTATTATGAGTAATGAGGTGTGTGCTTTTATGTGAAAGAAAACAAATGAGCCGCTGTGCAAGCCTTTCAAATTCCTGAGTGTGCTTGGAGGTGTGGGTTGCAGGAGAAGCAGATAGTGAGTGAAAACAACTCTATGCTGGGCTCAGCTGCTCAAAGTATTTGTGGTGTTGTGTGTTTATTTATGAGCTTGTCTTTTCTGGGGATTCGCTGCCCTGTGTCCTGGTAGAGAAGACTCATAGGCAGAATGAGGAAGCCCTCATTAATCTTCATGCTCTTGTTTAGAATTTCTTGCACTGCCTGCTGTGGCTCCTGTTGGAGCAGGGACTGGCCTCTCGCAGTGAATTGAAATGGCTAAGATTAATATTAATCCCTTTAATACTGCAGCTCATGATATAGTCATTAGGTGACTTGGAACTAATCCTGCCCACCTAACTAGTGTGATTTATTAAATACACATGGAGGATTTAGTGTGAATACAGCTTGGTGGAATAGGCATCAAATAAATACCGCTGTGTATCTGTGTTAATGCTGGCAGATTGGGACACAATTGCAGGACAGGCTAGGAAGAAACAGGAGTGCAAGGGATACTTATCATACGGTTCAATGGAGTTTACCTTTTTTGGATTAGTAGTAATGACTTTTCTAGCTGGACACAGCATGTGCCAAGAGGTAACCACAACCTAAATGAGGCTTAAAAAATAGAATTAAGAGATTGAGCAAAGCATGGATACATTTGTATGCTGCGCTCAACAGCAGAAATTGCTCTGCTTCCTTGTTGTACAGTGAGGAGAGGGCAGATCCTCTTAGTTGTCTGTTCTGATCCTCCCCATTTGGTGTGCCAATTAACATCCTGTCTGCAAACATTCAGGCTATAGAATAGGAAGGCAGTTAATTAGTACTAAGCTAATGAGCATTAACCTACTATTTCAAAATAACAGAGGCTCCTGTTACAACAATTTGGAAAAATAGCTGGCTTTTTTTCCTTATGTGCACGATAAAGGTCTCTGTGGAATTGTTTTTGATGGATTATTTACTGCTTTCGATTAAGAAAGGGGTTGTTTAAAGAAACTGAGCAGAAAGGAGAGGTCTGGGCAAGAAGTGTCTGTATATGTAGCCCTGAAGAGATGATTCTTTGACCTCAGCCCTGGGACATGCCCATCTTGATGTGTTGGGGAAGAGAGATCAAAGGCAAAGTTGATCAGTTTTTAGATGCTGGAAGTAGAGGATTGTGAGGGTTTAGGAAATGATCTAAGTTCAAGTCGATCAGTGCCTCTTAAATCTGACAGACTGCAAGATGCTGCATTGTGAGCAGTACAGGTTTCCTTGCTTATCCTGGGAGAAGCCTTAGCATGAACTAAAAGCTAGCAAGGAAAGATTAAGATCTGTATGCAAAGATCTTAAGCTCTTCAGGCCTGTAATTTGCTTTTTGTGCTTAAATCCTTTTAGTAAAAAACAAAAAGTTTTTCTTTAGGCTACTTTTTTTTTTGAGCTTTCAGTAGCTCACTCATGGAGAAAGGATGAAAATACGGACCCAGCGTGGCTGAAACAGTAGCATTTAACCTTTTGGTTGTGGGCTGAATCTTCTGTGAGACCTAACCCAATTCTGACCATACTAAGATCTGTGTTGCTAGGACATCAGGGTTTAAGTGTGAGTGTATGAGACCTCATGGCATTTTTCTTACCTTTTGTCACTTGGGATCAGAGTATGAAGTTGTCTGGCACATTAAGTGTGATCTGTTTTGTTTTTAACCGTGTAATAGAAAGCCAGAAATCCTTAATTATGATGGCAGCAAATCATTTTTCAGTGAGATTCGTTAAAATGTCTGGCTTGTTTCAAAGAGGGGATGGGACTGTGCTTCCCTGTTCAGTTGTCTTTATCAGTCAATGTGGGAATACAGCTGTGACTTCTCATAAGAGATGCAAGGTCATGCACTAGTTCTTCAGAGACCATATACAATTTCTGATAGAATAAATCTGGTTGTAGTTAAGGAAATTCAAAGTATGCTAACTATGAAGCTTGCTGAAATGTATGGTTTTGTCTTGTACGTTTGGGGGGTTTTTTGGTCATTAGTTCTGAAATAACATTGCCTGATTTAAAGTTATAGGACTGTCAAAATAATTGGCACCCTGTTAATGACTTATCAAATCACTATGTTGTTTTACTTTATGTAAATTCTGGGGGTTACTGTGTAATAGCAATAGATCCCTGACATTCCTGCTTTTTCCTCTCTGACTCTGAGGTACCTTCTCCCCAGCCTCACCCCAAGCCCCCTCCGTAGCACTGCTGCTGACATTCAGTGGCTAACAGGACAGTGCAAAAATCTTTTTGGAAGACAGTGAAATTTCAGTATGCATAGGAGGAACCATGTATCCTCTGAAGTCTTGTCTTCTGGATTGCTGAGTTGTTTGAAAACACACTAAAAAGCTTAGAAACCGCTAGGACTTACTCCAGAAAATTAAAGTTTTAATGTAGAGCAGAGCAATATATATATTTGTGGCTTCTAAAAAGCCTAATAATGACGGGGCAGTTATTCGGTGGGTTTTTTGCTAGCTTACCTGGTGGCTGTTCATATGTTAGTCAAATTATCTCTCAGATAGTTGCTTAACTCAGAGAAAAATATTTTAAATAGGCTGTAGTTGTGATTTCTGTTAGTATGTGAAAAGTGCTTTCTTTTTGTCCTTGTTGCTTGCTGTCTAGAATGTGCACACTTGTATATGCTGATGTTTGCTCAGTGGTTGCAGGAGCTATTTAGAATATAGAGAAGCAGAAGGTTTTATTTTTTTGTGAAATGCAGTATTGACTGTGCAATGAGTAAAAGCATTGTGTAGTAATTGGTGATCATCAATTAGTACACAGGGCGTATGTTACTGCTGAATTCTGTTAGTGTCATCATACATTAATTTGTGTAGTAACAAGTAAAATGTGAGGGTCTGGTATTTCCTAAATGCTTCCCACCATTGAGTTCTAAAGTAAATACAAGCCTGTAAATTCAGCAAATAAACAATGTATAACTTTTTGTATAAAAGTATTTAGAATTGATCAAAGTCTAAAAATGCAGATTTTGTTTAGATTTTAATAGTTTGAAGAACTTGACTTCTTTGTAACCAAGGCACCTGCTTACACTTCCAAGAGAAGGGGAAAATACCTCATGGTTATTGAAAAAGGAAATGTTAAGGTGACGTGAAAATTAATTTCAAAGTTAACTTTCATCTTCTCCTTTCTGGGAGTTACCTTTAGTGCCTGAAATTCCTGAAATTTAAAAGAACTCCACCTCAATTCAAATGTGCTTTAGGATCTTTCTCAGATGGCATAGCTAACAATAAATACCAGCATCTTGAATGATAGGTCAGTTTCTAACCTCTCCTCAAGCCTGTCTTGTTGGGCAGCCATACCGGTCATCATTTGTGCACGTAAGTGCAAGAATAAAGACTGCAGAGTGTGATGTGCTGTGAAGTAATTTGCTCCCCCCTCCTTGCACATCATATGAGGTACTTTAAAAAGAACAGCTGAATAAGCTCTCCAGTCTGTTTCTGGTTTTGATGGCCTCAAGCACTGGAAGCCATGAGTGAAACCTTTAAGTCATGAGATCTTTGATAATTCATTTTAGAGTTACTTAAAATAGTTTCAGCTTTGCATCACTGAGGTTTCATTTTTTCAAATGGCCCTCTGTAAATCTAAAGGATGGAGATCCTTAGTGGAAAACTAAGCCCCTGGTAATCGCTGGGTTCTCTTGGAGCTGAGCCTTTATGATACATTTTCAGCAACATGGCTATCAAGGTAGAATGGTAAGAATTGCAAAGTGTCTGAGGTTGGAAGAAATTTCCTTGATTGGCACTTAGAGGTCTTTTAAGGGCTTTGTTTTTCACGCTGGGTGAAACCTTTTTTTTAAAAAATAAATCTTTTTATTGGTTTTTTAACTAGTATGTAACAACATCCATTACAGAAAAATGACAGATTCTAGGTGGTCTTTCTCTCTGAGACAGAGAAAAATGTCTCATTAGGGTCTGTAACTAATTACAGTTCTGTAGTCTTTGAAATTCAAAGATTAGGTGCAAGTCTATCTTGCTTCTGTGAGCACTGTGGTAGATATTTGGGACAGGAAATAAAAGTTGCTGTCAGTATATGTAAAATAATATAAATGAACACCTGATGGCAATTCACCGGAAGAAAATAAACTTACAAAGTACTTTCACTTTCGTGTGATATGACTTAGGGATGAGTCATGTCTGTTTTACTTGGAGTCTGTCTTAGCCTCATTGGAAGAGGAATATTGTGTTTGGTTTTAGTTTTGTTTTTAAAGTTGGTGTGTCCATTAATGAAGAGAAGTGTGAAAGTAGGTACTTGAGGTCAGCTGTGAAGTCTGTGAGGTAGCTATAAGGAGAGCAAGTGATTAATACCTTGTTTGAGGGCCTTTTGTAGCCTTTCGAGTTAGTTTATGTAGTGAAATGGGTAGTGAAAACTGAAGCAGTGATTTACACTAATCTCTTCACCCTGCAACTCCTAGTTCCTGTCAAGCAGGCATGGATAAAAAATGGTCCTTATGTACATGAACAGAACTTTGTGGGCATTTGGGAAATACAGGCAATAAAACAGATTGCCTAAAACTGTTAGAATTAACGAAGGCCTTCCCCACCTACCTCCTTTTAAAATGTGGACACATAATAATCCCCCTTTAAAAAGGGCAGAGCAGAAGTTCTCCATCCCTACCTGGCACAATGTTGGGCATCCTGGAGATGACAGTCGTTGCATGCCTGCTTCTACTTAGGTATTTTGTCTGTGAGCTTTTCTGTTTTCCCTGTATAGTTTGGTGGAAGATGCTCTGAGACGTGTTAAAATATCTTTCATCTACTGTTATTTACTGATTATCTAGGAAAGATAACTATAAATTCTAGCCTCTCTGCCTGTCCTTTGGCATTGACAACCCCTCTTGATCTTTCCTTTCAGTGAAGTTATATCTTTTTATCTTTTTTCTTTTTCCCTTTTCTAAATGGTTTCCTGCCATCCTGTAGCAGAACAGTGTTTGGTTAGAGTAAAAATCCCCATTACAAGTACAAATATTGTTGACTTTGTCTATGCAGTCTCAGAGACTTTCTCCAGACATGGAAGTATTCCCTAAAACTGATTTGGCTCTCCAATAGAATAGTTCTCAATTTCCTAGTCTTGATACCAATGTGGATGAAAACAGTATGCCATTTCCTCCCCATCTTTCTTTACGAAGAAGCAGACTAGATCGTGGCCTGTCACTTCTGAAGCTTAAGAAGTGGCTTTCTAACTGTTCTGTGCTTAACCAGTTAAAATGTTTGCGAGTGTCCTTCATATCATGAAATGTCATATTCTTTCCACTGTTGGCTCCAGAGGATCGCAGTGTGTTCTGCTTGTTCCTTTGCAGTTCGCTACTTTCAAACGCTTTATTGCACAGCACCATAGCTGTAGTCTTCTAAAAATACGTAGGTTTATTGAGCCTGGGAAAGGCTGAGGGGGACCTAATGGCAGTCTTCCAATACATAAAGGAGGATCACTGAAAAGATGGAGCCGCTTCTCAGGGGGTTTGAGACCTCCATAGTCAAAAATTTTTAAGAGGAAAAATTCCAGTTGGGCAGACAGGGCAATTCTTTCTAGAGGGAGTTAAATACTGGGATATGGGAAGAGAGAATGGAATCTTCTAAAGTTTGACTGAACAAGGTCTTGAGTAAATTGATAGGACTCCAGAGCAGTCCCTTGCATGAGCAGGATGTTGGAGTAGGTGACCTCCAGAGACCTCTTCCAATCCAGACCTTTCTGTGGTTCTGTGCTGGTTGATCTTGGTAATTCTTAGTATCTACTGTGTAGTTATCTCTGACCAGCTAGGTGCTGCCTGTTTAAGTCATAATCACTTTATCTTTAAAATCCACATGCGTGAGCATGCACACACTCTTCCCTGTTCACTCTTCTTGTGTACTCAGGTGCCGCAGATGTCTTCAGTGTCAGCTCAGGTGACTTCTGTGCTGACACATCTAGTCTTAAATAGTGGAATCAACTCTGCCAGACCATAGGCTTGGCTTTCCAGTATGTTGCAAAAAAATATTGGGAGTAGGGAAGGGAAGGACTACTTCCATTCCACACACACACCCCTTGGCACCTCATCTCTGCTTGAAATGTGAAGTGAATCTGAAGGATTCTGCTGTTCCCTAGAGCCTGTCATTATCCATTTGAAGGAACCTAGCAGGTGAAGCTAGTATATAAGGAGCACTTCTTTTTCTCTGACTCTCTCAAATGCGCACAGTTGTGGATGTTTGTACTCAACAGAACCAGTGTGAAATTTAGTCACAGCCACAGCATGTGTTCCAATTTTCCAGGGAAACTTTCTCCCAGCTGCGGCTTAACCCTTTCTCCACTCTTCTTTCTGCTTCTCCAGCATTTTGGGAAATTTCAGCGAGCTGTTTCTGTGGCCAAGGAAGCCTTGAGACCTGGAAAGAGAATTAGATTTCAGTGGTCATGTTGGTGAAGGGGATAGGATAAAGTAAGGTAGGGTGTTGATGGGATGTATGTATGAGATTATTCTTTTGTGTGTTTCTCTAAAACAATTGAGGTACTTGCATTTTGGCAAACTTGTTATACAATCCTTGCACCCCTCCACTTTTGCTTTGTGCTAAGTGACAAATCCAAACTGAAGTTAAACTGCTGACAGTAGTCTGTAGGTGCAGTATACCCACTGTGAGCACTGCCATACTGTTGCAAAGGCTCTCACCCCAGTAAAGCTGCGTTCATCTTAGGAGTTTTGCCATTCTAAGTCCTAGGCTTAAATTACATTCTTAAGGGAGATAGTGCAGATGCTGTACTGACTAGGACTAAAGTGTGTGGGGGTTGGTTTTTGTTTGATTTTAAACACTCTGTTGTTGTAAGAGTGAGGGTTTCTTTCCTGGTTGTGGAAGCAATCTGGTTGTAGGTATATTCTTGTTTCAATTTTTCAGTCACTTGGTAAAAGACCTAATATAATGAGGAATAAATGTGTTTGACTTTATTTCTCTGAATGAGATAAGTGTGTCTTGAATTACATTTTTGAGTTACCAGTGTGTCTTCATGTAAATGCAGGAAACCTCCAGTCAGCGTGCTGGTATAAAATGAACCTCGTGACTTTCCTCTCAAGAGGGAATGTATTTTGTATTTCTAGGTTTAAAATGCTAATATTATGTGGTAAACAACCCTAGTCTATCTAATGTGTAGTAATAAAGTCATTCCAAATCACACAACAGTGTTGAGTCATACTTTACACCATTCTTTGAAAGAGTATTGTCACAAATGTAGACTATAATGCATACTCAGCACTGCCCATAATAATCGTCATCGGGCAGAAAATGAGTAAGATACTCAATTGTAGAGGGAACTCAGTACTTTGTAGCACCCTGTCTTCAGTGCCCTTTCTCTTTGTCCATATGAAGTTAAGTGGTGACTTCCTTTTGCCTGCTGCTGCTCTTTTCACTCATTACTCTATTTAGAATCTTCTTGTACTGTGATTCAGTCCTCTGCAGAGCAGGAAAATCACATCTTCAGACTGTCTGCTGCCAGATCATAGCAGTTTCAATTGGAAACTTTAAAGCTGAAGCAGGTGCTGGAAACTCTATTCTCCCTTTGGTCTGATTCATTGAGTGCCAGCCTTCAGCTGAGGAATGGGGAGGGGAAGTGATTTTTGTGAGTAAAATCATGAACTGATTAATATTTGTAGTGCATCAAACAGTAGTGTGAAGGCTCCATAAATTCACTTTGAACTTAGTGGAATCTAAGGCAGTTGCAATGTGACTAGGGGAATTGTTCTAGTTCTGAAGTTGTGACTTGAGGCCAAGGTGCTTTTTGTTTGATGACCTTAATATCTACAGCAGATCCCATATCTCTTTAAGAGAAGAAGGGAGCAACATGCTCTTTTTCTGCTAGTTTTCTGGAAGTCCCCAAATTTGGTAAACTTGCTTGAGGTTTTTTTTGGGGTTTGGTTTTTGGACTGAATTGAAGCTTCAGTCACAGTTTGAGTCTGCAGCTTCTGTTTCAAAGGCTGATGTAAAAATCATGAATGTTTTCTATGGGTAGCTCTGGAATGAACTCCTGCTTTGTATTTAATTATTGCTGCTACTAGCCAGTAGGTATGGGAAGATCCAGAAGAGAATCTCTTCACTGGGTGAAAGTTAGAGTGGCTACATTTGTGATGTACAGTGTCAGAGGGTTGGTTGGTTTGTTTGTTTCTGGTAAGCACAAGTCAGAATTGAAATAATCTAGGTAGGGAGAGCTCTAGAGGTCATCTTCTCTGATCCCCTGCTGAGAGCAGGACCAGCTTGGAACTGAGATCGTTTTTGGGGTTAGGGCCAACTGGATTCTGAATATCTCCAGATATTCAGAACTTTCCTGGGCAAACTCTTCTGGTGTTTGACCACCCTTGTTTAGAAAATGTCTTTCACAATATCTACTTGGCATTTCCTTTGTTGCAGTTTATGTCCACTGCATCTTACACTCTTCTACTTTCTTCCATCGCTTTATTCCTATTCAAAGAGACTCTTTTATCCACAAAGTGTATGGTAATATGAAAATGAAGAGATGTTTGGACTAGATTAGAGACTTTTTCATGTGCTGTTTGGGAGAAAAGGCACAATGAATGCTTCTGCTATGAGCTTTTTCAAGGGCTAGTGTAATGGTCCTGTAAGCTCTGGGGTTTCATGACCTGTAACAACAGTAACAGTTGTGGTATAACTGCAAGCACTGAGTCTTGAATAAGATTATCAGTTGAATTTGGATGTTTGGTTCCAAACCTTGATGTAGAAATCACAGTAGTTTTTGAGTGTAGGGCACTTACTTCTCTGGTTTATCACTCAGCACTGGCAGATGGAAGCAGTGCTAGGAGGAGAAAACCCCACAGCTGATTAAGGGGTGTCAGAGGAATGATTTTTGTAATGCTGAATGGGCATCAGAGGTTAAAGTGTTTTAAAAGGCTTATCTTCAGACAGCAGACAGTATGTAGTTGTTATCCTTAGCTTTTTAGAAACGTAATTGAGACTTTATGGACCAAAACATTTTTGTAGAAGCCTTATATTGTCATGTCTCAATAGTCTGGACCAGGACTTACGTATAATGTGTTCAGAGCAAGTACTAGCTTATGCATAATTTATACCTATTATTGGAGACCAGAGAAAGAGTTAATGTGAAACATCAGATTTTTCTTTAACCACTCTTAACAGAAATAACTTTTGCTTCCCTAATCCTCTTGTCTATTACTTTTTCTTTCTTTTTTTTTTTGTTAAAAACATTCTTTTTAATTTAGTGTGATAAAACATCCGTTATTTGTAAGTTGATTGAGCATAAAGTATTTCATTATAAAATGGTCATCCATCACTGGAGGCTGGGGGCTGCAAAAAACATTAACTGTGCACTTTTGGCTGGAATGCAGCTTCTCCAGAATAATGCAGCTTCTGTGTGAAGTATGCAGCATAAAAAAAAAAAATCTACTGTTCAGGAAAACAGGTGCTTGCCTTGCTCTCCCAGAGCTTTGGGATTTCATCCCAAGTTTTTGGAAGCGCCCTCGAAGTCGTTCGGTTACCTAGAGTCACTTTCTGGTTTTAAGCACTGCCCTCAAAGCTGAACAAAATGCTGCTCTGTGTCAAGGTGTTTCATTCTGGCAAGGGTGTGAGAATTTACTAGCTGTTTAACTGTTGGTTTTTAGAAAATGCTGTACATTTTCTCCCCCCATTCATTAGATACTCAGAAAATCAGGTTGCTTTTTTTAAAAGTAAGGTTCATTAACAGTGACACCCCAAAAGTAAGTGGCCAAGCAGTTGGACTGCTAATTTGTTACTAGATGTGACTCCTGTATGTCTCTCTTAATTTCCTTGATGCAAACTGAATTACTGGTTTTCTGTGTAATAATAAAGATTATTTTGATCTTAATTTGTGTTGTACAGTGCTTGTCATATTTCCCTACGTTAAATATGAACTTGAAAAATTAACAGCCTTTACCAAGAGTCTCTGTTAACTTTTGGTTTTGGGGAAACATGGGGTGATAGGGCAGGAAACTTTGGCTGCTGCTAACTGTGAGCTACTTTTCTGAGATTATTTCTAGCTAAGATAATGGCACAGCACTTGAAAAGGGGGCACATTTGGCTTTTCTTATGCAAGGAATTGAAGCAGAGATTAAGTGACTTGCCCAAGAGCAGGAAGGGGAGACAAGTGGCAGAGAGTGAGCAGACTGATTTACCTACCTGTGATCAAGGAGCTTGCTACAATCTGATGCTCAGTTTATTTACATATGTGCTTATATCCTGTCAGAGCCAATTCTATAGGTCAAAGCTTGCAAATCAAAAGGAAATTCTTCTGGGTTTTGCCTTTTAACCAAGTCTTGGGAAGAAATGCTGTTGCAATATAATGGCTCCATCCCAGAGGTCATGGTAGTAGAAAGGCTAGGGGCAAGAGGTTAAAGCAAAGTTGTGTCCACTGACCTGTTCCGTGTGTGTTGTGTGTATCAGTTGGGGAGCTGGGCTGCATTATGCCCTAAGGGAAGGAGAGAGGGATTGAAGAAGCCTACATAAGTGTGTGAACTGGGGGCCGGCTTGAACAAACAGTCGTGTTAGTGTGAGTTGAAGTTCTGTTCTGTGCTGTCACTTTTAGATGGCTCTTGCTGGACATGATGTAGTTCATTATACCTTCATGAAGTTAGGGCAGGATCGCTCCATTGAGCTTCTGAAGCACTCTAGGGGTTTCTTCTCTCATGGGCATGTGCTAGGTAAAAAACATTAGCAATAGGCAAAACTAGATCTGTTCGGCACTTTCTTAGTCATTTGTTCTCTAAGGTATTGTGTTGGTGGCCTGTATACCTAGGAGTTGATCATACTCCTTATCAATCCTGCTGCTCAGGATGCTGGTTATTTGTGAAACAACCACCTCTGAGAAGCTGATGCAATAGGGAGCAAGGCTACAGAGTAGCTAAGGTCAAGCCATGAGGTATCTTAATCTTTATTTGATATTTGCAGTCTTCCCATGCAGGTGAGACATATATGCTGTTAGTATACACGTAGACTTGTTTCTGTCCTGGAAAACTTTGTCTAAATTCAAAGTGTTAAGGATGCAAGCAGAAAAAACAGTTGTCCCCAATTGTGACAGGTCATTGGCCAGAGGTGTTGCTGAAGGGGCTGTGACTTGCTCTAGTGCTTCAAACTGCCATGTTGCCTCGTGGAAATAGTTGTGTTCATAGGCTACCTGTACTTGTGTGCATTCTGAAATAGTAGTTTAAGTAGGATTTGTAATGTTGTTTTGACTGTCTGGGGGAAATCACGTCAAAATCCTGGATAGATGTATAGAACTGAGCACAATGTGAAATCTGAAAAGCCTAAAATTCCATAATTTCTGTCACATTGGCTGCTTAGACAGTGCAAGTGGAACAAAATCAATAGTATTCAGTCTTATAGGCTGTAAGGGGAAAAATGCTTATATTGGACACTTTTCTTGACAAAAATAATCCTAGCTTTGGTTTAATGGTGTCAATTATGTATCTTGCCAATGAAGATCATCTCTTGCCAGGGGAACAGCTAGTTGAGGTTGAATCAAAGTCTTGCTGCTTGGAAGAGGAATCATTCCAAATTGCCTGTACGTTTTTTGTTTTCTGCTGAAGGCATATAATTTAACTAAGGTTATAGATCTTCTGAGTCTGGAGGAGCATGCAGAGTAGGAATCAAAGAGTACTTTTCCACCTCTCACCTGTTACTAAACTTTGTTCTGTCCTTTGGGATGGTATTTTGACCTAGTAATTAATAAGGTTAATGGAGGCTGAATTACTGTCTTCATGTTCAGATATGGTGAAGTATAGTGCTTAGGCTCCCAACTGGTAGAGAAAGTAACAGCTTTTATATTCCTCTGTCCAGGCTGCGATAAGGGCAGCTAACTTTTTATGAATGCATGGAATCCCTTCATTTCTTCACATAGATTTTTAGGTAGTTCTGTTTCTTCACAGGCATTGTTTTACATCTGATGCATGATTCCAAGACAGGGAAAAAATTATTTAGTGGAGTTGGGGACTGATGTAATATTGTTTCCATGATGCCAGTCTTCAGTGACCACCAAATAGGATGTATCTTAGGTTGAATTGTGTTTTCAGATCTCTTCAGTTCCAAAAACTGTAAATGAATGTTAAATCTCAGACATCTGCTTCATTTTGTGTAGCATCAGCACTTTGTGATCACTCTAGCACACAGCAGTATGCAGAAATTAATTTTGTTCCCCAGTCCATTCTCAAGAACATAATATTCACTTGTTTTCACCATTCTAGGAATCAAGATGACTTTTAATGGATGCACTTTGAATTTCTGCTTGTGTACATGTACATGGATTACTGATTGCTTCAATTATTGCTGTGGGGGGAAAAAAGGTTGCTTAATGTTTTTACTCTTGCAGTGTCTTAAGGCAGTAGTTGGATTGACTGCTACCAGGCCGGTTTCTTCTCCCTTTTGCTTCTGTGCTCTTTCCACTCCTGTAAGTTTGAAACTAATATTCCCATGATATTTCACATCCTGCTCTCCCTGAGGCTTCCATTTTGCATCTGTGGTAACTTGGTGTGTTGGTTCTTGAGCTCTGGGCAGTTGTGTTTTGCCATTAGTGCTTGGGGATTTTTGCTTTCTGGTAATAACATGGCGAAGCACAATGTCTCTTAGATTAGTTCAGGTTGGATAGAAGAATTTGTGTAAATCATAACAGCAAGGTACATTAAAACCTTTGAGAGATTTTTGTCATTAAAAGATTCTCTTTCCTCTTGGGCCACCAGGCTTTTCTTCATTTCATTCTTCAGATTTTGACTGTCTCGTTGATGCTTTTTAGTTTCTCTAGCAACACAAGGAATGTCTTGGATTGTTTGGGATTTGTTGTTCTTCAATTTCCTTTTAATTTTTCCCCTTGGCACTCATGAGCTTCCCTTGAGGAAGGGCTAAACAGAAAGGGCTAACATCTAGCCAACTAATTGATAATAAAACTGTAATCTTTTTCTCCAGCTTCTTAGAAAAAGTGAAACTTTCCTTTTCACAACATGGTGAATTTGCAGTGAGAGAGCTGTTTGTAGTGTGGAGAATTACTGTGCTTTAAAATAGTGGGAAAGAAGTTTTAATTTCTCCTGGGCATTTAAATAGCCTACTTAGTTTGGACCTGGTACCACGCCAGACGTGTAAAATATCATAGCAGAGGAAGCCCAGTGACTGAATAGGGTTCTGTAGAGTGTCACAACCTAATTGCTCTTTCTTCAACGTGTGCCAATTTCTTTTAGAGCAGAAAAACAGTGCTTAAACTTGACATACATCAAACTTGTGCTGTCAGTAAGATGAACGGATCAGTCCATCCTCTGGACTCTGCTGTGTGCAATGCAGTTCCCTATAGGTTTCATTTAGCGTAGCCGACCTTGTTAGAGTGGCCATGCTCTTTTTCTTGTATTAGGAGGGAACCTTGGGAAACCTGACCCTAATTCACAACAGCAGCAAGATCAATAACTATCAACGTTTGGTCAAGGGCAGATGAATTTGTCATGGGATGACTGCTTTTTGGTTTGGTTTAGTTTGGTTTAGTAATTTCATTTAGAGGTGAATGTTATTGGATCAGAGGAGTGCCCATGGGTTCTGAAGTTCAGAGCTGGTGCAGGTTCATCACAAAAACTGGTTTTTGAATCAATTTCAGCTGGTTCTATACAGAGACAAAAGGTGAAGCCTAAGTGCATTTCACCCACCTCAGTGTTATGTTATGGGGGTGGGGGTGGTTTTAAAGAATAGATGTTAAACGTCCAGTTACCTGTGAAACTCGTTGTGATTAGGTTTACTGAAGGACTTTTACCTTGTTAGATGTATGGGATGGGAAGGTTTATTTCTCTTCCCTGGAAGTTGTTCAAAGTTTCATGTTGACTAACTGCCACCCATGGGGAAAAAAAACCCCAACCTTCAGAAAGGGTTAGGACCTCAGATCAGTTTTTGTAGAGCTATTGAGGTGTTCAGTTTTCTGGAGTAGAATTAAGTTGCATTACAATTGGCACCAATAATTTAGAGCTTAGATCTGTCTGAATAATCCACAAAGGTAGACGTATATTCCAGAACCTGTTGGATGCTCAGGGCAGGTGTATCCCTCCATGTCCTTTCCCTGAGAGCAATCAGCTTCTCTGTGACAAAGATCAAAATTTATTTAAGTAATTCTGAATTTGCATATATGGCTTTACAAGCCATGGACCTAGATCTAATCCTCTGGAATTTGCTAGTGTAATCAGGTGTTGTGCTAGTTCTCATCCTCTAGTATGACATAGGAAGAAGAATTTCTGGAAAGCAAGGATGGATTAGCATTGGAATTACACTTAAAAGTAGGTGTATGTGACTCTTCACACTAGCAATAAATGAACTTGTGGGAGACCAACTTGGAAACAGTAGGCTTTTACTGTGTAAAGGTAATTGATTTGTTGCCTTTCATCAGACTAGTCATGGTCCTTTTAGAGGTATTCAGGTCACAGGGTGGGAGGAAATACCTTACAATTCGTAGCAAGGTCTTCCTCTTGTGACCTTCAACCTTGCTATGCCAAATTTCTCCTCAGTTCACTCTAAGAGCTATTCTTGTTTTGAGGCAGAGCCTTTTGAATATAACCTGTGACTAATACGTATCAACCATAGCTCAGAAAGCAGTTTGTCAAGATGCTTTTATTCCAGTCTCTGCTGTCTCCTCAGTGCCAAGAAGACAGAATTAAACAAATTTACTTCTGAAATAGACTGCTATCCCAACAACATTTTTTTTCCTGCACTCAGCAATCTGTATGGCATTAAAAACTAAAGGAGAAATGAGTAGTGTGTCTATATTTTGAGTCCGTCTGGATAGAAACCATGAAAACTTGCACTTTGTGTAGCTCCAGATTTTCTGTTGATGGACTTTTTCCTTGTGAATGAAGTGAGTATCTTCTTCTCATAGTATCTCTCCCTCTGGAACAGAACACCACGGCTGGGTAAAAGGATTTGGAGTAACAGTGGAGAGACAGCTGGAATTCTCAGCATAGTTTTGGCTGAAGATACTCTAGCAAGTACCTGCTTAGGAAAAAATGTCCAAGGATTTTTAATGGGCAGAATTTGAGGCATGACATCAGATGGAAACCTGTGATAACTAATGTGTAACACTGGTGGGACTGTCAGGGCTCCTGCTTTGCCGGTAAATGTAAATAATTCCTATAGGAGACAATATTTCAGTTGAGTTTAAGCCGCTCTGATCAGACAATATCAAGAGTCAAATGCTCAGTGTTGCATTCTGTCATCCTTCCCCAAAATGAAAATCTCAATTCTGAGGGACGCTTGAGTTCTTGGCACTGTGGAATGATCGTTTGTTAAAGTCATGTTTAATGAAAGAGAGATAAACACATGAAGCTGGAGTGTGACAAATGAAAGCATTTGTGCCATTGTAATGAAATTAGGCAAACAGAACAGGCTTGACAGCTCTGGGTTCCCCCTGTCAAACTGCATTTGTAATTCTAGCCTTGCATTCGTGTGTGGCTGTGAGTGGCACTGTTTCCTTCTTGATAGGGTGGGCCTGGCACCCTGAATAACCACTTTAATTGACAGGGAATTAGCTTTGAAGAGTATATTTTACAGGCATACTGGAAAGGATTGCAGTTAATTCTCACTTCTTCATTGGCTTGAATACCCTTGATTTTGGTCCTATGTTTACTTTATTTAAAGTTTTTGGTAACACTGTAGTGAAGTACTGATTTCAGAAATGTGCAGTTTACTTCTGCACAGCCTGTGGTGAGCCTGTATGCTGTGTGGTGCAATTCCTGTCCTGCAATCTAGGATGTAGGCTCCTGGCTCCTTAGCTTCTCCCTGGCTGTCAGAATCTTTATCTGTTAAGAGCTTAGATTGGGATAAGACAACAGTATTTGGGGAATCTGTAGGAGATGTCAGGTGGCTACTTTGTTGGCTTCTTACTTATCAAGTGCAGCACATTGCCATCATTGTTCTGTAGAAAGCAAGACTCAAGGTTTCTCTGATCACATTAGCTGCTAGGTCAGACTGCGTAAGTGGCAATCTGTTCGCATTTGAGATAAGAGTTGCACCATGATGCAATTGCACCATGAGGCTGGTCTAGACCTTGCAAGAAAAACAAGACCAAAAAAAGAACACACAAACCACTGCAAGATGAGATGGCTTCACTTGAAACCTTCACTATGCCAGGATTCTGCAGAGAGGAGCATACATTCAGAAACAGATGAATGCAGATCATCTACCTTAGCTGTTCTATACTTGTTACCCTACATTAATTGGCTGTTAGTGATCTGGAGTTAATGTTGGACTAAACTTCCTAGCTAGAAGTCAGGCCATGTCCTTCATTGCAGGTGCAGGGTGGCATGTGTTCCAGTCAGTCTGGAGAATTTGTTTTTGGAGCGGTGAAACATGTGCTGCCTCTGCTCATCAGATGTAGAGCTGCTGAAATTGTAATTCTGCCAAGGCACCTAGAACCAATTGGCATATACTGTTCTGTAGCTTATGCAAAGCAAATTCAAGTTCTGCAGATTTTTAGGGGAATTAAAACCTGGTACAGTAGTTCTGTTTGTTAGATTTGTTAATCTCGAAATTAACCAACAAATAATCACTGGACTAACTCAAAGGAATTTCCTTTTTCCCTGTTAAGCTGCATTTTGATCCAAGTGATATTAAGCCTGTGCTTATCCAGCAGCTGTAAGACTTCAGAAATCTTTTCTGAAAGTCTGAAGAGTATGGCTACTCAGTATTTTTAGATGGTTTTAAAAGACAAGTACGATTTTGTCCTTTTTCCTCGCAACTTTTCTTCTCTCTAACTTGCTGAGCGTTATAGAGAGGGTCTTCTCACCCTTGGGTGAAAATACAAACTGTTATGGTGTTTGGTGGGTGAACTGAGTGTGAAGTGCACATAAAGTCACATAGGTGAGAAAGGCAGTGCTTGCAGAAAGTATTTGGGAGGGTGAGCCAGGGAGCGCCTGATGGTATCTCGGTTTTCTGTTGCATAAACTCATTGAGCTTAGAGGCAGGAGTCCTGAAGAGCTGGCGTTCTGCTCTGTTGTGATGTTACCATTGTCTTTTCTCACCTTCAGAAGAAAAGAGAATCCGATTGTTTGTTGTTCAGAACGTAAGCAGGGAAGGTAATAGCACATGCTTGAAGCATTGCTCTTGTCTGAGCTCGTCTGCATCGGAGAGGTGCGTGGGATACAATTGAGACAGCCTTTCTGAAGGCTGGGTGTCAAAGGCCAACAGCTGCTGCATAAGAGAAGTCCAGGTCATGTGGTTTGGGTTGCAGTTGCCTGTCCTGGGGACAAATGATGTTGAAATAACTTGTCATAAACAATTTTTTCTCGTTCATTTACTCTGATTCGGAACGCATAGCCGATCCTGATAAGAGTCATTCAGGAGTGAAGAGTTGAACTGCCAGAGAAAGCAGCTTATGTGAGCGTTTTAGATCAGGAATGTGCCAACAGTGTGCTAACAATAAGAAACCTCTTCCGAGGGGGACCTGCTTCTGTACTTCAGGAGAAAGGGAACACCAGAGGTCTGATGCAGCTTGTTTGCTGAAGTGCCAGAACGGCTGGATGGGATTGCTGAAATGGGAGTTAGGTGCTTAAACATGAATTAGTTGTTTAAATATCTTTATAGACATGTGTGTCTAAGCGCAAATAATCCATAGGATGAATGAAGGAAAGCACTCTGGTCTCAAAGGAATTCCATCCTCATATTAAAATTGCCAGCCTGAAGAGTTGGCATTCTGATACGCTATTTAAGATATTCTTTCCTTTCTTCTCAATCTCCATGCATTGCTTTGGACTAGCTGAGCATTTTTGGGTGTAGTGGTGGTCTCTGCTTCCCTAAAATTTTGAGGAAGGGACCTGGTCCCCAAAGCGGCCCAGGCTCTTCACATATGACTATATCATGTTTTAATATAATTTTCCCTATCTTTTAGTAGATTGAAAAGGAAGGCTCTTTGTAGGAGCCCCTGGTGAGACTTTTATCTCCTTCTGGACACTTTTTCAGTTTTTGCTTTTGTAACACCTGATGCTGAGGTCATGCTTGCAGAGTTGGTGGCTTTTGAGTGTGGTGGGTTGGTTGTTTTTTTCCCCAGAGCTGAAAGTAGTTGCCTAAGCAGAGAATCATCCAGTGTTTTCTGGTTCAAACACAGAGAAATGTGTATGGCAAGGAAATATACTTAGAGAAAAATCTCTCTCAGCTATTCTTAAGTCTCTCTCTGGTTATGGTTTCCTTGTTGTACCCAAATCTGGCAAAGCAAGAACCAGAGTGTTGAAAAATGAGAACTGCTTTTTTTGGAAAGCTTTTGTAAAAGTTCAAGTATGTACTTCCATTCGATGTTTACTTTATATAGCCTTTGTTTTGGCAAAGGAATTATTAAAGTTATAATTGATTTTTACTGCCCTTTCTGAGGTTCTTCAATCTATTTTAGGGCGGCATAGCATTGCTTTTACAGTTGGGATGCCAAGAAAGATCAAGACCTTATGTAGTGTCTCGTGTGAGTTTTAACTTGCTCGGCTGAACAATTCACTTTAAAGACAATGGTCCTACATTACAAAAGCATTGTGAAAATAACCTCATTTTCACAGTTCCTACTGTTCTGTGCTCTAGAATAAACTTGAGCTGCGGTAGTAAAAGCTAGCACAGAGTGCACCTTGCAGTTAAAGTAAGTGATCTGAAAGGGTGGTTCTGGACACTGCCATGTTCACTATAGAAGGCTATGAAAACCTTTCAGAGAGCGAGCCTCCACATTAACTTCACTGAGCTCAACAGGATTGAGTTAAAAGAATTGATCTTTGACTTACTGACTTGTTTGCAAAATTTTTACTTGGTTAAAAACTTCCATGTAGCTTTAGTGCCACTTTGAGATGCTGAACTGATACTTCAGTCAGTGAGAGTAATCAGTCTCACGATGGGGTATGGCAAGAATAGCTACAGTGTGAGTGGTTTTCTGTGCTCCCCAGCTTCCTTCTGAAGCAAGAGCGACTACCGTGATTGAGTTCCCCTTTCAAAAGGGAGCTGGTGACCCCTGTTAGTCTTTAATGCCTGCAAATGTGCCTGGTAAGAAGAGCTCATTGCGGTAATCAAGTGAATACTCCTCATATGCAAACAATTAGCAGTGTGACTGGCGTTTCACTGAAATTTAGGTCTTTCAGACAGTAGTCCTTTATGGGTAAATCTTGCACTAAAAATACTATCTTCTTATTTAGTGTATTTTTTAGTCTGAAACATTTTTTTTGCAGTGTACACGGTCAGTTTCAGGAAGTGTAATGTAAAATGCTGTGTTACCATAAAAGCTAGAGTCTCTGAATGTCTGGGTAGCTGGCCATAGCTGCTGTGTAATCAACAGTATGTGTGTAAGTTAAATCCTAGTTACGACAAGCCATTTTGCCATCTTCATGTAAACTGGGAATTTCAGTTAGACTGCAGGGAAATCCAATCTTTAACCACATCAGGATTAGCAACTTTAATTGCGGGGGAAAAAAAAAGCCCCCCCCCCATTGTAAAGAGAACATCTATTTGTTGTCCCAAAAATGAATTAACGGAGAGTGTGATATCCTCTTCTAGCAAGTTTGTCATCTTCATCTCATTCCACTTGTGCAACTGCCAAAGTCCCATTTTTCTTACTACTCAAGGTGTAGCTCTTCCATCCCGGGGCTCGCTGTGTTGAAGGAGGCTGGAGGAATTGACAGGATTATGATGGATTTATTAGGTGCTGACTGTTCTACAGAAAGGATCAGTTTTGGGGAAGAAGAGTTTGAGTGTTGATCCCTAGTAGTCTTACTATATTTAATGTTCTCCAAGTGCTTGTAACTAGACAAGCGCTCTACAAAGTATGCTTAAATAAACATTGATGAAAGCATGTCTTATGATCCTCTGCATTTCCATGAGCTATTGAGAGGTGACACGATTGTAATGTCACACCAGGATATTATCTGACAAGTTGGGGGAGTTGTTCTTAAGCCAAAAAGATTGAATCATCACGTTCCTTTTAACCTCTCACAAGTTAGTGGTCTTGGCCTGATTTGAACTGGTGGCTGAAAGGTAAGAGGCTGCACAATGATTTCCAAAGTTCCTTCTTTTACATCACAAGTTTTTTTTTAATTAACAGCAAAACTATTGCACTTGTTCTCTGTGGCCCTAACTATTTAAAACAAACCCCCCTGCATTATTTTTCCTTCTTTGCTTCCTCATTATAATTTGTCACAGTTATGTCAACATACTTACTAGATAGGCTTTTTATTTTGATGCTTAAGACTTTGCAGTAAGAACTGTGATAAAATGGAATTTCACTTATCTTAGAATCAGGAGAGTTTGGATTTTTTAAAGTAAAATAATTGAGTTACATTGGTAGAAAAGCAGCAACTTGTCTAAGGATTCAGGTGTTACAGGCTTTTATTTTTCCTCCACTGCCTTAAAGAAGCTCATCTGACATGTAAGTGCAGTATTGAATCCTCAAGAATATAAATGCCAGTGTTTCTGTGACACCGTTAAACTTTATTTTTTATTATGAATAAAATGTAGGTTTCAGCAAGTTGAGCCAAGTGTTTCACTTAAATATTTCTGGTCTCAGGATTATCCAAGTTATTTTTAATATACTCTTCCTTGCTTGGGTACTGGCTGTATTGTGGTTGCTTTCACCCACTTTTTAATGCTTTTTCTCCTAAATCCTCCTCAGAACTCCTCACCTCGATTCCTTGTGTTGAGTGTTTTTATCATTGTTTTATTTGGCACTTTCCTTAGTTCTGGCTACTTTTTTCAGTATTTCTTTTTCAATCCTAAAGATTGATCATCCTGAAAAGTTTAGGAAGCTTGTTACTTGTTCTTTCTCCAGCTCAACAGCTGAGTGCATCTGCTGCCTTAACAGCTTTAGAGAGAATCCTTGTTCTCTAAAACAGCAAGTAGAGAAGATTGCTCTTTTTACTTCTTTGGTTGAGAGGTTTATATAAGTATTCTGAGAACAAGACAGAAGAGTTTTTAAATATGTTTTTCTTGTGGGTTTTTTCCTGTCTTTGCCAAGTGAATTTCACAAACTGTTGCTTTAAAAAAAATGTGTGTGTATATATATACACATATATTTACAAAGCAACCCTGACTTTCCTACCTGTCTTCTGAAACTAAACTATTGCAGGCTTCTTTCCTCTGAGATTAAGCTTGCTGTAGATTATTAAAGAGAAAATCAATTAATCCTAATAATCAAGTCTAATTTAATGTCTCAAATTATTTTTACTTTAACAGAGCTATCCGAAATTGAACCCAACGTCTTTCTTCGGCCTTTCCTGGAAGTAATCCGTTCTGAAGACACTACAGGCCCCATAACTGGATTGGCCCTCACCTCTGTGAATAAGTTCCTCTCATATGCACTAATCGGTATGTTATGTGGCTTCCTGGGGTTTACCAAAATGCCAGCCAAACGCATCTCCTCAATACGTGTCTTTGGCCAGGATACATGCTCTGGAGTTAGCATGAGAGAAGTTAGGAAAAAGAAGGGGCTTGAAGATCTATGCAGATGCAGACCACTTTTGTGGGAAAGACACAAAAAAAATGAGGAAAAATGGAGACATGCAGAAAATGCTTTTTTTAAGAGTTTGATGGAAACTTAATGTGTCAAGCCAAGTGGCTACTGTGTAATTAAGTGGCATAAAATGACTAAAACAGTGCAGTGTTAATAAATAAGCCTGCAAAACATGTCCCTCCAAAGGAGTAAACAATAATGCAGATATGTTAGTTTCATCATAGAAGAATGTGTATCGCTCATCCTGGGCTATTGAGGGTGGGATCAGTACACCAGACTGGTGTCACATGTGCAGGCAAATGTCTGCACAGGCAACTGGCTACAAACGCTTGATTTGGGGCACAAACGGGGAAAAAGTGGTTAAGCACTTGTAGCCTATCTCTTGCTACTCCTTTAGAATATTAATTAGGTCACTCCAGCAAAGGTACATCGCTTCAACTGTTGGCAAAGATGTGTTTTTATAGTAGACAGTGGGAAAGACCCTCTGCCTGGCTTTGTTGTGGAGCAGAACCTGTAATCCAAGACCCCTGTTGCTGCTTCAGGTGACATTCACAGCGGCCTTGTCCTTTGTGCTGCTCCAGATACCAGTGAGGCTGGGATTAGTGGTGCTGACTGAACATCTGGCTATGGTCGTGTTGTTAAATTAAAGCTTTTTGGCCTTATGTTTCTCTTTGTAATATAAGACTAAAGGTAGTCCAAAGATTGTTTGCCTAAGGAAAAGCTTAAAACCGTCCTTAATATATGAACCTGTTTCAGACTGTACGAAACAGGGAAGGACAGGCTCCAGCATAACCTCAGTGGGCAAAATGCACTGTGTCTGATAATTGTGGTGTGTTTTGGGGCTCCGTAACTGACAGGTGAAACTAGTGTTTTTTCAGAAGTGTTAGCTGTATCTGTTCTGTGAATGGCTAGCTTTTGCTGTACACACTGGGTTGAAAACCAGTGGTCAGTGAAAGGGACAAACGCCTCTGATCATTATCTTTGTTTAGAACTGCTTTCTTTTCCTAGTTCCAAAGCATTTCATTGCTAATCCTCCTTCTGTCTCACTGTTTTTCTTATTCTGTCACACGTCAGCAGGTAGTTATCAGTCCACTTTTTGGGCCAGTATTGCTGAGGGGTGTGTTTTAAAACCAGCTAGAAAAGAGTA
This sequence comes from Porphyrio hochstetteri, assembly GCA_020800305.1. Lineage (NCBI taxonomy): Eukaryota > Metazoa > Chordata > Aves > Gruiformes > Rallidae > Porphyrio > Porphyrio hochstetteri. The sequence continues at coordinate 18,925,762 of CM036911.1, forward strand.
ATTCTTGAGTAGTCTTTGAGAGTTGTGATCTGAATTGGAAAGACCTGTTGTGAGATTGTTGGATGCAGCAGTTCACTGATGGTATATTGTGCAATCACAGCTCAGTTATTTTATCTAACTTGATATCCATTATGTGTGGTAGGAATGGTTAACCTTACAGAGATTATCCTCTGCTCTGAAGTACTACTGTTTCAAAATTTATACTTGATAAATTACATAGTAATTTTTAAAGTACAGGAAAACTGTGTAATAGTACTAAACTTCAATTGATTTTTATCCCTCAGATTAGTTATTTCCTTACTCAGCAGTTTTGCCCTCACTAGCTTGCTGTCAGCCTTTTTGATGAGCTCAGAACTTAGCTATAGGAAGACTGGTGGCTGAATTTCAGCATTATTTGTTTTATTTTCCTCAGAAAAGGTATGTGCTCTTTTTGGTATCATAGTCTGTCCACAGTAGCTTCTGGCTCCATTTCTAAAATTGACTTTCCCTGGTCTACCTGCAGCCTACCTATCTGTGAGTGAGTAGCCATTGCTCAGCTTCCAGCAAGAGGACTTGCTGTTTCAAGTTTATTCTCCTCTCTACCTCCTCTGTCTCCTTGGTGATTTTAGTTACATCTCAGGTGTTGCTGAGCAGGCTTCTGGCTTTCTTGAATTTCCCTGATGGTTGAGAGACTGGATTTTTTGCTTTCTACTTGTTCTTTTGCCTGCCTGTTGTGAGGTCTCTGAGGTGGGGTCTCTGGATCTTTGCATTGTAGGTGGCATTTTTCAAATTGATATTTTGCTTCATACAAACTTATTTTAGTTAGTGATTCTGAGCAGGCATTGACACATTTTTCCATCCTGTGTTCTCACAAGGGAATAAAGAAGCGAGCTGATCTTCACCGTATCTTGTTTCTGCAAAGTAGAAGTATCTGTGCTTTTAATTGAACTCAAGAGGCTTTATAAATTGACCTGAATTTGTAGATCCGTTCCATGGAGCCAGGACTGAAGTAGTCAGGCATGATGTGTGTTGGGAGAGAGGTGTGTTTATTAGTGTTGAAGGTAGAGGCTGGAACAGTGAGGCAATAGTCACGATCTGTTAAAGAAGCATATGCACAGCTTGCTTGCATTTCTATTTATCCATAACTATGACTAAGTATGTCCCTAATCCTACAGCAGCTCACATCTACTGGAAGAGGTGAGAGAGAAGTTAATCTGCAAGGTCTGCCTGTGCAAGCCTTTTCTGCAGAAAGTGTTTTTTATCTCTTGATGCCTGCTTAGCTGCTTTCCACTGTAGTTGTTGACGTTGGTTAAAAGTAGTGCTAACATAGATGCTGGCATTGTTACACCACCAGTCTACCTGACCTAATTGAGGCAATTCAGAGTGATCGTACATCACTGCTGATGGCTTAAACTATCATTTGTGAATAAGAGTGCACAGGGTCCCAACATGAGGCAATTTTATTGCCTCTGGCAGAAATGTGGTAACTTCTAACTGGATTTTAAGCCATTATTGGAGGTACACAGAGAACTGCCTTTGACAGCCAGGCCTCTTATCTAATGCTTCCCAGTATCCGTTTGGCATCCTGTTGAGTGCTGCTGCTGAAGCAGGTAAAAACATGACTGATTGATCTTAAAAAGACTCCTTGATAGCTCAGTGAGGTTGGACCAGCAAACCATGAGATGAACTCACTCTAAACTAAGATTCCTTCTCTGTGTGTGTATGTCTACATCAGAAGTAGGCAAGCTCTGCTCTCAGTAGGGCTGTGTAAGAGGTGGCAAAGGAGAAGTGCTGTTCCTGTGCGGATTTTTGGGATGCTAAGGTACATTGACACCATTTCAGTTTTCCGCAGCTATGAGAAGCTTCTTATACTGTAGCCCCTCAGAACTCCCACAGCCTTGTGGAGGCTGCTCTCTTTGCAGTACAATAAAGGTGGCTTTCTTTAATGCCTAGGACTTAGCCCCTCCTAGGTGTGAACACAACTGGAGTCAGAGGGAGTCTGCAAAGCTTCTATGCAAGTGTAGGAGGTCTTACTTGGTGAGGTTATTGCTGGAGTTGGAGGCCTCATTGCATTAATGAGGTATTAACTAGTGTTTAGGTTGTCTTACTTCTTTCCTAATGACTGTTTAGGTAGGGAGGTAACAAGATTCTTGTCCAGTGCTGCATTGTTTAAATGAGGAGGAAATCAAAGCCGGAGGCAGCTTTTCTGAAGGCACTGTAATGTGGCACAAGATACGGTTACTAGCAACAATCTCATCCTAAACATTCTCTCAGCTGCACCATTGTTTGTAGCTACAGAAGACTGAAACACAGAGAAGGAGCCTTGATGAATGATTGAAGCGGGAGGCCTGCAACTCCGATATCTAAACTGTGATCGTGTCTGTCTGCTGTTGTCTCTGGGGAAAGCTACTGGTCCATTCCTTCCCCAGCTCTTATTCCTTGGGAGGGTTGTAGAACAAGAGACAATTTTTCCTTCTCAATCTAGTGGAACCTCTTTGGTATTTTCTCCTCTTGGGAATAAATTTGAGGTTCCCTACACTTAAGAGCTGTTTTCTCTTCATTCCCAAGAAGGAACTGAATGCATTTAGCAGCTGATTGCTCTCCAGGATGTAGTCTTACAGATTAACATCTAAAAAAATATGGAGCCAGTAATAACTGAATTGTTTTCACAAAGGTAAATAGACTCTCTTAAAGTCTTTCTGAAAGCTCGCAGTTTTAAACACTGTTACTGGGAGGCTAGTTTCGCTCTTGTAGGGTCCACTTGCTCCCAGGCAGGCAAATTAGGGAAGCAGATGGCAATGGAGAATCTCTGTGTAGATGTCTCCCCGCAGAGGTGGTAGCCTGTAGGTGGCGATTCCCCATCATGTATTTTTATTCTGTTACTCAGATCCCAGCCATGAGGGCACAGCAGAGGGGATGGAGAACATGGCAGATGCTGTCACTCATGCCCGATTTGTGGGCACAGATCATGCAAGCGATGAGGTTGTCTTGATGAAAATCCTACAGGTAAGTGGAGAGAAATGGTAATTACCATAATGGTTGCTGCCCGTTGTGGAACATATCCTGTTACATGGAGATGGAGAGGAAGGAGCAATGTTTTGACTCTGTAGGAGCTTAGTGACAGACTTTATTTTTAAACAGATGGCTCATATACCTGTGGTAAAAGCTTTTCCAAATGAAAATAATTAAAAGCTTAAATGAAATTATTTTTAAAGTAAGGGCTTGATAATGTGGCAGTGTTGATAATCCTACCTTGTGCATGGTCTGTTTAGTGAGGGGTAAATTAAACATATGGAGCTCTCAAACTTATTTTTGTGAAAAAGTCTTTGTTAGAGACAAACCTATAAAGCTATACACCTCTCTGTACTTTTGAGCAGTTGCTGAATTGAAATATTGGGTAGCATGCAGCATATCAGACCTCTTTTGAAGTGGGTTGGGAGATCATTTTTGTCTCCTGATCTATCTGTTTCTTGAGCGCAGCGATCGTTCTGTTTGAAATGACTCCCAGAAAACCTGTAGGTTTTCTTCTTGTGGCAGAGGAAGCCAACCTTCTCTTGGAAATGCGTGCAATTGTCATTGGCTTATGGGACATATGTGTGCTGTTCTTTACAGGTTTTGAGGACCTTGCTGCTCACTCCAGTGGGAGCCCACCTCACCAACGAATCCGTGTGTGAGATCATGCAGTCCTGTTTCCGCATATGCTTTGAAATGAGGCTTAGTGGTAGGTTTGTTCATACTTCTGCAGGTCAGAAACTAGTGGGTTTCCTCAGCATTAACTAATTCTGTAATAGACCATGCAGCTGTGGAAAGCTGCTGAGCTTTATGTTATTGTGTCTTTCTGTAACTTCATGGGAAATTTGTTAGGAGTTCACGGTGCAACTTTTGGCTGTGCTTTTTCCCCAGCTTTGTGGCGCCACCTTGTGATTTTGTGCCCATTTGCAGTAATGCGGCCTTGGAGCTGGTTTTAATAAATTTGCCGTAATCTCTGTAAACAAGGCTCGGAGGGGAGTCTGCTTGAAGAAGCCTCTTGATAATATCACACTGAGTTATGACACCTGTGTTATTTGTTTTTGTCTTCACAGAGTTATTGAGAAAATCTGCAGAGCACACTCTGGTCGACATGGTGCAGCTGCTCTTCACAAGGTAAACCTGCTTGTGTTTGCCTCAGCATTGCCGAGATGGCCCTCTAAGGACAGTAAGATTCCACACTTCCACTTAAGGGCCCTCAGAAAAATCCAAAATGGTCATTATTTAGAGGTGGAAGGGGATGAAGGATTTGGCACTTTTCTCTTGGGCTGACCCTGTCAGACTGCAGGGACACAAAGGTAGGGAAGGTTGCCTGGTTTAAGGTGTCCTTTGAGGAGAGATGGACAGACAAGTAATGAAGAGCTTTAGGATAGGGAACCAGTTTGAGGACAGAGAATGCAAACTTCGCTCAAAAAAAAAGACAAAGGAGGAAAAATGTGCTCAGAAAAATACAGCTCTCTTCAGGAGACAGAATAGAAATGGTGTGTTGATTTCATGCTGAAAGCTTTGACCTTGCTTATGAAAGAGAATTTTAAACTCTTGAGATCATGTGTCTTGTACAAATGTTCTGCCCCTTTCAGCACCATTCAGGTAAATAAGATTACTTTTAAACTCAAGTTATTTAACTTAAAAGTTATTTCTGTAGATAGTAAAGCAATCATAGACTTTCTGTGGGTATTGTCGAAAGGAAATGTGGAGATAAATACTGACAGCTTGTGAAACAGCTCATAATTACTTCCCTTCCACCCATTGTCACAGTTAGTTACAGTAGGTCTGTTTCCTCCCCTCTGTGCACCCTGTGTCATGCGGTGCACTGGATGCATGTGGGGCAGAGTCAGAATCAATCTCTACAAAGAGGAGAGACCACTTTTTTTCTCCAAATACATGCATGAATTTTACTTAGTGCTTATTTATGACTTCTTATGTATCCTCTCCTCTGTCCTTGCTAAGGCTTGGGGACACCACCATCATTAGCGCCTGTGGACACTGGGATATAGAAACAAGGCAAAGACAGCAACTGCAGGGACGGTTTGGCCATCTTGCTTTCCAGAAAAAGAAACAGCCAAGGCAATGCTGCAAGGCTTTATCCCTTCAGCAAGCACGGATACAAGTGTAGTGAAGGTACAGAAGGGAGAGCAGGGTCTTTTGCCGAGCTGTATGCATTTGTCATTTGGTAGCACAGGTGAGAGCTGTCTACCTCCTTTACTTTTGAGACAGGAACTGCTTAGCTCAAAGCATTCAGCTTAAACTTAGATCCAGTGTGCACTATAACTGTGTTTTTGAGATGCAGCATAGAGGATAACTACTGGAGTTTCTACCAAGTTAATGAAAAGAATTGCCATGAGTAGTAGTAATGCATGTGCTGCAGGAGCCCTGGTGTGGATGACTGGCTCAGCAGCTGTTTTTAGCAGTGCCAGAGAAACTTGTTTTGAACAAATCTAATTAGTCCACTGCTGAAAACATAACGCTAAAGGAGAAAGAAACTGTACTTAAATGACCATTAACAATGAAAATCAATATAGTAAAACTGCTGTTAGTATTAATAGCATGCAAAGCACCTCTCATCTATACTTTTTTTTCCTCAGCAGATTTTCACAGGAAAAGAGACTAAGAACATGTCTCTCTTTTGTGAAAGAAAAAAACAAAACAAAACACTAATTTTGGCTTTCTAGTATTTGTAGCCTGAGTGGAAAACACCAGTCTATTTTTTCCCCTTTTTTTAACCCAAGAAAGATTATTATTTTGGCTTATTCTTTCTCTTTTAGGTTGCCTCAGTTTAAAGAAGAGCCTAAAAGCTACATGGGGACAAATATGAAGAAGGTAAGACCCAGCACTGTGTTGGCTCTTCTGTTTTTCTCTTGGGTTTGCATTCATCTCTGTATCATTTGTTTCACACCTGTGTTTCTTCATTCCTGCAAGTCCCTAGTTTGCTGAAAGAGCATGTTTAACTGCATAAACGGACATAGCTTCATAAATTCAGTGGGATTAAGCCCACATAGTCCAGTAGTGAATCTTTTTAACGATTGTCACTGCTTTCTAAGTGAATCAGTCTATATTCTGGGAACAGCCATCCACTGCGGTGGACTATAAAACCCCAGCAAGTTGTGGGACCTGTTAGTGCTGTCTTCTGATCGTTTGTAGTCTTCTGCTCTCTCTCCAGCTTCTTTCTCATTGTTCTTCATTCACTACAGGTCTAATACTGAGCTCTTGGGATGTATTTGTCCAGTTCTCACTACGTAGAAAGGAAACTTTTTGAGGCTGGTGAAACAGCATGAAAGCATGAAATTGAGCTATTGTAGAAAAACCTTTGGTGGTTTCTGGAAGGGTCAGCGTTTTGTAGCAAAAACCTTAGTTCACATGGGCAATGCCATCTCTGTTAGCAGCCACATCAAAGTAGACTGTTTTTTCTCCCTTTCCCTAAATGCTTAATGTTCTGAGGGTAGATGGTCCAGGTTTGTTCAACATCATCTCCCCCTGTATAGTGAGGAGTTTAACAGCATGATTCAGTATGGCAAATACCATAAATGAGACCTGACCTGGTTATTAGTGTAGTAATTTCTTAAGTAGAGGGAGGTCCACTTGAAGAACTCCATATATACTTTATATATATAAAAAATTTATACTCCATATAAAGAATGTCAGTAAACATACAAGATTCTTCTGTTGAAAGCAATAGGAAAGGAAGAAGAGTGCTAGAGAAGAAATAACTGACTTTGAACTTAGGCTGAATGTACTGTTTGTAACACTGGAATTTCCACTTCGGTTTTATTATTAATGAGTTCAGAAAAGTGGCAACATTAGGTTAATGTACATTTCAGGGCAAGTACAGCAGTGACAGAGAGACTGAATGCTTACTTGTAGGAATCTGAAAATAGCTTGGGGTTTTAATTCTTGTGTAGTAGCCTAACAATTGCTTGTTTCCCTTGCCATTGGAGGAAAGTGGCAAGATTTGTGATGATGATATGTTGGCTTAAGGAAAGCTAATGTACTGCAGGTACCAGGATTTGTCATGGTCTGTGTAGAGAAGGTATAACAAGAAGGTGAATTTGAATTTAGGAGGGCTACCCTTATCAAGTGATGGCTGCTCCCAGCTCAGCTAAGTGATGCTGTGTCTTCTGTCTTGATCTGTGCAGTTACCTTATACTGTCTCTTCGCTGTGCATGCCAGGAGTCTGCCCTGCAGCCTTGCACTCTGCCAGGTTATTCTTCTCTTTGGGTTTATTTTGCTTTGTTTAAACCATGCATTTGCCTATCTTTCACAGATCTCTTCATGTCTCCTCAACAAACTGCAGCTAAGTAGTGGGGAACAGCCCAAAGCCCTGAACCAATTAGAGAGGGTATTGCTCTTTAAGAACCTGAAGGTCTCTCTCTCCCTTTTCCCTTCTTTACTCCCGTCTTCCTTCTCTTGTAAACACCACCCAAGAGATAGTTCTGTTGTGTGCAGAGAATCTCGCTCCGCTCACTTGACACAGCATGGCTTTGAGGGATAACGCATGCAGCGTTTGCTTTCAGTGTGGTGGCTGCAGCTGGGGCAGGCTTGGGAGGGAGAGACCCTTGGTTTACTGCAGCATTCTGTGTCTTGGTGAGTGCCACCTAAGACACCATCATGGCCTCTGAAGGAAGGGAGTGGGAGGTTGTGGGTGAGATTTGAGTCCTCTATGACAGTGGCAAAACTGAAGAAAAGAAACATCAAAAATGTAGGTTGCTCTCTGAAGGCTCAAGTGTTGTGTGTCCTAGTTGTTGACCTTTGTGTAGTGGCACACCTGAGGAGTCTCTCGACCAAGCATGCTTTAGACAGCTTTATTCAAGGTGAATCTCTGAGCTTTGTTACTTGATACAGGACCACGGAGTTCAACTCTCTCTCCTAAGTTTTTTTGAGGGAGGCTGCTGTACATTTTCAACATCTCTAGCCATATTTCTTCTGAAATTAAATATGGTTCCCAGCACAGTATTTGCTAAAGCAGGATGAGTGGGGACAAACTGAATTATGAAATGTGTTAGTCCCTGTTAGTTCCCCTAGAAAATACTCCTGAAGAAATATTGTAGGCCTGCAGATTGTTCTTTTCAGACCGATCATACAAACCCTGAGAAAGTAGCTTAGATGGGACTCTTCTCAGTTTTCCATACTGGTTCATAAACTTAATGTAGCTTTTGTTCTTTTCTGCCCTTTAATGCCATTTGATGCAAAAGAAGCTGAACAAAATATTTAGACTTGTATTTGACATTCCTTTGTCCTGTGTCTGTAGTCAGATTAGCTTGGAAAGACAGTGGCTGGAGACTTGTAGATTTCTGCAGGGTTACATAGAAGAAAAGGCCAAGAAATGTTCCCCTTTGCAGTAGAAAATGTTGTAGCTGAACATTGGGTTCTGTGGTGGGAATCAGGAGGAACCCACGCCTGAGTTTTCACAGATTTTGGGGATGGATTACATTCATAGTTGCCTAAGATGCATAAATATGTTTCACCACGTAAACTTCATTAGCTGTTGCAGCACAGACAGGCAGGTAGGTGAGATGATTGGACCGTGTCGGTGTCTCCAGGACATGGATCGTGGACTGCGTTCTCTCTGCATGCTTTTGTGTCTTGAACGCTACTTGGTGTGCTGACCAGTTCCATGCTGCATCTAGAATGAGCTCATGTTTTAGTATAATCACTTTAGTTACTAATCATTGGCCCCTGCCCTTTTCTCTTGAGGCTTACAGTATCTTATGGAAAAACAAACGAGTGCAGGTAAGGTGGCTTGTAGAAAAATGAGATCTCACAGACCCTTTAAAAAGAATTTTGTAGTATTACATTTTTCTGCACCTCCCTAGACCTTAGATGGAGTTTTATTGTTAAAATCTCATCTATCAAAGGAAGCATTTGGAGTCATAACTCTTTTTTCTACAATTTTGTGTACGTTTCTTTATGCAAAGGTAACTCAGATACATGGGATGGAGTCTGTACTGAGTTCTAGAATGAATGAGCAGTAGCTCTGAACTCCTGCTCTACTCCCATTTCTAAAGAATTATTTTTAAATACCAACTTGAGTTGTGTTTTACTGTGGAAGTACAAGCTTAATCTATTCTGAAGGACATTGATAATTAGAAAACTAATGCACCTATAACATTGGAGAAGGAAGAATTGTAGGTGATGATTAAAATTCAGGATATTTTAGTGATCTTTTAAATGTGCTTTACTTGCAGCATTTAGTCAAGAAGGCAACCTTACGTTTAAAATCTCAGTCTGTTTTAACATGCAACCAAACTTCCTAGCATAATTGGGAAATGCCTTGGTATTGGAGGTAAAATCAAGCATTAGGAATAGTTCCTTTAGTCAAGGATAAACATGTTAAGGTGGGGGTTTTTTTTGTTTTATGCTAACATGAAAAAGCAAGTAGTCATGGGATTGTTGTATTTTAATTCAATACAAAATACTGAATGAAAGACATTACTTTGCTCTCCTTTGATAGATATATGGTTTTCGAATTCCCAAACTCAGAGTTGGTTAAAACAGCATGTAGTCCCTTGGCAGTGGTGAAATGCTTCTATTAAGCATTTCTGTTTGCTTCTGCAATTTTTTTTGTCGTTGTAGTTTTGATATCTCTTGTTTATGGGAGATAGCAAATAGAAGAGGAAAAAGAATCAGAGGAATGATATGGAATGTAGTCCCAGGTAATCGATACCTGTTTGCATAGACTGTGAAATACTGGATGGTATGAGATAGAAAAGACCTACAGAGTAATCTCACTTGTCAGTTAAATGAACAAAAAAACCCCAACCCAATACCTAATTATGCCCTACCCACCCAAAACCCTAAATGAACTTAGATTCTTGTCTGAATGTGTTATACGCTTGATCCTAAATATTTGGGATTCTTTAAAAATAAACTGCTTTTTTTTAAAAATAAACTGCTTTTTTTTTTTTTTTTTTGCTTCCCTAAATGGTTTCCCATCCATGTGAGGTTGTTGTGACCCAGCCTCTGAATCATAGCAGGTTCATCAGATGAGGTTATGAACCTCGGGAGAAGAAAGCTTGGTGTTAATAAAGAGCACAGGACAATCACTAAAAATGGGTATTGTGTTTGAAGAAAAATGCTTTTTCAAAAGGACTGATGTATTTGGTGGTGTGTGAAAGGCAGAGATCAGAAACAGTAATTGTCAGCCTTGAACCTTCTGATAGGATGGTTCAAAAGTTACCTGTTTCTCAGGAGCAGGACTGAAGGTGAAGGGACCCTCAGTAGACCTGTGGGACCAACATGTTCAATCCTAGCAATATTTTGGCTCTGTTATGCTGGTTCAATTCCCTGACACCTTTCCTCATGCCCCCTATCCCACCCCAATTTTTATTAGCAAGTAACTCTTTACCTGGCAAATCAAGACAGTGGGGTGTAGTAGCTCAAAGTAAAGTCTGTTCCTTTAAAATTAGTGAAACAGACTTTTTTTGCTTTAACACATAATGCATCCAGGTTTCCATCCTACATGGTTTGGTACAATGAACTGTAAGTCTTCAGATTTTATTTTATAAGTTACTGAAAAGGAAGAAAAAATAAAAATGGTGATTTCTATAATAGTTGGTAGGTAAATTAAAACTACCTAGTCTAATTAGAAGCTTAAGCCTGTAATGAGTAGAATATATAGTAATATTTAAGGCTCAGAAGGATTTTTAAATGGCAAGGGAAACAATGAAACATTAGGAATTGGTAAGAATGAAAGACAATACATTTTATGTGGCCTTATGAAGCAGTGAATAAGAAAGGTGAGAGAGCTGGCCTTTTTTACATGAAAGGCTTGTGATCCATAAGCATTTAAAACCATTTTGAAATAAAATTTTGGGTTTAGCTGTGTGCTTGTCACAGAAGTGTTTGTCAGAAGCAATGATATAGAAGGAAGTTCTCGCTGCAAAATTTGGAAGAAGTAACAAGGAGTAAAGTATTTCTGAGTGTTGTTAATTAACAAGCTCAAGGAAACTGTAGCATAGCTAAAACTTGGGGATTAGTCGTCAAACAAATAGAATTTGTGGTGCAAAGAAGAGTTACACAAATGGTTTACTGCACTGGGACATAACATTTTCACAAGCTTTGTTTAAAGGAGAAAAATTACCAATCATGCACAGGGAGTTAGAATTGTAGCTGGAAGGGGGAAAGAGATGGAAAAACAGTAGCAGAACCTAGAAGGTTTATTGGCGTTTAAGAAGAGTAGTTGCTGGAAGGAGGCAAGTTGCATAAAAACAAGAGACTAAAGAACATAGTTGTCTTCTAGAGGATTTAAAACTGATGCTAGGGATATAAGAAATAGTGAATATTAGAGCCTAAAAGATAATTTAAGTGTGATAAATTTACAAAGAAGAATGCTGAGTAGGGACTGATACTGAGACTTGCTGAATGGTTTCCACTGTATGCAAGGTACCTGTTTAGGGGGTTTCTGAAAACAACAGAAAAGTTGACTGTAGCTACCAAACCCAGGAGTAAGTGCAATCCTGCACTTGGCTTCCTTCCAAAGCAAGGTCCTCTGTTTTCAGTCCTGTTGTTGCCATTGTCAGTGTGACTAAAAATCATACTGTTTTTAGAAAGTTCTGGGCCATCTGTGTGTGCCCACAGTAACAGCACACTGCAGCAAGTTCCACGCAGTCTGCATGATCTTGTTTGCCTGATCAAAGATCTGTATAAGAACTAGAAGTAGGATCCTAGTGAAGAAGCATGTCAAGGGTGAGGTTAGATTGAGATGCGAGGAGGAGTAATACCAGAAGACAGGTGAAAGCAGAACATTGTTTGTTCTAAGCCACTAGGGTGGCATTTGCAATGTGTTGTGCACCAGGGTGAGTGGAGTGCTAGAGAAACACTTGTTAATGGTGAGAGATACTGGAGGAAAGTGAACATGGCATTGCTACGAAGATGAAGAGTGAATTGAGGCAAAAGATAAGTGACAGAGCTGCAGATGGTGTAGTGTGGGACTGAGTACTCAGCCTTCTTGTATAGATGGTGAAATTTCAGTTGAACATTCAACCCAATTAGTACTTGCTTATGTACTTTAATTGATGCCCTATAGATGTCTGGAAACATTGACAAAAGCAGACATTTGATGTGTGCTTGTATGTCTAAGAATTCTTTATCCTAATGCAAAGTTAGGAGGTATTGATGGAGAAGTGGGAGTGCTGTGATAATTGAACTATTAAGTATTATAGCAGAGTACCTGCAGTAAATTGTCCCTTGATTCAAGCATGGAGTGTTGGCTAATATGTGAGTAGTGGGAAGTCAGGGTCTGGTTTGCATGGTTTTGATGTGCTGATTAATTTGTGTGATATATTTAAGTGCTGTTGCCTGACTTTGAGGGTTTTGAGACAGCCTTTATGGGTTGGCTTGTGTAATCCATCATACTATGTGGTTTTGCTTTACTGATATTCTTAATGATTCATGGTTTTCAGTTGAAAATGAGAGCTGGAGGAATGAGTGAATCGTCAAAATGGAAAAAGCAGAAGAGATCACCAAGGCCTCCTCGCCATGTCACTAAAGTCTCTCCTGGGACAGACCAGCCAGCAACCAATGCTAGTAACATCACAGGTAAACTGAAATCTGTTTCCAGAGACCAACAGCATCTATTCTAGAGACATTTCTTTTCAATCTCTTCATTGCATTGCATTAGATTTATTTTTTTAATGTCCTCAGTGACTACAATAGTAAAACATACCATAGCTTTTCAGGTCTGGGAGGAAGAGTTTGAAGGAGATGGAATACATTTTGATGAAGAAAAGCATGGTCTTGTGGCTAACATTACAGCTTTTCTCTGCATTCACCGTGCCCTGCAGTGGTAGTTTGTATAGAAGGGAATGGAAACCTGGAGAGGCGGCTGAGGTTATAGGTCATATGGTATGGAGGAGTTGGAGGGTGCAGCAGCTGCATGAAAAAGCTTGAGAACAAGAACACTGGTTGGGGGGTGAGCAAAGGGGAACAGAGTTGGGGAGGTTTCCTGCAACAGGAAATTGATGACTTAAGTGACATGCTCTTTTCTGTGTTCCTGGAGGGTATGATGGTCATGAGAGAAGAGTACAGTGTGACTGGGGAAAATACGCAGGTAGAACTGAGGGATGTACAGAAACCTAGGTATCAGGGATAGATGGATGGATAAACAGATCTCTCATAATTGAAAGTATGCAGCCACAGTCCATGAAATTTGAATAAAAGGCTACCATCATTAAAGGACAGGGAAATCTGGGATGCACTTATGACTGTTCTATGAAGAATAGAGGCCATGATATGGAAAGAAGGCATGAAGAGTTATGTAGGTAAAAGTAGAAGGAGCAGTAAAGGTACCTGCAAGGGGATTGTGTGCAAGAAATGAATGGGTGTATGCATGAATAAACTAGTGCTACGAGCTCACTTGTGGGGGGACTTCTACATCCTATTGTTGCATAAGAGTAGACTAAATAGTTACAACTGGTTTTAGCCTCTCCCCTGGATAAATGAGTCCCTCTGGCTGCGAAGCACTCTGTCTCTTGTGCGCTCTACAATTTGACGGCTCAGACATAAACATTAACATTGAAAGGAAGCAGACATGAAAATTGAAACAATAGCTGAGTAAAATACCTAGTTCTGACACTTACACTGTCATAGGAAACTATTCACTGTAGTACAAACTACTCCAAGTGTGTTTCCTTAGTTTTACCAGTCATGTTGTTGTGTAGAAATAATAAACACAATCAAATTGCACGTAGTTCAAAAGATACATACGGATGAGAACTTCTCCCTACATAAATTGTCATTATATTTAAGTTTCCAAATAGATATTAAAACCCATTAAACAGTATTATAAATCCTCTAACATTTTAGAGAGAAAGTTGAATTGTATTATAAAGAATGTCATTTTACTCTGACCTTTTAGTGCTAGGTAATGGATTAATTATGTTTTTTAGTCTAGAATCATGGCTTATCAGGTGAAGAAGAAAGGACTGCAAAATTGATTGTGTATTCAATTTAATTTCTTAAAAATCAACTAATATCTTGCTACTGAAAGACATTGCCAAAAATCAAGTCAGCAAGAAAATACCACTGTGCAAAACCACACATATTTCACATGTAAATTCATAATATAATTCTGGTTTGTGTCTTTATTACTGTGCCTTGCAATGTATCTTCTTTTTAAATACTGTTTTACATTTTTAAGTATCCTCAAAGCCATAAAGGCTGCAAATATGTGAGTTTTTTTCAAGGAAAATTCAGATTCGTGGAGCACTACCTTATACTGAGAAAAAAGTAAAAATACCTCATGTCTCCATTTCAGACCCATTTGAATTCTATTGCATTTCCATTTGTTTTAAAATTAAAGACATGGGTCTTGCCTTCCAGTCAAGTGAAAAGATCACCCTTTGAAGGAATGACTAATCCTGGATGCAAATCTTAAAAGTGAATGTGCCATTGTATCAAAGACTAAAGTACACCTTTTGAATTATTGCCATATTTATTCTTAATTATAGAAAACCTTTGCAATCTTTATCTAACTGCAATATCTTACTTGCTGAGTCCGTTAGATTCCAACTACAGTATTTCAATTTCTAGAAGTGCTAATATCTCACCTGTTCATCTATTTAATGTATTCCTACCTGGCAAAAGAGAACTTAATTTATCTCATTCTCTACATTAATGTATAACTATATGAGATCATTTGGAGTATGAAGTAGTAATCAAAGTGGGGTTTTTTGTTGTTATTGTATTCAATGTAGGAACTTGTGGTTGAGGGACAGCAATACACTGATCTTTGTGCTTATGTCTCTCATCAGCAAGCGGAGTTATGCTCATAGATGCTCCTCCCAGCTCCTCTGGGAGCTCAGAAAATGTTTCATCTGTGGTCAGTCCTGCTACAGACAGTGGTTTGGAGTTGTCCTCACAGACTACCTCCAAGGAAGACCTGACGGACTTGGACCAAGTTACTTCTTTGGGACTTAATGCAGGAGTGTCTTCAAATGAGGCCAAAGTCACTGAAAATCAAAATCAGCCTGAACTCCAGGTACATTAATATAATTTATAAAGAAAAGTTCCAACTCCCAGTATAATCACTTGTGGATTTAACACTTTTACTCTCTTTCTCGGTCTAGTATTTATATTCTGTTTCAGTGCTTAGGGACATTCACTGAAAGTGGTCTGTAAATTCACAAACATTCATTCTTTTTCTTCTCTTGAGATTATCCCCATTGCCTCGGAAATTATAACTCTGCAGTCCCGCAGTGTATCTACATAGCTAGTTGTATTCCTGCCAATACCATCAACCTTAATTAAAATAGAAAGTATTAGAGGGAAACATAGAGGAAATCTGCAGGAGAACTCATTCTGTTATCTTTAGTGAAAACATTTTCTTGAGTTTGTAGAAATTCAGCTGTTGGTGTTGGTGCATGTGCTTTGCTGTTGCTGTGAAATATAACCTGAACCAAGGCTTTTGCCAGTAAGTTTTCCTCTGTGCTGGCTCCGCATTTCCTGCAACAGTAATACTGTTGAGAGGATGGATTTAGACCTGTAGGGAACCTTTTGGAGCTGCAGATGTTTTGAATGATAAAAATGCTTAGGAGGAATAGATAGAAGCATGCTCAAATTATGTAGCATTTAAAACCAAAATACAAGCTAAATCCTAACCTCAGGGGCAGTAAGAACTGATATGTTGCAGGAGTATCATCAAAGTAAAGACTTGAGTTATGTACAATAGATAAGAACTAGATGGAAGTGAAAAGGCAGAGAGGGATGAATATTATCTGGAAGTGGAGTTCTTTCCTTACATTTTATTTTCCTGCTCCTCTTCCATGAGTACCCTGTGTAGTTTTAACACTGCTGAATAAACCACGAAGGAATAAGCCTTTCTTTTAGCTTGTGCATGTTAATTGTTTTGTTTTTTTCACTCTCCAATGACTGATATCAATGAAGAATGAAAGTCTGAGGGAGGAGAAGGTCCAGTCAGCTTCTGTTGAGTCTATCCCTGAGGTCCTAGAGGAGTGCACATCGGTAGCAGAACATTCTGACTCTGCCTCAGTTCATGATATGGACTATGTAAATCCCAGAGGAGTACGTTTTACTCAGTCTTCCCAAAAAGAAGGTGAGAGGTGGGCTAAGAGGGTTATAAGCTCCTGTTCCTCAGCTGGCCTGTAATAATTTAATTTGTAACTGTTGTTAGGCACCTGCATAAAGCAAAGTTAAGCACTAATCTCTGATTTTTCCTTGTAGGAGCAACACTGGTCCCATATGGACTACCATGTATTAGAGAACTCTTCCGCTTTCTTATCTCGCTCACCAACCCTCATGACCGCCACAACTCTGAGGTGATGATCCACATGGGGCTGCAGCTGCTAACTGTTGCCCTTGAGTCAGCACCCATTGCAAACTGCCAGTCTCTCTTGGGACTTGTGAAAGAGGAGTTGTGCCGGCACCTATTTCAAGTGAGTCTGCCTTGTGCATGCATGGCAAGTGGCACTGGGGAGGCAGGTACTAATTTGCATCAACAAGTCTATTAGAATTTAGTATTCTGAGGTTTGGCAGATCTCAGTCTTCAAATAAGCTCTCTGCTGCATTGCAGTGAGAGTTCTGAACTGCACTGGTGAAATGGTGCTGTTGCAAAGCCAGAGAGGTGGTTGTCTGCTATTTTATTTGGACCAGGGCCAAGAGGGTTGAAGGTGATTTGAATGAACTGTTTTACTGTGGGATAACACTGTTCTGATATAGTTGGTTTTGAGGTAATCATGGATGCAAATTACCAGCGTAGTAGTAGGTAATAACTTTGAAGTACCAGCTGTTAGTTGTGCAAGGGCCACCTCGAGGCAGGTTTCTTCTCTACTAAGAGGACCTGTGGACCAGGCAAAGGATCAGAGTTGTAGTAGGAAAACAGCTACCACAAGCAGAAGGGAATTAACTATATTAAACCTCACTAGCAAAAAGTGAGACCAGGAGGTTGAATAAGGAAGGGATTGCTTTTTGAAATACCATTGCTATGGAAGGCCAAATGTGCATTTCAAGGCTGCTGCAGGTGATGCCTGCAGTGCCACAGTACTGCTGCTTATAGCACATAATGACTGGTGTTTCTAATTCTTAAATGTTGGGGTTTTTTTCTGTTTCTTGTTCAGCTACTGAGTGTTGAACGGCTCAATCTGTATGCAGCCTCCCTCAGGGTGTGCTTTCTTCTCTTTGAGAGCATGAGAGAGCATCTGAAATTCCAGCTGGAGGTGAGTTTTTTGAGTATCACTGGATGCCTAGTAATAGTTTCACGGTCTTCAATTAAATGCATATAGCTAAGCAGTAAGATGCAGTCTAAACATCAATTTCCCTTTGTATCAGTGACTCAGGGGACTATAGGTAAGCGGTGTAGGCCTCTTCTTGTTGGATAACAAAATGTCTTTGAGATTGGTGTACTGCACTGCCTGCTTTCATACTGTTTATTTAGAATGGTAAGTCCACGTGCACTGAATGGTAGAACTATTTGAAACCTTTCTACAAGCTCCTTCATAATGAGCCATCATTAAAGATGGAGCTTAAATCTATTTCTGTAGTCCTCAAAGCTATTCACTGTCCTGCTTTCTTTTTTCTTTCCTTAAACTGAGCTGCCCTGTGTTTCTGCCAGATGTATGTCAAGAAGCTGATGGAAATAATCACTGTGGAAAACCCAAAGATGCCCTACGAAATGAAGGAGATGGCCTTGGAAGCCATTGTTCAGCTGTGGAGGATTCCCAGTTTTGTGACCGAGCTCTACATTAACTACGACTGTGACTACTACTGTGCCAACCTCTTCGAGGAGCTCACCAAGCTGCTCTCCAAGGTGCTGAACCGCGGGCCGGGGGCTGCCGGCCTCGGCTGGCTGGAGGGAGGGAGGGAGCATCCGGGTGCTGAAGGGGTTGCCGGTAACTCAGGGCGAGGGTTCGTTAGCTCAAGGTAGAACTCAAAAATGGGTATGTTCAAAAGATCCAAAGTGGGTCATTTGTAGAGGTGAAGGGTGGCTGTTAAGCATTTGGAAGCAGAAGAGAAAAGAATAGTTGTGTTGCTTTAATAATGTCAGAGAAGATAAACTATTAAGTGTATACTAGAAAGCTTTGTGTGAAAAGTTTAGTGTGTTCTGTTGTATGCTTTAGGCTTCCCCAAGCTGAGGGGGAAACTTCCTTCTCCCATTAAGGTGAGAGGGGCATCAAAATTGATGAATGCTTGTATTTTATTTCCCAGAATGCCTTCCCAGTTTCTGGACAGCTGTATACTGTCCATCTGCTGTCTCTGGAAGCATTGCTGACAGTGATAGATAGCACTGAGGCACACTGCCAGGCCAAAGTGCTGAGTAACATACATCAACAAGAGAAAGAAGTTGTCAAATCCAGCCCAGAAACCATGAACAGCACCAAAGAAACAAGCAATAGTAAGACCCCTTTCTTTGCTCTTTTGATATTAAGCTTAGTTTTCTGCTAAAGTTGCAGATTTCATTTTGGTAGCTGGTGTACCAAGTTCATTATATGTTTTCAGTCCTCCTGTTGCATGACTGCACACTGATGCTAATAACCTTGCTATTTGTAAAACTTACAGATATTAACGTGCCCCTCATGAAGCTTTATATAAAGGCAATTTCAAGACTGGCAGTCACAACAGAAGGGAGAGAATGCCATGGGATTCATGTAGACAAATACTGAGGACACTGAGGAGTCACAGTTACTGGGGGGAACTCTTCTGAAAAAGCCCACATTGAGTTTAGAGTGATCAGTTCATTATTTCTGAATTTGTAGCTTTTTCCTTGCCTTGTGGATTTGTTTATATGTTGGTTTTATTGTTTGGGCTTTTTTTAAAACTTCTACAGATAATGAGAGAGTACCTAGTGAAGGAAAATCTTCCAGTGCAGTCTCAGAGCCAGCTGGGGCATGTCCTCCCACCAGTGGATGCCTTATGGCTGACCAAATGAAGGAGGGCTGCATGGAACTGGAAGGAGGGAGTGAGCCAGGTAATAGTCTCCGCGGCACCCTGATGCTCTGTGTGTGTGTAGGTGGAGAATAGTCCTGATCCTTACTGGTCCTGCTGTGCTATAGACCACTGCAGCTATTCTGTGTCCAAAATTAGGAGATATGAGGTGAATATTTGCGTATAATATGTGTGCTATATATAACTACTACCTATTGTATTTCTTCTGGGAGGGGGTTAGATCTGGTGGATCACCTTGGACCAAAAGCATGTGAAAATCATGCCAGTGCTCAGTATTTTTAAGGTAGTCAGCAGCTCTCTAGGGGAGCAGTAATGTGGGTAGTCGCAATAGCCATAAAAATCAAGATTCGTGGATGACAGATTGCTTAGGACAAGGAGGTACTAAGCAACTATGCTGAAGAATATTAGGGTGGGAGGAATGTAGTAATTGGTGTGTGAGTGCCATTTGCAGGAGAGCACATTGCACCAAGACTCCATGACTGAAAGTTATGATCGGGAGACTGCAGTGGACTGAGTGCTACTCTGGGGTCAGGTTTGACTGTAATGTTGCTTTGTCCTTCTAGCTGAGAAGAGTTTTCCTAGGAAGCCTACTCGATTTTCTTGTGCCCTTCCAAGTCCTCAGGAACTTATGCAGATCAAGAACAAAAAGAAGGTATGATTTGCAATGTAGTGCAAATGGATATTTGAGTGTTGTTGTTTCCTGTCCCATGTGGACTTTGGTTAACTGGTCATACTTCAGAAGTTTTGAGTCCTAGTCTCTGCTGATAAGAATTAAATAATCAGTCACTGAAAATTATGCTGCACTGCAGAGACAGCAGCACTTCTTGTCTGTTCTGGTTTAGTTGTGGAAAAAGTTGCAAGAAGCATTCAGAAAATTTTGTGGCACAGTTTGTAAGCTAGGTCCATCTGAAGTCTGAATGGAAAGTTGCTGGATCTAGTTTGCATTATATGGAGATAATCAGATACTTTCATCAGAAAGTGCAGTTTCCCTATTTTTATCAAACCTGGAGGATATCAAAAGGCTCTTAGTTGATATTAATAATCTAACCTGCTCTCGTGATTTGTTTATTCCCATGTTTGCGTTATCATAAGGATGACTGAAACTGTTTAATTTGTAACCCTTTGCTTTGCATTAAATCTAGCTTTCATGGCAGCTTTGTTGATGGACTTTGTGTGAATGTCCATTGTTGAGAAGGGAGCTTGCATAGTGCTTCCACTGTTCTAACTGAAAACCTCTGACAATACTCTAGCTTTACTGTGCTAGAAAACAAGGTTAGAAGAAATCAAGAGCATTGCCAGTGGCTGAGAGTTCCGTAGTGACAGTTCCACCTAGTCCTAGAAAAAGGGCAGTACCTCACACTATAGCGGAGGGCAAAAAAATCTTCATAAATGCCTGTAAGTTTGCCCTGGGAAAATCCTTTCCTTACCCTAAGTCTGCTAATGGTTTCATCCCAAGCACGTAAACAGGGCACACAAAATATTTAGCTTAAGTAAAGGGCACACAAAATATTTAGCTGGTGCTGACACGGCACCAGCATGTTCTGCTTCCTTTAACCTCTGAATTCTAAGCATTACCACAGCTGGAAGCGGGGAAAAATCTAAATAAAAAGCAGAAAACAAATTCTGCATCGAATGGAAAGCTTTCTTTGATGTTTCCAAAGGCAATGAGCAGAAGTTCAGAAGCGTAGGAAAGAGATGATTATAAATGGAGTGCAAACTGCCAGCAGTCTGGTCTTCTTTCAGGTGGTCTTAAGTATAACTTGTCCATAGAATACCCTAGGGCTTGGGTTACAGGATTTACGGCTGAACAGAAATGTGCTAGCATCAGTCATCCAAGCCCTTCAGGCCTGTTACACCGGGGCAGCACATGGTGGTTATGTTGTTATGCCCTCACTGGGTCATTGTGTGTTCCATGCTATTTCAGGGTCTGTGTTTCACAGCAGTGTGAGGAAGTTCACACAGGTTGGGGAAGCAGAGAACAGAGGGCTAGTGGCTTCTGAGGTACTGAGAAACCCAAGGGAGCTAGTAATCATGGTGGTCACGAATTTAGTTCACTAGGTCATCACTAGCAGTTTGATCATGATAGGAGCTAACAGGGAACTGACATTTATTCTGGTGCCTTAGTAAAGTTCATAGAATTGTTTGTGCTTTTGGTTTTTCTGAACAGCACCAAGAACGTTCAGTTAACCCTTTCTTAGTCAGGTCTTTTATTACACTGTGATGGGGTACACTCTAGTTTCCTAAAATAAGTATCAAGCAGGTTAGAGCAGTTGACTTCCTTTCAAAACCAAAAATGCACCTGTTTTTTCCAGCCTACAGATAGCTTTGTCCTGCTGGAATACCAGATGTTCCTGGGACCATGTCTCACCAGCAGAATGTTTTACTTTTTGCAGCGCTTATTCCTTGCACCTTCTGAATAAGTGCCAAGGATTCTTGCTGCATGTTGGCTGGCAGTGAGGTAGGGTACAGGAGCCTGGAGCCAAAGGGGACAGGAGAGGGCATGGAGCAGTGCTCCTGTTTGTAACTGAGTAGCGTCAATCTTGCCACATGTCTGGAGTTCATTGGAGACCTTCATCTGCTCTGTTTACATCCTAGAGCAGGTGAGGCATTTGGGGTAGCAGAGCTAATTGCTCGGTGAAATGTCAGAGCTTTTCAAAGACGTCAGCTCATGCTTGCTCCGTCCAATATTATTTGATAGGGTATCCTCATGATGAATACAGGTTTTTTGGCTGTGGCTAGCCCTCTTGCTGGATTACAAAGAACAGTAAACTTGATCATGCTGAGGTTGATCTATTTTCTACTTAAATCACTCTTGGCATTCGAACCAAAAGCAAAAGTAAGAAATGCACTTCAAGCTTGTAATTTTCTGGATGTCTTCTTCAGCTCCTGATAACTGGCACAGAGCAATTCAACCAAAAACCAAAGAAAGGGATACAGTTTCTTCAGGAGAAGAACCTTCTTGCTACCCCCATCAATAACAATGAGGTGGCCAGGTGGCTACGGGAGAATCCTCGCCTGGACAAAAAGATGATTGGGGAATTTGTGAGTGACCGTAAGAACATAGACCTGCTGGAAAGCTTTGTTGGGTGAGTATCTTTCTGTATCTCTTTAATCAAAAAGAGGTGAAAGTTAAGAGCTCAGTGATTTTAAAAAAAACCCAAAAAACACAACCTGAACAGTAGATCCTGGAGACATTGGATTTGCATTGCTTGTTTCTCAGTGTAGCACTGCCTTAATACTGTGCATCTCTTGCGAATAGTGACACTTCAGATACATGTAGCAGTGTGGTACTTGAGCTCCTTTCAGTAGGGCCAGTCTCTGTGAAGGCTGGAGAGAGATAATTATATACCTAATCACTTTTTTTTCCTCTCTTTTTCTCTCTCTCTTTTTTTTTTTCTGGTATATTTCTTCAGTCCTTCCCCTCCCCTCTTTATGTCCTCCAGGAAATCTGGTATTCTGATACTGAAACAAACAAGTTTGTAGTCACTAAGTTTATCCTACCTTTCCCAGCCTGTTTCAGTTTCTCATTGCATCTCATTTTTCTTGCAGCACTTTCAGCTTCCAAGGTTTAAGGCTGGATGAAGCTCTACGACTTTATCTCGAGGCATTCAGATTACCAGGAGAGGCGCCTGTAATCCAGAGACTGTTGGAAGCCTTCACAGAACATTGGAGGGTGTGTGTACTTGATGGGTAGAAAGCTCAAAACTGCATTCTTTCTTGTGCATGATGCTTGCTATGATGAGCTTGTCAGATTGAATTGCCTATATAAGCTTACTGTGCCCTGCAGGCAGCAGTTGATTTGTAGATGGTGGTGGCACATAGCTTTCCAGGATGCTTTTTGGAAGCTGTAGCCAGACCCTGGGGTTTTTGTTTGTCCCAGAGATAGTTCGGTACTGTGGGTAGGAAAATAGCTGTCTTGGGTCACTGATAGTGCTGTTCCAGTAGAACTAACTCCTGCATACTTTTGCCTTTCAGAAATCAAATGGATCCCCATTTGCTAATAGTGATGCCTGCTTTGCCCTGGCCTATGCAGTTATTATGCTGAACACTGACCAGCACAACCATAATGTTCGCAAGCAGAACGTTCCAATGACCTTGGAGGTGGGTGTTAACCAGTGTGGGAACCTGTCTTCTCTGGTTTTGTAGGACCTTGTTTAAATCTCAGTGGCAACTTGCCAAGTTCAAGAAGGTGTGCGCATGAGCAAACTGTATCCTAAGATCATAGAATCATAGAATGATATGAGTTGGAAGGGACCCCAAGGATCATACGGCTCCAATCCCCCTGCCACAGGCAGGGCCACCAACCTCAGGCCTGGATCTACACTAGGTTGCCCAGGGCCCCATCCAACCTGATGTAGTGTAAGAATAAGAAGATTGTCAAACTGCTGTCGGCTTCTAGAGAGTTAAAGTCCTGTGAGTGTTGATGCAGTAGTACAGACATGTTCTGAGGTGCAGCCTCAGCTAAGCATGTGTCATGTTGTGCTTCTGTGCCTTCCTTGTGAGCAGAGACAGGGGTTGCTGCACACTACTGCCACTAAGAATAGCATGTAACTTTCGAACTTTGAGGCTGCATGTTGAACAACACAGGAAAATCTCCTTCTGGTCCCATGAAAAACTAGTGGAGTACTGACCCTCGCCAAGCAGGTAAAGCTGGATATTAGGAATTAATGTTAGTGTAATCTTTTTCAGGAGTTTCGGAAGAACTTGAAAGGTGTGAATGGAGGCAAAGACTTTGAACAGGACATATTGGAAGACATGTATCATGCCATCAAGTAAGAATGAACCTGTCATTTCCTTGTATGTGGAGAGTAAACTGGAATTGTTTGGTCTGTGAGATCTCTGGAGAGTATGGAGAGAGACTCACCAAGCTATCCATGTGCCTATTTGCCTCAGACCAAATTCCAGCTCTGTGTGGGGCCTGTCGCAGTAATTGCCCAGGATTTGTATTTCTGGATTCTTGATGTGGTATTTTAATCCATGGAGCTTATGCTAAAATTAAAAAATGCATTACTTCTGTCAACATGCAAAAGAATGGCTGAGCAAGATGAGCACATGTGAAATGCTGTATCTAAGAAAGCTCTGTTCTGTGGACCAGGTCTTTAGAAATTTTTATGTAATGCTACAGAAACTGTCGCATTCCCAGGACAGCACTGGTGCCCTGACAGAACGTGTCCAGTTTCATATGTTCTGCCTTCGAGCTCTTCATTTGAGGCTCCTGTCTGTATCGGACTCTTAAGCCGCTCCTGAAGCCCTTGACACACTGACCAGTTTTTAGGGAAAATTCCTGGTGGCTGAGGCCCTTTTGTGTGCAGAATAGCTCTGGGCAGGGAGCTTAAATAGCTCAGAAATCTAGCCTATCAGTGAATCCAGGCCCAGACAATTTGAAGCTGAGAGGATTACATCTCTGAGAAGACAGGATGCGACTGACTCTCAACTGGTTTCAGTCTGCAGTGGCTCTGGCTGGAAGCAAGGAAGTGTGATTAGGCTGACCACCCTCCCTTTTGAGCTTTCTCCAGGAAGGTGGAGATGCTGCCTGTACTGAAAGTCTAGCAGCTCTTCAAGAGGTAACTGCCTTTCAAATAGAGCTCTAGCTTTGATTGGCCTCTCTCCCCTGAGGGGATTCTTAATTCTCTAGGTAGTACCCTGAGAATACCTTCCAATCTGTTCAGTCATCTAATGCCTCTGTCCCATTCAATTCCCCTTTATCCCCCCTTTTCCAGTATATTCTATCTGGTGAACTATGGCTAAAACGATGTATCGTTTCAGTATTGCTCCATCTCTGACAGATTTCCCCAGTGTCATAGGTGAGACTGAGGAACTGCTTGTTTTCTTTGTATGATCGAGGGAGGAGTGGGGATCCAGACAGTATTCTGTACAGAGCAGTGCATGATCTCTTCAGGATCTCAGCATTTCACTTCTGAGCACAATTTCATTTCCTGAGACTTTCCATTCACTTGCTTCAGTTAATATTAAGCAAATATGGATTCTTAGAAAAAAATACATTATTGACTGCAAACATATTTTCCTGTATAATCTCAGTATGATTGCTCTTTTCAAAATATGCAGGCAGCTGAAACGAAGAGCTTATTTCTTATGCATAAATCAAGAGGGGTTTTTATAGTTGTTATTAGCACATGAAAATTGCTTCTTTGGCAACTGAAGCATGTTATTTTTTTTGATTGTGGCAGAAAGACCTCTACTTTTCACATTGGCTACAGTCTACTGTTATCAGTAAATTTGATACTTTTGTTCAATTAGTTGGTCATTTGCAGAGGGTTATCTCTTATGCAATGTTACCCAAATCTGGTAAGAATGTATTTGGGCTTGATATGTTTTAAACTGTGAGTGCAAGTACTACCTGGCATTAATCATTATTGTTCTATTATTGTATAGCTTTAATCCATTTAGACTAAGAAACTGTGGTATCCTGGTTATGAATCACCCATCATGCATTTGGTCTCTTGTTTCAGCTTTAATTTTATACTACTTTTCTTCCTAATACTTGATTTTTGGCAGAATATGAATGTTAACTTCTTCTACAAAGGTCCCCATGCCTACTGTTGCCTGCAGTGGTGCAACAATTTTTTTAAAATTTTTTTTTTCCTCTGGGAGTAATGAGATATGCAGAGCACTCTGATAGGGGGAGAGTTGGAAAAGGGCAGTAAAGCTATGCCTGTGTGCTATCTAAAATATCTCATAACTTAATTACAGTGCATTTTGCACTTCTAGTGTTAAGTAGCTGCTGCTTCAATTACTATCCTTACGTGGTTGCTGCTGGGCGCTGCTGAGACCCACCAGACTTTACATCCAGGATTGCAAAGAGGAGCAGGAGAAGCAGGCAGGTCTAGGAAAATAGAACGTTTCAAGAACTGGCAAAATCACTCCAGAGTAGGTACCACTTATCTTTGGGACCATGTAATGAAAGGCAGTGTGTAAATGTTAGATTTGGCTCAAAATGAAAAATTCAACCTTTCTGCCGTCCTCCCTTGTAGAAATGATGAGATAGTGATGCCAGAAGAACAGACAGGCCTCGTGAAGGAAAACTATATCTGGAATGTCCTGCTGCATCGTGGTGCCACCGATGAGGGAATATTTCTTCATGTGCCTCCTGGAAGCTATGACCATGATCTCTTCACCATGACATGGGGACCAACCATTGCAGCACTTTCTTACGTTTTTGACAAGAGCTTAGAAGAAACAATCATCCAGAAGGCTATCTCTGGTTTCAGGTAACTCTTGCGTTCATGAACACACAAAAGAGTTAAAGGTGGCCATTGCCTTCTGGTGACTTGCTAGAGACATCACAGTAAAAATCAACTGTTACTTTTCCTAGCAATTGAAGGGCGTTTATTGTGCCCTACAGTCCTCTGTATTTTTGTTACCATTTGTATCGATTCATCCCATCTTGGCCTCTCTTGGTTGCCATTCACAGTTTGGCTTGGCTGCTCTCTTGTAATAAATCAAAGTGCCTGGTGTATGTGTTTTTAAAAGACCTCCTGACATAGCTGTGCTGCTTAGAAGTGAGAGAAAGAAGTCACTCTTAATTTGCACAGCGATGCTGGCAAAATCCCTGTTGCACAGGAGGCCTTAGCTGTGCCTGAACAGGATGGGGGGTTCTTTCTTTTTTTTTTTTCATTCCCAAGTGACCAGTCTTCCCAAAAAAAAAAAAAAAAGCAAGCTGTCTATGAGCAACTGTGTTGGAACACTCTTTGGTTATGCTTAAATCCAGACTAGTGATGCCTTAAGTATAGTTTTAAAGCTCTGCTAATATACTGCTGCAGCCATGATCTCCTGGAAAGTACCTTCAACACTACCCCCAATCTCAGCAGTGCTCTCTTATGTCAAGACAGGAGATGAGGTATATTGGCTCAGGTGCGTGCAGTCTGTCTGTTTAGAGTCAATTCTTAAAAGTGATCCTTGCATCAGCAGAGACAAATATCAGGATCTGTGGATAAGGATTGAGATTATTTAAGGGATAATAGTAGACTTCTGTACATCAGCATTCATTGTGAGTGTGTGGAGAGGAAGTTCTGAAATGTCAACAGAGAGGCTCTCTGACTTGCTGTCCTGTCGACAGCCTTGTCTGTGGTGGCTTACTACATTATTTTCTGATTTTTGTCTTTCCCCAGGAAATGTGCAATGATTTCTGCCCACTATGGCCTTAGTGATGTGTTTGACAATCTCATCATCTCTCTCTGCAAGTTTACAGCCCTCAGCAGCGAGGTAAGTTTGAAAGGAGGGGAAAGAGAGGGCTTTTAGTATATCAGAGGCCTCTTCCTATGTTATAATTGCTTATTTTAGTTAGTGATAATTGCTTATTTTAGTTATCGTGATATCTGTAGACATCTATCAGCCCGGCCCAGAGTTTTTGGGGGGGGCAATGAAAAGTGTGTAGCAAAACAGGACTTTGGTAGGCCAGGTTCAAATTTGCATGTTCCCTTCTGCTCACCCACAAGCAGCGGTTGGTGCAGAGCAGAATGCTAGGAAGTGAAGTGTTTATTCTACCTACTTGATCTGGGGAGGCTGAGATCTCCCTGAAATCAAGACAGTGGTCATCCAGGATCCCAAGCAGGTTTATGCATTTCAGCTTTTGAATACTTAGTTACAGGGCTCTCGTGGTGCCAAGATGGACTGTTTTGTGAGCTGTTCTTCCAAAGTGCAAGGGCTGTGCATCCACCCAGCAGAAAGGGGTTTGAAGAACAAACACTTTGAATTGTTGTTTGATGTTGGGAGTCTGGTAATAAGATCAGTTGTTAGCCCTACTTTAGGCAAGCCCTAAAAGTAATTTCTGTGGACTGCACTGTGAGAATAAATTCAAGGATCAGTGGTTGGTGTCAGGTTTTTTTTCTCCACACCACCCTCCCATCTCTTTGTTCCAGCATCAGCCTGTTTTTACCCAAGGTGTTTGATAGTGTGTGGCAGACCATGCTTTGTTCTAAGAAGATGACAGCAACCTCTTTAAAGGGTCAGACCTCACAAAGAATCTCACAGCATTGCTCAGAGAACCAGTGCAAGACCCACAGTGAGCAGAAGAAAATTGCCATGCATGCAAAAAAGGGAAACAAGATCATTCAGTACTGAAAGCATGTGAGCAAAAAGGCCATTACAGGTGACTGGTTTTTTAAATCCCTTGAAGGGATAGCAGAAAGGAAGCAGTCCTGCAAGGTATCTAGCTGATGGAATTAGGCTGCAGGGAAATGGAATTGTTTGTATCACTTGCATTCTGGCATTGGTAGCAGTGAAAAAGTACCAGTTTGACTATTAAAAGACAAATCCCAAGCAGTGGAGTAGCTTTAGATTCCCTCTTCCTCCACAGAGTAAAGATGAAATACTTGATCCTCTCCAGGCATACCAGACCTCAAAACTACCAATAGATAACACAAGCAGAGGAATGTCTGCCATGGAACAACTGTTTGACACAGGTTTACACAGTTTAAGCAAGTAGACTAAGCCCTCAGAGGCTCCAGCTATTGCCAGCTGCATCCCATCTAGTTGTAAGATTGGAATCTGGAGCAGTTTGAGGTCTGTGTAAATTAAGCAAGCATGTCTTTTGGTGATGATGTAGAATCAGGGACTTCTGGATTTGAAGAAGGCTGTGAATTCTTATCTTTGGCCAGACTCCAACTGCACCAATTACTTTCTGCTGTCCTCAGTTCCTGTAAGGCCTGAAGACAGAGTGACAACTGAACAAATATTTGAGACACATTCTAGTGGAAGGGGAAAAGCCAGGGCTGTCTTTGGGGACTGAGAAGACAGAGAGCAACTGTTAGAAAGCAAGGGAAGAACATGAAGTGTCACTTAGCTGCTAGTCACTTCCCAGTTCAGACCATCCTGGTGAAGGAAGGGAAAGGAAGGGAAAGGAAGGGAAAGGAAGGGAAAGGAAGGGAAAGGAAGGGAAAGGAAGGGAAAGGAAAGGAAAGGAAAGGAAAGGAAAGGGGGATTAAGCAATTTAAGAAGAGCGAGTGCCTCGTTTCTTGATCTGTAGTTAAGATACTGACTCAGTGCATAAGTAGTAGCAAAACCCCTGTGTGTTTTAATTTGGTGGTTGTGGCTTGTTGCCACGGTGTGAAACCAGCCATGTTGCTATTTGCACTCTGAGACTCAAGTGATCATAGAATCATAGAATGGTGTGAGTTGGAAGGGACCCCAAGGATCATATTGCTCCAACCCCCCTGCCACAGGCAGGGCCACCAACCTCAGGCCTGGATCTACACAAGGTTGCCCAGGGCCCCATCCAACCTGGCCTTGAACACTTCCATGGACGGGGCATCCACCACCTCTCTGGGCAGCCTGTTCCAGCACCTCACCACTCTTTCTGTAAAAAACTTCCCCCTAATATCTAATCTAAACCTTCCTTCCTTTAGCTTTAATCCATTCCCCCTTGTCCTGCCATTGTCTACCCTTTTAAATGATTCCACTCCTGTTTATATGCTCCCTTCAGG
The DNA here is from genome assembly GCA_020800305.1 of Porphyrio hochstetteri. NCBI lineage: Eukaryota > Metazoa > Chordata > Aves > Gruiformes > Rallidae > Porphyrio > Porphyrio hochstetteri. The sequence continues at coordinate 18,955,104 of CM036911.1, forward strand.
TACTGGAAGGCTGCAATGAGGTCCCCCCCCAGCCTTCTCTTCTCTAGGCTGAACAAGCCCAGCTCCTTCAGCCTGTCTTTGTAGAGGAGGTGCTTCAGCCCTCTAATCATCTTCGTGGCCCTCCTCTGAACCCTCTCCAGCAGTTCCACATCCTTCTTGTATTGGGGGCCCCAGATCTGGACACAGGACTCCAGATGGGGCTTCACGAGGGCAGAGTAGAGAGGGACAATCATTTCCCTGTCCCTGTTGGCCATCCCTCTTCTGATGGAGCCCGGGATACCACTGGCCTTCCAGGTGATGTGTGTATTCTTGTGGTTTCCCCATAGCAACAATGGAAAAAACAAATTGGTTGTTGCATCTCTGCCAGCCTGGCACTTGTAGTGGAGTTCATGTCTAGATCAAAAACCCGTTTTGGTAATAATTTTGCAAGCAGTCTGGCTGAAGCAAAAGCCAATTTTTCTGAAATTCAGGTCTGAGAATGGAAGAGGCATGTTTTCAATGCATTCCATCTCCTGTCTTTTCTCTCCTTTCTTGATGAAGTAGTAAGTGTGGGTTTTGTTCACATAAGCAAGGGAATGGCAAAGCCCATCTCTTGTCAACAGGGACTGTGATGAGCTTGAGTAACTGCAGAAGCATGGAGCATGTTACTGTGTCTTGCTCATGTGATTGCTCTTTTCTTTTTCTTGTTTTGATAGCCTGTACTTGGTTAGTTTACATGACAGTATGCTTTTTGTATTTTGAAAAGCTGTGAGTGCATTGAACAGTTAATGAGGAATTGTGATCCAGCAGTTGTTGGCAGAGACTGTAAGTCAGGGTTTATCACTTTCCCTTTGAATCTTGCTGTTAAGTAGAGGAAGGAATATCTTTGCTTTTGGCCATAGTTTCCCTCTCTAACAACAGAGTGGAGTCATCACTGCTTCCAGAGAAGATGTGGTACTTTTTGGGGAAGGCTTTGATTTCTGGCATGAGGGCTTTGATTTCTGGCATGAGTTCCCGTAGCAGAATAAATTAGTGTTAGTGAGTTTTCAGCAGGCACTTTCAAAATACTCTGTATTGTCATTCTTGGAGAGCTTATGTCTAGGCGGTTCAGTGATTCGGCTTGTATCAGGTAAGCCATCTTGTCCTTGTTTGTGTGCAAAGCGAATATGAGCTGAGGAGTTATCCAAGCATCGTACACAGAATTGTTGTCTTTCCTGTAACCAGTTCTGAACAGTCTGCCCTAATTTGTATTGAAAAGAAAACATCTCTTGCTGACTGATTGCCACCCCCTCTTCTTTCCTGCAGTCTATTGAGAACCTGCCCACTGTTTTTGGAAGTAATCCCAAGGCCCACATTGCAGCAAAGACTGTGTTTCACTTGGCCCATCGCCATGGTGACATTCTGCGGGAGGGCTGGAAAAACATCATGGAGGCCATGCTGCAGCTTTTCCGGGCCGAGCTGCTGCCCAAGGCCATGGTGGAGGTAATGATAGCCAGCCCACGGGTAACCGAAGAGCGGGGCAGGGGGAAGCTGGGTCTGCAGAGAACCACTTCAAAGAGGAGGAGAGCTCTCTTGCAGAAGGCCTGGCTTTGGTAATCTATGTACAGAGCTAGAAAGCCAGCAAAGTGTGTCATGTTCAAGTTCTGTGCAGGCTTCAGCTTCTTTTGTGGGATTTCATTTTGTGGTGGCTCAGCCCCAAACAGGGCTGAGCACTGCATGCCACTCACTCCCAGAGGAGAAACAGAGCCTCCATGGGTTGGGATAAGGACAGTTTACTGATAAAAGCACCATGAAAGGGGAACAATAACAGCACAGTGCAGATTTCAGTTACACCTGTTGATAACACAGAGTACCTTACCCCAGCAATAACAGAGTACTGCACTACCTGAGGACCGACCTGATGCCCTGGCTGCACTCGGGCTGCCCTGGATGCACCCAGGAAAACTCCTTCCCAGCCAGCTTCTTTTATGGGGGCATGATGTCAGGTGGTGTCAAAACAGCCCAGGCTAACTCAGCTCACCTGTGCTGACTGCCTGGGGAGGTTAACTGGCCTGGCCAGAACCAGGACACATATTTCTTCTCATCTTACTTTTTGTTGGATTTGAGAAATTCCAGCATTCGTTTAACTTGAACAGATTTTGAATATTGTGCAGAAGATGGATGTGCTTATAGGCATGAAGCCTTAGAGGACAGCATTGGTATTTCTAGGTGGGGGTGAAGACCTGGGGTTGTCCACCTATGCGTGGGTGCTGGGACATAGTGTTTTACTGCTAAGTGAAACATTGGAGGGTCCTGGGGAGAAGGCTACAAAGCAGCAGACTATTGATCGTATATATGTTCTGGTCTGCCTTTCAGGTCGAAGACTTTGTGGATCCTAATGGCAAAATCTATCTGCAGCGTGAGGAGACACCATCTAACCGGTAAGTGGTGTCAGTGCCCTGGAGTCCTTTTTGTACCAAAGCTGGAGAATAATGTGATTTCTTGTTTTCTCACTAATGCTGGTGTCTTCGGACTTGCAGTGGTGAATCTACAGTGCTGAGTTTCGTTAGCTGGCTCACCCTCAGTGGGACAGAGCAATCTGGAATGAGAGGGCCATCCACAGAGACACAGGAGGCAAAGCGAGCAGCTCTGGAATGCATAAAGGTAATACACAGGCTGTAAAAGAAAATGCTTTTGTTTGTGGTGACAGTACTGTGTGGATAATAGGCAGCTGAAGCTTAAATATGCATGCTGCTAGGTAGTGTTGCAGGTTCCAGAGGACTTGGAAATGGTAAGAAACTATAGAGGAGTGTTACCTGCATTGACAGCTAAAGGGTCTTATGTGCTGTTACACACAAATGTAGTGATGCATGAAGACAGGAATGATTCCCCTCGAGGCTTGCCCATGATGTCACAGTCCTAAAATTGTAGACAAATTAATAAATTGACAAAATTCTAATCTTTTCCAATATGTTCTTAAGGCATATGGTGCCAACAAAATCTGAACCTAAGGTATGATCAGTGTGTGGACAGAGAAGTCACCTGTAAAAATCTGTCTAGCCCAGATCAGGTCTGTTAAAGGTAACTGATATTAAAGGAGTGAACCAGCTGGCAGTTTTCCTCCAGGTAGTTGTGTTAAAACCACTATTGGTATCTTTCCTGGGAACAAGCTGTGTTTCTGGTGGATCTGTTTGTGTGCCTTCCCCATCCCTCAGATGCACAGTCCTCTTTTCTGTCTTTTGCAGCAATGTGATCCTGAGAAGTTGATCACAGAAAGCAAATTCCTCCAACTTGAATCCCTCCAGGAGCTCATGAAGGTGAGAGAGATAGTGGGCAAGGAATTGGATGGGTCATGAAACAAGTATGCTATACACAGTTGTGGATATGTGCTGTGTAGTCACCTAACTGTTCGGTCCCCAAAGGATGTCTTGGACCTGTTTGGGATATGAAACAAGTCATTAGTTTAGCTGTTAGATGTAACTTCTCTGCTGGCAGCCACAATTGCTGTAGTACACGAAGACATGATATTTATGGAATGCATTCTAAAAGCATTGAGGAAGTCATGGTAAGTGTTTGAAAATGTGTAGCTTTGTGTAGGAGCTTATGGTTATGCTTTTTCATCCTTCTGGTGTGTCCTGTGCCTAATGAGAACATTCTAAAAGACCACTTTAGAGACAAGAGTTGTACAGAAATATTTGGTGCTGTGCTCCTAGATAGTGTGGTACCTGGCTGCTGTGGGAGATGTAATGTGGCTGGGCTTGCTAGCCTTTGGGCTAGATAGGCTCATCTCCCTGGGGGAGACTAGTTAGTTAACGTGGTTCTGGTGATGGCTTCTCAGGCTAGTTGAGGAGTGTGAGACCACTCCAGGATGTGGAGCAAATCTGGCAGCTGCTCACCATTTACAAAAGCAAATAGTGCAGTGGAACCCTTGCAGGGATGCTGCATGCGCTGGCAGTATGTGTTGCCTAATTCTATAGCTCCTTAAAGTGCAAGTGCCTTTCCCTTCAGGCTGGTGCCATTGCAGTTCCCTGGCTTGTTCAATAGGGCATGTGATGGTATTGAGACTTGTGCTAAAAGGAAGAGTTTATCCAGGCTTGCTGCAGAGGTTCAGAAGAATAGCTGTTGAGTTTCAAAATAAAGATAAATGAGTGAACCCCAAAGAGCAATAGGTGAAACAGCTAAAGCAGAACTTGCTGTTTGGATCACACCAAGACCACTATGTTGCTAACCACGTGGGGAAATGGTGACTCAGTTTTTGTGTGCCATCTCAGTTCCAGGGTAACATCTTGCTCTTACCCCTATATGTCAGGCATTCTCACTTCTTATGCAAGCTTGATGGCTTGAGAGGAATAGTTCCAGTATTTGTAGTCATTCCTAGGTATGTCTGCCTTTTCTGTGCTTTGTATATTCTTAGCAAGAAGCTGATGGCTTTCAGAATTCCTCTCCAACAGACTTAGTCAGTTTAACGTCTTTTAAGTTCATGTTGGATCTTGCATAATAAAAATAATAATTTTCTATATCTTTAGCTTGACCTCTATCCAGTGTGCCTTTGATACACTATGTGTGACCTCACCAAACAGCGGAGTGCAGGTTTTGCCAGGCTCACAGCATTCTGTTAGTCCTCACTTCCTGGTCCTCCAGTTTTGGGGGCTTGTGATTTACAAATACTTCTTGGTTTTTCCAGGCTCTAATCTCTGTGACTCCTGATGAGGAGACATATGATGAAGAGGATGCTGCCTTCTGCTTGGAGATGCTTCTGAGGATTGTGCTAGAGAATAGGTATGGCCTTGAAATACATGCAGATTCAATGTAAATGTCCCTGCGTTACTGCAGCTGCTGCCTGGGCCCAGGGAATGAGTTCCTTATGTGCTTGATTTGCCAGCTGAAGCAGCATGTGGCTGTAATTTCAGGGCTTAGCAATTCCACTCTAGCATGTGCAAGAGGGGCTATTCGCCCATGCAATATTGCTTGATATCCTGAGATTTGGAGGACATAAACTAAACTCTGGAGGGAGAATTCTTCCACCTGATTGCTTTGCAAGTAATGAAGTAAATAAGAAATTCAACAGCTTTGTTATTTCTATATGTCTGTTATATCTCCTGGCTGGGGTGTTTCATTGAAATGAAGAAATACCAGCTTGTCTGGAGTTCTGGGAGAGGTAGCCGGCTCCTTCTTGTCTCATCTCCTTTCATCCTACCCTTTCCCCCCTCCTTCTTGTGGCTAGGGATCGTGTGACCTGTGTATGGCAAACTGTCCGAGACCACCTCTATCATCTCTGTGTCCATGCAATGGAGTTCTGCTTCTTGGTGGAGAGGGCAGTGGTGGGGCTGCTGAGACTGGCAATTCGGCTCCTTCGTCGGGAGGAAATCAGCGTGCAGGTAATGGATTTTTGAAAGTCATTTACTGGGGTCTGGTGGCTACACCTGGACACGTGGGAAAGCAGTTTCTGTGGGACGGACCCACATCAAACCTGTCTGTGCAGCAGTTATAAGTAGCCCTAAGTAGATGAAGGGGGACTTTGCTGAAGAATGGAATGTCAGTAATAGGGTTTGTTATGTCTCCTCCTTTGGCCAGGTTCTCCTCTCGTTACGTATCCTGCTCATGATGAAGCCAAATGTGCTGTCCAGAGTTAGCCATGAGGTTGCCTATGGCCTCCATGAACTCCTGAAGACCAACGCTGCCAACATTCACTCCGGGGATGACTGGTACACGCTCTTCACTCTCCTGGAGTGTATTGGGTCTGGGGTGAAGCCGCCTGCAGCCCTGCAGGTTACAGCAAGGGCAGATAACGACACAGGTAAGACAGGCGAGCTTTTGCTAGGAAATCTGATGCCTGCCTGCCAGATAAGCAGCTGCTTCCTCAGGCTTTTCAATTAGCAAAGGGGACTGCAAGAAAACAAAGCTGATATTAAACTACATTAGCAAGATTAAAGACCAGCACCTGCTGTTCACTCCTACCCCATGGTCTGTCCCTGCCTCTACTATGCCATCTCTTCCTACTCTGTGAGCAGCAGTCCAGGTGCTAGTCCCTGGGGGAGCAGTGGGAGGAAAACTGATATCAGTTGTAGCAGCTGTAGAAGGTCTTTGCTCTACCCAAGGAGCATTTTCTGCTGGTTGTAGTCTGGTGCCTTGGGTAATAGAGCCTTAATCCCTCATCTGGGTACATAATGTAAACTCAGCTGTTGTTCCTGTCATCCTTGCCTCTTTGGAGGGACTGACTCCTTTCTGTCCTCATTTTCAGAATCTCGTAAAGGGAGTTGCTCTCAAAAATTCTACTTCCAAATCCATTTGTGTTCAGAGTGCCTGAACCATTCCCACAGGAGCAACCCACCATTTCCCACTTTTCTTCATGTGTTAGAAAGACAGTCTTTTCAGGGAACTGTTCCCGTTTCCCTTTAGTCAGCTGGCAAGGTATTTGAGGCTGACAGCTTCAGACTTCTGAAGTGAGCGGCAAGAAAAGACTTTTCCTTCGTTTTCCTCTATGCTTTTCTTAGAACTGCCTTATTATGTCCTGATGCTTTCTGCTAGACAGATGGGAGAAACCTGATTTTGCAAAACCCCTGTGGCGTTTGCCTTTGGGGCTAATGCTGTGCTGTCTTTCCCCCTTTTTAATTTATTTTATTTTTAACGCCTCTGTGTTTGCTGATTGAGAAAACTATTTTGACTGTGGCACCTTGCATATCAGAACAGTAGTTCTCTTTACCTCCTTCTGAAAATGTTTGGTGCACTTGTGTTCACAGGAAGTCTGCTTCTCTGCTGGTGAGTTTCTAAATAGCGTTAAATGATGGAGAGAATGAATTTTTGCTTCTAAATAACATAATAACAGTAACTTGGATTTGTCTTGTGAAGATTTCTGTGCTTGGAACATGCACGTGTGAAATTTAGGGTTATCCTGAAGGTCAAGGAAAATAGGTCTGACAGGTTTGCAACATGGTATTGTAGATGATTTTACCAGTATTAGTGTGGAGCTGAGTGACCCTAGAGGCCCTCTGTGAGTCATGTCATTCTGTGTTGTGCTTTTGGAGTCATCTTGGCTCAACCCAGCATCTCTGGTAGTTCTTAAAGCGTGTGGTACCTCTGATTCTTCCTCCAGGGTCACAGCATTGGACTTTATGCCCTTTTTAAATCTACATTCAGGCTGACAAGTGACACAGTAGAGGATGGGAAGTCCCTTCAATCTGCTCTCTCATGTGCATGCTCCTGTCACTGTTCCTCCTCTCACAGGAGGAGAAACCGGGCCCAGTTTCTTCCACGTGGTTCCACTGGTAGCTCCTAGCTGGTGCTGACCTGACTAACCTGAATTGCTTCTCCTTTATCCACAGCTACTCTTCCAAGGTCTCGAGTCAGCTTTGATCTAAAACCCATGCCTTTTGTCTTGAAGGTGCCCAGTCAGACAGCGAGGTCTCTTCCTCCTATCATCCCAGTGACATGAGCCTGGACCGTGGCTACACCTCTGATTCGGAGGTGTACACAGACCATGGGAAGCCAGGCAAGATGCATCGCTCAGTGACAGATGTGGATGTTGTGAACAGTGGCTGGCTAGTGGTGAGTAGCCAATGGGCTTCTGGTGCCTGAAGAAGACTACTCCTGGCATGCTTGTGGGCAGAGGGTGTGGTTGGGAGAGAAAGAATGAGACAGTAGAAAAGAGAGTTCAGGTGAGCTGACAATGTAAAGGATGTTGGGGAGGGAGATGCAGATGGAAAGAAGAAACCTTGGAGGCAAATGGAGAAGAAAGGGAAATGGTAACATTTCTGTAGTATCCTGTTGGCTTCAGAAGAAAGTCCCTTTCAGTGTGTGCATTGTTAAGCTACCCTCTAACTCTGCCCTGCAGGTGGGGAAAGATGACATCGACACCTCCAGATCCACTGCTGGGCTTGGCAGGCTGGGGCCATCTCCTCTTGTCAACCAGTACAGCCTGACTGTGGGGCTAGATTTGGGCCCACATGACACAAAGTCTCTCATGAAGTGTGTAGAGTCACTCTCCTTCATCGTGCGAGATGCTGCCCACGTCACACCTGAGAACTTCGAGCTCTGTGTCAAAACCATACGCATCTTTGTGGAGGCAAGCTTGAATGGGGGTAAGATGGCTCTTGGCTTGCAAGACTGGGCTTGGGACTGCTGGTGAGCATGAAGTGTGCAGTGTACTGTCAAGGGAACAAGTGCCCAACCCCCAGGAAGTGGACTGCTGTGAAAAACGCATCCTGGCTCTTGCTGGCAGCAGGGGCGATATTCTTACCCCTATCTCTGGGATGGATGGGAGGTCTGGAACCTAGTGTGGAGGTAGCAGCATCAGCTGTTGCTGGAAGCTGTTCCTGAGGGGTGCTGGTATCTCCTTAAGCAGGTAGTTGTCATTTCATGGGACAGGGTCCTCTGCTGGGGTATCAAAAGGTGGCTGCTGCGTGTGTTGAAAGGCAGAGAATTTTGTGGTGTATATATGTGGTATGTTGCCACCTTTCACGTTCTAGGCTACAAGTCCCAGGAGAAGAGGGGGAAGAGCCACAGGTATGACAGTAAATCCAGTCGGTTAAAAAAAAAGCCCAAGGAGAGCTCCACACGGCGATCACGGGTCTTGAGCCAGCACCAGGCACACACACACAGTGATGAGGATGAGGATGAGAACATCCCTGCCAGCTACCACACTGTGTCTTTACAGGTTAGTCAGGACGTAAGTATAGCAAGGATTTCCTCCTCTCCTTCCCATACTAGGGAGTCACTGGGATTCTTCATGGGGCAAGGTGGGGGGCTGGATCCTAGGTCAGTGGGCAGTGGATGGCATCCCTGGACAGCATAGCTAAATCACTGGGTGTCTTCCTCTGCCTGGGAGAGTCAATGCTCTGTGCCAGGAAAGGGTTCATTCTTTCTCCTGCCAGGATTGGGTTGCTGTTCCTTGAAGATGGGATTGATACAGCTACTAAACAAATCTTGCTGAAGGTGCTTGGCACTTGACCACTGAGGGAGGGCACAGACAGCAGGGCCTGACACCATCTCTATAGCTGTACCTGGCTGTGTACAGAAGGCTTGAATAGCTGTGAGCCTTTTAGCATTGGTCTGGGGAAGAGCAGAGACCAGAGTTACTTCAAAAATTTAATTCCTGTGTGTTGCTTAATGTAATGCTTGACTTGCAGCTCTTGGATCTCATGCACACCTTGCACACACGAGCGGCCACCATCTACAGCTCCTGGGCAGAGGAGCAACGCCATCTAGAGACAGCAGGGAGGAAAATCGAAGCAGATTCCCGAACGCTGTGGTCCAACTGCTGGTGTCCTTTGCTACAGGGTAAAGCCATCCCCTTGTGATGAGAGTGAGCAGAGACCCATACAAAATAATGGCAGTGCTCAGGAAAGTTGAGGAGCCAAGGACTAACCGCAGAAAGCAGGCGGAGGTTGTTTTTAGGGTCTGCTGTAATTGAAAAAGAACTTGGATCTCATGCAGAAAGGTATCTTTAGCATGAGTTAGCTGCCAGCTTGCTTCTGGACCTGACAGTAGATGCCCAGTCTGTGGCCTAGAACAAGTATAATCCTTTTTCTTTTCACATCCCCTCCACCTGCCTCCCCTCCCCAAGAGTCTTTGGTCATCATGAGACTTTTCACTCTTGACTGGTAAAGTAGGGATACAATGCTTTCCCTGTGGGCTTTGCCCTGAATTCTTCTTTTGCAGGCATTGCCTGGCTGTGCTGCGATGCCCGACGCCAGGTACGGATGCAGGCGCTCACTTACTTGCAGCGGGCCCTCCTGGTACATGACTTGCAGGCCCTTGATGCCCTGGAATGGGAGTCTTGCTTCAACAAGGTAACCTCCTGGCTGGACTGGGCATGTAGGCAGGGCAGCATTGTTGTGAAGAGCAAAGCTGTGTGCAGGATTGGCAGAATGGTGTCCTACTTCAGCACCATCTTGTTAAGCAGCTTGTTCACAACGGGCAAGGCATTCCCTACTCTGATCCTGTGAAAAGTTCCTCTCTGCTTAGGCTTTTGGCAGAGTGTCTTGGAGTATTGAAATTAATCCACTCGTTTCCACTTCCCATTGCTCCTCCCATGCTCTCTGCCTAGAATCCACCAGTCCCAAAAGCCAGCACCTTCCTGTAAGGCTGTCTATGCAAATCTCGTCAGTCATTTATCAAATCTGAAATGTCAATGTGTCTGATGCAACAGGTTCTGTTCCCTCTGCTAACCAAGCTACTTGAGAACATCAGCCCAGCTGACGTTGGTGGGATGGAAGAAACTAGGATGAGAGCCTCAACGCTGCTTTCCAAGGTGAGCATGCTTCTGCTGCCTGAAAGCTCAGTGGAAACCATGTGCCTCAAGAAAACCAAACTGCCGTTATTAGCTTCTCAGCATCTCAAATCTGGATCAGTGTCAGTTTGCTAGTTTGACTGTCTTCAGTGCGGGGCTTCTTCACCACCTTCTGCTGTTGGGGTATGCCTTCTTTCCAGAACTGTCTCCATGATCCTGGCCTTTGGAAAAGTTGTCGGGAAGGAGTTTGTGACCTCACAAAAGAGAAATATTTCACCTGACATCCTTTAAAGGCAGTCTGTTCTAGTGCTGAAGTGATGCATGTCACGAGCTGATAGGACTGACCTGAGGCAGACAGCCTGGGAGGGCTAGAAGATGTCGTGATGCAGACTGCGGTGGTCTCCTGCAAAGGAGAGACAAGATCCACTCCTCTAGAGGCCTCTGGCATCCTCGGGCTGGCCCTGTGCATGCCCCGAGCCTGCCACAAGGAGGGGGAATTCCCGATTTGCAAGGCTGGCTTGTCAAGCTGTGAGCAGCAGCCCTGATGCTACTACTCGTTGACAGTAGCTGTGCTTTTGGTTTTTTAGGTGTTCCTACAGCATCTCTCCCCACTTCTCTCACTGACCACCTTTGCTGCCCTGTGGCTGACAATCCTGGACTTCATGGACAAATACATGCATGCTGGCTCCAGTGACTTACTGGTAAGGTTCTGAAAGTGACGCTGCGGTGTTCTGAGCCACCTTCCCTGGGTTTTAACCTTCCAAATTTGAACGGTGATTTGGTTTGAGGTGTTTTAACCTTTTAATCCTTCCAAACCCCTTTTGTTGCATGGTCTTTCCCTTTGACGCCTGTTTCCAAGTTGAGCTTTTGTTCATTGCTGTGTGTTTGTTCCTTGTGTCCTGAGGAGTGTCTCTGGTTACAGCTGGAGGCCATCCCAGAGTCTCTGAAGAATATGCTGCTTGTAATGGATACGGCTGGAATATTCCACAGTGCTGACTCAAGGACGGGATACTCGGATCTCTGGGAGATCACCTGGGAGCGAATTGACTGTTTCTTACCTAGGCTGCGGGATGAGCTCTTCAAACAGACCGTCATCCAAGGTACAGGGGCTGAGAAACCTTAGGAGAACCAGTCTTGGACCCAGTGCTTGCACATTGTCCAGTATCCAGCTGCCATAGTGTTTGGATGCTGATGAAGTGATGGTTGCAGGAGGCTGTGGAGCTTGGCACAAGGAGAGAAAGCTGAGGGTGGGCAAAAGGAATGAGCAAACCAGTGCGTGGGCTCACTGCTTGTCTTGTTTTCCTAGATCCTGTCCCCAGCATACCAGTGGAGCAGCAGCATCAGAAATCGATAGTGTCTACCCTTCCCCCTTCTGCTGCAGGGGATGTGAGACCAGCCACCCACCTGGCTCCTTCGGAGAAGCCCTCTGAAGTGGGTGCCAGTGGTGAGTCCCGTTTTCTCCTTTCTGAAATAGTCTTCCTAGCATGTGCTCTGCATCTGCTTTTCCTTGGTTTAGCATGTTCTACAGTGACCAGGCCTCTGGTGTTGTGAGCTGTTGTACTTCCAGATTGATATCTTATGGTCTTTTTGCCACGGTTATTGGGGTGGGCAGACATTGGGGCAGAATACCTTTGATAGACACCTGCTTCTCAGGGCCTTGTAAAAAATTGTGTGGAAAGGGCAAGTCTGATAAGGCCCCCTGGGATGATCTTCATCTCTGCTTAGCTTTGAGCCAAAAGGTGACTCTTACCCCTTGTGTAAGGATGAGTTCTGTCTCTTCCTTTTTCCAGAGTCTGAGAGAGCTGCCACACCTGCCTCACCTGGTACCAGCACCTCTGCCTCTCCTCCTTTCCCAGCACCAGCTCCAACGAAGACAAGCCCAGTTACAGATATACCTCCTACAACAGCACAGCCACCACTCATCCTGCAGCCTCTTGCCTCTCCCCTGCAGGTTGGGGTGCCACCCATGACTCTGCCAATCATTCTCAACCCAGCCCTAATCGAAGCCACCTCTCCTGTTCCCCTCTTAGCAACTCCACGGCCCACTGACCCCATGACAACCTCTGAAGTCAATTAGTTTGAGGGTGTCCAAGAACTGTCTGCTGAGGAAGCTCTGTGGGTGGAGGATGCTGGCCAAATGTTCTCTGGTAGCAGGCTTGTTTGTTTTAGAAGGTGATGCTAACCCGAGCAGAAGGGCTGCTGTCACCATTTCCCCAGAGCACATCACGTTTTGCTCCCTTCTTGTGGCAGCCACCTAGAAATCCCTGTCATCTTGGAGGGCTGCCCAGTTCCACTGAGGAGTCTCCTTCCTGCCTTCACAGTCTCAGGGGCCAGGCAATACCTGCACCTAGCAGCCTGGGACCAAGCTGCTTCCAGATCATCTGGTGAAGAGGGAGAGCTCTGATGCCATGGCAGAGAGGGGCTGCAGTACAGGACTGCCTCTCGGATTATTCAGTCCAGTCCCTGCACAATTTCCCAGCTGTTCCCTAGCTTTCCTGCCTGTGCTTCTGGTTGTGCTGCTTTGTTTGGGCTCTGGGCATGCCTGGGTTCAGCAGGTTGAGAATTTTATGCAGAAATGTGGGTTTCTTACAGCACAGCTCCCAGCTTGCTCTACAGGGCTTCTTGTCTGCTGTAGCCACGTGCTTTCACATGGATCACAGCAATCCCTGTGCCAGGCAGGGAGCAGGGGAGCCTGGTAAGGACAGCACTGCTTTTCTTCCCCCTCCTGTAATGTAATCGGGTTTTTGGTTGGAGAGAGCAAATCCAGAAGGCTCTGCCTAGCTGAGCAGATGAGAAGGAAGTGTGGAGTCTCATGGGCTGAGAGCAAACCACCACAGCCATCTCCCAAATGGGGCTTGGGGTGCCCCTCCCCAGGGGTGCGCAGCAGTGCTGGTTTGTCCACTACTTGCTATTCTGGCTTCTTAGTGTCCAGCCCCATTCCTTAGGAGAACATCCCCTTCAGCTACAGATGCATAGTGAGTCTGCTGTGTTTTCTCTTGGAAGCTCTGCAGAGATTGCACCCTTCTGCATCTTCTAATTGTTGGGAGCCCACCTCCTTCACCTAGAACACCCCTGCAGCTGTGGCCTTGGTAGTCATTCTTGTGCTTCTGCCTTGCAGCAAGGATGCCCCACTCTTCCACCCCAACATGCCCAGAGCAGAGCTGCTGCCTGGCAAACACCACATCTCCGTTCTTCCTCCTCTGGATTAGTTGGCTAAATTCTCAATAATACCAATCCTGGAAATCCCACTGGTGACTGGGAGGGGTATGGGCGGGACTCCAACCCAGCATGTACTGTGCTGAGAGGAACCTGTGGTTGGGGTGGGAGTACAACCAGTGTAAATACCGAGTAAATGGCTACAAATCCAATGGACTTTTTACAGTGTAATAAATAACATCCTGTAAATGAATGCTCCAGTGTTGCACTCCGTTTCTGTTGTGGTTCTGTGGCTCAGAGCTTTGGGAAGAGTAGAGTTCAGTTGTGAAGTTTTGCCTAGCTGCCAGCCCCCTGGTTCTGTATACCAGGATCCTCCGTCAGCACGCTCTGTCTGTGGGGAGCACAGAGGGATCTGCCCTAACAGATGGCCGGCTCACCAAGGGGCTGCAGTGGAGGCTGTCTGTCAGGGGGCTAAGCAGAACTGGTTCCCAGCATGGGCAAAGTGGAGCTGCAGTAGCCAGGGCGCTCTTGCTTCTGGCAGTGGTTGGGTGTCAGGTATAAAATCCCAGGTGTTAAGTTGGTGTGCGCTCGTGCACCGCCAGGACGAGGGGTACGGTGCTGGTGCCCTGCGGCATCTCAGCACGCAGCCAGAACACAGACCTTGGTGACAACCTGGCTGGCTTTGGAGGAAGGAACATTTTCTGTCTGATGAGGCAGAAATCGTCATTTCTGCTGACAGGACTTGGAGGGGCCTCTTCCAGGGCTAATGCTTGCCTTGGGATACAGATAACCACACATACCTCCCTCCTGAAATTTTCTACTTTGGCCTGTGCAAGATTTACGCAGTGCCACAGTGTCCTTAGAGCTGCATGAGGCACCAGTGCCTTCCCTGTCACAAGGATTCCAAGAGAATCCTCCGGGCTTGATAAGGGGTTTATAAACTTGGAGTTTGTTTGAATTGCGTGAGCAAAGGTCTGCATGTTGCGTAATGGAAGAGCAGTGCACATGCTAGGAAAGTCCCACTAATAAACACTAGTTCCCTTACCCCGCTTCCACCATTCCCGGAATATTTTCGGTACTGCAGCCTTCCCTTCCTCAGCCTTTGCTGCTCCCAAATCCTATCCTTCCAGCCCTTAGATGTTTTCATTCACATATTTGAATCCTCGGCTGCCCATGGCCCTTCTGTGTCCAGCCAGCCTCTGTTTTGTATTTCTGAGCCTTCACTTCTATTTACAGCTCTGTTTTCCTGAGCTGTCTTCTAACTGCTCGCTGAAGCCCTTAGATGATTAACTGTTTGCAAGCCATTGCTCAATTGTCAAGTGCCTTGATGTCAGCACTGCTGCCCTCTGATCCCCAGCTGGTCCTTTGACTTCTTGGAGTGACGCTGGCTCAGGGCAGAGCCCATTTTTTCCTGCTGCCCTCAAGCAGTTGTTTGGAGCATGCTATGTTTTAAACTGTGTTTGCAAACCAGGTTTCTACGGAGAGCTTAACATCTTAATTCAGACAATTGTGGTGCAAAGCAAAAGCCACCCAAGGAAACCACAGGAAGCTGGGCTGGAATGGAAAGAATGTTGACTGGAAAGACAGGCAGAATTGCACTTTAAACAAGTTTTCACTAGGCTGTAAATATGAATGGGCTGGAAAACCAGAAAAAAATCTTTGAATATTGTTTCAGTTTTGCGATAACAAGGTTGTGTGTGGTACAGGGAAAATGTCTGAACCAAAAGGAGATCTGCATCAACTGACAGGTACCATGTGCTGTAGCAGGTATCTTGATTAAGTCTCCTGAACTCTGTAACTTAAATTGTGCAACAGATAGTTGTACTGCCAGCAGCTGTCGGTGAGGAGCATGTTCACAAGACTGGCCTTCAGGTATGTCCCAGCACAGCCTTTTTCTACTCTTGGACTTTTTATGGGTCTGACTCACTGTTTTCCAGGGGAGGCTGGACAGGTATCATCATAGTTGGATTTATGAACCTCTTCTGTTCCCATTTACAATTAAGAACTCCCACCGCTGGGACAGACAAGAAAGAAGTACCAGGAGTCAGCGTGTGGTGTGTCTGTAGGACGGGTGCTGTGGAGCTGGTCTCTTTCTCGTTGGTGTGAAGTTCCCTAGTGCAACCAAGCCCCGTTGAAAGATAATCACTGGCTGTGAAAGATAAATTGGCACAGAAGCCTGTGAAACTGCAGCAATGCTGCTTTTAGATTCAATTTTTAAATTGAATCTGAGCATACTCAGAAGACCTGGTCTGTAGGAAACATTTCCACAAAGTGTCTCCCGACCGTGAGCTGGCTTTTGGAGGTTATCCTCACTCCTCGAGACGCCGGCTATTGAACTTTGGAACAATCTGCACCTGTTCCAGAGTCGAAAGCATCCTGTGCCCCTCTCCGTCACCCCACCTGGGCGGAAGGCAGCCCAGCAGGGTTTGTACCACTTGCTCCGTGGCCTGGGAGCAATCTGAGCCCTGCCAAGGCTTCTGGAGGCGGCAGCAGCTGTGCTGCTGGCCTGCTGCCCTGGATGGCATTGTTCCCCTGTGGTGTGTCCACACTGCCGTAGGGGCTGCTGGGAGAGGGAGGGCCAGGCCTGCTGTCTGCCGGCAGACAGAAATTCAGGGGGCAGTTTTGGGAGCATGACCGGCGTGGAGCAAAGTTCTGGAGTGCAATCCTGCAGCAAAAAGTTGGGAAACTGTCGTGCTGAGTATTCGTGAGGGACCCGGGGCCTGCAAGGAGGCTGCCTGGAGTGTCATTCAATGTGTAGTAAGACGAGATCCCTGAGACTACAACTCCCAGTATGCATTACTAGTACTCCAGTTGCATAACCTGCACCCTGTCCTGGCAGGGCGGTAGGTAGCTGGAGTTCCTCTCCCATGCAGTGCGGGGCAGGTGCTGTTCCTGGGCAGCTTCTGGCTGTGGAAGGCACAGGGAAACTGCAGGCCTTCAGTGCAAGCTGCTCCGGGCCCCGAGGGGTGCGTGTGCCCCTTGGCTATGCTGGATGTTTTGGGACTTGTAAACACATGCCCGCAAGCAGCAGCAGTGTGGAAGAGTGGGTTATTGCTGAGATAGTGATAGGGAAATGGGGCTGCTGTGGCTTTGCCACAGCCTGGCTGCCCTGCCAGAGGAAGTTGTACTTCCTCTTCTTTTTTAAAAATTTTTCACAAAAGGAAAATTGTCATTTCTTTGGGCTGCAGGGTTGGTAGGTGCCTGATAAACTTAATCCCTAGGTGAGCCATTTGCAGAAAGTGTCTGGAAAAGGAGAGGTCAGGATAACCAGCTCCAGACAGCGTGTGGGCAGGGGCATGCAGTGTGCGATGCAGCAGCGTGTTGTTAACCAGCTACTGAGTGCAAGATCAGTCAACAGCAGGGCAGAGGCTGGGCCTTGTCTTCAGGAGGAAAGCTGAGCCCGTGTTAACCCTCTTCCCATGAGGAATAAGGTGGGACTGAGTGAGGTTGTCTGGGGCTGTAGCTCCTGCCTCACCCCTTCACTGCGACACCCCACTTGCCTTTGAACCCTACTTGCTGGAGGTCACTATGCTGCCCATAGCCTCAGGGACATGGGCACAGCGCTGGTGTGTGGGTCCGAGAGCATCACTGGGGGCTGGGGGTGGTGAGCCCCCCACGCCCTGCTGCCCTGATTCCGCCTTGGCTAAAGCTCTGAGAGTACAGCTCAAGAAATGCGGCCGAGCGGGCGGGAGCCCGTCCCTCCTCCCTGGATGCGCCCCGCAGAGGACCAGGCACAGCACCGGACCACGCTCACGGGGATGCTCCGGCCGCAGCCTGCCTGCCCTGCGGCTCCGTGCGATCCCCTCTGCCTGCCCGCCGCGGCTCTGCCTGCCCTGCAGCTCTGCCTGCCCTGCGGCTCCGTGCGATCCCCTCTGCCTGCCCTCCGCGGCTCTGCCCGCCGCGTCCCCCCGGGCCGGCAGCGCGGCCGCCACGTGGCGCCCGGGGCCACGCCGTCCCCGCTCCCCGCCGGACGGGGCGGGCCCTGCCCGCCGAGCGGGGACCCGCGCTGCCCGCGGGGCGGAGCCGGGCTGGGCCGTCCCGGTACGGCTCGGCTCCGCACGGTCGGACCTCGCTCCGCCCGCCCGGCCGCGGCCCCTGCCCGGCCGCCCATGGGGAGTGCGGCCCGGCGGCGGCCCGGCAGCAGGAGGCGGCGGGGAGGTTCCCCCGGCGGCCCCGCTCGCCCGTAGCCCGGCGGGGCATGCCCGGCGCCAGGATGCCGGCCTGGGGGATCCTGCCCGTCACGCTGCCTGCCTTCACCATCACCGGCATGTGGATCGTGTGAGTGCCGCGGGGCGGCCCGTAGCCGCCGCCAGCCCCCCACCCCCGGCAGCGGGGACGGGGCCGCCGAGGGTTCGGGTCGGGATGCTGTGGGGCGGGGGGTTGCAGGGTACGGCCTGGCCAGCGTCGTGTTTGGGTGATTCTGTATTCTCGGTCACTTCCACGCCTCCGGTCCCCCTACAGCCACCCTGCTGCTCCCTGCGTCCCCTGCAGCGGTGTCGGCGTGTGTCTTCCTGGCCTTGCACCCCTGGCACCCTGTGGGATTGGATGCCCTGTCCAGGCGAGAGCGTGGCTGATGCTTAAGTGGCACGGGAATGGCCGTGGGAGTGATGCCACCAGCCCGGGTCCTGTAGTGCCAGGGCTGTAAGCAGCACCTATGCTGGCCCTGGATGCGACAGACAGGAGGGACAGGGGACATTTGTCTTTCGTGCTGGGGACAGGGGTGCGTTACCTGAATGAGCAGCTCTAGCCCACCCTGCCAGTCCCTTCCCCCGGCCCTGGGATCTCAGCTGGTCACATTGGGCTGCGCAGCTCCAGCCGATCAGCTTCCCCCATGCCACTGCTGCAGGAGTGGTAGGCATTGGATGAAGGACCCTTCCCAAAGGCACAGGGAGCCCTAGCATAGGTGATGGGACTTTCTGGGGTGTGGGATGGCGCAAATGCACCCCTTATCACACAGGTCCATCTGAGAGTTTTCCCCTGTCCTCCTTCACAACAAAGCAGAATGCTGACCCTGGCGTGGGGAACTTGTGCTCCAAGTTATTCCGGTGGACATCTCATGAAGCCCTGGACACGTCCCATGGGTGACCCTGGGGGGCAACAACATCCCTCCAGCCTTGGAGCAGCACAAGTGGATGGGAGGTGCTGTTTGTGGTCCTCACAGCCAGAGCTTCCCTGGGAAGAGGGGGTTGTAGGGCCCTTTTTCTGGCCCCAGACATGACCTGCAGCGACCCATGGGACTCTGTGTCCCTCTTCAGCACAGTGGCAGGGTGAGGCTGGCTAGTGGCATGGGTCTTGATGGCCATGGCTGGGATGCAGAGCTGTGAGGAGAAATCGGGCAGGTATGACACATCCCGCTGGGGGAGGTCAGTGTTGTTTGTTCCTCTCGTGGCTTATTCCCCCCTCTCAGGAGGGCAGAGAGGCCTGGGATGAGACCTGGGTGCTTGGGGGAGACCTGTGGAAGTGGCTGGTCTGCAGGGGGGCGACGCTTTTGATGGACAGCCCTTGGGGTGGGCAGTGCTGCCCCTTGTTCCCCCCCAGCCATCCCATTCTTTGCCCCAGCACAGGGGTTCTGGGCTCATCCTTTCTGCAGCCCGGCTGTTACGTGGCTGGCTCAGGCAGGAGAGGTGTTTTCTTACCGGCGTCCAGGCCTATTTTTAACCGGAGCTGTTTACGGCTGCTGGCAGCGGGGATTTGAACAGCGCGGGGCTGCCCGCTGCTGTGGCTGTTGGGTTCCTCACTGGTGTGGGGGTGGGGGGCACAGGGCTGAAGTCCCCCCCTGTAGCAGAGCAGGATGCATGTCATGAACCCCCTGGTAGCTGACCAAGGTGCAGGGATGATTCTACAGTGAAACGCTCGATGGAGCTGATGGCTGAAACTGCCCTACCAACACACCGACTACTTTTCCAGGCTTCTTTTAGCTCCAGGTGCTGGCCAGCCAGGGGCTGGGGGAAGGACAACAGAGCCATCGGGTGACACCCTGCACGGCTGTGGGCTGGTGGAGAGCCCCAGTACCAGGGTTGGGGGGTCTGCTGCAGAGCAGCCCCCCAGAGCCTGAGGAGCACCGCAGCACAATGGGGAGGATGCCCCGCAGGAGCAGCCACACAGAACTGGAGCCGGAGGTGGCTCTCGGTGAGGATGAGGGTACCAAGCAGGGGGAATCGGTTCTGGCAACAGAAGCTCCTCGGACCCTAGGCTGGGCTCACGTGCTTCCTTTTCTTTTTCCTGCTTTGTAAAGCAGAGAGGTGCCTCAGGGTGAGTGCTGGTCTCTGGCAGGCAGCAAAGGCTTGTACCCCCTCACTCCTGGGGCTGGCCCTGCGTGCCGGCTGGGAGCAGGGATGCAGGGGTACAGGGAGGCAGACGCTAATCTGTGTTGTTGTCTCCTCTCCAGATATGCCATGGCGCTCTCCAACAACCACATCTGCCCTGTCCACAACTGGTAAGGCCCGGGGGGGAAGCAGGGGTCCTTTGTCAAGGACTGGCTTGGCTAGGGAGCCTGGTATAATGCCAGGTCCCCCTCCAGACCTGTCTTGCTTGAACTGTGCCGTACTGTGCCAGACCATGGGGAATCTAAGGCTCCCCTGCACTATCACCATGCTGAAAGGGAGGCTGGGGCCAGGCTGGCCTGGGGAGGGGGCTGGAGAGGTGGGACCATGAGGTTGGGCACACCTTCTCCCTCAGGAGTTATGGTGGTGGCAGTGATGGGGCACAGTCACCCCAGGGCATGTGTCTCCTGTCCAGCCCATGAGTGGCTTTTGGGAGGAGAGCCGAGTGGCTTTTGGGAGGAGAGCCGCTTGGAGATGAGCTGCTGGCAGGGTTACAAAGCAGTGAGGATGCCAGGGCAGAGCAGGGCTATCGAAAGCCGCCCTCCCTCCCCTGCCCAGGCTCGCCCGCGGTTACGGTTGCTCCAGTGAACGGTCCAACCCTGCTGCAGACCAGGACGGGAGAAGGAGGCCATTGAGAAAACACAGCATGGAGAAAGTATGAAAATAAATGGTCAAGGAATTACAGAGGGCTGTGTGTATCCATGGAGAAGGTTGCAGCTTGCTTGCTTGAGGCTAAATCTGGCAATGCCAGGGGGAGAGTATGGCCCCACGGTGCCCAGCCACCCCATGGGCTGAGCTGCCTGCAGCACCCTGGGGTGGGGGGACTAGGCGTGGGAGAGGAAAGGACTGGGAAAAAACAACCCTGTTTGCTCTCTTGGCAACTTCTTCTGCAGGGTTTTTGGCTTCTTGTTGTCTTCTTAAAAATCTGCCCAGAAAAATCTGTGTTAGTTTAATTCTTGCTGAAGTGTTTGAAGGAGAAGGGGAAAAAAAAAAAACCACTGCCATTTCCTGCCTGATGGCTGATTCTGCCCCGGGAAGAATGTGTGTCGTGTCGGTTGTCTCGGCCACACAGCCAGCCCTTAATGATGAATAATGCTTCCCGGCCTCGGGCTGCTCACTTTAAACAAAATAATAATATAAAAACCCCTCCCAAACCAAACACAGCCCCAAGAGCAGCCCTTGAGGAGGCCATGGGGCTCCATGCCTTGCTGGGGTTTTGCAGTTAAAAACAAAGCCACCAGTAAATGAGGAGACTGAAAAAACACCAGAGCCCAGCCCTTTCCAAAAAGGCCATGTTAACCGTGTGCTCGCTGGGCAGCTGGAGGCTGCCGATGGTCTGCCTCGGCCAGGGGCAGGGCAGCGCTGGCCACCCTGTGGCTCCCATCCCCGCTGTGGGGCTGGGGGTGCCTGAGGGGGGGCCCTTTCGGGCACAGCACTTCGGGCTCCCTGCCTGCGGGGTGCCAGAGGCGCTTGGTGCCTGAGTGATGCTGCAGCAAAGGGGCACACAAAAACCTGCTGCAAGTGTGTGCCAGCTAGTGGCAGAGCCAGGAGGGTGAGGTGGCTTGTACCCCTGCCGGGGGGCAGATTCGGTTAGAGTTGCAGACAGGCAGCAGCTGTGGTACAGGAAGGTGTCTCGGGCTGATAGGAGCTCTGGGTCCCCGGGCTCACGGGGTTTGTGGCTGCAGGAGGCACTTTTCAGAGCCCTGCCCCAGCCTGGCAGTGCTGGGGGCTGCTAAGGGCCCCCCTGGGGGATGCCCCGCTGCTGTGCTGGGCTCTTCAGCAGCCTAGGGGCTTGCTCCTCTTGTGTCCCCACTCCAGCAGCTCCCACCGGAGACCGTGCCTGCCATCCCTTCCCAGGCAGAGTGGCACTGCCCTGGGTGCTCAGGCCATGGAGGCCATTTCCCTCTCAGCTCCATGTTCCTGCCTGTCCTTTGCAAGCCTGGAGCTGTTGGTGGCTGCGTGCCTGGCTCCACCCGTGCTCCCACCCCGGGGCTGTGTGTGCCACCCTGGGGCTGTGTGTGCCAGGGCTGGCATGTGGGTGCTCCTGCTCAGGGCACCGTGCTGCAAGGGAAACACAGCCCTCACAGAGGCAGGCTGTGGGCAGTAGGGTCCTGAGCACCAGCATGGCTCTCCCAGCCCATCTTTTTGCTCCCCACAGGAATTATAACCAATCGTGTGGCATGGATGGTCCTGGCTCCTGCTGCACACTGGACCACATCCCTCTTGTCAGGTGAGCAGCCATGGGGTGGGAGTGCAGGGCCAGCCAGGGGTAGAGCTGCACTGAGAGCCCCTCGGGGCAAACCAGGAGCGTATCCTCTGGAGGGGGGCAAGCACTACACCTCAGTGACCCCTGGCTGAGGGCTCCCCGGGCCTTGCCTTGTCTCCACAGCAAGTGTGGCACCCTGCCTCCTGAGAGCTGCTTCTTCAGCCTCATCTGCAGCCTGGGCTCCTTCATGGGTAAGTGGCCACTGCTGGGGCAACGGGCCGGGAGCAGGGTGCCCTGTGGAGCTCACCTTCTGGCTGGGGGAATGGGGATAGGGAGAGTGGGGGGTCCAGGTGGCAGCATGCAATGGGGCTGTGTCTCTCCTGCAGTCATCCTGGTGGGGCTGCTGCGATACGCCCACCTCCTGGAGCGCCTCGGGCCGTCCCTCCTCAACACCCTCGGCCTGGCCACCGGCTGGGTCTGTGCTGCTGGCCTCACCATGGTCGGCAATTTCCAGGTAAGGTGTCTCTTCGGGATGGTCAAGGGTGTCAGGGGAGGCAGGAGGGGGCCTTGTCCAGTGGCAGTGCTTGGCAGCATAGGATTTGGGGTGGTGGTTTTGTTTTGATCTCCCATTTCTGTGCATTCCTCCACCTCTGCCAGCTGCGATGGTTCCCCACACGCTGGGACTCCTCTTTGCTTGTGGACTCTGAGTTTCAGGTCCAGATTAAGCTGCCAGTTGGGTTTAACTCTTGTCTGAGCCGCTCTGCATGGTCTGCCCCCGCCTCCATGGGCACACGACCCTGTGCAGACAGGGATGTGCCATCCAGGCAGAGGAGACCCAGCCAAGCTGCCAGTGCTCCTGCTGCCCAGCGTCCCTCCGTGGATGTTTGCTGCTTGGGGGGCAATGCCAAGAAACGTGTCTGGGCAGAGTCTGCGCTCGCAGGGTCCGGAGCGGGCCAGGGCTTGGCGGCAGCCAGCAGCGCTCACCCCCACGCCTGTGCTGCCAGGCACCAGGCTCCTGGCAGCTGCCTGTCCTCTGCCTGCAGCAGCCGGTCCCTTCCGCTTGGCAGGAGGCTGCTGCCTGCACCATCCCCCCGGGAAAAGCTCTGCTGGCTCTGATCCCACTTGTGCCCCAGCCGTGGCTCAGCGGCTCTGCTGAAGGCAGGGCTGTCATCCCCAGGGAGGGTATGGGTAGCCCCGGTGATGCTCAGGGGCAGAGGGCAGCCCCTGTCCCATGCTCTCGGGCATGGCAGGGCTGTTGGCCCAAGGGACTCAGGCCCTGCAGCCCCATGTGTGAAGGAAACAGAAGCACTTTATGATGCCAGCAATAGCTGGTGAATCCAGATTTGCTCTCTAGCTGGGAGTTGGGCATGGGGTGAGCTGCCTGGACCTGCTTTGGCACTGTCTGTCCCTCTGCATGGGCATGAACCCACCCTGCTGGAGCTGGGCTGTGCTGGGGGAGGGAGCATCCCAGGGTGCAAACAGTCTCTCCTCTGCAGGTGGATCATGCCAAGGTGCTTCACTACATTGGGGCAGGGGTGGCCTTTCCCACCAGCATGCTGTTCCTGCTCCTGCAGTCCGTCCTAACCTATCGTATGGCCAAAACCCGTGGGCAGTACTGGACTGGCCACTTACGTAGCATCCTCACCACCGTGGCCTTCATCACCCTCGTCTTCAGTATCCTTTGGGGAGGAGATCCGGGACAGGCTGGCAAAGGATGGTCCTTCCAGGGATGGGGTATGTGCCCTGTGTCCTCCATCCTTTGGTGCCAGGAGAGGGGCTGGGCAGGGGACTGAGGCCGGGTAGCTCACTGCAGGAGTGGGCTGGGGGAGCAGCAGTATCGGGGTCATGCTGGGCAGCTGGAGATGCGGGGGCTGCGTGGGGATACTGGTAAACAACTCTTGGTGCACTGGTGTGCCCCAAACCGCCCCTGCCCTAGCTGCTGCAGCCCAGCCACTGCTGCAGCCTCCAGCCCCACACTCTGTAGACTTGAAGGGCTGGTTAAACACCGTGCTGGGAAGGGAGGGCACAGCGGCAGGCAGAGCAGGGCTGGAAGAATGGTCCTGACTGTGTGGCCGGGGAGCTAGGGGCTTATTTGGGACTGAGGCTAGGGTTAAATGGGGAAACAAGGTGGTGGTTGTTGGGCAGGAAGGGGAGAAAGCTTGTGGTGTCCGTGGGTCCTGAAGAGGCTCACTGGTGTCTGGCTGGGGTGAGCAACATGGGAGGAGCCTTTGGAGAGTGCTGGTGGGTGTCAGAGGGCCCCGCTCTGTCACGACAGCAAGCAGGCTGGGAGCTCAGATAGGCAGGAGTGTCACGGGGCTTTGCCAGCTGGGAGGGACAGCACAGCATGTAAGGATGAGGAAGACAGAACTGTTGCCTGTCTGTGGTGGCCATGCTGCTCTGTAAGTACTGGGGGCTGGAAGTGGGAAAGCAGTGAGCTATGGTGGGGACCATGTGAGGAAAGAACTGGGACCTCCCCTGGTGGGATGGAGAGAGTGACCAGAGGGCTCTGCCCTGCACAGGTCAGGTCCCTGCCTCTCCAGCTCTCCCAGATCTTAGTCTCACTGACAGAAGGCAGATACTGCTGGAGGCTTCACATGGAGTGCTGGGGGATGTACCTGCCTTCTCCCTTCACCTGCAGTGGTTCTAGCAGTATGTTCCCTCGAGATCCCCAGTGGAGATGAGAGAAGTGTAAAGAAGTGGTAGGACGTGGAGGAGACGGAGCAGGACCCCTCTCCAGGGTAACTCAGATGGCCACATAGAGGGATGGAGGGTGCTGTGAGCCTGGGACACAGCAGCCCGAACCCCCTTACTGAGGGGATAGAGGGCTGATGAGTTTTATGGACTTTGACTGCATCCCACTGGAGGATGGGGAGCAGCAGCCTGATTTGAGGAAGAGGTGAGTGGTGTGGGGAGGGTGAGGCAGCTGAGCACCCAGCTTGCCCTAAGGACTGCAGCCTGAGTTCCCCCTGTCTCTTCAGAAAATCCCAGGCTGTCATTGGTCCCGTGATTTGCTGAAGCTGTTTTGGGCCTCGCCCATGCCAGGGCCCTCCTGGTACCAGGGGAAGCATGTGGAGTTTCTTGGTTTTAGGGGTGGTGCTGTGTTTCCTGTGGAGGGAGCTGCCCACAGCTGCCCCAGCAGGTAATGGCAGTGGGATGTGTTCCTCTGTGGGGCTCCTGGGGTCCAGCTGTGTTTTCCTTGATGGAGATACCCTCAGGCGGTGTGTTCTTCATCCAGGAGAGCTTTGTGCTGCAGCATGTGGCAGCCCTGTGTGAGTGGATGTTCATCATTGACGTCCTGGTCTTCTATGGCACCTTCACCTTTGAGTTTGGGGCCATCTCCACAGACACCTTCCTGGTCCTGCTGAAAGCCAGCCGGGCCCCCAAAAGTCACAAAGGCGAGAGCGGTGTTTCCAGCACAGCCCACATCCATAGCCGTGCGGAGAGCCTGGCCATGGCCTAACCCCCATGGGGGCACGAACTCAAGGCTCACAGCAGGGACCCCCAAGTTGGGCTTTGTGGGTGACTCCCCCATCCTGAATGTCTCTGAGATCCTGGCTGCCTCTGGGTGCGTGTGTGTGTGCACACGTGGGCACACAGTGCCCTCCCCTCCTGGTGTGAGCTGTGGCCAGGCCTCCTCCAGCAGCTGGTGTCCCCTGCAGGAGCTGTCCCTCTCCTGTCTGCAGGGTTTGTGGTCACTGCTGGGCTGTGGGGATGCCAGCCTGGTACTGGTAGTGGCAGAGCTGGGATCTGCCCTGAGGCTCTGGGGTTGCCAAGCCAGGGGCTGTCGCAGGCAATCATGCAGAGGCCCCCTTCTCTAAGGGATATGGGAGGCAGGGAGCTCACCTCACTACTAAGACTTGGGGTGCTGGGGAGGTGGAGATCGCTGTTCCTCCCTTCTCCAGAGCCTTGGGGACAAGGGCAGGCACTGTAAGCCTTCCAGCCAGCACTCTTGTCAGAGCAGCCAAAAACCCAGAGTGCCTTTTCCCTTTCTCAGCAGGTGATGGCAGTACCAGTCTGTGCACCCCCAGTGAGGATGGCAGTGGGGGTCCCTCCCCGCCTGCATGCCGGGGTGGGGGTAGTGCCTTATGCTGCTGCAGGATAGCACCAGCAGCTGGGAGGGACCGTGCTGGCCTCTCCCAGCCAGGGCTCTTACTGCTCAGGGCCTTCCATTCCTCCAGTCAACCATTTTCCCACCCTTGTTCAGCTTGGAGAACTGCAGAGGCAGGTTTCACCTCCTGGGCCACGGTGTTCCCATGTTCCCTGGTGAACAGCTAGGTTAGGAAATGGGTCTCCACAGTTACTGTCACACCAGAGATGTCCTGCCAGCACAGTGCCTGCAGAGCAGGAGGTTTCCCACTGCATAATGCTGCCAGCCCAAGCTGTCCCACCAGGGAACCCGCACACGTCAGCCCCTGTCTCCAGGCCCTCCCACCCAGGGAGGACAGGCCCGGGAAGGGGAAGCACTGTCTGCAGGAACAGAGGAAGCCCGTGCTCTGGTATCTGTCACGTTGTGCCTTCCCCAGCGCCTGCCCAGCGAGAGCCTGTCCCGCTCAGCCCCAGCCCCTCCAGCTGAGCCCCAGCCTGGCGCAGCACAAGCAGGGGCTGCAGTGGCTGAGGGCGAGTGTAGCGGGGGTGAATGTATGCGTGCGTGTATGTGTGCGTGTATCTATAGATCTACATATATATACACAAATTTATAAACTTTCCCGTGTCCCCACAGAGGGGCATTTGCTGCTGCTGTGCACACTGATCAGGTTGGGCTTCCTGGTTTGCCCACCTTTTCAAACTCAGCCTAAAATTCACCAGTATATGTAGTTTGAAGAGGAGCATTTCTGACTTTTATATCTAATATATGTTTAAAAAATATATAAAGAGAGAACAGTGAATTTACAATAATAAAAGTTAAAATCCGCTAAGGGCAAAGCAGACCGTCCTCCCTCGCTGTGCTGGGCTGGGGCGGTGTCCGGCTCTGCAGTCACGGTACCAAGGGCCGGGGGGGCGGCCGTGAGCTCGGCTCCCAACCCGGGTATCAGGCTGGCGGGGGAGGAGCGGTTTCACTTGGGATGCAGCAGCGTGGAGAAGCACGTCCCGTCCCGTTGGGGGGACCCACGGCCCCCCGGCCGCAGTCCCCGCCGGGGCGGAGCCGTGCCCGGGAAGCCCCGGGAGGAGGAGCCGTATCGGGACTTTCCCTGGGCCGCTGCCGGGGCGAGCCGGCCGCGCCGGGGCTGAAGGTAAGCGACCGGGCTGGGCAGGCTGCCAGGCAGGGGGGCAGCCCAGGGTGGGCGCCGCAGCTGCGGGCTGAGACTGAGCCTGCCGGGCGGCGGGCAGCGCTCTTTGCGCCAGCGGGGGGAGCAGCTCAGCCGGGAGCAGCCGTGTGCCCCTGGCCCGGGGGGATGCGGTGCGCCCCGGGGCTGCCGAGCCGGGCTGCCACCGTGCCCAGCAGTCTCCCGCGCCCTGCCCGAGCTGAGCCACTCAGCTCCCGCGCCGTGCACGCTGGGGTGATGGGTGCAGCTGTGTCCTGATTCCCGGTGGAAAGGGAGCTGAACTGGTTGAGAGGTTTTAAGTTCAGTGCCAGAGCTGCCCGCCCCTGCTGAGGGGTTTGCAGTGGCCGGCCTTCCACAGATCCTGGCCTCCTGCTCACCACGGCCACTGTGCCAGTCCTTGGCTGCCTCTCGGCCAGATCTGGGGCTAGCCTGCAGAGGACATGGTGGGAAAATACAGGCTGGGGAGAGATCTACTGTCTGAGCATGAGGAGGAGAAAGCCAGTCCTAAGGCTGGTCCTGGCACTCATTTCCCTGCCAGTGGGGAAGTTACTTACTGTCTTGTTTCTGTGCTGCTGGACGGAGAACGCTGCTCCATCCCACAGCTCTCCCTCTGCACGCTGACCCCTGCCTGGGCCCTGAGCCGGGCAGGCTGCCTGCATGGAGGGGAAGAGGTCTGCACCCACAGACTCTAGCTCTACCCCAAAAGGAGCCCTGAACACCAACACAGTGATATCGTGGCAGAATGGAAACCAGGGAGAGTGAGAGACGGTAAACACCCGGCTGGCGCTGAGAGGGGTTTTCTGAGGGCCAACAGGTACACAACTGGAGCCGATGGTTCATAACACAACAGCAAAGCAACTGATTTGCAGGCCCTAGAGGAGAAAACCAGAAGACCAGTGGGTGGTTGGGGTTTGCCAAAACCAACTTGATAGCCATGATGGGACTAACGGCATTTCATGCAGAGATAGGAATGGCTTTGCAGCTTGAGGGCAAGCTGTCCGGAGGGGAAGGCTCGGACAGCTTTCAGGGAGAGGGGATTTCCCTCTGCCACCCTTGCAGGTCAAGGACTCCATTTCCAGGAAGGATCTCAGAAGGAAGTCCCTATGAATGCTGTGCGAGAGGGACTTGGCAGCCTCTTGCCAGACCCTTGCCAGTAGCTGTTGGGACTCCTGGGATGGAGCAGAGCACAGGATTTGTGCAGAAAGCAAGGTCAGGTATTCAGGGCCATCATTTGCAGGCATTAGCAGGCCCCAGGGGAAAAAAGACACACAGGGAATAATATGTTAAAGGAGTGGCCAGCTGGGTGGCTGGAACATGTCAGCTGTACACCAGGGTGGCATGGAGCAGAGCTGCGCTCGTGCCACCTCCTGCATTTCTGGACCACCCTTTCCCACGGCTGCTAGACACTCCTGCCACAGACAGACAGACAGAAGCTTCCTCCCGCCCGCAGGCTGTTGGGTTTGCAAGGCAGCTGGCTGTCACGGGAGGAAAGAAAATAGCACCTGCATTACTAGGTCACGTTCAAGGAGCTGCAGTAAAAGGAGAACGGCTTTAATTCACGCCACTTGCCAGCAGCTGGCCCTTAACTGAAGCATTTTGGCTGGCACAGGGGAAGGCTGCTCGATGGAAGATCTGGGAAGGAAGGGTGCTATGGCAGTGCATCACAGTTGGGCTGCTTCTCTTTCTCCCCATTCCCAGCAATGCTGGAGGATCCTTCCTGAGCCCCAGGAAGGTCTCAAGGTAGGGAGGAATTAACCCAGCAGAGGTGGGCTGCAGTGTGTGTGCAAGCCCAGGATCCAGACCAAGATGTGCTGGGTACCACAGAACAGGGGGTGCTACTGATGGCAGGAAGGGGTGATGGGTCCCCTTCTGGGATGAAGGGGTGGGGTGAGGCATAAAAGCCATGTGTGCTACACACCCAGGGGAAAAACAGGGTGTTGGGGCATGGCTGCTCAGCACAGGAGGCAGGACTTACCTCCTGTGAGGTAAGAGGAGAGCAGGTGTGAGGTAGCCTGAGGCTGCTCTTCCAGGAACAAGGAAGTGGACAACAATGCTCTGCTCAATGAGCAAGGTGGGTTTCCTCTAACACATACTGCATAAATGTGGAGGTGTATGGCCAGGAGCCTCCCAAGTGAGCCAGAGCTGTGCAGCCTGGGGAGATGCAGGAGTGACCCCGTGATGTTCCTTAGTCATACTGTTTGCTGCAACAACTGCAAGTGTCTGGGGCAATGATGAGTGAACTGTGAAAATCCCTCT
The DNA here is from genome assembly GCA_020800305.1 of Porphyrio hochstetteri. Taxonomy (NCBI): domain Eukaryota; kingdom Metazoa; phylum Chordata; class Aves; order Gruiformes; family Rallidae; genus Porphyrio; species Porphyrio hochstetteri. The sequence continues at coordinate 18,984,495 of CM036911.1, forward strand.
AGGGATAATGGGGATGATGGCACTGGAGAAGGGGAGTTGTTCTCTACAAGGGGCATAATCTGTTCTTCTCCAGCATCTTTGGCCCTGGGCTCCCCCAGCCAGGGTTTGTAGTGAGGAAGCACGCTGAGGAAGGATCTTTGTCCCCTCCTTCACCTCTCTGGGAAATCTGTGCCAGCAGATGAGGTGTTTGGCTGGTGGTGGCAGGCTGAGGCTTCCCCAGGCAGGATGTCCAGCCGTGTCCCAACAGCAGGCAGCATGTGCTGCTTCTCACAGGCTGGTGGTGTCATGTTCATGCTCTCAGGCTTTTGGAAACCCCTGCAGAATGGCAGGAGGAAGGTCCCACCTCCTTCACGGTGCTGGATCTCCACTTTCACTCTCCTTGAACCCCTTCACTACACCTGCAGGTCCCTGCATCCCACAGGCAGGTTGGGCAGGGGCTGCTGGAGCTCTGCTGGGCTCAGGTGACAGGCCAGATGGGGAAAACCTCAGGCATGGGGCTACAGGGCAGCCCCTTTGGAGGACTTGAGTGGCTGGAAAATCTCCTTGAAAAGGCCTTTTTCAGCTTCTGAAGAATATGAGTCACGCCCGAGTTGAACAATCCCCTTCCTTCCCCTCTTCTCCCACACACCCAAAATCCCCTGGGCAGGACCTGCAGCAACCACTGATTCAGAAATTCATGGTATGAGGGCACTGCAGAGTCAGATAACTTCTGTTGGGTTTTTTTGTTGGTTTTTTTCTCTTTTTTTTTCTTTCCATTGCTTAGTAAGGAGCAGAAATGTGGAGCAAGAGAGCATGCCTGGAGGCTCTGCTCTGATCCTGACCCTTTGCTAGAAGTCTCCGGTGGTTTCCTGCCATCAGGCAAACCTTGACCTCAGCGGGACCCACAGCTGTTGTAGCCATCAGTCTCTGCCGTGATGCTGGGGCTGGACAGGTTGCTGAGACCAGCCTCTTCCTCCCCGGTGAGTAGGAGGGTGCGAGCGCTGTGGGTGCCTGGGACGGAGCCTTGCTGCCGGCAGCATCTTGCTGGGGTCAGCGTGGAGCATGTGGCGCTGGGTGCCAGGACGGGGAGAGGTGGTCCCACGGGGGGCTCTGGGGCTGCGGCTGCCGCTTTGAAACCAGATGCTTCCAACTGGGAAAGAGGAAAGGAGAACACGGATGGCAAATGCCTCTCTCAGGCCACCTCCGTGGGAAGGATGCAGGCACTGCTATGTAAGTGGAAATCAGGGGAGTGTGAAAGCACCCCTCTGGGTGCCTGGTGAGGGGGTGCCAAGCACCTGCTTTGGTCTGCAGAGTGCTGGAGAGCTTCCCCTGCCCAGGGGGGAGACATGGGGCTTTGGGGCATCACTGTAGGGCAACTGCTCTGGTCTGGGTCGAGGTGGGCTTGGAGGTGACGTGCCTGTGCGGGAGTTGCATCGTCAAGGTGAGAGGATGCCGGGTAGGGACCACCGGGTTTTACAGCACAGTCCGGGTGGTTTCAGCCATGCTACGTCGCAGGTTTTGTCAGGCAAGCCTGGCCCCGGGGACCGGAGCGCGGCAGGCGGCTGGGGGCGGCGGGGGCAAACCCTCCGCGCTCCCGGGGGGGAAACTCGGGACCTTCGGGCGCTCCCGCGGTGCCAGGCAGAGCCCGAGCGAGAGCAGCCGGGGGAGGCGGGCGGGCAGCCGCCGGGATTTCCAGCCCGCTCGGAGCCCGAAGCCCAAAATTCCCAGGCGGCGAGGAGACGGCGCGTCCCGCCGCCCCCGGGCCGGGCGTAAGGGCAGCCCCGCTCCGAGTCGAGCCGAGCCCCGCTCCGAGTCGAGCCGAGCCCCGCTGCGAGGCGCGCCGCGCCGTGCCGGGCCCCCTCCTAGCCGAGCCCCGGGCCGTGCCGGGCCCCTCCGAGCCGTGCCCCGGGCCGTGCCGTATCGGGCCGTGCCGAGCCCCGGCGGTGGGGGGCGGGGCGGTGACGCGCGGTCCCGTCATTTCCCGGCTCGGCGGGGTTTCTAGGGACTTTCCGGAGCGGCGGTGCCTTCCTGCCGCCCCGGTCCCCGCTCACCCCCGCGCTCTCCCCGCAGGCCGGCGGCCGGCCCCGCGCAGACATGGACGAGCAGTTCCAGCCCGTGAGTGCAGCGCGGACCGGCGCGGGTCCGGGAGGGAACCTCTGCCGGGTCCCGGACCGGGGCTGGGCTGGGGACAGTGCCCGACTCACGGGTGGGGTGGGAAATGGGGGTCTGCGGGTGCCCTCGGCGTGGGAGGTGGGGGTCTGTGCCCGTGCCCAGGGTGGGCAATGGGGGGGTCTTGCAGGTGCCGCTGCGGTGGGAGATGGGGGAGTCTGTGTGTCTGCCCCTAGGGTGGGTCTGTTGGTGCCACCCAAGGGTGGGCAGTGAGGGGACTGCACCTGCCCACCCCCTTTCCCGGGGAGGGACGGGGGATCTCTGCCTGTTCCCCGAGGTGGGCCAGGGGGTTTGTGCCAGACTGTGCCCCCAGGGTGGGAGATGGGGACTGTGCCTGTCCCCAGGGTGGTTGGGGATTCCAGCCCCAGTACATCACACTCATCTTACCTCCTATTGTCACCCAGTGCCTGGATGGAATTGACTATGATGACTTCAGTTTCGGCTCCCATATGATGGAGCAGAAGGAGCCTCTCATGGAGACGGGTAAGGGCCCCTCTGGCTGTGCCCTCCCGGGGGTCCCCGGCAGCAGCGGGGTTTCCCAACAGGCTGACTCACACTTCGTAGTTCCCAGCAGCACCACGGGCTGTGTCCCCACTGGCCCCACTGTGGGCAGGCTGGGAATCCCTGCCCCATGCCAAACTCTTGAATCTGGCCCCGCTGCTCAGTCTACCAGGGACCTGAGGTTGGGCTGTGACCCCAGGGCCTCCCCGCTCCTTGAATGCCAGAGCATACTCTGGCCCTTTCCTCTGCTTCCTGCCACTCTGGCTGCTGCTCACATCTGGGCTTTGACTGCGCAGGGGCTGGAGGCCCTGAGCATCCCTATGGAACAGACAGGAGTCACCTCACCTTCAGCACCATCCCCATACATCCATCATCCTTACTGCGAGCACACACTTTGGTTATCCTGTGTTACTCACCAGTGCTTTGGTTATCCCGTGTTTCTCTCCTCTCTGTCCTCCAGTGGAAGGTCCCTACCTTGTTATCATCGAGCAGCCAAAGCAGGTAAGGACATCACCCAGGTAAGGGCAGGTGTAGCTGTCACCCTCTGTTCTCATGGCATCGTGTTTGGGCCCTCTTTGGCTGACCTCCACTTTGCCTCTGCAGCGGGGGTTCCGGTTTCGGTATGGCTGCGAGGGCCCTTCTCATGGGGGGCTGCCAGGAGCATCCAGTGAGAAGGGGCGCAAGACCTATCCCACTGTCAAGGTGAGTGTTGCTCTGTGGAGGGGACGAGGCAGCATCTTTGGACAGTGCACAAAGACACCAGCAGGGTGCCTTGAAGGAAGGATGTAACTGTGTATTAACCTCTGCACGTCATCTAGTGCTGGAGGGAATGGGAGGGGGTGGCTGCAGCAGGAGGTCTGGTGGCTGTGGGGTGGGTTTGTAGAGTCCTGCAGGCTCCTAGGACATCTATCTGACTCCCATCTCCTTTCTCCCCACAGATCTGCAACTACGCCGGGGTGGCCCGGATCGAGGTGGACCTGGTGACGCACAGTGACCCTCCCCGCGTGCACGCCCACAGCCTGGTGGGCAAGCAGTGCAACGAGGCCGGCAACTGTGTCGCCGTCGTGGGACCCAAGGACATGACAGCTCAGTATGTGCGGGGAAGACCTGGGCGGCCTCTTGCCTACGCAGGGTGGCAGGGTGGCTGGCTGCAGCTTATGGACTGGGGAGAAGAGAGGGGTTAGTGTGTGGAGGAGCTGGGTTTGCTGTGTGGGGCCAGGAGTGGGTTTAGACAAGGTCATCGGTACAGCTCTATCCCGAGCATTTTGCCCAGCTCTGGTTCCAGTATAGGCATCTTGATTTGAGCTTCTGTCCTTGGGGTTGCAGCTCCACAGCTTTGCAGATGACTTCTGTAGCCAGCCTGAGTCGTGGGGTTGTTTGGTAAGTGCTGGTGGGTGGCTCCCTGCCCAGGCAGCTGCTGAGGCAGGAGCAGGCAGGCTCCTGGCTGCTCGGATGCCTATGTACACCGGCACTGCTGGCCCAGCAACCCCATTTACAGAAGAGGGTGTTTTCCCTGTGTCTTGTACTGGAGTGGGACAGGAGGGGCCAGAGCTACATGCACCTTACTGCTGCAGTTGCTCTTACAAATCCAGCCCTGGCTGCTGGCTCAGACTGATCCCATTTGCCCCTCTCTGGCCTCCAGCCCTTCTGGTCCTCCTTTTTGGACTTGGCACCTCTGGGAGCCCATTGTTTCTCAACCACCTCTTTTCTGGGCTCCTTTTCTCTCCTCTGTGGTTACTTCTCTTATGCATTGATCCCTCGCTGCCCAAGTGGCACTGCTTTGTGCTTCACTCAGATCCTTCCCAGCTGCAGGACCCCATGTGCCCCCTGGGCTGTCTGTTCCCAGCCCTGGCATTCCCAGGTCCTAGTGGGATCCCTCTTTTCCTCCAGGTTCAGCAACCTGGGTGTGCTCCATGTTACCAAGAAGAACATGATGGAGATTATGAAAGAAAAGCTGAAGCAGCAGAAGATGCGCAACAGGAGCCATCTCCTGACAGGTGAGGGAAGCCTGGGGACTCGGTCAGACTTGGCACTCTGGGGGGAGCAGGGACCCACTGTGGGGTGACAGCTGGCAGGGGGGCAGTGCTGGGGTTAGCATGGGGCTGGGGTGGATGGGTGGGGGACCTGAAGCCCCATCCCCTCGCCTAGCCTGATGGTATCTCCCGTTGCCCCATCAGAAGTGGAGCTGCGTGAGATTGAGCTGGAGGCGAAGGAGCTGAAGAAGGTGATGGACCTGAGCATCGTGCGGTTGCGCTTCACTGCCTACCTCCGTGACAGCAACGGGAACTTCACACTGGCTCTCCGGCCCGTCATCTCAGACCCAATCCACGACAGCAGTGAGCATGGGGCCAGGCCAGGAAAGGGATGGGGCAGGACAGGGTAAGGAGATGAGGGATGCTCTGTCTGCCACAGCATCTCCCAACTCCTCTTCACTCTGCAGAGTCCCCCGGAGCTTCCAACCTGAAGATCTCGAGGATGGATAAGACAGCAGGCTCTGTGCGGGGAGGGGATGAGGTCTACTTGCTGTGTGATAAAGTTCAGAAAGGTAAAAGCTGTTCCCTCCAGCTGAAACCTTCCAGAGGGGCTGTGGCAGGAGAGATCTGGGGCCCCTGAGTGGCCAGGGGTCTGTGTTCCCCGATCCTGGCTGGGGCAAGGAGACAGACGGTGCCAGACACCCCTTCTCTCCCCAGATGACATCGAGGTGCGTTTCTACGAGGACGACGAGAATGGCTGGCAGGCCTTTGGGGACTTCTCCCCCACCGACGTGCACAAGCAGGTATGGGGGAAGCAGGGGGGTCATCCTGCCGTGCCCTGAGGCAGGCACCCTGTGGGGTGAGGGAGCCTTGTACCCAGCTCTAGGGGGAGCGGGACCCCACGTTTGTCTATCCTGCCCACAGTATGCCATCGTCTTCCGCACGCCCCCCTACCACAAGCCCAAGATCGACCGTCCCGTCACTGTCTTCCTGCAGCTGAAGCGGAAGCGGGGGGGCGATGTGAGCGACTCCAAGCAGTTCACCTACTACCCCGTGGTGGAAGGTGAGCAGCACCCAGGCAGGCCAGTGTGCCCCTGCTACCAGGGCTGCCTCTCACCCCGCTGCCTCTCTCTCCCTGCAGACAAGGAAGAAGTGGAGAGGAAGCGCAAGAAAGTCCTGCCTCAGTTTCCCCAGCACTTCGGCGGGGGCTCACACATGGGTGGTGCCGGCGGGGGAGCTGGGGGCTTTGGCTCTGGAGGAGGTGAGTGGGGACACCCCTTCCCTCTCCCAGCCTGGGCTGCTGCAAGCCAGCCCTGGGGGCTTCCCGGTCCTCTCCAGCCTCACCCATCCTTCCCCTTACTCTGCAGGCGGGAACCTCAGCTTCCCCTACTCCACCGGGATGGCCTACAACAGCATCTACTCACCTGGCCCCCACCCGGTGGGGGGGGTACCAGGGAGGTGTACAGATGAGGGGCCCTGAGGCGGAGGGTGCCAGCAGCGACAGGCAGGCACCTGCCGAGGGCACATACTGCAAGGAGCTGCAGAAGCACGGTAGGCTGGGCTAGGCCAGGGGACATCACTTGGGAGAGGGGCACAGGATGGGGACCACTGAGGGCTGGGTGTCACTCTCCCCTGCACCCAGGGTGGATAGGAGAGCGGATGGGACTGCCGCTGCCAGAGGTGACATCCTGCTTTTGCCCCCCAGCCCAGCTTTGCCAGCTGTGGATGCTGGCGCTGGCCCATCGCAACGCCCATGCCCTGCTCGACTACTCAGTCACTGCTGACCCCCGCATGCTGCTGGCAGTCCAGAGGCACCTGGCTGCATCACAGGACGAGAATGGAGACACGTGAGTGCACAAAGGGTTACAAGGGGAGAGTGAGGAAGCCTTGTTGGCCATCAGAGCTACTGTGGGGGCTCTGAGGGATGGGAGGTAATAGGACCCAAAGAGGCATGGAGCTGAGCCAGGGGCCATCCCCACTCTCTCTGCAGGCCTTTGCACCTTGCTATTATCCATGAGCAGACAGCTGTGATCAAGCAGCTGATTGAGGTTGTCGTTAGTATCCCCAGCCAGCAGATCATCAACATCTCCAACAACCTGCAGCAGGTACGTGTTTCCCAGGGCATCTGGTTCTCCTTTATCTGGAGCTTGCTCTTGTTTTCCCAGTACCAGGGGGTCTTCTTGCTGCTTCTATTGGGGGGATGCTGCAGGGCTGGCCAACAAGGACAGTGGTGCAGGACTTAGCTCCTCCTGTGAGCGCTGCTGAGGGGGTGCTGCTGTCCTCCAGACACCACTGCATCTGGCAGTCATCACCAAGCAGCCCCAAGTGGTCCAGCTCCTGCTGCAAGCCCGTGCTGACCCCACCTTGCTGGACCGCTATGGCAATTCCCTGCTGCATCTGGCACTCCAGACTGGTGATGAAGAGATGCTGAGGACACTGCTGGCCCACCTGGGCTCAGCTGCCCCTCATCTGCTCCGCCTGCCCAATTTCCATGGTGAGTGAGGCTGGGAAACAGTGATCAGGAACCTAGAGGTGCTGTTGTGGGCTCATCCGGAGGGCTGCTGAGCCTCTCCCCCTGTTGCAGGCTTCCTGCCTGTGCACTTGGCCGTGAAGGCAAAGAGCTTGGCCTGCCTGGATCTGCTGGTCAGGAAGGGAGCAGATGTGAACGCAGTGGAGAGGCAGGGCGGGAGGACCCCACTGCATCTGGCTGTGGAGATGGAGAACCTGAACATGGCCACCCACTTGGTGAAGAAGGTAGAGTGGTGGGTGGTTGGTGACAGTGGGATGGGTGGGGTACAGCTTCCCCTAGGGAGGGGGAGGTGGGAGTCTCCTGGCGTCTTGGGGTGACCAGGGGCAGGGAAGAAGGGAGGAGCACAGGCAGCCCATCCGCATGATCTCGTGCCTTTCCCCATAGCTGGGAGCAGATGTGAACAGCCGGACCTTTGCTGGGAACACCCCTCTGCACCTGGCTGCTGGCCTGGGGTCCCCAACCCTCACCAAACTGCTCCTCAAAGCTGGTAAGGCACTTCTCTCTTCCCCCCACCCCCCGCAGCCCCAGCTGCCAGTGCTGGGGAGTGCCCAGGTACAGAGCAGACCCCGGCACCCCGGGCTGACCTGCCCTTCTCGGGGTTCAGTGCACACTTTCCTTACAGGAGCAGATGTGCTCTGCGAGAACGATGAACCTGTGAGCCCATCGTCATCGGAGGCCAGCAGTGACACTGATCCTGACCTCGAGGAGCAGGAGCTGGCCATGGAGCTTGGGGAGCCAGCCCCAGACACAGAGCGTGTCACGAACCCTGAGCCCCCTGCGCAGGAGCATGGGCAGGCAAGGCACAGGCAGTGCCACTGCCACACGCCCCTGGACCTGACTCGGAGCCAGAAGGTGTGTGGGGGCGAAACCCCTCTGGAGTGTTTGTGCAGGGGCCGTGGCAGGGGTGGGGCAGGCCTCCAGGAGATGCTCCTGTGAGGATACCTGTCCCTCTGTGACCCAGGGAGAGCTGTGGCTTGGGGGCAGGGTGGGTTGGAGGGTGCTTTGGAGGATGCTGATGCCCGTCTGTCCGCAGGTGCGGGAGATCCTGCTGCAGGCCTCCCAGCAGGGCCCCGAGGCAGAGCTGCCCACTGCCCCCCAGCCAGGTGAGTAGCCCCTCTCCCCCCTAAAAGTGCTGTGCCTGGGCAGGGCAGGACCCTCCCGGCAGCAGGGTGGGCAGCACGTGATGGAGGTACCTCTCCCGTGCAGGGAAGGTCCTGTCTCTGGACAGCGAGGCGCTACAGGGGCTGGAGCAGCTGCTGAACCAGGACTGCAGCGGGTCCGACTGGATCGAGCTGGCCAAGCGCCTGGGGCTCTGCAGCCTGGTGGAGACCTACAAGGACACCCCCTCGCCCAGCGTCAGCCTCCTGCGCAGTTACGAGGTCAGTGCCCAGCCTGCCTGGCTGCCAGTGCCTGCCCCCGTGCCCTGCCCGTTTGGCCCCCTGCCCTGCTCAGTGCTGTCTCTCCGCAGCTGGCCGGGGGCAGCCTGGGCGGGCTGCTAGAGGCGCTGGACTCCATGGGGCTCCACAAGGCTGTGAGGATGCTCCACAAAACTGAGACGTTGGAGAAGCTGCAAAGCACAGGTACGGGGAGCAAGGGACTGGGGGGGGGGGTGTCCATACTGTCCCTGTGACCCCATCGCTGATAGCATCTGGCGCTTGCTTTGCAGAGCTGAAGGAAGACAGTGCCTATGGCAGCGAGTCAGTGGAGGAGGAGCAGGCACCTGCACTGGCCCTGAAGCCAGGGCCGGGGGGTGAGCTGCCCCACAGCCAGCAACCGCAGGTGCACTGAGGGGCTGGCATCCCCCACACCCACTGAGGGGGGCCACATCACCCCCAGCCCATGCAAGTGCCTTCCGGACTTGGGGTCTGGCTGCCTGGACTCAGGGGCATGGGACTCAGCCAGCTCCCGTCCCGCTCTGCTCTTATTTAATGGTCCTTTTTCTGAATAAAGGGACACAGTTTCTATAAGCCTTTGCCCTCCCTCTCTCCAGCCGTGCCCTGGGAGTCCGGCAGCAGGGAGGCAGCTGCTGGTCCCTCCTCAGCATCCCTCTGTGCCAGGCTGTCCCCAACCACAGGGGAGAAACCACAGCACACACGAGAAGTGAAGAGCGAGTTTTACTTCAGTAACTGAGAGAAGAAGCTGTACAAAGGTTTTTCTCCCCCCAGGCCGCCTGGGACAAGGGTGGATATTGTTTCTTTTTTTTTTCCTTGGGTTTTTTTTTGTTTGTTTAGGATTTTTTTTTTTTGCAATAGACTCAAAAGAGCAGAATAAAAAGTTTGACACATTCACAAAGTCAGTGCTGAAACCAGCTGGGTCCCAGGTGGCCGAGAACAGCGTGTGTGACAGCCCCCACCCACAGCCCTTTCACTGTCCCCAGACCCCTCCCTGGGCACTCCTGTGGCCAAGATCCACCACGGGTACCTTGCTCCAGCATCCTCCAGCCTCTCCTGTGGTGGTGAGGGCTTCCTCAGCTGCCCCCTCACCATGGCAAGGAGGTAGACCGTGGCTGAGGAAGGGACTGCACCACTGCTGCAGTGTGAGGACCTCACAGCACTGCAGACCAGGCTTTGCTGGCCGCCTCGAGGGCCCAACCATGCACTGGAGAAGCAACACAGGAAGGAAAGCTGTCTCTGGCCCGTAACAGCCCCATAGGGCAGTGGGGACCCCCAAGTCAACCCTGGCCTCAGGGATCACCTCCCCCCTTGGAGTACTTACATGCTGCTGCCCAACATGCCCCGGGTATGACGCTCACAGGGCTGATGCGGGCTGCTGGGAAGGGGGGGGTCACAAAGCGCTGGCACAGCTCCTGGTGCAGACATGAGTGCAGCAATGGGTGCTGCCATCCCAAGGCTGCCTCCTTGGTACTGGCAGCCATGGGGCCGTCTCTCTCTGAAGGGTTGCTGGTACCCGAGTGGGGCTGAGGAGCAGACGGCAGCACACACAGGAGCCCATGCTCAGCTTGCTGCAAGGGGGGAGGGCTGGGTCTCCCCAAGTCCATGTAAAAACCTCCTCCCCCCAGACTGCAGTGCCTACAGGACATGGCTGGGTTTGCAGTTTGTTTTTTTAAACAGTTCCCAAAAAAGCATCAAAAGTAACCCCAAAAACCCTCCCTGGTGGTCAGCTTATCTGGTACTAAAAAGTGCAAAACTGTATCACAAAAACCGTTCAAAAGTTGTAAGAAAGCGGGAGGAGTACAGAGGTGGCTGGGGGGGCAGGGAAGGGGGCAGGTGCCATTGCCCTGGCTCCCCTGGCCACCAGCCCACAGGCCAGGGCTGTCCCACTCCTGTCTGCCCCCATGGCACAACGGAGCTGGAGGAGAAGCAGCCGTTGGCTTTGTTTTGCTGCAGTTTTGTCTGTTGCTTTGGGGTTTTTTTTGTCGTTTTTTTTTTTTAAACCACTGAAGAATTGGGGCCAGTGGGTGGGTTTCAGTTATTCCCCTGTCCAGGGCAGGGGGGCTGGGTCCTGCAGCCAAGCGCAAGACAAGGAGGGGCAGGAATGAGTCTGATGGGGCTGATAGGGCAGTGCAGGCAGCTCCTGCGGGCAAGGACTGGGAACCATCCAGCTCTGCCACTGTCTCGGGCGGAGGGGCCGTGGTCCTGCCTGGCTGGTGCTGGCGGCCAGGGAAGGACTGTCACCCTCCCAGCTCGTGCCACAGACGGACGAACTCATGCAGGCTCTCGGCAGGCACGTGGCCTCCATCCTGGCGCCAGCAGGGCAGGGACGGAGCTGCAGCACAGGCCGCTGAGGCCCCTCGCTTATGACTTCTGGGGGTGGCCAGGGGGCTGGCGGCCAGTGCGCTCTGAGACATGGCGCTTCACCTTGGTGGCCGCGCTGGAAGGCTCCGCGTTGAGCGAGGGGCTGGAGCGGGACTTTTTCAGGCCATCGTCCTCCCCACCCGCTGCGTCATAGAGGGTGGACTCGAACGCTGCCAGGTCCTCAGAGCCGGCCTTCAGCTTGGCCCGCAGCAGCATGGCGTAGGTGCCGTAGCGGGATTTCTGGTGGGGCACAGTGCAGCAGAGAGGGGTTGGTGAGCTGGGCATTTACCCTCAACCAGCATCCTGGGGTGGGGGGATGCTCATGGTCCCTCCATCCCAGCCAGCATGCCCATGCCCTGTCCCAGAGCAGGGCAGTGCCACAGTGCAATTCAGCTGACAGGGATGGCTGGAGCCACACTCAAGATGGACAGATGGACAGGGGCAAAGGGGCTGGGGGCAGAGGAGGGTCTCCCAGCTCACCTCAAACTCCAGGTACTCTTCTTTCTGCTTCAGCTCCTCGTACTCCTTGCCCTTCACCTTCTTCTCGGGAAGTGAGGAGCGATGCTCCAGCAGCTCTGCTGACATTGTCTTGAACTTGGTCTCATGGCTCTTCACCTGCTCCTCCTGGGGAAGGGTGGCACAATGTCAGTGCCCTGCTCTGTCTGCCCTTTGCTCTGCCCTCCCAACAGTGTAAGCTGGCTGGGGCCAGAACAGATTTCTTCCCCTCTTAGGTCTAGCCAGGATGGCAGGTTCTGCTCCTGGGGTTTTGTGTTTGTTTGAAATGGCAGGCAAAAGCGTCCCTTGGGAGCAGTCCACTCCTGCCTCACAGGGGGCTGGATGCAGTCTCAAAACAGAAAAATTTAATCCTCTCCAAAACCAGGCTGAGGAGGTTTTTTTAATCTTTTCTGCTCTGTGAATAACTGCCCTGTTATGTGTGAGCACCAGCTAGTCCCCCTGGTAAGTCACCTTCCATGGTCCCGGCCCTGGCAGGACCCCACAAGCTGTGATGTGGGACCATGCTCTCCTCCATGGTCTGACTCCATCAGCTGCCTCCTGCTCCCACTGCCAGGAACAAGAACTTGCTGCCCACCCTCAGTCTCGGCACCCCCTTGCTCCATGTCTCCCCAGCCACGCTCCTTCAACACCATACCCTGCTGGGAGGTAGCTTGGGCACATGGCACCACATGGATCCCTTCACAGGGGACAGTCTGACATATACTTCTAGCTGCCCCCAATCATGGCCTACCTGGGACAGCCTGGTGCAGGAACTGGGCAGCAGTGGGCGGCTGAACTTCTTCTGGGAGCCGATGGCTGCAGGGAAGGGGGGTGCTGAGAACATGGCTGCCACCACATTGATGCGGGTGATCCACGAGTGCATCTGTTCAGGGTTCCTGGGGAGAAAGATCAAACCACAGATAGACTGTAAGTGGCACTGGCTACGTCACAGGCAGAGGGATCTTCCCTGCAGGTGAGATCCAGGTCCCGCAGGCCTGGCCCTGGCAAGCCACCTGGGGCTCTGACTTGGGCTATCGTTGAGCCCATTGGGGTGGGAAGAAAAAGAGTTGGGCAAAGCACAGCACTGGCACCAGGTCCCTTTCCTTCCAGAAAGGGCCAGGACAGAGCAGTGTGGCCCTAAGATCCATCCCACCCTCTGCCCCAGCCAGATGAGCCCCTGTGCCCCAGCATGTGGCCCAGCTGGTGATCCCATGGGACTCACTGTGCTTGGAAGAGGAAGACCCTCCAGTCAGCTGTCCTGAGGTAGAAGACATTGGGTCGCTTGCTGTAGTCAGATGCCCGTGTGGCAAGCGAATGGTGGATGCTAATAGCATTCTTCAGCTCCTCTTCTGCCAGTGCCTTCCCTGGCTTATACTCCTCCTGTGAATCACGGGGTGTTTCAGAGACAGCTTAGGGATGCACCCCGCCATGAGTCAGATCTACAAGGCTGTGGGGACTGCAGGTGTGGGGCTTGGATATTACCCTCTACCAGGCTGCTGCAAGCTCTGCCTCCAGCTCATGCCATACCCATAGAGAGAGTCTGCACAACTCGGGTGCATGGGCTTGGCAACAGCACCATGGCTGTTCCTCACAGATGGGCACCATGTGTGCCTGCAGGAGATTGGATTTGCAGACCAACACCCTCCCAGGACAAAGGCCCCAATGCCTTCTCTCTCCCCAGCCAAGCCCCTGCTCGCAGGGCTCTCACTTAGCAGCCACTTTCACCACCCAGTCTGAGCCCAAGTATGCCAGGATCAGAGATGCCTGCAGGGCCCCAAGCAATGGTTCACACAGGCACGGTCTCATTGGATGAGCTTTGTGATGACAGGCACTGGAGCCCCTCTTGATGCCATGACCTCCCTCTCTGGGTCAGGGACAATCCCTCTCCCTGCTGTAGACACAAGCAGCTCTGCTGCTGCCTACCTTCTGCAGGTAGAGAATCATCCCCTTCAGGATGGCGTGGAAGGGCTTCCAGCCGCGCTTCCCTCGGGGTGCTGCCGGGAAGAAGAAAGCAGCATCAGCCCCAGCGCTGAGCAGGGGGAAAGGCTCCCCCCTCCCTCTATCCTCCTCCAGCCAGCCCTGCCACGCACACGTCACCCCACCCCAGGGACGGGCAGCAGGCCAGGACTGTCCCCATGCACCTGAGCCCGTGCCTGCCGCGTGGCTGGCAGATGGTGCTGCTGGCAGGGGGGCCGCCTGCCGCCTCCCAGGGCCAGCACCGCTGCACTCGCTGTCTCCCTGCTCAGGGACAGGGACGAGGCGGTGCTGGCCACCAGGTAATACTGGCTTTGGAGGGCAGCTGCATCTAATCAGATCAAGGCAGCATTAGATGGCCAGGGCTTAGAGGGGATTTTACGGTAGAAACGGTGAACGTGCCTGGCAGCCCCAAGCAGCGGCAGCCCGATGATGTGTGGATTGTTTGCTGCACCACGGGGCACTTTCCTTTGTCCCCACCATCCTGTAGTGAGGGTGCATCCCCGGGGGAGCCCACCCCACCTCTCTGCCTGCCTCCTTCCCTGTGCTGCAGGCAGGGGGTGCCCAGGCCTGATGGTAGGGTGGACAGCAGGGAGGTGCTTTCAGGCTCCCCAGATTGGGAGTTGAATTATGCCAGGCACGGCTAGACAGACACAGCTGGTGCTGGAGGCTGGTCTGACTCCACAGTCAAACCTCATGTAGTGACTCTTGTCCTGCTCCCCACTGCCACAAAGTCCCTCCCATGGGCTCCCCAAGGCACCTACTTTTCTTGCAGTCGGGATCAGCGTGGATCTTGCGCACTAACAGTCCGTGCTTGTAGGTGGCGATACTGGAGTCTTGGGAGAAGTCCAGAAAGGGGTTACTGCAGCTGCTGATGCGCTTGATGGACTTTGGGTTGGGGTCTGCCAGCTCCGAGAGCGACTTTCTTAGCTCCTCCTCATCTCTGCCAACCACAGATTTGGGTGGGGTAAGGGTTTGTTGCCTTGCTGGGGACTAAAACAACCAAAGCCTTCCACCTGCCAGTGCCACTATCAGGCTTGGCTTCTGAAAGGGAGGTCAGAAGCAGCAGAACAGGCTGAGAAGTCTCCCATCATCACTGGTGAATATTCCACATCCTGTCGTGCCTCTCTAGACCAACAGCTGAGGTGCTGCCTGGCCCCTCAAAAGACAAGGCTGCCGATCTGGGGAGGGAGGCTGCTTGCCCCAGGGAGTGAAGAGCCTTTTTAGGCAGGGCTGGGACTGATGCTGGCCAAGATGAGCCAGGGGCTGTGGAACAGCAGGGTCGTGGGTCTTGGCACAACTACAGCCCCCCATGGTGTACAGGCTCACTGGCAGCAGCTGGCGGTAGATAGGGTCTGGATGGAAACCCACCCTAAAGAAAGACCCAGGCTGTGGTCCCCATACTTTCAGGGCAGCAGTCGGGCTAAGGGACTTGGAGCCATCAGCAAAGGGGTGCAGGGAGCCTGTGGCAGGGAGGCCTCGGGCCGCACCATCCCGGGGGCAGGAGCACGGCAGGACAGGCAGCCCCAGCAGCAGGAGGGGGCAGGCCCCCGCTTGCACTCGCCACCCAGGCCACGGCCCCTCGCGCTGCGGACAGGCTTGCATCGGTACCGCTCCCCCCGCCTGGCAGGAAGATGCGGGAGCCCAGAGCTGCTGCCTCACTCCCTCCCTCAGACCCGCTCGCTGCTAATTAAACCCCTCAGCATCTGCCGGCGTCTCCATGGCAGCAGCCCGAGCGCATTGGCTCAGCGCTGGCGGCACCGCCGGGCTGATTAATCCCCACAGCGCGGGCGCTGCCGCTCCCGCTGCTGGAGATGGCAGCTGTGGGCGAGGGTGCGGGCACCCTGCGGGGCCCCGGCACAGCCACGGCCCCCCCGAGCCTGCCCGCTCCCACCCCGGGCACGGCCACCGAGGCACGAAGCGACGCCAAAGCTGATGGGACCGCTGGCCTCGGGCGGCCTGCCTTCCCCCGGCGTGCCGGGAAAGGGGCTCTTCCCCCGCGGAAGAGCCAAGGGCAGCCGGGGTATGCTGCCACCGCAGCTCTCCAGGCACCTCCATCCCACTCCACGTCCTCACAGCCCCGGGGCAGCTGGGTGATGCTCCGGGGAGGGCAGAAGGGGCAAGAAAGCTCCAGCCCTCTCCTCTCCACGCCCGCCCCCCGCCCCCTCCCGCCCCGTGCCAGCAGAGTGGCCCCGCTGCCTGCCCAGCACTGGGTGGCAGCATCCCCCGGGAGGGATACTCACATGGCCCATTGCAGCTTCTCGTTCTTGATGGAGCCGTACAGCGCCTGCAGAGAGAGGAGCGTGGGATCAGCAGGAGAGTGCTGCCAGGCCAGGGGATCTGCTCCGGGGATGAAGGGGACACTACCTCGGGGGCACCGGAGGCTAAGGCAGTCCCAAGCCAGTTTTTCTTGGTCCAGCCCCATCCTGGCCTGGGCAGCCGACTGGCCTTGTTTCAGGGCTGTAGGTAGCTTCTCCTGGGCACCACAGGACCTGCAAACCCATGCACGCCCTGGCCACAGTGCTGGGACTTAGCCCTGGATGTCTCCCCTCTTTTCACTGCCTGCCCACTCCAGTGGCACAGCATTGGCAGCATGACAGCAAGGTGAGCCAAACATTTCCAATCCCTTGGGAGATCCATAGGGTGTCCCAGGCTGGCCAAAGGGATGGCCTTCAGGAGGCCCAGACCCCAGGAAAGCAAGCCTTCGGTCTGGACTTCAATGGTGCACAGCTGCACCCTGCTCAGCAGGACTTCAGCCTGCCCCTGCATCTCCAGCAGCTCCATGCCACGACACATCACAGCCTGCAACCTCTCCACCATCGGATGCCTGTCCTTGGCTGGCAGAGGTGCTCCGTAGTGATGTGATGCTCTCGTGGAAGGCTTCCCAGGAGCATGCTTAAGCTTCAGGAGAGACTTCAGCAGAGTGCCAGCCCCGGACTTGCAGAGACACCAGCACACTGCCATTTATGAAGAACTCAGAGGACCTTGTCTCTAGTCAAAACAGGATGGGTGTTTGCCTACTGCTGGGCTGCTGCTGGCTTGGGGTGGCTGTGGCCTGTCCCTACCCCCTGCCCAGCAGCACCAAGCACCCTGCCCTCCCTGCTGGCCCAAACACTTCCAAGTTGAGCAAGGCAAGACTTGCTGCCTGCATCTCAGCACAGGAACAAGCTGAGCCTGCCTGTAGCAGGATGCTCCAGGGCCCCGCTCCCAAGTGCTTGTCTGGTCCGAGCTGGGTGCAAGCCAGCAACACTCAGTACAGCTCTGCAGCTAGGGAGGCTCTGGAGAGGGTTTCAACACAGTGCTCACAGAGGGCTCTGGAGCAAGATCTGGAAGGCATCATCCTTGGAGGAAAATAATCAAGTCTTGCACAGGCTGTTCAGGCAGCTGTCAACATCCATCACGGGGCCGGAGACTGCTGCTGAGAGATCTTGCTGGTGGCTGAGAAAGTACAACTGGAGGCGTGCAGAGGCCCGGGAAAGCCGGCCAGCAGACAGGCCTCAGCGGTGTCTGGGGAAGGGACATCCATCACTCCCCTGAGAGGCGCAGCAGCCAGGATGGAGCAGGGACCTGGCTCCTCCCCACCGAGGAGACACTGGTGCAGCAACAGCCTGTTTTTCAGAGGAGGAAAGGGATTACCCTGATCTAATGGGTGGAAAGCAGGGTTCTCTTGTCTCCTGGAAAGACAGGAGGCTCACAGAAGGGGTATTTCCTCTCACGACCTGACAGGAAATTAGACCCCATTTATGAAGCCCAGGCACCAGAGGGGCAGGATGCCAGGGTGTAAGCAGAGGATCATGGGCTGCAAAGAGACATAGAGAAGAGCCTGAGGGAAAAAAAACAACCCAAAGTCCCGCAGAAGATCACCTGGGAGTGGAGCAGGGGGAGAAACAGGCATCTCAGAGCAATGTAGATGATAAGGAGTCACTGAAGAAAACAGAAGGGAAGGGATCTTACTCACTGCTGGGGACACAGGCGAGAGATGCTGAGAACCAACAGACACAAAAGGAGACTGGAAAATTGGCACAGAGAAGTGAGGACTAGGAAGTGCAGAAAACCTCCTTGGAAAGAGCGGGCAGAAAGGGACACATGGTTTGGCTTCCACCTGGCTCAGTCACCATACAGAGGGGGGTTGTCTCCCTGCCCCAAGGCAGAAGTGAGCCAGCTGAGTAGGGACTTTTGGAGGATAGTGAGAGGTGCTGCAGGAGGAGACTGCAGCCCCCAGGGTCCCAGCCCCATGCAGGGCCTTGCCAGGAGGATTGCTGCTACGTGCTGAGTGAACGAGCTGATGTCAGAAGACACTTGGGGACTACTTCTGGATGGCACAGTGCCGAAGAACAGCCCAGCAGAGCACCGTGCTACAAAAACACAGGCTTTGGGACTGCCGGCACACACTTCAAAGGCTGAGCTGCCTTGTGGCTTCAAAAGGCTCCAGCTGCCCTCCTACAAGCCCTGACAGCGTCCCACAAGCCTGCTGCAGGCAGGAGTTGCCAAGTACCCCCACCTCAGGGACAGGGACCAAAGGCTGCTCCACACTCCTATGCTTAGGGAAAGTGAAAAGCTGGGGGGGGATTGAAAAACTTTTCGTCTATACTTAAATCCTGCCAAGGCTCTGCTTGGCTAAACGCCACCCCCAGCTGACACCGGTCTCAGGAACAAAGCTGGTGGACTCAGCCCAAGTCCTAGCTGAGAAGATGCATTCCAGCCACAAAGACCATCCTACCTTCTGGTCCTGTGGCACTACCACTGCCCATCACTCCCCTAAATTCCAGGCTCTTTGGTGCATGGACATTTCTGCTGGGGAAGCACTGGTGGTGCAGGCTCCTAAAGCCTAACTCACAACCATGTCCGCAGGGACCGAAGACACTGGTTTCATTGCTCAGCAAGTCCCTCTCTCCAGGCTGTCTGCTGGTTCATTCTCCCTGGGGCAAAAGGATGGCACCTTTTGGCAGCTGTGAACTTCCAAGTGCTGCCCAAGAGAAAGCAGGGCACTGGCCCCATGCCACTGTGGCCGACCCCAAGTGTGGTTAGGGGTTTTTGTTATCACTGAGTTATGAGCTCACTGCTGCAGCATGCAGGGCCAGCCAGCTCTGCCCTAGACATGCGCAACACCAAAGAGACATAGAACATACGGTCCCACTGTGATTTCTATCTGAACCAACATCTTTTTTTGGCACACTCTCCCCAAACACAAGCTGAGAGGACACCCCCAGTCCTGCTCTAGCAAACATCTCTAGGAGGGGTAGGGGGCTGCACTGGGCAGGTGGCTCTGATGCTCCAGCCCAGCCTTAGTGCCAGCCTAGGCAATCAGGGAGAAGACATCCCCCTTCAGCTCCCCAGCTCAGAGCAGACCAGAAGGAAGATGCAGTGGTGAGCTGGACACTACAATGGTCTGGACACAGCTTTACACAAGACAGGACTGTACCGAGGGCTGCAGCCCAGCATTCAAGTAACAGAGGAGGGTTAAGGCAAGACTTTAGGAATCTGGCAGGGTTTTAACCCTTTCCAGGCTACATTTTTAATGGATTCTAACTCTTATGGAGACATACCTTTTCCAGTCTACTGGTTCCTGTGAAAATCAACACAGTGGTCAGCTCTCAGCACTGCAAGATGCCCTGTGCAGGTCAAGGCTGCCCTTCCTCCTGCCAGCCCTGTTACCAGCCACAGCTCTGTGGCATTCTGCAAGACAGACTTCACAGCCACTCAGAGTACTCCCTGCAGTCATTCTCTCTATCTGTGCCTGGCAGCATTTCAATACGAGAGCTCAATTACTGGCTTTCCCCAACTTTTCCTTAGCAAAATATGTTTCTTTACACCCAGTCACAAAGCTTTGCCAGCCCTCCCCAGGCACCCAGCTACGCAGATATGAATGGCACTGTCAGACCAGCGACATGTATCAGTGGGAACAGTACCTACTGCAGGTCCCTTATTCACCTTCTCAGCCTCCCTCCACCCCTGCTGCCTGCCCAGCATGCACAACCCATGCTCAGGAACAACTCATCACCTGGCATGCACCAACCCTGCTGTGCATACCTTGTGTCCCTCCCTCCCCTCCACTGCAGGGGGGCTCCTGCACGCACATAGAGCAGACCAACCTGGGGAGACTTTTTCCCCCCATTGGGTGAGCTGTCACAGGGACAGTGTCCTGTGCATCACCTTCCACCCTGCTGCAGGCAGCAACAGCAAACAGCGGGGGCTGGCTACCCTGCCCTAAGCTCCTCACTCAGCAACATGATAAGCTGCACCAACATCTTTCAAAACATTCCTTGTCCAGACAACTACCCACCCCCAGGATGGCAGACCCCTTTATCCCTCCCAAAGCAGCCCAACAGTGCAGGAAGCAGCGAGCGAACATCTCCCTTCCAACTGCATGTTTCCATCCGAGTGCGTCACAACTTAATGCTGCCCCCAGACCGTACTGTGCTATGACAGCACTGCCACTTCTCACAGCCCTGATGTCCTCACCGGACTGGCTTTGACCATGGGGGCAACCCAGGCAGCTCTGGGGTAACCCTGCCTGCTTTGTCCCAGCCTACCCACAACACAGGGGCCGGTGAGGACTCTTCTCTTGCTCCTACACCAGAGGCAGGCACCCAATCGAGGTAGGATGCACCCAGAGAAAGCCTGTTTGCTTCTCCCCACCTAGGACCGATGCACACCAGCGGAACACCTCCAAAACGGATGCCGGCTCACAGTGAGCAAGCTCTTGGCAATAAAAAGCCCTTTTTTGTCCAGGCAGCCGCTCCTTTCTCTCCAGCTCTGCTCGGCTGGGAGCCGGGGCTGCGGCGCTGCCCCTCCGCGCTGCTTTGCAGCTCTCCCCGCCACCCCACCCGGGTGCCGGTCTGCCCGGGCCGGGATGGCACGGCTCAGCGCAGCCCTTGGCGGGGAGCCCGCAGAGCTTGTCACTTATGCTAAGCTGGAGGGCTGGTCCCAGCGGTACCGCTCTGTCCTGGATTCTTCTCGCAGCGATGTTTTCGAGCAAGCGTTGCTGTCAAGCCGTTGTAAGCAGCGCAATGTCACCCAGGTCTTCCCGTGCTCCCGCTACCCCCGTGCTCGGGGTGGGCTGGGGGAGGATGGCAGGGTTGGAGACGGCGACCCTCGGGCGGCGTGGGGCTGATGGGGACCCGTCTCCGTGGAAAGCAGGCAGGGGAGGGAGACAGGGCTGGCTGCCTGCTACATCCATACCAGGGCTGAGGCACTCGCAGAGGGCGGGTCGGCGGCTGTCCGAGCGTGTCCGTCTGTCCGCCCGCCCGTGTCCCCGCCGGAGCACGGGGAGCTGCGCATCCCCCCGCGGCGCCCCCCGCTCCCCCGGCCCGCCGCTTACCGGCTTCTTCTTGCGGCGGCTCTGGATGCGGCTGACCACCAGGTCGGTGTAAAGCACCGGCTTGAGGGTGCGGGAGCGCTGGGGCCAGCCGTAGCAGAAGGTCTCCACGCCGCGGTAGTTGCGCCCGTAGCGCACCGAGCACATGGAGCGGGACCGCATGCGCCCCGCGCTGCTGTTGATGCTGTTGACGCCGATCATCCTGCCGGCGGCGGCGGGGGTGGGGGGGGGTGCGGCGGGGTGCCCGGCGGCCCTGCCCGGCCCTGCCTGCCCTGCCTGCCGCGGCCCGCTCCGCCGCCGCCGCCGCCTGTTGAAGCCGGGCCGGGCCGGGCAGGGCTCGGCGGCTGCTGCCCGACAGAGGCGGGGCCCCGCCCCGCCCGCCGCAGCCAATGGCGACCCGCGGCGCCCGGCCGAGCCGAGCCGAGCCGAGCGAGGCCGAGCCGAGCCGAGCGGCGGAGCCGGGTCCGCGGGGGCAGCGCCGAGCATCCCATCCCGCGCCGTGGGGCACGGTCCCCGGCGCTGCTGCCGCACGAGTTGGCGGAGCTGCCCCCGGTGCGCCAGCTGTCCCTCCCCGCCTCCTTTCTCCCCCAGCAGGGAGGGCAGGTGGATGGACCTTCCGGTCCATGGAGCTGGGGGGCAGCAACGGTGACATCTCAGGGGCTTCCTGGCTTCCATGGGGCAGGCGGTGTCTCCACTGTGTGCCAGCTGGGCAGACTTCAGAGCTGCTGCTGCAGCCTAGCCTGTACCAGGGACCTCCAATGGGCTGAGCTGCTAGGAGACCTCAGACCTTCCATCTCCAGTGCCCACCCCACCCTTAACCCTCCTGCCCGTTCCTTTGAGGTCAGGCCAGAAAATAAATAGCTAGAGCCACCCAGCTGGTTAAGGGGAGGATGTAGGTGCTCCAGGCAGCTGTTCCCATGAAGAAGCAAAGGGCATCCTTGCAGAAGGCATGAAGATCGATGTGTAATTTAGTTAGGCTTGACTGAGTAAGAGGTGCAGCCAGTGGAGAAGGGGAAATTTTCCACTCTGTCCTGACTGCTTGGCATAGTGATTGGTGGGCAAAATTTTGAGGTTGGGGGCATGGGTCCCCAGCCCATCAGATGTACTGGTCTGCCCCTGAGGCTGGGGGGGAGCTATGTGAGACAGGGGCAAGGCAATGTATATGTATATCTCTCCTAGGAGAAACGGGCAGAAAAAAACCCCAACCACCCTGGGGGATTAGACTGAGCAAGCGTTCCTGTGATTATAGCTCAGAGGTGGGAGCTGGGGCTTTCTTCCCACATTGCTAATCACTTACCCAGCACTCTGAGCGTCTGAGCCCTGCCGTTATGCTCCAAGCTGGAAGGTGGGTGCCCATCCTACCTTCCTCCCCCAGGGCCCCAACTGCATTGTCAGGCTTAATTCATTAACATCTGTGAAGTGCTCCAGCTCCCGGGCTGGAACACAGCAGAAATCTGGCTCACTCCTGCAAGCACTAAGCAGCAGCACTGGGGAAAAATGGGGCCTACTATGTCAGTACCGGCCAGCAAAGCACAAGATTAAGCTAAACCACTAAGGTAGATGGGAAAGAGCTAAGGCTCTGCAAAGTGATCAATCATGTAAAGGTCAAATCCACATCTGAAATATAACAGACAACCAGAAACAGTGTGTGAAATCTCGGGGGGCCTGGGCTAAAATCACATTGACAAGAGAAGAACAACATCTCAAGAGCTAACCAAAATATCATCAGCTCCAGGACATCCTACTTCACCCGATTCTTTGTGGGGTGGGCAGCTGCCTTCATTTAGCCATAGGAGTTCTGGTCCAAGCCTGCACACAGGGGCATCCTTGGGCACAGCATTACATGGGTTCCTATGTCCCCAGCATAGCTTCCTGCCACAGTGGAGAGGGCACCCAATACAGAAAGCTGGGCAGCCCTGCCTGCAGAGCACAGTTGTCCAGAGGAGCTTTCAGAGCCAGAGGACAAGGTTTCCAGCAGTGTAGTTGAGTGCTGGTAAGGCATCACTGCCTCAGCTCTGGCAACAGTGCTGTGCAGGGCATGGCAAGGCACTGCCAGTGAGGGGGACGTGGTGCTCAGCTGTGAAAACACAAGCTTTCAAGTGTTTTCATTTCTTCTGCATAAAACTGGGATTGTTTACATGTATTATCTAGTAGCAGATAAAGTTCTTGTCTGACTCAAGCTGCCACCACGCTCAGGCGTCATGCTGTGTTTGTCTTGGGACTCCCTGCAGCCAGAGATGAGGAAAGTGCCCAGGCTCCCCACAGGTCTATTCCTGATGCTGTCCCCACACCCCCCTAGGTCCTGCCCTGCTGTCCCTGTTTCCCTGGCAGCAAGTGCTGTGGGTGGGAGCCACCGCCAGTTCTCCAGCTCTGAAGCCTGTGGGGTAGCAGCCTCTGCTATCTCCCCAGGCAGGCTTAGAAGAGCCCCCAGGATCCTTCTTCTGCACTGTCAGAGGTGCCCAAGACCCAGCCCTGAGTGAGCTTCGGGAAGCTCCTCTGAAGCCTGCCAGCCCTTCCCCTCCCCTGCTGCCCTTAGGAGACGCATGTGCTCCTGGAGGGCTAAAATTAGCCAGGCAGCTGTGCCGCACGCTTACACAGGAGCCTCAGTCCCCAGGCACGGCCCGCCAGCCCCGTCTGCTGAGAAGGCAGCATCCTACCTGAGGTAATGGGACTAGCACAGGCTAGGAGGACATTAGGAGATGTTTCCCCATTTCTCTGCTGCCTGAGCCTGCAAGGGGATGCAAGCACCAAGCAGCTGAAAGCAGTGAGCAGAAGAGAGAGGGTGTCTTCTCTGGCTGAGCCTGGCAAAAGCTGTCCAGGAGACGCACAGTCCCTTCAGGCACCTTTCCTTGCTCGGCCCCTCCCCAGCACAGGCCGACAGCCCTTTTCCCATCTCACCTGCCCCAAGACCCCAATCCCCCTTGCTCAGGCTGGTGCTCCCCAAAGTCGAGCGGTGCTTCAGGTGCGGAGTTGCAGCCTGCCCCACAGTAGCTCCTCACACCGCCTTTTGCTCCCCCTCCCCAGCACGTACAGAGGCGGCTGAGAAGTGGCGGTGGGAAGCACCGCAGCTGCAGAGGGAACAGGCCATTTTTAGCAGAGCAGCCTCCCCGCTGCTGGGCTGCGGGCAGAGCTGTGCAGTGCTGTGCTGCAGTGCTGCAGCCTCCCCCCGCGCTGCCTAACACCCAGCAAGGGACTGGGCTCCTACCCATGAGAGACAGCCTGTAACTTTGTGGCACTTGCTTGCTGTCCTATTTCCCACTGGCTGGGATCTGATGGGTTAACTTGATCTCATGTTTAAACTGCCGGTACTTATCAGGGTGAAGTTTAACAGGGATGCAGAGGTGCCTGAAGTAGAGGTACCCAACCATGGGG
This sequence comes from Porphyrio hochstetteri, assembly GCA_020800305.1. Taxonomy (NCBI): domain Eukaryota; kingdom Metazoa; phylum Chordata; class Aves; order Gruiformes; family Rallidae; genus Porphyrio; species Porphyrio hochstetteri. The sequence continues at coordinate 19,008,561 of CM036911.1, forward strand.
TGCTAGGGTCTTCAAAGCGAGCATGCCAAGGGGCCTGAGAAACTTGGATGCTCCAAAGTGCAGCAGCACTGGAGGACAGGGGTTCGGGGTCCTCATTTTTGATGTTTCTATTCCATTTCGGGTGCTTAAAGCCTTTTCTGAAGCTGGGTTTAAAATTAGAGGAGAATTTTTCCTGAGTAACTTCTTTTACTGGCAAAGCGTGGGCTGAGAGGGAGGACAGCCCTATTGAGAGCTGCTGGTAACCCCTTAATGATGGGGTGAGAGACACAGCCAGGAATAGACCCACAGAGGATGAAAAGGGAGCTTAGTTTTTCACCCTTCATTGCCTTTTTTTTTCCATCAACCATCTCCCCCCCCGACAGCTTCGGCACTCTGTGGGACCCCATCTTCCACACCACAAGCATTTGCCAACTGTAGTGCTTCACCAACAGCAATGATTTCTGCCCAACAGGTCCCATGGGAGCTAATCCTATTCCCAGGGCCCGAGACAGGGAGGTGGCAGCTCAGAAAACCCTCTCAAGAATGCTGCCCTCCCTGGCCAAGCCCTGCTGGGAACTGGGCCAGGCAGGGAGAAGGCAGGAGTCCCCCCAGTCCCACCAGTGTGGTGAGTTCCCAGTTCTGAGACTTTAACCACCAATCCCTACCTCCCCATCACCATGCCTTGCCTATGTCACCAGAAACATTCCCTCTGCCACCAAAGATGTCTCTAGTCCTAGGGCCTGGCCTTGGCTTCGGGTTCCAGTCATCCAGGGAGCCAGGAAGGGCAGAATACCATGGGGTCAGTGCCACAAAACCTCTGGCTGTAGCTGGGCAAACCAACTCTAACAAGCTGGCCCCACACGTGGCCTCCTTGCCTGCAATGCAGGTGGGATAACGAAAGCAGTGAGAGTATCAGGACCCCAGCCAGTGCTCCAGTGTCCTCCTGAGGGAACGGGGCAGCCCATGTTTCCCTCAGCAAGGCAGGAGGAAAGCTGCAGGCCAAGGGACCACCACCATTCCTTCATGAGGGTGGACACATTCATTGCATCCCACAGTCACCCATGTGATCCCACCCAAAGCTCTCACTTTTGCTCCTCCTGTTTGGCTGTCCAGGAAGAAGGACCAAATTTACCTTGAGCAGCTCCTTGGGGAAGTCAGTGCCTCCGTTGAGCCCCTCCAAGTTGCCAATGAAGTCGGAGCAGGACATTCTCTTCCCGATGTTCTGGGGAGCCAGTGGGAGAGAAATGCAGGGGGGTTACCTTTGGGCCAGGGGCCTGGTGGTGTTGGCTGGAGCAGGTCCCACAGCCTAGGAACAGATCACCCATCTCTGCAGTGGGTTGAGAGACCCCCTAGTCTCAAGGAGCCTGCTTGAAGGTGTGGGGAAGCTGCCAGCTTTGCCTAGGCTCCGGGAGTCTTAAATAGCCTCCTTTTTCTAAGTTAAATGCTACCTGCTCCCATGGCAGCAACCTTAGGAGTCTCACTCCCACCCTCCCTGTCCACTTTCCTCTTCGGTCCTCATCCCACAGCACATTTCCAAAGCCCCACTCTCTCCTTTACCAGCCCCCTGTCTCACTCAGCGTTTCTCTGCTCTTCTCCCCAGACACATGAGGGGTGACCAGCCCTTGCAGGTCCAGGGTCCCGTACCTGTGGTTCAGTGTGCTGGGGACAGACAGGGCTGGAGGCAGTGAGAACTTACGTGTCCATGCAGATCTGTGTTTAGCAGCATCAGGGCACAGGTGAGAGTGTGAGCTCCGTCTGCAGCACAAGCACAGGACAGAAATTAGAGCCCCTGGCTTGGCCCTGTGGCTGGTGCTCCAGCTGCTCAGACTCTCACACAGGGCACAGAGGTTCTGAGCCCCCAAGACAGCTCCAAGCCCTCTCCTCCCACTCCAGGCAAGCAGGGCACAGAGCAGTCAGCGTGGTGCTGGCAGCACACAGGCGAGTAGGTGGGAGGCCACTGAATTAAAGCTGTTTCCAAACCTGAGCGTACAAACACCCTTCCAAGCCTGCAGCCCCTTCAGCCAGGCAGTGATGCTGTGGCTAGTCTTGCAGACCTCATAGCACAGTGAGGTGGGACCGGCACAGCCTTCTGCCAGCCAGGCAGCCCAAACCTCACCTGTCCCAAAGCCAGCCCAGAGCAGACCCAGCACGTGAATTCACACAGGAGAGGCGCAAAGATGTGAAACAGTATGAAGTGTGTATCTGTACCCCCCTAAGGGCCCACAGGCTGAGTTTTCTCACCTGGCTATTTCCTGAGCTGACTGTTGGAGTGCTGGGGTCTATTTGGTGAGGAGAGACTTCTCTCACCTCTTGTGCTGATCTGCTCAAGGTCAGAATTAAGGATGGGTTGAGCCCTAATTGCACATGATCCACTGGAGCAGGTTTTTTGTGCCTGGTTTGGGCTTTTTAAAAATCTAAATCATCTCCCATTTGAGGGAAATGACATCTCTACAACCAGAACTGTCTCCTAAGGCATCAGTACAGACTCTCAGCCCACTCTCTGGTTTCACTTTGAGCACCTTCACCAAACCAGCGAACGCATGAGCTCACTTGAAACACACAGACATGCACAATGTCTTACCCTCCGAAGAGATGGCGTTGGGATTACACTCGTAATAGCGCTGGGAAAAATGAGCCAGCACTCGCTCTCGCTCTTGCGTCTCTCCCATCAAGGCCAGCTCCTTTAGAAAGCACCTGAAGGAGCAGCAGCAGCAGCAGCATTGGTCACACTCGAAGCCCACCAACAGCTTCTCGAATCCACCTTGCATGTGAGTGGAGCTCTGCTTTCTGGTCTGAAGACCCATTGGTGTGCCAGATGAAGCCCTGTCATTGCACACCCCTCCCAACCTCTCCAAGGACTCCTGTCCAAGCTCACAGCATCATACCCAGCCAGCACATTGCAAAGACCTAAGGCCAGCTGTGGGCACTGCACTGGGGAAGGTGAGGGTGACATCAAGAAGCTCTTAGCTCAAGACTTGGAAAGCCAGTCCTAAGTGTACCTGACTGTTACCCACTGCACTGACTGGTGAGTTAAGACCAGGAATGCTCTTTTGTGGTTGTGTGGCTGAGAGACAACATCGGGGTTCACCCCTGCCATATAAGAGTTAAGGGAATCTCCAGGTGGGAGCTGTGGGGTCTGCCCCTGAAGATCCCTGTGTGGGTGTGGAGCTGTGGAGGGCACGGCCTTCTAGGACCTCATCTGGGTGGCCACCACACATACATTCATGCACATGCACATGCACTCAGCTCTGACCTGAGAGCCTGGTCCAGGGTCATCCCCGTGAACACGAAGAACTTCAGATATTCCCCTGCCACCATCTTGCTGAATTCATTGCTGAAATAGAGAAGAGGGGAGAGAGAGTATGATCAATCAGGGTGGACAGCAAAAGGTACCCAGGGGTGGGGTAGATTCCAGGAAGCTGTGAGCTTCACAGGGCTGTGGGAAGCATGCTTTGGACAGAGATACCCTACACTCACAAGAAACTCAGAGGAATCACCCACAGATCCATCTGGAATACAGGACATGTAAGAGAAACCAGAGAAGCTAGAGTTGGAAGACCCCATGAGAGGACAGATAGCCACCTGCTTTTCAACACCTTACTGAAGCATCCAAGATGCATGGTAGGAAGGTACCAAAACCTGGAGGTATCTTAGGTTTTAAGACCTTTAGAGGGAACCTTTAGAGGGAGAGGTGCCAGGTGTATCAGTCATGGGGCATGGGCTTTGGGGTCCTGCCAACTGTTCCTCGCCATCCCAGTGCCCCAGAGGGGCAACATCTGTGCATACACTGCAAGTGCAGGTGGGCCCCTCACAGAACCGGCCGTTCCTTATGAATACCCACACGTACTTCTTCCCCAAGTGACGGGCCACATCTGCTTTTTTAAACCCATCCAGGTTGTAGAGCCTCTTGGCCAGGCGTTTGGCAGCCTCCAGGTCAGCCTTGTGCCCATTGGAGAGGGTGTCTGTGCTGCCCAGGGCCAGCTGCTCCACGCTGTCCATCTCTGAGTCCGAGTCCACAACCAGTTGGCTTAGGGGGTGGTCACTGCAATGGGAAGAGACACTCCATGTTAGCCTGTCTACAGATCCCCTCCCCGTTCAGCTTCAGGGAAAATGCAGGTTCTTCACCATACTTGGAGATGAGCTAGAACCCAGGCTGAACAATACTGGTTAGAGACCAGAGCTCAGGTCGGGGAGTTAAGTGAAGGTTTGGGGATGTGGCTGGAGGAGAGGTGGAGTGACAAGACAGCTCCAGTGACCAATGACAGGACCAAGGCACCAAAATCCACATCCAGTTTGGAGAGACATGATAACTGTTCCAAAGTCACAGAATCACAGAATCGTAGGGGTTGGAAGGGACCTCGAGAGATCATTGGGTCCAACGCCCCTCCCTGAGCCTGTGAAACTGCGTGTGGGCTCAGGCTCTGCCAAGCTCAGCTGTAGCAGAGACTTAGAGCAGAAACAGGCGCTCGTCACATGCTCTGCACTCATTTTTTAACCTGGACAAACTCCTCGTGCTACTCTCAAGCACAATTTCTACCTGAGACAAGACAACTGTAACTCCTTTGCTCGCCTTTTCCCACCCACCAACTTCAAGACTTCACAGAAAGGAAAACCGAGGCACAGAGGGCGAAGAGAAAGGAAACTCCACCCCGGCCTCCCAGCTCCGAGCGGGGTGTACTGTCTTCTTCAGGCTGCCCATCAGCACTCAGCCCACCATGCCTTAAATGGCCACATGAGGAGATGCTCTTGGCTTGGCCCCCAAAGCAGTCTGACTCAGCGGCACAGAAGTTATCCCAACCAAAAAGCTGGTTGAATTTAATCAACAATGAACATTAAGCAACTCTGACCTCGCCCAAATTTTCTGGCAGCCCTTGCAATGTTCCAGTCTGATTTATTTTTAAAAGTCTCTAATTGACTTTTAAGAGGCCTACTCTCCTGAGCCAATTACACAGGCCAATCTCCTTGAGGCTCTGCTTCTTCCACAAAGGACGAGCTTCCTCGCTGCTCAGAACTGCCCGTCCAGGGGGGAGCCCTGCACAGCACCAATGGGCTGCCCATGCCTCTGGGGCACTCAGGGACTTTCCTCCCAGCACCCTGGCATCCCCAGCGCTGGGGGAAGCTGCTCTGCCTCAAACCCTTGGGGCTGCACACTTCCCCAGTCAAAGTGGGTCACAGACCCCACAAGTACCCAGGAAGATGCACTTGGCTCACACCAGTTCTAAGCTTGGCAGCACTAGATGGTGGCTGTGGTGAGACCTGGATGGGTGACCTAGGGCAGAGCTGTGCCCATTTGGTCCCAGTCTCCCCAGGGAGCCTCTCCATCATCCCATACCACTCTGGTGGGAACAGCAAACCCCTCTTCCTCCCAGAATAGGGTGGCTGTGTCCAAAGGTGCCGCTGGCATAGGCCCTGCTGCCTACTGCCCTTAGCTGTGTGCAGGAGTGCTGGCTGGCAGCGCCAAAGCCTCCCTGGGGAGTGCCCAGCAGAAGAACAGGCTGGATGCTGCTGGGACAGTGCTAGATAGACACCTCGGTCCTGCTTTGGCTGGCAGCCGCTCTGCCCTCAGACAAGGACAGGACTCACAGGCTCTTTGCTTCCCACCAGCAGAAGAGACAAATCTGTCCCAGCAACTGGGCTGCTATGAGTTGTGGTGACTGCATTTGCCTTTAAAGTTTAGAGCCTTCTACCACAGAGGTGCAGGCACTGTCCCCTCCCAAGCCCAGACCGGGCTTCTCCAGCCACAGGCTGAGCTACAGCACCCAAGACCACACCTCCACCACTCCCCATGGTCCAACTGCACCTCCAGAGCAAGCAGCTGCTCAGCAGCTCTCTGAAGATCTTTTCATTCTTCTCAACTATCTTCACTGAAATTTCCTGATACCCTTCTGGACCTCACTTGTCAACCCTGAGAGTTGTCCGACCTCATTAGCCAGTTCCTGGTGCCTCTGGGGGCAAACCTAGAGCTCTGATTCTCCCCCTGTGACTTCTCTTCCCAAGCTGTGCTACTCAGCTTTCTTATCCAGGCATGGGACCACTTTCAAAATCTCTGTCCTTCAATATCTGTATCTCCCTGCAAGTTTTCACCTTGTGGCTGCAATTTTTGCCTTTCTTCTTGCAATAGGCATGCAGGGATCACAGCTTGGGTCTTAAAACAGCTCTACCAATGGGGTCTGCTGCCCCCTCCCTCACCAAGTCCCCATATTGACTTTGGGCTTTATATCAGCAAAGCACAATCTTGCACTACCCTGCACAAATGACCCCAGCCATGCCATCAAACAGGTTTTCTTCCAACACTCAAGCCACTCTCACACTGTAAATAAGGACCATTAGACTCAACAAGCTAGAAGCATCCCATTTGTGGCACCCGTCTGTCACCACTCAAAGCCCCAGCTGGCTTGGAGAAAGGGCAGCTTAAAGAGACAAAACCAAGAACACAATCCTCAAGCAAATGGAGAACAGAGCAAAGAGACGTGTCCATGTCTGAGGCAACTGAGGTGATGCTAATTTTCTTGCCAATGAGCTAATGTCTCAGGGTGGGTGTTTAGTGTACTTCTAAAGTGACATTTCAGTTTCGCTTGAAGAAATACTGAGATAATATTTTTTACATTAGATACATTTTCAACCTGAGAACTGCCCCACACTTAAGGAATACAGATCAAATCTGATACTGTGCGAGTATGCTCGGCGTGCCTGAAATGAGCCGTCCCCGAGCAGACCCAGCGCGAGCTCATCCTTCTCTCTGTTGCCTGCCTAGAACAGCCACTGCCAACCCCTCGCCACTGGGGGTACAGGTCCCCCTGCCACCTCAGCTGTTTGCTAGCCCTGGGTCCCCAGTGCCTGTGTTGGCAGTAATGAGGTGCTTCTGGTGGTCTCTGCAAAGAAGGCATGTGAACCAGCTCAGGGCTTGCCCCAGGACATAGGGTCCTCACTGCTGACCTCCCACCCCAGCTCAGCACGAAGACCATGTTTTCCTCCCAGCCCTGAGGAACTGCTTCAGGACCACGGTCCTTCTCGGGGCCACTGTACCACAGACACTCCTTCTCCAGGGACAGATGCTTCTCCAGGGCCTAAATATTCCCTCTGGGGACAAATACTCCTTTCCTGCAGCTGGATCCTAGTCTTGCCCCAATATTCTTCCTCTGGCCAACTGCACAAACCCCAGCAGGAGAGACCACACCATTCCCTGGCTGCAATGCAGCACGTCCCTGCAGGGGTCCTGATGTCCTCTCCACCTTGCCACAACAAACTGGGCTCACCTGGCACCATGCTCTCTCCATGGCTGTCAGCAACCAGGAGCAAATCTTCTCTCCTGAATATGGGGAAGCAACAAGGCACTGTCTCAGCACAGCCTGCCCCAGAGGGCTGATCTCCAGCACCTGGCTGACAGCAGGGATATATCTGCACAGTGAGACCCTTCCCACACTCTCTCTGCATGGTGGGATCCTTCCTGCACCAATACCCGGCTCCCTAGGAGTGGGGAAGGAAAGACATCCCTGACGGCAGGCTGGGCCATTGGTGGCCATTGGTTGGGGGTGCTCAGACAAGCTCCTGGATTGTCCATGTCCTGCCTCACACATTTCCAGGTGAGCTACCTGCTGTAGGAAACTCCAAGCCTCCAACCACGATCCAAGTGCAACTTGCTCCCTACAAGAGGCAGTTTTGCATTCTGCACCATGAAGGGACAGGGCAGAAAGCCTGGTCTGAGCCCATGAGGGACATGTGCATAGGCAGAGCAGCACTCTTGATGCCCCACATGCATGGCTAGGTGCCCAACACCTCCGCCAAGCATGCACAGCCTGCCTAATATTGCTGCTAAGAATGTACCAGACCGGATCTTTGGCTCAGCTAAATAAACGCAGTTCCCTCCGTTGGTCTCTGTGGAGTGACTTTGATTTATGACAGCCAAGATCTGGGCTGGTTCATTCCTTGCAGAATTGAAGTTAGGGCTGGGAGGACACTTGAAGGTCAGCCAGGCCAGCTTCCAAACACAGGCGGGGCTAGTCCTGCTTTCTGGCAGCTCTGGAGTCCAACCTAGTCCTCAAATCATCCAGCCACAGCAGCACCCACCAGTGTTACTGCTGACAGAAACGGACAGGACTGCACTTTGGGCAGCTGTACCCCTCAGTCCTGTTTCACATAGACTTCCAGAGCCTCCCCTGCAGTACCATTTCTCTCTGGAGATGTCTGCCTATCCTTTATCATCCCATCCCACCAGCCACTCTCACAGTTGGGGGGCACAACTGCTCCTGCAGAGGACAGGGACTGGCACTGCAATCCCACCAATTAATTTCTGGAGTCAGCTGAGAGCCTTAAAATCCACTTACCTGCTGGGTGGAGGGTTGTCTTCTCCTTCAGAGACACAGATGCCACAGAGTCAGTTCAGGGAAACCTGGGTCTCTTGGACCCTTGGGCAAAGCCCAGCCTAGGGGCTCTGGATCAGACCCAGGGGCTGGACTTAACACCAGACGCAAGGTGCTGCATGTCATGGGGATGTGCCACTGCCCATGACACTGTAGGCAGCCCTGCCAGCTCTGGAACACTACTACACTGCCTGTTGTCCCCATTCTTTGTGCCATGAAGAGCCCTCCCCAGCCTCTAGCACTGCCACCCCAGCTCTGGCTGCCCTTCATGGCTCAACATGGAAATGCTTTGCCCCACTTCTTGCCATACCAATGCTTGTGGGGAAACCTCTTCATCCCACATCCCAGCCTCATCCCTCTCCCGTACTTCCAGCCCATACCGCTCCTCCCTTCCCCTATCTCCATCCTTTCCTAGTTGCCCTCCGTCCTCTGCGCAGCCCTCTCCCCCCACCTTCCCACATCATATCCTGAATCCACCCCACGGGGATCCAAACTGGGCACAGCTCTCAGGGCATCATCTCACCAGTTTGACCAGTGCCAACTGGGAGCTCAGGCCAGCTGACAGACCTGCGCTGGACTCGGGAAGCGGAGCAGGAGGGAAGGGCGGGCGGGGGGGGGCCACCGGCTCACCGACTGCTGCAGTAACAAAAGGGACCTTATAAAGAAACACAGCGGAGCTTATTGGCAGGGCCCCGGCGCTCCAGCACACGCCAGCAGCCGCGATCTGACAGGGAAGAAGGTTTGACTCCCGCACCGTCCTCCCCCTGGGGCGGCTGCCAGCCCTACGGGCTCCCCGGTCCTCCCACGCAGCCGCAGCTGCAGGGCTGAGCTCTCCCTCTAGCGAGGCTCCGGGCGCGCTGCCCCTCGCTGTGGTACCCGGCCCTTTGCGCCAGGCGGTTCGCAGCCCCAGCCCCCACCCTCCCCAACCCCCGCTGCTGCTGCTCCTGCCTGCCCTGCTTTCTGTCCCACCTCAGGCGATGCCCCCGATTCCGGTCCCGGCAGAGCCTGCTTCGCTCACCTCCCGCGGGGGCGGCGCGGGGAGCAAGCCACAGCCCTCCCTCCGCCGGCACTCCTCCGGGACCGGCGCGGCTCTGCCTGGGGCCGCGGCTGGCTCCGGAGGGGCGGGACGGGCGAGGGACGCTTGGCGGCTGGATTGCAGGTGCCTCGCACCCCCAGGGAGGTGCAATTTGTTCATCCCGCCTGCGGGGCCGGCAGCCCCGGGCTGCCTGCGTGCGGGACTGCGGCAGGCGAGGCGCGCTCCGGGCGCCCGCTCGCACCCGGCGGCGCGGCAAAGCCCGGGGGTTTACATCTGCGGTTGAGAAACTCTGGCTGGCACCGCAGTCCTCGGGACTGTCCCGGCTCCCGCACTGCCACCCCGGAGCACCACTTCTGCCCCCGACCAGCCCCGCCAGCCTCAGGGGGCCCTGCGGGTCACAGGGATGGTCCCGGGGAACAGACTGTTTGAACTGCAGCCCTCTGCCCAGCCAGGGCAGGGGACCCGCACACCTTCACCTCCCGCCCAAACAGAGCAATAACCTCCTCACACACTGGGGGTGACACCGTGGGGTGTCCTGCTGTAGATGGGTGGGGAGGGAGAGTTCAACACTGCGACCCTCGCTGTTCAGCCGCTGCTCCCTCCCTTTTCACCAAGGCCACAGCAGGAGGCGGAGGCAGCCCAGCACCCGGGGAGGCCTCGCCGGGGCTGACCTTAGGCACACTCCCCCTGTGCAAGGTCAAGATAAAAGCATGGTCTCGGTCTGTCTTATGCTGAGGGACACCAGAGCCTTGGCATGAGCCACAGGGCGGCATGAACCAAGGCCACCAGCCACGGGAACACCGTGTCTCCTCGGCAATGCAGGGGGCATCACTGGTTTGGCTGCTCTTGCCACTGAGAAAGATGGAAAGTGACAGACTGCAGAGCCATCCAGACCCCAACTCTTGCAACAAATAATGTCAAAGGTTTGGGGGGCAGAAGAGGGACAGCTGCAGGGCAGCACAGGCACGTCGAGACCTGCTGACATTCATCACCAGTTACCAAGCCTGCAGCTCAAAGTCACCTCTGCCAACCCTGAGGCTAACAGCCAGCATAAAGCACAAGCTCCACCACAGAGACCCATGCCTGGGGTCCGCAGTCCACCTGAGCTGGTGGCAATCTGTCTATACTGCTTGTGACCATAGGTAGGGGCAAATCTCCTGCTCTGGCCCTACTGGCACAGGTGATGTTGCATTATGGTGGCTGCATTGGTTCTTGAGCTGCTTTCCTCAGCAAATTCTAGTAAAGACCCATTAATGGGAGTGCCACAAGGACAATCCTTGCTCAAGAAGATCAGCCCTGTCAGGCACCAGGAGCCACTGACTCCAGCTCATGGCACCTTTGAGCAACAAGTCTGGACACTTCTTCAAACCACTTGGGAAGCTTCAGCTTTGTGGTCAGCTCCACTCAAGAGTCTAGAAAGTTGGTAGCACCAATGATGGGAAAAGAGGAAACTTCTTGCACCTCTCTCTTGCCAGAAATCCTTGCTGTCTGAGGACTGACCCTGCAGATGATGGGCTGTTGCAGCCCCTGGGTACCCCATGGCTTCCCTGCTTCCCAGTCCAGCTCATGCTACCAGTCCCAATCTCCACTCCTCAGCACCACACAAGGTGCCAGATTCCTACCACACCTGCCTCCCTGTCCCCGACAGGGGTTGCAAGGGGAGATTCTCTCCATGCCAGGGAGCAGAGAGCTGGGCTACTGCCTGCTGGGGGCCTAGGGCAGGGCCCTGCTTCCCCACCCCTCATTTCTCACCATCTTTCCTGCATCCTCTTCTTCAGGCTGTTGCTGGAGCCAGAGCACCCACTCATCTGCTGTGAGGCTGAATGGTGGGTCTGAACATCACCCACAGCCCAGGAGATGGGCAAGAAATGGGGCCTGAATGGGACTAAAAGAAGAGCTGTGCAGGGACCTACTGATAACAAAGGGAATCATTTCTACATAGGGAAAGCAGTTGCTTGGAATGTGTGTGTAACAGAAGATGAGGCTGGCACGTGTCATACTATGGAAAGCTCAGGCCTTGGGGTTCCCAGGCCAGGGAGTGCACAGTGAGGACTGAAGCTGGGTTTCACCTGCACTTTCCTCCCACAAAAGCAGAGGTACTCCTGCTTGTGAGGGCTGGAAAAGGAGAAGACAAGAGGCTGAGTAAATGTGGTCTCAGCAAAGATCCAGGGCAGTTGGGGCAGGGGACACAACACCCTTCCATGGCTTGTGTAACAGCCCAGCACTCCTCTGAAACACGAGCTAGGAGAGGAGCACAGTGCTGCAGCACCCTCAGCACTGCCAGCACACTCTGTGCTCCACTGACTATAAACAAGTGAGGAAAAACCTCTGTTAAGCCATGGTATTACTGTTCCTGCTGCTAACTGTGCCTCTGCACCCTCACGCCTCCCCATGTCCCTGCACAGGTGTTGCTATGGCATGATGGCATCCCACAGACCGTAAGTCAGACACTGTCCTCTAAGTTTCTCTAGGGCATTCTGTTTCAGTCCCTTGCCTTGGCAGAGGAATAGGAATCCAGTTCTTTCTGCAGAGAGCATTGATCATGGATGGATACTGCCACACTTTGCTGCCTTGTGCCTCTTGGACATCACCAGGTTTACTGCACAAACTTTGCCTGTGTGCCACACTGTCCCTGACTTTAGTGCCTTGTGGAAAGGGAATGCCTAACCCAGCACCTTTCTGCCCCAAAATGCCCTTGGAATGATCCAGGGACCACAGAGCAGGTGCGATACCACATTCTCCTCTCTTGACTGCAGACACCGAAGAGAACACAGACCTCCACCCGACTGCCCCAAGCTGAGCCTATGAAGATGGTGCAGGTTGCAACCAGAAGGTGTGGTCTGGAAAAGACCAAAGCCTAGAAACTGGATGAGGGGTTCAGGAGGCTCTGGCATTGCATAGAAGGTCATTGGGCAAAGAGACCTTGCAGGAAGGCAATGCAAACAAGAAGATCAGTGCTGGCATGACTAAGATGTCAAGTTCTCCAAAAGCCACCAGCTCTGCAGCTGAACCACTGAACTAGACCTGACATCCAGAACAGACCTGACCACACTCCAGATTAGCATACCCTGGAAAAGGGAAAAGATGCAGCCTGCCAACCTGCCAAATCACAACTACCTTGCTGGTTGGGGAAGGAGTGCAGGAAAGAAGTGTCTCAGCCTGGACATGATTTCACACAGGGACAGGTTGGAAGTGGTGGGGCTGAATTCTGCCAGCATTCTCCATCAGAGATGTCCCCAAGCGTGGGACAGCATTCCTGAGCCTGGGTGCAGGCAGGCACAGAGGAATGTACAGGGAGCCACTGGTTGGCTGTGCTTATCTCTGCCCTCCATCTCCCAAAGCACACAAGGCTGAGAAGGTTCAGGAGGCCAGGACAATAGATACAAGACCATGAGATTCTTGCCCTCAAGAAACAGGAGGCTGCTCCTTGGATGGTGAGGGATGAAGCAGTATCAGGAAGTCTTGAAATCCAGGAGGGAAAGGCTGTTTAATTTCTACTGGTATACTTGACTTTTGGCTGGCCTCTCCTCACAGCTACCACAGATACTGGACTGTCCCACAACAGGAACCACCATGGGACAGGAACTCCTTGCTTGCTAGGCTAGAGAAAACCTCACAGCCCTGCAGCAGCAAAAGAACTGGCAAAGATGAAAAAGGAGATGTACTCTCACTGGCACACCTACCGCAACACCATGGTGATTACTGGGCTGATCAGCCACTTCACAGAAAAGCCAGCACACCCAGCCCTGACCCTTCCCCTCCTCCTCAGCAACACAGGTTAGGCTCTGGCTGCAAAACACTCCACACAGCGTTAGACTCTACACTGAACCTTGGTGGCCCAGGTGTAGAGCAAGCAACTGTGGTCACTCACCTCATGTTGGAGGCCAAGGGAGTACCAAAGCTGTCCTCTGAGTGGCAGGGGCTGTGCCGAGCACCCTTCCTTCGCCTCCCCCGCTCCTCCTCCCTCTCCGTCCAAGGGGCATCTGTGGCTGAACTGGTCCCAGAGTCTGGCTCCAAGTGAGCCAGAGGAGCAAAGTTCTCCTCGATAAGCTTGGCGCTGTCTCGGATCTGTCCCTGTATTTCTGGTGTGAGGGTTGGGAGGTCAAAAGTGAAAAAGGTCCCATGCGTGCGGGCTGGGGACGAGAGGATATCAATGGAGTCCAAGCTGGTGTAAGACGTGCCTTTGGCTCGATGGGACTCCATGATGCTTTCAAAATGCTTGCTGAAAGAGTCCATGCCATCCTTGGAGAGGCTGTGCCCTAGGAGGAAGGGCACTGGAGATTTGAGCATACCTTGTGTGTCTCGGTCCATGATCCTAGAGGGAAAGAAAGTGAGAAGAACTGGTCACTGAGAAGCAAGGGATCAAAGCCCTGAAACAGAAGTGCACACACACTGCTCCAGAAGGAAACTGGGGATGGCAGAAATATCTTCTGAACATTTGTAGACCTCCAAGGAAACATCTCATCTGCCCAAGGCATCATGGGAAGAGGGACTGTGCTAGCTCCCTCCACACATATGCTTCTCCTTTAATGTGACACAAACTTTTGCTCCTTTAGGGACTCATCCTCGTAAGAAGCTTATGAAAGGGCTACTGCTCCCAGTCACTCGACTTGAGCTTAGATCCAATAAAGGGCTCAAGCACCAGAAGCAGGATGTGGTTTGACTCCATTTCCAACCAAACCTGGAAGTATCTGAATTTTCCACAAGCCTTCTGGCACCCAGAAGGCTCCTCCTGAAGCTGCTCAGGACAGCATAATACTTTCCACCATGACATGGTCAGAGCATGACCAACACCCACATGCAAGATCTGCTGGCTGGTCCCAGCAGACGTCTGTGACCCAGCACAAGGTGATACTCAGCCCTAGGTTTCCCCAGGTAGTGCAGAGACCCTCACACCCAGCACCAGGCTTGGGGACTTGAGTTGGCCCATGTCCTAGAGGCCAGGCTTGGTCCTGGCTCATCATTTTGTCAGAGACCAGCTTGTCCCCAGTGCAGGTCCATGTCCAGCCCAACACAGGAGTTTTTAAGCCCTGAAGACTTGAGTGTTTTGTCCTGTAAGTGAGGTGAAGTGCAGCCTGCCCATCCATCTGAGCATGTGACAACAGAGACATTTCCAACCCAAGGAACATCAGTGCTTTAGCCACACAAACATAAACACAGCCCTAAAAGCCTACTTTACTCATAAGCTGCTATCATTTTATTAAAGCACTCACAAAAGCACTTGTTATGCCACTCTCTCCTCTGATTAAAGGAGAGGAACTGCTCCAGCTTGTCATAACATTTGCTATGAACAAACAGCTTTGTACAGAGGCTCAGAAGATGTGTTGCTGTTACAAGCAACCAATGATTTTCATTCATTAGCCTTCCCATACTGCTCAAAAATCTCACCTTGATTACTTGATCAGGCCAAGAGCTGACAGCTTGACTCCCCCAGAGTGCTGGCTGGCGTCAAGGGGAGTGCAGCTAAGCCAGATGCAGGCAACAAGGCAGGGGCAGGTCTGCTCATAGGGACCATAAGGGCCCAAAGAATGGACTTCAGCAGCTGCATCTGATGTCTGATGGAGGGGAAGGAGCCTGCCCCATTCTCCCTGCCTGGTGCTGCAGAGCCACACTGTCCCTGGCTGGGTGGAGGAGAAAAATCTCTCTCCTTAGGCCCCCAGTGGATTTTTCTCTCCTGCCAAATGCTCCCGTGACTCTCCAGACCCCTGACTGCCCCAGCCATGCCTCACTCCTCCTGCCTGCATGGGCATGGCACACGCTGCATGGGGGTCTCAGCTCAGCCCAAAGAAAGCGAGGCTGTACAGCACCACCCAGCAGCCCTTCATTTTATTCCTCTCTGGTCGCAGCTCCTGTGCAGACCAGCCCCAGCAGCTCCTTGCATCTCCCAGGCTCCTTTGTGCATCTCCTCCAGCTCAGCAGCTGCCACCCTGAGGGCTCAGTGTCCAACTCCAGCCTGTGCTCATCCACTGGTGCTGACCACAGGCGCTGCAGACCCCCACTGGCTGCCCACACACCCCTGCCACATCCACACCATCCCGCTGCCCCGAGTCATCCCCCACAAGCTGCAGGCATCCTCCCCGGCTCATCAGCAGGTGCCTACTGGCATCACCCCAAGTATCCCCCCTCCAGACCTGCCAGCGGGAGCCTGCGGGACACGGGAGCATCACCCCAGGCTGTGGGGCTTAGCCTCAGCACAGCACATCAGAGGCTGGTGGATACTGAGGCAGGCTAAGCCTAAACTTAAACGTTTGATGAAATCAGGGCCATAACCATTTTTTAATCCCCAACAAGGCTTGCCCTATGGCTATTCTTCTCTCCACCAAGCGGTGAGAACAAAGGCTCTGGAAAGACTCCCCAGGCACCAAAGGCTTTCTCGCACGAGGCTGCTCTGCTTGTAGGGAGACAAGGCATTTCTGCCTCCCACCAACCCTCCTTGCTCCCAGGGGAGTGGGGCACCCCAGCAAAGCCTCTTCTCTCTTATCAGCACGAGGCATGGGTGCTTCGGGCCAAGTCAGGCCCTGCCTCCAGCTTAGCCAGCATGTCTGGGGAGGGAGGGAATCGAGCTCGCTCTCGCTGACAGGTCTCTGGGACTAATGGGAATAAAGACAGTAAAGGCTTAGGCTAGTCATTAGAGTTGGTAGATCTGACTCTAAATATATTCAGGGAGCGGATTTGCTGGAAGAAGACACCATTTCTTCTGTCGCTTTCCACGTCTCATTTGATTTGGAGTTGGGTTTTTTTAGCCCAATGTCCAGCCAGCTATTAGCACACTTTCTTATTTTGGGAGGGTAAATTACCAAAGAAGATGCCCTTTGGCCAGAATATGAAGGACAAGAAGGACAAGAAAACAGTATCAAGCCAAAATCCCCCTTGCAGAGGATGCTAAACCTTTAAGTCTAGATTTTCAAAGGGATCTACATGTCTAAATGCTGCAAATCAGCATCCAAAGGTGCTTCTGTAATTTTGTAGGGCTGGTCCCTTCCAGTTACTGGACCAGGCCTAGGGTACAGCGGCTCCTACAGAAACAGAACAGTGCCAGCTCTGGGGTGCCTGGGAGAGGGGTGACTCTTAATCACCCCAGCATCACCCCTCCTGCGAGCAGGCAAAGGAGAAAGCTTGAAGAAGAAAACATCAATACTGGTTACTGGTGAACAGGGAGGGGGACTGCAGCTGCAGAGCTCAGAAACAGTGCGTAAGCAAAAACCCAGGGCTGTGATGCAGGGACTAAACAAGCTCATGGTTTGAGGCTCATGCTTTTCAAGACACTGCCCACAAGGTCTGCACCTACCTGGGGAATATTCAGGGGGCTGCAAATCAATAAAGCCACTAGTTCATGAAGAAGCTGTGTGAAATGAACAGGATGCCCCTATATACACAGTGGTAATTATATCAGGAGCAGCATCGTAGAAGCAACAATGCATTAAGAACACATCCAAGCTTTCCAGCGCTGCCTGGGGAGTTACAGCAAGGTGTCTCAGATGGAAAAAAGCAGGTCTAGGCCTACAGCTCACAGGACTTGTAGAGGCCTAGTACATGTTTAGAAATGAAATATCACTATGCAAAATAATCATTACAGTAACTTGAAGAACTTGCTTGAAGTGATAATAACTTTACACCTGATTTCGAATTTTGATCATTATTCATTTGGAAAAAACATACAAAACCCGGCTTATTTTCAGCTTTTCTCTAGAACCCAAAGTTTCCGAGGACAGAGCAGGCAGCAGGGAGGGAGGTATCTGGCCCCTCCACTAGAAATGCAAGGGCTGGACAAATTGATAGGAGCCAGGAGCCCATTGGGATGTACACCTTCCCTCCCCATCAGCCCAGCACCTTTGCACTTCTCCTTCCCAGCCTCAGGGCATCACTGAAGGTTATATTTTCATTATCTTTTCCCAACACTAACATCAAAACATCCCTTTTCTTTTTTCTTCCACCTAAATGCTCCCTGCCTGCTTTTAGCACAGCTAGGTGAGTACATACTACCACAGGACACCCCAGGCATTGCCCTGGCTTTGCACTTCCCAGGCAAGACCCCCCCACACTCCTGTGGAACACTTGTTAATAATGCTGAGCCCCCTCATCTCACCCAAGACTCTGCCAAGACACAGGGTCAGGAGATGCCTTGGCTGCCCCTGCCTGCACAGGCATCTACCACTCCCCTCCAAGCAGCTGTCCCACACAGTGCTCTTGGAGGTCCTTCTCCTCCTGATGCCTCCTGCGGTAGGCATGACTTCCTCATGTTCAAACTGTCACTCCAGAGGACACTCCACAGGCAGAATCTCATGTCACCAGTCCAAAATGAGACCTCCTATAGGTCCTAATTGCCAGTGCCTGGCACAGGGCAGATGGCAGCTCGGGTGGCAATAGCTGCCCAGGTGTGGAACGGAATGACAGTCTGGGTGTCACTCATTGCATCAGCCTCCCAGTACAGGGTGATTTGCCACACAAGTGAAAAACAACATGAAAGACAACAAAAGGCTTTTTCCAGCCCAACACATCCCCCACTCTTTCCCAAAACCAGCAAATACCTGCTGAGGCCAAGCAAAAAGGGACTGCTCCTCCCAGCAAAGCACCACTGTCTGCAGGGGAGAAGGCAGCCTGGCAACGCCTGCTTGCACACAGCAACTCCAGTACACAGCCTGGGCTCAGGTGTCCTGACACCATCACCCCAAAGCCTGGCAGCACCAGGGCAGGATGCAATTAACCTGGCAGGACTTGTGCTGGGAACCCTTGTCTCAGTTGGGTGATCTCAGCTGCAGGGCTCATGCCAGGGGAACAAGGTCCACAGCCTGGAGCTGGATCACCTGTGCTGCCCTGCTCTTTCCATGGCACAGTAAGGGCCCCCTCCCAGCCCCAGTCCCAACAGGGTGATCCAGGACCCTGTCTGACCCCCATGCCCAGCTTGCACAGAGCTACTGGCACTTTTGACTCAGACACTCTTTTGGCAGAGCTCAATTTTCCACTCAGGGGATAATAAAAAGGGCAAGAGAAACTTTTTCCACCCACGCACGCAGCCTCACCTTTCCCTGTTCTCCTTCCTTGTTGCCTCAAACACCTCATCATCCTCGTCCACGTCCCCATCCTGCAGCCCATCTTTTGGGCAGCCAGTTTCTGGGGCAGGGGGCTCCTCTGGAGTGCTGTTCCTCCTGCCCAGTGTGGCCTTGAAGCTTGGGTTGCTCTCGCTATCCTTCTGGCTCTCAATCGCCGAATCCACCTCCTCCTTCTCGGCCAGGATATCATCGATGTTGGTTTCATGATAGCACCTCAGTGGCACGGTGTCCAGGTCTGTCTCAGAGTATTTCACCGTCCTCCTTATAATCCCAGACTCGCAGGAGCTGGGCTTCTGGCTGCCTGGAGGAGACATCTCTATCTCCACCTCCACGTGGCTCAGGCTGTGCTCAGGTACTGACCCCGGTGGCTCGGTGGGCAGCAGGCGGATGGGCTTCTGGGGGGGCTCAGTCAGGGCAGCGGAGTCAGGAGCGGAGGAGCCTGCAAGGGAGCCCCAAGTGCTCAGAGCTGTGGGAAACCGCATCAAGGAGTGCTGGGGAGCCACTCCTGCAGCATCACACAGCGAGAGGGGGGGTCACATGTGTGACAGGCACCAGGGGAGCCAGAAGGAAAAAGGGTGGGAGAGGCAGAGACAAGGTGCTGTCAGTGCTAGTGCATCTGCAGCCAGTCCTAAGCTCCCATCTGAACCCTGAAGCCTCTCTGCAGAGCAGCCAGGGGTTGCCAAGGGTCAGAGCTCTATACCACCCCCTTTTCATGACACTGCACAGCCATGGGTAGCTCTGCAGGGAGGCTGTTGCATGCAGGATCTGGTCCC
Organism: Porphyrio hochstetteri; assembly: GCA_020800305.1. Taxonomy (NCBI): domain Eukaryota; kingdom Metazoa; phylum Chordata; class Aves; order Gruiformes; family Rallidae; genus Porphyrio; species Porphyrio hochstetteri. The sequence continues at coordinate 19,027,759 of CM036911.1, forward strand.
AGGAGGACACAGACCTTGGGGAGATCTTGACTGTCTGGTGGAACCAACAAGTCCCAGGGGATGGGCAGGCCCAAGGGGAGTCCCAGCAGCAACTGTATCTTGCAAAGGAGAGATCAGTTTGGCAGAGGGTATCCTTGCCCCTGACTTCTTACCTGTCTTTGGGGTGTCCAAAGAGCCATAGAAGAATTCCCATTTGGCTCTGGCGATGCGTTGGGCATGGGCCGAGCTCTGCCGGGGGTATGGCCATGCACTACCCTGTAGAGGTGAGAGCGGTGAGTGGATGGTGGGCCCTGGGGCAGAGCCTGTGCCCAGGTTGGGGCATCACAGCACCTACCTGGGGTCGGGGCTCCTGTTTCGGGATGCTCCTGGTGAAGGCAGGGAAATCCTCCAGCAGCCCGTTGGCCAGGGAGCGGCAGAGGCAGTTGGCATTCAGGGCACAGGGCTCCTTCCCACAGGGAAGTGTCACCCCTGGGGTCCTGTCCCCGGTCAGGAGCGGGTCAGATGCAGAGGCCTCCAGCTTCAGTGTGCTCAGGAGTCGCTCCTGAGGCAGGGGCAAAGGGTGGGGCTGGGGAGACCCCACATCCCCACCAAGCTCCAGGCTGCGGCTGAGGCTGCGGGGGCCGTTGTCCCAGCGGGGCTGGGGGGGTGGGATGCCGCCCAGGGTCCGCACACTGGCCTTCTCAATGAAACGGAACGTGACAACAGAGCTGTGTCCCTCTGGAGCCGAGGCCACCAGCGGGCTGTGGCTGCCTGGGGAGGAGAGCACCGGGCTTGGTCGGCCCCGACGCGGGGTGCAGGGGGCTGTCAGACGCCCTGGGACCGGGCAGCTCCCATTGCTGAAGGGAGCCACTTCCACCGGCTTGCGGGCCAAGGAGCCAGTACTGTTGTAGAGGCCAAGAGGGCAGCGGCGGGCATCAGGGGCCAGGCCCTTGCGCAGGAGGTGGAGGCGGCCAGCGTTGAGGTTGGGGGTGAGGCAGCGAGGGGGGCTGTGCCTCCCGGTCTCAGGGCTCCCCCCTGCCAGCCAAGGCCTCTGGTCCACCGTGCGAGTGAACGGTGGGGGCGAGGCAGCGCAGGACTCCTCAGTGTGGAAGCGGATGGGTCCCCCCGCCTGGGCCATCCTGCCAGAGGGCACGGAGGTGTCAGGTCCGGAGCCTGGCAGGGTGGCACAGGGATGGCAAGGTGGCTTCCTGGCACCCCTGAGATGGTGGCTGGGTCAAGGGGTGACGCATCCTCAGGCAGCCCTGAAACAAGGGCGAGGAGAGCTGGTTAGGGGAGAGAGGACTAAGAAGCAGTCTGGCACTGCAGAGAGGACAGGCAGGAGAAAGAGATGCTTCAGGTAAGACAGCCTCCTTCAAATCACCTCCTGCTGCATGAAGGAGGCAAGGTTTGTCATGAGCATCACACCAGCACCACAGCAGGGACACCAGCAGCCCTCTGGTCCATTCCCAGGCACCCCAGGGTGTTTGCTTTCTTCCCAGGGCACCAAGATACTCAGGCACTTTCCCCACAGAGCAGCACCCCAGACACAGCAGGAGAGCACATTATGCACTTTAAAATGGGTTTCATTCATCCTGCTTTAGGTTGAATATATTTACTACCCACAGCCTACTAAAATCACTTCAATAAGTTGGGGGGGGGGGGGGGGAAGATATACTAGATCACTGAGACATCCTCCAATTACACTCGTTCAAGGAGATTAACATGAGCAGCACGGGCAAGAAGCCTCTCTCTTTGGAGATCAGCCTGCGTTTTAAAGTGTGTCACACCACCACATGCTGCAGCTGATACTGGTAGCACAGACAGAGCTGTCAACACCCACAGATCCAAAAAGCAGTGGTTACGACAGTCCCACCCTGGAGGAACGGAGCATGCCAGCCCTGCACACAGCCTGCCTGCCTGCCTCTGCCCAGAGACTGTTTGGAGGTGAGACCAGCCACTCCACAGCAGAGTGCTGGTGGCCACAGGGGAAGGTAGGACATGAACCCCCATTGGTGCTGCTGTTAGGGCTGCTGAGGGTTATCTTTCTTCCAGTGGAGCTAAAACCTGTACTCATCCTTCCCTGAATTTCTCAAAAATTCTGGTGTACAGAGAAAACTTTGCCTTGGCTGCTTTTGCTTTCTGACAGGTGTTGAGATACTAAGTCCATCACTTAGATCTCATCATTTGAAAGTCAGAAACCCCATGCCAACTGCAAGCAGAGGAAAGCGTGATTTCTTCTCCCTGTTTCTAAGTACAAACTAGACAGGATTAAATTCCTGAAGGATGTTGGGTTGGATTTTCAACGGTGTTTAGGCTCCAGAGATGCAGAGACATAACTCTTCATAAAATAGTCCGAATCACCTCCATGGAGCAAGGCGCCCATCTATCTGCACTATCAGACTGCTAAAAAAACTGGCGCCTGCTGAGCAGCAGCAATCTGTAGCTCACTCACCACAAAAATACGCTCCCCTGTTTAATATATCAGCTACTGTTTTTACAGTCGTCTTCTCCTATTATGGTTGTGTTCACATTCAAGGTTGCTGGAGTTAACTGATAAATAAGAAAGATGCAGGGTTTACAGATTTCAAATTAAATTCCACTTTTTATCTCAAGACAGACTGACACACATTCCAAGGGGAAAAAAAAAGTTATCACTAGGAATAGTTGGCATTCGCTGTAACATAACAAATCTATAAAAACCAGCCTATCTCAATACATGTGAGTTATTGCTAAAATAAATGGGATAAGCACAGCGTGTCCTCCTGGTTATCAGAGGAGGATTATCAAATTTGGAGTAAAGGCCATGCCCGCCTGCGAGCCACCAAAGCCGGATGGCTACACCATCCAGTGGAGTGAGCTTTTCTCTAACAATGGAAGGTAAAAAGCACAAATGCAACAGATGCAATAGAGATGAAAAGATCAGTGATGGAGCTAAGGCTTCCTGCTTGCTGATTTGAATCATGAATCAAATCGGTGCTCTTTAAATCACTGTGATGAATGGGCTGGGCTGTAAGGCACTGGTGGGCTGGAGGGAGCCTTGCTGGTCCCACTGCCTGAAGGAAGAAGTCCTGCAAAAGAAAGCTTATGGGGAGGCTGCCCGTGCTGTCCAAGGCATGCATTCAGCGAGAAAAACTCGGAGCTGCAGTGTGATAGCCGGGAGCTGCACACCAGTGGGGGATTTCATTTGGTCAATAAAACATCTCAATCATGCAATAAACTTGCCCCTCCTGTCTGTCCCTTCTTGGCGGCTGAAGGGATGTCGGGGGGTTTCTCCCGGCCCTCGCTTCGAGCTGTACCGGCTGCAACAGGGGATGGTGCCTCCCGGTGCAGACGCTTGCCTGGCGGAGCGGGGCGATGCGGGGTGAAGGCAGCAGGCAGCAAGAACTGCTTACGCTGCGGGGGAAGCGCACACCCACGCCAGGCTGTGTGGGGACAGCGCGCAGGAACTGGGGGAGGAAGCAAAGGCAGCGGGCAAAGAACGGGACAGGGACGGGAGGGAAGCAAGACGGGCAGGGCTGGGTGCTGAATTCGCACGGCACCGGGCACGGCACCGCTGTCAGTGGTGGCGGCAGGGAATGGGGGAAACCAGTCTGCGGGTGACGGCTCATCTGACCGACCTGGGGCAGGATGGCCCCCAAGAGCTGCCTCTGCACTCTGGAGGGACACGAAGCAGTTTCGGTGGTGCATTGGTGGCCGAGAAGGGGTACCTGGAGGCCCTGGGCTTGTGGGAAGAATAGGAGACCCCCTTCCCGAGGGGGTGTCGGGGCGAGGGACGTGCCCCCCCTCCAAGACGGGGCTGAGCCTGCGCTTCCCTCTTCCACCCCCCCAGCCCGACCTCCCTTGCTCGGCACCTCCTGTCTCGGCGGGATCAGCCCTGAGTGGATGTGACATCCATCCGGATGAGGAGGGAGCCCCCCCGGCCAGGGAAGCCGGCGGAGCCGCCCGTCCGCCCGCTCCCCCCGCGGGGCCGCCCGCCACGTCCCAGCCCGACAGCCCCCCTGCTCGGGCAGGGGCCCCGCACCCGTCCCGCCGCACCGCACACCGGGGCCACTCGCGGCAGCGGCGGGCGGGTCCGGCCCCGCCGGGCATCCGCCGGTGCCAGCGCAGCCCGGTGCCGCCGCCCGCCGGTCATCGCTGCCAGGAAGGTGCAGAGCCGCCCCGGTCCCCGCAACAACTGCAGCAACTTTCCCGGCTCCCCCGCCGCCTCGCTCCGGCCTCCAGCCCCCACCGCGCCGCGCTCCGCTCCCCTCCCCGCGCCTTACCGGCAGTGCCGCCGCCGCCGCCGCATCGTGCGCGCCGCTGCTCCGCGCTGCCGTCGGCTCGGTTCGGCTCGGTCCGGTCCAACCCGTCGGGCGTGGTGTGGTGTGGTGTGGTGTGGTGTGGTGTGGTGCCGTGCCGTGCCGTGCCGTGCCGTGCCGTGCCGTGCGGTACGGTGCTACCGGCCCCTGCCCGCCTCTCCCCGCCGCGCTAATCCCGGCCCGGGCCTGTCACTCCGCCCCGCTGACAGCCCCGACAGCCAATGGGAAACCCCTGCCGGGCGCCGCGCCCCGCCCGGTGGCACCGGCATCGGGACACGCGGAGCGGGAAGCGGCTGGACCCACACCGGCCCTGGGGTGCGTGTCCCCCTGCACGGACTGGTGTGCGCCGGTGTAGCACGGTGCACGTTCCCGTGTCCCACTGTGCATGTCCTGGTGTGACACCGTGCAGGTCCCGGTGTACCGGTGTGCACCTCCCCATGCATCGGTGTGAACCCGGCTTCGTGCACTAGCAGCCGTGACCCCATACACCGGTGTGCACGTCCCACTGTAGCAACACACGCCTCCCCGTGTCCTGGGATGCACATCCCCATTCATCAGTGTGCATATGGCCACGCGCAGCATGTCCCTGCTCAGCAGCGTGTCTCTGCTCAGCAGCGTGCATGTTCCCCTCTAACAGTGGGCACGTGTCCTCATGCATGAGCATGCACGGCCATATGTGTTGTTCCCTGCACCACACCCCACCACTGCTAGGGGACCATGAAGACAGGATGTCAAAAGCTGCCATGTCCTGAGACACCTGTCACCCCCAGCAAACTGCTGGCCCTTGCCCTGTGGAGCAGAGCCCAAGGCAGGGACTCATCTCTCTGGTCTCACCCCAAGCACACAACATCCACAATTACCAAGGTGTGCCAGACACTGAGAAACCTCTTTTCACCAGCCACCCCAAGGATGGGAAACACCACCCCAGTCTCAGGAAACCCCTGCAAGGGTCAAAAAAACCCAACCATTGTATCCCACCCAGGGCCTCTGCCTGCACCAGAGGCAGGTATGAGCAGAACCTGTGTGAGGCAGCTGGGTGCCAAGGCAAGGGGTGCGGTGGCAAGGTCTCCGGCCACATTGCCACCACCACGATGCGTCTGCATGTGGCAGCTGCCAGGGCTGGCAGCCAGCGCTCCCTGCCTGCCCAGGCTGCCAGATCGATTTGCTATTAAACAGCACTTTATTACCCAGCCGAGCAATCATTATTAAATGTGTGTGAGAGGAGAGGCCCAGGGGAGGCAGAGCCTCACGTGCACACTGTGCTTGCAAGAGGAATTTGGGGAAAACTGTCCCTCCTTGCTGCTTTCCCTGCCTGCAGTGAGCCCAGCTCTGTGCCTGCCTGGCCTCACCATCACCCAGAAGGTGTGTCCCCTTCTTCCCTCCCAGGCACAGGGACTTGGGGAGAAAGCAGCAGACTGAGCAGGCTCTCCTCATATTTAATGCATTGAACCACTGCCATTTTCTCTCTCCTTCTCCAGGCTCCTGCCTGCATGGGGCCCCTCTCCCCCACACTGGGGGCTGCACGTCCCTGAGCTGCCTTACACACAGCCCACTTTCCTGGTAGACTGCGAGAAGCTGGGCTAATTAGGGGCCTCACTTCTGTGGGATCAACGACCTGATTCCTTCAGCAGCTTCTCGATGGCAGTAGAGCAGGGAGGGGGAAGGTTTTTCTCTAAGCTGCAGCTGGATAGACAAATTTAACCAATTTAACCAAGTGGAAGAGCTCAGAGCTTTCCTGGTGTGTCCATACCAGGACAAGACATGCCAGTACCTGCAGAGAGCTGCAGAGAGTCTTCTCCACCCTGGCTGGAGACCCAGGCCATACACTGAAAACACATTTCCTCCAGAACCATGCATGTCGCCCCCCGCCAGTAGCTGTTCTCCCTACTGGGCTCTGTTCCATATCTCCCTTGCCTTCCCACAGCCCTGTAACTCCCAAACAATGTGCCCACACACATGGGTCTGGCTAGCACTGACATAAACCCCACTGGATCAGGATTTAGCCCTTGCTCCCCTGGCCCCTCCTACTCTGAGCCCCTCCCCAGCTAATGAGGGGCAGGAGGGAGCAGGGGACCCCTCTGGCAAATGTCAGGGAGAGTCCCCCATAGCCCAACCCAGTGGGCTTAGCTAGAGAGGCAGGAGTGCCATGCACGGGAAACCCTCTTTGCTGTCACTTTGGTGCTTCTGTACTTTCAGTCCTTGCCTGCAGGTATCACATACCTTCCCTACGTGAGAGTGCGCCTGGCTCCCCATCATCCCTTTCAGCCTCCTGGCCTCTGCCAGATCCTCAAGCCCAGCCACAGGCGGCCTCCAGGAGTTTTCTAGCTACTGCCTTTACTCATCTTCACAAACCTGCAAGACAACTCCCCTCCAGAGCCCAGAGGGGTGTGGGTGTCACCAGGGCAGCACCATGATGAATTTCTTGTTTCAGAAGAAGAGACCAGCCTGGGATGTCAGTGTCCTTGCAACTGTGCTTGAGTGGGGAGTGGGTAGACAAGAGCTCCTTCCTCCAGCTGACTCCAGGAGGGGCTGATGCTCAGCCTGTCCCAAGGCACACAGGTCAGTCTTTAGAGAGGCACTTCTGCAGCTCCCCTTGGAGTATATGCCCTGGTGCACCTCGGGGCTGCTCCCCTGAGTGCAGGGGGGCTGCCACAGCTGATTCCTTTGTCACAGCTCGTGCTTAAGGCATAGCCCTGCAAGTGGGGACAGTCACTCCATCAGCAGGTGAGTGGTCCTCACACAGCTCACTGGAAACACCATGGAAAGAGCAACATCAGGTCCACAGAAGATGGGTCCCAGTGAGGGCCAGGGAAGTTGAACTCCCTTATCTCTACAATGAGGGCTCTGAGTCAACTGGTGAGGTTTCATGTGTTCCCTCAGGGCCTAGACTTAACTACATGGCTCTAATTAATGCCTTCTGCCTCCAGTGCCAACATCCAACCACATCCTAGCTGTATATTTAAAAAGCCACTGCAGTGTAAGCCAAGTCTTTAATGGGCTAATGCACTTATCTGTTATTCCACCAGGCTGGTGGTTAAGGATAAATGGTGAAAATACCCTTCCTCGACAGTCTGCTACACAAATGCTGCTTTAAAGCTTAGGGCAAAAAGGTGGTGCTGGAGATGCTGCCTGCCCCCCTGCCCAAAGCTCAGGCTTCTGCTCGGACTGGGATCAGAGAACAGCACACCCAACCGCCCTGTGCCTTTTGCAGCTTCCTCCTCTGGGGTGGGCATATGGGGCCACTGCAGGATTTTTCAGGGTGAAAGGCACTCTGGAAGAGGACACAGACTGCAGAATGTCTCACCAGAGAGAGGAGCCAGTGTGGACTACAGTTCATGCGAGGGACAGCTGCTGCCTGCCCAACTGTGTCCCAGCTCCCTACCTGGGGCTGCCCCTTGCCTCAGGAGGAGTACAGGCTCAGAAGTACAGAGGCATAGAGAGAGGTAGTGAAAGCTGTGTGCTGAGCCTCGTGGTGAGCTGTAACAAAATATTTCTGTAATGCCCTGGTAACACCTGCTGTTACAGAAATCCCCTGAGACTGTCCGAGCCCCAGGCAGCACCAACACAGCATGCAGGCTTCCCCCTGCACTGGCATTGCTCTGTCAAGATGAAGGCAGAAACACCAACGTGGTAAAACCTGTCCTGGGGACGTGGGAGGTGGGGCCCCAGCACAGCTTGAGCCATAAATAATCTCCCTACACAGAAGTTAGGGGAACAATTGCGTGGGAGTATCTCTTGGTAAAAAGATGCTCAGGGAAAAGATGGTCTTGAAGGAAAGTGGGAGATTTCTGGCTGGTGGGGTGCGCTCTCCACTGAGGACAGAGCTTCATGGGTGCCAGCAGGTCACTCACCAGCCCCACCTCACCATGGTGAGTCACTGCACTGAAGAGACAAATTTAGTCTGAAGCAACCCAAATCACCAGCACTCTGGTGTAGCCTCCCAGGACACAGCTTGTGCTGCAGCACAGATCTCTGGAGCTGCTCTCCAGCTAATCTCTGCAACAGTAAGATGTGATCCCTTACCCCCACCTTCAGCTGCAAGATTCACGTGGGGAAAGGTGAAAAGGTGTAAGGGGCAGTAGGAACAGTGAATGCAGAGAGTACCTTATGCAGAAAAGACACAGAAAAACCCAAGCATACAGCCTGACACAGCATAAGGAGAACGTGGTCATGTACTGAATCATATAAAAGGTGTGAAAACCCTAAGAAGGTGAGTTAAGGAGGAGCAATTTCAAGCATAGCAAAGAAACTGAGCATAACCAGCCACCATGGAGATGTAGACGCACATACAAAGGAAATCGTGAAAGCTTGGAAGCAGTGGCTTCATGAAGGGAATGCTGCAGAAGATCCCTGCATTAGTGTGTAATTAGGAGCTCCTTGTGCATGTTCCTCTTCCAGCCCTGACTTGCACAACTTGACCTTGCTTTACTTCTATTTTAATTTTTTTAGCCCTGACTGTATAGTCAGATTCTATTCTCATTAAGAGAAAGGGGAAGATGGCATGTACAGGGAAGAGCTGAACAGAAGGCATCATGGGTTCCTGTTTCACCAGCTTAAGTGGTTCCTGGTGGCACTGTGCAATCTCGGCATTCACCAAGATGAGAGTTTGCCCTGTAAGCTCAACAACTTCTGCCATGCAACCAAGAAGTCCATATGTGGTCCACTCCAACCCAGAGAGTGATGGAGGGTGTCAGATTTATTCTGCAGCCATAAAGAATATGGAGCCAGATTCTTTGAAAGAACCTGATAAGAGTCCAAGGAAAAACATTGTTGAGAGACTTTACTCAGCTTCTGGAGTGTTGCATGCACACAGCACTCACATCTTAAGAGGTGAACATTGCAGGCCTACTGGTGTCCTTGAAAAGACTTTGTCTCTTGTCCCACTTGAGATTAGTAGAAAACTGCAAATGAAATGTCCCCGGAGTCTTTGCAAGGCTAAAGGTGTTTAGCCAGCAAGGTGCCAAGCCACAGCACAAGATGATAGATCTCAGGACAGCAGGTTAGTGTTTGCTTGGCACCATACCAATCTGCCACAGCATCAGCCTCTAGGGCCACCATCAGGCTTGTGGAAAACCAATCAACCTCTTTGACATGGAAAGACATTTTCAGCGCAAGGGGCATGGGTGGGGAAGATATGGCCAAAATTAGCTGGCAATCTGGGAGGACCTCTGGGAACAAAAACCTGGTATTCCTGACTTGAGGTCAGCTCTTCTTACCACAAGACTCCTCTCCCTTCAGCCCCCTGTTCCCTAAACGGCACCCCCAATTCCCAAAGAATGAGGTCAAGACCAAACTGTTTGTCAAGACTCTTCAAAAGTACAACTAGGCACCAGCACCTCACAGCGGTGGAAACGGCCAAAATATCTGTTCATGAAGATGAAAAGGCCATCAGGATCAGACCCAAGGCCATGCCCTGGCTCTGAGAACAGCCAGCACCATATGTTTCCCAGGAAGATACAAGAAAGCTGCAGCAGCAGTTGTTGTTGTGAGCTAATCTGCTTCCTCCCCCCAGGGCTCAGCTTGGTCTCTCGTCACTACAGATCAGCTCAGGGCCTGACGCAAGAGCCCTGTTTTCCCTCACAGGACATCAGTGGTCACTGGGAGAACACAAGAGCCATAAGACTGACCAGTGTCCCCTGTTTGTTGAAGGTACCTGTGCAATACAGTGCTTCAGCTGCCCTGCAAGCACCATGGGTGTCACAGCCCAGCACTGCTTCTCGGAACAGGCAGCTTCAGAAACACTTGGTCCAAAACAATGTCTAACAAGGAGACAAACCAGAAGTGATGGGCACAAGCCTGGTGGGTCATAAGAGATGCAGTTCCCCTTCCAGGGAAGCACCTCCAAGCTCACCTCATTGATCTTGCAAAGGGCACCCTCTTTGAGCCAAGAGCTGGGTCTGTCTGAACAGCACCAGGCACACACTGGGCTGTGGAACTAACAGGACATACCCTGAAGCCAGGCCAGCTGGGCTCACTTAACTGCTTGTCAGCTCCATTTCCCCATCTGTCACATCCAGTCTGTACCAGGCTTACTGCTGAATTCATAACACTTACAGACACTGGTAGACTTACACGTGAGCAGGGCCACAGCCCTTTTTATTTCCTTTTAGAAGACAAATTAAGAGAATTGGTAAGTCTTACAGGAGCAGTTGTGACAATTTCTCCCACATCCTCTTTAAAATCTAGAAGCTGGCAATTATCCAAGCTTACAGCAGGAAGTTTTTTGCCCAACCTCTGCCCTCATCCTACTGCTTGACTAGCAAGGTGAAATCCCCTGGTCTTAAGGGATTCCCGCCCCAGCATCAGGGCCAGCTCAGGAAGCTGTTTTGCAAACCAGTTGGCAGTATTAGGGCTCAACAAGAAGTGTATATCTATCTGAAGCTTAAAAGGAGACTTACAGGCACCTCTTGAGAAAAATGTAGGCCCACCTTGGAAAAAACAAATACCACCAAAAGGCAGATGCTTGCTGCAACTCTGACTGAGATAGCAGCACAGAACGAAGCTCTGGTCTTTCAAGGCTGCACACTTTGTTACTTCATCGCTGAGATACAGTGGGTACCACCCCCCAAGGCCTATGCCACAGTGCTGTATAACCACACCAAAGCCACTCTACAGAGAGGAAAACTTTACAGACATGACAGCACAAGAAGTGTACCAGCTTAGGACCCTTACCCTTGGTGTAGTCCTAGGTTTCTAGCTCCACTGGACATCCTGATGGTGTAAGGCGTGTCTCAACATTCACCCCTACAATACAGCAACAGGCACTGATGTGCTTTCTCCATCTGCAGCAAACCTGTGAAGAAGAAAGAGAACAGTCTGACTATTTCACAAGTGCAAGTGGTCCATAACTCCTAGTACCAAGAACATACATCTCACAAACCATATACAGCACTAGACCCTGTTGCTTCAGCCTACTTACTAACTCCCCCACAGATAACCAGCTTGTCAGGGCCCTGGGGGTATTAATAAACCTCTGTGTCCCTAACCAGTCACACCTAGAGCCTCCACCCACTCCTGCCCATAGGCCCAGGTCTTCTATTTAAGCTCACCCTGCAGCTCATAGGCCCTGTTGTATGAGCTCTAGTCTTCATCTTAGTTTAGCTATCCTTATGCTGGGCTATGGGCTTAGTTGGTCTGGACTGTCCCGCTGTGGGTTAGCCCTAGCGAGACCTCAGCCCTGCCCATCACCATGAACCTGTCTGTTTACCACAGGGCTGTGCGTGACCCTGATTGTCCTTATTGGACCTGGCCAGGTGTTGAGTGGGCCAGTCTCTGGCTGGGGAGAGCCCTGCCCTTCCAGGAGCAGCCCCCCTTTCTGTGCCCTGACACAGCTGGCATGTTCACCCTTCTTTTCCCCATCTTGCTTGCACTAGGCTTGGGGGCTAAAGAGCAACTGCCTCGCAGTACCTGCTGTGGTGTTATGCTAGGGAACCTCCATTCAGGCAGCAGGATCTGAAAAATGTTCATTGCTTCCTAGAGCAATGCTTGCCCTGTGAGCTGGATCTGGAAAAGAGCCAGTGCTGCCTGAGAGGCTGCAGTGCCCCAGGCCTGGCACAGTGATTGCTGCCCTGCAAGCAGGCTGAAGCCAGCTGGATTAGGTGTGATTTCTGAATGGTCCTGTGAGTAGCTCAGCAGAGATGGCTTTGCACTACCCAGCTCTTGAGGTCTGCCCTGTCATGTGGTATTAAAGGTAGGACAGTCTTCAACTTCTCTGTGAGCAGGGCCAACCTTGTGCATCCACAAGCCAGGAAAAGGTTGGGGTGAAACAGAGGCCAAACACACACAGCTAGGTCTCACATCTGTCTCTTATAACAGTGCCACCCAACCTCCTTGTGGTGCCCAGTATCTGTCTGGGCTGACTCTCAGCCCTCCTCCCAGCCCGGCTACCAGCAAGATCCCTGGGAAGTGACTCAGCCAGCCCAGCTGGATCAGATGAAATGAAAAACACAAACAGAGATCGGTGTGGGAGCAGAGCAGGCCCCACTTGCCAGCCCAGCACACGTGTTGCTCAGGAAAGAAAATAAGCAATCCACAGCACCGCTCCTCCAGGCAAGGACTTGACACAAGCTGGGGGCTCCCAGCCAGGTCTGTTTTGGCACAGAAAGCCTGCAGCAAAGGCCAGATGTAATTGAGCGTTGCACTTGCTTGCTCACTGGTGCTCCCTCACTTCCTATCCAGACCAAAACAACTGTTTTGAAAAGCCTGCTTGTAGCCAATGTCAGTCACAACCATTCACTTACAGGGGCAAAATTAAGGGGCTCACTGCCAGATGCCACGCTTGTGTTTCACAGCAGGAACCAAGAGCAGAGTGAGCGCAGAGCTGAAACTTCCTAAGGGCAAAATGAACCCTCCTGGTCTAGAAGCAGGATCACCTTTCCCAGAGCTTTCTGTGTCCCCACCACAGAGGAAGGAAAGGCTGTCCCAGGCCATGGCTGGGGACATTCTTGGCTCATTTAGAAAACTGCAAATCCCTGCTTGCTTGTCCTGTAAATGGGAAAAGCACTGTGCTAGCTCTGGGGGGCACTGGGACCCTCAAGGGCCAGGTGCTACAAGCCCTGGGGCAGACAGGTAGCATGGGTAGCTACCCACAGAGGACAGGCACTGGGGTAAGAACACTTTTCCCCAAAACAGCCTCCAGACTGGGAGGGAATGAGCAGGCCAGGGTGCATAGACAGGTCATTGCTTTCCAGGGAATGAGGGACTCTGTGCGGGCCCTGCTCTTTTGGCAGGCAGATCTTTTTACAGCGCCTGTTGCCAGCAGTGATCAGCAGCTTGATGCTGCACAAGGTGGCAGGGCTCAGATCCGAGCTGGGGATGAAGTCACCCGCCCAGGGCCAGCTCTGAGGTGTGCTGTGCGTCAGCAGAAGTTACAGGGCCTGCCCTGCAAACCGGCAGCGGGCAGGAGGGCGGCGAGGAAACAGCAGCGCCGGTGTCTGCGGGAGCCCTGTCTGGAGTCGTTATGGCAACTGCGCCGGCAGGAGCCCGGCCCGCTTCCCCGCGGAGCCTGCCTGCAACGGGACGAACGCGCTCGTTCCCCGGGGCTACGGGGGCAGGCGGGGCACCGGCGGGGGAGAGAAACGCGAGGATCTGGTTGCCGGAGTGGGAGGATGCGAGCTGAGGGTGGCGGACCGCGGACCGGCAGTGCTGTCTCGCCCCAGGCACTGAGAGAGGCGGCGTGCAGCCCGGTGCCGGAAGAGGAGCGGTGCCAGCGGCCGCCGGTCGGGGATGCTGTGAGAACTGTGAGGCCCGGGGACCTGCCTTTCCCGGGGGTCTCTCCGCTCCTGCGGGAGGGGAGGGGGCGGCGGCAGAGCCCGTCGGGAGAGCGACGGGGTCGGGTTGGGGGTTTGGGGGTCGGGGCTGGGCCGGTGGGGGAGAGGGGGGTTGGCGGGGCCGTGGGGCGGGGCCGTCGCTCACCGGCAACGGCGGGTCCCGGCGGGTCCCGGCTCCGCGTGGTGCTGACCGGACAGCTCCGCCGTGCTGCGCATGCGCGAGGCCACCCGCCGGGGACGGGCGTGCGCTTGGGACCGGGGAAGTGGGGCAGCTGGCGTGCACCGGGGAGCGGGTGGTAGCCGTGGGGCTGGAGCAACCGGTATGCGCTGGGGGACCAGGGTAGCTGTGGGGCTGGAGCAACCGGCGTGCCCTGGGGAACTGGGACAACTGGTGCGCACTGGGGAACTGGGGAACCGGGACAGGTGGTGCGCGCGGGGAGCTGGGGCACCGGGCTGGTGCGAGCGCCGCGCCGCTGGCGGCAGCCTGCGGGACTCGCTACGGCACCGGCGGGACCTGTGACCGCCGGGCTCCTCTGGCCCGCCCGCAGCGCCGGAGTCGCTCTCCTCTGCCCGGTGCCCCGGCCTGCCCGGGCCGGGCCGAGCACTCTCCTCCGCCCTGACGGCTGCCCTTGTCCGGGAGCTCCTGTGCCTTCCGCCCAGTCCCCGGTAACCCGCGCGCTGTCGCCGGGGCAAGGTAAGGGTGCGGCACCGGGCGGGCAGTGACCGGGGCGGGGCGGTGGGGGTGTGCGCACTTCCGCCCGGTGCCGTCGTGACGTCGCTCCCGGACGCCGGCGTCGGGGGCGGAGTCGGGCGCAGCTGTATGGAGCGGCCGGGGCACCTCCGGCGGGGAGACAGGTACGGGGCTGGAGGATTGGGGGGCGGGGGGGACACAACACGACAGTGGCAGGGCTGCCGCCTCGCCGCGGGACCCCGCGGGAGGGAGGTGTCTGTGTGCAGGTCCTGTCGGGGCTTCCGCGGCCGCTTCGCTGCGGCGGCGGGGCAGTTCGGGAACTGGGCCTGCGGGCGGCTCGGGGGGCCTGTGCGGGCGGCTCGGGGGGTGTGGGGGCGGCGGGCGAGTCTAACCGCGGCCTTCGGCCGCACCTCGTGGGGTGCCGGGACCCCTCTGCTCCTCCCTCGGCCCCTGCCCTTCCCCTCGCCGCCCGAGGCTGCGGCCTCCTCACTGCCGCAGAGACGCCGGGTCCCAGCTCCTCGCGGGAAGACCTCTTTGGGGGCGCCTGGAGCCTTGTTGCTCCCCGCGGGAAGGAGCAGGTGCCTGCCCTCTCCCCCTCGCAAGGTGCCGAGTGGCTCAGCACTGGACGCAGAGAGAGAACTAGCTGCCAGGTAGAGCTATGTGTAGATGCGAAAGCTAGGCACTGTGTGGGTGATGTAGTAGTGCTGCAGCAGTCACTTGCTGCCCTGCTGAGGGACAAGGACTCCTTGGGCAGTGGGTGGAAAGCCCCACCCAAGCTCTGCTGGAGGGCACTGCATGCAGGCAGGTGGACTCAGATGCCTAAGTAGTGAACATCCCAGGCTGGGGAGGAGGTGACGCAGGTGGCAGGTTCATGCTTTGCTGATGGCTAGCCAAGGAGTTTTACCCTGTGGGCTGACTGTTGGAGATGTCACTGAGTCCTTCTTTCTGGCTGTTCCTCCTAGAGGCACCTGGCGGTAAGTGTGAGGTGATCTAGCCTGGCTCCCACCGAAGCCTGGCTCCCTGGCGACTGATGATGAGTTTGACCCCCTCCAGGGGATGCCTCCTGGACCTGCCCTGGGAAGACATCTTAGTTCCACATATCCTCTGTCATCTGCCACTGCAGCAGCTCCTGAGTCTGCAGAGGGTCAGCAAGTCGTTCCAGTCTCTCATCCAGCTGTACCTGGCCAACATGCGCAGCTTTGACTCAAGCCAGGTATTGAATGGCTCTGAGGCTGGGGGAGACCCAGATGTCCTACTACTCTGGAGCTATTTGGAACATCTGACTATATGGGGGGAAGAAATCCCCCATGAGGAGGCTGGTTTCTGCTTAGGAGCTCAGGTTAATGGCTCCCATGCCTGACTGGACAGATAGGCTCAGGGAGGAGAAATGGTGATTCAGGGCCCAGCAATGCCAGTGTCTTTAGCAAGAGGCCTTGGGAGGAGTGAGCCTGGAAGCTCCACCCAGGCCATTATGGGGCACCAGCTGGCAGAAATACAAGCCAGCTCAGGAGTGGCATGGCCTGTTGGTCTTCCTTGCAGTTGTGCAATAGGGTTGGTTTGACCAGAGACATCTCTGTGTCTGGTCTCTGTGGAAAGCTTGTCTGGCCCTGGGATGCACTGCCTGGGACTTGGAAAGACAGAAGTAGTTGTTGTGTGAGAACAGAGTGGTCAAGCAGAACTATGGAGCTCGTGAATATATAAATGCAGGGGGGATGGTGGTGGATGGAGAAGCCAGAGCATCATCTAGCTTGTGGCAGTAGCTGGCACAGAGGGGTGGAGATCCTGATGGCAGGGTTTGCCCTGTGATAAGGAGAGGGGGTGGCTTTGCTCACCACTGTCGCAGTGGAAGAGAGGAGGGGATGGAGTATTTTGTGAGGATCAGGCTGAGCTGAAACCCCTGGGGATGCCTCATTCTTCCTGGGTTCTCCATGCAGATTGGACCTGCCATCCCTCAAGCTGCTTTTGTTAACCTGCTGAAGGACAACGAAGTACTACAGCAGCTGGCCCTCCAGAACTGCTCCGACTGGCTGACGGACAAGGAGCTGCTCCCGGTCATCGGGCAGAACCACCACCTGCACCAGATCCAGCTGAAGGGCTGTGCTCAGCTCAGCCGCCATGCGCTGGTGGCCATCTCACTGAGCTGCCCCAACCTGCGCCAGCTCTCCCTGGCTCACTGCGAGTGGGTGGACAGCCTGTCCCTGCGCAGCCTGGCTGACCACTGCAAGGCGCTGGAGGCTGTGGACCTGACAGCCTGTCGCCAGCTGAAGGACGAGGCCATCTGCTACTTGGTGCAGAAGTGCAGGAGGCTCAAGTCTCTCTCGCTGGCTGTCAATGCCAATGTGGGCGATGTGGCAGTCGAGGAGATAGCCAAGTGTTGCCCTGAACTGGAACACCTGGACCTCACAGGGTGTCTGCGAGTCAAGAATGACTCCATCAGGTACTGAGTAACATGGTCAGCAGGGGTGGGGATGGCAGGTGTCTGGGGTGGGGAGAAGAGGAGAACCAAAGAGAAAAGTCAGATTTCTTCATGCTGAAAGCAATGAGAGCTCAGTCTTGGGGAGAAGTCACTAGCAGGCCCTTCAGGAGAGGCACTGTGTTCTGCTAACAGCAAATTCCCCAGCGTGTCATGGAGGGCAGGTCTGGGTTCCAGCCACGTCCCTTGAGTTTCTCTGACAGCCAGGGTGCTGCTCCTCAGTGTTGGTGCCTGTGTGGCACAGCTGTGAATGCTGGGCCTCTGGGGGTAGAGAAGATGGTGAGTGGTACAGTCAGGAGTCCTGGCTTGCAACCTGCATGTGCTCTCTTTCTTGGCAGGGTCCTGGCTGAGTACTGTCCCAAGCTGCGCTCCCTGAAGGTGAAGCATTGCCACAATGTGGCCGAGTCTAGCCTGAGCATCCTCCGAAGCCGTGGGGTGGAGCTGGATGTGGAGCCTCCACTGCAGAGGGCTCTTGTTCTCCTGCAGGATGTGGTTGGCTTCGCCCCTTTCATTAACCTCCAGATCTAGAACTGCTGCTGCTGGGGAGTGGGGGACTGACACAACGCTGAGATCCCAGGAGGGTGCCAGAACCGGCTGCTGCGGAGATGTGCAGAGGGAGAGGTCGGTCCCATTGGTGAGGCTGGCCCAAGTGGGGCTCACTTTCCTCTGAGGCTGTTTAGCAGCCACTGGGTGTTCATGAGTGGGCTTCATTGGTGCCTCTGGGGAAAGTAACTCCCTCTGCAGTGGCATGGAGAGAGCGAGTGACTCGCAGGAGCACCATGGTGCTGAACAGGCCTTGGCCAGGCCAGCTAGTAGATAGGATTTATTATTTGTTGCATTTTAAATCTCTAAGTGGCAGCTGTCCAGAGAGCAGGGGAGTGTTTGATGGGGACTGTCCCCTGGGGTCTGTGTGCAGGGCAGGCCAGCAGACCTGCTGGAAACAAACTGGGCGAGCTGGAGCAGAAAGCAAAGTTGCCATCCCTCCTCCTGGGAGAGGGCAGGCCCCTCTGGACTCCAGGAGGACAGAGTGAGCCCAGCTCCAGCCTGCAGCCACTGGCCAGCTTGGTACTAAAGGCCTGGCACAGCCATGACACCAGCAGCCTAAGGTGCTGGTTTAGGCTGGTGCAAGGTGGGAGTTTTCTTCAGGGGGAACGTGCTCCTAAATGCAGTTTCATCGACAGAAAAGCCCCAGACCTAGCTGTGCTGTACCTGAAAGCAGTTGGGCGTTGCCATTTGATTTAACATTTCAGTAGTACTCAGGCCTGCTGCTATATCCTGGTGCGTGTCATGTGGCCAAAGCTTTGGCGCTCAACAGTGGTGGGAAATGGCAGGAGTCCTGGACATGCTGTGAAGCTGCTGTGTTGCAGGTTGTATTGGCAGGGAAAGCCTAGCTCTGGTCTGGAGTTCAGCCTCAGCCCTTTTATCTACAAGCTCACTGTTTGGTTAACCAAACAGCAGCCCCATCTTGCGGTAAACGTGATGAAGAGAGTAATCAGGGGAAGAGAAGATGACCCTGCTCCTATCTTTGGCCCCAGGAGAGATTAGAGGCAGTGTGTGTAAAGTATGTGCATGCTCTGGCTGAACTACACGCTAACTCACATCATCTTTATTAACACTGGCACTCAATTTAAAGCAACAGTGCACACAGACTTATAAAAAGCTTGCTGCAAGAGCACAAGCCACATCTTGGATCTAAAAATGTCCCATGCAAGGAATAGCAGAGAATGCCCAGGCTCCAGAGAGCCACTGCGATGTGCCCTTGGGAGCAGAGGGATAGCTACACAAGGAGAGAAGGCTCCTCCTCATCAGCTGGGTTAGTTGAGGAAGCTGAAAGCAGTGTCCTGGCTCCCAGCTTAGTTCCAGTTAGTGGCAGGTGGCAGAGTCCCCTCGTCTCTACTGCCAGGTGCCCATCCTACCATGCCTGGCTGACGAGGTGGAGACTAAAGAGCAGGAGGACCTGGCTGTCAGTGGAACTTGTACTTCCTGGCTGGTTTGAGGCTGATGTAGGTTCTCTTCATCTCCTCGCTCTCAGGTTTCTTGATATCTTTGTATCTCTCTCCCTTTGTACTGACCACCTGGTTATCAATGTAGCGGATCAACTTCTTGGGAGCCTGGAAAGACATAAACACCAAGTGGATGGACACCCATACTTCTAGGGAATGGGAGGGGACAAAGAAGCAGAGCTGTGCTCTAGAGTGAGGTGGCTGCAGGAAGACTGGGGTGGACTGCTTTGCTCACCCTTTGTGTGTGGGGAAGTGGGAAGAGGAGCAGGAGCCATGCTAGTCAAGAATGATAAGAACTGACAGACCCTGCAGCACCTTAGCTAAGCTGATCTTCCCTCTTTGCTGACCAGCAGATCTGTTAACAGTCCCACCTTTGGCCTGCCCATTTGCTTTTTGGATTTACAGCCTGATTTTTAAACCTCGCAGCCAAACAACATTCAAACCCTGGGTGAGCTGGGACTGCTCTCCTTACCTCTTTGGGTGGAGCTGGCCGATGTGTTTTCTGATCCTCTGCACTATCCACCATCATGTATCTGAAACACAAGAAACATTTATTGAACTCTGTAGCATGC
The DNA here is from genome assembly GCA_020800305.1 of Porphyrio hochstetteri. NCBI lineage: Eukaryota > Metazoa > Chordata > Aves > Gruiformes > Rallidae > Porphyrio > Porphyrio hochstetteri. The sequence goes on from CM036911.1 coordinate 19,047,044, forward strand.
ACAGCCTGGGGCTGTGCCTGGCCCTTTCTCTCCTGGCTGGTTTGTGGCTGTGCAAGGTGTCCTACCTGACTAGATTGCAGCTAGGAGCACTTAACATTCCCCTCTGAAGGAAACGGGCAAGATGTGCATCTTCCTAGTGAGAATCCAGCAGGATTCTCCTGGAGTTGCATCCTTGGCCATATGTGAAATGAAAATATATGACCTGAAAGCAGGCTGTTGAAAATGCAGCACTGACAGAGGTGCTGAGGTCTGGTGTGCTCTGCCACAGGGGCAGCTCTGCTGCTTCTCAGCCCAAGTGATGGCAGATAAAGGAAACAGAGGTGAGATTATAGGACCAAGCTGGCTGCTTCTGCCCTGAAGAAGTAAGTGTTCCTTTTACACTCCACCTAGTACTTGACTATGATACAGGTCTGTGCTGGAAGTAACTTCATAAAAGCATCACCTCATTCCCTGTGTGACTGAACCATCAGGACTCAACCTTTCGCTTGCTGTACTGCTGAGTTACTGCTCTTGAGACTTTGGCGCTGGTTTAGCAGGCAGACAGAGCTGACCATGGCTTCTCTCTCAGTAGTTAGTATAGTTGCTCCTGTGTATCTTCAGCTATGGTGATCTGCTCTCTGTACCTGTGCTTGAGTGATGTTTAAAGTACAGGATGTTGCCAAAATGTCATTAAAGTGAAGTTCCCAGAAGCATAACTAACAGCTGGTGCTTTTTTGTTCCTGTGCGTGTTGCTCTGAAACAATCCTGAACAGGGGACGTGCAAGGACAGGGATTGCTAATTCTGCCTGGATGCCATTCTGCCTTGCTTTATCTTCCCTAGCCCATCAGCTGCTTATTCTGTCACTGGGGAGGATGTAAAGTGGTGGAAAAGTTGTGGCTTGATAGACACATGACACCTGTGTGCCCACAGGAGGATACTTGTGAAAGCTGAGATCTTAAAGCAGATCGATGAAACCACAGTGTGGGTTCTCCTATTGAGAATGAAATGCTTTTGGAAATGAATAAAGGTAAACCAATCTAAAGCCACTTTCATTCCCAAGAAGACCACAGGGGGACTTCAGAGAGGTTTCTTTAAATGCATTGAATTCACACCTTCAGCAGCTGAGATTGAATCTTCCCAGTGTTGCTGTACTGGCAGTCTCTTAAAGATATCTTTAGCCTTGTTTGGACTGTCTCCAAGCATGGAGGCATGAATGAGCTGCTGTAGTTTTACAAGTCAGGGTTTGTTACTTGAGCTGTGGCACAGCATTTGTGCCTTGAACCTTTAACCAGGACCTCAGCTGATAGATCTGTGATTTACACTGTCCCTGTAGCAGGCTGAAACCTCATGCACAGCCGGTACTGTCACCCAGCTGGTGCAGGTAACCTGTTCCGGTGCCAGACCTCTAAAGCAAACCCAAACCTGTTTTCTCCACCTGATGATAATATTTGTGCTTAGATGTGTTCAGCTACACCAAAATTGGCTTCATGGCATCCTTTCTAAGCATTGTACACCCCAAGGGGTTTTTTTATATATCACCATCTCATTCTGACCTTCCCCAAGCTGCCCCCTCCTCCTTTAGTGGGAGCAGAATAAGGAGTTCTTTGCTGATGGGTACTTACTTCTGTAGGATAACCTGTTTTAGTTCCTCGTGGTTGGGTGCTCTCCGAGGCCGTGCCAGTTCCTGTGAGGAGACAAGGCAAGCATGTGAGTAGGACAACATGGGGGTGGGGGGTGTACTGCTACTCCCACCCTCCCACTAACGCAGTGAGCCTAGCTGCTGGTGCAGCATTCCAGGCCCTGTGGGAAGGGGGGTGCTGGCTCAGTTGCAGGCACAGCCTGTACTCCTGAGAGCCAAGGGAAGGAGAGGGAGTGTTACTCTGGATGATCCTCCTGGCTCACTATGCTGAAGGAAGGTCCGCTTGCAGCAGACAGCTGGGACACCTGTGTCCCCTGAGCTCTGCCCTACTCCTTGGCCTACTGCCACCCAGCTCAGAGTACAGTACCTTCACGCTCGCACCTGCTGGGCCAATTTCCACCTTCTCCTCCACAATTAACTGCACTGCCTCCTCCAAGTTCCCCAAGGCCATGGCAAGTGCCTTCTCTGCCTGGCTCATGGTACAGGCTGGGAACATCTCCAGTAGCAGCTCCACCCCATCCTTCAAGTCATCGCCTTCCTGGTTGGACAGAGGTAAGGTGGGGGATACAGTGAGAAGGGGGTTATTGAGAAGGGCTTCTGGCTTTGCCTGGTCAGGAAATTCAGGTTGTCCTTAGCTGAAGACACTCTCTGTACAAGCATGACTACACCCCACTTCTGAAGCTAACAGGGGACTGTATCTTTGCAAGGACAAAGTATCACTTCTCCTTAATGTCCTTCCCCCCTATTACAACTTTCTTTAAAATAGGGCTGCTGTGAACTGGCTTATCTGTGTGGCCATGCTACGTGTCTCTTAAGGAGGGAGCTTTCTGGGCACTGTGGTGTGAACGCTTGAACCCCTGCTTGCCTTGTAAATATGTGCTGGAAAGCAAAGGGACCTGCGACTACATCATAAGGGAGTGAGTGCAGCAGCAGCAGCACTGGCTAAAAGGCTGTGGATGCAGAATGATTATGCTGCAGAGCAGGAAGAGCTCAGTTACTGGAGAGAAAGCAAGCAAAGCATGGTGAAAGGATGTTGGGGCATCTGCTGGGTGCTGCGATGCCTGTAGCATGGGTCATGCTGAATGGTGCTGCAGGATCAGGACTGCTGCACCAGTGACTCAGTGCTGTATAGCTCAGTAAATGCACAGCAGGGAAGGTCACTGAGGGTGGGACCAGTGTCTTTGGGACTGACACCCAGACTTGGCTGCTCCCTGAGCAGATACTGCATAATGGCTGGGGAGAGAATGGTGATCCTGCTCCCAAAGTGGCTAGGGGAATGGGGTGAAGTAGGGTGGAACATGGCTACTGCTGCTGTAGGACCTTGGAGGGCACTAGGACAGGCTCTCTCAACCACAGCTCTGGCTCGCTCTTCTGTCAGCACATAGTTTTCTTTGCCACTTTCGACAGTCTTGCTCAGGCTATACAATGGAGATCACAGGCACCAGCAATGCTGTGTCAGCCTATGCTGTGGTTCCTTCCAGCACCAGAAAATGCCCTCAGGTGGTGCTGGTAGCCTAGTGCTGGGTGACCGTGTCTGGTGCCCCTTCTCTGCAGGGTGCTCATACCTGGGCCCCGGCTCCATCTGTCTGAGTGCACAGCCTCTCCCCATTGCAAGCTCCGGCTCCAGGCTCCTGCCCCTCCGTCAGGTCTTCAGAGGGTGCTTCGCTGCCACCTTCCACAGTCTTTTGGCCAGGTTTTTCTTAAAGACATAGTGATACCTCCTGAGGAACAGTCCCACTAAGGCTAGAACTCTGTGTTTTCTGCTGGCATTAAACTGCTAGTGCATTGTGTGCCAAAGCAAATCACTTCTTAACTGAAGACAGGGAAGCACTACTGTTCCTCTTGCCCTAAGTGGGGACAGCTGCAGCTGTGCTTGCACTACAGGAAGGTAGTGCTAATGGATGCTGGACTGCCTGAGCGCTGCACCTCCATCCCTTACTGGGCATGGGTTGCTTGCAAATTCAATTCTACCTGTCGATTCTTGGCCCTCTAGCACCCTGATGTGAATATTGATGGTATTTTTTATTACATTTCTAAGAATTCCCTGGTGTTCGCTCTAACTTTGAACTAAGGTGTGGTTTTGATTTTAAATTTGGGAATACTCTCTGGCAATCTCCAGGCTGTGTGTGAGCCAGCACTTCCTGTGATCAGGTTACGCTGATGTCTCTCTCTTTACAGGCTCTTTCTTTGTCACTGTAAGAAGAATCATTTCACCTCTGTTCTGTCCTCTCTAAAACCAGAATCATGTTGTCCTTCCACATTCTGGCTGTATCAGGATCCTCAAAGGGTTGGATGCAGGGGACCAGAGCAGAGCAGTAGGTTTTGTCAAGTTCAAGAAAGCAGCAAGTAAGATAAGACAAGACAGGACCCTCTGGTCTCTGCTATGTAGCCTTCCCACTCCTATTAAGATAGCAGTGATGATGCTAGATAAGCAGACCCCAGAGTGGTGTGTCCTGAAAGGTTTAATATCCAGGCACTTCACCCATCTTTTCTTCAGTGGGATGTACCTTTGGGGCTGATAATTCAGCAGCCCAGCTGATCTGGGAACACTGAGGTGAGAAAGGGCCACTGGGATGGTATAGTCTCCTGCAGTCCTGCATAGTGCAGGCCAGAGCAGCACATCACTGCTGATTTTGCATCTGTGCCAGGGTTAACGGGGGAACGGGAAGCGATCTCTGAGGATGCTCAAAGTCTAGAAGTGATACACATGACCAGGTGTATTCTCTATCTGACAATGCACCTGACGTGGGCTGTGCAGTGGTAGCACTGCTTAGGCAGGCGGCTATCACAGGGGGTAGAAATTCTCATTTTCAGAATTAACCAACACTAGAATTTCAACAAGTAGCCCTGTACCTGCTATTTCTTCCTTCTTACTCTGAATCTGATCTCAACAGAGGTTATCTGGAGATCTGTTTTTCACCCCAGTATGTCCACGTGATGCAAACCTCTCTCGTATTAATATCAAAAACCCAACTGAACACTACAAATAAAAAAGTCAACCAAATCCAGCTACACTATGAGATCCTGAATGTGGCAGACAAGACTATTCTATCCTATGACATCGCTCAACTCCAAAGACTAATACTGAAAACAGAATATACTTTTCTTGGGCCGAAATTGTCTTTGTAACTCACCTTTGTTGCGAGCTTCACCAAGCCTTTCTGAGAGGGAGAACATCATTTCACAGACATCCCCGCTGCAAGAGACAGAAGCTGTGTCATCAGTGTGAGGAGTAAAAGCGGTAGCCTGTCCTACCCTGCCTACCTCTTGATAGAAAGACAAGGCTTGATGGGAAGATAAAATGAACTGGTATTTCAGATGGCCAAGGACCTACTATACTGGGATTAGCAGTTGTTTATTCAGGCAAAGCCTGACTTAATCATAATGGTTTGGCACTAATACCTCTTCAAGTGGGAATAACAAAAGGACTTATGATACTTTGGGGCTTGGGTTCAGGCTGCCAGTGCACGGTTTGCACGTGCAAAGCAGTAACACTCACATACCTGTGGATTTCTGCAAAACCAGGAATATACGCCTCCATCATTTCCACAAAGGTGTCCATGTCAAAGGTCTCCTCAGAGGACTCCGGTGAGCCCAGCTCCTCCAGGACACCCGTGATGTAAGAGAAGAAAACATCATCCATCCCACTGAAGACAAAAGGAGAACACAGGACATGGCAGGATGGTCAACAGGCCCATTTTTTCTCTCTTTCTCTCCATGCATTCCCACTAACCTTGTGTAGAGCAGCAGAAAAACCTATGTAGGCTGTACCTTACAGTCAGAGCTCACCAGTAAAGCCAGGTAGCAAGTAGTCAGTGGTTGCGTGGGAAGCATTTACAGGTAAAATACTGCATGCTGCCCTCCTTCCTGAGCAGCACTGAATGAAAGCCCCAGCGTCTGCCAAGAGGCTGTGCTCCTGTATGTGCTTCATGTGAGCAAACCAGAATATTCTGAGAGCTCAAACTCTGACTGGTGCTTCAGGTGAGGTCATCACATGCCGCCAAGCTGCAATTTCTATGGGATGCAATGTTCTCTGCTAGCTGCTCTCCAAGCTTGTGTCAGTCTGTAAAACAAGCTGCTGTGTTCCAGCCTCAAGGTGGCTGCATCTCTGTGTGCAGGCAGAGTTCAAGACAGGGAGAGCCCTGACATAGTGTTGTGCTACTCAGAAAGCCCTTTGGGAGTACTGTGGAACGAAGGGAATCCCATACCCTAATGTGCATTACTGGACAGGAAATTAATCATCTTGGTCGTCAAAGAAATGACATTACTAGAGTGCAATGCTGAACGATAGCTGTTCAAGCATTCACATCAGAGCCTGTGCCAATCACCTGCATCCTGGATCTGACTTCAGGAACAGCAACACAAAGCACAGGAAAGCTCTGAAGCTCCACTTGGAGTTCAGTGTAACAACCAGCACAGAGCTCAAGCTAAAACAGTTACATCAGGTCTTACCATCTCAACATACCTGAGGTCTGCAGCAGGGATGTGGGACTGGATGAAGCGTGTCAGTGTGTCTCGAATGATTCTTTCAAGCTCCATGTCTCTCTAAGCCTTTTTATTTCCCTAAAAAAGAGGATGAAAAGAAAACTCCTTGTAATTCTGAAGTCAAGAAGTAGATCAAAATATCAACAAGATTAAAAGGTAAGTAGGGCATAGGCAAGTGTGCTCATCCCATCAGAACAATTCACAAACTTTTCCAATGTGTCTTGTCTTCCCTAGGTAACAGCTGGCAAAGATATCCACAAAAAGCAGCCTGATGAGGATCTGCCAGAAACACCAGCCCAAAGCAACCCAATCTCTTGGGCCTCTCCTGCTTGTGGTGATGCTGGCAGTACACAGCTGTACTGTCCATTTAGAATAACCCCTCCAGGAAGCAAAGCTGGAAATGCAGATGTGTCCAGCTGCCAGACCTCAGAGGCACCTCCTGAGCTGTCGGGCTGCACTGTTCAGTGAGGAAGCAGCGGGTAGAGGGTCAGCATGCTCAGCGCAGAAAGGGGTGGACCTTCCAGCTGAGAGTATTCACAGTGATGCCTGGACTCAAACACGAGTGGGAGGAAGGGTAAGGTCTCCTAAGGGAAGGACAACCTAGAGTGTATTTTACAGGGAAATACCAAGCAGGGCACAGACAACTAGTCTGCCAGCCAAAATATCAAAGGTCTCCAGGTCAGGCACAGCCTGCCAGTGGAATCCTGCCCAAACAGGAGCCCGTTGTTGCGCCTGGTAAATGAGCCATTCTGCTGTTGATGCAACTGCAACAAGGGGCGCTTGATAACCCCAAACTCAGAGGAGTTCTAAGAATCACAGAGCTCCTACAGAAGCAGTGGCAGAGGGGGGCTGCCTGCAGCCCTCCTTCAGCTATCAGCACTGGGCCTGGACTGAATTGGGTGGAGAAAAGCCATTCTTTAACCATTTCTTTCCCCTGGGTCTATAGAGCTGCTGGGTGGGCAAACTCATGGTATAAGCACCAAGTTCTTCCCAAGGAAGGAAACTAGCCCTGTGTATAGAGAAACTGATGTGGTCATCAGCCAGAGAACTTCCAAAGGTCATCGTGCTCCCACCAGTGCAGCTCCCTTGTTCCAACTACACCAGGACCTGACAGGGTCTGTTTGACACAGAACTTGCAGAGCCTCCTATGGGTTGCTGAAAGATGGTTCCCATGGGAATCCAAAAGGTTTTGACATTGCAGTTCTTTTCTACCATTGCTACTATCAGTAGGAACACTTATTTCCTTCTTAGTCTTCATAACATCCTGGGAACTGCAAGTCTAAAAGGTTTTGTCCCTCTTCATGAAACAGGCCAATGTTCTGTAAGAGATAACTGCATAGGAACCAATAGCATTTCCTGACAACCCAATTACCTGAACAACAGGGCACAATTCACCATGTCAAAGGCACTTTTGAGAGGCCCATAAATTAGCTGCCGGTAATTTATTCTGATCAATAGAACAGGGAAAGTCACTCATGTCCTTAATCAGAGGCACTTGCAGGCAAGTGTCAGACCAGGACAAGAGAAAAACAGAAAAAGATACTTGAGCAACAGGAGCATCACAGCTACAACCAGTCACTACCTGGTCTTGAATCCATTTCCCCAACCTTTAGCAACCACAAGAAATGCTGGTGTGATGTTTGAAAATATTCCAGTATTTTCCTGCAGAATGACCGTGCTGTGTCTGAACAAAAGGAACTTCCTTGTGCCGGTGAGTGGAAAGGTGGCAACAGGTTTTAACCATTGAGTATAAATTCTCTCTGGCATCTCAGACAAATCCATCCACCAGCATACTTGGATTTAAGGTTTAGATCCAAAGAAGGCAAGCTACCAGCTTTAGACTACCTTTGAAGAAAGGAAACCCTCTAAATGGCAAAAGCAGTCTTATGCTGAAGGACAGGAAGCAGCTAAGTGATCGAGTATTTCTCCAAGGACGAGCCATCACCTGTTCACCTGAAGAGCCCATCTCTGCTTCTATAAACCCACAGGCACCAGGACAGACAAAAAACCAAACTCGCATTGCATCGTTTATTGCCACAGGGGAGAGGTTTTATTCCCCAGTAAAAAGACTGTCCAAAACTTCAGATGTGGGGGATCTGTAATGCAGAATGGTCTTGGCCAAATGAGGCTCGTGGAAGACAAGTCACAAAGGTCCTCTTGCTTTTCAGATTTGGTGGGTATTTTCTTGAAATAGAGGGAGCTGATTTGTATGAACATTTTAAAATAGATTCTTCATGGAACAAACCGATGTTGACACACGTTCCTCCCCACACAGCCAAGTTTAGAATTACATAACTCAGGACACCAAACCCCTGTATGTATTATACCTTCATTTTTTCCAGTGGTGACCTGAAATAGTTAAGGGGGAGAAGTATTAGACAGGCTTACACTATGTGCAGAGTTTTGTGGAAGAGTGATTTATAATGCATGGAACGATCTAAGATCCAAAGGCAGGAGAAATCACTCTCCTGAGAGCCCAATTGTACTGAAAAGGTGCCACTGTTGCTTTAAACTCCAGTCATAATTGCAATGTGGATTTTAAGATCACTTCAGTAGTTGTCAGCTGACTCAATTATGTTTATGGAAGTCCTTCTGCATTTCTTGTCATTACAATGCAGGGCCTGCTTAACATGTTGCTCAGAAGCTATTTTTTAAAACATACAGTCAAAAAATGGTGTTCCTGTTGTTCTGCCCTCAGCTAGAGCCTCACAGTTTTGCAGTCAGAACAAAAGACCTTCAACCCTTGGAAATCCTTGTCACCTGACAGTCTTTCAATGCAGGGGTTTATTATTAAAGTGTGAGCAGTGGACCACTGTATGTCGTCTCATTAAGACAGGCTTGGTTTTAAATATCAGGAGTGCTTACTTGATCCACACAGTATCATGTGGCACACTTATTTCCTCAACTCAGGAAGAGAAAAGCAGCATCAGTTCTTAAAAACTAGTAATTTTTCACATTTTAAGAAATCTGCCTTCCTAAATAAAAAAGGGTGCCAGCCTGAAATGTTTGCATACAGCCAGACCATTTCCAAAGGCTCCTTCAACTCAAATCGCAGTAATCATTCTCAAATGGTCAATGTGATGGGATAGGAATGATTGATCGTGCCTTGGACTTTACATTAACAAGTTAGATTTGAGGAGAGCAATTTAGGGAAACGTTTCTGAGCTGAGAGGAACTGCCATTCGGATGTATATCAACTTTTACGAGACCATAAATTTGCCTGCCAATGACTCGAGGTTCCTGCAAGTGGGAGGAAATGGTTTTGGATGTTTCTGAGAGCAGGATAGAGAAAGTTTAGCTAAAACTGATTCAGCTGAGGAACTGAGAAGTTTCCTTCAGCTCAAATTTCAGGAATTATTCCTCAGTAATTAATGGGACAGGGATGGTTTGTTGTATTCTGTCTTAAACACTGTCATGACAAAGCAGAAAGCACGGCTTGCACCACGCTGTGTCATGTGTGCACATGGTGTGTACCTGTGCTTGGGAAAGTGTAGATCCCTGGGATATAAGGACCTCTTAGTGCAGCCTGTGCTACACAGCCTCAGAGGGAATGCCTCAAAAGCCAGACCCGCAGGACAGCACGTGAGCTGTTGTTATATTCCACTGCACTACTTTACCATATGAAACTTTGCTGGCTTAACCCCCCCCACGCACTTTTCAAGCTGAGTAGCACCTTGCAGACATCATTTCAGTGCTCCAGTTTCTTTGTTTTGCTTGCTAAAGGACTTTCGTGGTGTGGTTGCTATGGAAAAGCAGGCTAAGGTCATTGTGCACGTTAACACAATTAACTGCCTAACATTATAACACTAAAACAGGGCTTCTGCTTTGTTTATCCTGCTCAATTGCAGTAATAGAAGATAGTAATGCCAGCGGCCAGATGCTTCCATCACACACACACACTCCTCCCCTGCCCCGAGAGCTACACTTAATGGCTGCACTTGGGCATTGCTCTGCTGACAGGGGCCCTTACCTGAGCAGTATCACCTGTGCAAGGATCTTGGCTCACAGCTGGCGCTTACAACATCACTTCAGTGCCTGCAGAAGAGTTGACGTCCATCCTGTGACTGCCAGGCTGAAGCCAAGAACGAGGGAGCCCTTTACGATAAAGGAAAGCTGAATTAGCTGGGCAGGATTCACAACAGGACCATTCTGTGTATCGGTGTCTGCCTCCATTCGTTATGTCACTTGTGACTGTTTCCCCTAACGCAAAGGGCCTGGCTTTATGCTTCAGAACAGAACGTGCTACGTGAAAGGCTAGCTAGGATGCGAGGGCAGCCTTCAAATTCCCTGCCGCCCTGGGACGCTTCTCAGCGTTGAGCTTCCGCAGCGAGGCCTGCGGTGGTCGCTGGACATGACTGGCGCAGCCAGAAGCGCCGGTGACCTCGCTGCGGAGCAGCACGTGCTGCGGGTGCCCTTAACGAGACAGACCAGAAGGCGGGTGCCGGGCTTCCCGCCGCCCGCGGCACGTCGCCAGGGCCACAGCACCCGAAACCCGCCGCAGGCCGATGCCCGGCGCTGAACTCCTCCAGCCAGCACGCCGCGCCGCCCGGCCCGGGCAAGTCTGGGCCCCCCGCTGTTGCCGCCGCGCCACTCGGGGCCGCAGAGTTTGGCGACGGGCCGCCCGCAGCCACGCTGCACCCGCCGCCGGGGCTGGGCGCCCACACCACACCGCACCACCTCCGGCATGGCCGCGCCCCCTCCCCGCTCCCCCCCTCCCGGACAGCAGCCGGCTGCCGCACCTCCCCGCGCCGCGGATCTCGGGACCGCTCAGGCTCGGGTGCCCCGGGGACAGGGGCCGCGGCGGTGACGGGGAGACCCCTGACAGCCCGTCGGTAGCGGCGCCCCGAAGCCGCCGCCAGGCCCAGGCCCAGGCCCGGGCCCGGGCCCGGCCCAGGCACCCCGCGAAGGGAGGGGTCACCTGATCGCCCGCGCGCCCCCGCCGCGGCCTCGTTGCTTCCCGGCGCAGGTCCCGCGCGGCGCGGTTGAAAGCGTCACGTGGCCGCGCCCGCCGCCAGCCATAGAGGCGGGCGTGGGAGGGTAGAGCGGCTCCGGGCCGACCGCTCCCTCCGCCGCCATCTTGGTTGTGGGCAGGAAACGGGAGGCGGCTTCGCCTGCCGCCGAGCTCGGCGCCGCCCGCCGCAGGGGCCTGCGGAGCTGCGAGGCCCCCTACGCGCCGGTGTCCGCGCTGAGGCGAGCGGGACGCGGGGCGGCACCCGGGGCAAAGGCAGACGCGGCACAGAGTGGCAGCTGCGAGCGTGGACAGGCCTCGGTCCGAAAGCACCGGGACGCGGCGGTGCCTGACGGGGTCACCCTGACAAAGACTTGAGTGAAGTTCTCCCTGCCGGCCAGGGAGACGCGTTCCGTGGTGGAAACGGCCCGCTGCCAGGCGCCGGGTGCCGCTGCTAGGCCCCGGGTGCTTCTCCCCGGTGGGAGCTCTGCCTGCAGGCTTCCTCTCCTGCTGAAGAGCCCCCGGCCCCATGCCGCACCTGACAAGCCTCTGCTTATCTCCCCTTCATTCTGGTGTGGGGGAAGCTTCTGGCAGCAGCCTGCAAAGTTACCCCTGTAGCCCTTCCCTCTACCCAGTATACTGGAGCTGCTTTGGGCAAGTAGTTCTGCAATGCTGGGTGCTTCCCCTTCATAAGAATGCTAAGGCAGCAAGACGTAGTTACTCACCGACTCGTGCTCCTCAGCAATGCGTCGCTAAATACCAAACACATGAGTCCAATTCTGCCTTTGGCGGCACCAGGATTAAAAACTGAGTAATGCCAGCTGGGGAAGGAGCATCACTCCACACTTGCTCTAGTATCATTAAGTGTTGAGTCTGTTTCCATTGTTTATTTCCATCTAAATGTACATACATTCTTCCCTTGATGGTGTATGAACTCAGCATTCACTGCCTTTGGATTCTTCTGCTTTTGTCTTTTTTTCTGCACTTACCCATATATTAACTGAAACTAGGCAACTGTGCTGCGTTACTTGTTCTCCAGCCTGTGGTTTTACCTTAGTTTGGGAAATAGTTTGAAACTCCCTCAACAAGCCTCCGATTTCTAGGATGGCTTTCAACTTGTGTGACACCACTACATAAAGGACATGCTAAAAGCACAGCTGCTTCTGGGGCAGCTACATGGTGGAAATTGAACTACATCACAGTGAAGCAGAAGGGGCATTTTGGAAGAAAATAAAGCACCATGTGTAAAACCCCTAGAAACTGGGCCTTTAAAAGCTAGGCGTAACACTTGCAGTTACCTCATCTGACCTAACTTATCCCTTCAATTCTTGATGAACTAGAACAGAATGTCCTAAGTTAATTTATGTTATGAGATCATATGAGGTTCTACCAGCTTTTTCCACACGTGGTTCAGGGCACCCTATTTGTCAGCAGAAATTAAGAATTTGTTTGTTTTGCCTCAGTCTACTTCACAGTTTCATTGACTTGTTTGGAAACCTCGAGGCCCGTGAGAAATTCTCAGGGTTCTTTGATGCTGTCAGTCCAGACAATTCGTAAATCCTTACGAATCCTATGATTTGTAAATTGTAAGTTTCAGAACAACAACAGGCAGGACCTCGTTTGGTGTTTTTCTACCACAAATACTTTGAAGTTGATCATCAGTCTGGCTGATGATCAGGGCAGTCTGTCTTGGGGGGCGATGAAGGGAGGAGAAAAACACACTGGGTTTCAAAGCAGAGGTCTGAGAAAATCTAAGTTAAAATGTCACTAAAATTCTCCTAAAACTACTTCTTTCTTTTAGCATGCTTTGCTGCAATTTGGTATTTTACCTTCCCACCTTACTCTAATCCAAAATGATGAGAGGGTGATTCCTTTATTTATCCCACCTCACATTTACTCTAATGGAAGATGACCGATATTGTGGTACTGGTAACAGATCCTGGAACAAATACAGCATCTAATGGTTCCCCAATTTAAAGTTAAATTCAGAGGGTTTTGACTTAAAGCTCAACAAAAACTCCACAGGGATTCCCTATGCAAACACACAAAACACACCCTTCACCCAGGGCCCGGGCGGAAGGGAACGACGTCGCAGGAAATTGTTCTTGGAGAGCCCTTCTACTTGTCAGTCACGGGCTACTGCAAACCAGGGAGGTTAACACACCGTCTAATTATTTGATGGGATTCATATTCTTTCACAAACGTGATGAATAATGCACGTGTGTTGAATCAAGCCAGAGGAAAATTGTTCCTTCTCCAGGTTATTATTAACTCCTTGTTGTATAACGTACTTGAAATAAGTTTGTTCTGTGTCATTTTAATATGTGGGTGGATGATATTTGTATGTGAGTAATTTTAACTGTTACACATTATTTTCTTTTATATTTGAATTGAGATTGGAGAACAAAAAAGTATCCTTTTCACCTGTTTTTGCCCCCTGCTTAATGCACGCTTGTTCCCTACAATGGGTACTCTGCAGATTTTGTCTACTGTAGCTTAAAGGCCTCAGTGATGGGGCTTAATCTGAAGAAAGGAGCTCATCATTACTGGGATGCGTTTCATGATTTTCTGGCTTTATTTCTTTTTTGTTTTTTGCTGTTGTTAATGCTGTCACACATTCATACATGTCCTTGAGACATTAAAAATATTTTCTCTTCCCTGTCGTTAAGCCAAGAATGCCAGTGCATAGCTTTAATTTTTGCCTGCTGCTCTTATTCTTGCTAAACCAAACTGTATTTTAGTCATGGTTTATCTTCAGTCCTCTACAGAGACCCATTTTTGCAAGTTAGAATATGTGAATTTTGAGAAGAAAGGTTTTTTTTATTTTGTTTTGGGGTTTTTTTGGGTTTGGTTTGATTTTTTTTTTTAAATAGCAATTTCAGAGCCTCACAGAAATTTAAACAACTTCTGTACGCTGCTCTGAAAGCACACACCGCTCCCAGATTTTCTTCTCCAACCAAAGGAGACCCCCAGCTCTCCAATGGCAACCTGGCAGGAGCTTCGGAGGGTCTTTTCCCACTGCTTTTCAGGACGGGGCAGTGGCGGGGGGGCCTGCAGGTGCCATTGCCATGCTCTCACAGTTCTTTCGCAGTGGATGACAAGTGTGCATAGTTTGAAATCCAGAAGAGGTTTCTTGCCGTTGGTCCCAAGAAAACTCGTGGTACAATTTCAGAGTCATGTGGGTAAATTGATCTGCACCTTGAGGTTCCAGTTAAATTTATTAGAGCCTTTCTGTCATTACTGTTCCTTAGTAACAGGAATGCTCTGTGTGAATATTTCCTTGGTTCTTTTGGTCACTCTTTGCCTCCTCTTATTTACTGCTACATGTACATCTTATCACAGTTACACAAGTCTTGTAGTCAAATGACAATTCTGAAATTAATCTGTATTGTGACTTACTTAGCTTTCTAGTGTTCACAGGTACAAAACCTTTTCTTTGGAGGCAGAGAAATGAACAATTTATCTAAAAATAAATAGCAAAGTACATGAATAATAAGTAAATGAATAATTTTTCTGTCATCTTTCTGTCAGGGAACTCACTGTGCTTTACATTTGTGTCTTATAATTGTATATACAGTAGGCTGGAGCACAGAAAGATGACACACATTTCCAAAAGTCTCAGTGTGAGTCTGTGGCAGAACCAGAAAAAGGAACCAGGAATTTGTATTCCCTGACTCATCCTACAGTTAGAAGTGTGCTACTTAGGAGCATTTTTTAAGATGTGAAGAAACAAAATAATTGGGGAACTAAAGTTTTTTTTGATCTCTGACTACAACATGTTGAGCAGAGCTATTCTGTAAGGGACCAGGGTGTCTCGAGCTGATCCCTTGATTTGGCAAAGGAGCAGTAAGAAGATGATACTGAAGAGCTCTGAAGAAGCTTTTGTTCTGCAAAAGGTCCTTCATGCTGTTACAGAGGACGGTGATATACTTAAACCAGTGGAAAAAGTAATTCTGAAGTTGGCGGTAGTTATAGCAAAAAGAGGTTCCCAGCTGACAATGTCGGATGATCCCACAGCTAGGAGGAGCTTTTAGACTGCTGAGTGTCTGGACAGGCTGTTTCTAGCCTTGGACAAGAGTCTGCTACCAGTGGATGTTGTGTCGTTCTGGAGCAACTGGCATTTGTAGCAGCCAGACTGTTGCTGTTTCTGGCATTTTACCCGTGAACACAGGCACTACTGCTATTAGGACCTCCCTGACCCTCGAATGCTTCTCGGCCATGTGCCACTGTAGATGTCGGACAGTTTGCAAGGCCAAGGCCAAACTGTTTTAAATTTAATTTATTGGAAGCTTGTTAGTTTGTCCTGCGTGTTATAGATAAAACATTGACAGGATCTGTTCTTCTGTTGCATTCATACGTGAAAGACATTTTTGTCCTCTATTTTTTGTAGCAGCTAAGTCAGACAGAATCCAAGTGTGAAGGCTTTCCCTAATTTAGAGGAATTTTAAGAACTGGAAAATTATGCTACATATCTAGCTATATTTGAACTTGTCTCTGAATTTACATAATAAATGCCTGACTTCTGCAGTTGGCAGAACTAAAATATGGAGAGGGATCAGAACATGATTTAAGCACCCTGTCTTACTGCTATCTCTAATTTCTTTTGTTCAGATGTATTTCTTTTGTTCGGATGTAATGGGAAAAAAAACCCCATAACTAACTATTTCTGTACTGGAAACAGCTCAGGATAACTCAGGTTGTGATCCTCACCTCCCTCTGTCTTTAGGTATTATCCTCATTTCACAGATGGACGAAGTAAGGCAGGCAACATTTGACCTTTTATTCTTAAAAGACTTTGAGATCTGCTACTGAAACGTGTATTAAAAAGCTGTGCACTTCTTATAAAATTATCTAGCTTTTCTTTAGCATATCCAACCAACGTCTCCGGCAGACTGAAAAGAGGAAACATACTCAGCTGGGATAATGTACCTGCCTGCAGAGCATTCTGATTAAATTATGCACCATAAAATTATACTTGAGTAAATCATGTAGTGAAAAAAGTAGCAATAATAATAAAGAAAGGAGTTTGCCTTCAGGAGTTCCCTCAAGAGCTCCAGGCAATTTGCGTCTTTTGGATTCTGAGGGTAGTTATTTCCGTTATCTGGAAAACACTCCCTGGATGTGCAGCCAGTTTCTTGTCTTCTTTTGATGTCCAGCTCCTGGGGGGGTTGGCTTCTTAGATTTGACTGGCACTTAGAAGAAGAGGAAAAATGAGTTTGTGAAAATTAGGATTAGGAGACAAGTTCGCTTTGAGCAGCGCTAAGCGAGAGTTGCTCAGATACCGGTACCTGAGCTCAGGCACCGCCTCTGAAGAAGCGCTTAGCAGTTTCCATCAGGTTTCCACAGGTGCCTGTTAGTAAAAGCACCGTAACAAGCGGGTGGCAGAGGGTGAGTGTTGGCAGATGGAGCTTGCCGGCTCCTAGCCTGGGCTGCGCGGAGATTACCTTCTCACAGCACGGTCTCGGTAACCAGGAGCGTAAGTTTACGCCTTTCATTTTACCGTAGTACCGCTCGCTTCCCGTGCAATCGGTTCATCCCGCCGCTTACGGGAGAAGTGCCAGCATTTCCTGCCGTCACCCTGCTCGTTGCCCAGACCCGCGCCCATCACCCTGTTTTCGGGCGGCAGGTGCGCTGATGTGCCCGGGAGGCGCGTCGGGGCAGGCAGCCCCATGGCCGCGGGTGAGGAGCAGTGCGGCCCCCGAGCACTAGGTGCCACTCTGAGGCCGCAGGAGGAGCCCGGCCGCTCTGCGGCACTCGGGACGCACGGCCGGACCTAGCTCCCGGGACGCCCTGGGCAGGAGGGGTGGAATGTGGAGGAGTGGGGGGCAGACAGACCGCGCACCCCCTCCGCAGTCTGCTAACAGAGCAAATAGGGAAAAGGTGAATCAGGGGGCACCGGTAGCGGATCCAGCCCCCATGTGAGTCAGGGCCAGCAGCAGGTGCTTCAGATGGGTGCGAACCCGGCAGTTAGCAAATAATCTCCCGGCTTCACTGGCTTTGTGCACAGGTGTCCTCACTTCTGACCTATCAGCCAGATGGGCTCAGAAGGAAGGAGGAAGAGCGAGGTGAAAGGGCAGTTAGAGCTCACTGGATGGGATTTCATGGGAGTTTAAGGATGATCTGAAGACTTGTGGCTCTTACAGCCCTTCTGCTGGTACAGTCCCTCTTCAGGTAGGTCTGAACAGTTCCTTATCGATATAAATGTGGTTTACAGGCCCCTCTTTCACCACTCCCACACATGTCCTAAACACTGCAGTCTTGTACCGAGAACCAGGCATCAAAACTGTCTGTAATCTGACTAAGCTAGTAATGGGCATGAGTCACACGCAGCACAGGCTTTGTGCAGTTCAGAAAATGCGGGAGTGTCTGAGGAAAAGCTTGGCTTGTTGTCAAGGTAAAGGCTAGTTGTGGAGCTTGGATTCAGATCAAGGCTGAAGTGTGAACTGAAGTTTTGATGGGGCAGCAGTTTTTCTGGGAAGTGAGCCTGTCTTACTGACCAGTTTGACAGTGAATGCTTTCCACAAATGACCTAGGCTGCTCATCTTTTAAAAAATATTCTCTGTTCGTACAATTTAATGTTAGTAACATGAGCATGTTGCTTCAAAGTACTCAAGAAGCTTCCTGAATAGGGGTAGTGAAAGCAGAGAAAGGGATTCTTTCTGTTGACCTGAAGGTAAGTCTGAGTAGGCCCTTCACCTTCTGAATCTGCTGGAGCTTGGGGTGTTTCTGCTGAAACATCTGAGGGGTTTATATGTGCGTATATATATCTCATTTTATGCAGAAGGGCTTACCAGTGCAACATCAGAGCTTTGAGCTAACTGTGTGGCTTGTAGTCGTCAGCCTTGCAGATGAATGCGTGTCAATCAGGAGGAAACAGGAAGGGATAAATCCTGGTAAAAATCCTAGTCATTGATGCGTATTATTTGTCTTCAATTACTTGGTATTCCTACATAATCAGGAATAGTGTGCAACGCATTGCTAAGTGAGTTCTGTTGGCCTCAAATAGCAGGCTTATAGGGAAAAGAAGATCTTTGTTACTACTAGCTACAGGAGGCTTTTAGGTGGGAATGGCAGCCGTATGCATCTTGAGGCTGGTGTGCTAGCTCCTGGGGATACCGGTGTTGCTCCCGTGGCCCGCAGTCCTGTGCAGTCCTCCCATGTGAACTGTGGTTGCATCCAACCTTGTTACAGTAGAGAGGGTGGTAGTAGTGGAATTTGACCCTAGTAGCATTAAGCAGCCAAAAAGGAATTGCTTTTGGCAAGGTGTGAACATAAAGCCCATCATTAATGGCTGTTTTATTCTCCATACCAATGGGTCTGAACAAAGAATAGGTATCTGTTATGGTAAATATCTGTTTGAGCTAGATCAAGTGGCAGAGGATTGTATTTTGGGTGGTGAAGTTTCTGTGTTTGCTCCCTGCTGACCTTCAACCAGGTGCTTACTAGTGCAAAGCAGCCAGCATGGACTAGAAATTTTGTGGCACTTAGTAGCCTGGCATAATGGTTTATAGTGAAAAGTAACAGAAATACTCTGTCTCTCCTGCCACTGCCTGCTTCCTGGAAAAATTACTCCTAGCAGAGTGATTATCCAGTAATATACAGAAAGCTCACGTGTATTTTTCTGTATATCTGGGAGTATGTAAAGGTATATTGTGCTGTGTCTGTCTAACCCTGCTAGTAATGTGTCTGGGGTCCCTTAGGTGCGGGAACTAAAGGTGGGGAATTACCTGGCAGGCTGTTGGGTCACTTTCAGTTTCCCCTACATGCAGAAGTGGCTACTCTGAAGTAGAGCATTCTCAGGTATTAAGGAAGGAGTTCCATCTTTAGTATTTTAATTACACTGCCATTGCACGCAGACTCTTAGCCATGAAGCCACCCAAGTCCTAACCTGGAATTTCAAGGTTTTCTGTCGGCAACATCCATCTTCCGTGGCCCTCCTCGTATTAGCATTGATCTACAGGGGAAATAGAGAACACGGTTGTGTTATTATATACCCGGCTGCAATTTCTGTTCTAGTGATAGAGTGTACATACAGAATTTTTGAAACATGGCCATTCTAACTTATTTTGTCTTCCTGTCAATAGCATGGCACTTGTCCAAATTATGGATCGATATCAGCTGATCTTTTTATGTTAAACTGTAATGAAGTTGCCTCTCTTATTGGAGATGTGATCTTGCTTCAGGCAATGCTTTTAACTGAGAACTTTTGGAATGGAAATGGGGGAGAGGGGGGGAAAAAGAAGCAAGGAGAGACATGGGGAGGAATGAGCAAAAGCCAGGGGAGGGAATAGCAGCAGAAAAAGAAAGAGGTGAGAACCAAAGGAAGGAAGGGAATGTGTTATGAAGGGAGCTGGCTTGTGAGGACTTGTGCTAGCATGGGTAAGAAGTGTTGGCCCCTACTCTGTTGTTTGAAGTACTGTCAAAAAGCCAATGGTGGATGCTGGGTGTGAAAGCCTGGGTCTCTTGAACTTTCAGGCAACCTTACCTTTACGTTCAATTTGTGGTTGCCTCCTTCTCTTTTCATACAGTTTATGAAATCAAATAATTTGAAGAACAGAGAAAAAATGGGATAAGGCAATGACTGGGGAATGAGAGATGTAAAAGGGGGTATTAGATCAGCCATTCGTTACCTTGTAGGGAAGAGGTACAGGATTGTGACTTCTCCAGGTCTTTATCTAGTTCCAAAGAGTTTCTGAGTACCTGTGTTTTATCTTGTGGACTAGCTGTAGCACAGAGTAGGTGAATGGTTATCATTTCATAGTGTTAACCCTGTTGTTCAATCTTATTTAACTTTCTTGGACAAAATCTAGAGGGGAGCTTTTCTAATGTCATTTCTAGGGTAAAAGGTATGTGGAAGAAAGAGGTGGTGTGTCAGACCTTTAGAAGAAGAGTCTGTGGGGCACCAAATTTTATTTTGCAGGGAAAAACAGTGAAAGAGGAACTTGGTGGGTTTGGAACTGATAGTGGCTCGAGTTAAAAGACACTTTCCTTTCTGGGAGGAAGGCGATGCTGATATTTGGGTGTGTCTTTTTGTGAGCTGTTTCAGAGTAAGTTGGTTTCTCTTGTAACCTCTCCCACAGCTGTCTCTGAGCCACTGTCTATTACTTCCCAGTTTTGCTTGCTGTGGATATGTGCAAGCTGGAGAACCCAGAAATGCTTCAGCATTCGAGTGTGCCTCTTTTGTGTCTGTTACCTGTATGGGAAGGGAGGGCCAAGGGCTGAGCACACACCAGTTCTCCCTGGTTTCTCTGGGTAGGCAGGCAGGCACACCAAGAGGGAAGCAGCAGCCTGGTCCCTCAGCTGGCTGGTGGGAGGATGGGGACCCTTGGGGGCATTGCAGCAGGGACCCCTTGCTCTGAGTAAGTGCAGCCAGTCTTGTGTTCTAGCTCTCCCCTCCAGAGCATGTGAGCTCCCTGGAGGCATTCTTCCACTGAATCTCCCTTCCTCTGCATCCCATCTAGCAGAGATTTACTTCTATGAAATTATGTCTAAAAGATTCTTAGTTTCTCATGCAGTTTCTACTTTCTTTTCCTTTTACCTTAATCTCTTGCAGCCTATTCAGCAGGATAGGAAAAAAATAGCAAAACACATCCATACAGGTATATCGCTTTTTATCTGCCAGGGTCTTCTCTAATGTTTTTTCTCTTCATTATCTCACCTTCTGTGGTTAGAAGGATATATCACTGTTGTTTGGTCTTATCACTGCCACAAATTGTTTGGTAAACTATATGAAGATGCTATTAGGAAAAAAAAATTTCTCAACCATCTTACCCCCACAGTGCATAGACATGAACATAGTTTGCAATTAAAAAAATCAATATTGGAAACTATTTAAAATATGAAAACTGGGAATGTTTCATACAAACTTAAATATATTTTGTCAAATGTTTTAATTAGTGTAGTTTGTCAAAAGTGGTTGCTCTCTGAAAAAAGTGTTGTGCTGAATCTACATTTTCCAGTCTGTAAAACATGTTCGAAGTCTGAGTAGCTATAGTTCCTGACAAAGAAGGTATGGGGAAGCCACAGTTTTTGCATCTAGGTCTCTTGCAAACTTTTTTAACTGCTGTAATCTTTTTAGTAATGTAAAAAATTAAGACTTGGACATAGCTTTTTGGAGAATTTGATAATCTGCTGGTATAAATCAGTGTAGCTGCACTGAGGTCTGGCTGATGATCTGCCCCTAACCAGGCCACCACGCTGCATTTTCTTCTAAAACAAGAAAAGCACAGAAATTACATATAAATTAATATGCTGTGCTGACAGGAGATGGTATTTTCCTCAGCCCTGAGAAGGAGGGTGAAAGAGTCAAGAAGCAAACCTGGAAGATGTACAAACCCTCACCTCCCCCACCCCCTGCCCAAAACCCCACCCCAAACCCAACAAAGAAGTGACTTGCCCTCGCCACTAAAATGTTATTTTAGGAGACCCAACATCAGTCGGGAAGCAGATGCTGGCAATGCTCCTGCTCAGCAGGAGACTGTAAACACATGTCCCAAGTCCCACACTTGATGTGACTATTTACACAAGCACAGAGCTGTGGTTACCCCTGTTAACTGGGACTCACCCGTGCACAGGCTCCGCTCGCTTTTGTCTCGGGGACAGCGGGGTAGGAGTGAGCAAAGCTTAGAAAATTCAGCCCAAGGAAAACCAGGTGGCTTATTGCATACTGAAGCAGTGTGTTTCCAATAACTGATCTGCTGGTTTGCTCGCAGCACCGAAAAGAGTGGAGGATATGGAGCGAGAGGGAAGATAATGCTTTTAGCACTTCTTTTTTCGTAGCTGGGAATTACAGAGGTATACATTTAATATTCAGGATATCAAATTGAATGATTGGGGTTTTCAGAAAACTAGTTCATCTAGGCTGAAACAGAGAACTCTGGAAAAAAAAATTGCAGTGAGTGTAAATCTGCATTGTAAGTGCTTGCTTAATCATTCCATCTTGGACAAACAAATCTTTGTTCTACATCTACTATGTTCCTATTTTTTAACTCGTTCATATACAGAATACTTGTCAGCTTGGACTGTTATGCACAGACTGTTGAATAAAGACAGGTGAAACCAGAAAGGAGTAAATTCAGTTGTAATCTAACTTTAATAATAGTAAGAGAGTTATAGCACCAATGAATTTGCCACATTGGAAATTAGAAGTTAGACTTAATAGCAGGTGTAAAAAGAAGATGGGCAGTCATGACTATGGAAGCATTATGTGGGAGACCTGTGTGTGTTACAAGGGAATAAAAAGGACTGTCTTCAGTTACAGTATGCTTTTCTAATAGGTATAAACACATTCCTGGCAAAAATCAGTTTATTCCAGTGGATTGACACCAGGGATGAAATGAATTTTCAGTTTTGGTACTTTTGAAGGCCAGGAGGACACACACACACACACACGCTTTCTCTCTCTCTCTCTCTCTATATATATATATATATATGCACAGAGAGAGAGAGTAGCCTGCTGCATGTCACAGGCTGCAGAATTTCACCTAGATATTTAGCACCATGCCAAGTAACTGGTATGTCTTTAAAAAAAGACATTTTTGTGTGGCAAAAGATCTCAAGAAACGGAGGGAGTGCTGTGGGAATCTTGCTGGAGTGATCAACTGTTCTTTATCTTGAACAAGGCTGAGACTTTGGTTTTACTTCTAATTCTGGGGCTCTCACAGCAGCAAACTGATAAATGTGAGTGACATCATTCTCTTGAGTGTAGTCAGCTCTCTCTTCCCTCCTTTTTGTTCTGCATTTCTCTTTTTGCTTTTCCCATCCATAAATATCTGATACTTCCACCGAATGTAATGAGCGATGTGCTGACTTTCTACTGTCTTCTGATTTGTATCTATTAAAACTTTACATTTTCTTAAAGAAAAATACAAGTTAAAGCAATTTTAGATAAAATCACATGCATCTGAACAAATACCAACTTATCCTTCCTTTTGTTCATAATACAGTGCTTTGAGAACATGCGTGGTTGCTGTTATTTATGTAGCTGTGTAATGAGACAGGAGGTTCATGAGGGGTTTTTTTGTTCCATGTCACATTTCAGCTTTATTTTAGTAATTACTGTAGCAAATTGGTCTGTTGAGGATCTCATAGCTGTGTCATTTAAGCTTTTGAGATAATCAGGGCAATGCTGAAGTTGGAATTGAGATTTTAGTCTCAAAATGTGGTTCCGGGAGCTCAGAGACAGTGGTACACGTAGCTCATGTTATGTTTCTACCCAAGAGAGACTGTGGCCTGCAGCCCAGGGACTTGGTTCTGGATTATCTTCTTTTCAGGTTGAGCATTTTTAGTTCTCGATGCTGGTATAAAAGAGAACTGACTGATGTTTTCCTTGTTGATAAGTTTTAGGGACAGGGACTGACAGCTGGAGGCTCTGTGAAGAAAGGACCCGTAACCAAATGGACCCATGGGATACAGGCACTTCATCAGAGTTCAATATTTTAGTGACAGGTACCTTAGAAGTGAGATCTAAAGATTAGATTATGCAGCAAATGGAAGCCCTAGTTTCTAGGTGTGATTTGCTGTCATTAATGGTGTTGTGGGCATGAATGTCTTGAGCAACATATACATCATTGACAGGAAAGGCTCAGGAAGAGGGTGCAACCTCTCTGCTTCTTATCTTGGTTTGGCATCTTATTAGATGCTGGGATCAGTTCAATCCCTATTGTTACTGCAGATGAAAGGAGGTCCTTGCCTGCAGACTGCTTTATGAAGGGTTTGTCCCTCTCAAGCCCTACCAGCGAGGGCTTTGTGGTTGCTCTTGGTCCCCTGTTACCTGCCAGCTGATCACTCTTGCCTTGCCTCTGTAGGTCCTAGCAACCATTACCAATCTCTAATTCCCCCATACCTTCTCAGCGTTTTTCCTGTTCCCTTTTCAGCTGACACTCCTAGATCCCCTTGCCCTGTTCCTGATGGTTGGGAAGGCTTGGTCCTGGGGGCTCATCTGGCTGCTCCAGCGACTGCCCTGTCTGGTGCAGCATTCAAGCAACACCTTAATAAAAAGCTTTCCTCCCTTATCTCCTCTCTCTGCCCTGCCACTGGGCTGGGGATCGAGTTCCCATCTCTTTCACACGCACACCTGGTCATAAAACACTGGGTTTGTTTTTAACCTCAAACCAGGGAGCTTTAATTAAAGAGACAGTGACCTCTTTTATGAGTTTGCTCGCATAGGGTTTCAGGGCTATTGTCACATAGAGCTCACATAACAGAGCACCATTGCACAAAGCTCCATTTACACATCGTTCCCCGGCTTTTTTCCTCTCCTCTTTTTGTTTTCCAAAGCAGGAGGAGGTTGTTTTCTTGTTTACCCGTAGGCGAATTGTCTCTCATGGTAGTAGCCTATGGCTAACAGTCTCTTTGAAGAGAACCTACCTTTCTGACTAACAACACATAGATGTCATTAGTCTTGGAGAAATGTTATTCTTTAATCTGTGCAGAAAATCCTCTTCCTCTCCCTAAATTTGTTGTTTCGGAACGGCTAGCTAAAACGGGTCTCATCCGCTGCACCATTCTCCCTAGCTAGTTTTCAAACCGGTTTAATGGAATTTGTGTGTTTCTTAAAACAAATACTTATCACTATTCACTGTTGTATCTACCAGGATTCATTAATTTTCAGGTGCAGTAAGTAGCCATAGGAGCAAATAGAATTTCTCATATATGCTCGAGAATGATATGCACAGGGACAGGCAGCAAAACATGTCCACACTTTTACACACAGTGGTTTCTGAGTAATTTACAGAGAAAACTTCACATGTACAGACAGATGTATTCCCACACACATGCATTCAGAGACCCTCAAACAGAAAAACACGCAGGAGAGCCTATGCGGACCAGGACTTACTTGAGGTATGTGGACGTTTGAAAAGGACACTCATGCACACAAGAGAAACATCTGGAACACAAAGAAAAGCAACCACCTAACTGGTAGAAAACAGAAGCACACATGGAGGATACACACACAGAAGAAAAAACCCTAATAAAACAAAAATCATGTGGAAGAGTGTAGTTTTCCTCAGAGGATGCCCAGTACATAGACCTCCGGAAACAGGTACAAGGGTAGGTCTGCAAGAAAAGATATTTATATAGAAATACGCTCAGTAACTCCAGAAGTCATAAAGTTACTGTGGACACATACACCACATTCAGGTGCTGGAGCTTTCACTGAATCATGCAAGGTCTTTGCTTTCAGTGGCATTGCTTTCAGTAAAACTTCGCTAATATGAAAAAAACAATAATTACAAGGCTTAGCTTCAAAGATTGTAGATATGAGAAGACATGCCCTTATGTATACAGATATGTAGATATATATTGGTGCAAATACAGTTTGGTTTTTAAAATATATTTAATACAGATTTGCCCAGACACATATACCACACACACAGACCCTTAGACACACACAGATATACCCACGTCTATGTTCATTGAGAGAGACTCACTCAATATCTGTGTATGTGTGTGTTGGGAGAGGGTCATAACCTCCTCCATTCTTCTCCTGAAGGGGTTTGGATAATGAAGGGAAAAGAAATGAGGCCTGGGGCTAATTTGTAGTGGCATTTCCTGGCCTCTCTTCTGCCAATGAAGCTCCGTTTCATCTTTAGCCTTATCAATTCTGCAGTCATGTGGCTTTCCGCTTGGACGCCTCTGTCTCTTCACCCTCCTCCCCAATCTCCGATGCTAATGGAAACTTCGTTAATGCCATTAATCTGCTGACCGGGACAAGTCAAAAACATATCCACACAATCCGAGCCAGGGCTGCAAGTGTCCTGGGGCTGCCAAACAGAGGCACCCCCTGTGTTCATTGCATTCCTGAAAGAACTTCATATTGATTTCTTTCTTTCTTTCCTTCTCTGCTTTCTTCCTTGACAACGTTGCATCCTTCAGAACAGGCACTAAGTAGATGGTCTTTTCTTCCTGATCCCTCATAATGATATTTCTGCAAGAATCCCTTCCCTGCCCCTTCCCTAGTTGCAGTAGTTAGTGCTTCCTTTCAGTGCCCCCTCATGGCAGCGTTCTTTTTTTTTTTTTTTTTTCTTCCCCCCCCTTATACTGTCTTTGACAGGCTCATTAGTGGTATTTTTTCCTCTTGGCTAGTGGAATTCTGTAACTATCCGAATGTTCTGAGACCCTGCCTGAACTGGGTTAAAACCAAAAGCATTCCACTCTACCTTGCTGTTAGCTGATGGGATGCTGACAAGTGTTTCATTATCCAACCGCTGTTGTTTATTGATGGTGCAGTTGCCACCAGTCTGTACTTGAATAGCGGTGCTGTTGGGGTCCCCTGTCCTCTGAAAGTTTCTGAGCTCCCCTAAATCACTTTCTGGAAGCGAGGACGTACCATGGCTTTGTGTTCACTAGCGTGCCAGGTTTCGTAATACTTCACCATTGCATTCTGCCACGATTGAGTATCATTTTATAGAGCCTACCGTTCTCTTACCTATGACTTCATCTTTCCCTGCCAGCACAGCACACCTGCAGAAACTCGCATCTCTGAGCGATGAGTCACCGTCTCCTTATGCCACAGCATTGTCCAGTGGCTGAGCATGTGGAACTTCCCCATGTCAGGATTACACTGGCTGAGGTCTCGCTGAGAAAATAGACTCTGTTTGATACTTGTTTTAGGAGAAACTTTCTGTGATAGTCAGAGTTCATAGCCAGCTCTTGAGAATGTCAGGATGTTGAGTGATCTGTATTTGATCTAGGAATCTTTGTATACGTAAATGAAATAGTGACAGCGGAGGAGGAAAAGACAGCTAGGAAAGGTATGCCGTCAGAGTTGTGACATATGGATATGTTTAGAAAAAAAGCATCAAATTGATGAAAACAAGGAGAGAAGTTGGCAGTTCAGCATGAGCTTTGATGATGTCAGGCTAAATCTGGAATGATACGGGCCATGACAGAAGGCTGAGCCTTAGTTGCCACCTTCACACAGACATGACAGTAAAAGGGGATTGTTTTACAAGGAGACAAGACAAAGAAGTTTCAAGTTCTTCAGTCCTGGCAGGGGTTGAAGTCAAAAGTTCATCCTCATGTAGTTTTGGGTCCAGTAGAATGCATGTCGCTTCCTACCAGCCAGGAGATGCTCTGCTGAACAGAGCATCTTTCTACTCCAGCTAGTTTTCGGGTGAGATATGTGTTTTCATCTTCAGGGAAGATGAGTGTGTTGCACAGTGATACAGAAGGATCCACACAGACTGATGCCAAGCTTGGTTTTGGGCATCGCTAAATGAGAGGGGAAAGGAAAAGGAAGAAGAGTGTGTGTTACCTCTTGGTGTAAAAGAACAAAGGCAGCTGGGGTATTCAGTGGCCCATAGTTGCTGGTTAGATGAGTGGGATGGTATCTGTAAACTGGACTAGTGCCTGCTGGAGCCCTGGTGAAAGCAGAGAACAAAACCTTAGGAGGTGTTGGGGCAGTTTAACAGCTCATGTAAGAACACTCGTTTTGGTTCAGATGTTAAGTTTTCCTGACTTTCTTCATATCCTGTGGCTGGGGATTTGAAATGGAAAAGTTCTTGGTCAGGAAAAAAAAATTAAGTGCTTGTAGTGAAGAAAAGCCCTGGGAGGTGCTGATAGGAGGTTTTTGGTGGTTTTTTACTGAGCATGCCTTAAGGAAGCTACCAGTACCTAAGTGAATTTCTTATCTGGCATAGAGCAGCGATAATACTGTGATGCTGCAGTGGTTATCATGTGCTAATCCTGGAGTCTATGCCATGTGCATGCAGGGAATGATTGTGCCACACCACCCTGTAGCAGATTCATTACTAGGGAAAAGATCTTCAAGGGAGTGAGTAGTTTGTGTGCACCAAACTGCTCGGGGGCACCTTCGTATCAAAGCAGAAGCATCAGGCAACTAAGCTGTACCCTAGGTATGATGTTGTCTTGTCCAGCAATCTTGGAAAACCATTTAATCTTTGTCTAGACTTTTCCTGTATAGTCCACTTCTTACTCAAGAGGTTTGTGAAATAAATTTCTTCCTATGTGTGCATCCAGTAAGGGAGATGGTCCTTGTCTTGGATAAAGTTTCTCAATACTGTGATAATATAACAGCCTATGCCTCTGTGTGGCAGGAACTGTGCATTAGACTGAAAAGTAAAAGGTGCTTTGCACTTCCAACCAGTGCCAAGAAATAAATCAATTCAGCAAAGCCTGCATTAGCTACCTTGGGTACTGGGAGCATCCCAGCTGTGGCAGCATAGAGCCTATCGAGGTTAAATTTGGATCATGTCATGATGCAGTCTTCATGCTGGGAAGGAAGTTTGAAATGTCAGTGCTGTATGTCTTTGGACAATTCCTATTTGAATGCCACTGCTATGCGTAAAACTTCTGCTGCCGACTGGTTGGTATGCTCTGCTACCCTCATAGGAGCTGTCATACTGCTTTGCAGAGTCTGCCCAGCTTCCATTTTGCCATGGAAAATGTTCCAAAAGAGGTGGTGAATGCAGCTTTTTCAGCAAAACAGTATTTTGTTGCAGGCATGATGCTCTAAAGATATGGAATAGATCAAGTCTATAGGCTGAAATAATGTCAGTATATCCATTGTTTTAAAAAAAAAACCCAACCAGACTGATTTTCTACCTTGTCCTGTTTTCTTTATTAGAAGATTAATTTTTTATTACATTTGTCTGTAGGGCAGTAGTCAGGCAGTGTTGTATCTTTTGTTTCTGGCTCTGTACTTTTTGATCATTGGAAAACATACTCTGCCTTTGCATTACCCAAATGTAAGGTGAGGAAGACCAGTATTTCTTCTCGTGTTCCTTTCTGTCTTGTGGAGCAAGGACTGGCCCAGCGCAGTGTCCCTGTCTACTCAGTGGGCTGCAGCCTGGCTTGATGAGCTGTGCTCAGGCTTTGTCATGCGTGGGCTTCTGGGTTTAGATCTAAGGGCTGGAACCCCACCCATATTCAACATCTCTTTAGCTTATCTTTTAATCACATGCACATAGTAGTTGGTGCGTTGTGATTTTTGGTAGGCTTCTGTATCATGGAGGGATAAACAAAATGTAGTATTGTAGTGTGTTCTCCTTTTGTCTGCCTCTTACAGTTCTACTATCTTTGTTTTGCTGCTACTATAAATTTGATTTCCTTCTACTAGGAAGTGTCCTGTGAGTAATCCTTAAGCTTTCCTGGGGCCGGGAGGGCAGAGACACCAACGGTATTTTGATGAGTACAGCTGTTTCTGGTGATAGAGCAACAAAGCCTTCAGCTCTTTGCTGGAGTTAAGCTCAACAATGAGGGAGCAAAATGCCATACCTGGAAACATTTGGGCATACCAGTTCATGGCAAGTGAAAGTTCATGTGACTCATCACAAAATGTAGTAGTTTTTGATGCAGAGGGCAGAAAATTCCCACAAATGCAAACGAATCTGTTTAAAATCCTTGTGGTCAGTAAGGGAAGAAACTTACTTTTTTGTTTTAATGAAAGCACAATAAAAAGTAATACTTGCAGAGCTCATTTAATTCGGAGGTGCATGCCAGGCTTGTTAGACAACCAGTGATACAACAAGATTCTGCCTCTGATTAGTAGGTAAGAATCATGTTTACTACTTTTGAAATACAGTCACTTCTAGAATGGGATGTTAAAAATTCCCCCAAACCCTGGAGGGCAAATTGGGACAGGAAGAATAGAAGGGATACAACAGCAGGAAAGAGTCATCGTCCTTGCAACCCTTGCCAAAAAGAACGGTCTTGTAAAGTCCCACAACAAAAATGTTTTGCAGTCTTGGTGGAAAGTCTGAGTCCTGCAGCATGGAACCTCCTACCCCGGACTGGAGGCACCAGCACACTGCTTCAGCAGCATGGCTGTACGCGGGGCTGCAAGGCAGTGAGCCAGCCAGTCTTACTTTGCTGATGAGAACTGATGGGATCACAGCACAAATGACTCCAAACCACTCTCCTTGGTCTGTAGGTGTTTAAATGGGGGCAAAATCCCGCTCTCTGTTTCACCAGAAAGGTAATGGGTGAATGCTGTTGACTTGACAGGGTAAAGGTTTATGCCTTGCTGTTGCAGAAGGTGCAAGGGGTGGTGGTCCTTGTTTAAGAATGTGTGAAGGTTGTTTGGTTTCTTGTGAGAAAGCTGACCAAACTGGGCATTGAGTGCTTAGAACTGCCATAGAAATCTTTGCCCTGAAAACCCTGTAGTCCAAACTGTTGATTTTGAATCTGATTCATGCAGCCATAGGAGGCAATCAGCACTGGCTCCTGGGTGTCCCCTTCAACTACAGTGCTCACCAGCACATCAGTTCTTGTGTCTGTGCTGGAATATAAGAATAAAGTTTGAGGGCTACTGATTTACACTAGTCCAAATTCTTGGGAACTCCAAATCCAAACAGGCAAAGGAGGTTTTGTTAAATGTATTTTACAGAGTGTATAGATGTCCTGGTGGTTTACAATTCATGGTAATGGATTGTGGATGAACTCATCTACTTACTGAAACTTCAACTGGTAATCCTCCTCAGAGGCACATGTCTTCTGTTGATGGGTCTGAAGAGAATTTATGCAAAATGTTTCTTTGCAGTACTGAAAGAAGCGTTCTAAGATAAGCTGGAGGTTGGCACTGCATCAACTGCTGTCCTAGGGTACTGTTCTGGGCTTCGGTGCCAACAAGGGACAAACACACTTTTTGTTGTTGCTGTTTCTGTTGCTCCTTATGCTACAGCTGAGGGCGTGGCACCTTCTCCATTCTGCTAAACTCCATTTAGCTAGAGCTCCTGAAAGCCAGTGTGGTTTGTAGTTTGGTTGCCTGTATGAAATAAATGTGCTGGTCTCAGCCAATTTCCACAGACAGCCCTATGTGTGACAGTAATGGTAATTTAGTTGTTTATTTCAGGAGTTGTGAAGGAGGGTTTGTCCTGTTGCTGCTCCTATTTTATGATCTCTCTAAAGGACAGGGGAGGATCAGGACTTAGGATAAAGTCCTCAGATTGACCTCAATGTCCAGCCTGACCTTAAATCCACACAGAGGACCCTTACCAGACACTTTGTGATGTGAGTCTGGGCTCCACTTTTCGTCTGACAGAGCAGCGGTTTAGGAATCAGCACTGTGTTTGCCCTACTTACCCCAGTACTAGCTTCTAACACAGGAAAGCTGTTGGCACAGGCACCAGACTGTCACTTTTGTGCCTCAGGAAGGAAAGAGAGGAGTCCTCACCCCATCTTCCTTTTCAGACAGTCTCCAGGAGTTTTGGAAGGAGCTTTTTACAAGATCTCTTCTATTGTTGGCCAGGAGACAAAGGATGGAGGAGCTGGATTTAAGCATAATGACGTGAGCTCCTCCATGCAGAAAAACCCAGCTGAGAGACCCCCCCTGCTCCACACACACACAAAAAAAGGAAGAAAGGGGGAGAAAATCTTTGAAAATAACTAATTAAAGTTGTTTTAGCCTCTCTCTCTCCCCTCCAAGGGCGCCTAATCTCACAGGGGGCAGAGGGGGAGAGAGGCAAGAGGAACAATGAGAACCATCCCCCCCCTTCTCTCCACCCCACCTCCTGGTCTCTGAGGTTTTAAAACAAGAGGCCACTTTAAGTTAATGAGCTATCAGCTGACTGGGAGAAGTCTCTAATGAAGCCTGATGTTCACACATTCCCCGGCTTGCTGAATAGGCCTCTGCCAACCCCGTAACTGTCAGAAAGTTTCATTCATAAAGTCCACATGCTGGGGGTGGTGGTGATGGGGGCAGGGAGGGAGCTGGGTGGAGATGGAAGCGGGGAAGCCTGGGGTGGAGGTCTCCATATGGAGCAATCAGCCCCAGAGGCCAAATGGGAACATGCATGGCTGCAGTGGGCAGGCTGGAGGATCCCAGGGACCTGACTCCACTCTCCATTGTCTGGCTAGTAATTAGGAAGATCCTCCAAATGGTTCTGGAGGACATTGAAGTCTGTGGGGATAATTAGTGAAGATTTGGGGGATGTTCCAGCTGTTATGTCACTGGACTTGCTAGGGCCACAGGGGCAGGTGATGGTGGGATGAAGCCTAGGAGTTCTTCTGGGGCATTTCTGTGTGGGCTGTGCTTTGCTGAAGCTGGCAGGACTTTAGGAGACACATTTGTGATGGTTGCTAGGGCAAGGAGAATGGGAATACAGGGAAAATTCTAGAGGAAAAGGTGTAACACTGGGGAGGAAGAAAATGTCATGTTTAATTTAACATAAACTTAGTGGTGGTGAATGTGTGCTGGAACTAATTCTCCTTCCCTAGTGCACATGCTTTGGCAAGAGCAAAGGTACAGGGTCAAAAACTTTTCCTCCAAGGGATGGACTATAGTTTGAGTAGTGAATCAAAGATCATTGTCGTCTTGTGCAAGTTTTGATGTACGACACTTCCAGGTCTTCCTTGAAGTTATGACCAGCAATGTCAAGACTGGATTTCTTTTGGGGAGCTGTTAACAGCCTGAGCACAGGAATAAGATCTTAAAGCACTGGACTTCTCTCTCTCTGAAACTTGCTTCTCTGTTGCATTGTTTCATCAGTTACAGAAAAAACAAGGCTATACAACTCAAGGCAGGAAATGTACAGAAGATGATGGGCCCCTTTTTGTCCCTTCCCCATCCCCAAGTTGTTATGCTGTAGCAGGACCAGGGCATAATTAAGTGTCACTTAAATTTCACTTGTGCCAAAGGGTCCAGTTAAATGAGAGACAGTCTCTGCTTTGGGGAGATTACAGTGCAAATACACAACTCAGGTTGAGTGGAAAAAAAACCGCTTAAGAGTCTCACTCAAAACACCCCACTGGAAAAATAGTAGGATGTCTGTTAACTTTGGGCTTTGAAACATGATAAAATCCTATCCCAGACATAACTGCAAGGTCAGATTTGTTCCTACAGATCTTGTATATACTGTAAAGAGAAAGGGTTGAGATTTTGCAAATTATACTGAGAAATTAAGAGTGAATATTCATGATGCACGGGTCAGCATGTGCAGGGGCATAGGTGGCATTTAGAGCATTGGATTCTGTGAAAAGATGAATATGTTGGGAAAGCAGCTGCCTTCAGAAGTTTCCGTGGACTGCAGCATTAAATGAGTCATGAGTAAAAGCTGTAATATTTCATTCTATAAAACCTCTGACTTCCATCTATTTTGTGCTATCATTGAAATGTCACTAGAGTAGTGTGGGGAACTGTGTGGCTCTTTGCATATGACAGAGGCAGTGCTGGAGTGGATATAAATGGGGTTTGACAGTAAACTGCAAAGGCTCTGGTGTGGTTGAAGAATTGGGAAATATCACAGAATCGTATTTTTCCTCCAATGGCTTTTATAGGGATTTTATTTTTCCCTTCCTTAAACTTGGTAGCTCAATTTCTGAGTTTCGTTGCATTATGACATACCTGAACACTTCACCGTCTTTATTTGCTACTGCTTGGAGATGGGGAAACAAAACAGTTTAGGGGCAGAATCCACAAAGCAGCTTAGACCTTGTACTGCTTGGTTTTCAGGCAGCCTGTTTCCAGTGAAATTCAGACATTTGAGTTAAATATATGTAAGGAGGCGGTACGTAGGAATGGGGAGCTGTGTAAGATAGTGGGTGAGAAGTGCCAAGGAGCAGTGTGGGGTGTGGACTCTGGGAGTTCAGTACTTGCCTCTCGCAAGAGAAATACCGGTCTTCGCCTCAGATTCACAGCTGGGAGTATCTCCTTATGTCTGCTTTCCCTGTATGAATACAGGACTCACAACTGGATACAGGCTATAAATGCTAGCCTGTTGGTTTTTAACATGATGAGGCTTCTTAAGTGGCATCTGATTAATATCTTCACTTTTTATAAATAATCAAATATTCTAGACAAAGCAGTAGACTTGTGCTGTAGGCCAAAAACTATAGAAGTTGCTGGGCTGAGAGGAGGGCAAACTTGGAGGGGAAATGTCTGATGTACAGTTAGTTATTTACACAATAAATAACAGATAACGGGTTCTATGCTTGGTCATCTCACCTCTTCCATGAGCTGAGCAAGGAGCATCTTGGGAACAAAGGCATGTTCGTTTACCGGTGTCTCACTGAAATCACACATGATTTGACTTGTGCCTGTTTTTGTGGTTTTGGTGCATTGGTTGGATTAGAGGCTGGCTAGTTTTCCAGCTTGGCTTTTCTCTTACTCTGGTTTGGGAATTCAGCACTAAGCAGATCTACCTTCAATGAAGCCTGGGTGGTCTCTACTTGTGCTAGCTTAGATTATTTTTTATCTTTTTAAATATATTTTTTACCTCTCTGTCACTATTTCCTATCATGAATATTTATTTGATTGCTGAGATACAAATTGCTGACAAAGAGGCAAATTCAATATAATCGGATATCTCCTCATGCCAACACCTTCCCCTTCAGCACTGACTTGCCTCTTGGTAGTACCATTGCTCACCCCTAGCATTCCCTTGTCCTTTATTAATAGACTCTTTCCTCCTCAATACTGTGTTGCTCTTGCTGGTATTAAGTTTCTGGCAAATCCCATAACAATTCTCTGGAGGGCTGATTTTCTGTCACTGCTGCTTGTAGTTATTTTGCAGCTGGAGGATGGCTGGGCTCTCTGTGGCTGAAGGGTCCTCCTGCATGCTTTTGACTCACTTGGATGCTCTCAGCCTGATCTAAGGGCTCTCCATCAAGAAGCCACCAACATGCCTCTCAAGAAGTTAGGGAAACACCTGCTGAAGGGTTTGTTCCAATGCGGTCAGAGACTTGTTCTCAAATTGTTAAAGGAGGAGAGGAGCAAACAGGCAGTGAGCAGGTCCAGATACAGGATAAGTTCCACATCTTGTCCTGCATCATGGGTTGTGTTTCCTTAGTACATGAGCCAAGAGGGACCACTTGCTTTACCAGCCTCTCATGTGAGCACTCAACCGACACAAGAGGCTCTGCTCCTTTCCTCTTGGGGGGATGCTGGAGGCAAGAGCTCTCAAGGGCTAAAGGAAACAAAACAGTGTTTGCTTAGCTGGAGAGCAGAGTGTGCTGTGCGTAAATTGTACCAGGGCCTAAAAGTGCTTCAGAAGTGAAGTGCCTCTGAAATTGGCTCCACAAGAAAAATGTAAGGCAGGATGCAGTGATTTACACAGCTGATGAGGTGTCCCACTGACTTGTTTAGGGTCAGGTTTTGGCTACTCTGGGCCTCAGCTCCAGAAAAAAAATGACATGAATCTTTCCCAAGGAAGAGGAGTTTCTCTCCATGGTTCTGCCAGCCCTGTACATTGTGAACAGCCAGTGAAAGGTTAACCCATGAGTCCCACTCACAGGACAAGGGCTGCATTTGTGGGAAGGAGGAAAAGTGTTCTGAGAGCTACAGCCACCCGTACATGAGGGAGGGGACCAGGTACACTCTTTGCTCCCAGTTGCCAGACTCAGAGGTTCAGAGGAGTGAAAGGTACTTGCTGATCCTGGGATCTGTTTCAGATGGGATAGAGAACCATCTGTGTTTCTGCAGCCTCTCCATGTGTTACAGATTTTCTTTTTCTTTCCTTCTCTGGATTTGATCTATGAAGAATATGGGTTCTGTTTCTAATTCCAGGTATCCTTGGTTTAGCCACAGGTGTGCAGGCTGAGCTGGCGCATTTCCAGCATAGTTATTGAAGATACAGTACTCAGCTTCACATGTATTGTGTACTCTGCAGAAACCAAAACAACGAAAACACAACGTTCCTAGTCCAGTAGCATCAATAGACTGCTACTTGCCACATACAGACCTCCTGTAGCTTTTGTTTCTGTGGCTGGATGACTGGCTTCAATTTACTGTCTGTGTACATAAAAGTGTCTTGTCATACACAGGTGGATTGCACTTCCCAGATCTCTCTCCCTCTATAGACATCTGTATCTCTAGGAGTACCTTATTTTTCATTATATATGGTGGGTTTTTTTAGGTGAACTTCAAATGTATCCATGCTTGCAGTTGATTATTGGCATCCTAAGTTATTAGTGACCCTTACAGAAAAGGGGATATCGGACTAAGCGGTTCTCTGTTCATGGTCTCCTTCCTCCATAATAGTAAGCTTGATGCTAGAGTGGAAACTCAGTTCTGTCATGTAGAAAAGCACGTTATTGCACCTTAGTGTTAAATCAATCATCTGATGTTCCCTGCAATACAATCTGTGGAGCAGGGGATGTCATAAAAACAATTAGGCTGGAAAAAAACCAAACCAAACCTCTTTTCTATGAAAACCTCTGTCTTTCTTGTATTTTTGAAGCCTGCAGTGGATTTTCTGGACTCATGACACGAGTTTTTATTATGTGGTGCATTAGAGCCCTTGTGAGAAATAAAACATGTGATGTGGAAAGTCTCTAGTAAAGAGTGACTCAGGAAAAGGAAAACAAAATGCTTCAGTCCAACGAAAGAACAGTCTGTGTGAAAGTAGCTTGGTATTTAATTGGAAATTGCTGTCAGTCTGCAGATGAACAGCCTTGCTGGCATCTGCAGGTGGGTGTTTTGCTTATGTTTTACAGTTCTCCTTCCTTCTTGTGCTTGTGAATATGTTCTGCCTGTCAGCTCAGAGATGTGGAGATGGCTGCGATTTGTGGCTGTTCTTGTTCCAGGAGTATCAGCAGTTCCCAATATCACATGAAATGAGCGTTGTAAAAGTGTGTTAGTAAGAAACAGACCCCACAAAAATAGCGTAACGTCCAAATGGGTGTGACAGCCCTTGCTTTAGAGGTGGAGAGAGCCTGTAGGTCATTAAGAGATCAAGTGATGTGACCAAGATCACGCAGGGCCTTTTGCACTCTAAATTGTATCTGGGACTTTGACCTCACAGGATCAGAGCTCACGAGGGCATTTTAATAGAGAATTTTTAGGAGGTGCACAGACATACATTCATTCAAGGTAAATGTGATCTGCCATCTTGGTCCCAACCCCAGATCTGCTTTCATCAAGTCTAATTATGATAATGGTTCATTTAACCTCTCTGCCTCCCCCTAACTTCTGCTTTAAAGCAAAGACACTGGCTGAGAAACCTTGGACTGCACAGTTCCATTTTTAGCTCTGTCTGACTCATTTAATGATTTGGTCAGGTTAGCTTGTCCTTGACTCAGTTTCCCCACTGTCAAAATGGGACTAATAGCACTGTCCTGCTTTTTGAGGAAGGGTTATGAAGACAAATTAGTTTTGGCTGGAGAAGAGTCCTGCAGGGCTAGCAGAATTAGGAGGAGACAAGCGCGTGCTCTGTTGCAAGTATTATCTATCACTTAGTTTCTCACAGCCCTCCTTGACTTTTACCGACTATGTATTCTTTCTCCTCTTGCAAATCACCAACGTGTATATTGATCAGCAATATCCCTTGCACAGGCTGCAGGGCCACCTCTCCATCAACTTCTTTGCTCTCTGAGGCAGATGGCTTTACGGTTGTGAGAGCGAAATCCTGGCCCCACCAATGTCAACAAAGCCAGGATCTCATCCCTGGTTTTCCACCGCATGAGTGCTTCCTCTTCTGCACAAAGGCAGGCTATGGGGTGGCTACTGCTGTCTTTTTCTAGGGCTTCTCTAAGGAAGAACAATCCCCTCTGAAAAATGCTGAGATGGCTTCAGAGGTAAACTGCTGAGGAGTGAAGGGATGGCTGGAGAGGGAAGAGCCAGCCCCACAACAATCTGACTTCTTCTAGAGAGGGTTAAGTACTAAATGCCTCTTACTGGGTCACTTAATGATGGATGGTAGTTAGTGGGGGTGGGGTAAAGCTGACTTCCAGCCCTGCATCACTAAACCGTTCATTAGGAAAAACACACACAATGGAAAATGGCAGAGGGGCTCAAGTGTCCAATTTCTCTCTTGAACTCTCTGAACAGGAGGCTCCAGTCAGGGGAATCCCTGCCACCCTTTCTCCCCCTCTTTCCCTGGCAGTTTCTTTATTAATTAACGGAGTTGGCTGGGGATGGAAACGGAGGACAATAATCAACATAGATGGGTCTGCAGACCTATTTTTAATAATGTGCTTTGCATCTGTCCTAATTGGTATGGAAACAGTGACCTGATTGGAACAGGCGTGAGCCTCTTGGGGCCTTTCTTTCTTCCTTTCTCTCCCTCTGTTTTCTTTTTTGTTTGGTTGAAGTTTGACTTGGTGGGAGTAGAGGGGCCAGCGGGTAAGAAATATAAAACCTAACCTTAGGGGCTGTTCACAGGCTGGGGAGCAGAGAAGGGTGATGTATTGGGGAGTGCTTGGGATGTGGGGGCAGGAGTGCCTGGATTGGAAAGTCGGGTGTAAATACCTCCAGGGTACACAATTGGGTAGCTGAGGCCGAGCATGGGAAGGAAGGGGCAACGGCTCTGCTGGTTTAGCTCCATGATGAGGAATGTAGTGGCTTTTCTCAGTGAGCCAAAAAGCAGCATTGCTTCAGGGACAGAGGAAGCACCCCAAGAGCCAGCTGATGGCTGGCCCTACCCTGCTGCGTAAGAAATGTGCAAGAGATTTTAACCCAAAATAAGCAGTGGGCAAAAATGGCCCACATAAAGCCAAAAGATGGTTTAAGAACAACGTGTGGCCCAGACCCCTGGCTCCCCTGGTGCTGCATGAGCTTCCTACCAGGTCACTAACGCAGCTGCCCTAATGGCTTAGACACTGCATGGGGGAACCCAGAGCAAATGCTGGGTGCTGGCACAGGCACATGGACCATGCTCCTGTGGGAACAGAGAAGATGACTTTGAATAAAATTGTAATACGTTCTGTAGTGCTGTAATACTTGCCTGTTGCAGCTGGGGATGTTCTTAGCATTTGCATGTTCATGCCGGACACCCATTGGGATGGGATCACAGAGGCCAAGCACTGCTGAGTCTAAGTGGCAATGTGTCCATGTGTCCTCTAGGTACAGATGTGCCACTTCTTTCTCCCACCCCTTTAAATACCTAGCTGTAGGCCCTGCCAGGTGTGCCATGTTTGCCTGGGCTGCCTTCTAGTGTCTTCACATCCTTTCAAAAGTTGTTCATGACCCTTGAGTATTTGGAAGAATGCCTTTCTTCATACAGCTGTAGTCTGAACTGGGACATTGTTGCATGTGAACTGGGAACCCATCGTCATGGGGAGGACTGAACTCATGTGCCCAAGTTGAGGAACTTGTCAAGCAAGGACCACTTTGGATGTTTTTGCATCACAGTTTTGGTGCCAGATTACTGTCTTGCAGCTTCACTTCCTGTCAAAGGCTTGCATGTACACATACCATCAAAGGAGGTGAAAAAACAAGCAATGAAGTAAGAGTGATTTTCATATAGATTAGGAAAAAGAAATTGGATGTTATTTAAAATAAAGCAAAGCACTTGGGTGGATGGATTGACAGAAGGCTCAAGCAACTATATTTGTACCTGCCCAAGAAGTGGCTCAACATTTCTAAGTCTGTCCATTTTGAGTACCACAGCAATTTTTTTTTTTTTCCTGTAAGCCCCAGCTCCTCAAATGAAACACCATATATGAGAGTCTTAGCTTGCTTTTGCGGAGGCTTGCTGTTCTTATGCTTGCTGTGTAAAACTTGAAGAAACAGTCCCGTTACTCTCAAAAGGATCAGAAACGGAGGCTGAAAACAAGGTCTCTTAATGTATTGTGTTTTAATAATGCTAATAAATTTCTGGTGCTTTTCTCCAATCTCCATTTTCTGAGGCCTTGCTCATTAATTTGGGCTACTTCAGCAGCCATGGAGTCATTGCTGAATTCAGGCTCTGTTTATGGATGGCAAATCTGGGCATCTGTGGTGTGTAAATACGTAACTTGGCTTATAAAGAGGAAGGAAATAGAGAATGGAAATGCAGAGGGAGCAGGCAGTGAGCTCCTGCTGCCGCGGTGTGTGAGAAGTTGGCCAGGCCCCATGTAAATCAAGGACAAAGTTGACTAATTTCCTGGGTTGGTCATGGTGAAAATATCACATTTCATGGTTTGTTGCCGATTCATAGAAAAATCCTATTAAAACCGGGCAGATTACTTATACAATTTAAACAAATGATGATCAAAGATTATAACATGTTCTGAGAAGAATGAAAAGGAACAGGAATGAATGTGCATCTGGCGCAGCGGGGCCAGGTGGGTTTTTGCATGCAAACTTGCTATTTCGGCACCGCGAGAAGGGGGTGGCGGGGTGCGGGTGAGGAAGGAGGGTGCGGGCAGTTTTAGGTATCCTGGCTCCTTTTTGCCCAGGGCGGGGGGCAGAGCGTGTTTCTGCGTCGTTGGCAGCGGGCCGAGGGGGGATGCGGAGGCGGGGGACGGGCGCGGGGCCGCGGCTCCGGGGCCCGAGGCTCCGGCGCTCGGCCAGCAGGGGGCGCCGCAGGCTGCCTTTTGCGGCGGGCGGGCGCGGCGCCCGGGCTCCCCTGGTCCGCTCCCGCGGAGATTCCGCGCCGTGCGGGCGGGCGGCTCCGCGCCGCTGCTGGGCTGTGGCGGCGGGGCAAAGCCCCGGCGGGGGGCAGGTGCGCAGGCTGTCCGCTCGAAGGAAGGCAGCCCGGTGCCGAGAGGGCCGTTTGCTGTGCGCAGGCGGGTGCGGTGAGGTTGGCGCCGTCTCAGCTGGAGCGTGTGCGCCCCGCTTCCACCCTAAACCCACGCCAGCTCGTAATCCCCTGTTATATACTGCGTCACGTCCAGGTCGCTCGGGAAGAAACGCCTAACCCCAAACCCACCAAAGCTTAGGATGCGAGATAAAAATGAGGTATTTGTCTCAACCAGACAACAAGGTCTAAACTAGCGGTAAGGCAGACTGCTATTGATCTGTCCTCTAATGCCTCGTCACAGTGAAATGTGTGAAACCTTCCTGAGACCTTTGCGAAGTGTGAAACGCGACAACCGTATGCTGAAGAAGAAAACACAGAGGTGCCAACGTATGTTTTAGTCGTAGAGGAGTGGTTTTGCCGTAGCTGCTGAGACGGAGGTGAAAAAGGGAAACAGAAACACATCTCCGAGGAAAACGGTTGAAATTTTGGCAAATACAACAGAATGATTGGCAAGAGCTCCATGCTTACATTGGGGGCAGGAGAGGGCAGGTTTTGGGTTGCTGGGAGGGTTTCAAGGCAGCTTTCCATGTTTCGTCAAGGCAGGGTTTTAGCAATTTCCCGTGTGCTGCTGAGCATCCAGTCCCGAGGAGTAATCCTCACGGACCCTGCTGTAGTGTTGTTCATAACTCACGTGGCTTGGAAATTAAGATTAGATATTTAAATCTGCTGACGTAACTGCTCATTGTTATTTCTTCAGGCTAAACCTAGTGAAGCAGTACACCACCTGAGCTCCCATCACAAGGCTTGTTCTGTATACCTGCCTGTCCCAAGTCCTTCACTGAAGCTTTCCTAGACGCTGATGTCTGATAGAGCAGGCAGTAGTGACACTTGGACACACTGTTGATGTCCCCATTTAACCCTTGTGGGGCTAGCAGAATTCTCTGTTAAGCTTTCTTCTCCTGGGCTGTCCCTAACACCAACCTATGCTTAGCATCAGTCATGGTGTGGGAATTCACTTGCATCTGAAGCTTAGGGGTGAGTTGTATGAATTTACTGACACTGGCTCTTTTCTTTTACCTATGGATCTAGGGAAATGTAGCAATAAAATTGACTCTATCTGGCCTTCAGCTCAAAATCCTAAAGCCATCTCTAACCCTAGGATTATTCAGAGCCTAGGTATTCATGGCTTCCTCGTAACTGAGCATAGCACATGGAATGTTCTTGCAGCCGCACTGAATTTTTCTTCAAGGACCAGACAAAACCAAGCGCCAAAACCTCCCGTTGTGAATCCTGAGACCAAGCCAAGCCAAAACCTTACTGATCACCGTAACAGAGGGTCAGTACAGCCCAGGAATTAAACACAAAGTCTTTGAGGCTGTCAACTGCTTACCTTATTGCTGGGGACCTGGAAGAGTTCTACCATGGAGATATGATGTGGCTGCACATCCTGTCCCAAGCCCTAAGCATGAGTTACCTGCTGCATCATTTATGACTAAAGAACGTGTTAATCTCTGAACATTGAATAGGAAAAATGTGAATTAATTGAGGCAGGCTGTAAGCCTACCACAGGCTGCACAGAATTCATTGGTAAACCTGACTGCACAGAACTGTATGCTAAATCTTAGTTTTTGCCTTCACTTTATTCCTGGCGTGGGTGATGGCCTAGAAATTCAGTTATGTCCAAAAGTTAATCGGAAGATGTTTAAATATGCTGATACTGATTTTTACCACTTATCTTACCTCAAGCAATGATGCCATTCCGGCTCCAGCATTGATCATGGCTCAGTAACCCCATTCTGTCTGACAATTAAAAATGATACATTTTAATCTACTTATCCCTGAGCAGGTTTGGCAGAAATGAGCAACAGAAATTATTTAGCAGAGCCTTGTTTCTGGAATGCTAAGCTAGAGCCTAATTGTAATCCTAACTCTGCGTTGACCTTTGCCCAGACACTTGCCATCAGTGAAAATTAAGAATAAATGTTTGACTGTAGTGGCACTAACTTTCATCCAGTTTTATGTGTCTTAAAGATCTGGACATTTAGTTTGCCCCTCTGATCTTTCTTGTTCCAGACTCTATCCCCACCTCTAATCTGACTTTTGACCACAGTTTAGAAACCCAGAATTTGGCATTGTCATCTGGTGGGATCAGACCTGGGCTTTCCTCTACCAGTCTGACAGAGGTCAGTAATAAATTTGCCTTTTCCAATCCTACCATCCCTGCTGTCGTACACTATACTCTCATTGCTACCAGACAACGTGAATCTACTTGTGCTAGTCTTATCTTATCTTGCAGAATTCAGCAAATACCCAGCCCTCTGTCCGTATCTCTGTAAACCTCCTCCTAGTAAAAACACTGTCCTTTAGTACAAACCAAATATTTTTCCCTTGCTTCAAAAATTAAGAATAAGATATTTGAGTTTACTGACACCAGAGTGCTGTGTTTGCGTGGTCAAGGGAGAGCCTTGCACCTGAGATATGACCCTGCTTAACCCAAGCTGTCTGAGTGTCTCTGGTATGGATAATCTGTGTATTCAATGATTTGGCTACAGAGAACTGAAAATGCAGT
The DNA here is from genome assembly GCA_020800305.1 of Porphyrio hochstetteri. Lineage (NCBI taxonomy): Eukaryota > Metazoa > Chordata > Aves > Gruiformes > Rallidae > Porphyrio > Porphyrio hochstetteri. The sequence goes on from CM036911.1 coordinate 19,090,007, forward strand.
GTTCCAAAAATAAGCGATCTTGGCCCTTGAGTGGTGAATAAATGCTGTAAGTATTTTTTTTTCTTTGTATTCAAGGGGAGCGTTGCTAATTTATGCCTGCTGATGGATATGGCCTGGTACAGATAGATATTCACAATAGAAAGTGCCTAATGCTGCTTATCCATGAGGGCTAAAGGATCCTTCTGCTTCTATACCAGAGTGTGTGTAGAGCCTTGCTGAGTAAAAATCAAGACTGCTCTATAAACAAGATGTGCTGTACTCAGCACTTGTGAGGCCGCATCTCGAGTACTGTGTTCAGTTTTGGGCCCCTCACTACAGGAAAGACATTGAGGCTCTGGAACGCGTTCAGAGGAGGGCTACTAAGCTGGTGAGGGGTCTGGAACACAGGCCTTACGAGGAGCGTCTGAGGAAGCTGGGATTGTTCAGCCTGGAGAAGAGGAGGCTTAGGGGAGACCTTATAGCTCTCTATAACTTCCTGAAGGGAGGTTGTAGTGAGCTGGGGGTCGGCCTCTTCTCCCGTGTAGGCAGTGACAGAACTAGAGGGAATGGTAGCAAGCTGCGCCAGGGGAGATTCAGGCTCGACATTAGGAAGCACTACTTCTCAGAAAGGGTAGTCAGGCACTGGAATGCACTGCCCAGGGAGGTGGTGGAGTCACCAACCCTGGGGGTGTTCAAGGAAAGACTGGATGTTGTATTGAGGGATATGGTTTAGTGGGAGCTAGTAGTAATAGGTGAATGGTTGGACTGGATGATCTTCTAGGTCTTTTCCAACCTTGATAATTCTGTGATTCTGTGCTGTTAGCTATATTTCTGTGCCTCTGCTAGGCTTGTATATGCTTTATTCTGTCCGGAGGGTGTGAGCTAGCATGTGGGAATAGCGTCTGGAGAACACGGCAGGAGTCATGGTGCTTGGAGGAGTCAAAGGAATGACTGCAAGTCTCTCTATTTAATTTAATGTCGAATATAGTGGCATTGGCATATCTGATTGTGACCTGTTCCAGCGCTGCTAATTAAGTTTGTGGCATGAATGGCCATAGCAAGGAACTTGGGATGCTGGAGTTAAATTTTGCAGAGGACTCCTATTCTCATTTCTGTCAAGAAATGCCATTTTTCTTGACAAAATGCCACCTGATGTACATGGAACTTGTAATCATCTTGTTTGGACAAAATGCTGAACTAGAAAACTGAACTGGATGTTAATTTTCTTGCTCACTTTTGGGGAGAGAAATGCCTTCAACTTTGTTTTCAAGTAGGCAGTTGGGCCTGAGTGGAGGAGGTTGGCAGTCACTGATATGTTCTGGATAGGGCAAACCTGTGAGCTACTGGTGTTACTGGAGGGTACAATAAAGGGAAATGCATGTTGAGTGAAAGCCACTGATAACTGTCTTCCTGCTTGGTCCTACAAGTAAGCATCTTCCACCAGCGATGCCTTAGTGTAATGAAGCAGACCTCAAGGACTTGGGCTTATGCAGCACTTGGGGAACATGACAAGGACCTCTCACTTGGTATAGCCAACTCACCACCATGGCTGTTTTCATCCAACATTTTGTAATCTTAGCATTGTGTTCATTTCACGTTAATAGTAAGTAAAGCTGATTAGCTGCTGTTTTAACTGCAGGTAACTTGTCATTATTGGCAGGAAACATGTTTCATCTGCATAACAGTTTCACGTGAGCAGTGGGGAACGTTTTCTATTAGCGTTTGTTGATGTGAAATGTGTTTCTTAGTGGAATTATGTTTGGGACAGGAACAGAACTTGATTTTCATCCTTAACCCCAACTAGAAAAACTGAATCATGAAAAGGCACCTCTTGATTCTTTCCTAGCAGTGGTATTTTCGCTATTGCTTCCAATGTGTCCACGATCAGTTTCTACCCTGCACTTGCTATATGCATATGGCTACAGAAGCTAGAATCAACCTTCTTAACGTTGTGCAAAATGTGTTTATGTGAACTGCATACAGGAGCTGGAGTGAGGGAAGATGGGGAGTGGTTCCAGAGAGGCTGCGTTACCGCAGTGGGCTCTGGCTGCTGACTGCGGGTGGGAGTTGAGCGCTCATGGGGAGCTGAGACAGGTACAGGTGTGTGTCTCCTAATCCTGGCAGCAGAACATTCCTCCTCTCTTCCTATAAACTAAGTTGCTCTGTTTCTACCTTTTTTTTTTAGTTGGGTTTTGGTTTTTTATTTGCTGTAATGACACCTGCCAAAGCTCTTTGCAGCCAGGATCATGAGTTCTGAAAGTGATAGAATAGTAACAGTTACTTTGTTAAGAAAAGTTTGACTTCCTTTCTTTGCTCATGCTTTCCAGATAGTGAAGCTTTGTACAGGGCTGTGTATGTCTTATAACAAGCTATGTTTGGGTCAGTATCTTCCTGAAATGCTATCTGTTGCATAACCGATTACACTACCATTGTAGTACCTGTCGTTCTGAGGGATCTTAAAGCACACCCCCATCCTGAGTTACAAGAACAAATGCAGTGATCTGACAGTGTCATCAGTAAATATGGAGAGACACTCCGTAAGAAATGCAGGCTGTGTGGGTGGAAGTTGCTTAAGAGTTTGTATTAGAATTACACAAACATTTTAGTGAGCACGGAGAGAAGAACTCCCTATTGGTTATAAATCAGTAAAGGAATTTAGGAAGATAGTTGCCTTGCAACGTAGTCCTTCTAACAAAAAGGTCTTTGCTTGCCCCAAGCTATAAAAATTATGTAAGGCCATGGCTTTATTACTTATTTGACAGAGGTAGCCTATTGATTCTTGGCAATCCAGAAGCTGAATTGTTTCACTTATACTAGAGGACCCACTCATGCTTAAGGGCCTTGCAGTCACAAAACACGGTCCCAGAGAGCTTTGAGTCCAAGTGTGACCTGTGGACACATAACCTATTTCTGATTTTGCTGACTTAAATCAGGGATATCGCGCACCATGTTCATTGCCACAAGCCTCACTTACTAGTATTTATTATTTGTATTGCTGGAACACCAAGGATCGATCCCTGTTACCTACGACAGCATCGCTGTGCCAGGCAATGTATGACTGCAGAACAAATAAAAGATGATTCTGTCCTTCAAAGCTATAGCTGTTTAAGACAGAAGATTATGACGTGATCAGATGATTATAGCTGGCCTCAGAGAAACCAGTACTTTTGACTGAACTCAGTTTAAAAAAAAGTTTAAAAAACAAACAAACCCCCAAAACCAAAAACACCCAAACGAAAAACAGGACAAAGCACTGTTCCACTTATTTGAATAGAGGGAAGAGTTAAAGAACAAAAGGATGTGGAAAAATCTAACCACATCTTCTCTTCAAATGGTCCCCAGCATATAGGGAGGAAAGAAAAGAGGCAAAACAAAGCAGAGAAAATCTGAAGCTCAGACTGCCTTGTTTTTCATCCATTTTTTCCAAGATATGTTCAGGACTCTTTTATGCATTAGCACAGTGTTCTGGAATGAATATTTGTTCAGTGAGATATGACTCTCCCATGGCAGAGCAGTGAAATATAGGATATTTTGCTTGTTGGCAGCAGATTTCTGGCTGTCTACGTTTTTATTAGTGCAGGTTTTTCTATATGAGTATAGCTATTTATCTAGCAAGCAGGGCCAGCAGATAGAAAGTTGAAGAGAGAGCCAGCACAGTCCTAAGCTATGTCAGTAGATAAAAACCCTTAAGGCGAAATATCTACAGGATTGGGCCATGTGCCTGAATTAGGGGAAATGCTGTTACATTTTCCCAGTCACTTCAATATCCTGCAGTTCTTGCACTTCCACAAACCCAATTTCATGCAGCTGACATAATGCCATGCTGAGGATGTGTTGTCAACTGCCAGTGTTCAGTTTTGGATCTTTTAATTCATGAACTAAAAGATGGAGCTTTTTAGTAGAGGTTGTAACAGGCCGATGACATTTAGTGTTTTGCCCAGTTACCACCAGAGATGGTCAGACAGTTACCCCAAGGGGCTTTGAATTAAGGCATCTGGAGCTTGCTGTTCTGGTCTGACTGCATGGTGACAGTGGAGGTATAAGAATCCAAACAGGCAACCAGAGTCTCTGGAATAACAGTAACAATTGGGGTGTGAATGGTGGGATTAAATCACACAAGGTTGGTGTCCTGATGATAGTGGGAATTTTCCTTAAGTATATACTGAATCAGAACTGTGGGACGTGCTCTTTAGTTCATAATGCTTTGTGTGTGTGGCAGATGCTCTTGGAGGTAAGCAGACCTTTCACTAGAGAGGGAAGCAAAGACAAAATTCACCAAGTAAAATAGCAGAGTCAGGAACCAACAGCAAGGTGTTCTACAAGCAGCTGGCATGAGCTGCACGGTCATCAGCCCTTGTGCTCATGGGGGACTTCAACTTCCCTGACATATGCTGGGAGTACAGCACAGCACAGAAGAAGCAGTCTAGGAGGTTTTTGGAGTGCACAGAGGATGCATTCCTGATGCAGCTGGTCAGAGAGCCCACAAGAGGAACTGCCCCGCTAGACCTGCTGTTCGTGAACAGGGAAGGTCTGGTAGGAGATGTGAAGGTTGGGGGCTGCCTTGGACAGAGTGACCATGAAATGATACATTTCTCAATTCATGGTGGAGCTTGGAGGGGGAATAGTAAAACTGCTACCTTGGACTTTCAGAGGGCAGACTTTGATTTGTTCAAGAGACTGGTAGGGGGAGTCCCTTGGCATTCAGTCTTAGCGAACAAAGGGGTACAAGAGAGCTGGTTGCTCTTCAAGAAGGAAGTCTTAAGGGCGCAGGAGCAGGCGGTCCCCCTGAGCCGCAAAATGAGCCGGCGGGGAAGAAGACCAGCGTGGATGAATAGGGAGTTACTCTTGAGGCTCCGTGAGAAAAAGAGAATCTACCGCCTGTGGAAGGAGGGACGGGTAACTGAGAATGAATTCAAGGAAGTTGTCAGGATGTGTAGAGGTGAAATCAGAAAGGCAAAAGCCCAGCTTGAATTTAACCTGGCCGCTGGGGTGAAAAAGAATAATAAACTCTTTTATAAGTACATTGACAGTAAGAGGAGGACAAAGGAGAATATCCACTCTTTACTGGATGAGGCTGGGAATGTGATCACTGAGGATAAGGAAAAGGCGGAGGTTCTGAATGCCTTCTTTACGTCTGTCTTTAAAGGTCAAACAGATCCTCAGGGTACCCCTCTCTCTGACCTGGTAGTCTCAGCTGGGGAGCATGCTAACTCCCCTGTGATTCTGGAAGAAACAGTCAGAGACTTCCTACTCCAACTGGACTGCCACAAGTCCATGGGGCCGGATGAGATCCACCCGAGAGTGCTGAGGGAACTGGCAGAGGTGGTAGCCGAGCCGCTTTCCATTATCTATCAGTCCTCCTTGCTGACTGGTGAGGTCCCAGAAGACTGGAGGCTTGCCAATGTGACTCCCATTTACAAGAAAGGTTGTAAGGAGGATCCGGGGAACTACAGGCCTGTTAGCCTGACCTCGGTTCCAGGGAAGGTTATGGAACAGATAGTCTTGAGGGAGATCATGCGGTATGTGCGGGATGGCCGGGGGATCAGGCCTAGCCAGCATGGGTTCATGAAGGGCAGGTCCTGTTTGACCAACCTGATCTCCTTCTATGATCTAGTGACCCATCTGCTGGATGAGGGAAAGGCTGTTGATGTGGTCTACCTAGACTTCAGCAAAGCCTTTGACACTGTCTCCCACAGTATTCTCCTGCAGAAGCTGGCAGCCCGTGGCTTGGATGGGTACACCCTCGGCTGGGTAAGGAGCTGGCTGGAGGGCCGGGCTCAGAGAGTGGTAGTAAATGGAGTTAAATCCAGCTGGCGACCGGTCACGAGTGGTGTTCCCCAGGGGTCGGTGCTGGGGCCTGTCCTCTTCAATATCTTTATTGATGACCTAGATGAGGGCATTGAGTGCACCCTCAGTAAGTTTGCAGATGACACTAAATTGGCTGGGAGTGTGGATCTGCCTGGGGGTAGCGAGGCCCTACAGAGGGATCTGGACAGGCTGGAGAGCTGGGCTGAAGCCAATGGCATGAGGTTCAACAAGAGCAAATGCCGAGTCCTGCACTTTGGCCACAACAACCCCAGGCAGCGCTATAGGCTTGGGGCGGAGTGGCTGGAGGACTGTGTGGAGGAAATGGACCTGGGGGTACTGATTGATGCACGGCTGAACATGAGCCGACAGTGTGCGCGGGTGGCCAAGAAGGCCAACGGCATCCTGGCTTGCATCAAAAATAGTGTTACTAGTAGGAGCAGGGAGGTAATTGTCCCCCTGTACTCAGCACTTGTGAGGCCGCATCTCGAGTACCGTGTTCAGTTTTGGGCCCCTCACTACAGGAAAGACATTGAGGCTCTGGAACGCGTTCAGAGGAGGGCTACTAAGCTGGTGAGGGGTCTGGAACACAGGCCTTACGAGGAGCGTCTGAGGAAGCTGGGATTGTTCAGCCTGGAGAAGAGGAGGCTTAGGGGAGACCTTATAGCTCTCTATAACTTCCTGAAGGGAGGTTGTAGTGAGCTGGGGGTCGGCCTCTTCTCCCGTGTAGGCAGTGACAGAACTAGAGGGAATGGTAGCAAGCTGCGCCAGGGGAGATTCAGGCTCGACATTAGGAAGCACTACTTCTCAGAAAGGGTAGTCAGGCACTGGAATGCACTGCCCAGGGAGGTGGTGGAGTCACCAACCCTGGGGGTGTTCAAGGAAAGACTGGATGTTGTATTGAGGGATATGGTTTAGTGGGAGCTAGTGGTAATAGGTGAATGGTTGGACTGGATGATCTTCTAGGTCTTTTCCAACCTTGATAATTCTGTGATTCTAAGTTAGTACTTACTGAGTAAGCACCCTGGGATCAGCTGTGTTTTAACATGCTACAGTTTTTGAGCAGGGTCTAGCATGTTCAGATTATAACCCCTGGCCAGGGGACGGAGTGCAGGGGGTGCGTGTGCCTGGCTTGTGGGGGCACTGGTTTCTGATCAAGTCCGCCTGTGCTGCCATCAAATGTGGCAATAGCACAACAGTAATAATTTGCAGAGCAGATTGGGATCCTCTGACAGAAACAGTGCAATGGGACAACTGTACACCTGCATTGCTTTAATTTTACACTTATCACCAGCCATGATCTTATGTTACAAGCATTTACCACATTCTCCTTAATGCTGGTACAAAGACAGAGCCATTCCTACCAGTCCAGGCCCACTCCCATGCAGTTTGCCCTGTGACTAAAAGTAAGGCTGCTTTGAGGCATACAGAATTCCAGAAAGAAAGAGGAATACTGGCCTTTGTATTGTCAGGATGAGAGCAAATAAATATACATAATATGAGCCAAATATGTAGATATATGTCTGTAGTTAGGGGATTTAAAGTATCCTTCTATTTTATAACAGTGCAATCTGTGTGGTTCACTCCATGTTATATTGAATAGGAAATAAATACACTTTTAGCACTTAATGGTAACTTATCTTGTATTTTGGTGCTGTGCTGTTTTCTTTATATTCCCAAAGTTAATGTTTATTTTTGGAACAAGAATTGTATTGTTCAGAAACTCAGAATTGTGTTCTTAAAGAAACAGACCTGTTCTGAAACATCAGGGCCATGGTATATACTTATTGGCTTCAGTCCTGAAAAGATTTTTCTTTAACATGTTTTGTTTGATTTCAGAGTAATTGCCTGGGTGTCTAAAATAAAATGCAGAAATAAATCTGTGCAGATCTAGGCCCTTACTAATCAATATATCTGTTCTTTTGGACTTGTTGTCTTCATATCTGTTCCCATGGTTGTAAATACGAAGCATTTTGGTTTGAAATATCCTACGTGAATTCTGCAGTGAAATGATTTCTCTTATGAGATTAAACCTGCAGCAATAATATAAATTACAGTGTTAATGGTCAGTTTTTAAGTGACAGCTTTCATTCACATCTGAAACACTTCTGACAACCTGATCATTGAAATTCACCTTGCTTTGGGTAGAACAAACCAGCTATATGCCAGTGCACACCAATACAGAGACAACACAGAAATTTAACAGCAGGTAATAAAAAATACTAAAGCTAGTGACTCACTCAGAGCTACTTAAGTGTCCAGCTACATGGTTTGTGCTGAACTGTGAAGAATCCACGGCTTTAGCATCACAATCCTTGTGCAGTGTCCAAGGTCTGTAAAGCCCACAGATGGCCAAGTTTGCCATTGCAGATCAGAGCCCACAAGTTTTGTCATGGTCAAGTGGAATTGAGGCTTGCATAGAATGGAGTCTGGTTATGTGCTTAAGTCACTTGAAGACAACTCAGAAGGACTGTTCTATGACCTGGACAAAAATTAATTTATCTCATGGTCTTTTCATGTTACGGAAGAATATTGCTGCTTTGTATCACAAGGGTTTTTGTGGGGAGTCGTGGACTTGATTGTCATTGAAGTTAGCTTACTATTAATGTTAAGCACACATATAAGATTTTTTTTTTTGAACAGAAATGAGAATAAGCATGGCTTTATATGGCTTTTCTACCTTAGGGTGTATAGCACACGTATCAATGTGATGGTTACTTCCTTGCTGTTGCTGAAGAGACTCTTGAACAAAAGCTGTTAGTGTAACACCATGTCCAATGCAATGCAGAAGCCAGTGGAAGGATGGAAGGATTCCCACAGACACTCTGGAACATCCAAGTTAGCATTTGAATTCTTGTTTTCAAACTTGTGTTGATTTTCTCTTTTCTTTTTTTTTTTTCTTTTTACACAAGATCTTTTTTACCAACTGCTTCTGTACCATTTTTTGCCATTCTTATTCTAGAATTTTAGTAGTCCCGTTTCTTGGTTTCTCCTGTAGATGTCTGGTTCAGGGGGACAGGTTTCATGTGCTGTAGCAGGGCTGATGGTGAATCTCCTGCTTTCTAGTTTAAGGTTAGAAAGAGAACACTTTGGAGGGGAAGAACTGTGTCATTGGAAGGTTATTTCATGTCAGAAGGAACTGACGATTCTGCTCTCAGCAGCTCTAGTACCTCATGAAGTCAGAGGAATTGCTCTTCATTTATGTAGAGATCAGGGCTTAAGCCTTTACGGTAAGATTTGCCTAGGAAACAGACTTTAACCATAACTGAGTATCTGAAATGGAAACTTTGTTCTAGGTATGTTAATTACGTTAACTGTTATGTGTGAGGGAAACTGAGTGCCACTGCAGGGGATTTTCATCTGAGTGTACCAGTGACCACGCAGGTACACCAGTGCCTGCTGAGCCCATGATGATATGTACATCCGTGTGAGCCGTGCACAGCTGAGTGTGAGGATGCAGTGGTGAGAGCATGTACCTGTAAGGGCTGGGAGTACCTGTGGTGGGGGCTTGTCAACATGGCTGTGTGGTGTGCCACGTGCAAATGTGAGACCTGTCTGTGTATCCATGCCAGTGCACAAGCACATGTGTGCAACAGGTAAGTGAGCATGAACATGTATGTTGACATGGGGTAGAACATGGCTGTGAATTCGTATGTGAGCATGTGTAAGTTTTAGCATATGCATAAGTGCAGAATATATGAATAATGACTGTGAATGAATCTGTATGTTATAAGGTGGTCTTAGAGGGAGAGATCCTGCTCCAGACACGGCCTCTGCTCTGTCCTGTCCGTTTCTGTACATGTATTAGCTTTAAAGTTGGAAAGTGCCCCAGCTTGTCTTTAGCCAGGGCATCACCCCTGAGTGCACAGTTGCTATGCCAGCTCAGTGTGTTTGCGTGCTCTTGTGAGAGAGTTGGTAATTGTGAGCGCTCCCTAAGAGAATCTCTGGGGCCAGGGGATACAATAGGCAAGGGTCTAGGGTCTGAAACTGTAGACTTTAATAAAGCCACTGACAGCAAATAAGAGCCTGACATGTGAGTCACATTACTGACAACAAGGGCTGCTTTGTAGTCCCATCTGCACCCTGATCGGGTCCCGTACAGTAACTGAAAGGACAGAACAAACTGCTGCTGCCTTCAATAAATACAACGGTGCCACAAAGGCAGCCGAACAGACCAACTTTGTGTGGCTTTGCTGCAGCTGAGTTACTCTCCTAGCTCTCTCCTTCTCCTCCCCCTCCAGTGGAAATGGCTGAGGTTACCTCGCGAGGGTTGCTCGAGAGCCCTGGGTATGTGCTTGACCCCATGGCAGTCACTACATGCAGCCCTGGAACATCTCTCTTCCCTGCCACCCCCTGCACATCCTTCACAGCCCTTCTCCTTCTCTGGCCCCAGGGACCAGAGGAGCCCCAGATCCTCTGTCCTGTAAAGCCACTCCTTGGACTTCTTGCCCTTGGCTGGGCTAGCCAGTGTGGAGAGCTTAGCACAGCCTTACACCAGGCTGTAAGCATGTTTCTTGAAGTGCCTGTGATCAGACTCTTGCTGGAGTGGTCATGGTGAAAGTGTTGGCCTTTCCAGCACAGAAACTTGAAATCCTTTCAGACCCTTAGTGGTTGGTTGCCTCTTGGGCCCAGGTAGCATCAGGGAATGACAGCACTTGCAATTTATCCAGATGTCACTTAGCAGAGTCAGAAGCGTTTTTCCCTGTCTGCCCTTGGGGCCTCTTGCTCTGCCCTCCCTCTGGGCCTCTCCTCTTTGGCTTGGAGACGTTCCCAGTGAAGAGCTTTCACATGGGAAAAAAAGCTTTGCCGATCAATCCCCCTTCAAGGAGAATTTGTGCCACTCTTGTGTCTTTCTCAGTGCTTTTGTGACCATTCTATTTTAGTTTGTCCCAATAGCCTTAAAGAAAGGGTCCTTGCTGGACCTGACAGCATGTGCTGTCAGGAATTGAAAGAGTGGTATAAGCCCTGGGAAAGATCACTGGGTTATAAATCAAAATATAAGCCTCTGGTTGCCAAAGGGGTGATGCTAAGTATCGGGAAAATGTTGTCTGTGGCAGTGCAGGTGTGTCTGTGCCGCCTATCCTGGCACACAGTGTGTCAGGCCACCTAGCAAACGTCTGAATTCTTCTCTACATGTAAAAGAGAGCTTCAGACTCAACAGCTTATGCCCAGCAGAAACTCTGCTTCTTTCTGTGTTGTAGTGTGCGCAGAGCTTTGTTCCCTGGAGGTTAGGGCATGTCCCACGAGGGACCTGTACCCTTTGCCCTGTGCTTCTATGTTGTGTGGTAGAGGCTGCAGCCTGCCCATGCACATGGTCTAATCGACGCTGCCTTCAGCCAAGGAGACCTCAGCCACAGCGATTTGTTCCTGAGGTACAAGCCTTACCTTCCTTAAAGGCTGGTTTTTCACCTGGCAACTAGCATGTTGCAGCTTATAGGGACAGAACACACTACAGGTGAGGTACAGCAGATCCTTCCTTGGAAACAGGAGTTCAGACGTCAAGGAGCAGATGAACCCAGTTCCTGAGCATCTTTAGGAAATACCACAAGAGAATTTTCTGTGGGGAAAAAAACACACCTCTTTGTGACTTCAGATCCCATTCAGGTGGTTCAAGCAACCACTCCAGATAACATTAAGCAAAGTATGGAGCAGCATAAACCAAATCAGTGAGTGGGTAACGAGCAATACATCACACAGAGATGTATGCAGAAAAGAGAGGAGGATTTCACTGGTGTCCCAGAAAATGCCCAGCTGCTATAGCGGTAGGCATCAATAGATGATTATAGGAGCAACCTGTGATGACATTTTGTGCAACACTGTGATATTTTTGATAGTTTAATGTGTGGGCTTGCTAGAAATTCCTGTTCATCAATACGGTATAAAGGATTTAACACTGTTATCCTGGAATACTGTACATGGCTGAGAAGCAGCACCAGAAACAAGCGCTGTAGCAAATGTGGTCAGTGCTTTTCAGGAAAATGCCTGGGGGTTTTTTTATAGATATTTAAGGCATCTTATATCACTGTTAAAAGGGAATCCAAATTCTCCAAATCCTGGTCCAGTGCTTTGATCACATAACAAGCTTCTCTTGTGCTTTGGTGTCCAGGTTAAGACCCGGACAGGGCAAAGCTAGTGGACATGCAGTCACCGTGTCTGATGGTGGATGTTAGTCCCTTCAGTCCTTTTCTGTGTTGACCATTTGTAGAGGCTTCAGCAGAGGTGGCACAGGTGGCTAAAGTAGGAAATGACTCTCAAGCATGGAGTCTGCTGCATCAGGAAATCAGGGAGGAGAGCTTTAAATTCTTCTTGATGTTCTTTGAGAAAGGTGTAGCTGGTAATTATTTGAACTCACGTTTTTCTTTTCATTTCTCTTTCTTTTCTCTCTTCATTGAAGAACTGGTTGGTTAGGTCATTTGAGTCATCATTTGTGAAGAAGCATAGCTCATTGAGCGCCCAAGTAGTTTAGTTTAATTTTCTTAGGTTTCTGAGCGGGTACTCAAAGTGGTCTTTACTAATGACCCCTAAAAATTGAACCTGGTTCTATATGTTTTTAAGCAAAGCCTGGCAGAAGGGCTATAATAAAATGCAATGAAAAGCCAAATAAGGAAGAAAGGAAAAAAATATTCCTAAAGCCAACAAAACTCTGGAAAAGCAAATGCTATGGAAGGCATTGGAAATTACTGTTACGCTTTCCCATGATAATGCCAAAGCCTTATTCAGTTCTCCCAGCTGGGATATCTTGAACGCCGAAAAGAACTCGGGACTGCACTGGTAGCCCACAACACTACCAATAAAGTGATGTCCTAGTCGGGACATCTGGCATACCAGAAAGTGGAGGAAGAGACAGGATAGTCAGATTCAGGCTACCCATTTAAAGACACCTGTCTCATTAACATTGTTTCTTTTCCCCCCACCAGGAAATGAGTGTGCTCATTTCCATGCTAAAGAGTCTTTGTAAATAACTGGTGCCACAGACACCTGAGGCTGAAAGTAACCTGAGTGGAATTTCACATCCAGCCTCCACTGACTTCTAGGAGAAGGTAGGGACCAAGTCCTGCCACATGGTCTTTAGCACAGCAGCCCAGGCTATCACACTGAAGCTCCAACGTGTGCACTAGTTAAAGAACTTCCTGTCAGCACTTGTCAGCTCCTCACTGTTGATCTTGCTTTGTGATCTTAGTTTTTTGCAAGCTCTAGCCAAAATCTTGGAAGTTTGAGATGCAAAAGAAAATGGCTCCAGAAATTCTCAGACCCTCGGCAGTTCTGACCAAATGAAATTGTTCCTTGTGTTTGAGGTGCAGTCATTTTCACGGTAGCCTATTTAGGTCTCAGAGGCTTTGGAAATGGGGAAAAGGGGTAATCTTCTGGGAAAGAGAGTTTGTCCCTAAACTGTCAGCCATTAAAACACAAGAGACTTTTGCCAGCTGAACAGGAGAAGCTACTTCCAATAAAGCCAATCAAAGGCAATTTCCCTGCTGAAAGGTGGCCTACCTGAGACAGAGCAGTCAGCACCAGCTGCATGCCACTGCTGTCAGACTTGGCCGGGTCCGTCAATTAAGGGAACACAGAGCAATCTGTGAGCGCTGAAAGGGATCCCTTCAGAGCCCTCCCGTGGCTGAGAGACAGGCCCATTGTCTGCATGCATGTCTCACATAGTTTCAGAGCCCTGATAAGCAGGCATGCCATGAAAAACTGCATTATATGGTAGAGCTCGGGAATACTTTGGCCAGGGATAGATGAGGTGGGGGCGCAGGAGAAGAGGTAACACTGCACCTTTGCATTGTGGGAGGTGGGGCAATGAAAGACGTCGTGTTTGGTGGTCCCCCAATATAACCTTCTTTCTCACAAACTCTTGTTGAATGATGGAGTCGGCGTTTCCTCTGCTTCCCCTCCTCCCCTCCATCCTTGTCCTTTCTTCTGGAGTTCAGAAATCAGCTGGGAAATTACTGTAGCATGAAGATGACAAACAGCTTAACCACCTTCAACTCCTACCTTGCCACATGTTGAAAGTCCTTTTTCCTGGGAATGTGGGACCCACCAGGATCTATAGATTTGTGGCTAGGGAAGAAGGAAGGCTTCAGATTTACGCACGTGTGTTACAGACCTATAGAATAGGAAGGTAGACACAGCACCCAGGGGAAGGCGTGGGATTCCTTCACCAGCTGCTTACCAATGTTTGCTTTTGTCTTTCTCAGCTTATAGCCTGGTGCCTGGATCCCTCTGTATGTATGGGTCCTGCGGGCTTCCCAGCAACAGGCCCAGAAGGGCTTGCGATCTCTGGTGGGCACATCCTAGTCTAGAGCTGAATATTCTCTCAGGCTTCACTACTTAAGCTTGGGAGTACAGGTGTTGATACATGCTAAAATGTCAGTGTTACAAAGCAAATAAAACCAAGCTCTGTGTTGCTTTTATGTTACTTTTCTAGGCTATTTTGGGTCAAAAGAGAAGGTTCTAGCAGCAGTCTCTCTTTGGAATAAAATATGCTCTATGTAAGGTTAGCTTTCCATATGCTTGGAGGATATAGAAGCTGTGCACTGTGGGATAGGAAGCAAGGGACAGTATCCATGGGAGCAGGCAGTCTATTACTGATGCTGTAGTTGTGAAGAACCAATGTTGTGATAACAGGGAAACAAATGCCACCATCCAGAAGAGGAAGGATGGGTTGCTGGTGACCTTTCCTAAAACTTTTCCTTTCTTTTTCTGGCCATGGACTCTGTTTTCTGCACTGGTGGCAAGCTGACTAATCTTCATGTTTAATTTTAGTTAAAGATGTTTTAGATGATCTCCATTCATGGTTGAGCTGAAGCTTGTTGTAGAACATGGCTGCTTTTGACTGTCAGTGGCACGCTGGACCGAGGCCATTTCTGATGTCAGTTGAATCCTGTGGACTTACCCAGGGACACGCTTGGCCCATACACTTCACCTTTCCTATCTCTCTTTCTGCAGTACAGTGGGCTGCCAAAAGAGGGGATTTGATTGCTGAGCACTCAGTCCTCAGTCTTCGGAAGATATACCCTTGTCAGGCTTTAGTGATTTGCCTGCAGCTCACCCAGTGTGCAGTGACACTCCAGGAGATGGCAGCTCCTAGTTTTTCCCAATTGGGGAATATTGCTTGGCTTAACACATTTAATAAGGAAAACTAATTAATTCATTATTGGATGGAAGCTCCTCTCCATCTCTGACTTGCCAAGGCCCATGGAAATTCATCCTTCATCTTAAATAAAGCCCCTATCATGGATGCCAAATACTGCTATCTATTCACACTCTTCACTGCGCACTTGCACCGAACTACTTGCTGGTCCTGGATAAAGTTGTGGTGTAGTATAGTATTTGACTTAGTTTCAAAGATTTATTCTCTTTGTATCTACTCTTTATTTTATTTCCTTCTCTTTAAAGATAGATACCTAAATTCACCAGAGACACCAGCTTTGCTTTGTTCTCTGTTCCTCACTTCTTCAAGCCAGAGACCTCTCTAATGTTTGTATTAGTCTCCTGAAACTGTATGTTTCTCCCCCCAAATCCGCACTTTAAGTGCAATTCCTGACCCTTCTTACCTCCAAATGCAGATAGACCCTTCTCTGAAGCACACCAGAAGCCCACAGCATCCACTTGGCTACGCTGGAGGCTCTGGAGGGCACCTTGAGAAACCTTCTATTTTTCTTTTGCTTGTCTGACTTGGTGTCTTTTTTTGGGCCTGTTGAATCTGAGTCATTCTTGATGAGGGAAAGATAAGTTGAGGCATTCCCCAAAACTGCCAGCTCTCTTTTCAACAAAATGAACTGTCTCTGAGTAGCTCGTATAAAGATAGTCCTAGCACAATCTTCACATTGCATTCTTACTTGCTTCAAGGAACAGCGAACTAATTAAGTGGAGATATTTAGCAGATTGTCATCAGGAGGCAAGTGAGCCACTCAGGGAGATGAATGGGGCAGTCTGCGCTTCTCGGAACTGTTGTTTCAAGATCTTGTCAGCAGATACCATGGCTTCAGGAAGGGTACATGTTCAATTTTCCTTTATGCTCTGGGTAGAGGTGAGCTGCTTCATTGTAAAATGGAAGCTGAAGTTGAAGAGCAGAAGGGGTGGTGTTAAAATGGTTCCTGGTGTATCCTGCTGTAATCTGGGCCTTGCTTTTCAAGGCACAGAAGCAAACTTCTCACCCTTGCTCTACTCTCTTTACTCTGTTTATAAGCCAGTGCTCCCCGTTGGAGCTGTGTATTGCCAGTCCTCCTCTGCCCTCGTTTTTTTCCTATGCCTCCCTACAGATGGGTATGAGTGACTGGGTGGTTTTGTATACCTCAGATATGTATCTGGGGTATCGAAGGGGAAATGTTTTCCCTTCTACCACATACACGTGTGTCTAGCAGAAAGTGAACTGCTAGACATCTGCTTCTTTGGGCCCCCCGGGACCTGTCTGTGGTTTGGAAAAGGGGAGGCCTTTGATCTGTGGTTTGTGTGGGAGAGGTAGGTGATACTGTGGTTTGCAAACAGCTGATGGTTCTCTTTCCTTGAAAGAAAAAGCATTGTGTTGATCTGTGACAGTGCAGGGCATCACATGAGTGACTGGGAGTGGGCAGGATGATGTGGTTTGCTCTGCAAGTTGTCATGGTACATGTTTAAGAAAAGGTGACAGCCTTGGTTGTGTTTTTAAGCCACAGCCTCCTTTAGGGGCAGCAAGGAATGGCCCAAAACCAGCAATAAAACCCCACAAGCTGAAAATTTCCTTTTGCATCTCCCCAGGGCATTATTAGTTGTTCACCCCAGGCAAAAGTGCTCCCCCTTCTTATAACAACTTGTCTATAGAAGGGATATTTGTCTGAGGGCATCAGGAGTCCTGTGGCACTGCCTAGTGCAATTTTAGAGTTCAAAGGAGCGTGACTGCTGTTATCCCTCATGACCCTGGAGGTTATGTTCTGCAGTTTGGGTGAGGACTGCTGAGAAAATGTTGAGTTTAAGCAGAAACTGCTGCGTGAATGTTAGTGCCCATTTGGGGAGGGTGGCACTCAGAGTAAGCAGCAATGAAGGAAAAGAGTGGGGCTGTGCTTGTGCCTCTGCAAATTTGGGAAAACTCAGCTGTGCGAGAATCCAGTGCTTAGAATGTAAAATCTGGTGCACCAGACCAAACTGAAGATCCATCTTCTATGTGATCCTGTCTCCCTACAAAGTGAATATGTAAGGAAGGGAATAAGAACAGGATGGGTGTATAGTGATCTCTCTGATATATAGCATCTAGCAATCAGAGTTGAAAGATTTCTTGAAATGGAGGATATATTTGGCTCGTTATGACTGGTCATCACCACTGGATTAATATCAGTCCCTCAGGCTCCCATGACATGATTGCTTTGGGCAGCAGGTTTGCCAGCATTTAAAGTGCTAGGAAAAAGAAGCTGTGTGTTGGCAGTGGAGGGACTAGTGCTGAGACCCATAGCAGTGTGAGTGCTGCTAGGCACAGCAAGCTGGGATGTCTCCATCTGGGAAGGAATAAGGAGAAGTAGAAGCATGCAAATCATGGAATAACAAGGTTGGAAAAGACCTTTAAGATCAAGTCCAACCATTCACATCCTAAACTAAACCATATCCCTAAGTACTTCATCTACCCTTTTTTTGAACACATCCAGGGAAGGTGACTCAACCACCTCCCTGGGCAGCCTGTTCCAGGCCCTGACAACTCTTTCAGTAAAAAAGTTTTTCCTAACATCCAATCTAAATCTGCCCTGGCTCAGCTTCATGCCATTCCCCCTTGTCCTATCACCTGTCACCTGGCTGAAGAGACCATCACCTATCTCTCTATAACCTCCCTTCAGGTAGTTGTAGGCGGTGATAAGGTCTCCCCTCAGCCTCCTCTTCTCTAAGCTAAACAGCCCCAGCTCCCTCAGCCGCTCCTCATAGGATTTGCCCTCCAACTTCAACTACATTGAAGACACTGTAAATACATCAGGGCAAAGCCACACCATTGTGGGACTGCAAGTGGGTGACATTGATTTTCCTTACAAGTGCCATTTTGGGTTTTGAGCAAATGCTTAAGAATCACAGAATCACAGAATTGTAGGGGTTGGAAGGGACCTCGAGAGATCATCGGGTCCAACCCCCCTGCCAAAGCAGGCTCCCTAGCTCATATTGCTCAGATAGGCGTCCAGGCGGGTCTTGAATATCTCCAGTGAAGGAGACTCCACCACCTCCCTGGGCAGCCTATTCCAGTGCTCAGTCACCCTCACTGTGAAAAAGTTCTTCCGCATGTTGGTGCGGAACTTCCTATGCTCCAACTTGCAGCCATTGCCCCTTGTCCTATCCCCACAGACCACTGAAAAGGGGCTGGCCGATTCCCCCTGCATCCCCTGCTTCAGATAATTATAAACTTTGATTAGGTCCCCCCTTAGTCTTCTCTTCTCAAGGCTGAACAGTCCCAGCTTACTCAGCCTTTCCTCATAGGGGAGATGCTCTAGGCCCTTAATCATCTTCGTAGCCCTTCTTTGGACTCTTTCCAGGAGATCCCTGTCCTTTTTATACCAAGGAGCCCAGAACTGGACACAATACTCCAGGTGGGGCCTGACCAGGGCAGAGTAGAGAGGGAGGATCACCTCCTTTGACCTGCTGGCTACACTCCTCCTGATGCATCCCAGGATCCCATTGGCTCTCTTGGCCACCGAGGCACACTGCTGGCTCATGGCCAACCTGTCATCTACCAGGACCCCCAGGTCCTTCTCCACTGAGCTCTTCTCCAGCAGGTCATCCCCCAGCCTGTACTGATACAAACAGTTGTTCCTTCCCAGGTGCAAGACTTTACACTTGCTTTTGTTGAACTTCATCTGGTTACTCACTGCCCAGCTCTCCAGCCTGTCCAGGTCTCTCTGGATGGCAGCGCAGTGCTCCTGCGTGTCAGCCACTCCTCCCAGCTTTGTATCATCGGCGTACTTGCTGAGGGTGGATGTTATTCCCTCATCAAGATCGTCAATGAAGATATTAAACAGGACTGGACCCAACACTGAGCCCTGGGGAACACCGCTGGTAACAGGCCTCCAGTCAGATTCTACTCCACGAATCACAACCCTCTGGGTTCGGTCCGACAGCCAATTCTCAACCCACCTCACTATCCACTCATCTATCCCATGCTTTCTCAGCTTTGCTATCAGGATGTCATGGGAGACAGTATCAAAGGCCTTGCTGAAGTCAAGGTAGATGACATCCACTGCTCTCCCTCCATCTACCCAGCCTGTCATGAGATCGTAGAAGGCTATGAGGTTGGTCGAGCACGATTTCCCCTTAGTGAATCCATGCTGACTACTCCTCATGACCTTCTTCTCTTCCAATTGCTTGGAGATGGCATCCAGAACAAGCTGTTCCATTACCTTTCCAGGGGCAGAGGTGAGGCTGACTGGCCTATAGTTACTAGGTTCCTCCTTCTTGCCCTTTTTAAAGACTGGAGTGACATTGGCTATCCTCCAGTCTTCAGGCACTTCTCCTGTCCTCCAAGACCTGTCGAAGATGATAGAGAGCGGCTCAGCAATCACCTCCGCCAGCTCCCTCAGCACACGTGGATGTAACCCATCCGGGCCCATGGATTTGTGTGCATTAATCCCTTTGAGCCGCTCCTGGACCTCCCCTACTTGAACCAGAGGGAAATTCTTCATTTCCCAATCAGTCCTACTCTCATCCAGTGTCTGTGGGTCCCGGGGAGCCTTTGAAGTGAAGACCGAAGCAAAGGCGGCATTCAATATCTCCACTTTCTCAGCATCCCCCGTAACCAGGACACCCTCCTTATTCAGCAAGGGACCTACATTATCCCTGGACATCCTCTTACTGTTCACGTGTCTAAAAAACCCCTTTTTATTATTCTTTATGTCCCTTGCCAGCTTAATTTCCAAGAGGGCTTTAGCCTTCCTAGTTGCATCCCTACAGGCCCTGACCACATTCCTGTATTCTTCCCAGGTGCTCAGACCCTTTTTCCACGATTCATAGATCTTCTGCTTCTCTTTGAGTTTGCTCAATAGCTCCCTGTTCATCCATGCAGGTCTTCTGCCTCTCTTTCCCCATTTCCTCCTCAAAGGGATGCATCGTTCCTGTGCTTGGAAGAAGTGCTGTTTGAATGCTAGCCAGCTCTCGCAGGCTCCCATTCCTTCAAACAGTGTAGCCCACGGGATAGCCCCCATTAAGTGGCGGAGGAGATCAAAGTTAGCTCTACCAAAATTCAGGGTAGCTATCCTACTTTTTGGCTTGCTTCTTCCACCCAGGATCATGAACTGAACCATTTCATGGTCGCTTTGCCCTAAGCTGCCCCCGACCTTCACTTCCCTAACAAGTCCATCCTTGTTAGTGAAAACAAGGTCCAGCAGCCGCCCTCCCCTTGTGGGCTCCTGCACCATCTGTAGCAGGAAATTGTCTTCAACACACTGCAGAAATTGTCTGGACTGCATACGACTGGCCGTATTGCTTGCCCAGCAAATATCTGGGTAGTTGAAGTCCCCCATAAGGATCAGTGCCCGGGAACTTGAGGCTACTTCTAACTGTTTATGGAATGCGTTATCTACCTGCTCCTCTTGATCAGGGGGCCTATAGCACACTCCCACAACAATGTCCCCCATACCGGTTTGCCCCTTGATTTTAACCCACAAACACTCGACAGAAGGTTCATCCTTCCCCAGGTGGAGCTCAACACATTCTAGGTGCTCTCTCACATAAAGAGCAACTCCTCCACCTCGCTTCCCTAGCCTGTCTTTCCTAAAAAGCACATAGCCATCCATGACAGTGTGCCAGTCGTCCAGGTTGTCCCACCACGTCTCTGTGATTGCGATGAGATCATGGCCCTGCGACCGCACAAAGATCTCTAGTTCTTCTTGTTTGTTCCCCATGCTACGTGCATTTGTGTAAAGACAGTTCAGTGGTGAAGCAGATGTAGGTATCCTCAACGGCCCACAGCGAGATTTCTGACAGGGGACTGGCAAAAGTGGCTCCACGGAGGAGTACTCAGGGCAGTCCACAGAATTTTCCCTACTCTCACGTGGAAAAACGTCCCCAAGTCCACGACTGTGCTGTTGGTATTTACCTCTTCCCACCGTCAACTCCCGTTGTGTCTCCCGAAGCCTAACCCTGGCAGCCGCCTTAATATCCCCTTCCCCCTTCCTAACTAGTTTAAAGCACGAAACTAGTTTAAAGCACCTGATAAGTTTACCTCTGACCTCTTGTTTTCCATGGGCTGGTGGGACCAGCCTTACTCACAGCAGCTGGGATTGCTCTGGGCAATATTCTGCCGCTCTTCAGTGGTGGGCTGTTGAACAGTGCTGCTATAGCCCTTCAGCCTATTCCCAACATGCCTCAGCACTGAGAACGTACCTGATATGGTCATCTGAAAGTGGACATACAGGGGACACAGTCGTGTGTATGCCCCAGGAACCAGATGGCTTAGCAGCCTGCTAGAGCCAACTGCTCACCTTTAGCTGGTATGGGAAAGGTCTGTTTTTTGGGTTTTAGTGCCTACAGTTGATCCCTCCTAGAGACGTTGCCACAGTTTATGAGGAATGGGATTCTTAAAAGAACTTAGTACCACTTTCATTCTTCTTCTTTTGCAATCGATGGTGTGCTGTAAAATCCCACCCTCGGGGCTTGTGCATGATAGTGGGCACGGAGCCCTAAAATTTTTGAATGTGTTTTTTGTGAAATCCTTAATAGCCAGGTGACTCCTACTTATCATTGCTTCTTCAGAGCTGCTGACATTTCCAAGGAACACTAGCGGGTCAGAAAGTCAGCTTGGAGAAGCTGAGCTGCTTCTTTACCACATTACACTCACCTAGCCTGGTGCTTTATAACTCTGTCTTTAATGATTTTCTCAGCTATTTTTCCTGGTACTGGCGTAAGGCTCACTGAGGTCTATAATTCCCATGATTGCCCTTAGCACCTCTTTTAAAAGAAGCACAGAGTGTTGGCTCCCCTCCAGCCTGGTGGGAGAGTGGCTGTTTCTAATGGTAAATTGACTATTTTTGTTAGTAACTTCTTTATACTTTGATTTCTTTAGAGTGTTTGCATAAATGCCATCTGGTCCTGGAGGTTTCTTACTATTTCAATTTTTAGGTTATACTATTACATCTTTTTTTCTGCCTTTCGTTTCTATCTGGCTGTTTTTAATCTATCTGGCTTTCTCCTCTACTACTATTATTGCTATTTATAGTTACAGGGTTAGTGTAATGTGGTCAGGGCGCCCAGACCTCAAACTGGAGACCCCTTGTGCTAAATATTTCATATATATCCAAACAAAAAATGGTTCTTACTTCAGGGAGCTTATGGCTGAGCTTTTTAAGAGAAATTGATCTCCTAAAAATACCTAATTTATCTAATATTCTGCCATTGGACAAATGGAAAAAGTTTACTGGGATCAGCTGGGCCAAGAATAACCTTGTGCAAATGTGCCTGAGTTCAAGAACATTGCCTGCTGGTGGCAGTCCAGAGGATAGAGGCTACAAGCCCAGGTTTCCACAGCTTTGACATTCTAGTCCTGCATTTTAACTGCAGTGCCATGTTTCCCAGACTCATCCTGTTTTCTGCAGTTTTGAAAATCCCTATTCTTGGTGACTCATAGTAGAACATCCCTGTAAAGGCACACATAACCCCTTCACAGTCCTGTATTTCTGACTGTGTTGGAGCAATAAGGTATCCAGAACTTCATCAGCCAATTCACATTGTTTAACAGCCCATTGTCATTACTTGGGATAAATTCTGCAGTCTTTTCCCTTACATAGTTCCTGCCTCCTCTCCTCACCTCACTCCTGCTGTCAGCATCTTTCTGAATGGAGTTGGCTAAAAGAGAATGAGACCTACCCTTTTCCCCTCCCTTCCCCGCTCACAGCAGGCAGGCAATATGGCACAGTGCGGTCTCCAATGTCCCTTTAGTCACTTCTCTGCTGTTGGTGTCATAGGGCTAGTGTTTAAGCATTTTCACGCTGGATTTGAAATGAGATTATAGACTGGTCCACTCAATTGACTTAATGGATTTTAAGAGACTAGATCCTATTAATGCAGTCAGTGCCCCAGGGTGCCTCTCCTACTGCAGACAAGATAATCTGCCATGCAAATTAAATCCTGCCTCAAGATGCAGGGCCTGCTTAATGTGATCCATTACACAGTTTACTTGTTTATATCTAATATTGTAACAGGAATAGGCTTACGAGCAGCAGGACTCAACTGAATAGAAGAGTAAATTACCAGGAAAATGAGGTTTTAGAGCCTCTCTCTCTTCCTTTCTCTCAATCTCTCCTATTTTCTTCTCTCTCTTTCTTTCACTTGTGAAAACACATTCCTCTTCTGCTTTTTGCATGTAGGGAACAATCAAGGAAAATAACATGGCTGTGAGTGATGGATTCTGCTTTTGTTTACAGAGGTGTAAATTGGGAACTTATCCTGGGGAACGAACTCAAGAGGTTCAACAAAACCTTTGTGGGGAAATGAACCTTTCTTTAGCTCTTGTTGTTCAGTCTGCATGGGGTGTTGGAATGAAATCCTCTGACTACCCCCTTTACTGCAGAAACTCGGAAGGGTGAGATTTCTTCTCATGCCAATAAAGTTACAAGAACAGGCATAGGTGGCAGTGGACAAGAATACAGAGACCAGTCTAACTAGAGGACCAGGTTTGAGATCTGGAAAGAAAAACTGCAGATATCCAGTCTGGACATTTCAGAGGGAAAGAGGTCAGAGTCCAAGGTGAAGTGGTTCAGCAAGGTCACAGGCTTCCAATCAAAAAGCAACTTAGGTCCATGCAGTAATGCCTCCCAAGGAAAATGCTTGTATAAGTGACCCTTTCAAGGGCAGAAGGATGGATTATTTGATCTCTCACTTTTATGATACTGTATCTTACATTAAGCATCTTGAGATAGGGACCCACAAATTTAGGAGCATTGACATTACATTGGAAGAGGTACCTTTTCGTACATGACAAAGTTAGTGCTTTGTCCTGGAGTTCCTGGGCTGAGGATGTAGAGGATCAAAGTGATGGGGCAGGATCCACAGCACAAATAGCAAGAGGAAATGTTATAGAAAGGGCTTCTCCATGGTTTCAAGCTGTTGGTGACTGGCACTGGGAACAGATGAGGGTCTGGTTCCCCTTTAGTTTTGTCCAGGTGTAAGCAAGGTCTCAACTCCTCTGCATAACCAAAGCAATCTCCTGGAAGGGGAATGAAGACACACTATGCCAGCAGCCTGCTCTGAGCATGTACGGATTTGTGTGTCTCTGTACCAACACAGTAAGAGTGCTGTGCATGCTCAGAGTGACTGTGCTGCTTTACCTGCACGAAGGGCTGCAGGCACAATGGTGATGTGGCCCTTCTTCAGTGTGATCTTTTCAGTCTTGCCTGTGCCCCAGCACAGGGTCTGTGCCTTCGGTAATAACCAGACCTATGTGTATTACAGCTGGAGCCCTGCACACCTGCACGGTCGCTGGCAGGGGCTTTATTCCCACTGATGGCACAGAGAGGTAGATGAGCCCTGGGAACGATACCTGGTCCAGGTCTTGTAACCGAGGCTGTCTTCGGAAAAGGTCTTCATGCCAGGGAACAGCGCTAAGTTGAACCAACACTTTCACCATCTCTGCTGATGGCACCTCATGCAGGAAGAGAAGCAGGGGGAGGAGGGAAAGGAACTGTTTTTTTAACTTAATTTAAAGCTTTTTATGAGATTTTCACAGCTGTGATCTTATCAGGGTTTGGCTATAGAAATTAAAGCTGCAATTATATTTTCCCCTTCCTGGAATGTAAAATAAAGTCTAGTGCAAAATGCATTAAAAACTGGAATGTAAAAGTGTAATTAATGTGGAGCAAAAAGCACATTGCGTCATTAACTTTTTTATTAATATTCTCACGCAGTGCAATTTCAAAGCTCGGTGCCACTCCATTTCCCCCAGTGAAATATCTCCCACTCTTTCATTGCTGCTACCTTTAACCTCATCTTTAATGGGATGACAGCAGCTTTCCCCTGGAATTACATCTCTGCTCATCCATCTGTCCCACTGAGTCCTTTCTCCTTCCGCTTAGGGTTCCTACCATGCTAGGATGCAATTCTCTTCCTGCCGGAAAGAGGGACAAACGCATGAGGTGTTGATTTGGCGTACGTAGAGCAACAGTGGATGTGCTTCCTTACCCTGGGGGAAGGCAAAGGAGTAGGATTCTTTCTTCTGCTGAGCTGAAGGAGCAAGGTTCCATCTTTGAAGGGTATCACAAGATGCCTTGCTTGACACTCACATCTCTAGACTTCATGTATGTAAACAACATTCATTCTAGATTTGTTTACTATTGCCATGTTAAGGCCTAATCCTGTAAGTAGTAGATGCTAAGTACTATCCGCATACTGACTTAATTTCCCTTATTCTGTTGTGTCTGCATGCAGCAAGTATTTTTGAGTTGCTGCAGTGTGAACAGATGACACCTGCTTTCCATGAGATGTCAGTCCAGGCTCTATGGGCTAACCTCGTGGCATTGGTGGGAAGGCAAATATATGGTCCTTTTCAGCATGGTTCATTTTCCCAGTGTCAGCCATTGCTATGGAAGGAAGAATAGGGCCAGAATCAATTCTTGCTGAAATCAGGGGTGGTTTGACTGATTGAACTGCGGTCCACTATGCAGAAAGCAGACTAAAAGGTGTGCTGCAGTGAAATCAAATGCTCAGCAGTCTTGGTGTGGTATGTGTCCTGCATCGTTTTACAAAGAATAAAAAGGATCTAGATTCACTTCTCATTCTTTCTCATTTCCAAGAGGGTCAATTTTTCTGGACTCCATTCAGCTCTGCAATGGGCAGACACCACTCCAAACTCGTTTTATGAAGACATCTAACAGCTTGTCTGTCACAGAGTGACAGGTGATTTGTACCCTAGCTCCTAAGCTTAGGTCCTAGCTTCATCTCATTTCATTCTGATTGATGCCAAATTACAATTCAGGATCTGAGTTTTAGTCCCTACAATTATTGCTAGGCTTGAAGAGAAGCAAGGCTTTGACAGCTACCAGCTATTTGCTTAGTTTTGAAATGTCTGTAAGAGTCTAGCCTAGGTATCTGTCCACTGCACGTACCAGGTGTAGATGGTCCACAGTATCAGAGCCAAAGGATTCCACCTGAATTTCCTGGTAAAGGTGGGATGTACTGGGACACTTGATGCATCTGAATATTTTATCAGATCCCTGATGTATATTGCAGAAGGGGATTATCTGCTCACCATTCCATCTGTGTAGCACACCAGAGCACATCAGTTGTTTATATCTTACACTGGTTGTAGGAGGTGATTGGCAGTTTGCTTGTATACAGTGTGACTGTGGGACTTTGATAGTCCCACTGGTCATGACCAGTAGAAGTGGAGGCGTATGAGTCACTTCATGTCAGGAAGATGAGAAAATTGGAGAAAGGAATTTGGGAATTTGCAAGTCAACTGGAGTAATTTGGATGCTGTGTAGAGAGCACTCTGATAAGTCTTCAAATGCATTCTCACTTACAGTGCCATGAAGTGTAGAGCCTTGATCATGGATTCCATAGCACTAGTAATGTATAGAAGCAAAATAAAAGATAGCCTTACTCCAGAGAGCTTATAGGCAAAATGCTTTCTCTGGGGAAAATTTCCTTTAAGCATATGATCAGTTCTTCACTGTTAACTGGGCTTTCTCCAAAGTAGCTAATGCCGAACAGAAGTTGTCCTTATTTGTCTACCTAGGGTAGAATCCTAAACCGACTGGGTATGAGCTGATATTTGCTATGATCTGCTCTTTGTCTGAAGAAGACATCTGATAATGTCAATCAAACTTCCTGTTTATTGATTTTATTTTTTTTTTAACTGCTTGCTTAACAAAACCAATGCGTCTCACAATGCGTTGCCAATACTATCAGCATTTTTGTGGGAGCTGTTGTTCGCACTTTGACTGAAATTATTATAGCAATTGCTTTGAAATTATAAAAATTTTCATTTAATGAAAACCATCTCCCTGGAAATCATACTGGGTTTCAGATTAATTATATATGTATTTCACACATCTGTGATTCTGAGGTCCTGTAGTATCAATTTCATCATTCCTTTTCTTAAGGCTTTCTTCTGCATAAAATGTCAGGGGTAAAATGTGAGTGTTTACTAGGGTTATCCAGTAACAAAGCGAAGTTAAATACAGGCTGGTGTCTGGCTCTTTGCTCTTTTTCAATAGGTACTTCATTAGCTTGATGTTGTTTTCCAGCATCCCGGGAATGGACTGGGTTTGAGGAAGTCTATGCATTGTGTAATTTGTCTGGTACTTCACTGCATAAAGCTTGAATTCTTGTAATCCTTCCTCAGTGAGTGCTAGTTAACTGTCATATGTTACTATGTCAGGTACACTAGGATTAGAAAAATTACTTGTGACGTGTGTTTAGCTTTAGTACATTCTTATAAAGCGAAGCTGGGGAAGTGGAAATGTTTGGCTTCAAACACATAATACTTTTTCAAGATAGTTATGTTATTCCAGATTATCCATGTGAGCTCTCCTGCTTGTCATAGCTTTTCCTTTTTTCTTTCCCCCCCCCCCGGAATTCTGCTCACCTGTGGCCGGTATAAAGTAATTCCGAGATGCTTTTAAGATTTTTCAATTCCCAAATGACCAATACGATCCTGACATTGTAAAGACAGCAAAGCATCCCGGGAATTGCCATTTTAGCACAATCTCCTCTAGTGCTAGAAGTGTTCCACCTTAAACTGTGCCAGAGGTTGGATGCATGCTTTATCAAACTTCATGTTAATCATCTCAGTCAAATTGCAGCCTTTCCTCCTGGAAACTGTTGTCCAAAATTTGAGACAAAGGTCATAATTTTAAAATGAGACTGATACACACACAATTAAAGCGTGGGACTTTCCCTTCCTGGACTTCTGTTAAATGCCTTGGAGATTGGGTCAGCGGTCATCAGGACTTCCCACTGCTTTCATTTGAATGCCTTTATTTTTAAAGGGCTGTCTGGACAGTGACTAAATAAAATTATTGGTTACTTCGGAGAACACCTATTTCTAAAAAAAAAAAAGAAAAGGGTGAAAAGGAGCAAAAGTGCACCCTGTCCCATTGTCTCCTGCTTGCATCTAGTTTCTTTTAGTGTCGAAGAGGCATATGTGCTCCTTTTGATATTCAATGTTATGCTGTAAAATTATGATGTCATTATCCCCCTTGAAATGTCCACTGACAGATTAATTCTGTGCTTAGTGTCCTAATGCCTACAGGGACAATTCCTTTAGCTCTTTCAATTTCTGACTGGTTTTATTGAGAATTTCATCCTGTGTTCTATGGACATTTCTGCAGAGTGGTGCTGTGGGGCTGCTGGTTAACACAGCTAGTTTGGGCATGTATTGCAGAGTTTACCCCTTCAAAGTATGCTGCTACCCCTTTGTATGCTGAAGGATGGATATTGATGGTGATTTCAACTTTATCATGATCTACCTGCATGCTTTTCTGCTTTTGCTGGAGGGTATGTTATCTCTCTCAAATGGGATTTACATATTTCATGCCCATTCAGCCCAGCAGCTTTTGCTCTCTTCACAATTGCCTTGAGCCTTTGATCATTTTCTTCTGCTGTTTTACCCCAGCTTAAAATGCCATCTGTATCCATACCATCAACAGTTTGTTGTTCTAGTAACAACCCAAATGGGAGTCTGCAGAAACAGCATTTCTCTAAAGGAGTGTGCAGTCTGCACAAATGACAGCACTGTTGTTTTGGTGGGGTTTTGTTTTGTTTGTTCTTTTTTTTTAAATCCTGCTGATGTATCCACTGTAGAAAAAGATTTGGCAGTCTTTCTCCAATTTTTTTTCTTCTTATAGACAATAAAATATGTTCCTTTTTACTTTGTTAGTTACCTTTTAGCTCTGTATGTCAGTAACAGACTTTTCATCCTTTTCTCACAGTAGTCAAGTAGTTTCCTCATTTTGATTCTTCTGTTTACATTATGATTCCCAGTTTGGTTTAGCTTTTGATTTAGCAGTTGTGGAATCTGAGACAGCTTGGCTTTTTCCACTTCTATTTCTTACTGTCTTCATTCTGATTCCTTGTAACATATATTTGATGAGTCTTTGGTAGTTTTGGCCTCCTGGCCCTCCAAAGAATGCATTTGCTTTGTGATATCCAGGACGTGCTTTTTGTCCAGCATCAGATGCTCTTTACCCTGATATTATTACAGTCAGTATTGAAAATTTTATCCCTTCCCATTTGTGATTTTCCTGTTTGATCCTGCCCCTGCACCTTTTTCCATCTTTTAAAAGGAGTAATTTATGGTGGTTTTGACAAGATACTGGCTTATGCCCAGGTATCCAGCTGCAGACTATTAAATGTCTCAATTGTTCTCAAGCTGGTCTTAAATGCCATGGGGTCCATACCTCTTGGAGGAATTTGTTGCTCTGGAGGTGCTCTCCTTTCCCTGCCCTTTGCCAGTGGCTACTTTCTGTCCTGCAAGGACTGATCCAGACGCACGTGGCAGTTCTGCACTACTAGAGGTAGCCTGAAATCTAACCAACTGTCCTGGTTAGTGTGGGCTTTGGATAGGAGTCTGGGCATCACTTGCAGGAAAGCAGGGCTGATAGAGCTCATTGCAGCAGCAGAGCAATCACCACTGTCTGACACAGCATAGCGAGACTCTTGCTGCTTGTACCGGGAAGCGATGGTGACCAGCTGCTTTGCCATTCACTCTTCTTTCTCCTTCTAGCCCTCATTAAAAATCAGCCTTTTGGGCAGAGAGCAGTGTAGATGCCTGTATTAGCTGACTGCTATACCTCTGCTGACAGCTGTACCTGGTAGAGGTAAAAGCTGTAGAAAGGGGCCTATCTGATGAGGGGCAGTAGTTGGTGATGTGCTGCCAGAGAGGTGGCCTCTTAGTAAAAAGTAATCAAATGTTTATTAGATTAAAATTACCACCTTCAGATGCACTTGGGAGCAGATGGGAAGCCGGTGCAGTACCCGGAGCACAGGTGGGCTGTACCTATGCCAGCTTGCTTTTCTAAGTAGATGAATTGTTGTCTCTGCACTAGCTGAGGTGCTCTGGGGGTCTTTGAGGTGTTCCACTGTTTCTCTCTTAGCAGGAAGGAGAGACAGCCATGGACACGCAGTGCAAAGCTGCATTAGCAGCGAGGCAGGCAGCTGCCCCTGTTCTATATTCAGGCCAGCTCTAGGTTGAAGTGTACTCTGCTTTCAGGAGGACTTGATGCTGCCAAGTGCAGAGGACCTCCTCAGTAGTGCTGTGTATCTGTACTTCCTTGGTTGAGAAGTAAGACAAGACCAGCAACAGCCTGGAAAGGAAGGAGCTTCTGTTTATTGGCACAGGCTTGCTGTATTATTACTTGTGAACCGCCAGCATTTGGGCCTTTATCCAAAATCCACTAGATCTGTAGGAATTTCTTGAGCATTTTAAAGTAGGTTTTTAGTTTTCCTTGTGCATGTGAAGCTTCCCTGGGGAAGCAGCAGTGGCTTTCTGTGTTCCCATGCGTGGCTGCAGACCTGACCCTTGCTATATGCTGGGGTAGCTCCAGTGTACAGTAGTCAGATAGCCTGGAGGTGTTAAATAGAGCACTATAAGTGGTGAATGTAACCAAGATAAAGGGATACCTCATGGCCAAATCACTTTGTAGCTAAACCTACCCACTGCCTAGAAAATACATAAACCTTTGAGGCCAAGCGCTGGCTTCCGAGCAAAACCTGTGCTCCAGATGCTTGAAAAAATGCCTGGACCCTGTTTTTCATTAGTAATGGAGGCATAATCCCTTCCCATTTACACCATGCTGAGAGACATATGCTCAGTTCAGTAGCCCTGTGAATGAGGATGGGAGACTTAAAGGGTGAGGACAGATTTGTGTTTTCCTTTTCTAACACTTCTCCAAAGCACCCTCCAACTCAAATTGTGTGAGGGGAAAAAGGGATTCACAGAGAAGGAGCTGGATTTCTTTACAGGCTGTAGTGTGAACTGGATTTTGGTTGGGGAGGAGGAAAGCTAAATGTCCCCACCCACCCATCACATTCAAAACTACAGGGACAATTACTGACACACTATTTCCCCCAAAGACTAAGGATATCTGGAAAGGAAGGGCACCCTGTTATATCAGCTTATTAAAAGGTAGCTCTAAAGCTCTTTAAAACCATTAGCCAAACACACTGGTAAGTCATTGAAGATCTTTTTCTTGCTCGGCTGCCAACAGCCTCCTAAACTCACCAGGTAGCCCTTAAGAACAACCTTGTTATATTGATCTATTTATTCTTGGCTCAGGCACAGTTACTGTCTTGTCTTCCCAGTGATCATCATGAAGGCCCAGCGCATCACCTGCATGACCAGTGATGTGGATGGAGGGAAACTTGGTTTCAAAAAGTGGTGCAAATGGGGGAATTTTCTTTCCAAAGGCTTGAGATAAATGGTCATGTTGGGTCTTCTGTCTGTCCTGGCTGATTCAGTAGAGCCAGTAGCTTCTCCACTTTTGAAAGAAAAGTGCTAAACTTTGCCTACATATAATCTCTTTTGATATCCTTAAAACTGAGGAATAAATTCAGCCCACAGGACAGGGAGCTGCTTATGGTTTCCTCCTGTGCTATGCTTGCTAGGCATTTGCTGGAGAGGTAGGTAGGAACTTTAATCAGTGCCTTCACATTCCTACAGAGAGCAGCATGGCTAAGGGGTCACTGGGTCAATCTGCAGTCTGTCACAGTCATCCCATCTACCTAACCTTGAAATAAACAGTGATCCACTTGGAGACACGGGAGAAAATAAAATGAAGCAGAGAGAAAGCTTGGCTGAGCAAAGAACTGGCATTGCCTGTTCTGCTCTTGCCCTTCCTCCGTCCCAGCTGGGGGCAAGCAGGTAACACCCATCTGCTGACCACCACTTGTTCATCCATTTCTTTCTCTCCTTCCCTCTCTTCTGGTCCAATACTTGCTTAATTTACTTATATAGAAATGAACTTGGAGACAGTCTGAAGGCAAGAAAACACACCTCGTTCTCTGAGGCATCCTCCTTGATTATTGTGGGGTAGGTCTGCTTTAAATCTGTGCTGGAGTGCAGTGGAAGATCTGTCTGTGGCCAGTCTCCACAACTAAGTCCCTGGTGACTGCAGACAGACAGAGAGAATGGAAGGACAGAAGAGAAAGAGGAAAGGAGGAAAAGGGAGGCACTGTGACCCCTGCGCCAAAGCCTTGTGAGCGTGGCAGAGACTTCTGTGTGTTTGTGTGGAACGGGGGCTGTTTAGATAAACAGATGGCAACAAATGGCATAAAATTATATACCCATAATGTCAGTTCATAACATTTTGTTCGACATACTTGATTTAATCGCTTAGCTGACGATTTTGCTTTTGGGCCCATATGGTGGCAAATGGCAAATGAACCCTCTTTACACAGCAACTCCAATCTGGCACTTTTATCACCGAGACTTAGGGAAGAATCCGGGAGGAGAGCGATGCAGATGGAAAATGAATGAGCAAGCAGGGTGGGGTGTTTGTGTGGGATGAGGAGGATTTGAAGGTGCGGCCAGGGGAGTGTTCTTGGGAGACAAAATTGGGGGGGAATGTGAAATGGGGAAGGGAGGACTGGGACAAGAGGAATCAGCAGCTGCTGTTTTTGTGAGCATCTAAAAGATGAAACAGGGAATTTCTTAGCAGGGAGAATTTGAGAGAAAAACTGTGGAGAGAAAATATATTAAGTAGTAAGGGGAATGGTGCTAAGGGGAAGGGAGAGAAGGGATGCCACCAGTAGGCAAGTTGGAGATAGTAGCAGATTTGAGGAAGTATGTTCAAATTGAATCTACAAACATAGGTGGGGGAAAGGTGTAAAACCAAGAGAACAGGTTATTTTATTAGATTCTTCAAAGGGTCCAGGATCAAAATAATGGGAAATGTACAGACTGAAGCTGGGTTTCTCCTGTGCTGTTACCAATGCAGTGGTACTCTGAGAAGGAGTATCTTAAGGGCAACATGAAGGTCATGGCCAAGTTCCCATGGCAGATGACTTTGTCACCAAAATGATGGTAGCATCTGGCAGGACATCCTGGCTGTGAAACTGCATTCTACAACCTAGCTTTTCCTAAAGCTGGGAGAAGTCTGGACCTTTTCTTCAGATGTTTTTTTCAGCTAAGGTGTGATCTTGGGAAATGTTGAGGACCCGAAGTTTGCCTGGCAGTTGGTGAGCAAGGCAGTTCCCACAGGCACATCCAGTGTACCTCCATGGGCTTTGTGGTGGGGATCTTCCTTTGCATGTGCCAAGGAGAGCTTAGAAAAGGCAGCCTCTAGAGGATGCTGAGTGACTTGGACATTGTCCTCGATAGGATGGAGGTTATACAATATGGTAGTGCCAT
Source organism: Porphyrio hochstetteri (assembly GCA_020800305.1). Classification (NCBI taxonomy): domain Eukaryota; kingdom Metazoa; phylum Chordata; class Aves; order Gruiformes; family Rallidae; genus Porphyrio; species Porphyrio hochstetteri. The sequence goes on from CM036911.1 coordinate 19,123,074, forward strand.
GCTGAAGCCATGTATACCTGGCAAGACTGAGAAGTTAGGGGAAGTCAGAAGGAGCTGAAAATGTACTTTTTGACGAGATGTTTTTCCTAACACAGTGTCATTGATAGTTTGGAAATAACCCAAAATCACCCACCAAAGTCCTCAGGGGGTACAAAAGAATTGGTCGGTCAGGCTGGGGTAAATCTATTCCCTGTGATTCTGTGAAGTATGCAGCTAGTGAAATTTCATCATGACAAGCTGCGCTGTCTCAGCATAATGATACTAAGCAAAAGTCAGAACATCACAAAGAAATTTGTCATAATTCAGGCAAGCTCTCTCCAGCACCTCTTCCCCTTCAGGCTCTGCTCTTTTAATATTCTGTTCTCCACACTGTTCACTGGTGGAAGGCCAGGCTGGCTCCTCTTGTATCACTGTGTTGATCAATCCAACAGTTGATGTGAATCTGATTTGCACCCTACTCAGGACGGTGAGGATGGCCATGAAGAGTGCTAGCTGTTGAGGAGTTTATAGCTCTTTAGCAGGGAAGTTGGATCCCTCTAACTTGGATCACTCAGACCCACCATTGTATATCTCTAATTACTGGAAGATTCAGCTATGGAAAACAAACTAGGTCCAAGCTTCCACCAGGATGCAAGTCTTGCCATACTGAGCCCTCAATTTCACTGTGTTTCTCCTGAGCATTCCTACATACAGCTGTGGCATAGACACTCCCCTCTGTGCAGGTAATTAGTTTGTGACCAATACTGCTTAGTTAGACTTCTTGTTTGATTGAGGTTTATTGTAGTTCAGTCTAGTTGTGGCTCAGGTCTATCAAAGGTTTGAGGCGTCTCCAATATTTGTGGTACCTATGAACAGCCCCTTTCTGACAAAAATGTCTGCTACCGCTTCTTCCCAACTTTCCTTCCTGCTCCTGGACAACTGAAGCTGCCTCACAAATAATGCAGCCCAGCAGGCATCCAAGTGGTAAAAGTTGACTGTGGACCATGATGTTCTTGGCCTTATGATCCCGCTGGCTGGTGGTGAGGGGTGTCAGGCACGTCCCCAGTTTGCTGCTAGAATCCACGCTGGAGGCTTATGGGCTTTCAGTGTAAACCTTGAGGGTTGGTCCCCCCACCCACCCTCCCTATCTATAGCTCTTACGAGTTCAATTTCAAAGTCTCTGCTTCATGAAACTAGTTTGACACAGCTCCCTCCTCCTTTTCCTCCCCCGTTCACGCCCCCCAGGCTCTTTACAACTAAACAGTTTGTCCTTTTCCTAACGTTTGGGAGAATCTGGGAACGTAAGTGCTCCAATAACTCATGTCTGAGCTCTCATTTACCCCCTGCTGGCATGGGGATGCTGCGCACCAGCCTCTCAGAATGCCAAATGAGTCGTGGCTGCCGCCTTGTCCCCTGCGCTCCCCGAGGCCAGCAAGCGGGACCCTTGGTCTTGGCTGGGGATGCTTGGAGGGAGCCAGCTGGGTATCCTCATCCGCTTCTGTATGTGAGAGCTCTGGCACGCCACTGGAACTGGAAGGTGCTGTGTGCAGGACAGGTGGCTCCCCTGTTTTGGCTTTTGGATATAGTGACAGGAGGGAGACTGTTAGGTCCCAGACCTTAAGAGAAGGGAGTTTTGTAGCTTGTATCATAAGGGATGGTTCCATGCAGGGAAATTTGTCTTTTAATTTTGGCTCTGCCATTGATGTGCCACACTATCATGGCTCAGTCACTTAGCTTCTTACTTTGTCTGAAGAAGAGAAAGGCTTTTTCCCCACCATCCCCATACAGCTGCAAGGTTCACACTGAGAACTGGTGCAAAATATTTTGAGATCCTTAGTTTGAGCAGAATAGACTTCAATGACAACTGGGATGGGAAAAGGGATCGCCAATTCCAGCCTCTGGAAAAGTGGGGATGCTTCTCAGGCTTTGAGCTTTGCAGTTGATGCGTTAAATATCTCTCAAACATCCTCTGGAAACAGCTGAAGGTGATGCAGGGTTTGACTTTGGTCATGGTGGGGCCTGTTCCTAAGCTGCAGGAAAAATTTGGAAAGTTGTGGTGGGTTTTCCCTAATGCACGCTCTCCCTTCTCTTGCTCTGACTGCATCTGTTCCTCTCTATTTGCACGGGGTTTGCATTCATCTGCTGTCCCTTATCTTTGACTGTTGTTTCCTGCAGTGTAGTTGTCTCCCCTTCATTGTTCTCTGAAGACTGTCGTGTGCTCCCAAAGGTTTTTTTAAGCATAACCATCACAGGTTTCACTATCCACCCAGCTCATGAAACTCTCTAAGTCTATGTAAGGGCTGTTACTCCCACTTGTAGAGGGCTGCACTGTGCAAAGTGGTCTGGGGCCATCAGTCTCCCCTGGGCTGGGACTAAAGAAGTGACTTCGTATGGAGTTCCCACTCCAGTGAAGCCAGAAGCTCCACTGTGGTGTTACCAGCACGGACAGGTCGGTTATCAGCTGTATGGCACCTGGGTGCCAGGACATTTTCCTCTGTCATCCTGGGGTTTTGGGCTGGTTGCTTGGCTAGGTTGGATGCCTAACCCTGACCTGCGTCGCAAGGGCATCGTGCAGGCAGCAAGCCCTGACTCTTAGCTTCACATTCTCTATTGCTCCGCGGAGGTGGCTCCTGATCCGTTGTTCCCTGCGGAGCTGCTCGCAGCCCGGGAAGCGCTGGCTGGGATGTTCCGGTGGGCAGCGTAAGGGGCGGGGGTGTCTCCCGGAGCTGGGGTGAAGCCGGCTCTCCCTGGGGAGAGAGCCGACCACAGGCGTCTCCCCCTGTAGCCCCCGCTCCCGCTCTCCCTGCCCTTCCTCCAGGATTGCACCGGGAGCGCGGAGGAGGTGCCCGGCAAAGGTGGCGCCAGCCCGGCTGCGGAGCGCTTCGGCCCGCGGCCGCGGAAGCCTGCCCGCGGTCCCGGCCGCGGCACCTCTCCCCATCCTTCCCCCTTCCCCGCTCCTGCCCGTGGCCCTGGCAGGCGGCGGGAAGTGCCGAGGATGAGAGCAGGTCCCTGGTGTCTCCTTTAGCTGCCATTGCGGTTAAATTAGAACAGAGACCTGCAAATAAAGCACCCCCTCCCCGGCCCCCCTCCCCGCTGCCAGAAGCTCTGCATTTCACTCAAGTGCCCACCGGGGAATTTGCCCATTTACTCTTGTTATTTGCATGATAAAGGCAGTTCTGCTGCCTTTTCTGCAGCCTGCCTTAAAAAAGCAGAGAAGTTGGAGCGGGCCGGAGTGCCAGAGGGGTTAAGGCATGCAGTACCGAGCCCTCCTCCCCCGGGTGAGCAGCCGAGGGTGCCGCGCCAGCCGCTCGGCTCCCGGCGCGGAGGAGGAGGAGGAGGAGGAAGGCTCTCCGTAGCCCCGGGTTTCGCTTTCCAGTTTTGTTCTCATTAGCGGCTCTGTGCTTTCCCTTCGCTCCTCACAAAGAGGCTTATTCTGGCACGGAAATGTGCCCTCTGGGATTTACTAAGAGAGAAAGGGAAAGGGAGGGGAACAGAGGAGATACACGGAGAGAATAGGCGCTGATCCTGGGCTGCATCCACGCTGCCTTAACTGGATCTCGCGTTGGGAGTGCAGAGGTTGCTATGAACCTTTCTGGTTGCAGCCCACCACCCAGATTCTGGGGTCAATCAGCCGGAGCAGCCTTGGGGTTGCTCTGGCTCTGTCCCGGCTTCCTCTGCCGGAAGGTCTGGGCAATTTTGATTCTATGTAACTTCCTTGAAATTAGATGAAGTGGAAATATTTTGTAGTGATACAGCATTTTCAGTCCAGCTTTCACCCTGGTTCTAGTTTAGGTGGAGTGCCACGTCCCCTCTGACTAAGGAAGATTTACCTAAATGAAAACATGACTTAATTTCTTCTCCTCCCCCCAGTGACAGCTAGATATTTCAATGGGGGGAAAGCCCCAAAAGTTACATTCAAAGGGTTTGTGGTTTTTTTTTTTTTTTTTATTCCTGTGTGGAAGAAACACAAATTTTGAGACCTTGAAAGCTGTCAGAAAATTACTCTTTAGATAGCTTGATTTATGTCCCCAGGTGGTGGTGCTCAGCAGTGCCCTCATCACGTGTCTCCTGGCCTAGTGAGGTTCTTTGTGCCACTGGTGAGAATAGGTGACCACACAGGAGCTGCAATAGTGACTGTCTACCTGCTGGGCCATCCTCATTTTCCATGGGAATCCTCCCTGTGCCTGCAAAGCTGGCATTGCTTGTACTTTGCAGCTGTTCCAGCTCTCCATAGCCGGGCCCAGGTTATGTGCCATAGTGTAGCTCCATCTGTAATAGTCTTTGCCTTCCTCAAATAAAAGAATTGTTGGAAGTCTAAGTAGGCACAAGCAGCAATGGTGGGTACCTTATCGCTTATCAGGAAGAGCTGGTGACAGAAGCTTGGAAGCCTTCTCCATTTGTTGTGGTCCCCAGGCCCAGATAGCATATTACTTGATGGGGAAGAGTATGTGCATGGGATGTAGAACCTGTTACAACTGGTATTGGACAGGCAGGGTGTGCAGGAAAAGAAAGAGCATCTGGAGTCCTGACATACAGATACAATGAGACCTATGCAAAGACACTAAGCAGTAAATTTTTGTTTCTGTTGTTCTCTCTTTTTTTCCTTTTGTCTTGCCTTTCTTATGATGCTTCTTCTTCCCAGTGCACATATCAGTGAGAAACCAACTGCCCCAGAGTGACAGGCCACAGCCCTCAGAGGATTTCTGATCTATGCATGGGCTCTTTTTTAATAGACTTACACCTCATTTGGACTCTAAAGCCTATTGAAGAGGCCCCAAGGGCTGGTCAGCCGGGTACATGCCAGGCCTGTCTTTTTCTCCTCTTCAAGCAGATTTAAAGAGGCAGATGCAGATATGTCTCTGTAGATCCGCCCTCTGGACTCAGCTGGAACTCTTCACTAAAGAAAGTCTCTGGACCTCTAGGTTTTGTGCCTTAATTTTAACTATAAGAAGGGGGGGGAAGAATGCTGAATACTGCTGTGCATTGCAGTCTCCTAAAAATTCTTGGAAATGTCTGGAGATTGGTTCCAAAATAATGTTTTTACTGACTGTGGGTGTCCTTGGGAGATCTGGAGGGATTTACTGATACAGAACTTCACGAGTAAAATTTGATCAGCCTTTTTACATTTCCCAAGAGACTGCATTCTGCATCCACAGTGAGCTCGAGAACCAGGATGCTGCTGGTGTGTGGCCATGCTAGAACATGGAGTGAGACAGTACTGTTAGAGAGCCTGGCCCTGCTGCAGTTCCTGGCTGCATCTCAGGATGGGTTCCAGAAACAAAACTCAATGAGCTTGCATTAAATTAGGGAAGCAGGTTTCTGCAAGCATGTGGCAGGCTGCACAAACCGGATTCTGGCATCCTAAGTGGGTTCTGGAGCCAGCAGTCTTGGAGTTTGTTGCAGCTCCTGGCTAGCGCTTGGGAAAGGCTCCAGAATGAGGACTTAGTGGCATCCTATTTTTTTCAAATTCTTGATCAATAAGCTCAGAAGGTCTGTTCTCATATCTGAACTCCTCTGTCTCTCAGAAACCTTTTGCATTTTCAGCCTGAGTAATGACACCAACCCCATCCTCTCTTCTTGTCTACAAGGAATCAGATCTGCAGCCTTGCCTGTTGTCTGAGCCACTGCTTCCCAGCTGCACAGCTGGGAATCAGCTGTCAGGCTGGAAACTTCTGTGTGCATTTTCATTAGTAGTATTTCTGGTCCTCCGGTTTGGTTTTCTGCTATGTTGATGCCAGTTCTGCATCTGAGAATAAATATTCCTTTTGAAGTTTGTAACTTGATGACATTTGCTGTATTGACCTAATGGAGGCTTTTAGTTTAACAAGCAGCCGTTGACTAGTGGGCTGCCAGGAGTCCTGTCAGTCTCTTCTGATGGCTTTCATCTTGTACTCTTTGTATATTAAAATTAATTTGAGATGGATAAGTAGGGGCTTTACTCACTCTGAAATGGTGGTGTTAGTTTATTTGCCTTCCTTGGTATCAAGAATGAAGAAGACTGGGCATACAGAGAGCTCAGCTCTGACTTCTTGCTGCATTTGAAAGGTGCTGTGGAATAGATGACAAAGGAATATGGGGTAATACATCTGCACAGGCTTGAGTAGTCTGGCTGAGGAAAGCATTCCTGAGAGTATCAGGCAGGTCTGCCTAGCTCTGACATCCAGAAAGATGGAATCAGAACACAGGTACTAAAACTGTGTAACCCCTGGCACCTCAACACAGGTTAGCTGTGGCCAGGATGCTGCCTTCAGGTAGGGAGAAGAAATTCTGTACTTGAGCACAGACTTCCTACATGATTATGAGAACACCAACCTAAGGCTGAGTTTGTCTCTCCTTGCTTTGGATGCCTGGGAGTCATCTCATTCTAGGATACTTCCCTACAGTACATACATTAAGTTACCATCTGGATGAGTTTATGCTTGCCATGATCCTATAGAAGGGGTCTGTATAGATGAGACTATGGCTAGTTTTTATGTGGCAGGAACATGGTGATACGAGTCCCTCTGAGTCTCAGTTACAGAATCACAGAATCACAGAATAACAAGGTTGGAAAAGACCTTTAAGATCGAGTCCAACCATTCTCATCCTAAACTAAACCATATCCCTAAGTACTTCATCTACCCTTTTTTTGAACACATCCAGGGAAGGTGACTCAACCCCCTCCCTGGGCAGCCTGTTCCAGGCCCTGACAACTCTTTCAGTAAAAAATTTTTTCCTAACATCCAATCTAAACCTGCCCTGGCACAGCTTCATGCCATTCCCCCTTGTCCTGTCACCTGGCTGAAGAGACCATCACCTACCTCTCTATAACCTCCCTTCAGGTAATTGTAGGCGGTGATAAGGTCTCCCCTCAACCTCCTCTTCTCCAGACTAAACACCCCCAGCTCCCTCAGCCGCTCCTCATAGGATTTGCCCTCCAGCCCCTTCCCCAGCCTGGTTGCCTTTCTCTGGACTCACTCCAGGACCTCCATGTCCTTCTTGTGGTGAGGAGCCCAGAACTGGACCCAGCACTCGAGGTGTGGCCTCACCAATGCCGAGTACAGGGGCACAATCACCTCCCCAGACCTACTGGCCACACTGTTTTTGATACAAGCCAAGATGCCATTGGCCTTCTTGGCCGCCTGAGCACACTGCTGACTCATATTCAGTCTGCAGTCAACAAACACCCCCAGGTCCTTCTCTGCCCGACAGCTCTCCAGCCAGTCTCCCCCAAGCCTGTAGCGCTGCATGGGGTTATTATGTCCCATGTGCAGCACTCTACACTTGGCCTTGTTAAACTTCATCCCATTGGACTCAGCCCATTGGTCCAGTCTGTTCAGATCCCTCTGAAGAGCCTCCCTACCCTCAGGCAGATCAACACTTCCTCCTAGTTTAGTGTCATCTGCAGACTTAGTGATGGAGCATTCAATCCCTTCATCCAGGTCATTGATAAAGATGTTGAACAAGACTGGACCCAGGACTGAGCCCTGGGGGACGCCACTCGTGACTGGCCTCCAGCTGGATTTTGTTCCATTCACCACCACCCTCTAGGCTCAGCCATCCAACCAGTTTTTAACCCAGCTGAGGGTCCACCTGTCCAGGCCAGTGGCAGCCAGTTTCTCAGTCAGAATGCTGTGAGAAACTGTGTCGAAGGCTTTACCAAAGTCCAGGTAGACACATCCACAGCCTTCCCCTCGTCCGTTAAGCGGGTCACCTTGTCATAGAAGGTGATCAGGTTAGTTTGACAGGATCTACCTTTTGTAAACCCATGTTGACTAGGCCTGATCCCCTGGCCATCGTGCATGTGCTGCATGATAGCTCCCAAGATGACCCTCTCCATGATTTTCCCTGGGACTGAGGTCAGACTGACAGGCCTGTAGTTCCCTGGATCCTCCTTCCGACACTTCTTGTATATGGGAGTAACATCTGCCAGCCTCCAGTCAACTGGAACTTCCCCAGTCTGCCAGGATTGCTGATAGATGATGGAAAGGGGTTTGGCAAGCACATCTGACAGCTCCCTCAGTACCCTTGGGTGAATCCCATTTGGCCCCATTGACTTGTGGGTATCTAACTGGCCAAGTCGGTTGCTAATCATTTCCTCCTGAACCATGGGAACTTTGTGATTCTTCCCCTCCCTGTCAGCCAGTTCCTGAGGATGAGTATCCTTCTTTACTGTTAAAGACTGAGGCAAAGAAGGAATTAAGGACCTCAGCCTTGTCCTCATCCCTTGTCACTAATGAGCCATCAGCATCCAATAAGGGCAGGAGATTCTCCTTGACCCTCCTTTTACTATTAATATACCTATAGAAGGACTTTTTATTATCTTTTACAGAACTGGCCAGCCTGAGTTCCAGATCAGCTTTAGCCCTTCTGACTTTCTCCCTACATGATCTCACTAAATTCCTTTAATCATCCCAAGACACCTGGCCCTTCTTCCAAAGCTCATATTTTTCCTTCTTTTCCCGTATATCAGCCTGAATCTCTCTACTCAGCCAGGCTGGCTTCCTAGCTCGCCGACCCCTCTTCTGACCGACTGGGACAGCCTGTTCTTGTGCTGCCAAGATTACCTTCTTGAGGAGCAACCAACCCTCTTGGGCTCCTTTGCCCTCAAGGGCTGCCTCCCACGGAATCATATCGAGCAGCTTTCTGAACAGTCCAAAGTCAGCCCTACGGAAGTCTAAGGTGCTGGTTCTGCTGTCTCCCTTCCTTACTTCTCCCAGTACTAAGAATTCTATAAGCTCATGATCACTATGCCCCAGGCGTCCTCCAACCTTCACATCCCCCACCAGGTCTTCTCTATTGACAAGCAACAAGTCCAGCAGGGCACCTTCCCTTGTTCTTCATATATAAAGTAGAAGCGGCAGCATTGTGTTGTGAAATGATTGCAGGGTTATACAGCGAAGGGCATAGTGTATGAAGATTCTGTATTTGTGGAAGAGCAATGGGAGGTATCTATGGAGTAGTTCACCTGCCAGTGTGCTGAGCTCTTCTGGTATCTGGCCCTACACAGGTGGAAAGGTGTTTGGATTATTCTGACAAGCTTCACAAAATCTTTTAAATGTTATTTTATTATAAAGCCAAGTTTATGTTGCTTAAACTACATTATTCCCAGCTATCTGATGGCTTTTCCTGAATGATGGACAGGATGTTGCTAGACAAGGAAGAATGAAGTGTTTCCATCATCTCCTGAGAAACAGCATCATCGATAGCTCAGCTGCTGTTTTCACTTTTTCAGGTCTCCTGAAGTTTTCAGTGCCCAGATGTAACCGTTCTGGCTTCTGTTCTCTGTTTTTTCACCTGTTCAATGGGAAATGTTAAAAAAAAAAAATAGAATGAAACAAGAATGAAAACACTTCTAAGAGGCTCTTCCTCACTGCGTTAAGAGGCCGAAGGTTACGCGAGGGGAGTTGACACTGAAAAGATTCTTTGCAAGCCCTCTGAAGCAAGTGTTCTGCTTTTTATTACTGGTTTGAATTAAGATTGATTTTCCTGGGATTCCTGGTCTTCCCCTTGGGACCAGCTCCAAAAACCCTGAGGCTCAAATGAAAATGGAAGGTGCTAATTAAAAGCACTATTTATCTCTCTTTGAAAACAGACCCCAGGAGTATGTGGGGATTGGTGGGGGTGCTCCTGGAAATAAGCTGCTTTCTTGCTTGATGTTGCAGGTGTTCAAAGCCAACAGGGCTGTTAGGAGCTGTGTCTTAGTGGCATGTATGTACATAAAGTCTATGTAAAATATTAGCTGTGAGCTCTAGTTCTCCCCCAGCTCAGCCAGAGATTTAGGACTTGAAGCACGTATGACTCTTGGCCTCTGTTGAGCAGGAATCGCAGGTACTGTCTGCATGTGCGTGCAGGAGATGAGTGTGTGCTGTGTGTTCCCCTCCATACCTGATGTTAAAGTTTGTACATCAATGTTGCACTGGCTACTTTAGGCTACTAACCCTAACCCTAAAGATCTTGAATTAATTTTCTATGGTGTTGGCCAATCAGGGCTGTCACACTCTGACACCGTTGGACTGAGACCACCCTCTGGCTGTCTGGCTTGTTCTCCCTTTCTATTCCTCACCCCAACAAGCCTTGGAATAAGTTGGGTTGGCACACAATGTGAAGAGGAGGTGGAGCAGACAGTGACTGATACTGGGGAGATGATCCAAAACCAACTTCTCCTTTGAACTCAACTGAGTGCAACCAAAATAGCCTGTTGACTTATTCCCCCATGAAGTAGGCCTGATCCAAACCACTGATGAGGATTATGTGTCTATCACTGCACAAAGAACATAGCTCCAGGGCTGCATTAACTCCTCATTAGTAACAGGACTGGGAAGTCTGCTCTGTACTGTAGAAGATGCATAGGAAATTGATACAAATAGGGGCAAGAAGACAATTTTTCATTTTTTTTTCTTACTCTAATTCACATTCTTAGTACGTAATATTAATAGGTAAGTAGTTAGTGAAAAGGGTTAAAGCAAGAAAGTCTATTTGTAGCCATTTAATAGGATATTAACAGTGGACTTTGAAAGTTAGATATGAGATTTCCCCAGGAATCTAAAAGGGATCTGCAGGCCAACATACCTTTGGATTCATGGATATTCCCAGTCTGACCACAGACATCCAGCATGGTTTCGATTAAGTGTTCCCACCTCCTGGTTATTCTCCAGGCTGCTATCCCTACCACGGCACTTATAACAGGTAGGCAGGCTATCTTCATAGTGCTAAGCTAGTTCTTAGTGCCCTCTTTGCTGTCAGTATAGAAAAGATTTGGATCATTTTTTGCAGCCAGAACTTTAAAATTCTTTCCCTTGAGGTTCTCCATCCATTTAAAAGAGTTCAGAGAAAATGTTAGATATTAAAGGGGAACTATCACCTCTAATCTCCTGTTGTCTGCTTCTCACTGTTGGTGGCTAAATGCCTCCTGGAGAGGATAGGAAATATTTTGCTTCTTGTCACTGCCAGCTAATGCCAGTCAACAACAGTTCCTGCTTTCTGTGACATAATTGTTGAAATACAAGAAATACAGCTGGAAGATGAGTGCAGTTTGTTACCTGTAAGCACGATAAAACTAATGCTTTTATTAAGAGCCATAGAAGACAGACTAAAATATTGATGACAGTGAGACTGAGGGTCGCTGTTGCTTTCCAGACCTGGGAGGGACTATATTCTCTCTTCTCAAACTGCAAACTGTTGCTTCAGTCACAAAAAAAACCCCCTTCATGGTGTCTGGCTTCCCTGCTTTTCCATGTATCTGTCGTTGGTGACTGGGACAGAGTGGCAGTGGTTTGTTTTTTGTGGTGTCCCAGCAGCCAAAAGAAAATGGCATCCTTTTGCCACTGCAAAGAAAGCTTTGCTCTAGAAACTTGGCAAGCTGGTCGGAGGGAAGCGATACAAATCCCTGGTATGTATCGTGGGTTTAATGTCAGTAGTCTCTCAAACACAAATGGGTCCCTGCAAGTGAAACTGTGATGCCATATGCCTGCTGTTGATTTCTGTGTGACAGCCACTGCTTTGGAATGCTGGTGCCTGTGTTTTCCAGGTCTCTGCTGGCAGTCAGTGTCTGTAGCATACTCTTTACCTGCTCCATTGGTGTACTCCCAGAATAAGGATGTGTTCTGTAGTAGTTTTACTAAGAGATACCTATCAGATTTCAAAGTAGTTGCCTTGTTTTATGCAGTGTATTGTCCCTACTGGAGAAGTGGGGATAAAGTTCTTTGCAAGCTCTGCAGAGCTTTTTCTCATTCTGTGGTGGAAGGGGTCTTCTAAGTCACACATGCTTCTGAGAAGCAGGCGCTGGGTTCGGGAAACACACCACGGGGTCACCAACAGCCCAGATGACATGTGCAGCGTCCAGGAGACTTCCCTGGCTCATTCCAGCAGGGAGACACAGGTGGCACCTTGGTAAGCATTTCACAGCAACTTGGCAAGGGACAACACAGGAGCGCACTTGACTTGAGCATTTACCCTGCTGTGTGTGCCCGAGACCCCCGTGCAGCACCTTTGGCTGTTAGAAAATAGATCTGGGCAGCATCAAGCAGACAGGCGGGAGGTGGCGAGGGCAGGAGGAGATGGGCGCACGCGGAGCGCCTGTGGGGCTGCCAGGCACCTCTCATTAGGATGCATTTGTTCCACAATATTACAGCCGGCTGGTTCATCTCTGTCTCTTTCTTTGCGAGGCTGTTGCTTACAGAAGGTAGAGGCAGGGACTTGGGCTGGGTCCAAACTCTGGTGCATCTCTGCCTCTCCTCTGCTCGGTGTCTCGCTGTGCGCAGAGCCGGGCCCCCTGCTGAGCCCTCGCCAGCTTTTACAGCCGCCCTGCCTGTCAGAACAAATGGTACGGCTCAGAAAATAAACTCATCTCATTTGTATGACAACACGGCCCCTCCGGTTAGAATGCTGCACCATTGCTTTTAACAAGGCTTTAAGCTGTTCAGTTCAGAGAGTGTTACAGCCCCTGGTTTATTGAAATACAAACCTTCGCCTGCTCAGCCATCCCAGGCGAGTCCCCTAATGCTTAACCTATGCTATGATGCCCCCAGCGCCCGGTGCCCTGGCTAAGGCTGCCCAAACTGAATCATGTCGCTGCTCTTCCTCCATCGCAGTCCTGGGTCAGGCATCCCATATACTCCTCCCTACAGTGGAGGAAGAATGGGTGATGAGAGAAGACCCTTATTCCCAGATAGTGGACTGGCTGTGAATTTCATGTTGGATTTTAAGTATGCTTCTGTGTGTGCCTGTCGTTACATAGCCAATGATCGTGAGTGTTTAGGCCTCTCAGGTGTGTGTGTGTTCCAGTCAGCAAGATTTCATACAAGTCTCGCTTACCAGTGTTGAAGGGTATGCAAACGTCACCTTGCATTGCACATTTCTCCTTGGTGTGACATGTTCCTGCAGTTCACAGGCAGGTGATTGATTTTTCTTCTACACTGCTTGGAGTAGAGCGGCCCAAGAAGGAGCCCTGGAGTTTCAGGAGGACCTAAAGGGTACCTGGTTAATAAGGAAGGAAAAAATTACAAGGGAGGGAAAATACGCATCCAGTACATATACCTGATGACACAGAGCTCTTTCCAAAGCACACCATATGTTTATTCCAAACGATTAACAGAGGATCTGATCCTCCACTGTCAAAGTCAGTGATAGCTTTTTCAGGGAAAATGAGTGCAGAATCACATATGTAGAACAAAACTGACTGTGCATCAGAGAGAGATGCACACATATACCTGTCATGCTCCCTTTCAGCAGCCTTGCTGCACAGTACCTTTTTCGGGATCTTCTGTCTTCCATACCCCCTTTAACTTGTGTTGGACCAAATGTGTAACTACTTAATCTTCTCCTTAGCACAAGTACTTAGAATCAGGATGCCTGGATCTTCACTTTGCCACTGGTTTCCTGTGTGACCTTGACAAATTGTTGTGTGTTTATGCCTCTACTCCCTCATTAGCAGGAAGGGCAACTGATAGTGGGTTACCTTTCAGAGATTCCAAAGGGACTGGTGTTGCCAACATGTTTTGAGATTCCTGGATTAACGTGGCACTGGCAATCACAAATACTGTTTCTTTAGCAATGTTAACATTGCTTATAGCTAAACACACAACTCATCCTTAAGCATATGATGGATTTCCTTTAGGTAATAGAGTGTCTCTGGGGGTGTTAAAAGCAATACACTGGCTGGCAGTAAAGCATGGGATCTAACAGTAAGATCTGCCTGAAAAGGCCTTCCTCGACACTAGGCACCAGGTGCTGCCCTGCCTGGCTCTCTGAACCCCAGCCTCTGTACCCATTTGTTTGGCATGGGGTCAGAGGCTCCCTCTGCATATCCTCTGATGCCCGTGAGCAGGGATCTCCACGTGGAGAGTGAGCACTAATGGAGTGCACAGCCATTTGTTAGCCAATAGCTTGGGGTTTGCAGAGCCGCCGCGTACGTTCCTGCTGACGAGTGCACAGACAGAGGAGTAAACAACGGCCGCCAGATTTACTGCTGCAGCAAAAATAAACCATTTGTCAAAGAGAGGATAGCACAGGGATGCCAACAGCTTGAGGCCACGCCACCTTGGGATGTGATCTGGTTAGAGCTTGCAAACCAAGCAGGATGAGACAGAAGTTGCACTGGGGTTTGGCATGGAGTCTGTTCAGAAACACTACCTTTAGGGCTGCAGAGGAAAGTGCTGGGCAGTCAATGGGGATGCACAGAATATTTCTTTACACAATGTTAACAGGTCCTGTCAAATACTAGACTACGTAAAAGAGGCCAAGCTCTATGCTTTAAAGCTTTTCTACCCTGTAAATCAGATGCTCCCAATTACAATGCCAAAAGAAGACTCTTCAGTACACAGGAAAGATGGTCTCAAGGCTTTGCTGGGCATTCTACACTATTTTATATGAGTACTCTTCTCTGTGACACTGATCAGATCATTTGTGGTAATTAAAAACCCCATGGCAGGTTTCATCAGGGACAGGTTACAGGTCAGTTAATTATTTTTAGGAAGCAAAATTCCTCTTCAGTTCTGAACAAATTTGATATCTCTTCCTCTCTACAGAAAGAGAAAAGTAACAGGAAAACTATCTTTTCCTGGGGGTGGTAGGGTGTTGCTGTTAATATTACTGGGATATACTTCCTTTGATAGTTGGGTGAATGGAAATGTATACAGAGTACAGTGATCACGTGTTTGGTAAAAATTAGTAAAGACTTATTTAACCTGGAAAATTGAAGCTGATTTTACAAGAAAAGGGGATGTGCATTTAACCTGAAGCACTGATTTTTAATGGTAATAATCCTGGAAAGTAGGAACATACATAGAAATTTTTCTGTTGAGAAATTAGATCCCAGTGTGTACTGAGATGTACCCTGACCTGAGGAAGCTAGTGCACCAGTTGTCCTCCCCTTACAGATCTGTAATATTTCATATATAGTTAAAGTGGCACAATATTGAAGAAGGTTTTTCCGCATAATTTTCATTGGAGTTACTGATTCCCACACTGACAGATTCAAGGGAATAAAGCTCGGTGCAGGACCAGGCTGTGCCTAGAGAATCAGCATGCCACAGGGTACTGATGCAACCATTTCTCCTTGTACAGGGCCTGGGAGACCCATCTTGAAATAGAACACTCAGATTTGTGCCTGGGGTGTATTGCCCTGGAGCAGGGGGAGGATGATCTCACTTGCACACTGGATTGTGATTGGATGTAGGATAATGTGGGGTTGTTTGGTACTTGGACAAAGACGAGCATCTCAGAGAAAAGCAGAAAATAGTCTAGTGTCAGCTGATGCTTGAAAGAGTAAGGAAATTGAAAGGTACATGCTTAGATCTGAGAGTGCCTTCCAACTCCCAACAGAAGGGAAGCGGCAAGGAGCAGACATCCAGATGCTGAGTGCTAAGTCAGAGAGGGTTACGGAGATGGAGTGCATGACTCTAAAGATCTGTTACTTTCTATGACTGTAACAATTAAGATGAATTAAGTGTCTAATGTGGAGCTACTGGTTTGTTTGTATATCAGAAAATTGCCAAATGAATCCCTGAGCTAAAAATTGAAATGTCAGTAGCTGAAGCTGTTACAAACGGATTTGGCTTTGGTAATCTTCATAGGCTGGAACCAGGATAAACTTGAAAGCTAGTGACAAGAAGGTTATCCTGAGAGCTTTTGTATAACTGCAGAACAAACACCGTGGCACATTCTGTCTTACGTAACAGAATTTGCTCACACTAAGCCCTTGGAGAGGCTTGGACGTGATGCATATACCCAATTTGTCTGCCATGTCCAAGGAAGCCATGTTTATTGCTATAGCATCCCCTTTCTTCTATAGGCAACCTACCATCTATACCAAAAACAGGAAGGAAAGAAAGCCTAAAAGGGTGAAGAAGGATTTTCATTATGAAGTTAATTAGCTTCTGAGCCAAGCTGCACCTTTTCAAGAGGAGGAATTAGAGGGATTTAATTGCTTTATCAGCCTTCTCTTTGATTTTCAGCAATCAGGCCGATTCCATTTAATTTAACTGCCACAGATGAGAAGAAAATTGATGCACTCACCTGCCTTGGAGCAGAAAGAGAGAGTGAGAAAGAAAAGTTGGAGAAATTGGCAAATATAGTGTCTGCAGATTAATGAAAACCAACAGCATTTGCTCACAATTGGAAATGATGTGCCTGCCCTGAGGTGTTTGGAGCTGTGCGTGTGCCGCTGTGCATGGTGATGTGAGACCCATCTTAATGGCAGAGAACAGGGAAAAGGGGGTGGACCTGCCCTGGGGAAAGAGGGAAATATATTTGTGAGATGATCAGGGATCAATTAATGAATGGATGTACAGGGGGGGTAGAGAAGAAAGGGGGAGGGAAGCGGTGAAAGTCTCATGATAGCATGTAAGCAGGCAGAGGTCAATGTGCTGAGTGGGTTTGGTCTGGTATCCATCGTTAATCCTCTACCAGTGGGCTGTATCCTGCGCTTGCTGGGGGGAGGCTTGGTTCATGTTATTAGTAACTGATGGTCTGTTTGGGTTGATGAGGTGCAGGGGAGAGGTTCAGAACTGCACTGCAGGCTTTTGGCACGTAGCATGTCTTTGCTGAAATGCTTTTCCTTCTGTCAGAATGACATTTGCTATTGCTCCCTTCCATGTTCTTAGAGACATTTAAGGCAGAGGTAAGGCACAAAAATGATGTGCTGAAGAGAAATTAGAAGCAATGGGAATAGCAGAGGATGGTCCATGAAGAAGTGGCAAGGACAAAATGGCAAGGAAGGGAGCTGAGAACTGTAGAACTGGGATCAACATGATGGGAACTGACTTCCTCCAGCTAAGTGGTGGCTTTGCAGAGGGCCTGATGGGTTTTAGTCTGCTAAACAAAACGGCTGTCTGTCAGTAGCCACAATAGCACTCTGGGAAAGTTGTCTGGTTCTCAGCCCCTCGAGGACTCCTGAAGGTGTCTAGAGACAACCCTTCAAAAATGGACCCAAGTCATTTTTTAAAATCATGACCCAAAATTATCACAAGACTGCCAGCCTGATTTTCAGTGGGAGGGCACTTGGTTTCCACATCATGTTGCTTTGGGAGTGCATGAGCTAATTTCTTCACCTGGCCCCCAGTTTGAGGAGGGCTGTTCCCTCACTTAAGCAATGTTGGACACAGGTCCCAGTTGGGAACCTTTGTGTCATCTTTTGTCCATGAAGCAAAGGTGAGATTTTTCTCCTAGGTCTGCAGACAAATCTTCATTTGAGGGAAGATGCTAATTGTGCATTCAGGAAGATAGCATTTTATTTTAGTTGTGTCCCCTCAAAAAAAAAAATGATCAGGAGAATTGTTTGGTCTTAAGAGATTGTTTTCCACCAGAGAAGACTATTTAACTGGAAACAGAAACTTACTGCTGAAACATCAGTTTCATTGAGATTTTGTTTCACAAAAGTTCTTGATGGAAGCCTCATGGTATGATTGACACCTTCTATTTCTCTCCTTTGAAAGTGGAAGGGGTTTTTTTTACTTCAAAATAACTTTTGTTTGAAAATGTGTTTTATTTTAAAGCAATCAGATGGTTCTTTAAACAAGAACATTACATACTTTTTAAATTTTATTGGAAGAAAACATTTTGACCCAAACTTGTTTCTGTCAGGAAACTTCTTCTATGACAGATTTCTTTTTGTGTGGATTATTTCCAGTCCTAGTTTAAACAAATTTAAAAATTGAAAGTTTTCAAAAGAAATTGGAATTTTCAATGTCTTCATATATACCACAACTGCAGCTCTGTTCTCCCCAGGAGTCTGTTTTCTGTTTCAGGTCTACACGTTGAATTTGAACAAATCTATTCTCTAATAGTACTTTTCCCATTGTTTTGATTTCACGTTATCTTGGCACACCCTGACTATGAGAATGAATTAGGGTTTGATCCAGATTAGCTATGTTATTTTAGATACTACTGGAACCACGTGTCAAGAAATGGCTTTCCTTCAGCCAAAAGTGGGAAGATGTGCAGAAGCCAGGGAAGGGAAAGGAAGGGAAAGGAACAGAAGTCGAGTGACTCAGCTGGGGCTGCCCAGCAGTGGGGAGTGGACTTGGGAACACAGCCCATGTCTCTGGACATGCTGGGCAGTACAAAGCCAACCGCCTGGCCTTGGTACTGGATGGTCAGTCCAGAGCAGGAACAGGAGCATTTAGAAGTTGTCATGACTCTTAGAAGTCAGGCTATAGGTTTTGTGAGATGGAGTTGACTCGTTGCTGGTACAGACTTTAAAAGGAGCAGCGTTATGGGCTGTAATTAAGACTCTGGAAGGGACTTTTTTCTGATGATTGTCTCTGCTCACCCACAGCAGGTTAGATGAAGGGGTTAATAAGGTATTATTTCCCCACAAAAGCCCTGACGGTGCATTTCCTCACGGCTTGCCTGCCAGGCTTGGCCTAGCTCTGTGGATCAAAGGCTGGTTATCACTAATATTGAGCTGTTGTAACCTCTGTCCCCTTTGATTAAAGTGGCGCTGCTGTGAATTTCTCAGTTAATCATGCCTTGGCTCGCAGGGTCAGCTTGCAACTTGGCAAGTTCAGAAAACTACAGCGGAGGAGAGAAAGGTAAAATGTATTATGCAAATGCAATTATGATTGAGTCCGACTCCACCCGCCTCAGACCTCTTGCTGCTGGAGATGCTGGAGGGAGAGAAATCAATAGCTTGTCCTTCGATGAGAACCTCTTGGCGGGGAAAGGGGAATGGAAAAGAAGGCTCTCCTTTCTGTTCCCATGAACTTCCCATGCCACTGAGGAGTGCAGGGTTTTGGGGACTTTGAAACCCCTGTCAAAGCAAAATGTGTTCAGAGGAGAATGCAACTTCCCAGACACTTTCCATCCCTAGGAGCTATGATTTATGGGTTTTTTTTCTTGGACTACATTGAAATGGGAGTTCTGCCAATGGGTTCGGGACCACTAACTCTGCTTTCCACTCCACATCACTTCCCAGAGCCTCAGGATGAGAGGAATCAGCAGGCATCATGGCAATGTGGATCCAATTTCAAAGCACACAGTAAGATAGACAGGTGTGTAAGTCACGATGTGTATGCACAGGGCTGAAGATGAAGGTTTTAGCCCCCGGAACGCCACAAAGTGGGATGTGAAAATCAACACAATTGGCAGTGAATTAGGTTAGTGAACACAGCAGCCTAACCCTGTTTTGAGGATGCTGAAGAATAGGAATGCTGAGCAGAAAGAGGTCAGGATTGTTAAGTTTCGTTTTGAAAATCAGTCTTTCCTGGTCTGTGTTTTGTTTTCCTTAGCTGTACTAGGGTGTCATGGCATTGCCCTGCCATATGGACAGGGGTATGAGAGGTCCTCAGCACTCAGGGGGTGAGTTAGTTGGGTTTTTGTTAGAAACGTACCTTCTTCTTAGTAACATTTCAGTAGTAGCCCCTAGAACTGGCTGTGAAGAGCTGGGCTATCTACAGCCATATGGTAAAGCATATGTACATGCGGAGATTTTAATGGTGTAGAAATACCAGTATAATGTACCAGTGAAGCATTTCCACTGTGGTTGCAAAACTGAGCTGTGTACTTTCCTACTGAATCCAAGTGAAACAAACTACAGCTATAACTCAGGGTTTGCCATTATTACAGCATCTTCAGGTGTGCTTTTGCCAACAAGCTATTGAACCAAGTTTAAACCCAAGCTATCTGAGTTTCTCTGAGAGGTGTGCAGCCCAGAAAAGGTCTATGGAAGTTGTTAGACTAACAGTAGGTGTGGCAGAATGACTGAGACAGTTACAAACAGCTCAATAGTGCAGCCAGGAGCAGAAATGTGTGCCCAGAGCTCCAGCTCCCCCGTGCCAAAATTCCAGCTTCTCCTGGCCTTGGTTGACTTTAGCAATGGTTCTCAGATTTGGGAGGTTGCCTGCAGGAAAAGGGAATTTGCTGTTTCCACTGGCCTGGCAGAATCTTTCTTATCAGTTCATATTCTGTTTGGATACCAGTCAATTTGTGCAAGTCATCACATTCCCACCTTCCTTGCTGCTCTTAGGGAAAAGGGTGTTTTCTTGTCACTGCTGAATCCTGTTAGGCTTCCTGGCCTCAATGGGAGAGGAGGGAGGGAAAAGAATGATGTGTTTCTAGGGAGACTTGTATTTGGGAGTGCTGTTTAAGATGGCATGGGGTGTGGGTGTATTTCTCTGCTGCAGAGTAGTTGTGAACTGGTGAGCAGAGGTGAGGGGAGAAGGCACTGCAGGGGCACGCCTCCGCTGCTGCGGTGCAGGTCTGAGCAGAGTGCCAAGCACCGAGGGGGAGTGGGGAATGCTAGAGGAAGAATGAGCACGGCAGGGCATTCTTGATCAGATGCACTAATTAACTGCTTGCTCTTATTTTATTTACTCCAATCTTTCTATTTTTGCATCATTTGTTTCCCTGTTCGAGCGAAACAGCGAGGAACTTTTTAAAATTTAAATTCAGAAGTGCTGGAACTGAGCTCCTGCTGGGGAGAAAGTCCTGCAGCTCTGCTCCTGATGGCTTTTGGGAGTGGATGGCGATGTTTCATTGTTTTTCGTTCCTTTCCACAGGCAGGTACCGCCACTCTGTGCTGTTGGGGCGCGTGGCTCTCATTATGTTATCAAACTTCACAAGCATGGGAATGGAACCGCAATGCCTGCTGCTATTTGAAAGACCCCTAAGCTTGCATTTTAGTAGGCAATGCGTTTTTCCATTGTAGGCTTTTCTTAGCTTACGCCTATCTTTTCCTTGTGTGCTTCTTGATCCTTTTGCACTGTTTTGTGGTGTCAGATTCCTAACATATAATCATTCTGTATGTTATTGGAGGTGTTAAAGGTACTATTCAGATAGCTCAAAGGTACAATGCAGTCCTGGACAGAATTTAAGTAAAAATTACTTTTACATGCCCACAGTTTCCTCTTTTTTAAAAAAAAAAAAGCTAAACTACAGCTCTTCTGTCAGTGTGCTGTGCTTTGGGAAGATAATGCAGCACAGTCCCCACTGCATGGATGAATCATGGCTGGGAGAAATGGTTCACACAAGATGATGGGAGAAGTCAGTGTAAGAGTCAAGAGGTGAAAGGAAGGGTGTGATGGGCCAGAACAAAAACTGTTGTCTCTGCATCTTACCCTACACACATTATGTTTCCCCTGGCAAGAGTGAGGACCTTCAGCCTAGGTGAACATATCAGCATCCTTTTTGTGGTTTCCTTTGCAGACCTGAATCACTTGATCTGCAAAGGAGTTAGATGAAATTAGGCTCTCAGGTCTTTTTGAAATCCAATGGAAGATGGGCATCTCTCACCATTCACTTAGTTTAAAAATCTGTAGCAGTGATGTACAGTGGACTCATCAGAGCAGGCTTCTTTGAAACGCTTCATGCCAGATTTCTTCAGTCATTAGTGTCTGATCTGTGCACTACTGGATGCCCAGCGGTGCTAACGTGATTGATTCAGCTGCAGGTACAGCTGGAATTTCTGTTCAGTGTGCTGGGACACTTGGTAGGGTTTTTAGCCACACAGTGTTTTTATGCATCACAGGACATGCAGGAGAGTTAAGCCTGGACAAATGGAAGTCATAGTGGGATGGGTCTGTAACTCAGGTTGTTACAGGCTCTTTAGAAAAGAGATTCCTATGGACAGTCCTTGCCATAAAATGCAGCGCTCCCAAGGCTGTTCAGCTTTACCTTCCAGATTTGCCCCTACAATAGCCCAGCATCCCAAAGTTACAATGGAGGTAAACATTAACCCCCTTTGGCTTAGATGTGCAACATAAAACTTTATTCCTTATTTATCACAGTTGATTTTTTCATTGGTGCCTGTCACTGTAATATTCTGCTTTCTTTCCCTGCATCTTTGATCCTTCCTTCTTTCCTTCATTCTTCCTCTTGCCCTTCTTTTGCCTCCTTTCTTTTCCTCAGCCCTCTACTTCCCTGCATGAGTTTGCTGCCTCTTGATTAAAATGTTGACTTTAACTTGGAATTAACCTGATTAATGTAATTGAAAGTAAAAGTCCGCTGCTCAGCACTTTGGGTGATGAGTGGAGATGGATTGAGAAAGAAAGCTTTCAGATTGAATACACTTCTCTCCTCTGGCTGTTAATTGCACCGTTTACTGGTACCTGACTCACTGACCGTCAGTGTTTAGTCCAGTTAATGATGATACACAGTCCATACTTTCCAGAGATAATTAAAAAACATTTCAGCAGACACTCTGCTGCAGAGAGCTTTCCTATCTGTCGCAGTCAGCAGGCCCCAGGGGTTAGGGGCTGTAGTATGTGGAGACAGAGCAGGCTGTTCTCTGGGTGCAGGGTTGAGCTGGCCTTGGTTATGCAGGTGTTTTCAGGAGAAGGATGGCGACTACTTCATGTGTTGGCCTTGGTGTGTCTGTCTCCTGACTGTACAATATCGTGTGTGGGTGAGCATGAACGCTCTCTGGGGTTGGGGGCCTGGTTTTGTGCTTCCAAAGCGCTTTGGCTAAGACACAGGATTTGCAAGTAGAGTGCTCTCCCTGCAAAGTCATTTGAGCTGTTATCCATCAGGGTAACTCAGCACTGACATCAGTGAGAATTAGGCATTTAAAGGCTTTGTGCATCTGGACGTTGGTTTCTTGTGGCATACTTTTACATCTGCAAATTAGGAATGCTCAGACTTCCTTACAGATGGGGAGCTCTCAAATGACTGTGGACAGAGATTTAGGGAAAGTGCCATGCCTGCCATATCCCAGAGACTCACATACACTGAAGTGGTAGTAGGAAAAAATTTTCTCCACATAGAAGAATCCATTTGGAAGGAGACTGGCATGGAATGCGGTGAGAGCTCTTGTATTGCTGAAAGAAGTATTCAGGCATCACAGGCAATCTGTACCAATACCAGAATTGGTTAATATGCTTGCTAATAACCTGAAAAAGGAGTGAACAAAGGGAAGAGGAACTTGTAGGTATGACAACGGGGAGGTATGGTGATTGAGATTGCAAAAGATGACAAAGAACTTAGGAGGAACCTGACAGCAGTGGACGATTAGGTAACAGAAAGAGTAGATTTACACATAGAATGAATCCTGAAATCATCTATTTTGCCCTGTTGAGTGGCACTTTGTTCCAATAGCTAATCACTGTCAATTAAAACTGTGGGATGTATTTTTCATCTGAATTTGTCTGTATTCTAACTTCCAGGCTGCTGCTTCGTGTTAAGTTTTCCTCTGTTAAATTAAAAAGTGCTTTTATACCTTTTCTCCCTGCTCAGGTACTTCTGTGTTAGACGTGGTGCAAGATAATGCACATCAGAAGCTATAATTTGCATTTCTTGTATGCTTTATGCTGTCAACTCGGGGGAAAAAAGCTAGGTGTCACTGTGACCACCTCAACGAACAGAAGTGCCCAGCATGTCCTCATCCACCCTCTCTTGTCCTGCTGCCGTTTCCCTTTACACATGGGCTATGTGCAGTGACCTGGCTATGAGCAGTGTTGAAGCTCTGTGGAAGAGGATGAGATTTTAATGAGAGGATTTGGGGTAGTGTTTATATTACAGTAGTAATGAGAGGCTCTCATGAAGATCAGAGCCCTTGTCATGATAGCTTTTGTGTGGTGGTGGTGGTGTTTGGGGGTTTTTGTTTTATGTTGTTTGTTTTTTGTTTTAAATAAAAATTAGATTATATCCCAGAGGCTTTATAATCCACATGGTCTGGAATTTGGGAATACTGTGTCCTGTCACAAATGGAGTATCAAGATCTGGATTTGGAGTCCACAGAGAGGAGCTAAATGAGGACTGCAGCCCTTGTCTGTCTTTCCCCTTGGTCCAGCACTGGTACTGCAAGAGCCTCCTGCATTTTGAGTAATTTTTAAAATTGGTATTGCTGTGCAGGAAAAGAGCGAAATAGTAATTTATTTTATTTTTAATACACTGCTCTTTATTCCCAAGAGACTAGGAGTCTGCGTATAGCAACAGTGCATTTCTATACATCGAAATAAAATTTAAATAGTGATAATAGTAAATGTTAGGGGCTACAGTGCTCCTTTCCTCTGAGCAGGTAACTCCTCTAAGGGGATTTTCAAGCACAGTGTCAGGTCAGGCATTTGGTCAGGCTGTTTAGCCAAAGCATCCAAAAATACTGACTCCAAGAGGATGGTTTCTCATCCTACTTCTCCATCTAAAGCCATGGGACTTTTTGGTTGGTTTTTTGGGGGCACGGGGGGGGGGGTGTTTGTTGGTGGCTTTAAGTAGAAATGTATCTGGTAAATCTAAAATTTAAAAAAAAAGGCAAAGCTTTGGAATAGGAATAAAGAGCTGTGTCCTGGCTCTGTTCTACACCACTTAGCTTTTCATTTTTTCCTTCCTATTCCTATATCTGATTTAGCCTTTATCTCATTCTCTTTTCCATGGTTATCCAATCTTCTCTGACCCTATTCTTTTTGCTCTGTATCCCATCTGCTTGTGCCCCTGCCCACCAGCCCCTAGGTCCTCTACCTTTGTCCATAGCCTCAGGCTGTCTTTATCAGGTTTCCCCTTATGGCTATTGATGGAGCATAGGAGTGCTTTTATCTCTGTCCAGCAGCAAAAAAAGAAGACTCAGAAGAGGAAAAGGACTTTGGTCAGGGCACGTCCTTGGTGCAGCTTGAGTACCAGCCCTGAAAACCAGGAGTTCTTAATCACTTAAGAGCTGGGTAACCTTCCTCTAGATTTTCAGTGGGATTTTTTTATTTATTTAAAGTATTTCTCATCATGGTAACAGTGCTGAGATGAGGGATCATTTCCTCACAGTGGGCTGGTCCCTGCCCTTGGCAGACCTGTGCCTTGTAGTGGGACAGATGCACTTGGGGACATACCTAGGGTCCTTGAGACATGGTCTGTGAGCTGCTGGGTGACTTCCCAAGGGACATTGCCCCATCACAGTAGAGAGTGGCCCTGGAGTGGGTTGCCTTGGGCTTGACCTTGATGCCGAAGTGAGTCTTTGACGCCATCTGAATGTGGCTGGTGGGTGAGGCTTGCTGAGGCAGCGCGCAGCGGGAGGATGCTGCCGTGGGACCAATTGTGCTGGCACCTGCAAAGAGGCCAGGCTGGCTCTTGTTTGCTATTCCCTGCACACACGCAGGGAGCCTCGTGCACTAAGTGACATCAAGGCTCATTATTTTCATCAGATGCCACATTTGTAACCTGTTACCGAGTAAATTGTGATAAAATAGACTGGAGCAGCCCAGAGTCTGACTGAAGTGGCTGCTGTGAGCATAGCAGGCATGTACAGAGCCTTACAGGGCTGCTGGCTCCAGCACTTTAAAAGAGACGTGAGCTCTCTCAGACAGTAGGCTGCCTGGGTCAGAAGGTGCTTATGATACATTTTTGTGGCAGACACTGTGTGCTTGGGATGAGGGTGAGCTACTTCTCTTCCAGTGGTTCCAGGGGGTGGGTCATTTACCTCCCTCCGTCTCATTCTTGCTGTTGGGGAAACAGACAGGAGGAAAGAAAAGTGACTCACACAATGTCACATTGTAAACCTACAGTTTAATTTCCTAGTTCTGCACCCTGTGCTTGGAACCAAGAACAGGTCCCCTGCAAGTTACAACCTACATGGCAGGGTGAACAGCAGCAGACCAGCAGTTTTCATATTTTCTTTATGCTGTGTTGGAGTCCAGATGTATGTGACTTGCAGTGGCACAGGAGGACCACAACAAAATGAAACAGACAGCTCATTGATGGGTTTTAGTTTTCTGTCTTTGAAGATTCTCAAAGTCTGCCTGGGACAGTCAGGTTTTTGAGGAGGAATTGTGTTTATTTCCAGACCAGGAGGTACCAACTCTGTTTCAGTTGCTTTCTGCCTCCCAAGCTTCTCCCTGATCCACAGATGCAGACACACTCATTTGCCCTGTAACATACTATGAAGCTGGATTAGATATTCTCTTCAGTTTGTATGGGGAGAAACTGAGGCAATGAGAAGCTAAGAAATTTCTGCAAGGATGTGTTTGTGTCTTGGAGAACTAGAAAGCTGAGAGCAGGAGTGTCTTCAGAGCGAGCTCCCCTGAGATTTTCTAGTCTCTTTCTGACACAATGGAAATACCTGCTGTGATTGAAAGGATCAAATGGGACTTTTGGTGGAGATCAGATCTTCCAGCGCTGTGCATACGTGTATTTGAACTGCACCCTGTAGCACACCTTTTTATTTGGCTTCCAAATAAATGTGTTTTTACAGGATGAATAGATGCTGAATAGCAAGTACAAAGATGCTTCACATGTGAATACTGTATGTTACTGGTGGTGCTGCAGTGGAATATGCTGGAGGTGGCTATAATGATGGTTGTAAACACAGAGTTTCTAGGACTCTTAATACATCAAGAAGTGTGCTACAATCCAGAAAAAGAATAGTTTTTGGGAAGATTAAATAGAATGAAGTAGTTTAAGGCAAAATCAGGGTGATGTGATTTTTAGAGCCTTTCTATATTTTTCTTTTACAAATAGGAGAAAATGTTTTCAATAGAATACACTTACCAGAAAGTAAACTGAAAAGATTTGCTTACAGATTTTCTAGTTTATAAATGCCTCTGACACAGTGAAATTATTAAGTACTTTATTGATACAAAAGGTACATTGTTGGTTTGAGGGAGTGTGTGAGCATTTTTTCTAACTTTAGCTATATGCATCTGGACTCTGGTTACCAGCTGACCATCTCTTTACTGCAGCACTTCTTTAATGCTTACTGATCCCTTATAAATATAATAGAAGGTATGCTCTACTCTCTGCCCCAAAGGTCTTACAATTTAAATTGGCAGTTCAGAAGAAATATCTCCCTATTTCAGGAACTGGAGCATAGCAAGATCAGTGATTTGCTCAAGGTGACATGGAATGTATAAAAAACCAGCACCAGCTCATTCCACTGTCCGGATTAGATCCATCTTCCAAGTTACCCTTCATTTTGGGAGCCCTCTGTGATTTCCAAGTTGGTCTGCTTTACTGCCAGAGCAGCTTGAGGTGGGGTGATGGCCAGTGGTGAGGGACAGCAGTGGCCGGCCAGCTCTGCTGCAGCTGTCACTGCTCTTTGCTGACAGTTGCTGTAATCCATGGTCCCTGCTTTTATGGTGCTAATTAATCTCTTTTAATTAATGAAATCCTTCTGCCTCATGTTCCTCCCCTTCTTTTCCTCTTTGCCTCTCTTCACCTTCCACAGCTGAAACCTACAGTCCTCCTTGAGCAGGGGCTGATAAAATCTCCAGCCTTTAAACATCTCTGTGTACTCGTCTGTGGCAGTGCTGGTGGCTCCATCTGCTTTTCTCCTTTGGTGCAGTAGCAGCTTAATCTTCATGGCCTGTTATCTTTGAAGCACACTTGATTTCTCAAAAGAAAAACAGCTAAGCATTTTAGCACCCGCTGCTTTCCTTCATAGTCTGCTACATGTCATTGCTGTTTAATCATGGCCTGAGTTTGCAAACACTGTGTATGTAATGGTACTCCTTTGAATAGACTTATGGGCTTGATTGGGACAACACGGTCAGATAACATTGCTTGCCTGCATCTTTGCACTCCAGGACTATGTTTTGCTTCTTTAATTCAATCCCTTAACTCCTACTCATAATCTTTTCTCTCTTCTCCTAGGGGCACATAGTCTAATTCCTGTCCTTGTGCTATGCAGCTTGTCATTCCACGATGGGTAAATCGTGGAGCAGAAAAAAGGCTTGGGAATTGCAGGACTGGATGTATCCAAGCTGTCCACCCCCATTCTACATTATCACTTCTGGTATTCCTGAAAAAGCAAGGACCAGAGCCTCTCTGCACAAGCAATGCACAATGCACAACAAAAATACAGTCCTGGCCCTGAAGGACATTCACTTCATCTTGGGACAAAGGGCCCATTTCTGGACTCACAGATGTGATGCTCTCTTTGTTAGATTTTTTTCTTTTTTTTCCCAGCAGATTCTTTCCTTCTCTCAATATCTAAGTTTACAGTGCCTTTCCTCCTGCTCTACTGGCTGATTTACATACAAAAGAGTGATCAGCTGCGGTAAGAACAGTCTAGCGGATCAAATACTAAGTGACATTAAATGGCATCTAAATGACAATACTTCGATTCTCTGCTGAGCTATGAGTTGCTGTGTGACCATGCACACAGTAATTAATTCCTATGCCTCAGCTCCCCAGCTGTGAAATGGGCACGGCCCTGAGTTCCAGGGAAGTCCTGCAGTACTCTGAGGCCAAAGTGAGCAGTGCCTGCATAGAGCCGAGAAGGTTTGGTGGTGGGATTTGTTCAAACATGTCCGTAGCTGATAGAGAGCAGTTAGTGTGCATGGGGAAAAATTGTATTGTGTCCTGCCTCCATGACAGATCCATGCTTTTACATGACACAGGAACCGCATAGGGACCCTCTAGTTCTTTTTTGATGTGCATCCCCATCCCTTTGCCTCAGAACATGTACACAGTCCAGTGAAATGTACAACTGCAGATTGTCTCCTTAGCACAATGAAGGTCCAGGGATACGAATCGATATAGAGAGAGATACTGACATCAGAAAATTTTTCATCGCTTGTATAGTGGTTTATATCTTAGAGAGAGAAAAGCATACTTAAAAGAGAGTGTCTGTAAAAGATAAGTTGTCTTGCTGAATGCACCTGCTCACACTCACTTTCCTTGTGATAGTGTAGATCCAGAATTTGTTAAGATCAACATAAATTAATTTTCAACATAAGTTCTCCATGTGCTTGGACAGAATCAAGTCATTGATGTAGCATCAAGTGATTGTGATACCAGAAGTTGTAAATGCTTATGCTGTATAGGCATATACCTTGTGGCTTTAAAGGGCCAGATTCTTTTCCTGGTTGTGATGATGTAAATTGCAGATGACCCTCTTCAGGTCAGGGTAAACCCTGACAAACTGAATAAGGCCTGACTCAAGATGTAGATTTACCTGAAAAGGGAAGGGTACAACAGGGAGACCACAGGACCTTAGTAAAAGGTCTTATCTTCCTTCGTGTTTGCATACAAAAGGTCTACCCCTACTTTGTCTCAACTCAAAAACATACCCCAAGTAGCCCTTGCAGATGCCTTTGCCCCTGGATTGAAGGTGATTTCAGCCAAGCAGTGATGTGGAGGTACTGAACTTTTCCCCCTAAAAGGCAATCTCATTCATCCTTGAAATGAGACCTTGAAATGTGGAGAGTAGTGTGTGCTCTCTTGCCTCATCATGCTTCTCAACAGGTAAGAGAGTATCATACGCTGAGAGAGACTGTGGGGGCTAAGTGCACTGTTGTGTCTCCACTGACACCAAACACATCACTGAGCTGCCAATTCAATGAGGGCAGGGAGAACTGCTGGCCTAGGATCAGATGTCAAGGAGAAGTGGCAGGAGGTGAGAAGTGCCAGGAATACTGCTTCCCAGCTGGCTCTGGAAGCAGTTTATGCCTGTGTCAGTCTGCACTCAGATCAAAGCCTCACTGAATTATTCAGGTGCTCTTTGAAAACTCTCATCATGTAGAAAGTGAATGCTGGTTGGCTTTACTGCTGGAAAACAAGCACTCATTGTAAGCTCCAGGGCCAAACCAAGGTTCCTCTGCTCACACGAGGACAGTGGCTCCTGCCACTTTCATGGCAGGAGTTCCTTTCTTGTTACACCAGGGTCTCACAATACAGGCATCAGATGTGTGGTTCTCACAGAATCACAAGGTTGGAAAAGACCTTTAAGATCATCAAGTCCAACCATTCACATCCTAAACTAAACCATATCCCTAAGTACTTCATCTACCCTTTTTTTGAACACATCCAGGGAAGGTGACTCAACCACCTCCCTGGGCAGCCTGTTCCAGGCCCTGACAACTCTTTCAGTAAAAATTTTTTTCTCTGGTACTTTGCATCTAATTGGGCCCATCCTTGCAGTCCTGAGCTGATGCATTGATGCTGCCTTCCCCAGTGGTTTGGGCATGTGGAAACTGGTGCACTTAAGAACAGCTGCTGGCAAACCCATCTGGATGGTTCAGCCTAAAAGAATCAAGTAAAGTAGCACAAAGTTGAGATTTCCAGGAGGGTGAGGGCAGTTGTTTCACAATGCTGCAACCATGCTGAATCCCAACCCCACTGCTGAAGTGACAGGGCCCCAACACTGACCTCCACACTGAGAGCAGCAACACGCAGCAGCTTGAAAGAAAAATTGGCCTGGGAAAGGTTGAGGCAGGGCCAGAGCTCGCTGTTGTCTTTTAAGCTACCAATAGCTGCTTCTTCTGGAGAGTGACTCCAGCTATCCCCATGTTAGAAGACCTGTTTTGCTGCCTTCATGGGCAGATGCAGCTGGTTTATTATGTGCAGTATTTGTAACCCTTTCTGCATATTAAGACCTCAGCATATCCAAGGCTTGGATTATGCAGTCCAGCATTATCAACTGTGAGGTCTTTAATATTTTAGTTGCATGTTTTCTTTTTAATGCCTGTGCAGGGAGACAAATTATTACATTAAAAAAAGTAACTTTCATTTTTAGAGCAGCTATGTGGCTAGTAGTTAATCCTTTAACTAGCCATGTGGCTGAGAAGGTTAAAGGATTAAAAAGAGAAGGAAACCCTCGCTCATCCCCAACATTTTTTGCCTCTCAGATTTTAAGGCTATCTCCTCAATTGCTGAACACTTACAGCCAGGAGGCCTGATTACAGGAAGTTTCATCAGTCAAATCCCACCTTTCTTCTGCTGTTGACTAGCCTACAGATTTACAGAGTCAGGCTGTTCTTGCAAGGAAAGGTACCAGCAACAGTAGTGCTTGTGATAGACCACACTGATCTCTTACAATCACGTGACATTTTTTTCCTGCTTGATGCTTTCATGTCTCATCATGAAGTGATTATATAGAACGATGTCCATAGTAGAGCTGCTGTGCAGGAACCTGCTGACTGAGTTCTTTGGCCTACAGAGTGAGTTCCTTGAGGACAAAGTGTTGAACAAGCCTGTAACAGACGGATACAGGGTGCCCCTGTAATTGGGTAGTCTCTTGGAGTAACCAAATGGAAGCCCAAAATATTCTTTCATTCTGAAGAGTGAGTCTTATCTTTATTCTTTATTGGCTATCATTTTAAAGAATAAAGGTGGCCAGCATCTCCCCAAGAAAGTCTGTCCTGAGATGAAACAAAGTTTTCTGACCCTGATTATTATTAGGTCTTCCACTATCAAAACACTTTTGTATCTAGCTTCTGCTGTCATGCTGGCTCTGTTAACATGTAGTTTATTTCTGGCAGAAGTAGGGATACTTTAAAATATTTATTTATCTGTTGTATTGGTTATTTATAGTATCACTGCAGTATATGAAGGGCCTCGGCATTACTTGTGGTTTCTAGGCTCTAGTGGTTCCTGTTACAAATTTACAATCTAGTGAAAATGTTAATCAAATGTTCCGTTCTAATTAT
Organism: Porphyrio hochstetteri; assembly: GCA_020800305.1. Taxonomy (NCBI): domain Eukaryota; kingdom Metazoa; phylum Chordata; class Aves; order Gruiformes; family Rallidae; genus Porphyrio; species Porphyrio hochstetteri. The sequence continues at coordinate 19,154,315 of CM036911.1, forward strand.
TAGCTGTAACTTGGGAGAATTACATTGTGATATGATCCCCATTTCTGAGTATCTGAAATACAAACCTTTAAAGGCCAACAAATGGCAATAGCATACCTAAGTTTTGCTTTTAAAATTCATTGTGTTCCCCATTGCGTTTCAGATGAAGCACAGGGATGAAGTGAACAGAACTGGCAGGCACTGCAGAGGTTATTGAGTCAGGTGGGTTTTGTTTTGGTTTGGGTTTGTTTGTTTGTTTTCAGTGGGAAAATAACTGTTTTGGTTTTTTTTATTGTAATAATTACAAAAAGCAAAGAGAGTGGCTACTGTTTTTGCATGCATGCTAATACTCACATGGTAGGCAACTCCTGAAAAGTCAGTGGTGAAGACTACTGCAGAGTGTACGTCCTCAGTTCAGCTAAAACCACCTTTGCCTGTGTACATTTCTCATTAGCTGAAATAAAATACCTTCTTCCTCTTCTCATGTGAAACTAAGGAACAGAAAACTTTTTTTAATGTAAACTTCACAGAATCACAGAATAACAAGGTTGGAAAAGACCTTTAAGATCATCAAGTCCAACCATTCACATCCTAAACTAAACCATATCCCTAAGTACTTCATCTACCCTTTTTTTGAACACATCCAGGGAAGGTGACTCAACCCCCTCCCTGGGCAGCCTGTTCCAGGCCCTGACAACTCTTTCAGTAAAAAATTTTTTCCTAACATCCAATCTAAACCTGCCCTGGCACAGCTTCATGCCATTCCCCCTTGTCCTGTCACCTGTCACCTGGCTGAAGAGACCATCACCTATCTCTCTATAACCTCCCTTCAGGTAGTTGTAGGTGGTGATAAGGTCTCCCCTCAGCCTCTTCTTCTCTAGGCTAAACAGCCCCAGCTCCCTCAGCCGCTCCTCATAGGATTTGCCCTCCAGCCCCTTCACCAGCCTGGTTGCCCTTCTCTGGACTCGCTCCAGGACCTCCATGTCCTTCTTGTGGTGAGGAGCCCAGAACTGGACACAGTGCTCGAGGTGTGGCCTCACCAATGCCCAGTACAGGGGCACAATCACATCTCTAGACCTACTGGCCACACTGTTTTTGAAACTGTTTTGAAATTTCTCTATGAAATACTGGTTGCTATCAAGAAATGAATGCTAAAAACACACTAAAAGCCTGATTGAGAGACACTGCTACTGTTGATGTTGGAAGGGATTTGTAAGGATCCCTTGTGACTTAAATGGTCTTTGTCAACTGAGTTTCCTGACCAGGCTGTATTTTTCATAACACACTAATATTTATCCATAGCATTAAGTACATAGAGGGTAGAGACATAGAGATATAGATAAATACATAAATACAGATTGTTATTGGATCAGATGTTCAGTTCCTGGCTTTGGTGTTCAAGATGGGCTCTTCAGAGATATTGCTGGGTCTTGAGGACAGAATAGATATCTCTCCCAGGCATCTCTCTTTTAAGGAAACTGGCACAGTTTCAGTTTGTCAGCTGGCCTGTGGTGTTATAAGGTGGTTGTGGAGTTGTGGTCTTGGAAGGTCACCTCTGAAATAGGGATGGGTGCCCAGGAACAGCCTAAGATATTCCTCCAAGCTGTGCTCCAGGCTTTGAAAAGATCTGACTGGTAGCTCCAAATCAGGATATATTTTGTAGTGTGTGATGTTAAACTAAATCTAATGTGCCATCTGATGTGCTGGAGCTACTATCTCAACTGCTGGGTCTGTTCTCCCCTGTGTGTACCACGGCAAGGATTTCCTGCCTCTTTAAAGAGAACTGTGGTGAGGCTGGGACATATAAAGGCAACAGCTTTTTGCTAAGATAGAACTGCTGTGATTCACCAGCTCAGGCTTCTGCTGTAGTTTGTGTTGCATTGGTAAGTGTGGAAGGACAGGCTTGTATTTAGAGAGACATCTGCAGAAGCAACATACTTAAGCCCCATCTTTGAGCACTGTCAAAAACTGGGAAAATCCAGACCAGGAATCCAAATACAGCTCTGTGTCTGCAGGTTCCAAACACTGCATTTCTTCTCTGAACACCAGTAATCATATGCAAAGGAAGATGTGTTTCTTCTTCAGCAGGCCACTTGAATCAACAGAGTTGCTATTAGGAGGCCTAAACTCTGCAGTACCAGTACGGTATCACCACTCTTGGGACTTCTTTTAGTTCTTCAGCTTTTTTATGGAGGTTGACGATTTGGTTCTGCTGAACCTATTGGAAAATACATGTTATATTGGATTAAACCAGACACATCCTACTGTTTTCCAATCAGACAAGAGATAGTGAAAAGCAGCCCATGCATCTCTGCCAGATGATAATACATATTTCTCTCTCTTTTTAAAGGTGGAGGTATGTCTCGGGGCCTGGCTTGATGTTTTCTGTGAGAGAAATGAGTATTTTCTAATCTTAAAACCATAGCAGGGTAGAGAAGGGAAAGGAGTAGTGGAGCACTGGGGTGGATTGCTTAGGGAAATCGTGTAACCTTCATTGTTGTTCTTAAAAAATAGTCTAGGAAAAAAGGTTTAGAAGTACTTCAACAATTGTTGATCCTGCCTTGTCAGAGCTGTGGTCTTGATGATCTCCTAAGGTCAATGCCAGCCCTATTTTCTGTGGTTCTATAGAAGGATGTTTGTGGTGGGATATTATTATTGTTATTGCTGTTATTGATTATTATTATTTCTGTTGCTACCATTCAAGGAGCACTTCTCTGAGATCTGAATCTGGCATTGCTTGGTGCTGTACTCACATGCTAGTGGAAGATGGTCCTGCCCTCAGAGAGCTTACAAGTACGAGTCAAGAAGCAACGGATAGTGTGGACAGCTGAGGGAATACAGTGAGGAGCAATGAGACGCTATTGATCAGCAGGATAGGCAGTACTCATAATACATCAGCAGCCTAACTGCTGTCAGATTTTTTGCAGGCATCATGGCTAAGGAGAGTTTGAAGGAGGATAATGAGGAAGCTTTGCAAATGAAATCTCCAGGCTCCCACCACCTCTGCTCCAGAGCTGCGTAGCAGTAGGATAATGGTTTGCCTCCCACTTCTGGCAGTTCTCCTGTCCTTGCCCACCGCTGCCCACTTGCCGAGGGCATAGGTGGTGCTCTTGCAAACTCGCTTCTAGCCTGTGTTGTGGCAGGATGGCAGGAGACAGAGCCAGGATAAGGCCTGGCCCTCTATCCCACATGCTGTGGGATCTCTTCCAGTGACAAGAAGTAAAGTTGATGAGTCTGTATCGAGACAGTGAAGTGACCCCCGTGCTGCTCCACATAATTAATAAATAAAGCACTGGGGGAGTTTTTGCCATGCCGGCTGCTATGACAGGGCTGTCTACGGTGCACTTAAGCATTAAATGACCAATTTCTGTCAGACTAACTTCCCAAGCCTCACTCTCTCTCTCTCTCTCTCTCTCACTCACAAAGCTAGCTTCCTCGCTCCCTGCACTTGGAGTTTTTCAGCAACTGATGGCTCCTGGTTCATTTCTGTGGAATTAATTGGTCCCTGAATGAATTCTGTTGACAGGGCAATTTATCATGTGTTTGGGTTGACAGTGTTGGATACCAGTAAAGGGGGAGAGTGGTGTGTGAGTGGGATGAGGGGAGATGGACAGGGTGGGGGTGGGTGGGAGGATGAAGAAGAGGAGGAGGAGAAGAAAGGAGAGGTGGAGGAAAAGATTTTTTTTTTTTTTTAAAATAAAATGAAAGAGAGAGGAAAAATTCCTCTTTGGCTCCCTGCAGTCCAACTCAGTATGATAGATAATGCAGAAGAGGGATGGGGAGAAGGGGGAGGAAGGAAGTGACACTTGTCTCATGACAGGAGTCAGGATGCTGGTTTTGCACAGTTTGCACCATGGCTGGAGAATTTAAAAAGAAAAATGGGGAGGGGGGGAAATCAACAATAAAAACTAGTACTTGTTGTGTGGTGTATCTGGGGCTCAGCCAGAAGCCTCCATACCTAAATGCCTGTGTCTCTACTTTTCCCTTATACCAAAGTGAGTGGAAAGCTACAGAAAAATATATTTAACCCTCAAAATGCTGACACATGTCCAACTGCTGTTTCAGTAGGTACTGAGTGGTGTCCAGCACAGTACGTTGGTATATGCCATTGTGTCTGCTAGTCAGGGGCATCCAAGCAGGAATCGCATCTTAAAAAACATCATCAGTATTTGGGTTCCCAGTTTCCCCTCAGTATGATCAGAAAGGGGTGCCTGCCCCCATATATGCCTTTGACAATCTCAGGTTATATTATTTCCCGTTGTCCAAGACAGGAACAATGAGGAACTTCCCAATATAATTAAAACTACACTGTAATTACTTTGTCATTAAAATGTCATGACTCTGGCTTATGGTTTCAGTTTTTAGTCAGCACAATACAGCTGAGATCATTTTAGTCCTTCTGGCTTCACAGCTTCTGAATGCAGAAATGGGTATGCGTGCTACAGCATGGGTAATGTTAAAACCAACCAAAGCCAGAAAGAAATTAAAATTGGATGGAATCAAAGTATTTGAATAAATATTATATACATTTTTAAGTTATGTCTTTACTGTGAACCTTTGCATGACCTAAAGATGTATGCTTAAAGACTCAATCCAAGGGAGGCATGTCTGTGAAATGTTGGTTCCACGCATGTGCAGAGGATAGGTTCCATTAGTGTTATCTTTTCCTCTGTCTCCTCCCCAGCCTTCCCTACACTGAAAGTGGGATGGTCCAAAATAATCAATGCTGAGATCAGTGGAAGAGTGATCAGTAGTTTTCCTGCTGCTCTCACTGGAAGCAGCAAGAAGTCAGAGCTTGGCATTTCTGAAGTTACTATCCGGAGCCCTTAGCTGCAGGTTAGTGGGACCTGGCTTTGTTTCTCAGAGCACTGTGGCTCAGTTTACCAGCACTCAGACATCATCTTTGTCTTGGGACCAAAGGTTTCATCAATCCAGCTGACAAAATGAGTGCCCATATCATTAATAGCCTGGAGACAGAACCGACTTTGAGTGGCAAGCCCCAAACAGGGAGAGGGAGGTGGAGAAACGTGAGTGGTGTGGTCTCTTATTGTGTTCAGTCAAATATAATGCAAATGCAAATATAATTCTTTCCTGGTAAAAATTGTGTGACTGAACATCTAGGAGACCAACCGCTTGTTTATGGTTGTCTTTTTTGTTGTTGCTTTTACCCTGGGTTGGGTCATTCTTCCAGCCCGTATCCTACCTGAGAACATCTGAGCAGAAGATCTTCTAAAATGCTGAAATGGAGCAGGTCAGGTGAGGACGTGTAGGAAGCAGGGAGCTGGCACAGTCAAACTGCAGAGGATTTGAGACTTTTTGTAGGGCCCCCAAGTTTCCTGCTAATTAGAAATCCAGTTAAAGTTACTGCAGTAAAAGCAAGTGTACGGGAAAAGACTGCCATGCAAAGGCATCCTGGGCAGAGGGAAGAGTTATTTTCAAATGCTTTTATTTTCCATCTTTTGGCATGATCACTCCTAGAAAATGGTGCAGGCAGTTCCTTCTCAAGGCTTTTGTAAGAGTTTTCCATGGTAGTTACTCAGGTAAATGAAACTGAGGTTCATCTGTAGCACAGGGAATCAAACCTAGAACTACTCCTATCAGAGATGAGTGGATCCAAAATCATATTTGTGACATGAGATAACAGGTTTAAGGAGGAAATACATGAGTGCAGCGGTTTTTTATGTGAGATCTTAAAGTGTAAGTTGTGTGGGGTGAGGATATGCTCTTCACTGTAGTTTACAGCAACAAATAGAGGAACTAAAGTATACGGATTGACAGATGGCAATAATAACTGGGCGGTGATTTTTCTGCCTAGAAATCAAGCAAACAGGTAGAGCCTGGTCAACAAGCTTGGGAGATGCATGTGGTGCTTGGAAAAAAGATCCGTTTAAATTGGGGGTATCTGTGAAGGGAGAACAAGGTTGGTTACAATACCACAGAACAGCAACATTGTTGATTGCTAATGAGATGGTGCTATAGGAGTTGAATGCCTTTCTATAAAGACAGCCTCCACACAGAAATGTGAAGCCCAAATCCAAGTTACTTATTAAGGTTCAGGGTTTTTCTTCATTTAAAAAACCAAGACTAGCAATATTACAGTTTACAAATATGAACAAAAATTAAAAACACATAGTTGGGTAGCAAAGGCTCTGCAGCATAGTATACAAAGATCTGACAAGCTCCAGCAGCTGTAAGTTGATAGTAGGTAAATTCAACCAGAAATAATGTGTGTATTTCCAACAGTGCAGGTAATCACCTGTCAAAGTATTTTTAGCTAGGGTTCACTGTATTTTCCAGCACTCAAACCTTTATACTTGGTAGCAAATGTTCCTCAGAAACATTCCCCTAGCTCAAGCCCAGCCATTGGACCCACAGCAGGAATTAATTCAAAGCAGCCCTATGGGCATCTCATATCAGAGTCTAGACAAGATGATCACAGTGCACTAGGAGTCTCCTCTGGGGTAGCCATGGCAATGAACTTGAAAACAGCTATCTTAAAAGTCAATGCCTGATTCCGGTTTCACTTACACACTGTTTACGTGAGTGTAACTCTTTTGACTTCAGACTTCTGATTGATTTGCCTTCTGTATCCACCACTGTCAAACTTCTGAGAAAAATGGTTATGATCAGGCTGTCCTGAGCCAGACAGGTGAACGTGACGTAGAACACATTAATGGAGTAGATGGGTATATTTTCACTTATGTCCCTGAACGTTTGGGACAGAAACACAAATATTTTTATTAAAAAATTACCCCTAAAAGTTGAAAAGAGAGAGTAAAACCAGAAACAGTACAAATCTTTTTGTATTGTGAAATGGAGATGAAAAAATTCTTGTGGTTGAAAAGGCAATGATTCAACACTGAAGTCTGCATAAAATAGTGAAGACAAAGTAGACTAAAATAAGCTCCAAGCAGGTTGCATTTAGAACTAATCAGGATACAATAGGTAACTACCTAAGATGGTGAGACAGATGACTAAAAATTATTCAATATGAAGCTCCTGCAGTAGTGGCTGGGATTAGAAATGTAGGCCAGAGTTGCAGGCTGAGTTTTCTCAATTTTAATGCTAAATCTGTGGATTTAAGAGTATAGGATTTGTAAAACTGGGCCAGGCCTGTCTTTTATCTGGTCTACCATCTCCAGAAGTAGTTGCAACCAATTCTTAAGAGGAAGGCAGAAGAGCTGTGGAATAAGCAGACATAGGAAGCATCTGCAGTTTGTTGGTAGTCTGCAGGTTGGCTTAATCCCAGAAATGTTTGTATTGTTACAGAATGCTTGTTGAATTCTCATAACTCTGTTTTGTTGGCGTTTTTTAAGCTATAAAACTGTCCAGTCTTTTCTGGAATCTTGATAGTTTCCCATGGTTACAAATTAAGTTGGTCAAAATTCACACTGTTGGGGAAAACTTTAATCACCTATGAATTCACTGCTTTGTAATGTAATCAAGTGTCATCTTTTTCTTGTGTTCTTGTGACCTGCAGGGTCTGGTTCTGCTAAGGAAGTCTTTAGCTTGCCTTCTTAAGAGTGTTCAGGAGCCATTTTGATGAACTCAATTAGAAGTCTTCCTGATGCCAGAGGATGCAGAGGTCAAAGAATGCCCTGAGCAGCACAGCATCGACCATGTGGAGCATAGAGAAAGGTAAGAAAATGGCTTAATCAGAAAAGAACAGAAAATTCCTGAAAATGTGAAAGGGATTTGAATTTGGAAGGATTTTTGAGTGAAGAGTTCAGCTAAGAATTCTGCCTGGAGCCCAGAAGAGCTTGATAAAGATTCCTGTATACTTGGTGGAGAAAATTACAGCAATAATAATGCTTTGCCTCTTTATGTAGTGATTAATCTGGAATGTAAGTTTGCAGAAAGTTGTAGATGGTCTAATCAGAAACAAGAGTTTTTTGTAGTCATGTGAGACTGGTAAGGAAGAATTACTGTAGTTGCTTGAAGATAAGAGATCCAAGCATGCTTTCTGTATGCCTGTGATTCCGGTTGAAGCTGTGGGAAGTCTGTGGCTCCTAAAGATCCAAACAGGTTTTCTGAGACACAACATTGATGCCTGATATTGGGAGAGAAACAGGAGTCCTTGATACGTTGCTAGAGATGACACTAGTCTGCAGAGTAATTTGTCTTTAACCAGAATTCAGGAGACTAACCTCCCAGTCAAGTGGATACAGAGTCATGAGCAGAACTGAGGGATTCTCACTGACATTTATAGAGTCTGTCTTTAGCACAGCCCAAGTAACTTGTTGTACTAATGCTGTAGCATAAACCGAGCTAGATAAGAACTCTCCACTGAGTCTGAGGAGCTTAAATCACCGCAGATAATCATCCATCTGGCTGTAGGGCTGAGAAAGGACTCACCACACCTTTGTTGCATTGAAATTGAGTTAATGCAATGAGAAGACTGGCAATCACATAATTGATTGTATAAAGAAGTTGATTGCTATCAGCATTGTGTGTTTTCAAACACTGGAGTCATGCTGGAATTCACAGCAGAAACCACCATGAGAAGTAGTCTACTACATTGGCAGCTCAAAGAGTAGCATGAAGGAAGCTTGTCTGCACCATGTTTATTCCAGGGACATGAAATCCTCCATGGAGGAGGTATGGGTCACGTTTGCAAAAAGGTGATGACTAGTGCTTTTGTTCCCAGATTGTTTATGCCTCTCCTTCTAATGACCATTTTCTTCACTCTTTGGCCTTCTCAGTCTGGGCTGTATCTTACGTGACTTGTTCAGCATTTGAAAAGAGATGGCTGAGAAATCTCACTTGAGGGAGGAGGACAAGTTACATAATACAATGGAGATAGATGGCAGAAACAGTAGTTGTGATTTTGGCCCTTCTAACCAAAACTAGAATCCCACTTATTTTTTTTTTTCCCCAAGGTTGAGCAGTTTAGGAGCAAGCCATGTTAGAACACTGGCTAGTTTGGGATGTTGGGGGGAGAAACAGTGTCAGAAAAAACATTTTTACTAAGCAAATCCATGGCTTACAGACTCACCACACCTCTGTTTCTTTGAAATTGGGTTAATGCGACCAAGTGAGAGGTCCTGCAATCACAGCGCTTGCATATCATGAGAAGGAGCATAAGGAAGTTTGTGGCTGTATGATTTTTTCAGTGCAAATCTCCTCTGTTAGCAGCATGCAGAATTTCAAACTGAGAAGTGTCTGTTTTAGCAAACTAAGAGCAGGAGAACCCTCTGCTGTTCTGGAGTGTAAACCAAACTCGGTATTAAGATTCCAGCAGCCTTTTGAGGCTTTTGGTTGGCCATTTAATGCAAGGTCTGTTGCTCACTCTTATAGCACACAGATATGTATTGCACAAAACCACACGTGTGTATGTAACCAAATAATCCAGGCTTGACTTCTCTGTATTCTGAGTGGCTGTGCAAGGGAAAAGATGCATCAAAGCTTTTGCTTTTCCTGTATTAAAGCCCTTGTAGTCCAGAGGTGATAGAAATTTAGTACCTTTGCTGAGGAATGACTCAGAAGGAAGGGCTTCAAAAAGGCTTGCCTCCTTTCCTCCCAGTTGCCTTTGAAAGGGATGCAAAAATGATGAAGCCCAGCCCTGTGATGTAGTCACATAAGCATCTGCCTGCCCCTGACTCATCCTTCATCATGGGTCCCAAATACTCTGTGTCTCCCTCTCTTCTGAGAGAACAGCTGATATCTGTGCTCGGTCTCAAGCAAATCAAAGCGTTATCGCTTTTTTGCTTTTGCTGTATCAGCCAAGCAAAAGACATATGAAGAGGTAAAACATATGAATAAACAGTAATGGGTCAAAATAGGCAGTCCATTCTCAAAGATAAAAATAGAAAGACACACAGGACAATATTGGAGGTATCCATAAAGGCTGTGACAGGTTTCCAGAATCAAGGACTGTTCTGAGTTCCCTTTAGTTTTGTTTCCACTCTCTCCCCTCTCCTTTTGGTGTGAATTTCTCATGCGGCACCTTGACCTAGACCAGGTTTTTCTGAGAAGTTAGTAATGGCAGAGAAGTTGCCTCCAAGGAGAAGAAATGTTGGAGATCACCAGGATGTTTCCTAGGATTGGTACTTTGTGGCCTTTCCCCAAAAAATATTTTGCAGTTTATTTTGTGGTAGGTCTTTGAGACCTATGGTGTGGGACAGGAGCCCACTGTTACCTGCCATGCAAATACAGAGCAGTATGACAATTCCTGTTATGGACAGTAGTAACCTTAATCTGGCAAGAGTAATCATCTGGTATAGACAGAAGGGGGAGCACAATGAAATGGTTGGTCCAGCTGGTATAATTTAAACCCCCTCTGATTTATAGTAAAGTTTAAACAAGTCGGAATGTGAATGTGTATCTTAGCTGGTAGAAGAACAGGGAAAGACTTTTCCAGTGAACTTAGAGAAAAGAATTTTCAAAGAAGGGTAAATTAAAAGTAAATTCATTAGGTCTGATTAGACACAGAAAAAAAATTATGGGTAGTTTTTCAAGGATCTTTAGCAAATGCTGTTACAAAAAATTTCAAAAACCCCTCCATTTTTAATGTACAGCTAAGTGTCCTGAACAGTCCTCAAAGTCTCCTAGTAAAAATACCGATCTGTACATATTTACATGCCTAGCACACATTTGGATCCTATTGATGAGCTGGTCACAACTGTAGATATATCGGAATATTTGGAATATTCTGACAAAGGTGAAACCAGGTAACAGAAGATTATGCAGTTCAGAATATTGGCCAGTTTCTTATGGTTACTGGTCAGTGAATCCCCAAAGTAGAGTACTGGGATGTAAACAAATCATGGAAGAAAACCTCACTCCACTCGTGAGTGCATCTGCCATAAGCACAGATGGCTGATGAACTGGGAAAGTGCTGAGCTGTTGGTGATTTGGGAAAGTCGTGATGCTTGCTAAGGTCTCTGAACATGGGTCACATTTTAGAGAGCTGCTTTTGGGAACCTTGGCCTAGCATCTCCCTGTATTAATAGCGTTATGGCCATTGTTTGGATGACCAGTGTGAGCTATGTGTTAGTGCTTTCTTTCCACTAACATCCTAAAGTTTCTGTTCAGTCACATAATTTTCCCATCTGATTTGCTTGCTCGCTTTATGTTGCATGTATGTATTCCCCTGCCAGAAAATGATGCAGCAGGTAGAAAACTTGTGTTGAAGATTTGTTATCTTTTCTCGCATTCGCTTCCTCAAGAATCTGGCAAACCTTTCAAAGTACATCAGTGAAGTGGTCTGAGCAGCCACCTCTTGTCCCTTCCCAGAACGTGATTGCTGCCCAGCATCTAATTGGTGGACTAATTGGTGATGGCCCCCTTTGCTTTTATTCATACCTGCACAAAGGGCGGGAGTCTCCAGTGTGCTGACGTGGCTGGAGAGACTTGTGTATTGTTCCTTTTCTGCCAGCGATCAGGTGAGCAGCACTGAATGACTCATTTCTTCTTGCTGTTTTGTCTAACGAGAAGTAGGTTGGTCAGGACAGGAATGATGTTTTACTTTGTACAGTACGTAATGCACAGAGTCGTTGTCTCAGTATCTCTAGGTGCTATTGAAATACAGTTCATAATCACAATACATAGGTACTGTGATGTTTCTTTCTGTGACTGTAGCCTGTGGCTGTGTTGCTTTGTGTACTCTTTCAGTACTCCTTATGCTGTCTGCTATAAGCATTTCTTTAGCAGTCTTTTTAAGCCCCCTAACAAAGATGTACAGATTTTATTTTGACCGTATGCATGTAGCCCAGAAAACGTGTGTATGAATGCTAACTAAGATCATCTGGTCAATGTTTTACCAGATTCATCTCTCATCTCTCAAAATCAGTACTTTGTATGCCCAGTTTGGCAAGTCTCAAACACTCAGTAAGCAAGAATTGCTTTCCTCCACCTGCAAGAATAATGACATGAGCTAAAATGTCATATAGAGCTTTTTTTGCTCTTTGTTTTCAAGCTCTGTCTTGTCTTTTTAAGTCTGTAACTGAAGCAGGACACTGGAACCACACAGACTCATGACTGTTTTAGGAAGGCTGGGGTTTTCATCTTATATCATATATCCTGTAACTGCAGCAAAAGCATGAAACTTGCCTGAGAATTGCAATGCAACTGTGAAAATTAGTAATGTAGCATATTCTGCTTTTGAGAGAAGAACTGGCTTGCTACTGCACTGCCAAGACAATTATGTTGATACCTGCAAACAATATAAGTGACCCGATGACAGACCTGTTCTGAGCAAAATAAAGTAGAAAGAAACAGGTGCCTGAGATGAGGTTTGTGATGGGGTGCTTAAGCAGCAACAGAAATCCATCATCAAGCAGCAGCTCTGTGAAAGAACAAGTTTTTTGAATGCTTCAGTGGCAACCTAATGCAGATATGCAAATTATTACACTTTGAAAAATAAGGTTAAAGTCTCTTTTTGAATGCAGAAGAAACAATTAATTAAAAAATGGCACCCTTTTTTGGAGCACACAGCAATGATCAGAAATATCCAGTGAAAACTGGGCAAGTTGAGATGTCCCCTGAAGTCTGATCTTTCTGGGGATCATTCCCACAGGTATCATCAGCTCCTAAATGCCCCAGCTCCTCTCAAGCACCATGGTGTGAGCTATTGCTCTTTGCAGCCATTTTTCTTCCTCTTTTATGCCATTATAAAAACTGCTTTCCTTGACACGCAAGGCCTCGTTCAATCAGTCTGCAATCCGCCCTCCCCTTCCCCCTTTCCTAGCAGAGAGGTAGAAATACCCCCTCTGTTTCTCCTTATGGGAGGATGGGGGACAGATGACACACCAGATAGACGGGGTGTACGCAGCAGTTTTGGAAACGGGTTTGGAATACGTCCTCTCTCTCCCCTGTGCTATCATGTCTCAGTCCCCAGAGCCCCATGTCACATTTGCCACTCCTGCTACATCCTTTTTGCCAGTAGGAACCCTGCATAGTTTAAGAAATCAAAGCTTTCACTTAAGATGTGAAAAAAAACATGCCCAGAACAAAAGGTGATGCCAATTCCTCGCCTCTCACCCGAGCTGTGAGGAAAGAGCCAAGCTGTACACTGTGGTGAAAGTGAGGAGGGTAAACTCCCCCTTCTTCCTTTCCCATCCCAGCCCCAACCCAGCCCCCAATAAGGCTTCATCTCTACGTGAATAGAGTCCCTCTGAGCATGATGCTGAGCCAGAGGAGTGACAGGTGCCTCCTGATATGCCTAAATGAGAAGAACCAATCGGAGGAACCTGCCCAGCTTTTGTTGTCATCTGGCTTTGCTCACGAAAGATGAGTTTGATTGACAGATGCATCAAGGTTCACAGTTTATTGGTTTTTGCAAAAGAGCCAGATCTGCCAATTTAGACAGGGGAGTGACACAAAACTTTCCATCTAAATGGACTAATTTTACCACAGGGAATTCCCAGGCAGAGCGCGCCAAGGCAGGCGCAGTCCTGTTTTATTTTTTAACAAGGACTGAATGACAAATATAAACGACAGTTCTGGGCTGACGGAACATCAGCATTTGACACTTCACAGGGGAGCGGTGAAATAAACAATAGGCAGAGAAATTGAATTAGAATCAGATCAGAGTCAGCTAGAGGGGGAGAGGAGGGCCTGATTCTCTACCAGATCACTTATAAAAGAGCAAACTGAATACTAAGTAGATATAACATGCTCACGTCCTGGTTTATTAACAAATTTAACCTACTAGAGTATTACACTTGCATGATATAAATGGATCACTGGACAAAGGTCAGTGGTAGGGGAGACCAATGCACAGGGCATGAGAATGTATGAGGGGCTTCTCTTCGTGATGATGTGAACCTCTTGTGGTAATCTTAAATAGTGTTACTAATAGACTCTACAAAGTTAGAGAGCAAAAAGTAGGACAAGTTCATTTCATTTCTCTCCTGTTCCCTGTGGCACCTTGCCTGCAGAGTTCTGTCTGATCTTCCTGTATTCTGCCACTTGCTAACTTTTGGGTACCCACATTTTCAACCTTGGCTCAATTATTTTATTCTCTAGGACTTTTCATTAAAACAGGCAGTCCAAGACACTTAAGAAGAATGATTCTGTGCAGAGTCTGTCTGGGACTTCTGGGTGTGGACCGTGTCTGTTTGAGATAAAAGGTTGTCTCAGCTGATAGTGTTAGCAAGCTATTATCCTATTTCTATTCAGCTTTAACAGAGGGATAGGATACATAAACTTTCCCAGTGGGCTAGACAGCTAACTGTTTGTTAGCTAGACTTTGCTTGGTAAAAATTTGGATTCCAGGATTTGATGTCATTCTCTGAGATTTGAAGCGTATCTAGAGAAGTGATTTTCAATCTTTTCCAATTAGCAAACAGTAGGAACAAAAAACAGTAAGTAGAAGAATAGCTATTGTACATCTAGGTCCATAAGCTCCCTCTTCCCACTTACATTAAGAGCAGTTTCCTTACAAATAAGCGATTTTAAATACGTAAGTTAAAAACTACTACTGGTCTTGGTGTTAGAGAAAGGGGCATGAAAATAAGGACCTTTGGAGAGATTTGCTTGTTAATGATGATTTAATTTTCATATAAGGGTCTGAAAAGTATATTTGTGGAAGCTGCCTTATTAACTAGGCGCTATAGCTAACCATTGCTGGCGTATTAAGGAGGTGCCAAATGCAGATCTGTAGTTAAAACTGCATTCTGATGGAGGCTGGCATGAAGGAAAAAAGCTTCTTTCTTCTGTACACAGATGTACTATATCTGTGAAATTTCACACTGTTCAGTCTTACACCCTTTGGGTTTTCTGTTTGTCTTCCTTTCATAAGTGTTCAACAGGGTGTGTTTGAAATTGGTCTCGGGCTGAAAGTCATTATGTCTGTAATATTTCATTGTCGTTGTGCCTCTTTAAAGCAGAATGATTTGTCTCATTCTGAACAGGCACAGGGGCAAAGCCAGCGTAATTCTGATGCAAATAATGTGTTTTGAAAGGAGACAATTCAGAAGAGAAGCCATTTTTGTTATGTTTCATAACGGAAGGCTTATCCTTCAGCAAAGAGTAGCACATAGTTCTTGGTGAAACCACAGCCATGCGTTACACGACGTCAAGACAGTCCCTTGCGGTTTTTCTCTCGGGGACGGAAGCCACAGGCAGCGTCAGTTTCAGCTGGTCAGTATTTACTTACAACCTCTGGCAGCAGAAAGTTAGTCTGCCTGTGGCAAAGATGGATGTTGTTTCTGTCCTAAAACCTCGTGTTGCTGTCAGAGTGGTAGAGGGGACAGTGGAGAGCGGCAGAAAACAGTAAGGATAGAGAAAGTCTGCTGAATGTGAACGTGGGGGGAAGGGGTGTGTGGAGAAGCCAGTAGAGCCTGAGCAGGGAGTGTGGGGTGCAGGATGGTCTCCCCAGTATGTATGACAAGGAACATGGGTTTATGCCTGAGAGGGTAAGCAGACAATGAGGAAGGGGGGTTACAGAGAATGTTTTCTCCATGAGGGCAATGCTGAGGGACAGTGTACCTGAGGCAGGAGAACTGGCAAGGCACTGAAATGGACCTTGAATGAAAGGGTGGAAGAGGGTGGCAGGAGGTGCAGAGGTTGCAAGAAGCAGCCAGGGTTGACAAGAGGAGTTCTGCTGTGGGGATAAAGAACAGTGGAAAAAGGGCCCTCTCTGAGCATCTTCTATGGGATGGCATTGCTGATTTTGAGTTTTGAACTTGAAATGATCAAACATACCTTGGATGGGCAGCTTCCATCAAAGTGTCACACAACTGAAGGCAGGAAAAAACCTAAGTCTTTGACAAGCTTTGGTATCGGACCAGTTCTGGTAGCCTTGCCAGGGGCTACAGGGACATTTCCAGGTCTGGTGACATTAGATTTGCTTCTGAAAGTAGTAGACCACAGGGTCCCTGTGATGCAGTGAAACGCTCGCTTTTCACTAAAAAAGGTGAATTTCTCACTCTTGTAGTGGAAAAGGCACAATAATGTAGCAGTGGGCATCTTGAGAACACTAGAATCAGAAGTCAAGTAAAAGTTCTTTTTTTTTTTTTATTTTATATACATGTATGTAAATATACATATATACAAAATGGTATCTGGTGTTATATACAAATTACATGAGTTATAGTCAATCCTGTGATTTTTGTGGCTACTTGTTTTGTGACTTTCAAGTACGAGGGGCTGGCAATACAGGCTCTAAGAAACTTCCTATGCTTCAGTGCAGACAGCTCCTGCATCATGTAAGTTATCTGTTCTGAGGAGATTCCCAGCTTTTTTTCTAAAGCAGGCAAGAATTTATGTACAGATTTTTTACTATGCATATCTTCATTAAATACTACTTATTTAGGGAGTTGATCCTTCTCTTAATATTTTAAAAGTATTTTCCTTTGGATGCAAACATCATTGTGTAGATTTACTAAACAGTATTTTTCAGGATCAATCTTTTCCTTTAAAACACTGGTGCCATGTTTTCTGTTCTTCCATTTTTGGTGTTCCCCAGGTCCTTATAGGTTTTCAGCACTGATTGTGTGTCCACTAAATTCTTTTACTAGCTCAATTAATAAGTTCAGATGTATATTATCTTTCCTTGCCTACAACTCATTAAAATGTATTTATTTTTAAAGAAGGTTGTCATCATCTCAGAACATTCAAAGCTTGCTTTATTTTTCTTGTTAGAATAATTATAAAGAGGATTTCTTTACTTAATGTTGCATAATCTCTTACAATATGATTTTCCTCATTAGGAGACAGACCGTGATGCTCTTTTTAGTTTTAGCACACAACATTTTCACACTAAGAACTCCCATTGATTATTCAGGATTATTAAAGGAACATAATACTACTTGGAATGGTAGAAATAGCTCTTTCATGCAAGTATTTCTTTTTGCAAGATATATAAGGTCTTGGAAGTTGCAAAAATTTTGCTGTAGTTCAACTACCAGTTATGGAGACTTATGCAGGAATGTCAGGGTGCAGTTCTCTGGGCTGCATTGTGTGATATAAATGAGATTATCATGCTAGCTATTAAATCTTTCTTCTGATGTTATTTTACCAGGATGATTCTTGAAAATCCACTCTGCTCTCTTCATGTGCATTTATCTGTTGATTCTTAGTCCGTCTTTCACCTCTGACGGCAAATGCACGTTAGTAATTTCCTTTTTTTCTGGTTAGTTTAACACCCAGGAACCCATCTGTTAATTCACTGTTTGATTCTTATCACTTAAACTTCAGTAGAGAAAGGTAATCTTGACACATAAGACTTTAGAATTTTGGAATCTGGTTTTGCTCTGATTTCAAGTACAAGCCTATTCCTGCATCACATCCCAGGCCTGTCTGTCTAGCTGGTGACCGATCCTGGAAACCCAGGGTTTCTGACTCCAAAATAGTTGCCAGGCAGTTTTACTGCAGTGTTGTGAAAATTGAATTGCTTTAACAGACTGTTTGGATTTCAACAAATTGACTTTCACTTATGGAAAATGCCCTGTTGGAGGATTTTCAGCCTATTCTATTAATACTGCAAGGGAAAAATATAAACTGAAACAAAAGGAAATGTTTTAACTCTCTGATGAGGAAAAGCTTCATGAAAGCATTTCATTTCATGACAGTGCTTCTGCACAGGCTTTTCTTAAGATACACATCCACCAGCAGAAAATGTGACCCACTGGTTTTCATGAACTGTTGTGAAAATATTTTTAAATGACTAAAAATTGTAGGACTAAAATTGATTTCTCCTGGCCTGACTTCTTGTTACATTTTCACTCTGCCTCTGTGACCTTAAACTGCATTTGACTTCCTGGAGAATTAATGCTTGGCTGAGGAAAAATTGAGTGAATACCTCGGTATTTGGTATGTTTATAGCATACCTTAATATAATGCCTAGCTCTTTGTTAGGCGGACGATGAATAGCTTGGAGAATGGGTTATTAATGACTTTGCATTTGGTTTTGCCCCCCGGTTGACCAAGACAGATAGAGATTAAGAGAGAGCAAGCTATAATAAAACATCAGGCTAACAGAATTCCTCTCAGGAAACTAAAACCAGGGTAGCAGAGAAGTGGGGGGTGGGACGTGAGAGCTGTCAGCCACCTTCCCTTTACTGAGACCTCGTGCACACAGCCCCCACAGCACTCTGATGGAGCATCAGGGCTGATCAGGGAACACTTAATCCTCCCCTGATGGGGCTATGAGGAAACAGGCGTAGAGGGGGAGCGGACTCTGGGTTACCCCATGTCTTTCTGACACTACCCAAGAGCGTTTTGATTTTCTGAACTACCTGGGGATACCTGATGTGTTCTGGATCATTGGGAGTCAATTGAGTGAGGTCAATAGAGGAGGGAGTCCTGCTGGCAGTGAATGGGAGTGGGGTGGTGACTGGTGGGGACTCAGAGGCTGAATTGTGCTGCAGGGTGTTGCAAGCGTATGTGATGCCTTCCATCACACGGTGTGGTGGTTGTTAGCAATCATCGTGTTGTTTACATGGTGCCCAAAGGGTGCTAGGTGCTAGAAATGTAACATCCTGGAGACCTCAAGGAGAATCCACTGGAGAGGGAAGTGCTGAGGGAGAGAGAGAGAGATAGAGGAGAGTGAAACAGAAACAAACCAGAAGCCACAAAAATGACATACAAAAAAAAATTGGTTTTATTTCTCATGTGCACAAAAAGAGAAAAGAATCAAACGGAACTGAAGCAATGAGGAAAAGCCAAGAGTGGTTGCAGCAGCCTAGAATGGATATGACCCTGCACCTGGCACTGGCCCCCTCCCCTCCAGAGTCTCATTCCTAGCTTAGCCTGGAGAGCATCAGCAGAGCCGCTTACAGTTGGATTTGTCATCGGTTCTGTAATTGTTGCTGTTTGGTCCCTCTTTCCTGCTTTGCAAATTTGCCACCGTCCTGGGCCCAGCCAAGGAGCACACTGGGGTGTTTTGTGAGGTCCCTCAGAAGCCCTCAATCTGTCAGTGCCAAAGGGGCAGCTGTGATTCTTATTTCTTTCCACAGTGGGGTGATTTTCCTTAGGGACAAAAGAGTAGGGGGGTTTCCAACAGTTCAGCAAAACAAAAATTCCTTTAGGAAAATGTTTATGTGCATATATAATTTTATACTTGAGGAGAAAGAGGTGCAGCATTTTTTGTTTTCCTTTTGTTGTTTAACATCCTCACATACATCTTGTGATTAATTCTGAAGTTTTACTGTGAATTTCAACCATTGCTACCAATGGGTAAGAAAGCATGCAGACTGCTCCTGTTTCCACAGTGGGGCTCATTGCCACCAACCCTCCCCAACAGATTTACAGGTTACAAGGGTATCAGCTATAATGCATCCACGCTGCCCAAGCCTCCCTCCTTGCCCCATGTCCCACTGGGTCAAAAGGGTGTGTAAGCTTCAGAGCACAGCCCTGGAAAGTGCTGCCCACTTTTAAATTCTATGGTCCCTGTTGCTTCCAGTAAAGCATGGTATTTGAGAACTCACCAGATCTCCTCCCCCATGAAAAACTGGTGACAGAAGGAGATCCAGTCACACAGTACTTCTGCTTGGTCTGTTAGATAAAACAAATGTAGCAGCAGAACTAAGTGAAGGGAGAGCTAAAGAAGAAGAATAAAGAACCAAAGAATGATTGGTGAGAAAAAGGAAGAGAGAGAAGTGTAATGGAAACATTCATTATTATTCAGAATAATACTTAACACTTTGATAGAATTTTCTTTCCAGGATCTCAAAGCACTGAGCCGGTGCTAATTAATTCAGCTGCTCAATCCCCCAGTGAACTAGGAATTATTGTTTTCCCCATTTTACAGAAGATTGGAATTGAGGCATGGAGGGAAATTGAATTTGACAAAGGTTCTCTAGAGCCACGAGGAGAATTGGGGAGTTTGAGTTCCCGGGTACCTGCTCTCATATCAGTAATGCTGTTCCCCCTCCAGATAGAAAAGTGCATTGGGAATGAAGAATAATAAGAGAGAGAGACAGAAATGGAATGGAAAGATGGTGTGAGAAAGAAATGGGAGAAAGGGAAGAGACAGCAGAATAGGGAAGAGATGTGAGTCCTAGACTTCACTGGGTTTTGCATAGTGACTTCTTCCTCCAATTCTTTTTCATTTTTTCCTGTAAAACTTTTTAAAGAAAACTGGAAAAAAAAAATCCACTTATAACAAAGCAACTGTTGGCCTGTTGGGGAAGGGGTCCTTCCAAGGTTTGGCTGTTCCCTCAGGTTCTGGATTTGTGCTGTGCTTTATTGAACACATTGTTTTGTTTTCAGTGAGCACAACGAGACTTGCACAGTACAGACAGCGTGTTCCTTATCTACAGGATGAGACGAGGTTGTTTTAATAACTACTATGATGAAGATGGAGATGAACTTATATACAAGAGGAATTGCCTTCACATTACACACATTATCTTCCTACAAAGCAGCAATTGTTTTTGCAAATAACATAATATTAAATAATTGGTAGAATTTTTGCATTTCCTGCATAGTCCAGTCTAATGGAATCTATATGAATATTGATGGTTTTCTTCTGCATAATATCACCACATAAATCCCTGTGTCAGCTACTAGACTTTAGCTATAATACTGCTTTACAATGCATCCACCGACTGTAAATCAAAACAACCAACACAAGAAACTCTTTGGCAAATGTAATTCAGTACATTCGCGTGGGGGTCTACAGATGGTGGTGGAAGAGGATTAGACTGCCCAGTCCTTTGCATAATTCTGCTTTCCTTTTAATTTTCCTGGTCAAAATACATGCTGTACTTTGGAACTTTCCAGACCAATCCAATGCCTGGTGGAAATCCGCTTTTATCAGTGGAGTTACACCGACAATGGATTTGGCCCTCCGAGGGTCAAATCAAGCCAGCCATGAGTGAGCCAACCAAATCCTGCTTTCATACCCTAGCTCATGTCTCAAGTTTAGCGAAACACCATTATAAAAATAAGCATTTCCAAGCTTCTCTTGAGGTGGCCCCAGGACTGCAGGTAGCCAAGTGTGAGGCGTGACAGTCTCCTTTCCTCTAACCTCCTCAGCAGGTTCTCCTTGCTGGTCCTGGGATTTACTACCTCTGTCCTGACCACCTGCTGAATGGAACTGGGTGGTGCACGAGGAGAGCAAAAGCTGTACTGAGAGACTAAAAGGTAGACTTTAGTAACAGAATCCAGCATCTGTCTAGTGTCTGTGGAGGAAAACAGGAGTGGTGAAAATAAATTTTTCGAAATTACTCAGAATTTTTTCCATTATAGAAATAGATAACGGGCCAAATTCTGGTCTCGGTGACAGTGTAACAACTCTGCTATTTGCAGGAGGTTACTCAGAGGTAAGATGTGTGGAATAACACTTTTAATAGATCAGGAGTAACCTCTTTGATTTTATTCTGTACAGAAACAGATTTTAGCTCCATATCTTCTATGTAAACATCCCCCCCCCCAATACCCTTAACATTTGGGCATCCCGTTAAAGAAGACACAGACCTATAATCAGCTAGAGCCATGCAAGGGCTAAAAGTGTTAGGTGAGAGGGGCCTTTGGGATCAACACAGCTGTTTACTGATGATGGATTTCATACATACAAGTTAAACTTGGAGACAGAATACTGAGTCCGCAACCACATCTCCTCTGAGGCTGAGAACTTTGGATTTTATACATAATGTTGGCTGTACAAATTACTCTGCTGTTTGCTTTCATGTCCTTTGGGGGTTTGATTCTCAATCCTGTCTTTGTCAGTGGACAGTAGCCCACAAGTTTTATCTGAAACCTCTCTAAAACAACAAGGATCTACTTTGGCAGACTTGATGCCCTGGGGACAGGCTATAGCTGCCTTCATGTTTTCTTTGAGTATTTTTGTTAGGAAGTGTCAGTGCAAGGAACAGTTTATGAGTTTGCTGACGATACAGGAGTAATAAGCATTTCTATTGACAGTAAGCCTTTTGCAGAAGAGTGTTTGCCAGTCACTTGGGAACCAAAAATAGCAGAGAATCCCTAGAGAATCATCAGGTGAGCATTTGGGATAAAGGGTAAATATTAGGGTGCACAATATAGGATTGAAGATGAAAAGATGGGGCTGTATGTTGGGACTGGCTGGTAAGATGCAGGCATATGGATTTGAATGGAGGCTTTTAAGTTAGTAGGTGTATAAGCAGATGGACTGGGAATCAAAGGGGGCCCATGTAGCAGTGGTTAGGAAATCAGGTGTTGGGCACAGATAGTGAGGCTGTTGTCACCAGCTGTGGGGATGGGTGTTGGGCATATCTAAAATTGTGAAAGTTGGGATGTGGGTGAACTGAAGTCGTCACGGGTACAGGGGTTAAGGTAACAGGAGCAGCGGCTAAGGGCTAGGGAACCAAGCAATAATCCCAGCCAATCCTGAATTTGTCCATCTCAGTCTCAGCTGTCCAGAGAGCAATCAGATGGGCCCACATGAAGCCCCACACTTTCCTTTACACCACACAGCGCAGTTAGAGCGCAGCTGGGCTTGTTTTCTTTGTTTGCCAACCAGTGATATGGAAAATGTTTGTTGACTCAGAGTGCTTTTTTGTCGACTGATGTGTTTGGTAACTTTGTCAGATGTGACTTGTCCACACTGCTCCCCAGAGACAGGATTTGAAAAAGGGGGAGGAGGAGGAGGCAACAGGGGTGGAGCTGGCATCCAATCCTCTCCAATACCACCATCCCATTGTAGTGCAAAACAGAAAGGAAACAAAACCCTAGAGTGAAAGAGGAGCATCAAACGTCAGAGGAACTCGTCTGCCATTCAGGTGGCGGGGAGGGATGGGACTTGGAGTTTTATTTTTGTAGGGTTTTTTTAATTATTATTTTGGTTTTTTTGTTGGTTTTGTTTGCTTGGGTTTTTTAGAAAATTGGGGATTTGTTCTTTTTTTTTTTCCTTTTTACAGACCTTCATGACAAAGCATAAAAACACAGTTATATTTATATATCTATTTATATATTTCTTCATTTTGTGGTTGGTTTGTAAATGTTGCTCCATCCTCCTGTCTGAGTTGATTGTGTGTCACAGAAATTGTGGGTGTAAATGTGAGGTTCCTCCCAACTCTGGCCTGCAAAGTCACCACATGTGAGGTGCAGCCAACTATGGGGGAAGCCACGCTGGAGAGTGGGGATGAGGTGCACAGAGAACCCCTCAGGGGGTGCAGATAGTTACTTGGTCCTTGTCTTCATTGCCAGATGGGCCAGGTCTCTGTACTGCCATCTCTGCTCTAGCCGCACTGTTCCCTCTGTCCTGGGAAACAGGGTGAGCATCACAGGTTAGACATGTTGAAGAGTCCACCACAGAAGAGCGTATCTTTGGGGAAGTGTGTTTCATGAGCAGCGTTCTCCCCTGCATCCCTCAGCCCTTACCACTCCCAGAAGGGGGTCCTGTTAGGCAATGGTTGCCAGCTGCATTGCTTCCCAGTCCCCCTGAAGTCCTGGCAGCCAAGGGGACTTTCACGTGGCTGAGCTTTGCTCAGGTGTGGTGGAGGGCTCCCAAAGGAAAAGCCACTTAGCCACAGGCTCTTCCTTGTGTGGGGGGAGCGGTCAGGGCGGAGGGCAAGGGGAGGACAGGGAGTCTCAGTCTCATGTGGTGAGCACTTGGTCCGGCACCTTCGTGGTGAAGAGGAAGGAACTGGACTGTGGGAAGGAACGGAGAAGGTCTCTTCACCCTTCCCAGGGATGGAGGGAGGTGATCAGACAGGTACAATGTGGAGGCCTAAGCTGTCGCCCTGCAGTTTCATGTGGTTTCCATGGTAACTAGTGGCGGTCATAGGCAGCGGCAGCAGTGGGAGGTGCGGAGCCCCGGGATGTGGCACTATAATAATAAGGGGAACCTGAAAGTTAACACAGGAGAAGAATGGACTGGTTGAAAGGACAAACAGTAAAAAAAATAAAATAAAATAATAAAATAAACCAATCAAACAAAGAAAAGAAATAAAGGAGAACTGAAAAGGAAAGGAAGAAAGAAAAGAAAAGGAAAGGAACCAAAAGAACGAACTTGGGGACTCAGCTCTTAATGGCGTAGGGAAAGGCAATCAGTGGAAGCCAGCCGAGGGCCACCTTTCAGTGGAGAGCTCTGGTCCTGAAGCCCCTCTATAGGAAGCAGATCCTTTTGCTCCTGACCATCAATAAGTTGCCGAGAGGGAAGCCCATAAGCACTGCAGCACAAATACTCCATACCTTATCCATGAGCACAAGGAAAGTGCCAGGGTCAGTTGTTCTGAACACGCCTGAGAAAGTATAGCAGGTGACTTTTAAAACCAGGAGGGGAGAAATGAAACAAGATTACCATGTTTTATTGCTTGGGATTTTGGTCACATTTGGCATGAAAGCTCTCTGGATGGTTATTGAATGTGTGCTAAATAGTGATTGATTATTAAGATCACATTTACTGAGGTTTAACAACACTGGAATAAAATGTGCATCTATTATCCAGTTGTTAAACCTCAATAAATATATAGGTAATAATCACAGCTGATTTTTTTTTACATCTAATAAATCTCTTCCTACACCCTTGCAAAGAAACACTGTAGTAGAAAAGATGGTCTTATGGGAGGTTTTTTCCCCTCTGAAAAAACCCTGGCTATTTCTGGGCATATTAGAGTCATTGGAGAATAATATATTACTGGCTATTATAAACCTAGTGATGCAGCCTGTCTCCCATTCTAGACACTATTCCAAATGGTCCAATACAAAGAATTTCTATGACATTTCCAGATCCCCAGGAACCGACTCTGGGTTTAGCTTGGGAGAACAGTGAATCCTCATCTGGAAATTTTAATCAGACCTTGAGTCGATGCTGATTGCAGCCTATGAGAGTAGTAGAACTTGAATTTAACTTCTGATCTACTATGGATGCAGCCCATGGAGAAGGCAGAGCTGAACTGGAATTCCGAACTGTCTCATGGAAGAGTAATGGGCTTTGGAACAGATGTAAAGCACACATTGAGGTATACACCTATCAAGACACTGGGCTGAGTGAGGAAAAAAGCCGCTCACCTGGCCAAATACTTGAAAGCTCTCTTCAGAAACAAACAAACAAACAACAAAAAGAAAACAACGAAAAGAAAACAAAGAGACAAACAGAAGGAGCGCGAGGCTGGGGGTGTGCTGTGGGAAAGAGCTACTCACTTAGTAATGCAGGGTTGCTGAACCGCCAGGCCTCGTTGTAGGTTGTGTACTGAGGGTGGCTGTAGGGGTTCCCTGAGAACTCGCTCCCTGGAAGAAAGCAAGGAAGGAAGATATGAAATACAGTCAAGAATGAAGAGTTATGTCTGCTAATCGAGCTGGTGTTCGTGTTGAATCCATAGGTCAGCACAAAAAACAGTGTATCTAGATTCCCTGCCCAAATAGGACTGTGCTCTTCATGACACTGTAGGCTATGTACACATACAATTAAAAATAATAAGATTGACCTCTTCAGAATCAAGAAATTAGTTTAAAATAATGACATTCAATAATATAAATGAACTGGTTTATTTTTTATTGCCTTCTGACTTCCGATTCCCAGGTTGCAGTAGGATTGCATGTGCAAGCTTTTTCTGCAATTAACTATGATCTTTCCTTTAACTACAATCTAAAGCTCTCCAGTAGTGTCAAGATGGCACGCATGGGAGCTTAATGGGACTAGCTCACAGCAAACTCACTGAAGCCAGCAGTGCTGTTGATGGCAATACATATTGTTTATAAGGTACTGAAGGTGATGACGTGTTTGTGAAGAAGAGTGCTGTTTGTTATTGGAAATGTTCTGAGTGTAAATTGGGCTTAAATATAGACCAAAATGGAAAACATTTGAATCACTCTATATATGGTAATGTTATTCAGAAAAGTTACTCATATATGATAAACCCCACCTTTATGCTTAGTTATTGAGTTACAGAGAAATATTGCTATATTTCAGTTCCAGAAAGTAATTTTCTAATGACTAATGCATTAGGTGCTATTCTGAATCTGAAAGACAAGCTGGGCTACAGCTCTCTTCTTCATATTCAGTAAAATCCAGCCCAAACCAAGATACCTGTGATCTTTCTCATTTAGTAAGTCTCCAAGATTTTAATATTGTAGAGTCTTCTTAAATACTCAGTTTTATTGTCCTTAAGGAGCTGACTCTCCTTGTTTTATAGAAGTCTGTGCAGTGCTAAAGGAATTATATTTGGTAACTGAGGAATTATGATGCTGTATTCAAAATAAATAAATCTCCCAAAACTTAAAAATATGTGATTCTGTTAAGTAAAAGCATACCATTATCTGATCATAAGCTCAATTTAATGCCGTACCAACAGACTGGGGACAATTAGCACCATCTGAAAGGCATTATGCACTTAAAAGACAGTGAAAGAGCAGGGAGACTATTAGCTTCTGGTCTGCCCTGAGGCCGGGATGGAGTTGTTACAGCAGAAGTGTTTTAAAAGCACCTGGGGTTCCTGCTAGATACCGGGGAGTAGGGAAGAAAGGCAATGCTGGATGCTTGTGATGCAATTACTAAAGAAATGTCAATTAATTATACTGTAATCTCTGACAAAACTCCCCTAACCGGAGAGGAGTTAAACCTGCAGATTCTCAGGTGGTGGAAATGAAGTCTGTTTGGTCAGGGGATTTGCACTGGTTTAAATTTGAGGAGACTATGTCCAGACAGTTTCTTTAAAGACATTCAGAGTATTAACCAAATATATTCGTTCAAAAATGTGTGTGTATCAAAATCAATCACCCTCTAAAGGTATTTTAGTCACACTATTTTTTTTGTTTCAGCATAAAACCTCATTTTGTGTGAAAGACCTTGCTGTTTTGATTATAACAATACTGTTTTGATTATAACAACTCAGCATGTTTCAACATCTAGAAACATGCTGCACTGAAAATCCTGACAGCTAGCTGGGAAGGAATAGGTGAAACCTGCTAAGGTGACCATGATGCTGTGGAATAGGATACAAAGGCAAAAAAAGCAATGCATAGTCCAGATTTATCTCCACTGAAGTGGCTTATCTGTGGAATATACCGAAATGAATTTGCCTCCCAAAGAAAGAAAGAAAAAACCCAAACCCTATCCAGATGAGAGTTTCTGCTTTGAAATGCCACATATAAGCACCATCACTGCACACAGAGCAGTTCTGGTATTTCAAAGCTTCTCTCTCACCCTCTTCTGAGTTGTCACCCTAAACTGTTTATAGTGTTCCTAAAGCATGGGTTAAGTAGAGAAGAGCCCCAGCTACGGAGAGCTGGGGAGGAGGGAGGGCAGCCACTGGAAACAGTGTTTATTGACGAGGAGTGAAAGCATGCATGCAGCAGGATAATGAGCTTTTGAGCTCAACTGTGACCAAGAGGAACTGAGCTATTGCCTTCCCCGATCACTAATGAAACAAGTGTAATTTCCTCATCAACATTGGATTCTGTTTAACGACTCCCTGCCGTTGCCATCACCAGCCTCTGCAGGCTCTATGTCTCTCTGTTCCCTTCAGAGGATGCTCGCTGCACCAAAACAGTGTGAAAACTTGATGGCCTTTCTGGGAAAAAGGAAGAATTGAGACTGGGATCAAAGGTGCTCTGTTACCCGTGCAGAAAACATCTCTCAGATGCACAGGTTAAGTGTAGCACAATACCTGATCTGTCTTTCTTTGAGTGAAGAACCCCTGCTTTTTCAAGTGTGCGCTCAGAGACTACTGGCTTTTATCCACCGCTACAGCCTGAGACCAGGCAAGGGCAAATGCAGGATATGTATCTTACCACATCATCTGCATAAACCTCAGAGATATTTGCATGCATGACTGACCATGTTGCATGGATGTACTGCTGCTGGAGACAAGTTCTCTAGACTATAGAAGTTTAGTGAAAGGTTGTCACAGATAGAACAGAGCAGCTTTGGTTAGCACTGGTCAAACAATCTTCTCAGTTTTCCACTGGAAAATGCTGCCTCATCAAAATGGAAATGTTTTGCACAGGCTTGTCAGCTTCAGTGGAGTTTTGGAAAGAGAAGTTCTGAAATGATTGCAAATTGAAACAAAGTATTATGTTTCAACTTTCTTGTTTTGTTTCATTTTGCCTTTCTCATCTCATTTAATTTCCTTTCAACTCTTTTATTATTTTAATATGTCTTGACATCTAGAACATGTTGACGTTCTTGAAATGTTTCATCCTGATGTTTGCAAATTGAACTATTTCAAGATTCTGAATCCTCATCCCAAAGTAAGATGAAAATAAACATCAAAAAATCAGAGGTTTGCATGGGCTGGAAATTCTGCTCTCTGACCAGTTCTATTTTTAGCTCTGCACCTTTCTTTAGGTAAGTCAGAACCTCTTTCTTTTATTCATTCACATCTGGACAACAACACTCATTTGCATGTCAGTATGTCTCTTAAAGATACTCCCTCAACGGTGATCTTGCTGGCTTTCTGTTTCCAGTGTAGTTAAAGCACTGGCTCCTGATCTTTCTTGGACTGAGGTGACATTGCCTTTGTTTTCTCTGTTCAACCTGGGCTCTTAACAGAGGTTGCAAGCAAGCACAGAGGATCGATCTCATGAGGCCTATATTCTGTGCAATCTGTGCTCTGGGAACCCTTACTAACAGTATTTCTTGGTATCTGTATTTAAATCTTGGCACGTTTAGACTTCTAATACAGAAACCATGAGGCATGAAGTGAGCCTAGCAGGTGGCAGGTTCAGAACAAATAAGGGAGGTAGTTTTCTCACAATATGTAGTTGAGCTACAGAACTTCTTGCCATAGGTTACTACAGATGTTAAAGGCTTATATGGGTTCAAGGGATACTGTTTGAGTTTGTGGAGGGAAAACCTATTGGGGGTGTTTAACAGAAAGATGCTAAGTCTGTCTTAGGAAGTCTCTGAGCTGCAACTTGGAGGCAGGGAGGTCTTTTGAGAAAGTACCAATATGTTCTTGCTCTATTCCTCGACCCTTTGCCAGATACTGACTTTTGGCCCCTGACAGAGAGTAGTGGCTGCAGAGGTCTGTAGTGTGACCCATTAAAACAAAGTCCTGTGTTCCTTCCCAGGAAGCCTCTTTAGGTCATTGGCTTCAGTCACATTAGAAAACAGGAAAAGAAGAACTGCCAGGCTGGGTCTGACCGGTGGGGTATGACTGAAACAGCCAGAATGCAATACTCTGTGGGAAGATGCAGTCACTACTGCTGGATGCCCAAGTAGGCCACCGGAAAAACTTCCTTTAATTGAATGTTGACATCAGATTTGATGTACTGATATCCATTTTACTTGATTTTTTTTTGTCTTTGAACCATAACTCAACTTTATCATTTCTGTTCCGACCCAAAATACCCTATTCTTGGATAAGTGACTCCTGTCATTACTGGTCTTAAAATTTTTGTCAGCATCATTCTTGTGATGAGGATGATAAATTTACATAGCAATTGCTGAACAGTTAAGAAGTTGAAAACAGGAGATGAGAAAAGACTGTTTGTTAGAAGTACCTATGCAAAGAGCCAGCTATTTTGATGTTATTAGTCATTTCTATATGCTACGACTTTCTGTAAGTTTTGACCTATAACTGCGTTAAATGTTGATAACTGAATCTGCCTACAGTTACTGTATGAGGTTTTTAAATTTATTTATATTGTCTTAATGCTTCTCTGAGTCTGGAGACAAACGATCTCCCTGAAAAATTTAGTGTAGAAAGAGATAGCCTAAAATTTGCCAACTCTACACCACCCTAAAAGTTCAGCAAGCTGGTCAAGGGACTAATGTAGGGGTGAGGAAGAAACCAATCAATTTTCTTTCCCTGATCTGGAGGTCAATCACATCATCTTCATTGCATAGCCCGTGGTTTTGTTGTGCCTTAGGATCATAAGTGGCAGGTAGCTTGTTAGGTCAGGAATGTGACCATAGGACAGCACCTCATGGTATATAAGCAGTGATTTGTCATTTAAAAATGTTAAGACTTTGACCTGCAAACATTTCCTATCAGTGATACTTTCACTGTCCTCACTGCAGTTTGTTTAGCTTGCTGTTCTGAGATTTGGATGAGGGTTGGGTTAGGCTTAAATTAGTCATGTAAGAGCTTTCTGTCCTCAGCTTTCTGCTGCTTCAGTTCTGGTGTCATCCCTCCAGTAGAGGGGTTGCAGAATGGACTGTGTACCTGCTTGTTAGGCAGCAAGATTCACAACCCAGGCCAGTAACATACACAAATCAGTGGCAGATGAAATTCTGAGATACTGTGGCTGAGAAATTCAAATCCTGCGCTTTGTTTATCTAATAGGCATAAGTGTCATCTGAGGAGTGGGGAAATGAACTCTTCAGTTGTCCCGGTTCTCTCTTCTCCATAAACAATGGGAGAATCCGTTTGCCAAGAGAAGGTATTTCTCCAAAGGCATTAGGTAGCAAAGAAACAGTATGCCCCTGGATGTAGGATTAGGTAGAGAATGCCTTCAGTCCAAGAAACTATCTTACAAACAGGGGATGGGTAGGTAGTTGGGTTTTTTTAAGTGAATAGTTAATTTCTCCAGAAATGCTGTTAATTACTGCTGAGTTCTTAGCTAGTTTAGGCTACGGACAGTAGGTCTCCAAAAACTGTGGGTATTAAATTACCTTTGATGATTTTCAGTTTGATGCCCTGGCTTTAGATAGAAGGTAAGTTGTTATCCTAAGTTACACGATAGCTGAATGTCCTGAGCCACGAACAGTACATAATAATCTGCACGGGTCATTGGAAAATAATTACATTAGTTAATGAATACAAAGGTTAATTAATTACCAATTAATTGCCACGGGTTATAGATAGCTAGTTGCCCATAGCAGCAGTGAATCAGTTACAAGGGGAAAAGAGATTCTTTACAGAAAGGGTTCCTAGTGACATCGGTTATAGGCACCTGATGATTTCTTTATGAGAATAGGCCTTAATATCAGCAACACCATCTGTGAAAGCTCTTACAATGCTAGTATACCATTCAAACGTGTGCACCATTAGTGAAGTCTGGAGGCTGACTTACCAGGAACCATTCCTGCAAGAGTTGAGGTTGGATAGCTGCCTTGTCCAGTTGGGGGAACATGGGGTGGGTAGCCAGGCAAGGTGGTGCTTGCCATGTCACGACCTGCAAAGGGAAAGAATAAGGACGGGTGATCAATACAGATAAGATCTTTCAATATTGATTTGATATCACTTTTTGTCCCACCGTCACATGACTAGCAGCTTGTTAGGCGTGTGCTGTGCAGCCCTCTCATACTTAAGTGCTGTCCATCCACTGAAAATTCTGGGGGAAGATTGTGGCACTTTTGATCTCACACTATAAGGATGAATGTTAAAACTTAGCTTTGTGAGGCTCAAAAGAATTTGTTTTGTTTCATTTAGATTTTGGATCTATTTTAACTAAATCAAAATGGCCCTGCGCTGCAGAAAGAATGGCAGCATATTCATTGCCAGAGTAGATGAGGTCCTGTCTATATGCAGCGACTGCAGTTCCAAAACCGTGATGATGTTGCTTTAGGGCATGAACAGTGTGCAAGGCACTGGAAAGTGATCCAAGAGTTTTCTGTGCCTGTCTTTCTTCCCACCTCTACCATTCTACCTGCTGATGATTTTAGGCAAGTCACTTCACCTCTCTGTGCTTCTTTTTATGCTGCAAACTCTTTGGTGCAAGGGTGCACTTTTAGTACATTTGCACAGTGCTTAGCATGGGATCAATACTGTTTGGACTCCTTCCAGGTGCTGGTGTAATATATATAATAATAGTTTTGTGCAAATTAATTTGATTCCCACTTCATTTTTATCATGGTCATAAGCTTTTGTTAGTAATACTTAGAGCTGTGATATCTTTTCTCCACCAAAGAAGTAGAGAGGGGTGTGGACTGGGTGGATGATTGTAGTTTATTTTTATCTCTTAGGAAGTGCAGCTGGAGGCTTCTTGGTTGATGCCAGAGGCATTTCCTCATTTGGACTGGTTAGCCTGAAAATGGGCCAGCCAGAAGGGCATTTGCTGTTAGTGCTTATTGCATTTAAATGAACTAAAATCATCTCAGAAGCTGCTGGGAGTTTCAAGCCAAAACAAAAACAACCCCCCAAAAAAATTTAAAAAAAAAAAAAGACAGACATGCTAAATAAATTAAGATAATCTTCCCTCACAGCTGCTGGGAGATTTACAGCTCAACCTCCAATGCTGCCTTGCTGTCTTCTAAGATCTCAGCCTGTTCCAGGTATACAAAACCTTTCACATTCCCTCAGTTAACTGTAGCTCACCAAAATGTTTGTGCCATTTGTTGTTCCTTTGTTAAATTCTGTCTTTCTTGTCTGTCCTAACTGGAGGGCTGGAGTCTGATGCACCTTTAGAAGCAACAGTTTAAGTATATCCCATTAACACTACTGGAGTTACAGGAGCTTCTGGGATATGCCACTGAAAGAAGAGTAAGAGTTGGTTTAGCTGTACTAGTGGCAGAATGATAACTGATAAAGCAGGCTCTGCAACAAGCATGAACCTTGGCTGGGGAATCAGAAACAAGTAATGGTTACACAGCAAAGCAAAAACTAATCAACATGAAGCATTAACCTGAAGGAAGTTTCTTTGGGATGAGGTAGGCTAAACCAGTGTTCATTGCTTTCATAGGTCTTGACTAAAGAGTACTGAGGTGATTTGCTTAAGAAAAAAAGACATGCAAGTTTATTCTTTCTCCCTGAAGAGGTTCATGATCAGTGGCTGATGTTCCTAGCTTGCTTCCTCAGATAGTGGTGAACTACTAGACAAAGGCTTAGCTGTTTTCCAGCCACACCCCAGTGTTGATAAAAATAAGTATATAATGCCTCAGGTATTTATATTCTATACTCCTTTTATCTCCATCATTCCTTTAGTGATTTGTAGCTGTGTGTTAAGCTGTATGATTAACACCTGCTAGATGTAGTTCGGGGTTTTTTTTTCCCTCACATTCTTTTAAAGCAAGAAAGTTTTATGCTTAAAATTCATGTTCTTATTGTTTCATTTATTGACTAGCCTGAGAAATAACAACAGGTGATGAGTGAGAAAACAGTGTCACTGAAAAGTTTGAGAGAACATTATGTAGCAGCAGGCAAAATTAATATATTTTGACACTTCCATTCAGGTGGGAACACATACACGCTCACTCTGCTACTCGGTCTATGCACACACGCCCCTGTGTTTTTATTCAGACATGAGCACACAGAAGCTGATGTTCAAAACTCAGTGTGGAAGATTCGTTGGGAAGTAATCATCTGTCAAAATCCCATCTTGACAAAGAAGATAACAAACAAGTACAGTATCAGCAACATGAATAAGGGTCCCACAGAGAGACTCTTGAAATGCTGTCACATACAAGCAGGCTCCTTGCATTACCTCATCTCATTACCAACAGGTAGGCAGGATTATTACATTCTTGAACTCCAGGGCAATGGCAAAGCTTGCACCTATCCGGCTTGTAACATGCTTCCAACTCCAGCCATTTTCCCTTCTCCAAGAGCCTTCTGAGTGAAGAACAGCACCTTCATCTCTCTGACATTTTTGAGCTTTTAAACACTTTCTCCTGTGTCTAGTTCTCCACAAGGGTCCTAAAGCAGCTGCCTCTCCTGAAACACAGTGCCTTCGAGGCTAGAGGGTGGTCATATATGACTGCATCCCCAGAGAACTATATTGTTGGAGAGAGTCTGTCAGGCAACTCCTTGGTTTAGGAAGTGCCCAGAGCTCACCAGCCCATATTGGCTGCAGTAAGATTGGACCAAGACAGTGTCGTGAACACAAAAGTCTTCTCTGTTGTTACTTAATGCTTTCCTACAGGGAGGTTTATAAATGCAAACCTCACTTGACAAGTAAAAGCGAGGATTTTAGACCAAAAGAGAAAAATAATATACGAACATGAAGGAGGCAAAGGTAAGACGTGTTTCTTGAGTGTTAGGTCTGCACTAAGACTTTCTTCTGAAAAAGCCCAAGTTACATTCTTTGAGAGTGGAATGACAGTAGCCTCAGTGGCCACCTAAAATGATACCCACTATTTCATCCAAGCCACCTCTGAGCTTCTGCAGCAATGTTGTTTCAGTCACCTTGCACAGGAGTTTCCTGAAATTTCTCCTTCCTCCCCTCCTGCATGCTGCTCCTAAGTGCTGCCAACTTCTGCAACCTATTTCTTCACTTTCTATTCTTCCCTTCAAGGCCATCTACCTCAGGTCTGTATTCCTTTGACAGTAAGGCATCACAGTATCTCACCCACCCTTCCTGGTCTCAACATTCAGGCATGATGCCCGGTTTCTTAATTACTTGGTCTGCTGTGTGAAGGCACAGGCTTACACTGACACTCCCAAAGTAAGTGACTCAAACATTGCTCCCAGCATTGCTCACCAACTGCCTATTTATTTATCTAACTTAGCACTTTGCACAACCCATGCAGAATGACCCTGTCAGTCCCAGAGCTGATGAGGTTATTTAAGCTGCTGTCATCTACCTTAGGCCAGCACAGTGCCCTTGCTGGGCCGACAGTACTCAGGGGTTCTATGGCTATTGAGGCAACACAGGGTTTTGCTGTAAAGTGTTTCTATATTAAGCCCCAGGCCCATCCAGCTGGGACACCCAGTCATTTCTAGGTAGCTACGGCTTCTTTTCCCGTTTTGTTCTGAAGGACAGGCATGAAATCTTTTTGCGACTCTCCATGGAGCTGAGAACACGTGCTGCATATGCAGAACTGGAACATGGTTGCTCTGGTTCCCACTTGCACTCAAAGAGCTTGCAGCATTTACTGGTTTCCCCGTCAGACGAAACTGAACCCCTTGCCTGCAGCATCCCCACTGAGTTTGTGGCCAAGGCCAGTTACCTGCTATCAGAGGCTGGCTGCTGGACTGCCCAAAGTGGGCACCATGATGAAGGAAGGCACTGTAGCAAGGCGTGGACGCATCGTCTGAAAGGGCCATGTGGAAGGGCTGAAGATCAGCCTGCCCAGAGCCGACCGGCGTGGTGGGGGTGAAAGGGGTGAGAGAGGCTCCATGAGGCTCTTGCTTTATACTGAGGGGAGAGGAGAGGTTTTCTGTGGTAGGGTAAGGGATGGACACAGACAGACAAAGGGAACAGGGGAAGGAAGAGGAGGGTGGGGAAGGGAGGAGAGGAAGAACAAAATGGGTAAATGAAAATGGAGTGGTTAAAATCTACAGGGAAATTAATTTTAAAACAAAAATAAAAATAAAAAGTTAGGAGTAGATCAGAGGAGCCAGTGCTGAGACAACAGCAGTAAATGCACCTGGGGGCTAGGCTCTGACTGCAGGGATGCCTCTGCAGGGGCAGCAGGGAAGGAGAAGAATGGAGTGCAGTGGCATATGGGAGGAATGGGATGCAGGAAAGGGAGAGGTGAGGGAGGGAACATGCAGGAGAGGGAGGACAGGAAGAAGCGTAGGGTTGGGAAGGAGAAGAATGCTCTGAAGCTTCTGTGCTCCCTTTCCTGCTGCTTTGTCTCACTGGCTGAGGGTGCATTTAGATGCTACATTTAAGACAGTTTGGCCCAGGGAATTATACCACTCTGTCTCTTCAAGCCCAAGGTAGCCTTCCCCAGGAGAGCAGCACAGTTATGAGCATCTATTCCACAGGATGCTCAGTGTAACGGCCAAAGTTTCTCAAGGCAAACTCTGTCAAAGCTTTGACAAAAAAGGTGTAGCTGAAGTGGTTAAAATGATAACAAGATTTCACAATTAATAGGTGGATACAGAGATAATCAAACAATTGATCTTGTTTACAGTGGCACACTTTGGAGCTTTAACTATAAAAGCATTTAGTACTAAGTCTGGTTGTTTCCAGAGTATAGAGTTGTGAGACAGATACCTTGACAGAGAGATATAAAGGAGAAGAGGAAATGTGCAGGACTTATAAAAGGGTCTCATTTTCATTCTTGTTTGCATTGGACCTCCATTTTTGATGTGTGGATTAGCATAGTCACAATAGATAGAGCTTTGCAACTGCTCCTAACTTGGCTGCCAAGTAAGAGGTTTAGGAATTGGAGAACTCTGTGACCTAAAGCATGGGTGCTCCAGAACACCCACTGTTGTTGGGTCAGCAGTAATAGAGTCCTGTATTTGAACACCTGAAAGAGAAGTATGGATGATGTGATCAGATCCAGTCCAAATCATCTAGCAAACCATCCACCCTCAGGTAAATAAATTAAAGCCAATAAATGAAAGCCATCTCTCTACTGTGATGGCAAGTGTTGCCAAATGGCCTATGAAATAAGTTAGTTCTGGTGGTTTTGATTTATACAGAGAGATATAAATGTGACACATAATTAGGTCATAAATATGACTTAATTAATGTAGAACTGGCTTAATTAACTCTACACACCTTATTGTGAGGCTGCAATGCTCACCTAGACAATAAAGGGCTGGGGAGTTTCTATCTGTGAATGCTATTTATCCTGAGGCATTTGTTTCCTAGAGGTTTGCTTCCTGGCAAAAATGATAGTTTGCCATCTGTATTCTCCTCCAAGTACCTCTAACTTGGATGGCCAGCAAAGGTCTTGATCACTGAGACTCCCTTGCAGGAAAGGCATATGTTTAGTTGGTTGTGAAGGATTGGTCCTGGCCGAAAGGTGTATAGTTCCTTTTTATTTAGTTTATGTATGTGAAGTCTCTGGTATGCTATGGGAGGATTATAATTTCTTCTCCCTTTTTACTAAAAGAAGCTCCTTTTGGAGAGGACATTTTGTGGAGGATCTTTTGTGGAGGATATGGGGAATAGAAGCTGGAGTATCTGGTTCTTGTTGCGCAGTTAATTAAAGTCACCAGAGTAAGCAGTCAGCTTCTGCTTTTTACAACTATATATTATCCTACAATCCTACCAGTGAGCCTTTGTGTCTCTGTAGATGGAGAACTCCCAAAGCTATTTTTCTCCTGCATCCTCTCTCATCGGGTGGCAAGGAGTGCATAGATCTACCTTCAGACCAGACGGGCAGAGTCACCACCAGTAGTCTGGGAGTGCTGAAGCCTATTAGTCAAATAATGTTGATACTAGATAATCTGGATGAATAGGTCTGTCTGCAGGCAGAGGGCCAAAAATTCCCTTGGCTTTCAGAGGCTGCATGTGAAGCAATATTTTTCAAGAAAACCATTTGACAGTCATACCTAAGTAAACTAGGGAGACTTTGGCCCTGGCTTTTTCAGCTCTCTGTACTGTGTAAGAGAGAGCAAGTGTGGGGAGCTGCTGGTGAGAAAAGGGCTGAGAAGATGATGGACACGGGAAGTGCGGGTGGGCAGAAGCAAGAGGTGCTGTGGACAGAGGTTAATCCTGTTTGCACAGCCCCCAGGCACGTTGGTTTCCTAGTCCCTCCCCTGCTTTATTTCTCTTTTAAAGCATGGAATTTTCAGCTATAATCCTTCCTAAACCGCAGCATTTTTCAGGCGCTCTGTGTAAGTGAAACCATAATCTCTGGTAAAACAGACCGCTTAAGCTGCTGTAGCATTAGGCCAATCTGATCCAGCCCCTGGATTTCCGCTCTGCCCAACCACCACAGAGGGGATTTCAGCCTGAAAGACTGGCTAAAGCCCTTGCAATGGGAACAACAGTGCTAGGCCTTGCCTTGCAAAGCTGAGAAGGGTTAAGGGACCAGGAGCTATTTGTCCCTGTGTTGTGAGGCTGTTAAAACCCCTGTCAGACTCACAGCAGAGATGAGCCCAGCCCTCTCTTGAACATATCAAGGCTTATGAAGAAAAATTCTTCACACCTTCCAGAGGCAGCACCATTTACTCAGTGCAGGGGGATAAAGAAGTCAACTAACATGGCAAAGAGACTGGAACACAGTAATGCTAAACACTCTTCTCTGAGTAGTGGAGGGGAGGCGAGGATAAGGTCAGGCAGCGAATGATTGCACAACCAAAACTCAGGCTTTTATGCGTCTATTTATCTATCTGCCTGTCTTTCCCTTGATGCTTTGTGACTGCACAGGCATAACTTATACTTCATGTATCTTTACTGGTGGGTGGCATTTACCAATTTTTTCTCCTTTGTTGTCCAACTCTCCTCTGACTAAAAGCACCTGAATTCTGTCTCCGATAAAACTTCTGCCGCTGCTATGCTGAAATAACTGCCCCAGCAGTGAATTATAGCTCCAAAGTGTGTCAGTGTAGACGAGATCAATTGATTGATCTATCTATCCACCTGTGAATGGCACGGTCCCGTTTTTCATTTTAACCACCTCAAACTTCAGCTACACCTTTTTTGTTTTCACTTCTGATCTTCAGTCTCTAATTCTTTTGTATCTGTGATGGAGAACTTGCCCCTTCCTATCCTAAGTCCTGCTAGTGCCAGCAAGCTGTGGAGCAGTGCCAAACTGGCTTGTCTGCATCTTTGGGTGTGTCCCTCAGTAATCTGCATCAGGGAATGTCAAGATACCTGTCAGCGTCTTATTCCTAAGGCTGGAATATGACCTGTAATCAAATGGGGCTGGGATGAGTTTTCAAACCCCCAAAGCAGTAGAAACCTATTTCTGTCCCAGGCTCCTTTGTTCTAAGTGACAAGCAATATCCTTGGCTTATAAGCAACAAAAAAATACCATCCCATTGTCATGGTGGGGGAGATTTGAAAGGGTCAGCAGGTGGGGATATAGCTGGAAATATAGCAGAGGACTCTACATATTTTCTACATCTCCTACTCCTTGCTTTCTGACTGTACTCACTGAGTTACGGCTGTTTTTCTTCCTTTCTCACCCTCTCTGTTATTCTGGCAGAGAGCTAGAACTGGTGATCTTTGGCCTAAATTCCCCCTGTGAGTGAAGGGATTTTGGCCAGACAGGGTGAGAGAAAGATTCACAGCTTTGGGTTCCTACAGAGACTCATCTCATGGTTTTATTGTGCTCTCAACTGCTGAAGGAAAGGGAAGCAGGGGGGTTTGCAGGACTAGATAAGCTGCTTGTTTTTCATTGCTGGCTTCCTGGAGGATAAGCTACCTGCATCCAGTGCTCCTTTTCAGTAAACAAAGAATATCAAGATGGCACGCCCCTGCATAAGGGATGGCTTGTACATACCCACATGACAACACTGCTCACCATCTTCACAATGCTTAGTGTCCTGAATTTTATCCTGGGGTGTCTATTGAATATTTATATGACCCCGGCGCCTTACTCTTTAGAACACAAATCCTCACAGCATCTCTTAGGGATCACTGTTTTGTCTGTGTGGAACTGATCCCAGAGAAGGCATACCCAAGTTTGTATAAGAATCCAGTGCCAAAGCTGAATGTTATCTCAGTTGTTTTGAATCCTGGTTTGAATCCTATGCTTGTAACCACCATTGAAACATCTTGTTTTGTATTTGTGTTCTCTATTCCTTACAAAAATTTCACTGTGGCAAACAGAGTGGGACTGAGTCCTCAACATTCATAAAACAGTGAGTTTACACTGCATCCGATAGAGTCACATCACTTCATCCCATGTGAGAAACTTGCCTCAAATTCTCAGAGTCATGCAAGAGACCAAACTGGATTGACACAGCATATCTTTCACTTTTGCTTTCCACCATGTCAGAAGAACCACTTTTTCTTTAATTTCTTAGTTTTCTAGATTTTCTTTTGCAAGACTACTGTGCAAGTTCTCTGAAGATAAAGATTATACTATTTTTTTCCTTTCTCTCTGATTGTAACAGGCCTTTGCTAGAACAACTGCAAAGTGTGCAAAGACTAATCTGCTTCTTGTACTTCTCTTGTATTCTCTTTGTATTCCTGCTGACTGGAGAACGAGCCTTGTGTGTTCAGGTTTATTTTCTGTTTCTGCACAGATCCTTCTATGCTCTTAGTCCAATATGTTCCTTGTGGGTTGTTGAAATTTGCGTCAAGAAACAACCTTGGATTGCTTGCCCCTGAGAGTCAAAACTGTTGTGACATAACTGATGCCAAGTTTTGAAATCTATTTGCACCATTTTTATAAAACTGAATTGTATAAATCTAGATTTTGCATCTGATCTAATTAACCACTGCTGTCCAGGTAAACTGACCTGCTAACTCTGTGTGTTACTTTGGAGAGTAAACCTTTTATAGTCTTTGTACAGAGTAAAACATGGAGCTTCAGTAGACCTGTGATTTGGACTTACTCTTTGAAGCTGAGTACTGTTAGTGCTAATCACTTGTGAACTCTACTGAAGTCAACTTCATATGGTTTTAAGTAATGGTGCAGGTGGACCTGATGAAGGGAGATGTGCTTTGAAGTCATGGGGCATGAGGGGAAAGTTGTGCAACTTTTGCACTTGGCAAACAGAACTTCAGTAGGGTTTGTACTGTTGTCCCCTTTCTTCAGTCCCAGCCTGTTAAGTTGGGCAATTACTTCCTTAAGTGAGGCATATATGCTTATTCCTTGTTTGGTTGGGACTTGAATGTTACCTCTTAAACAAGATGCTTTTGAAATATATGCTAGGAAAAGTAATTAGAACGCATCATTTTTTCACACAGTCCTCATTATAGGTTTCATCACAATGATCTTTACTGGTCATAAGATAGGATAGATGTTTCAGGTTAGCCCACAGCAATCCTAAACCTACAAAGAAGGACCATAAACTCTCCATCTTTCTGAAAGACTGCAGTGGGCAACTTCAATTGTAGAAGCAGCTGGCCTAGGTTAAATCCAGCAGCTGAAGAAGATCAAAAGTTATTAACACCTGCTGACAGGTGTTGCTTAACTCAGAATATAAGACACAGTCTTTTCTGTCAGTGGGCAAGTATCTACATCACAAAAAATTTCATCACAGCCACACTTATTGGATCCTTCATTTTGATCAGAAGGCAAAAACTGAATTTTTTGGAAAACAATATAGTTATTTGCTCTGAAAAAAGTTCCTTGTCTAGCAACATGGAGTGTGGCAATGCTGTCTTCTTGTTGATGGAAATCAGACTGGGGATGCCAATTCACTGCTATTGCCATTACATGGCATTACTGTCATTCACTGCTATTGTTCACTTCAACACTAATTTAAAGAAGACGACGACCTCATTTCTTTCAGGGCCATCCATTTCTGGGTTCCTCACATCACTATGCCTTGCAAGCCCACAAGACTCAGCCATCAGCATCATAAAGTTATTGTCGGTGAAACTTCCATTGTATGCATGGAAGTAGTTGATGTGATTCCTTTCCCACTCGCTATTCCTGGCTGTTCCAGGGATCATTCATCTGACCATCTATTACCCTCAGCCATTTGGTACTGGAGAAGAGTAGTAACACCTTTTGCCTTTCCAATTTCCTGACTAGATAAGAAGATATTATCTCATTTAGGGATGGGAAACAGTTGACAAAATTTGGAGGTCCTGTGGATTTCTACTTTTGCCAATTCTTCACCTTAGAGAGGAGCGGCTTGCTCGCAGAAAACACTTCGTTTTGATAAGGCAGGATAGTTACAATGTTGTAGGAGCCATGTGAATGATTATTGTATTCCATTTTCAGGGCACTGGGGCATCCAGACATGCACCCATCAGGCTGCCTGACCAGTGGCTGCCGCAGCTGTGATGTTGTGCCACAGTGCAGGTCTGCATCTGTAGGATTTGCTGTCACCAACACCAGTTTGGGGCCCCTAGCAGTTTTTCTTAAGTCAGCTCAGTCAAGCCCTGACCAGGGCTGGTGCTCACTGGTGTGAAAAGCTAAAGCAGATTGGACAGGAAATTTTCACCAGTACAAACAAGGAAAAGGGGATGGAAACGCCCCCCCTCTCAGTGTAATGATATAAGTACAACTGAACATAAGGGTCAGTTTTCATCACGATTTAAAACAGCAAGCTCGACCAACTTGTTTTACATCTGCACTGAGGCTGTTTTCCAAGAGGTCGGCTTTTTAGTGGTGGTAACAAATATTTTGACAAATACAAAATTTACACTAAATGTGGTTATTTCAATTTTTGCTAACTAGATGAACTGCATCTGTGCACGTTTATTTAAGCAATTATGTTGCTTAATATAATTTGTCTTTACATATTATTATATGAGGAAATAGAGAACGATGAGTCCATATTATTATTTTATTAGATTATTAACTTTTTACTTGTGATCTGTGTCAAGTCATATTTGGATGGAAATTAGAATTAAATTAAAAACAGTATTTGTAATTATTCATGCTAATTAAATAAAATGACCACAAGTTCCCTGACTTCCTAAACATACTAGAACAGAAAAAGCAAGCTTTTCTAAGCAGGTTTTGCATTAAAAATGACTTTTAAATGAAGGAAAGGATATATAAAAGAAGGAAATTGAAGTGATTTCAGAACCCGATTTTAGAACTAATAGATCTCATCCTTTCACACCAACCTTAATTCACTCACTGACAGAGGAAAACAAATGTTCCTGCTTTTTCAAATACTAGTTTGTTTCTTAGTTTTGAATGACCTGGTTATTGAACTGAACAAAATTTTCTTCAGTTCACTCACTAAGCTGAAATGAAGGAAATAATCTTTTCGCCTTGCAGGAGGCTAAAGTTCTCAAAAGATTGTTTATCATTTCAGAAAAACTTTGGATCTAGGTGTCTAGCCAGTGATTTCTTCTCCATGCTTAGCATCACAACTTTCTTGAAAACTTTCATAGAAATCAGATGCTGTTTAAGTACTCTTTCTTTATGTCTTTCAGAAATAGCAAGTAGCCTTTATGTCAGTAAATCTTTTTTATATTTTCATACATTCGTGTATGAATTTAAAAAATTAACTTCAAGTGAAAAAAACCCTCTTTCACAGAGGGGAGGTCTGGAGGAAAGTGACATTGAAGGGGTCTGTGCTATTTTGGTGCCTTTGTCTGACACATCATGAGTTGTCAGGGTTTCTCACCCTGGGTGACACTTGCTGCTATAGGGAAAAAATTTTTTCCCCAGAGAGAAGGAAGCATTTTTTACACAGGACATGGTAGCTGTTTTGGTGGGTGGTAATGATTTTGAAAGTTACCTATTCCTGTTACCAGATGCTAACCATAGCACAGAAGGACTCAGAGACCTCCTCACAGGAAGACAAGGGGACACCTTCTCTCATTTCAGTTAATGGTACAAGTTTTTGTTTTGCCCCATTTTTGAAGGCTTGTCTTTTACTTTTCTTTGTCAATCTCACTGATTGTAGCGGGCTGGGAAACAAGGTCTATTTAGTTAAAACTGTCCAGGATTCAATCAAGGGAAGTTTTTCTTTTCCTTTGCTGTAATTTTACAACCCATCTAACAGGTAAATCCTTCCCTTTAGCAGTCTGCTAATACGCAAGTCTCAAGCCATATGTGTAAAGTCCATTGTGTTTCATTTCCCATAGTGCGGCCTCTCTGTCTGGTAACTTCTGGGTTAGATAATTGAGTTTGAAAGGACTCTGCTCTGAAACACACCTCACTATTTTCATGCATGCCTATTCCAAAAGATGTGACTTTGGATGGTGCTCGAAGAAGGAACTTAACCTTTGTTCTCAAAGGATATGAGGCTTCTTCGAACATTCAAGGTTCTCCTTGGCTAACCTCTCGGGTGTTAGCTACTGAGCCCCTTCCAGACTCAAAGATCTATGGAAACTACTGAATAAAAGACAGCTATTGAGGTTTTCTGTGCTTACTTCATCCTGTACAAATTTATATTCATCTGCCTGGACTGTTTGCCTTCAATAGAAATAATTGAAGCAGAACATCTCTGAACAACAGCCTCTTGTCTTGGTGTTCAACTGCATGTACTTTGCCTTATCTTGTTACGTTCAAGCTTGGATCTTTGCTTATAGGAAATCTGATTGGTGTCCAAAGATACAGTCCAAGAAACTGTCGGGGATGTATGCCAATTGAGCTATGATGGCCATGCAACATCAGGACAAGATGTAGCTTGCCCTCAGGCCTATGTGTGAAGAAAGGTTTGAGGTGGTGTTCTCAAGCAGCTCTTAGGCACTTTCTCTTACTCTTCACAAGAAAGTTGAACATTTCTACTTTATTCTATATGAAGGACAGCAGGAGCACTAGCCCCTAAGTGTCAGCTCTTTAATGGAAATACAAATAGATTAATGGAGAAAAATAAGTGACCCATCTGCTCCACAGTAAACAAATCATAGAATCATAGGAGGTGCAAGTAATAAGATGTGTTAGAATAATTGTCTGAAAAGTGGCATTTGATATTGGCTGTACTGGGCAAGGCTGTGCTGTATGTGACTGTGGTGCTAAGCTGTGTCTTTGAATGTATGCTCAGGACTTTGGGGAAGGCCTCCCTGCATCTCGGGATGGTAGCTGCCTGATTTGTAGCCTTTCTAGCTCTTCAATCCTAGGAAGCTCACAGACAGATAAAAGGACTTCAACAACATCTGCACTCAGCTACCTC
This sequence comes from Porphyrio hochstetteri, assembly GCA_020800305.1. Taxonomy (NCBI): domain Eukaryota; kingdom Metazoa; phylum Chordata; class Aves; order Gruiformes; family Rallidae; genus Porphyrio; species Porphyrio hochstetteri. Next base: position 19,198,381 of record CM036911.1, read on the forward strand.
ACTACAATCCAAGTTTTTAGTTACATATTGTTGAGGTTTTGGTTGCTTTTGGAGGAGCGTATTCTCAGACCAATGTGAACTGAGAGAACTTGCTGAGGAAAGCTAGTTGTGAGACAGAGAAAGGAGCAGGACTTTCTCTGAAGTCTTCAGAAAGGGCAAGAATCCAGTGCCAGACAGCTTGGGTTTGGAAAGAGCCTAGTGATACTTTTTTTCTGTCTGGGAAGAATGAGCTAGAGAGGCTTTCTTGTAGCCTGAAACTAAATCTTACATCCTGTAATTACTTCACACAGTTTGTTGCTTGCATGGGAGGATTTGTTTCAGGTATCACCCGGGTTCACAGTCTGCCCCTGGGACAAGAGCAAAGAGGCATTCAAAAGATTACTATAGGACCAAAACAGGCATCTAGCTATTACTCCAACTCCCATCTTAGGAGAAGGATTGGGGTGATACCAAAGAAATCTGCATGCTCTCAGCCTCTTTCTTAATTTCCTGTCCAGGGTAGATGAGGAGGCTGCACTGAGTTCCTCACCCTTCTGGTCCTTCCTGAAAGCATTGCCCAGCCCCATAGCAAACATATCATGCATCATTCATCTTTAATAGATTATGCAAATTGAAGACATCAGATCAATGAAGATCAATAACTGCAACCATTTAATTGCCAGCAAAAACATTTTAAGAATGAGCATTATCTGAAGTCCTTTCTTGGGTAATGGCACCATTAATCCAAACATTGGATCCTGGCCTAAGTGTAGAGGAAAAATTCTCTGCCCACCTTCCCCTGCTGCCTTTCAGGGTGTTGAGGGTTGTTTTTTCTCTTTTCATTTCCAGTTTCTGAATTTCCCCATCATTACCACCAGTGAACAGCTCCCAACACTAATAGTTCTGCTTTTGTTACTCTGCACTGATTGAAATGTCGCATACAGATTGAGATGTTAGTGCTAAGTTGCCACCTGGGAATGTCAAGCTGGGTCTGAAATGAACTTTTCTCACTCTTGGATCCAGATGGATCAGATGGGGATGTTCTTGAGCTGAGCTGGGAGTGTTGCAGGGAACAGAGTGGGGATGGCACGGGGGAGGGAGGGGTGGGAGGAGCATGAAGAACTGCTTCAGCCCACAGCCTCTTCTGTGAGGCCAAACCTGTCTCCTGCTGTCCCCTTGTGAAAGTCCTGTCCAAAGCTTGTGCAGTGTCTCCAGCCTTCACAAATTCTGCCCCCATATTAGCAGGCAGGAATGCACCATCTCCACTTAGGCAGAAGGACTCCAAAGAATTATTTTAATGTCCCCTTTGAATGATAAGCTCAGGGTTTAGGTGCCTCACCTTTACATCCAGCTATAGGGATCTGTCTTCCCTGAAGGAAGGATGGTACTGCTCTCCTACTGGCTTTGCCCCCCAAAGACAGGAAAGTATTTCCTGCAAGAGATGTAGATCTGCTAAATGTTAGATGGACACCAGCTGAGTTTTGTCTTGCATGTGCAAATACAAAGAAAGGTGGAAAAAATTGCCACAGCCGAGCCATTTTTTTCTGGTTGGCTAAGAAACTGCATACCTGCAAGAGTCCTGGTAGCAGTAAAAGCCATGAAATAAGTCTGAGGATGTCATGCTTTCTAGACGCTTCCTAAATATGCAGTTTGCATCCCCATGGTTCACCATGACAGTTTGAAGATCTCACACTCAACCTTCCCAGTATTTGGGGTAACTTTGTAATCCTGCCAGGTGCCAAAGTTCCTGGTAGCCAAAAGTTGCATGTAACAATATGCCTTTGCTCAGTGTTTGCTAAACAAGCAATGTCTGCTTGCCTCAGCCATGAGCTGCTTTGACCTCAGGGGCTATTAGCTAGGGCTTCTGCAAGAAAAAGTTAAGATACAAACTCCAGTCCTCTTGATTCTGTGCCATCAGATGACAGTTTTTTGGGCAAGAGGCAAAAGCTTCTTCCCTTGCTAACGGGACTTACACCTGTTTGTCAGGAGTTATTTCTCAACTTACAGCAGCAGGTTTCTAGAGGGGCCACAGCAGTTTTAGGGAAAGGGGGATGTACCAAACAGGGGCAAGTCACTCGAGTCACTGCTTTAGCTACCCAGGAGGAGATATGTAAATTTATAGTAGCTGTGTGAACAGGGACTAGTGGCAACTAAAGCCTGAGAATCCGTGGCACAAGAATATCATCAGTCTTATACTAGCATCAGGATGACATGCCCTGGGGCTCCAGGACAGCCCTGTGCCGCTCAGGTCCTGCATGTGCCAACATCAAAGAAATTGTTTCTGTGGAGTAGCTGCTGCAGAAATTTCCTCCTATTCATTCTGATTCCTCTACTATCTTGCATGTGCTCTGATTTCCTACTCTCCCAGACGAGCCCAAGTTCGATGTGCCCACATGTGAGGAAGGGGGAAGGCTGCAAACAAATTTCTTTTGCCGGCTGCTGTTAGATACTCATGGGCTTAAGGAGAGAGTTTAGCAGTCACAGTTCAGCAGACGTCAGTATTTAGTAATGCCTCTCCCAAATTCCAGGGCTGAATGAAACTTACTTATTTTTCCCTAAGAAAACCAAGTGCAGATCATAGGCAAGCCATGACCCTCTTGTTCTCAGACACAAAGGAAAAAAAACCACGGTGTGCATTTGGACGTATCTCTCCTCCACCACCACCACCACAGATCCCTAAGTCCCACCTGGGCACACAAATTCCCAATTCACACCTGGATTTGCCTGTCTTTGAGTCATACCTGGGCACCTCTAGGTGTACCCAAATCTGCCAACACTCTGAATTTCAAGCTTCTCTCGAGCCCTTACATCCTTCACAGTCTTTCTGTCTCTTTCCACGTTTGCCACAGAGGGATACCTTGCATTAGCAGAAAAAGCAGAAGCTAATGGTGATGAGGGAAATAAAAAAAAGCTTGGTTCTGCTGTTTGGTCAGGCAGCTTACCGGTCACCACAGGGTACGTCTGGGGTCCTGACACATTTGTCCCCAGGTCTGGGTTAGCAGAGGTGGATAAACTTGATTTGACTTCATCGAGACCAGGGGTCAGAGCTGGGAGGGAGTACTCATTACCCTGGGGAAGAGAGGAGAAAGACAGCTCGCTATTGATGTGCCGGGAGAAAGGGAAGGGTGTACAGATGGGGGGGAGGAAGAGGAGAGATGCAAACCCCTGCACAGATGGAAGAGGAGGAGGAGGAGGAAACAGAGAAGATAAAGTGACAAGGGAGTTGGGGTGGGGGGAGGGTGCTCCCTAGGATGAGCTGTCCCACCCGCCTGTGGGCTGCTGTGAAGGAGAAGAGGGGTGAGGGGTCTGGCCCGTAACCCCTGGCATGGCTGAGCTTTTATTCACTGTTGTGGGGATGGGGATGGCTGTCTTGCGTGTGCTGGGAATGCCCAGGGGAGAAGAAAGGGGAAATCCACATCCCCTCCTCTCGCTGAGCGGAGGCAGGAGGTGTTTGCCCTGGTGACAAGGACAGCTGGGACAGAGGACTGCGATGACATGACTGGGACAGGTGGGCTGTAGGAAGCAGCCAGTCTTGGCCCAGTATAGCCAGGCTCTCTGCTGACTTGTCTGCCTCTCCTCCGCTGTTACCTCTGTCCTAGCTCTTTAAAAACAAACAAAGAAGCCTCATCCCCTGCCTCTGTCACTGTGCATTGGGGTATGAAATTGGGGAGGGGGGAGCCACATGGCTAACAGAAGGGTGGGAGGGGGAGAGCCATTGAATCTGAAAGGGTCTCCTGTCCGAAAGGCTCTGGTAATTGCCTTTTTATTGTGGCAGCCTCTGGACCAGACGCGGGAGCTGGAGAAACCGGGAAGGCTACAAAACAGCAGGAAAAGTTGCTCTGATTAATATTACGTTAAATTAAAACTGATTTTCTGCTCTTTCTGCTCCGTTTTTTTCCATACGCTTCCACATTCCCCCCCCATCTCCCCCTCCTCCAGTGGGCTCCCCGCACGCTGCCCCCTCCCTGCCCCTGTCCCTGCTTGGCTAGGACTGCCTAGTCATTTCCAATTCCTTCTCGTATTGATCTTCCTGTAGAAATCAGTTTTGTAATTAGCTGCAAATTAGGCCTTCTACTGGGGGTGAGCCTGCCCCCTGATTTATCACCAGAGTAATTCGCTGTGATCGGAGAGAAATTAAAATGAACTCAATTAGGCTTCGGATTTGCTTTATGGGCCCTGCTCAGAGTTTCAGGGGGAAAAATGACTGTGCTGGTGCTTAATAGTCTAATGAAAGTAAATAAAGGTTATTCATTGTAATAAACCCAGGGACTCTGGGATGAAGGGAGTCCACAGCCAGCCTCTCCTTCTCTTCCTTTGTTGGTTTATGGCTTGGGGCGGTTTAAAAAGACTTTTGATTTTAATTTTATTAAGACAAACAACTTTGGGGATAAAAGGCATGGGAAGCAGGGGAGTAAGGGAACGGGGGGCAGAGCTGCAGAAGTGTGGAAGACTAGGTTGGAGAATGGGAGTCAAAAGTCTCAGCTTTGGGCCGTGAAGGAAAATGCTCTGTTAAAGCCCGAACCTGTGGCTCACTGGTCACCAGCGTGAGTGTGCAGGAGTTTCCGTGTTGTGCTGCGTGCTGGTGGACATGCATGGCAGTTTGTGTGCTCATGGCAAGAAGAGGACCACATACCTGTGGGTGTGTGTGCAGAGGGAGAGCAGGCATGGGCATTCAGGGAAAGCACCACGTCTGTGCATACAGGAAGTTCACGAGAGGAGGTAGAGCTTGTGTATGCACGTGCATCAGCACAGTGATCTATTTACAGCTAGGAAGTGCAGTAAAATGTAAATGTAACATATGTGCAATAACAGGTCAGTGTGAGAACAATGGGTGAAGGGTGGGGGAGAGTGATATCTGTGAGGGATTCTCCCTGCCATCAACCTACAGATGCCTGTGGATCCCCATTACCAGGCTGGGCCCTCACCTGCTCGGATTTGATGTGCTCTGATGTTTGAAAGACGTCAGGGTAAGAAGGACGCTCAAAAACTCGATCTAAAGCTTCCAGCTGCTGCTGGGTGAAAGTGTCGCCACGAAGGTGCTTCCGCAAACTGTCCACGCTGCTCTGGGAATCTCCGTTGGGAACTGAGCCCTCGGATACATCTGCAGGGCACAGACAGAGAAAACAGGGAATTAGCACCGCCCTGGCTCGGATCAGCAAGGGATGCGGGACAGGGACGGAGTGGAAAAGAGCAGGGCCCTCTGCCTCCACCCAGGGAGCTGTGCTGCTCCTGTGGGAAGCGGAGGCTGGGGGACCTGAGGGAAGCCCAGTCCTCTCTGCTGGAGCAGCCAGGCTGCTCCCATGGGCTCCATGGGACTCTCCTGCCCAGGGTGAGAAAGGCTGTGTGGAGAATGGTGCTCGGCTCAGAGATGAGTTTCGGTTCCGCTGATTTTCAGTGTTAAAAATTGCCAAATCTCCATTGCTGAGCATAAAATGGGAGCAAAGCACAGCAATTAGCATCGCTAGAAGGCTACTGGAGAGGCAGCTCACAGAGAAACCGGAGTGCTGAGATTGGACCTGTACTGGAGAGGGCTGAGGAAGCCTGAAATGGAGAAAGGGCTCTCTTACAGTTTGGAAGGTAGTCAGTCTCTGTTGTAGCTCCCAGGTCCCAGTAGAAGTTGTATTTCTGTTACAATTTCTTTCTCACCCGATCTTATCCTGTCATACCCTAGATGAGTCTTTCATCCCCTTGAGATAACAGGAATGATCCTGTTTCTGACTCCATGTTTCACCAGATACATCTCTCCCTGTGAAGTGTCTGTCCCATCCAACATACACTGGTTTCTGTTATGATCTCTGTCCCATTCTCCTACATACAGCTCATGATTTATTAGAACTGCTATGTGTGTTATAAAGCTTCCTCCAAAATGAGATGAGTCGGTTCCCCTTCCTATCCAAAATGAATTACTTTATTACAAAGATTAGTCCTACTCAGTGGGAATTGGCCGTCCTGGTATTCCATTGTTCTTATTAGGAAAAAAAACCTCTTTCTGGTAGAAGCATCACCCGAAGAGCATCTCTGTTCCTGCAACAGCCCTCTGACACAGTACAGTCCCACTGCAGTGCCTAATGCCATGTTTCAAGTGTCCCTATCTGTTGTGTCATCCCCTGTCTGTCACAGCCCACTCATTGCCTCCAAGGTGAGTCCATTATAAACGCTCTGCCCCATCCAAAGTGAATCTTTCCCTGTGATAAACCATCTTATCACCCACCTGTTGGGGTTGGTTTTTTCCCCTGTTATCCCCCAACTCAGATGAGGTGCATTTATCTCGGTTATCACCCCTTTTTATCTGAAGTGAGTCTCCTGCTATTAGCATCTGTCACATCCAAGGTGAGTCTGTCTGTTATAACCTCCTGTCCCAGCTGAAGTGAATCTTCCTTTGTCATAATCCCTCATCTCATCTGAGGCAAGTCTGCTCATTATAATCTTCTCCAACTGTGCTGAGTATCTTTCTGCTGTCACCTCTCAGCCTAACTTTGGTGAGACTGGTTATAATCCCCTGTCTCATCCATGCTGATATACCTCCTTTACCCTCCATGCTGAATCTCTGCCTACTGTGCTTCATCAGACATAAGTCTGAATCTCTTATCACCCTGCCTAACCTAAAATCAGGTTCTTTCTCTTATGCTGCAATTACTTTCCTGCTTTTTCACTATTGTTTCTCATACTTCAGCCTTTCTTAGTGGCTTCCAGGCTGTGAATCTCAGAAACTCTCTGCCTGTCAAGAAAGTGGGGGGATCTGTATAGACATTTTCCCTCCTCCATGTGCTTGGGAGTGTGCTCATGGGCAGATGATGCTCCTGGGAACCTGAAGTGGCATTCACTGTGCAACAGCCAGAACCATGCCACTCTGCCGTTTCATCTTTTAGTTCATGGATGGTGCCAAGATGGGTATTTTCCTGGCAGAGTTAATGCCCAGCTGGTGGCCTAGAGTTATAACTGAGCTTGCTGCCTTCTGGCCATGAGATATATCCGTTTATAGGTGATTATATGATATGATATAATCAATAGTACATTATATACAGTAACGTAGTACAGTACCACTCATAAGACCATAGAAAATATTACATATTGATTTGTCCCAGCCAGCAGCCTTCCCTCAAGCAGCCCCTTTTCTCTTTCTTTTCTACCCGTTGCCAGAGCAGGGCTGTTCACTGGCACTGATCCCTGGCATTTTCTCCTCTCCTTAGGCTTTTTTGCATAAGGGAAAATGCTCAAGTTCCTGAAAGCTGGAGCTCGTTACAGATTTGACTAAGAGAAAACAATGCAAAGAAAAGGCTTGACAGTCTGCATGACATTGTGTGTGTTGTTGCAGTCTTCATGTTTTAGATGGACTGGACTATTACTGCAGGGAGTGGCTTTCAGGAGTACTAGGGTAGCTCGAGTCTCATGCTCACAATTCCAGTAGGCACTTTTCCCTGGTCCTCCCTGCAGAAAGCTGTCACAGAACTCCTGGGTCCAGTCTCAGGAAATAAAAAAGTATGTTTCTCCATCAGTGCTTGTCTCAGCCTCTCTGCAGCATGTGAAGCTGTTGCCTTTGAGTATTTTCCTACATGTGTCAGTCAATGTGCACAACTGTGCACACCATGATGCTAATACATGTGGGTATTTTTGCAGTAGATCATTATTCTGGCATTCTTTAGATTCTGCATCACTGTAGATGGATCAGCAGCTGCTTGTCTGTGGTGGGTGGTTTAGGCTAAATCTGATTTTCAGGGATGGCAGCCCTGCACTGCGCATGGCATGTGCTGTGAGTGGACAGGTGTTCACGTAGATGGTAAAACTTCCACTGATTGTCATTAAACTGTCATTAAACTCTTCATGAGTTGCCCTGGGTGGTTACACAGATTAGTGCACACAGACACATGTATTTGCAATTCCCGTCTGCCTGCAGAGCCCTGTGCGTGTGTGTCTCCTGTGTGCGCACAGGCCATGCCTTTGTGTGAAGAGGCTGAAACCACAGCTTTCCCAAGTCGCTGTAGGAGTCTCTTTTCCTTCATTTATTCAGGGGCCCTTCAGATCTTGACAAATCTGTCACTCTAAATTTGCGAGAGATTATGGTGCTCTCTCCCTAGCATGGAGAGAGGTGATATATGATATCTGCTGCCCCTATTGATTGCCTGATCTGGTGGCAGAGGGCTGGCGAAATGAACTTGAAATGAACATCATGCCTCAACTCATTGTGCGTATAATACACTACTTAATCCCACATTTTTCAGCTGCTGTGGAATTCAATTGATCAATCATGTCCCTCTGATAGTACTGTTTTAGGGGTTATTGCTGCTCTGCTCACTGACCTTTTTATTTATTTATTTATTTATTTGTGTCAGCCTGTGTGTGTGTGTGTGTGCGCGCACACGCCTGTGCACACACAGAAGTGCATATGTGTATTTGGGAAACTCTGGACCAGCTGATAAGAAAGGACCTGTGTAGTGACTGGGAAATGAAAGAAAAGAATGAAGGGAGGACAAAGGGAAAGAATAGGGTTAGATACGAAATCAGAAAAATCAAAGCAAGCAAATAGGGAGAGGTGGAAAAGCTGTAAGAAAGATGCTTTGGTTTAGGTGGGAGTTCTGGATATGGGGTGGGGGGTGAGGCACTCTGCCATGACCTAGACTCTAAAATCTACAAAAGAAAAGAAACTTTTAAGAGGGGCCTGTAGGCTACCTCAAAGTGGTCCTTGTTTGAACAGCTTACAGTAGTATTTGACTTATTAATGGAGTGGCACAGGAATCCCAAATTTCAGAGCAATAATATGAGCTGTGCATACAGATTTTACAGAAAGTTTCACAGAGATCATCCTGAAAGACAGATTTATATGTCTTATGTTGCTAACACTGAGACATTCACAGTCATGGATCGTTATATTTTCTTCAAAATCAAGGGATTTTAAATCCCCTGTGTTTGTTTACTGGTGTCAAAACCTATAGAGGATGCATTTTCATTTTTTTCCTGACACTGCAAGGGACAGACACTTATATTTGGTTTTAGATCAAAGTAACAATTCTCGTCTAAGCATATGACTCTGAGCTGGACTGTCAGGAGAAGCCTCAACTGTCGTAACGCACAAAGTATGGGAGCTGATAACTGTGTGGGTATGAGCAAAGGTAGAGTAAGGAGCAGAGAGGACTTTGGGGAAGGGATGGGGTCCACCAAAGGGCAGCAGTTGAAAGTGAAGGGAGGGCTCATGTGGAAAATTTGGGTTGGGAAAGAACAGCATGGCATTGTGGTGGGCAGCAGTCACTTCAACTGATGAAGAACCGTGCTAGGAGTAAAAGCTTAAGGAGTGGACATTTGCCAAGAAAGCAGCTCTTGGAAGGAGTACTGTGGTGAAGCCAGGCTGAAGCTGTGGGATGAGTCTGGGGGTGCCACCTAGGTAACTGTGCTAGCTGTGACATTAGGTACCTCATCATCTTTCCCAGTTCCCTTTCTACTGGCAAGGGAAACTCTGGTCCTGTGACACAGGGACACCTCTCTTAAATCAGATGGATCTTAACAAACAGCTTGAGAGGTGAACCATGGCCTCGGTCACTGTGTCCCTCACAAGAGCACACAGTTGCTGTCAGCGTGATCAGGACTGGCCTTGCACATGTGACAGGAAACATCTCTCCTCCCGAGGGGCTGTGGAGGGAGCACACGCTGCCAATGTTCAGCATAAACCTTCGACACAAGACAAAAATGCCCCACGGGTGTCGCAGAAGTATCCTGACAGATAACAAGGAAATGCTGTGCCAGAGGACATGGGAACAACCTTAACTACATCTGACACAGGGAATATGCCCATTAAATAGCTCCAAAACAAAGAGATATTCCCAGGTCTGGAAGCCACAAAGACACCTTCATGTACAAGTAACACAAGCAATAATGCAGCTATTTCCTCAGCTACAGGTGACAGCACCCTTGCTCAGGGTGGGACAGGGCTATCTCAACAAATAATTTGGAAGTATTGCTGATGTAGGAAGAACTTTGTGGCTCAGAAACATGTAGAAATGTCATGAGATGCTGTGCAGCTGGCAAACAAACATGGAGACACTGTTCTATTTTGGGGCAGGGGCCATTACCACCCCCATGACGTGTCTGCCTGCTGCCTCGTGGGGCCCTGATCTCAGCTGGGGCCTTGCAGCACTACCAATAAAAATCACAGTCATAATAAAAGTGAATGTGACTGGCATGAGAACTGCCAGCCAGGTGACACAGCAGAACCCATCTAATTGTCAAAGCCTCAGAGGGAAACGCATCTGTCTAACGCAGTGATGCTGAGACGGCTGCTGAAATGCCATCCCTCTGCACCAGCCAGGCAACCCCATCTTCTGCAGCCTGCCTTTGTCACAGTCCGTACCAGGGTGCTTAGCCCAGAGCATCCTTGTCCCACTGTCCAAGCTCACGCAGCTTACGTGTGCTGCCCTTTCCCAAGTCATCCTTTGTGTTAAGCCTGCTCTTTCCCTTTATCCAATTTCTCTTCTCTTTTTTCCCCCTCTGATGTGTTCCCATGTCCCCCTGCAGCCTGGGCCTGTCAGGCAGCTTTCCTGGATGTCCCGGGGGGCCTTTCCCCGCACTGCCAGTTGTTGCAGTTTCAAACTCAATTGTTCTCCTCGGTACTGAGGCAAATGGAGTCATTAATTACCTTCTATCGGCTGGGCCGAGTTCAGAACGCGATCGATAGCCAGTGCTTGTCATTCATGGCAGCCAGCCCTGCGCAGACCCTCGCGCTGCATTCAGTCGGGCTCCAGGAAGGATCCCGGTGCTATCAGACCCAGGCTTCAAACCCCAGCATTGAGCTTGTGCTGGGAATAGCAGACCTCCTGCATCTGTGTCTGAGCTGACCCCAGCCAAGGGTGACATCAAGGACAAAGACCTCAGCTTAGGTAGCAGATCACACATTTTCACATGGTTAGAAGCATCTGGTACTCATGTCCTGGTCTGCACAAGCTGATCCAGTCTGGCTGTCATGATGTTTCTAGAGACTCTGTGTGCATCCTTAATGCAACTATTAAACTAACACTGTACTCTACACAGTAGGGACAAGGGCAAGGACAGGCAGCCCTAATCTGTTGATCTTTTTATCTGTGTAATTTCTTGCCCTACTCAGTAGGTTTGGAAAAGAAGGCTGTAAAATTTGGTTTATGTTTCCTTCCAGAAGACTTTTTGCAGCTTTTTGCACAGGGTGAAAGAACACGTCATCTCTAGATGGGTCAGTTCTCTATTTCAGCACACAGTAGTGCTGCAGGAAGTGCCAGGGCTTTGGTTGGGTGGGGAGAAAGAAGAACTTCAAATTCAGGAGGAAAGAATCCTAAGTGAGTGCAGGATAGAGATGAAGGTCATGGAGAGGGCTGGCAAGGGCTAGCAACCCTTGGAGAAGGAGTGATATCGGGGTTCTATGCTGTGATAGTGAGGGCACATACGGATGGTATGACTTTGGGTTACATGCAGTATCCTGCAGAGACAGGGATAGTGGGAAATGAGTGCTGGAGGAATATCACCTCAAGGAAGTGTGTCAGCCTTTGTGACCTCTGCAGTTGTTCAGATTCCTATGTCCATTTGCCTCAAGGGAATCCATAACCCTGAATCTGAGTATGCTAATTGATGGTACTGTGCTGGTCCATGTGCCTCTGTGATTTAAGTATGTCATCAACACATAAACTCTGTGTCTTACTTAAACGCTCAGGCTCAGAGCAGAAAGGCTCAGAAACAAAGGGATTTCATGTTTTGAAATCAGAGTATAGCTCAGATGAGGAATCGGTGAGCAAGGAAGGCTGCTGGTGCAGGGAGCCGAGCGTGCGTAACCGAGGGAGAGTGAGATGCTTGCTGGTGTCTGGCAGCTGGGGGCTGCAGTGCTTTTAGCACAGGAGTTGCGTATGAAAGAGTACCTCAGATGGAGCTGGGGCAGACAGCACAGGTTTAATGTGGGGCTTACATGAGCAAAATGGCAATGCTCAATGAGAATGTAAATGAAATGAATTGTGTGTGCAAATGTGTAATGAAGTGTGTACTCAGATCTGTCTTGGATTATCATGGGAGCATGCAAATGTGCATTTAAGGAAGGAAGCGTGTGTATGCGTATGAAAATCATATGTATTTACTGCAGCATCTAAGTGTATGATTGCAAATTCAGCTCAGAGCATCTGGGAAACCTAAGTCTGTACAGACTGAAGTTTATGCATTAGAGAGTAATAATCAGCACATTGAGCGTTACTGAGTGCACCAGTAAAGGCCTTTCCAGGGGTTAGGCTGCAAGCACCTGCCTCAGATGTGTGCACAACACATACTACAGTATGTGTGGGTGTGCAGATGAGGTATGCTAGCCTGGGCAGGCCAAGCTAGTAGCTTCTCTGCAAGCAGTCACTGCATCATTCTGAACTTTGGGTATGTCGGAGGTGAGTGGACATATTTTGCTCTCAGTCAGGTTGTTGGAAGGCCTTAATAATTCCCTTACCTCAGAAGAGGCACTGAGGGTTTATACCATTGTAATCAGGGACAGATTGTGGGTCCAATATCTCTTACTAGCACTATTGGGCTTGACTGTTAGCCAGATAGAAATGCAGCTGCCTCCAGGATTCAGTACTCTGGCTTTGTTTATGTTGGCAGAGTATCAAGCCGGCACTATCACACAGCAGGCCAGATCCTCTAGTTAGTGTAAATCTTTAAGTCTCTTGCATTCAGTGATTATACTGATTTATACATCCTGAAAGTTATCAGAAGGGTTATCCTGATTTATGCTGTTGTGGTGTCCACAACATTGCCTTTAGTGCAGAGCCCTCAGGGAGAGCTGCTGCCGCAGGAAAGCAGGGCTCTGGGAGCTGTGCTGTTCCCTCTGCCAGGGCAGAAGATGTTCTTAGCATCATTGGCATGACTTAGCTCCCTCCTCTCATCTTCCCAAGCCCATTTTTTGGGGAGCTACTTCTTGTCAGGATCCCCCTTGGTGAACACATAAAAAAGGGTGGCTTTTGCTAGCTCCAAAGGACAGAAGCAACGCAAAAAATTACATCTCATGCAGCCCTAACTATGCTTGTTTAGAGAAACTGCTTGCATTTATGAAGTCTTTGGTGCGGAAAGCAGGGTTGCAAATGACTGCATCAGAGCGACAGTAAAGGCCATTAATTTCCTGTTATGTTTTCCTGTGTTGGGGGCTTTATTAATTTAATTTTACACTGTCGAACAACAGCGAGCGCTGACACCACCACACTCAGAGGGTTTTTTTTTTTCTCAAGCACTGCTTTGCCTGACATGCAAATCAACACTGCTATCAGGACTGCTAGAGACAAGGGAGGGAGCACAGAGCTGGCCTGTCCTCACCCAGCCCCATATCCGGTTTCTGGGAGATCCCTGAGATTCCAGTGGAGCACACTGCCACCATGACAGCTAGGGCTCAGCAGATCTGGATCAGGCCACGGACACCTCTATCGCACAGTCTAGAAAATATTAATAGCTCTTTAGGCTGCTGAGTTCCATTGGCTTGGTCCCGCACTGACATGCCTCTTTATACCTTTTTCCCTTCCATTTCCCTTGCTCTAGATTCAGCCTTCCTTTCATTCCGCCTTATTTTTGCCTCATACACCTTTTACCTTAACCTAGCAAGTCAAAGAAGACCGTGCCTGCCCCTGAGCCAGATGCTAGTGAATCACGTTATTGGAAGCTCTTCTGAGTCAGCACTAAACCAGTGCTCAAGCAGAGTGTTTTTAGAGCTGCCATTTTTGACGTGCCATAAAACAAAGGCTCCAATCACTCAGTCATTAAAATTCCCATGGCATTTTTTTGCAAGAGTGCAGACATTAACCTGGCTGTCCTGAACAAAATCCAGCCTGAGTGATTACCCACAGCATATCTTAATTCTCCTGTGGTTTCGTTTGGACATGGCACAGCAAAATTTCACTGTTGATGCTCTGTATTGTTCAACATCTGCCATGGTCCACCTGAAAGGCAGTCACATTTCAGTAGTAAATGAGATCTTCAGCATGGGGAGGTTAATAAACAATGTATTATACAGCATGGGTAATTGCAAAATGCCATGCAGTGAAAGAGCTACAGGCTTGTGATGTGCTCTGCTTGGACTGTCACCATGCAAACTCTTCTTTTGAATGCTCTTTCCTGTAATAACTGTAAATCATTAGTAGAGTAATCTGGAATCTTTCTGCATAAACTCATGTAAAGGCCCTTACTGATACATGAAGGATCCTGTACTGATATGACCTCTATAAACTGTATGTCAGAGATACATTCCAACCTCAAGAGGTGATCCCCACAGAACAGGAGGGCCAGTCACGGATAGCAATCAGTCTCTCAAACTAAAGAGGGCTGTGAGGAGGAGAGCTGTAAGTATCTTTGAGGATTAGCTACTGGGGTATTTTTTTTTAATTCACTGGGATTTAGTAAAGTTGTCCCAAATTGTAGGATAGTTCTGATCTGCTCGCAAGGTCAACTCTTATTTTCAACGCCTACCTCATCCCACACTAGATGCCAAAAGCCAAAGCCAAAAACCAACAGCTCCTTTGGGAAGCCAAGCATGGAAATATTCCTGTCCTTTATAACAGCCTTTTCTAAAGGATCTAAGAGAGGACTAGAAGGTACTCAAGACTTGATGGACAATACATTATGTATGTATATATATACATATATGAAAAAATATACAAAAATACATACACAGTAACCACCTCATTAAGGTTTAATCAGATGCCTACAAACCTGTTCTGATGCAGATCCCCTAGTCTAGAAGCAGAATAACACCTCTGAGCTCCCAAAAAATGCAGAACCAGTGAGAGGAAGAAATCCTGACCTACTCTTTAACCAAATGGTGACAGTGATACCCAGGACCTATCTCCTGTTTTGGCACTGTGCTCCTGTGTGTTTTCCTGTAGTTGTTGACCTGTGTAGGAAGAGGACTTTGTACCTTGACCTGATGGGATGTAAGGTGTAGGATGTTTGGATGGATGAAAGAAAAGCCAAGGAGAAATGCAGACCTAGGCATTCTTTTTAGGCCCCTTAACAAAACTCTGACATTTTAAAGGGCCTTGAAATGGGCTTGAATTGCATTTGACACCTATTCAAAGTGTCCTTTATTTTATCTGCTTGATGCATGGAAAAATTGCCTACAAAGAATTATGGATGGAGATTGAAGACAGACAGACATGTCTGCTGTGTCTCAGTAGATAGGTATCTGTAACTGCTTCTTTCAGGTCATGTCTGTTAAGAGACTTGTCCTCCATATGCAACGTCTTAATGCTTAGCCTAGCTTCTGCAAGCCAACACAAAATGCTGTTTGTTTCAGGTCTAGCTTGGCAGCCATAGAGGTAGCTGGAAGAAATCAAATATTCCCTGGAAGGATCTTAAAATGTTCACAAGCTGCATTTTCCCATAATGCAAGTTCTTATGGCAAAATTAAGTACACTCTTTTTTTTCTCTCTCTCCTCTGCTCTAGTCACATCCCTGGCCTTCATCTATCCAGCCAGGACTCTCACAGGCTAATCACTTGGTCAGATCTTGTTGCTTCCCCTTGGGATCCAGTGAAACAAGGCTAGGAGATCTGATGCTATCACTTAGGGAAGCAAAGAGCTCCTGCTTTTCTTCCAAACAGCAGCAGCCCCCATTTTGGGAGGAGGAGGGGTTTCTCTCTGGCCCTGACTGAGAACAAACAAGATGCTTAGTGTTTTCCTTTAGCACTAGAAGACACCGCTCTATAGGAATGATTTCCATCTATGAATGGCAAGGGATGCTTAACATTACATTGACATAGACTTGGGAGTGCAGACGTAGCCAAATTAAGAGCTAATTGGTGCACTGGGGATTGAGTGTTGGGCCCCCTTGGCTGCAGGGATATGATTGGAAAGGGAGAGAGAGAGAAAGGAAGGGAGAGAGCAGGAGCCATCCTCTGCCTACGATGCCTCTCTAAAGGTTGGGATTCCTGAGGCCGCTGCTGTCTAGTGCTGTCAAGGTCAGCAGGTTCGGGTTCACTGAACGGTCAGGATGGTTTGAATTACTGGCACTGCCTGCTGATTCCTCCGCAGATCGTGATCCGTCTTCCAGCACTGGCTGCGGGATGCTGCTCCCCAGCCATGTGCTGCGCACGGTGTGGGGCACAGGGGATGTCAGAGAGGCAGATGCTCTCCTTAAGAGCATAAGCTTTTAGGAAGATTTAAGGAGCCAAAGCAATGCCAAACAAAGGCATATACTCCATGTGCTGAGCACGTGGAGATCACGCTTCCAGAAACAGCAGTTCTGATCTATTTTTCTTTTACGTGGAGAACTGCCCCCTGCAAGCTTCTGCCTTTCATGAAAGTTAGAAGAATGGCTTGATCAGGGCCTGTCAAACCCTTACAGGGTGAAAAAACCTTTTGGTGAAGATTTTTGTCCAATTGTGTATCAGTAGAATGCTTAGTGAGCAAGGACTACCTTGCCAGTCCTTATGTAAACCACACTGCTAGGACACTTTCTCCCCAAACACAGGTAGCTGTGTGACCAGGCTGAAGGACAGAGGTAACCAGGCATGTTCCTAGAAGGTTGTCTGCAAAGAGCACCAGAAGGTGCTCAGAAACCTGCTTGCCAGTTTGCACCCTAGCAGGCTGGGTTGGAGTCACTGACAGGGACCTCACCAGTGCGGATGGGGAGAAGCCGTGGCTGCAGGGATGTGAGTATGCACAGGCAGGCTGCTAGCATCACAGACATGTGTCTGGGGTGGCATCAGCATACAGATGGGTGCCCCTCTGTGTGTGTGTATTGTACACGTGTGCTGTCCACACATCCATAGGAGCAGTGATAGCAGAAGTGAACATGTGAGAAAGAGCATGGCAGGAGAGAGCAACAGAAGGGGATCAGAAGAGGACAGGAACCTGTGTGGAAGTAGTGTCCAGTGTTTGTCTTTAACAAGAACGTCTCCACAGGTGGCATTGACTGGCAGTCAGTGGAGCTACACTACTGAGAAGTTTAGCACTCTCAGTCTGTAAAATAGAGTATTTTTGTTTCCTATTCTGAGGTTTGTCATGTACCTCCATGAGTGAGTCTGCCGCCCTTAGCATTGCATGCATAGCTTTTTTACTCATACCTCCACTTCTGCCTACCATTTCTACATATTTCTACACCTGGAGGATACCTATGGTAATGCTGAGAATGGGGCTGCAAGGGGCTGCCCATCCCTGGTGCCAGCATGAAGCTACTTGTGCAGCACTTTCAGTGCTCACCGAGACATGGAAGAGATGATGGTTAATGCCATGCAACCTCCTCTGTAAAAGGGAAGCCCTGGTCTCCTCTAAGCTCAGCACAGGTATTCTGAGCAGGTTCTCTATGTGGCCTGGTCCCGATGCATTAGGATGTACATTGTGCCTACCATCACCTCTTCTATCCCAGTTCCCTCTTCCAATGCAGAGCAATGGTCTCTGGCAAGAAGGGTCAGGGACAGTGCCCAGTATCGTGCTGGTTTACATTAATGAGATACACAGAGTGTAATCCAGCAATGGAGTCAGCTCTACAAAAGGAGGTAATAGCAGGCTGCCATGAACAGAGCAGCTCAGGTAATTGGTTTATCTATCTAGAAGCAGTAGTAGCAATCTCTGCACAAACAGAGTAGCAGTAAAGTCTCTTCCTTAAGGCTATTTCCTTTGTCTTTTCAATTGCTTGCACATCCATGTGAGATAGAGAGAGAGAGAGGAAGAGAGAGAGAGAGAGAGAGCTAGAGAGAGAGAGGGAGAAATGTTAATTTGTGAATTAATGGCTTTTCTCAGCGGAATTGTAAATTCAAATGTCACCTCACAGGGTGACACTACGCTGGGCTGCTGAAGAAGCAATGATAAGATCCCCCCCATCCCCATGCCGACATATACCCATGCCCCTCCCCTCCCTGAAAGATAGCTACAGAGTGGAACATGCTACTTTTAATTTGCAATAACACCACAGCAAAGGGATGCAAGAATGACTGCTTTCCGACCCTCCCTTCCACAACAAGCCAGGCCACATCTTTCCCTTTCCACCTCTACCTCCTTTGACCCCTTCTTCAACCCCTCCCATTTTAAACAGAGTCCAAGACAACACATTATCTCAACTCCCCCCACCCCAAACTAATCAAAGGATGAGCTAAGGGAGGGCTCTTTAGAGCGGATGCCTCTGCAACCCTCTCCTCTCCTGCAATAATCAGGTGAATTAATGACCCTGAAGTTAAAGTGAGCGCTGATACTCAGGCGTTGTGCAGCGTAGGGGAGAAAGCCTTCATTGTTTTTGAGCAGGAGGCGGGCAGCAGCAAGGGAGATTCATGGATGGAGATTGAATATGCAATTTTCTTTCACCTTGCCAAGAGCTGCCCCTGGGCTGTGCCTGGCCTAAATTTTTTTTTTCCTCTTGCCATCTCTCCTTATCCGGCCCTCCCACCTCCCTTCCATTCTTTCCAGAAAATTACCTTCAAAATTGATTTCCACTTTTACAAACAAATATAATGGGAACATGAGGGGGGAAAAAAAATCTTGGGCTGTGATGAATTAGGGCTGTCAGGTGCTTCCAAGTCTCCTTTGTTTTTGTTTTACTGCCCGTTAGGTCCTTTGTTTTTCCAGCAACTGGGAATAGTGCCCCTGCCCACACAGTGCTTGTAGTCCATGGCTACCATCACAGGATGTGTCCATCACCTGATGTCATCACTGTGTTACCCCTACTCTCCATCTGTGTGATGCTAACAGCCACTGCTCATGGACTGCCCCAGCCCTTCACACTAGGACACAACCAATTTCCTCATGGAGACACTGCATGTCTCACACTGATGGTGACCTGGCTCCTACAGCCACTGCACAGGTCCGTTGAGTTGCCTTGTATCTTCTTTACCCTGCTCCTCCTGTTCTCCTTTGCCTTATTCTACTGATTCTTGATGGAGTTTTCTCAGCCCTCCCTATCAGCCTGGGTCATCAGCTTGTCACTTTGATCCCTGTTGTGCCTCAGTGCCATGTCACCTGGATTCCATAGAAGTATTGCCTTTATGTCTCATTGTCATGCCACTTGACCCCAAAACAGTGTCATCCTTATCTCCCACTGGCATAGCAGCCTGGTCCACTGTTATACCAGTCTCATGTCCCATTGCCACATCACCAACAACCCTCTTAAAACACCATTTACCAGCACATTGCAAGCTATTCCTGATCCCTTTTTCTATTTACTCTGTCATCCACTGTGCTTTAACCTGGGATCCTCCTGGATCCAGGCACCATGCTCAGTCGGACTCCTGTACTCTTTTCATCCATGAAAAAAATGTAACAGTCACCTCCCTGAACACGGTCGGAATCAGTGTGTAACTCATCTAGAGCGAGAAGGAAGATGCAGAGAGAGACAGGCACCAGCAAGTCTAGGGAGCAGCCTCTGCACAGGTGGGCATGCAGAGCAGGCAGAGATGCTGGGAGGAGTTGTAGTTGTCTGACTGACTCTTGCTGACACTTGAACTGCAACAACCCCTCCCAGGAATGAGTAAAACAAGTGAAAGAAGATCTAACCACAAACTAAATACCCATAAATAAACAGTTGGACAAGCACGCATTCACATCACTCGCACAAGTAAACTTAAAGCAAAGCTCTACGCGTAAGGCTCACCAAACGTAGCCAATAACATTTAAAGACACAAGAATGGAAACTGGGACACAAGGAGGTACTAATGCATGTGCATGTCAATTAAATGTAATTTCTGAATAAACAGGTAACTTACAAAAAAGTACATACACTAACTAAACAAAAACCTCAAATTCAAAGGAATTTCCTTAAATTCACATATACAAAATTAAATCATGTAAACAAATACAAACTATTTACATAAATAACCTTCACACAGTCAAGAAAAACCAATATATATGTATATACACAACATACACACAAATATATAACCCCAATGCAAATACACATCTGTACAAACTATATACAGAAGTGCACAGCACTATCAGGCTACATATTGATATCTAGCAACCACAAAGATACAGTGATTCTCCAAGTATGTAACAACACATACGCACAGAATATACATACAAATATACAACATTCACATATATGCTCAAAATGTGAATACAAATACCTGGCATTCATAGAAATACATAGCACTAATGCTGAGCCATACATGCCCAGATATCCATATGATCCACAGTATGCATAGTCCTACTAGGCAATATTATACACAGCTTAGCATAAACATTTTCCAGGTCTCCATAGGCATGCACAAAAATATGGGTCCAACCTGCCACTCACCCCAGTACATAAGCACAGATAAGTAGAAACCAGTAATCCTAACACAGAAGTACAAAACCCAAACAGGCATGCATTCCTAGCAACACAAATACACAAGCAGAGACGGACACAAATACAGCTGAAGCCAGACCAGCTTGTCTTCAGATAGTACCAAACCCTGCCAAACTAAGGAGCACTGTAAGCTTTCGAAGCAGAGCATTCTGTCCAAACTGCTTTCTGTGATGTAAGCTTTTAACTCTCCCTTACCTGAAGTCTTCCTGAGTGACGCGTACCCCCAAACCCTCAGGGTGTGTGCATACACACATATATATATATACTGCCTCTCTTGCTTTCAGACTGATCTCCAAATTCGTGGTGCAGCAGCCCACATTTCTGACAGTGCTGTGTTGCTTATTCATTGCCCTCTCCTTTCTCCAGTTTCCCCCTCCTCTCTTTTTCCATGGAAACTCTCCCTTTTCTGACCATCCTGCTGCAGTTCATTTAGAGAGGTGCCAGATCAGTAGCAGGCACCTTTCTTAGGTTCTTCCAGGAGTCTCACCAGCCAAAGACCCTCAGGAGGGAGAGGTGGGTGGCTGCTGAGAATAAACTCCCTTTTCAATTTACATTTTCATCTAGAATGGAAAGGAGCATTACCTACGCTTGTGTGTATAGACCAAATGAGCCTAGATGTCCCCTGTGACACCACTGCTTGCAGTGATAACACCATCGCTGCGAGCTGATAGCCACTGGAAACTCAGCTGCACTGCATGAAACAACACAGTCCCAGGGAAGGTAGCAGGGTGACACTGCCAGACTGTGAAACACTGCAGAAACTGCTCACCCCATGCACACAGCCATAAACAGCTGGGTGCGTGCCCCACAACAGTATGTGATGGTTGGAACATGGGGTTAGCACCCGAGGCAATGTAACTGCATGTGTCTCCCGTGTCATTAAGAGTATTGCTGACCTGCAATAAAGCAATCATATAGAATAATGCAAACATCAACTGTGGTGACAAGAAATCACAGCACGAAACAATGCAGCCACGCCACAGACAGTACTGCTGCTGTGTCACCTGCAGGGGTACAAACACGCTCTGCGTCTTCAACAACACAACGGTTTTGCAAGAACAGAAACACATCTAATGTGCCCAGAGATGAACATACATCAGGTGCCGCGGTACAGTCAAGTGGAATGACTCACACATACTCTTTGCAAATGTATGCACACAGCATAAGAAAACTAATGTATTTCCCTACAAGACCTCTCTGCACTAGTACAACTACAGCACTGGCAAAGCACCATCATCCTGCAGATGACAGCATAAGCACACTGTATGTCCTGAAACAACCCCAGTATGCTGTGGATCAATACGGTCATACTTCAAGAAAACACAGAATCTCAACATGGCACTGCAGTGATATAGCTGTATTGACTCCACTCTCATGGCCAGGTGACAGTCTGTTGTCAGCCACCACATTACTGTATGGATTTCAACAACAGTGCAATACAGCCTGCAATGGGGTACTGACAGTTACAACATTGAAACAACCATCCTGTATGCAGCGATGCAGGCATACCACCAGAAACAATTCACAGCCATGTCTGTGAAAAGTGTTAACAGCTGAGTGTGATGGGGCAGCACAGCAAGCAGCGATACAGTTAATCTCATCACTAGTGTCGCAGACCCACAACCTGTAGTGATTCAGTTACAACACGATAACCACAGCCACACTGTCTGCAAATGCATATTGATGCCACTGACAGTAACACAAAGTCACTCGAAACATCACAACCGCATCTCCCAAAGAATATTTTTGTTGCTACTCTGAATGACACCAACAGGATCATGCTTGCAGTGACACATTCAGCTGTATATCTGTTCAAAATCTCAGACCTTCTTAAACTCATTACACATCTCCGTGTGATACTTCCACCTAAATAATTTAGTCAAAATTTTCATCAGGACAGTCTATGCCCTGGGGCAGTATCTAAAAAACACTTTTCAGGACTGGAACTGTTGCAGATTCCTTGCCTCACACTCCACCTGAAGGAGGTATTGCTACTTTGCCAGCAGGAAAATGAGATCGTGACCAGGTGGGAAAATCCCAGTCCCTGTCAAAACCTTGCCCTGCAGAGTCCTCCCATTTGGAGTGAGGGAAGAGGAAAGCACCTGTAACAGAAGTGATGCTTCTCAGTGCAAATGCCCCTACTGCTAGTAGGCAGCTCCCTGCTCTGCACAGCTCAACCCTGTTTTGAAGAGTACAGTGAACCACCTGCACTGATACAGCTAACACTCTTCAGAAAACACCACTGGATCTGCTGAAATGTTGGTGACCCTTTACTGTCCTGCACTGACACAGCCCTGCATCCCTTGCTTCCATGTAAATCACCTTAATCATCACAATAACAGGTGAAGAAAGGAAAGGAGGAACTTCTGCCTTCTCAGGTTTGCTCCCCCACCTCCTCTGGGGATTCCTTTATGGCAAACAGCCTGAGTATTATTGCCATTTACAGTAGCAATCACCCCGTTCCCTCCTCTCCCACAAACCTACTGCTGATATTAGCACTGATCATACTAACAAGCTAGTAGGTTTTATTACTACTGATACTAATAATACTGGACACATTACGTCTGCTCGCGCCAATAACAGGCTGCAGATATGATCCCTGCTAATGCTAATAATACTTGGGGATATTATCTCTGCCATTGTCGGCGCTGCAGATATTATTGCCAGTAATGCTGTCAAATACTACAGATATTGTCAGGGACCAAGATTAATAATGCTGAGATTGTTACAGCACCAGCCTCACTGGAACACGAATCCCAAATGAGAATTTGGGTCTGTAGAGGAAGTCTGTTTGTGGCCTGCTGTGGAAAGAACTGGATTTAATAAGAGTGTTTTTGTAAAGATCTCAAAAGTTTCACCCAGATGGAGATGCTGTGGTATGCAGGGAAGACTTTAAAATATTGTTTTCATATTATCTACTCATCTATCTATCATCTATCTATCTATCTATCTGTCTTTCCCTTTCTTCCCATCTCTCCCTTTTTATGCAGTGCTTAAGACTACAGTATGATACTCATTTTTTGTTACCGCTTCTGGGTCACCCCGATTTTCATTCTGTTAGCTATCAATCGGGGGTTATGGAACAACAGAAATATTTCCATATTATTTTCTCCCTTTATCCTTCTGTACTTATTGCTGCTCCCTAGTCTGACAATGACTGCTGAGCTACAGCACGAAGAGCCAGGAATTCCTGTTTCCTGCTGCAGTTTGATATCACAAGACCCAGAGTGGTCTTGGAAAAGTGATTACATGCTGCAGGGCCACTTCTGGTGGGTGTAAGTGGTGGGGAAGGTCAGAGGGAACTTACAGTAACATTGGCTGTGCCCATAGGCTGCAAGAAATGCACACTGTGCCACACAAGTGGTATGAAACTTTTTGTAGTCAAATTATTTTAAAAAATCAGAACAGACCAACTTTCTGCTTTGGCTAACCTGTCACTGAAGTCAGAGGTTTCACAATCACTGGTCAAAAACCGAAACAAAAGGAACGCAGGGTCTTAACAGGGCAAATGCCCTCCCAGGTCTCTCACCTGAGGAGGACACACCAAATTTTGAGGAATGGCCCGTGATCTGACAGTTCCTTGTTGTGACTAGTGGACACTCAGAGCTATCTCCCTGCTAGCTCTCTCTCGGTGCCATAGTCTTCCCAAGACACCCTTGAGTTGCAACCAGCACATTTGGTAGGTTGGGATTTCCCATCTTACCTCTAACTCCCTGTGAGTGACACACCTGGCTGTCAGCGTCCATCGCTAAGCCCACCTCATGCATCTGTCTGGCTCCTTCTGTCCAACACAGGAGTTCTG
Organism: Porphyrio hochstetteri; assembly: GCA_020800305.1. NCBI lineage: Eukaryota > Metazoa > Chordata > Aves > Gruiformes > Rallidae > Porphyrio > Porphyrio hochstetteri. The sequence continues at coordinate 19,222,403 of CM036911.1, forward strand.
CTACATCATCTTGACACGTAATTATCTTTCCTCTTCTTAATCATCTGTGCTACTGTCTAATGTAGGCACCAGCTGCAGCAAGGAGAACCTGGGGGAGGGGGTCGCTCGGATAGAGTCTCCTCTGTCTTTCTCCAACCCTCTTCCGCCCAGTCATCACAGAGGTTGCTAACAAGACTTTCAAAACTGGGGATTCAGGAGCAGCCTGGTACTTCCCCTCTTTCCGCTGAGCTGTATTCCTCACAGAGGAATCCTTGCAGCAGAGCTGGTCCAACAGAACAGAAAGAAAGAGACCGGTGCAGTTTCTTCTGCCTCCTTTAGGGAAGAGCCGCCCCCAAAATGCAGGGAAAGTAGATGCGCATTGGGAGCTCACAGGGGATTTTCAGTGTAAGAATAAACCCTGCAGTTAAGAAACTGCAACAAAACAGCATTTGGAATCTCTGGGAAATACCGGGAAGGTGTATACATCCAACATGAGCATGAAAGACATGTCTACTCTAGGTTTCTTGCCTGGCTTTCCTAATGCCTCTCATCTCAGCTAGGAACAATCAGAGCCTTGAGAGCTACAGGGGAGATTGCCCAGGTGTGAGTGCAGGTCACTGGCTGTGCAAAACCTCCCCTTGGACCCTTCTAGCTTTAGGGCCCAGCCCTACAAAGTGATGATGTCCTTCAGTATTTCTCAGAGCCAGTGTGAGTCCAGGTAACTCAACTCTTGGCTAGGGGTGTTCAGCAGCTGGCAGGGAGTCCCACGCAAGGTTTCTCTGTGAGAGGAGCACAATGTCTCCCTGCAGTAGGTATCTGGGATAGCAGGATGAAGGGTGTTCTCTAAGGCAGTTGCAGCTGTGTCATGTAGCTGTTACCCAAAACTCTGAGAGCTTAAAAGACAAGGAATGTCTCCAGGATTGTCTGGTACCTTTGTGATTCCTAGACTCTTGGCCAACAGCAGATAGTTGTAGAGTGTTGCTTGCCCTTCATATCTGGGATAAATTAAGGACAGACATAGAGAGTTGTTCTTACTCTCAATATATCATTGTGAAGTGTCACAGATTTAGATGGCTGCTAGGTTGTTTCTGTGTTTAATTGTACTACTCAAAAAAAGCCCAGGTTCTGAGACTGGAAGTGATTGTGTAGTTTCATCTAAAGTGGGATGATCTTTCCAGGTATTTGGAAAGAATAGCTGCTAAAGCTGGATTGAACTTCATTTCCAAATGAGGTATGGAGGCACCATGTTGAGACTGGGTGACCATCACACTGGACTGTATGAGCACAGGCATTCACAAAACCCCCAAATAACTGCACAACTATTAGAGAAACTTGTCACTCACTTTGAAATGTCACTATTTCCTATATATGTAATGGTGTGAAATGCTGGAGGGGTTTGCAGTGTTTGCAGTCTCTTATTCCTGACTTTTTGACTTTGAGGCATTGACTCAGCCCTTCAATTGCTACACGTTTCTCTTAGCTGGGCCCTACTGCCATCTAGCTGGGAAATGGATCTTCCTCTGGGGCCTGATCCAATTTCCAATGACATCAGCAAATATCTTCCCATTTGCTTTAGCAAGATCTGAATTGGGTCCTTGCATCTAGATTTACTTTGTGTTAGGGAGAAAGGTGTCACGAGGACTGTGGGTTTTTTTCTTGGGATTACTGTGGGCTTTGGACCAAAAACTTACAGGTGTGAACTTCACCAGAACCAATGCTGAGAAAATTACTAGCAAAACCCCAAAACACAGCATCTCTTTCAGGAGAGTTTTCTCTTTGCACCATGTATCACAGAGAACCCTCATGTTCTCTTGCACCGCTCTGCCTTGGGGTTAGAGCACACGCAGCACACTGAGCCACCCGTACTGCAGGCAACAGTGGAAAACAACATACTGAAGGCAAGGCTGAACCGAACAACATGGTCAGGCACTATTCTTAGAGAAGTTCACTTCCTAGCCCTCGATATTTGAACGCATCAAATTAAAAAAAGCAAGATTTAAGAAAAAAAGTTTACAAAGCCACCATAAGAGCATGAAGACCTAACCCACCCCCCTGACTCTATCTAGACCTGAGGCTCCAACTTTTGGCTCATTTCAGGATTCACTTTGCCCTGAGTCCTTCTCAGCAGATAGGAAGGAAAAGGAGATAGCTTAATCCTAATTCCTTAGACCCTAGTGAAAGGCTTAGATAACAACCTTGGGGCCACAGTACTCAGAAGACCTCCTGTTCTGCTTTCAGGCTGTTGCAAGCACGGCAGTTCTGCTGTGGTAGATGCTACCCATTGAAAATTGGGCCCTTACAATCACCTACTAATGTAGCTCATGGCACGTCACAGTGCAGGAACTTGTTTGCAAGGGGAATGAAAGGTAACTCCCACATTGCTGGTGCTTCTCTGAGATGGCATTTTGTTTGAAAACGATTGAGTTGGGGAAACCATGTTTACCCACAGTTCAGAGTCCGGGCACCTGCTGGCACCTGGGGAGTTCAGTTCCAGCCGTTTCCAGCAGTGAATGAACTTGGGATCAGCTCCAGCAATGGAGACGGCTCTCTGCCTGCTGAGCAGATGTCTGGAGACGCAGCCTGTCATGAAAGGGCCTCGGAAGAAGAGTATTCCAAGCCAGCAGGGCAGTGGCGGGGAACTGGTCTCTGTTGCTAAAACTGATCTAGCCCCTGGAGCAGCTGCAAACCTTGGCCTGAAATTGGAGCCTGTACATGGGGACAAAGAATATAAAAGGGAGGATGAGCTTCTCCCCTCCCCCTACCTTCATCACGTTTCCTCTTCTCGCCATTCGACCGAGGAATCCCCAGGATCCCGTTAATGGAGTAAGAGCCCACTGGATCATTGGAGGCACTGGAGACGGGAGGGGATGCTGTGCTGGGCACTGGACAAAAGGAAAAGGGAAAAAGGGCCATGAGGAGAGCAGCACAGCACTCAGGGGTTCCCCAGCTGAAAGCTATGCATGCCACCAGTCTAACAGGAAAGCCTGAGCACTGAGGAGACTTCCAGTCCCCCATACTGAAGGACTCATACTCGTTCTACTGCTAATATTGCTGCATCCCAGATTTGCCAGTCCATTCCTACACCATAGCTCCACAGCCTTCTAGTACAGGGCCATTAATAACAAACAAGTGTATTCTATCAAGAAGCTACACCTTGTTATATCCCAGTTCAGACAGGGCTTCCCAGTGCATGCCATGTGTCCTGGTTCTGGCCAGGCCAAGGTTAACCTCCCCAGTCAGCCAACCCAGGTGAGCTGAGTTAGCCAGGGCTGTTTTCCACACCACCTGACACCACTATCCCATAAAAGCAGCTGGTTGGGGAAGGGTAGGGTCTGTTTGCCTCTAGGACAGTCAGAGTGTGGCCAGGATGTTGGGTCAGTCAGTCCTTGCTGTCAGGCAGCCCTCTGTAATCGTCGGGTCAATAAGGTACTCTGTGTTATCACTGGGTGTGAGTGTAGCTAGCCATTATTGTTCTATATTCACAGTGATTTTTGGCAGTAAACTGTCCTTATCCCAACCCATGGAGGCTCTGCCTGTTTCTCCTCTGGGAGTGAGCGAGCGGCTTTGGTGGGCATTTGGCCTCTAGCCAGTGCCAAACCACCACACCATGATAACTGAATGCAGTGGTGCATAGGCCATGTTCTCTTCTGACTTCCAATTCCATCTGTATTTTGCCAGATCATTTCCTCTCAGCACATTTCCACCAAAAGTGCACATGTTCTGTCTTAGCTAGACCAGCCTCTTAGATGGCCACCCAAAACTGTCATTGAAAAATTACCTTCTTAGCATAGGTTAGAAGCGCTTAAGTGTTGAGCCAATAAATTCAATTCCCTACTAGAACAAAGGGTGAGTTGCTGAGACTCCAACTCAGATTAAGAAAAATCTAGTGTATTTCTTTTGCACTGACTAATGTCAACAAGTAGACTCCTCCTGCTACTCAGGGCTGTCCAAGATTACTCATGAGTTTCCAGTGTATCAGAAATAACAAGTCATCCAGATTAGAAGTGATCACTTCATAATAATCAGGGCTTTAGACTATCGAACAAGAGATCTATGCATCCAGTAGGCACGCCCAACACGTCCCAGTACTGGGGAGAATATCCCAGTTCTCTTATAGACCACTACCCATCATTGACCTGAAGCAATCAGTACCTCCAATACAGGCCTTCCAGGATGGAGCAGAACCCATCATCGCTATCCGATGTAGCCCCACACTTCCAGTACATCCCAAAGCAGTGAGAGACTCCAGTAGCAGCACTCACAATCACTATGCCAGCTCAGCCAATGCATTCCCTAGCCACTGCACTTCTTTTCCAAGAAGGAATAAAATCTGCTAACTCCATCTGTTGTGGTCAGTAATTCCCAGTCCAGTAAGCAAGTCCAGACTAAAAGGGCATCCAGAAATGCTCTTCCATACTGGCCCATTAATTCCATTGTGCTCCTGAACACCGTTTGTGCACAGGTTTATACCTGCCAGCTCTGTCCCATGCAAACTAGCACTTTCCAATAAATCCTTGTGAAGCAGCTGATTCTCAGTAACCAACAGTACCCAAGACAGTGTCTCGGTCACGAATAAGACACTGTGTTTCACAGTATGCCAGAATACTGCATGGTTTTCTGTGCTCTGAATTGTTATTGCATAAAGCTATGCTAGCAACTGCAGACCATGAAGCCCAGAGAGACATCAGTGAAAAGTAGCTCATTGCACGTCTAGCACAGTACCTTTAAACACAACAGACATGGAGACGTTAGGCCACTTTATCACAGCCTCCGTCTTCTGCTCACCTCAAGAAACCCATCATCCCCAGCAGAGAACGCATTTTCCCAGTGATATACACCAATGGGATACCTGACTGCAGCCCTAGAACAATGAAGAACTCAGTTGTGAGGCATCAGGAATATTTTTACCCTGGTCTGTGTATTACTAGCTCTGAGAAATGGACCAGTTCCAACAAAGGGAGAGAAGAAAAACTGGGAGGAAGATGAGAAAAGAGTCAGAGTAGGGAGACAAAAAGGAGAAGACTGGTGCTTAGACAGGGTAGCAGTAAATACTTTTCTCTAGGGAGGCAAAGGAGAGAGCGTGAACGTGAAATGGATGTTAAGGCAGAATCACTTTGGGCAAAACCCGTGTTTTTCTGCCATGATTCTCTTCTCTACAATGCAATGAGGGAAACTAAAAACAGAAATCTCTGATTTCCATTGAGATTTCTTTCCCCCCATCCCCTCCTCCCTTTTGCTCTGCCTAGCATCTGCTTGTCAGACATTGTTCCCTCAACTAAGCTTCATCCTGATTTCCACTTGTCTTGTCACCACCCCTCATGCCAGTCTTCTTACCGATAGTATGTCCTGGTGCAGTCACACCTGTCCCGCTCCCATCTGGCGTTGGGTGAAAAGGTTGCTGAACTTTGGTTCTGATGATCCTGGAAAAGAGAAAAATACATTCAGAACTCCACTGCAACTTCTCTGTGCCTTTGCATCCCTGTGATCCAGCTGAAGCCTCATCTGTGCTCTGGGTGCAGCAGAGCGGCTTCATTTGCCACCTTATGATCCCAATTCTACTCTTTTAATGGTCCAGTTCACAGAGAATTGTCCTTGCTCTGTTCTGTCATCTTCTCCCCAAATTTGGATAGTCCTGCATAAGCGTGGTGCTCAGTGAATGAGCTAGCATCTCCTGTGTGTTAGCAACTGCATTATCATTTATGATCAGATCTCCCAGTGTGACCACAAGGAAGTCTTTTCAGCTAATAGAGCCACTTCTGGATTTACAAATGATGTAGATTTAATTTTGTTGTGTGCCTAAAAAATACCTTTCTGGCATAGAATTAAGTGCTTTGAATTGATGCTTGCCCGAAGACCTTACCCTTCATAAATGAGAAGGTAGGAGCAGAAGACATGTGTAGGAAGTACTGATGTTGTATAGATCACCAGGAAAAAAAACTTCCAGCAAAAAAGGCAAAAATTGGTGTTCATCAGGTGGTGAATGACTACAGCATGGGAATGCAACAAAATGAGTCAGTGAATGCCACAAAGCTCATATGCAGCTCGGAATGAAAATAAACTGAACCGTAATTGTCAGTGCTCCGTTTCTTGTTACATGAAATCTTTCACCTCTAGGTCACTGGTTTAAATCCAGCTGAGTTCAGTGGTGAAAGAAAATCACTATCACCTAGTACCTGCCTGGCAGGGTCCCTGCCTACTGGCAGGTGCTAGGTATCTGTGACTCAGGAACAACTGCTTCACCAAGGAACCCAGCAAATAAGCCATGACCTGTGGAGGCTATGGAGACCCAATTCCTTTCTGGATTAAAATGAGCCTCTCCAACTAGTGTGAAGGATGCAGATGATCTTTAGTCTGAGTTTCTGGAACTCTCAGCCCTGCATTAGATTAGCTTTAACTTCTCCCCAAAAATCTCTCCAGAAAATGAAAGCTAATAGCACATTCACCCTGCCTACCTGAGAGCTTCCCTTAAAGATTCCTTGTAAAGAATAAGCTGGTAAATGTGTGGCTAGTGAGAGGTATGGCATAGAGGTGTCCCTGCCCATGGCAGGGGGGTTGGAACTTGATGATCTTTAATGTCCCTTCCAGCCCTAACCATTCTATGATCCTATGGCATGGATAGAGGTAGGCAGAGATGTTGAGAGGGCATTTTTGAAAAATCACAACTCCTGATAGTGAAACCTTCCATGGAAAAGAAAAGTATGTCAGAGTATATCACCTCAGCATATTAGAAAACTGATACACACATGAAGAAGCATGGGCAGTAGTAGCCAGAGTGCCTGGAATGTAGCTGGAGACAGGGAATATGAAGATTCTAGCTGTGGATGGAGATCCAGATCATCACCCTGTATGGGTCAGTGGTACCAGGCACCCTGATCTGTAGCTGCTGAGGTGTCTGAGGGCCTCAGGGCCAGATTCTGAAGTCATGCTGACTTGCACTAGCTGAGGAGCTGATCTGAGAAGTCTGTGCTAGGGCAAATAATGTAACTTTTTTCTTCTTTTCTGTTGTTTTTTTTCTTTTCTCTTCTCTCACATTCCCCCTAAAGCCCCCTGAAGTGCCACTCTGGTTGTGTGAGTTTATTGATTTCCCCCAGCCCAGAGAAACAGAAAGAGGGGATGGGGTGCAGGCAAAGGGATGGAAATAGAAAGCTATAAATTATTTGTGACAGGAAAGCAATAGTGCCAGAGTGCTGAGCACAAGTCCCGTGTCACTATTAGATTCCTTTTAGCCTGATGACACTGTAAAAGAGGTTAAGTGTCTGATGGAATCGTACACCTTGGGGGCAGGGGCAGTCCAGGAGCAGAACAAGCCACAGAGAGCGGGTATATCAATTCTCCAGGCCAATAATATTCCCCTCATTGATCGCAACACAAAGTTCAAAAATCTCATTATAGCCAGGCAGACCTGGAACTTTTTAAAAATCAATAGAGTGATATAATGTATGTATACTTTGTATAAATGTATCTATCCATCCATCCATCTGTCTATCCAAAATCTGCCTGAGGGTGTCTAAGTTAACCTACACATTATACTGTGTTATGTTCTATTGTAGTGTAGCATAGTGAATGGATTAGATTTCCCCTGCAGCCTTAGATGACATATTATAAAACGTCCTGTTAGCACTGTGGTGACATCAGACTGTTCCATTCATACTGAGATATGACATCAGATTCGCCATTTTTACTGGGAGGTGGCATCAGACAGCTCAGCTTCTACTGAGGGGAGCTATAAGATGCACTTAATTATACTGAGAGGGCCGACCAGGCTGTGCTGAATCATGCTGCATGAAAATTGCAAAGTTTCAGAAAGCCATTTTAGAGTAAAACCAGCCTGTGAAACGGTGGTGGTATAACAATGCCTGTTTGTAATGCTTTGAAACCTCCGGCAGGAGATGAAGAGGGAGGTGCAATTTCCTTCCCTGTTCAGTTCATGGTCTCTTGGCTGAGAATGCCAGTTAGTGCCAGTTGAGACTGTGTTTACTGAGATGTGTCCGTTAGGCACTGGAATGAGACTCACCAGCTCATTTCACCAAGTAGCCGTCAGCTGGTAATGATTTTCGGTCAGTACCAACCAGGGCCAGATTTCAGCTAGTGACCCAGAGGTGAAAGGCTCTGTTCAAAAATGTTCCTGTCCTAAGAATTAAACTGGTTTTATGTCAAGAGAAAGTATCTGGAAACAGTGAGCAAAGGGGAGCCGTTCTCATACAACCTCCAGTGGCTTGGGTCAAGCAATTCTGGGCATCCAGTGCACAGCGAATCTAATAAGGTCTCAGGTAGAAGGCATTTCCTATGGCTAAAAGAAGAGGCAGGCCATGAAGAGGCTTTTCCCAGCACTGCTCCTCTGCCCTACAGTCACAACCAAACTTTAGTGTTGTAAGGGAAGAGGAGGAATTTCAGGACCCTAATGTTCCATACAGAACAGAGCAGTGCATCCCACGGGTAGATTCATTGAGGGACAGTCATGAAGAGCAGGAGAGCTAGGCATCACTGCCACTGCTTTAAAAGGCTTCAAGTGAGTCTGTCCTACATGAAGCCACCTAATGAAACTGCAGATGAAAGATGAACAGAGCTGACCTGGTCCTGTAGCAACAGATGCACCATAATAATGCTGTCATTAAACTTCGGGATTGCTGAAAGCTTCTCACCCTTACTGGAGACTGAAATACGCACTAAGCCAGCTCTGCTGCCTCAAACCTAGGATTTCCAGATTACTGCTGTGTAAGAGGGAGCAAAACCTTGATCACCTCTTGCAGCCTTTGATGGCTTGTCCTTGCTTATAGACACTGGAGAAAGACAAGCCTTTTTGCAGAACGCTTCCTCCCTTCCCAAAAGCAGAAGGGACTCAGATCCTGGCACACCAGTCAGCAGTGCTGATTTCTTGAATAGAATGACAATATTTTCAAACCTCTTTCTTTTCTTCAAAGAAAACTGCCATTTTAAACTAAATTCATCCCGCCTCTAGTTCCATCACAGTCAGTGATTCCAATAACAACATTTGTGTTTAATTAGGGACATAAACCGGTACATACTGTAAAGGCCCATTTTTTATTTTTCTTGTAGGAGGATTTTGCACAAGTTGTCTACTTTGAGTTTTGGATAATATACACAGATTTAATACATAACCTTCTGAAGTTTCAGCAACAGAACATTTATAGATCTTTGATTGCAGTAAAGCAGCTGAACTTTATTTCACAATCTGAATTTAATATGCTATATTATCTTAAGTAATGGCATATAATGTCATTACAGTACATAGTGTCATACTGTGAATTATACATCCATTCCTGGAATTCATGAGTTGCCACAGTTGGCTTGAGGTAACTCTTTCTAGAGTTAATACTGCATACTGCTCCCCCTGAAACCAACTGCCTGTTTCCAAATGCCTTTGACTTTCTTAAATGTTCAGCATTAGATCATGAATTCCCACTGTTTGAATTCTGTTTTGTTATTTTCAGCAGTTTTAATGCAATTCCTTTTGCTGATTCTGAATACAGATGGACAGACAAAAATCCTCTCTCCTAGTAAGACAGTTGTAACGAGCTCTAATCAAATTTGGTCAAGAATGTAGCTAGCACTAGAAGTTGATACTAGCTGAGCCATAGTCCTTTCTGAGAAGCAGAACTTTCTTTCATTCCTTGTAAATAAACAAGTAAAACATCACTTCTAAACATGTCCAGAAATTGTTTGCTAAAGAATGACAGTTCATAGGAAACATCCCTCACTTCTCTGACGTTTCTATCCAAACTCTCTTATGCCTGACATACTCTGTGGTTTCTCCTCTCTTACCATTGCTGGCATAGTCTTTAGACAATATCTCAAATAAAAAAAAAGTCATCTTAGAGTGATCAGAGAGAGATGAGGTAGGTCTCAATCATCTGGAGTCCCAATCTGGCAATTCTTCTAGCCCTGGAAGAATGGAGTGAAGTTGCACTAAGGGAAAGAGTGATGTGTCCTGCTGTCCCAAGGAGACCCTGACAGATTTCAGAAATCACTGGTATCCTCACTTGGGTCATACTCCTTTGTCATGGATTATTTTTCAGAGTGGAAGGACACACTCAGCAGAGCACCAAAGTCCTTGTAATTGTTTTGGAGTATTCATATTTTAAATGCTCCATATTAGAAGCACATTACAAGACCCCAGGGTGTGCATTACTGGGCAATTAAAGCGGTTCTTGGAAGGCTAACATTGCGAAGCTTCAGCCTTTTTTCTGCAGTGTGTCCAAGGGAGGCTGTGATGGCCAAGGAACACACACCCTGCTGTGCTGCGCTGCTTAATTAGCGCAGGGCTGCATTGCTGAGCCACGGGCTGTGCCGATGGTACAGACAAGGCAGCCTGCAGGGGACTTGGTGCAGGGCTAAATGAGACAGCAATGCCTTCTCTGCATCAGACTGCTTCCTACACGAGGGCTCGTGACCATCCCAGTGATGCTGGTGTCAAAGCATCCCTGAGGAAAAGCGGGAGAACATGGGATGGGAAGAGGCAGCTTTGGGCTCCCTGGTGACAGCCCCCATGGAACCAACAATATCCTACCTGCAGATTGGTGCTGCACAGTCAGAAAGAGCTTTGAATTGGGCTTTGGTTCACATAGAGTATTATGTTTCTGTACATGGGTCGAGACACAGATGAATTCACAGTTAAGCAAAAGAAAGTCTTGTTTGCACAAAGTTCAGAATGCATAGCAAGTGTCATAGCATGGTGAAGAGAAAGAACCAAGGGATTTGGGGAGTGGAGGAAGGGAAGTAGAAAGTGTGATAGTTAGAGCCTAATCCGACTTAGGAAAAAAGCTTCAGTTCCTTGCTCTGTCATGGACCTTTCATCAAGACTTTGGACAAATGGCATTTCTCTCTGTGCTCTGTTTCCTGCCTGAAGTGTGAAGATAGGAGCATTGCCGTGCCACCTGGGGCACGGTGAGGACAGCTGGAAGGAGGAGTGAAGGGCTCAGACTCTCTAATAACAGGGGCCAAGTAAGTGCTTCAGCGAGCTGTAGCACAGTATTGGCTTCGTTCCCCTGTTTAAAGCAGAAGTGCAATGTACCCTGCTGACAGTGGCTGTACAGGAAGGGAAGGGAAGTAGGCAAAGGCAACAGGAGCTGTGTTCAGCTGCACAGGCTTTGGTGATCATGTTTGAATTTGCAGTAGCAGATGTAGATGGGAAGATCAGAGCTGCAGTTGCCCCCCAAAAGCCACAACATAATTTCCATTAGAGGGAGGTGTGTGTGTTGGGCGGGGGGGGGGGAGGCAGTAGCTTCTACTGCTCTCAAAATCTACTGCAACACTTGCAACCCTCAGAACAACAGCTGACATTGGCAGAAGCCGCAGACTCAGCTTCCTTGCTAGCTGGCCTGAGGCTCCAGTGCTCCCTGCCAAGACAGCAGAATGCCTTCAAACTCTGCCATATTTAGGGGCCACGAGCAATATTCACACATTCAAACTCTCTCCTGTCATGAAAATTATATTTCCTTCTCCCTACCTTTTGGAAAGGGAGAGAAAAGTGTGAACATGTACTCCGTTGGTATATAAGCACAAGTGTGACAGAAGGGAGAGAGAGAGACATACATACATACATACATACATACATACATGCCTGAAGAGGGATTTACTATTTTCCTGAAGCTTACAAACAGATGAGAGGTTGAAATGGAGGTGCCTTTTATGTCTCAAAACACAATCCCAGCCCTCCCTGAAAAGATTTGACTCCTTATCTGCTGTTAATTTGTGTAGGTCCATCCACTTCATGGGAGCTACACTGATATCATGCCAAATACACGGGTAAAAGAAGCGCCACTTTGCTGCAGGTTAGAATGCTCACTCAAAACGCACAAGACAGTCCAATCCTGCCCTTTCCTCTCAACACATTTTTTGCCGGGACTCTGAGGAGAGGCAGAATTCACAGCAGCAGTTTTACTATCTGAAGGGCTTAGAGAGGAGCTAGGATTTTTTTGTTGTTTTAAATCAGTGACCCATGATGACACCATATGGTTTTATTTCATTTAATTTGAACAGAGCATTAACGTTCAGCTTCTAGCAGATCTCTGACCATTCCAGTTCTGCTGTGCTACATGGTACAAGCTCAGATGTAAGGAAGAGGCACAGAAGGAAAGAAAGGTGAAGGCGCCTGCCTCCTGGGAGGGGGAAGATCTGCTGGGGAGGGGGTTGGCCTGCCAGTTCATTCTGCTGAGCAGTAACGCACAACTTCATGCCACTCGTACTGGTGAGGTTGACAGCGGTCAGCCCCATCTGTACAGATTGCTGAGGCTGACCTCTCAGAATAAATTGCTGTGTTAGGCTTTAAGAAACATTTTCCCATTCATCCAAGTGGATTTGTGTTAGGGTGCAAAATCCACCTGAGAAATACAAGGTGTGCTCGAATATTTGCTCTGTTCTGCAAGTGATGGCTACAGAGCCATCAGGACCTGGGCTGCCTGGCTTAAAGCTGCCTAAAGTATATCTACATGAGCTGCAGTCAAGCAGTGACTGCAGCATAGAAATGTCCTCAGGCAGGTGTTTCTACTTTTATTACAGTCAGTTCACGTTTGGAAGGCTTTCTTTGCAGTCAGGAAAGCCAAAATTCATTAAAATCCAAACATCTAGAAGATGTCATACGGTTTACAAAATATTGGAAGCAAGCTTGATCCTGGGTGTAGATGACCATTTGACATCCTGGGTTTCAGGTAAATCAAGGAAATCTTAATGGGCAAAAGGGGCTCTGCTGGTCTTGAACATAGAAACACAGGCCTGGGAGGAACCACCTAGGTCATCAAGTCCTAATTCTCGTATCATAGGCAATGACAGAGGAGACATTCAACTCACTGCACTCACAGGAGTATCCAACCCTGCAGCTACAGACCTACCACTACCCCTCAACAAAATCAAAATCTCTGAAAAAAAAAAAAAAAGACAAAAAACCCTTCAAAAACTAGAAGCCAGGGTAAGAAAGCAGGAGACAAGCATTGCCAGTGGCTAGGTCCCTTTCACTAGCAAGAAATTTCTGTCATGAAGATGCTCAGAAATTTTTGAGCTCTTAGGAATTAATGATTTCCTCAGAGTACTCCTACACTGCAAAGGCGACATCTCCTGTTATCTACAGGCTGGCCAGCTTGGGTCCTGCTAGCAGCGTTCCTGCAGCAGCATGGAGCTGGCGTAGCTGCCAGCACACGGGTGACTGCCACGCAGCACGGGCTGGAGCTGTCAGAGCAGTGGCTGTGCCAGCAAGTGAGTTAAGAAGACCTACAGAAACACATGGGCTTGCCAAGGTTAAATATCTTAATCTGGAGCATGGGAACTTTTAATTGAAAGCTTTGCTTTGAGCCCATTTCCAGTTATTAAAATTCAGGAGTCTGTGCTGAATTCCTGGTGGACATCCATTTTGATTAACAGTAGACATGTGTGTACTAGGAAAGGAGTCTTGAACTGGGAGGAATCAGATAAATGTAGATAACATTCTCAACTCTCTTGCAAGTTATACCTGGTATTTTGTGTAAAACCTCAGATCTTGAAGATAATCAATTATTTCAGCTTTCATTTAATACTAAGGTATTTCTGGCTTTCATGGCTGCAAAGACCAGGTGGAGGTAGGACCTGGCTGCCTCCCAAGGGGCCAGAACTGGAGGCAAAGGAAAAAAAACCAAGTATATTCTTATTTACAGCCTTGTGAATTTTATTCACTCTTCATTTCGGAGAGTATTCACTCAAGACTTCGTAACTTTAATTTACCACATAATGTGTGCACTGGCTTATCTTTGCCTATAGGTCTGCATTTATAACTGTGGCTATATGGAGTTAGACATTTGGGTCACATATTATATATTCAGACCCCATGAAGAATTAATAAACATTTATTCAACCATTACAGTTTTTAACAGAGTTTAATGGGCAAATAGGCTGATCGGATCTGTGGCTTATAACCTTCACCAGCTAGGTATATGGATGTTTTTGTACAGCACCAAGCACAGTTATTACAAATAACAAGTCATAACCACCTAGAACTCATCTGTAACAAGGCTATAATATCCATGATTTAATAATATCTAACATGTCTGAATACTGATATGTAATCAATGTGGAACTTTGCCATACCATAAGGCCCATACCTGTGTGTACATTTGCATACTTGTGTAAGTTTGTGAGTGCAGATCTGCTCTATGTATAAAAAGCATATCTGTTATCCATCCAATTAACTGCAGAGCCATGGGTTTCTGTGGGCCCCGGCACCCTATTTTTAATATCCTTTTCTGTTGCAGTCGCAATGGCTGATGGAGTACATTATACTTTTGGGTCCCCTTTTCCTGGCACCTTCATAAATACAGTCTCTGTCCATAGGAGATAGCAGTCTAAGGATTTACCTACATACGGCTGTGCAAAATAACTAATTTGAATTAACTGAATGTGTGAAATTAAAGCGGTCTAGTTAAACTACATTACACCTCTGACTCCCTTGTTTAGAATTAAGGCAGTTTTAATTTAGTTTAGCTTAATTCACTTTGGAAATGAAGTAGACTAAATTCAATTTAGGACACTCAAATTTTGAATGAGCATCCGAACATTATTTTAATGCTTTTAACCAATGCACTTGTAAAGTTAATTCAGATTAATTTTCTCGTTTACCCCTGTGTAAACAAGCCTGTTGCCTATTCCCTGTCAATGAAAACCGTCTCAGCTGAGACTCCTTCAACAACTCCAAACTGACAAACAACCTCCCAAGAGCAGCAGTTTAAATGATCCTCCCACACGCAGGAGTGTTTCTTCATCCCAATATCCCCATGCTGTCCCTGTGAGCTTTAGCAGTCTCTAAGACTGAACTTGACACACTGAGCCAGGCAGTAGTTGGGGCAAACATAGAAGTGCAGCAATTGTTTGAGACTGTCCGAAGACCTAAGTTATAAATATTTAATTATTCAGATATTACTGTTTAGTCTTTTGCAGGGGAATACTGTATTTCAAATTACAAGATATTCTTTCTGAAAATCACAGAATTCTAGAGAATTTTAGTAATTTTATCCCCTTCCATTATTTCAAAATATGGTCGATCCCCTTAGTCTGAAATAAGTACTTGTTCACCTAATGAATCTGAATACCTCCAGCTGTAAATTAGCATGTATTTCATTTTCTGATCTAACTTAGACAAGATCAGATGCAATCAGGTTTCATAGGTAGAGGAGTAAAGAGGAACACAGTCGATGGTATTTAAAAAACTATACTACCTTTACATTTTTTTCCTGGAATATATTGTAGTCTCAGAGGACAAGAGGAAGCATAAGATGGCCCAAAGATCCTATCTTGCCATTTTTAAAGGGCAGTTGCAAAATCAATCATGAACAAAACAGTCCTATGAATAACACAGAAGCATATTTTTAATGCAAAAATATTAATCTTTTTTAAGCATCAGTATGGAAATTTCAAACTTTTCATTACCTTGCTTAATTTTAGAGCCACACTGTGTATTTGGCCAAAAGAAATCTCAGGAGAGGCAAATGTTGTCAAACATTATTTTTACCACAATGCAAAAAAGCCCTTTAAAAATTGCCTTTTGGAAAATCTCAACTCAGAGAAAGCACCTGCTCAAAATTTAAAGTCAACTAGACAAACAAACAAAGAAAAACCCAAACAAGGCAAAGGCAGATCACACATATCCCAGACCATCAAGTACTGTTTGATTAGATGGTTCGGCTACATTTTTGTGTGTTTAGTTTTTATGGAGGTAGTGCTAATGAATGAATGAATGTTGTTTGATGGCTGCTACAGTCTCAGTTCTTTGATGGGTAAAAAATTAGCATAGTTTCACTGAAATAGTTACCAGTATAGCATAATTAGGAGACGGACCTAAACATTAATATGCTTGTCCAGAATGCACGTCATAGAATCATTTGAGTGTGTGTGGGCATCCATGTGTGTGCAGCTAGCTAAAAGGATACCAATATAAGTAAAATCTAGGTGTGTAGCAACACACCAATTTATGTGACTTTTTCATTGTGGATATACAGCTGAACAGGGCTATACTGATGCATCAGCATGTGCATGTGTGCTTGTGCACTTGCACGCACATTCATTTGCATGTCTGTCTCTGCAGGTATGTTTCTACTTGTATGTGTGATCTGGCTGCGGTGCTTTCGGAATAGCAATGAGCTCAGGAAAAGCATGTGTGTATTTGTATCTGCCTGCATCTGCCTGCGGATGGATGGGCTTGTGTGGTGTCTGTGGATTCATTTCTTCTTGTGTGGTTTGTGTGGCCCTCCTGTGAGATGGACAGCTTCATGCACTGTGATCTCAGTGACCGTGTGCACTTTCATTCCCATGAAAGGCAATGTTCTTCCACAGCAAAAACACATCTGGGTGTCAGGAGTCCTGGATCCTGATCCAGCCATCCTGTCAATGGACTCTGTGACTGAGCAGGCTCATTTAAATCTCTTTGTGCCTCAGTTTCCTCTCCCTGTTTTTTCAATTTATTATTTTTTTTTACAAAGACTGTGGACATAGACTGTTTCCTACCACATGGGCATATGTAATGCCATACATGCAGGGCTCCATCTAGCTCAGTCAAGACCCTGGGTCCAGAAAGGATCTTCAGATACTATGCCACTGCCTTACAGTAATAGTCATCCCTGCACATGCCTGCCTTCATGTTTTGGTGTTTGGGTGTCCATCTGTGTGCTTGTGGCTGGCTATTTGTAGTTTTGTTGAAGAGTTTATCTCCCCCATGTACATACAGAGCAGGGGGAGGTAGAAAGGAAGGAGTTATTAAATGCCAAGCGGATATGCAATAAATCCCATTGATTTTACAAACTCCAACTTGTCTCCAGTCCCTTTCCATTCTTTATCCTGGGGGCATTGCAACAAAACCCTATTTTAAATACCTTTTTCTTTCCCTTCCCCCATTCCCCCTCCTCCCACTCCCCAAAAAAGTGTCAATATTTTATTTGGATTTTTAACTTCGCTCCATAACAGTTGTTTGACCTCCTGACTCATGTGAGTCACATAAATTCTGGGACTTTATTCAGGAGCCATGTTCCTGCTATTGAATAAGCAATTTGGGAGGGTGAATTAATGACTTGTGCTGTTGCTGGAAAGTCCCTGAAGAAATATTAAAATTGCTTGCAGACTGAATCAATACTCACTGAACACCCAGCATGAGGACCTGGGCTTTTTAATGGCTACAAGCAACGGCAGTGGGTAGAGGAAGGGGAATTCCTGTACACACAACGCATGCAGGCACACACAACCCACAGCTGTCTTCCCCCCGCCTTGCTGGTGTTTTCAGTAACGGCATATTCTTGTGCATGCAACCTGGTACGAGCTGATGGCTGCTGTGCCAAGGATAGGGCTTAGAGTCCAGGTCCCCTGTCTCTGTCCCAAGAAGATCATGCAGGATTTGTAAAAGCTGGCCTTGTGCTAAGTGCGTGAGTTAGCATGCTCTGGCATAGTCTACAAGGCACAAGGAATGTCAATTAGTTGTGGCACTATGAGCATGTTTTATGTGGGCACTTTGCTTTTTTCCTCTCTGAAGCAGAAATACACTATTGCTGGCTGTGCTGCCATGGTTTGGGAAGATGATTCATCTGTTTTGCAGACACATGTCTGTGAGATGGTTCTGCACCTTTGGGTGCTGAACAGCATTTGCAGCCATTCGTGGTATGATGTGATACTCAGGTTTTCCTTTCTTATGTTGGCTTGTGTTGTGGTGAGCCTTGAATGCCATCCACTTCCTCTTATGTTAAGAGTGACCCGATCATGGTTTTGGTCATTGAGCAAAGGTGTCACTTCACTGGATCAGTCTATTTCAATGGCTGTGCGTGCAATCCCACATGATCCTGAGTGCCCGGGGGGTCCACCAGCCTCATGAGGACATGGACGTGCTCAGTGTGCTCCTTGGTGAAGGTTTTACTGTTACTTGCTAGGCTGCCAACAGCCAGATTTTGCCCACACCCTGGGTGTAGGTCTGAGTCCCCTTTGGCAAGGGTGGGTTTTGTTGCCAGAGTTTTCAAGTGTCCTTTGAGAATGCGGCCCCGTGTTTTGCTATTGTGGTTGTGAATGGCTGTTTTGTATTCACTTGTTGGGCAGCCGTTATTGTGTATTAACACCGGGGTGGGTGTGCTTTGTATGACCGCATGTCTGTCTCATTGATTCCATCAGTATTATTTTGTAATCATGTGTCTCTGTGATTGAGTTAGTGTGCATTTCAGGGCTCCTGTGTATTGAATAATGATGTCAGGGATTGGGTTGTTTGACTGGGTAATGGCCTCTTTTCAGTGTTGTAAGTGAATGTGTCCTTCTCCTGTTTCCCTGTCTCGGCTGGGGCAGGATCATTTACACTAGGTGATTCCTTAAGATGCTCATGTGCACTAAAAGAATATCCCTTTGGCTCCCCAGCATTCCCTGCCAGCGAGGCGTGCTGAGGGTACACCGCTCGCATGCGTGTGACACACAGGGTGGCATGTCTGGCTGGTTCTCAGCTACACACTTCGAGGTCTGTGGCCACTTACTTGTGAATAACCCTGTGTGTCAGCGTATTTCTAAGGCTAAGCGAGTATGTTCACATGTGTGTGCACCTTCTGGTGCACTCGTGTTTTGCTAAGACTTTTCAGTTGTGTTTTTGGACAAGTCTCCATACCCTAGGTTTCTTCACAAATCTATGCAAGACTACGCTGTGCAGTTTCTCATGGAGTCTTCACTGACTCTATGAAGGGATCTGTAAATAACTGCTTAGATCTACAGGCACACTTGCCTTTGCAAAGGTCTTCTTATGTGACTTTGTATATTATTGCACAGAAGGGCATCCATGTCAGTTAGCAGATGCCTTTGATCTGTGTGCAACTGCCTGATGATGTTCTCATGTCTGAACTGACCTGGTTCTCTTATACGTGTAAGAAAGAATGGAATGCTATGTCAGCAGCGTTTAGCAGTAAATATATGTGCTAAGGAATGTTAAACGTACAATGAATCTCTAGGTTTGTGCAATGGCTTCTGACTTGTGTGGATATTGGGCGCTAATGCCCTAAGACAGTGTAGCCACATTTGGTCCCTTGGAAATGAACAAGAGAGTTCAGTTATTTTTCAGCTGATGATTATGTGTCATTGCCTCATGGATTTATTTGCTCTGCGCAGGCAATGTGTCTGGCGTTAGGCCTGTTCTGTGCTTCCTCAGCCATCAAGATTTGGCCCAGCAGCAGTCACATCCAGACAGCCTGTGAAAAAGGCTGTGAAAGCTCCAGAAAACTTGCAAGAAAAGATCTCAACCATTCCCTCACCAAAAGAGCCCACTGGGGAAGGACCTGTGACCTCTATTAGTCAGGTCATATATATGGCTGGGATTTAGCAAGACAGTGAGTTTACCTTATATTTTTCGTTGAGGTTGCTCACAGGTAACTCCTTACTCCTCCTTGCATTAGCTCAAGATTTCTTACTTCCCCTGCCTCCTTGTTTGTGCTCTCTCACTCTTTTCCCCCCCTTCTTCCTCTGTATTCCTGCCTGCATTTGACCTTGAACAGATGACACTGTCCTTAGCCCACCCACTGCTTTACCAGCTCCCACCCCTCACACTGGGGTAGCATCATCAGGGTAATACGGGGCGGAAAAAAAATGAGGGAGTGAGGAAGGGAGAGAGGGGGGAGAGGGAGAGGGAGAGAGACCTGTTTGAAAATAATTGGAGGCTGTTAAACAGAGGAGCCCAGCATATCACTCTAGTAATGGAAATAAATTCCATTGTATTTGCATTTTAATTTTCCACATAAACAAAGGCCCGGAGTGTGCTGGCTTCGCCAGAATCACCGGCCAGAATTTAATTAGAAATGAAAAGTTTATAGGGTCCTCTTTAATGCGATTAATGCACAGTTAACATTTATCACATACATATGCTGGAATCGCCTTTTTTAAGCAACCACCGGCCATGAAATGAATTTCTTTTCAACTTTTTTAGCGTGCATGAGGAAGGCTGTCTCTGGTGAGGCGGTCCAGTGAGCACACTCCTGACAGCTTGGTAAACTGCAGCCCACAGAGGCTTAGTAGCCCCCATCCTCACTGAGGAAAGTTCAAGGTGGCTTAGAGGGAAGCATGGTCTAGTGGTTAAAGCCTGAGGTTGGGAGTCAGGGGATCTGGGTTGTATTCCCAACTCTGCCACATGCTCACTGCATGACTGACTTGCTCTCAGCGTCTGTTTCTCTGGGTGTTAAAAATAAAAGAGAAATCAGCTGGAAGAAGATATCTCAGCCCCAGACCCCTCTGTGTCTCGAGATCTGAAGAAACTTGCCCAGCCTTGTTGCATGGGATCTGGATTGGATCCCACACTGTGCTGACCTCTCAGCTCATCTCCCTGTGCCTGGGCATCCCCATGCTGGCTGCAGAGATAGGGGAGTACCCACAGCGCTTGCCTGATGCGAGAGGCTGGGCTGCCTGGAGGGACCCCTTTGCACTGCCCCAGCTGCCTGCCCATGCCAGGCAGCGCTGGTCCCTGCCGCGTGGGTGTGTGTGGATCTCACACTGCTTGTATGAGATACACTTCTTCCTGCCATGAGGCTGGAGTGGGGACAAACTCTGCCTGTGCAGCGTAGGAGCCCTGGCAACCCTGATGCGAAGGGACCTGTGTTGGCTGCTCAGGCAGCTCCACATTTCTTAAGGAGATCTTCTTGTGCCAGTTTAGTCAGAAAAACTGCTGAGAACACAGCTTGTGAGATGCTGAGGCTGTCCAGCCTGAACCTCAGATCCTAACAAAAGCCTAATCAGGAGCAGCTACCAGGACTCCTTGTGTTAGGGGTAATTATACCTCCCCCACCCTTAGGGGCCCTGAGAGGTCACCCCGTGAATGCTTATAAAAAGCCTTGAGCTTGTCTGCACAGGGACACTAGGAAAAGCAAGTCTAAATCTAGACAAATTATCGATATCCTTCCCTCACAGAGCACAAGGCTGAGATAAAAGGCCAAAGGTGAACACCTCCCCCGTGAGCCCATGCCTTTGCCAGAGCCAGGAGGGCATCAGGCTTGTCACCTCCCTGCCTCCTCCTGGCTCCCAGAGGGGACCATATCACCGCCAGTGTCCCCATTGTCCCTTCCTTATGCCACCTCCCCTTTTCTGTCCCTGTGACAGACGGAGACTACAGCCCCCCCTGCTCCCACGCTTCCTTTCCAGGCTTGCAAACAAGCAGAGCAAATAAACCAGGCCCATGGACACAGAGTGTTAGCGTGTTAGGGACACAGCAGGGGAAGGAGGAACATGAAACCTCTATTGATCCCTTGAGGAATGATGTCCCTTCCTTATCTTATCAGATTCTCTTCACTCTTCAATTATAGTCTGTTGAAATTGGCCTCTTAACCCAAACAAGATAACCTGGGTAATGAGGAGAAGAGTCTGAGGGGAGGGGAGAGGAGAGGGAGTGAAGAGCAGAGTCCAGCGCATTAAACTATGGCTATCATTAGAAATATCTCCTTTAGCGTAACCCCCTCTGCCCCCACTGTCCCCAGGTATCTCCTTCTTCCATCATGTATCAGATGAACTGGCATACATCTACTCCCTGACAAATACCCTGCACCATTTATGCTCCTCATTCCCTCTGGTGCACTAGGTATCCCCAACTGACACATGTCCCCACATTCATATGCGGCATCTCTGTGTATATGTGTACCTGCCCTGCCATACACCCTCTGTGCTCACACATCTCAGCAGATGCCATTCAGCCATACGCACACGCATCATATTTGTGTTACTGACACTGCCCATCAGCATTCTCCACGTTAGTGGCATGTCAGCCATATCACCATATACCCAGGTCTACCCGCAAGAACTACTGACAAAGACATGAGCACTGCTATGTCCCCCACGCGTCTGTCCACAGACACAATTCATCAGTGCGTTCACACAAGTGCCTTGACATCGAGAAGCAGTTGCACAGAATCCTGCAGAGTCCCACAAAACCAGACAGGCTTACCAAGACGCTTGTTGCCGTGCCTTTGCTCACCCCTATGACTCCTACCATGTTAACTGCAGAGTTACAATGTTGTTTCCATGGGTAAGACTATTCCCAGTTCTTCCACAGCCCTGCAATACCTACATGCTATAAGTCTATACTCCCAGATGGACGTGTTGCCCTAGTGATATGCCCATGCTCTTCCTTGTACACATGTCATGGGGTATAGGGCATGTCTCGCCCAAATATCCATTACAGAGAAGATTGTCTGGTGCAACAATAGGGACTACCTGCACAAATGCACCCAGGTTTCAATGCTCAAATTACTTTGCTGCATAGAATGATCCAGGAGCGCATTCAAATGGTGCAGAAGGTGCTTTCATTTTGGAAAGGTGGTGCTCTAAGCAGTACAAAGCCTTCCTTTACAAAGCTGACACCCTCCTCTTGCTCTATTCTAAATACCGTATTCCCCAGGATCACTTTATCCCCTTGTCTTTCACTGTGCCAGTATACACATCCACCTGAAATGGGCCACGCTCCCTTCCATTTCATGTCTCCCTGTGCCACCAGCTCGGACAGTTTCACCTGCTGGGCACCAAGACCTGGAGGGGGGGGTCACCCATAGGCAGGTATTTTTCTTTAATTCTTTGCAGGTCACAAAAATTCATGTAATCTGCAAAAGATTCTTAGAATCACCACAGTCATCTTCTGGCAAATTTACACGTGCTCTCTCGTGTACAAGTGTACAAACTTGCCCATGCAGTTCCCCCCTCCTCTCCAGCTTGTGCACCTCACAAGACTCCGTGCACAGGTAGATAGGCTTAACTCTGACCCTATCCTTGCTGCCTCCATGCACACAGACCCCCAGCTCAGACACACATGTAGCCTGCAATTGTTAAAGCCACATTAGGGAGTTGGATGTCAATACTAGATTACTCACTGCATCTTGTTTGGCACAATGGCCAAGACTGCCCTCTATAAAACCACAGCTGGTCTGGTTTTGACACTATCCACGTCAAATCTGCCTTAGCCTTTCACTCCGTCCTTATCTTGTGCCCTTTCCTTCTCCAAGCCCACCCAGCTGTGCTCTCCATCCTTTCTGGAAGCTTCATGTTGTGGCTCTTTCTCTGTGAGAGACAGCACTACAAACACTGTCTCTTTGAAACTCTAAATTTGCTGTTTGTTCTGCAAGGAAACGGAATTTGTGAGGTTATTTCCCCTCTGCCTCTGCTTGCACAGCCTTGGCCCATTTGTACATAGCATGTCCCAGAAATACACTTGCCCAGTGCACTCTGTATGCAAAAATTATCTCCTTTTCTTCAGACATATTATTTCTTCCTTTCCTCTTCTCTTCTATCTCCTCCCTTCCCAACTGATTTTACAAATGAGTGTATATATATTTTTGTGTATGTATAATTTATGTATAAATACATAATTTTTCAAGCTCCAAAGTATAAATTTAAACAACCAAGAAAGGGCCTTAATTTATGTAAATATTAACAGCAGGCACAATTACATAGCTACATTTTGCTGCGGTCTTTCTTTTTAAAGGTAGATGACCAAAAATTGTTCTTAAAAGACTTTTTTAGAGAAACATGATTATGTTAAAGGGAAATAGATCCTCTAAGAAGGGCCCAAATGATAGTGTCCAAAGACTCTATTGCAATTTTAGAGTGAGAGCTTGAAGACAGGCGGTGGCGTGATGAGGTTACCCTCGTATTCCAGCCCAGCTTGAAGAAAATGTTCTGGGAATTGAAGGGCTGGGATATTAACCCTCCCTGACCAAAGAAACAGATACTACTGTTGCTGCTAGAACCATCCAAACTACCCTGAAAGTAGAGGTGGTCCAGGGCACCCTCTCTGGCAGGTATGTGAGGGTTTCTTTTGTGACTTTGTTGCCCAGTTGCAGTCTTTGCTTTTCCTTTTATAAATTAACAAACAGGCAGCAATCAGCCTTGCAAAACATGGATACCATCCCTCTCAACTGAAATACAGTGATGGGCATTTTGAGCAGAGCTGATCGCTGTTCTTGATTCAATTTGTCTCCCAACCAGAGATGGAAGTTTAACCCTGTTCCTTGGACCCTGCAAAAGGTCTTGGAAGGAAGGGAAACTGGTCAAAATGGAGCCAAAGGAATACAAACTAAATTGGCTTCCAGGAGAGAACAATTAGTAGAGGCAAATTCCATCATATCTCTGTGTGTATGCATGTGTGAATGTTTTGGGGGAGTTTCTAAAAGCTTGGAGAACAACACGCCATGCAAATTTTAGAAAGGGTGCAGGAACTGTAGAGCTAGGGGATGACAGCAGCAAGAAATGCCCTATTTCTATTTTTCATACAGGCAGAGACAAGCCACCAGAATCTCCCTTCCTGATTTAGCAGTGCGATTTGGGTAAATGTTTCATACATAGCATTTTCTGGGCAGCGTATCTGTGAACTCACAGTCCGTTAGCTCAGGCTTCTGGCACATCACTCTTCCTCCTCTCTGTCAAAACTGGTACACACATAAATCCCAAGCCAGACAGAGGACAAAGGAATATCCTTCCCTGACCACATCAAACTCACATATATGCTTCCTTTAGCCTACCAGCATTTTGTGTCACCGTCTACGTGCCTGCCCAGATACATGTTCCTTGCCATGTAGTATCCAACCAGCAGGTGCATTTCCCCAAAGGTACCTATCTGCATTGCACTCACAGTCCCCATATAAATGTCCTATAAAAAAACCAGAGTATAACTCGGTGTTTTCCCTCTCCATACCCATCTCTGAACACATCAACTTTTCAAATCTGCCTAGTATATATACATAAACATACATTCTATGCCACTCCTATCCCATCACTCCTCAATATCTACATGGACAGACATATTCTGTCCATGCGTCTCAAACACTTCTGGTCATTCTTCACACCCCAACCACAGCTATTCCTCTCCTGTGGTTCCAGGATTGAACTATTGTGTTGTCCGTTTCCCAGAGACAAGGGGTCTAGTTACAGGGTTATTGATTGGTTTCCATGCAGACAGATGAATCTGCCTTTGGTCTCCCCACCAAAATCCACCTCTGTATGGGCTGATTGTCACTGCTCCAGGGATAGGATTTCACCAGGAGACCACCCTCCATGCAAACATCCTTCACCCGGGCCACGGATGGTAATAAATGGAGTCAGGCTGAGCCATAATAAAAGCAATTGAGTGGGTTACCTGTGCAGACATGAGATTTATACCTCCTCATATTTGATGTGATTGTTTTATTGAGTTCTCAGTGCAGTTAGGATGCCGTTTATTTATTTATTTATATGCCTACTTATCAGGGAAGAGGGGGGGAGGCTGTTGCAGCCTAGCTAGTGCTCAGCCTCCGTCTTGTCAGATACAAACCTGAAGAAGAGCGCTCTCCAGTTTTGCTCTGCCTTTTACCTACACTTGGACGTAGTGGGTAAGCCCTGGGCAGATATCTCATTTCCTGTAACAGAGAGAGATGTTTGTTTCGGGATTCCTGAAACCTTGAGGACTGTCTGAATTATGAGCCCAGCAGAAGCTAAGGGGATGGTGTAAAGAAAGGTGCATGTATATGCTGCTTTTCTAAAAGAACCTCTCAAATGAAATTCCTATTTATGCTGTGCCTGTTTTGGACAATGGGCTGTGATCTATGCACAGAGCCTCTTTATGCTATTGCAATAAAAATAGTAAGCACCAGCATTGCTTCTGACTGTCATCACATGTGAGCGTTGAGAAATATTAGCAGGTGCAAATTGATTGGAAATGAATATTTCTAAGTGCACTCTGAGGAGTTTGGAAACGGAGTGATTAGGTTTGTGATTTTCAGCTGGATAGATAGCCATATAAGTGCTACAAAATCGGCTCTCAGTTACTGGCACTAGAGAAAATTGGAGGCTAGTGCTGAATATCATAGTGTCTAGTATTTCATCACAAACCTAACGGTGTTTGTTGTGGGTTTTCCAGCTCCTCTAGTCAAGTGATAGCATGAGAATTTCAGTTCTCATTTAATAAAGTATGTTTCCAGCACTAAGCAGGGGGGGCTTGAAAAAGGGCCTGTCGGCTCTCTGAAGACTCAAAGGACTGCATTGTTAAGGTGTTCTTAAAGTCATTTAATGGGAGTCAGATATCCAAATCCCTTTAAAAATTTAGGGTAGAAAAGAGAAAACAAGTGAAAACAAACCCACATTGTATTACAAGTACTCATAATTTTTATGCAGATTGCATGATTTAGGCTCTGCCTTGGCATTTTTACGCAGCTGGGACTGGTAAATATGGCCATGCATGTATAGGCTTCGGTAGATTAGTTGGGATTACAGTGGAAAAATCTTTATTCCTGTTGGCTCTCTGTTTAAAGAATGATTGGGAGAAAAGCTCAAACCTTTCTGACACTTTCAGGAGTAGTAATCATCATCAGAACTGGCTATACACAGATGAGATTTCCTAAAGCCCTGGTTAGCTGCATGTATGTCAGGCCAGTGACAAATGCTTTTGAAAGCCTTTACCTTTCCACTTATGGAGACCCTCCCCAAAAGTGGGATCACTAAATATTTTGCTGATTGTAAGTAGCAAGCCTAAACTCCATTTGAATTTCATCATGCCTTGATTAAAGACCACGGCAAGTTAATCTAAGTGAAACTCAGCCTTGTTCAACTGTTTTGAAGTTACGTCTTTTTATTCAAGTAATATGGAAATCTTTTGTTTGAATGGACTTTAGAATCGGAGATTTTTTGGGGGGGATATTTGATATGCTGCTGAAAACACGACTTTGTTTTGTATGCATCGTGTCATCATATCATAAAGGGTCCACCTGGCCTGCCAGAGCATTATCTATCTCTTTAGCCAACGCCAAGATTATTTCCTATTATATGTTTGCTTGTTATAAATACCATTTAGCTATATATAATCCAAGAAATCAGGAATTCCTGTGGGATGCAATTCCACAATTTAATGGACCTCCCTATCAGGAGATTCCTTCTGCTACCATTTAAATGCTTCCTTTCTTATTTCCCTCCCTTCATTCCTGGCTATACTGCTTTGTTTAAATGTGAATAATTCCTTTCCTGTTGGAGGGACTCTGCCCTCCAGATCACTGTATTGTTCTCACCACTTCGTCATTGCTTGGCCAAGCCACTTATATTTTCTCCTCTTTTCTCCCAAAGTCAAATGAGTTTTCCACATAATAGTGATTCTGGTAAATGAGGTTTAGCTCCATAAGACTCATTCACCCAGCACTGAAATGCAGCTACCTCTATGGCAGAACGCAGCAATCATTCACTAGATGCAAAAGCTTGAAAATTTTTAACTTCCAACAAAAATCAAGCTTTCTGTACATTTATATGAAAAGGAAGGGTTGGGTTTTTCGCGTGATAAAGAGACCGATGTGGTTCTGAACTTCGAGGTTCACAGAACAGGGAGCTCAAAACTTCTCAGGCACAACCAATTTTACTGGCTAACTGCCTCTGTTGAGCTAATATCTCTGCAATACGAAAATTAGAAAAAAAGTGCAGTTAGCTTATTGTAGTTCCCACCATACAACCTTCCAGTGGCCAGATATGAGGAATAAGACAAAGAGAAATGCTGTGAGCATTCATTTACTCTTTCAGCTGCAGTAACATTGTCTGTAACCTCTGCTTTATGAGCCTGTCCTTTATTTGCAATGATAAAAAGAAGATAATACCAGGTTTGTGTCTGATGGAAAAGAATCTGAATTTAAAGGAGTATATTCCTTATAATGAAGCCCTGTGTGACCCAACCACATTCTTCACTCAGCTGAAAGCAACTGACAGCAGAAGTCTTCTGCCTTGAGAGCATGCAGGAAATCGCACAGGAACCCTAGACCCAGCACCAGCTAAGTGAGAGGATCCCAACTAGGATCCAGAGTTTCTTTGCACGCTAAAAGGTGCCAGATTATGAGACCTGGTAAACTCTGTTGAGTACTGTCAGATGAGTTTTCTTCTCCCCTGCTTGACCCGTTGTCAGTCAGAGGCTAATCTAGTCTACATGGCCAGTCTAACCCTCAGCCTCTCTATTAAGAAAACTCACATGTGGTTACTAAATACTGATGATGGCGATAGGTTTGTGTGACACACACTTGACGGTTAAAACTGTGCAATTCACCCTGTGTTCACTGCATGTTTTCACCACTTCTGGTCACTATGAACAAGCTGCCATCAGAGATACTCTGTACTCTTCCAAATTCTCCTTAGACCCACTACCTGTCCTCCAAGAATTCCAGATTTGTTTGGTGGGAGAGACAGGGAGGGATTCGTCAGTGTCTTTGGCCAGGGTGTCCTTTGCGGAAATTCTCAAGCGAGGTTAGGGAGAGTGACTCAGAAAACTGTTTGCATAACATTGATTTCTTCTGCGTATGACACAGCCCTTGCCCTAATACGCCTGCCTTTTGCCAGAGTTGATTGTTTGTCTTGAGACATTACGTTCATCTCAATCAAGATCTGTTCCGTTCTATGTCCCTTGCGTGGGCTAAAGCCTCAGCCGATGTAAAACAACCTAGCTCTAGTTTTGAAGCTTTTCTTGTTACACATTGAACTCCAGGGGCATTTTTTGTGAAAGATCACAGAGTTCTACAAAGATAGCTAAATGCTGCCATTTTCATTTTACAGATGTCAAAGCAGGCTCATAAGGAGTCCGTGCAACCTGCCCAAGATCAACCAGAAAGTTAATGGCAGAACTGGTAAGAGAAATCTGATTTCCTAATACGCTGTTCTTTGCTCTAAACTACAGCCTGCCCACGGCCACTGAGATTGGCCACATGCTCAATAATATTTCAGTGTGCAAGTATATTTCACTGGTCATTACAACCTGAATCAATGTGTGTGTCTTTCCATATGTATTTTTAAAAAGCACATCATTATCGGATACTTTAAATAGGAATCATTAGCCAATTGTTATATAATGAAACAGGAAACATCTCCCCAGACTGAGCGCTTAACGCTAGAAATTAATGTATACCCAATACCTAAGAGAAGATTGAAAAAACATCTAACGGCTTGACTGACATAATATATCTGCTAAACATCATTCGCTACCATGGAGTATTAATTAGGTCTACACTCAGGAACTCAGGGTCCAAAGCTTGTCCAGGAGGCTGACTGAATCAGTAAGGCTTTGGCTTCAGCATTCCTTGGACAAGGACTAATTGTGAGTCCCCAGAGCTGCACCCAGCCCCAGGAGAGCTGGGATAGAGGGACATACTGTGTGTGGGGGTGTTGTGCTCTGCCTTTCTGGACCTGTAAGGAATTAATGAATTTAAGAGAAGCAGGAAATAATGCTTAAGCTACAATGTCCATTGCGTCACTTGCTGCATAACCGCAATGTGCTCCGTCCTGTTCCTACTAAGGTACACTGCCTAATTCAAAAGATTTTTCTGGCGTGATTAGTATCTCATGAAACCCGTGTTCTGAGGCTAACTGTATGTACTGATAAACAAAGAAAAATTCCCATTAACATCTGCCATCAAGTTCATACCTAGGAGCCTGCCGCAAGGCTTACAGCAGTACATACATCCAGTTCAAATATTCTAACCCAAAGCAACCAAAGATAACTCATTTCTAGCCATGCAATAGATGGAAAAGTTTGGGCTGGCAAGGTGCTTGAGAAGTGAGGTGGTCAAATGATTTCAAGTAAGCATTAATTGTTTGCCAGAGAACCAAGAGCTTCTGTCACTTGCCTGCTTCTCAGTTGCGTGCACTGTGCATTTATGTGTGTGTTTACATATATGCATGTATAAATACATACGTATGGATATATGTGTGTGCAACCTATACATACACAATAGGTTTATACTGTGTAGTACCTAAGGTATGAATCAGGAACAGGAAAGACCCAATGCACAGATTAACTGCTCTGTCTTGATCCTATCAGTTCTGGTGTGCTTTGCTTATTAACTAGTATACTCTCTAGCCTTTTTTTTTTTTTTTGACCATAATTAAAGCAAAACTACCACATAGCAGAAGACTTAATTTTTTTCCCTGAATCTTGATGGGGTAGTTAAGTCATGTTTTTCACCAGAGTTCATATCTAGCCTTTATCTGCATGAGTTTGGTATGAACAAGTTTCTGATAAATCTCGATACTGAATTACATGTCGTCCCAAACGCGTCCTGATCTCCTCAGTGTAATACTGACAGATCAGTGCAGTGTAGGCATATATAATTCATGTATTGCCAAAAAATAGTTAATGGAAAATAGACTTTAAAAATGTTTTAGAGAGACTTCAAAAATGGAATCGAAACAGCATTGGTTTGTATTCTCTCACATGAAAACCTTTGTTAATGTTAGAATAATTCCCCAAAAGAAAGAAAAGAAAATGTAATTAATACACTTTCAGAAAATCTTACAATAACTGAAAGTAGGGTGGGTTTTTTTCCATGTATGAGGAGATCTCCATTTTGGAGTGCAGTATTCACAGTCTAACTAGGGACATGAGTAACTTCTATATCTGTAAATACCTCGCTTATAGTCTCAAGAGGTTAAACTGCTCATGGATAGAGCTCTAACAGCTCTGTACATTGGGCCGATGCAATTTTTGCTTTGAAAACCCCACATTTTGTGAAAATATAATGATAGATATTTCTAGGAGGTTGGTTTTAAGAATTGTCATCTATCTGAAGCTGCTCAGTCAGAATGTTAGATTAACTCCGATTTGTGATCATACTGCAGGCGAGGGATGTACTGTTACAGAAGATTGACTCAATTCTGTATGTTTATTTTTACAATGGGAGAGAGAAAAAAATATCTTTAAATTGTGAACTTTGTCCTCTTTGTGTGTTTTTTGAGTTTTGTGAGCTGGAGTCGCAAGTCACTGGAATGATGAAGCTCACTCTAGTCTCCATGGCACCAGGATCAGGCCCTTCATACTTGCTATTTCCTATTCCACTGCAATTGTTTCCCATTTCACTGTCTTCTTCCTGCCTAGCACAGACAAAAATTTTGTGACCTGTGATGTGATGGGCTTGCTGTGAGTTTTGGGGAGCCCCATACAAAGGGGAACAGTAGGAAGTTGAGCCTCATTTTTTTTAAGCAGTGGGGAAAAACTTAATAATACGAAGCCAAAATGCTCTTGTGCCTTGGTGACTACCCACTCAAATGCCATCTCAGTATGAATTAAATATGGTGGGTTGCAGCTGAATATCTTTAATATAATAATATGTAGCAGCTACAAAGCTATTGTCCTTCTCAAAGCATTTTATAAGCGCAAACTGACATCGGTTCCCACCTCATTCTGAGAAGGACCGCTCATCTTTTCCAGTGTGGGGAAACTGAGGTACAAAACCCGCAAAGCCCTGCCACAAACTGGTATCAAAGGTGGGACCAAAACCTGACTCTCAGCCTTATGTGTGGGACATTGCAACCCTGATGTGAGGTGTTAGGTCCAGCAGGCTGTGACTTCAGTGACATTTGGATGCTAACATCCCTCGAGCTAGAAGAAGTATACATGTGTATCAGGTACATGTATGCTGTTCTTCCGAAGAGCCCAGAGCTGTTCCTCTGGACTCCTGTACCACCAGCTTAATCCCTCCCAGGGATAGCTGGCTGTCCTTCCAGAGCTGCCTTTGTAAGGTGTCTGAATGTCAAACTGTTATTATTTCAGTACCTGACTGAGAGAGTAACAGAGACCTGGAGGTTTTTTAGGAGGGTGTATAATTAGCCGATCAGTATTATGTTACCCTGTTCATAACTTAATAACCATTTTAATACAGATGGCACACACAGGGATAATTTCCTAGGGTAGCCTAGCAGTATATTACAGAGACAGTGTGTCTGAGGGAATCTTTCTTAGCCAAGGTACATTCCACTAGCTAATTCTACCTGCTGTTTTCAAGATGATTTGGGATAATTCCATATCATTTGCAAAATATTAAAACCCATTTATATAGGATGCCAGATTTAGAAATACACAGCCTGAGTTATTAGACATATTTTGATAAATCTGCCATGAAAAGCGCAAGACAAAAAATACCACTGTGGTTTCGTTGCTATTTATTTTTTGCTTCCCTTGCTATAAATACACCAGGTTTATAAAAAAAAAAAAATCTGGCTAAACTTGTTATATATCAAAAGGGCC
This sequence comes from Porphyrio hochstetteri, assembly GCA_020800305.1. Lineage (NCBI taxonomy): Eukaryota > Metazoa > Chordata > Aves > Gruiformes > Rallidae > Porphyrio > Porphyrio hochstetteri. The sequence goes on from CM036911.1 coordinate 19,254,348, forward strand.
AATATTCTGACTTGTGCGTTTTTATCTATGCGGACGCTACAAAAGCCTGTATGCATATTTACATTTACCCTATATACATATATATCAGTGGGAAGCGCAGTATATTTGGGATTGCATACAAATTTTCACGTATCCTTACTCTGTCGGTGAGCTATTTTGTGCCTTTGTGAGTATGTCTGTTACTCTGTTTCTAGAGGTTGTATTTCTGAGGACATAGGGAAGGTATCCGTACATACCTTACACTGAAACAGGGTAATTACTTTCACTGTGCGCGTGAGACTGTTGTGTGTTGCCAAAGTGTGAAGATCTAGTATATGCGTTGCCTTTGAATGTGCAGGCATGTGAGCAGTCTGAGCGCTTTGCAACGTGTTAGCACTTGATTACATCTATCACCGGCCTTTTTCTCCTGCATCGATCCTTTTTTTTTTTTTTTTGCTTGTCATATGGTTATTTTTGTCACCTCAAACCTGAGACCGAATCTGAGTCCCTCTACCAACAAAAATCGCATCCTAGCAGCTGGGGGGTGGGGGGGGGGAGATAGGAGGGCGGAGGCGGGGAAAGAATTGTTCCCTGGTGCTGAATCAACGCCGCTGCTTCGCAGCCTCCTGCCAGGGCAGAGATCAGCCCGAGCCGGGAGCCGCAGGGACCGCGGGGAGCAGTGCTCCGCAGCCAGGGCAGGACACAGCCTAGCCGGCTTAGGTGTTCTCTCGGGCTAGCCATGAGGAGTGAACCGGGCGGGAGTGGGTGTAAGGGAAGCCTTCCTCCAGCACTCAGCGGCTCGGGGCTGTGAGCCCAGCTTGGCACCGAGTAGCGGCAGCTTTTCGGCTCAGAGCCCTAGTACCCTGGCAAGGCTGGCGGTCATTTACACCCCGGGAGGGGCGTTGGAGGGACGGGAAAACCCGTCTCCGCTGCTCGTCACCCCAGCGGGCCCGAACAGACCCCAAACCTTTGCGGCACCGCCGGGCTGCTCGGCGGGCAGCTCATCTGCTGTTGCAGCAGTCCTGCCCGCCCCGGGCCCGGCGGCCGGCGCAAGCTGCAGCCCTGCGGCGAGCAGCAGTGAGCCCCGGGGCAGACCCGCTGCCTGGGACTGGGCTCCTGGGTCACGGCGGGGCGAGGACGCCCACTGGGCCAGGAGCTGGCCAGCTGTGCCCAAGGTCCCGCTCCGGGCGGGCGGCTGGATCTAACCTGACCGGAGAAGCGTTGTGCCGTCCGCGCTGCGAAGGGAGGTTTTATGAGGCCGTAAAGAGGCGATTGGGCCGCGAGCAGGGCTGCGGGGCTGCTCTTACCTGTTTATGGAAGAGACGCTGGGGACCGTGTCGTTGTCGCAGATGCCCTCGGCCAGTAGCCTGTCCCGGATCTCCCAGGCGAACATGGTCGGATTTTGTCTCTTGTACTCGGCGATTTTATCCACTACTTTGGGGGTCGCCACTTTGGGTTTGGAGCCGCCGATCACCCCGGGCTTGATGCTCCCGGTCTCGTAATACCTGCACAAAGGACGGTCAATGACCTGCCGTGCCCGGAACAGCCCTGCCATCCCCGAACACCTGGTGCCCCGCTGCCCCTCGGAGCGCCTCGCGGTTCCCGGCCCCGCTCCCGGCTTCGGCCCGCCGGTGTGCGGCGTCGGGCTGCGGCGGCACGGGTGCGGCATGGCGGGGCTCCGCGGGGCGCCTGGCCGCCTGTAGCTGGGGTTGCCCCCTCTCTTCTCCAAAGCTCCCGCTTTGTTTTCTTTTTTTTTTTCTTTTTTCTTTTTTTTTTTTTAACGTGTGTGAGAAGCGAGGGGCGCTGGGCTGTTCGCTGCCTCCTCCTTCCCCCGCCTTACACGCACACACTCGTTTCAGGCCCGGGGATCGGGAAACAAAACAGAAACCTTCGTTCCGATGTATCTGGCCGGAGGCGAAGCCCGCCGACTGCGGGGCCGGGCCGGGCTGCCGAGGAGGGGGCGCGGAGAGCGGGCAATGCCGGGCTCACACCTCCCGCCCCCGGCTCTCCCGGTCGGCATCTCCCTGCCGGCTCCGCTCGCCGCACTCGGGGCGCTGGCAAGGCTGTGGGTGCGGGAGGGCGGTTTATTCCCCCATCCTCACCACCCCCACACCTCCGGGTCCCTCGGATGCGGGTGGTCGTACGGGGCAGCTCCAGCCTATCTCCCCGCTGGCCATTAGCTTTGCTCTCGGCAGCTGCTCTGACCCGTCCTTTGCAGAGGGCACACGGCAGTGCGCACACACCACCCGCACAGGCGTCTGGGGCTCTGCCGCCTGCTGACACCGAGCATCCGAGCGGCCGGGCCCGAGGGCGCCGGCCCCCCCGCACCCGGCTTGCCTCTGGCAATGTTTCACACCACGTTTAGCGGCGATCGGTTACCACCGGTATTTATTTATCTGCCCCGTTGTTTATTTGTTTAGCCGTGTATTTGCTAAGGTCGCTCACGGATTGTTGTGAGTTGGGGGATATTTTTTTTTCTTTCTGATTATTTTGGTCGTTCTTTCGTTTTGTTTTTGTGGTTGTTTTTGGTTTTTTTTCTCCCCCATCCCTCTCTTTCCCGCCCTCAGGCCCACCCCTTCCAAATTGTTTCTCTTCCCAAGAGTTTCCAAACATTGCCGGGGGCGGGGGGGGGGAGGGGGCTAATGTCTGGAAGAGCACACGTCCTTCCCGGCTCGAAGAGGGGGCCCTGCTCATCCGCGGGATCCCACGGCGCAGAGGTGCCGGGGCCGCTCGGAGAGGTGGCGGGGAGAGCCCAGCGCCGCGGGAAAGGCGAGAGGTCACACTGGAGCGGGGAAGGGATGTGCCGGTGCTATCCCAGGGGAGGGGAAGGAGCTGCCTTTTGCCTTACCTGCCCAGGATCTTGCTGACACAACCGTGGCTGACCCGCAGCTGCCTGGAAATGTCACAGGGTCGCACCCCCTGGTGAGCCAGCTCCACTATCCTTTGTCTCACCACGTCAGGTAGGGGCCTGCCGTTCACAAACACCCCCCCGAGCTGGTTCACACCCCCGTGCCCTGCTGGGGAAAGAGAAAGAAAAAAAACACAACAACCCACGCACACCAGAAACACACCGTTAGTCGTGGATTCTTCGCCACTCGTACTGCAGAATCTCCAGTCACTACAGATAGATGGAGGTGATGGCGGGGGATCGAGACGGGGGAACAAGACTTTGGGAAAAGAGAAAAGAGAAAAAGAGAGAGAAGGGGTGGGGGAACGACGGGGACGAAAATGATAACCAGATAAAAATAAAGAAGGAAAGATTAAGAGAGAAAAAAGAAAAAGGAAGAAAGATGAAAAAGAGCGAGAGAGAAAGAAAGGAATAAAGAAATGAGAAAGGAATAAAGAAAGACAGAAAGAGACGAGGAAAGCTGGGAAGGAAATACAAGGCAGAGTGAATTTTCACGAGCCGAAGGCTAGCCGCGGAATATCCCCCCGGTACTCCTTCTCTCCTCCCGGGGCCGGAGAGCCCCTTTCCCTCCCGCGATCCCCGCCGGAGCAGCGGCTTCTCAGGGCCGTGGTGATGGGACGAGGATGAAGGCAGTGCCCGCTCCCGCTCCTTTCACAACAGTTGGGGAGAGATGCGCTCCCCAACTCCGGAGCTAAGCTGCTTAGCGGCTCCGGCCGGACCTTACCCCAGCCCCCCTTCTCTCTACTCTTGGGCTTTTCCTCCCTCCTTTCATTTTCTTTCCACGATTTTCTGTCACATTGTCAATTACCCCTCCCTCACCCCGCGGCATGTCCCCCATATAATGCGTCCTCTCCCGTTATTTTCGGATGCGAGTTGAAGGGATTCGGACAGAAAAAAAAAAAAAAAAAAAAAAGAAGAAATGTAGGGAGAGGGAGTGAGACAGAAAGAGAATATTTTGTGTCCTGCGGCCGGTGTTCGTTTACAGACAGACCCTCTCTGTGCTCTGCTTTCGATCTTTAAAGGAGAAATCCTCCAGTTAAAGAAACAAACAAAAAAATCTAACAGACTCTCACGGTTCCGTCTTTTATCCCCCCCTCACAAATCTAATTCAGAGAGAACTTAAAATGCTCCGATTTCCTCTGTTCCTCCTTTCCAGTCAAAAACCCGCGCTCTCTCAGATAGGACTGCTAGGATCGCCTTTTTCCCCGATCTTTTTCCATTTACGAGAAATAACTTGGGGGAGGGGGGAGGAGGAAATACGCATGCACCTGATAAGCGCGAGCAGGAATAAAGGGAAACATTTCCTTCTGGGACTCGGCGAGACAAGCGGTGGTGAACTGCTCGCACCTGGGGTGGTCTGCGATCAAGACGGGAGCAGTCCGGCTTTGCCCGGGCGTGCGGGGAGATGCACACTCGCGGGAGGTGCAGCTTCGCTGGCGCTGCTACCTGGGTGTCTCTATCTACGGAATATCCAGCTGATATAGCTGTGGAGTGTACACTGTATTAAAGCTTTCCTTTCACACAGCCCTAACCTTCTGTATCTTCCTCGCCAAGAGATCTTAGTTCGTTTTGCAGTTTGCTGAAAAATGATCTGTTTGTATTTTCTGTGTGGTTTTTTTCTCCCCTGCTTCTGACACTGACTTATTGGCTCTGAACTTAGTGGAAACTCTCATTGCCCTGCGATCGATCCAAGTCCTTTCGCACAAATAGAGTTTTTTCCATCTCCCCCACCCCTTCAGCAACACCTCCACATATCCCCTCCCAGACGCCTCGGCCAGGGCGCCGGCTGGCTTCCCCGTCCCTTCTCGGATGAGCCGGGGTTATTTATTGCATTGTTTTGTTGGTCTTTCTTAAAACATATTTAGGGTTTGGCGGGAGGGGGAGGGTGGAGGGTGGGATGGGGGGGATATATTTATCTCCCTCCGCTAAAACCCACGGGTATATGTTGCTGTGTGTTTTCTTCATTTGTTCAGAAGCCCTTCTGCACATGTTGCCTCTAAAGTTACAAGGCAGCAATTCCTTCGGCAACTCCATGATAAATAATTCAAAGTACCTTTTATAACTCGCATTACAAAGTATTAAAAGGCAACAGATGCAAAAAAGATTAAAAATTAATAATTCAAATTATCGCAGCCCGGATATTTTTCACACGAGTTTGTTTTGATCTGCCCCGCGCTTTTCTAAGGTTATTTCTATCAGAGCAGCAAGATATTTGTGTGTATTTATCTGCAGATAAGTGCCAGTGACTGTACACATTTACACCCAGCCAGCCGTACCGCTTCCGTACGGACCGTGTTTTGCTGCCGCTGAGCGTGTGTCCGGAGCCTGCGCCCGTGTGGGTTTTAATTGCTTACTAATATCTAAGTCTGTAGCTCTAGGAATACATTTTAGGAAACAAATCAAATGTCGATTTTCCTATTTTTTTTTGTAATCGGAAGCCAAAATCGTTGACGAATCTCACTGGAGTTTGTTTGTTTAAAAAAAAAAAAATCGGAGACAGTGAAACGGTTCTTTCGGCTGCCTGCATGCTCCGGCTCGCACCGGAGGCAGAGCCACTGCAATCGCCTCTGAAAGCAGCTCGTAGCACTGGAAACTAAAAAAATAACGTCTCATGAACTGATTATTTTCTGTTAAAGGGCTTCGAAAATTAAACCCTACATTTTAAGCAATGTATCCTGGAAATCATTAATTTGGAAACAGGAAGACAGTTACCTACGTTGCCATTTGGGTATCTGATCATCGGTTTATATTTCTGCGCCTTCCTTCTCACGACAAAATCGGAATTTTTTAGGCTTCAAGCATTTCCATTTTATATCTTTTCGATTTGTTTTCATGCAGCGGGCAGGGCGTGTCCTCAAAAGTTTCGGTGTCAAAAGTTACAAATTGCTCTTAATTATTCATTTCCTGACTCGAGATGCTCTCAATCTCGGGTTCCTATTTGTGTTTTTTTTCCCTTTCAATTTAAATATCAGGATTATTTTCCTTCGTGCAATGAAATTAAAATCCCTGAAAAAAATCTTGTTACACTCCTGGTAAAGGGGTCTTTTCGCTTTCCTTCGCCCCCCTCTTATAGAAAGGTTCTTTAAAGTTAAAATATATCACGAATGCAATTTCCTCTGTGCAAGGAATGCATTTTAAATGCAGACTGGTAAATAAACCAGAAAGGATCGTGACTTCTTGGGAGGCTCCGAAGCCGAGCCGTTCAATTGTCCTATTTTTCCCGCAGCCCGACCTTTAACCAAACCACACCGAAGCACGGAAGAGCCACCGACCAACCCGCCATTAATTTCAAACTGGCGTCTCCCCTCTCTACCACCGAAATCCGAAATCAAAGCAAACAGCGTCAGATCTCGGGGTAAACTGTGGGCTTAGAGCCACGCAGGGGTGCGGGAAGCCCTGGCTTCCCTTCCCCTCTAGAGACGGGGAAGGGTCCGGCTCGGGGGCTGACACGAGTCGCCATAAACTCGTGTAGTGTGAGGGGCGATGGGGAAAGTGCCTTTGCGGAGAAGAGAAATGGTTCGCGGGGGCAGAAAAATGTTCTTTCGCACGCACACGGCACGCAGCGCAGGCACAGCCGCACACAGCCCCCTGCCCCCTGGGCTGGGGGTCCTGGCCCCCGCCCCACCGCCGGCACGGAGCCCTGCTCTACCCGGGCCCGGGGCTGGCCGGGACCCTCGCTCTGCGGCCGGGGCCGGAGATGCCCGTCCTGCCTTCTGAACGCCCGGTTTCGGCCGAGGGCATGGACCTGGAGGAGGATCAGGTGAGGAAGAATGGTTGGGGAAGGAGGAATGGAGGGATGAGAAAGAGGGAGAGCAGCGTAAGGAGCCGGGCTCCAGTACTCACGGTGCATTGCTGAGAAGGGGTCTGCCTTGCAGTGCATATCCATGGGGAGGCAAAGGAAGGGGAAGAAATCGGCTGAAGCCGCCGTGTCGCCTCTAAAACTCAACTTCAAGACTTAGGGGAGAAAAAAAAAATAACAAAAAAACAAACCAAACCAAAACAAAAAAAGCACACAAGGAGAGGAGAGGAGGGGAGCGGCGGGGTGCGCTGGCCCCCCTGCCCGGCGGAGCGGGGAGCGAAGTACTTTCCGGGGGGCGGGAGGGCTGCGCCGGCTCTGAGAGGCCGGGGCGGCGGAGTCAGCAGAGTCCGTGGGAGCGAGGGGATGGCGGCGCCGAGGGGCAGGTGGGTGTCATGGCTGGGAGGGCTCAGAGCATCCCCGGCGGCGGGGAGGGGGTGCCGGAGCAAGGTGCGGCCAGGCGGCAGAAGGCGCAGGAGGACGCGGCTCTCCCTCCTCCTCCTGCGGTCCGGGGCTAGTTCATTTAAGTTCAAAGCGGAGTAGCAATCCCCGGAAAGCTGCGAGCGGCGGGCGGGTGCGCCCCCTCCTCTCGGCCGGGCGGAGGATCCGGCGCCCGGCGGACTTTCGCCTGAGGTGGGAAGTGCTTGCGAGGAGCCGGGGCCGGAGACTGGAGCCTCCGCTCCCGGTGTGTGTCTCTCTAAAAGCCGCAGCGCCCTCAGCCCCCCGCCCGCCTCCCCGGAGATGGATGACTTGTCAGACAAAGGCAATAGATTCCGACACTCTCTGATTCGCCAGCGCGCCGAGCCGAGCGCGGCCAGGAGAGGAGAGGAGAGGGGAGAGGAGAGGAGAGGAGAGAGGAGGGCCGGGCCGGCAGCGCTCGGCGCGGGGGGGCCGCCGCCTTCGGGACCCGGCGGCGGGGGAGCCCCGGCCGCGCGCTCCGGAGCGCCCCGGGCCACGCGTGTGCGGGACGGCGGCGCCCCTGCCCGGCCCGCGGGAAGGGACTTGAGCCCCGCTTTGTTGTCACTTGCGGGTCTTTAACTCCCTTATTTAACACACGCGCACGCACGCACATACGACTTGGTAGTTTCATCTCCCTTCTCACGCCCCGTTCTTTTTTACCGGAGACTTTACTCGGGTGAAGCGGGGAGGGGGTGGGGGATTCGATACACATCAAGGCTTCCGTGGTTTGCGGCTTAGAGTGGGAGACGGACAGGGCGAGAAAGGGAGAAAGGAGGTGAGGGAGAGAGAGAAAGGAAAGGGAAAAGAAGAGCGATCAAGAGAGGGGAGAGAGAGAGATCAAGACAGACAGACAAAGGAGAAAAAGAAAGAAAAATAAATAGAAGCTAGGGGGACCGAGAGAGTGGGAGAGAGAAGAAAGATTGAAAAAGAAAGTGAGAAAGAAAGAAAGAAAGAAAGAAAGAAAGGAGGAAAGAAATAAAGCGAGCTTTTTGTACCTTTGAACCAATACTTTGGGCCCATATCAGTCATTGCAAAGTTTGCCCTCACCCGCATTTGGGGAAACAACAGCGAACCCAACCTCCCACATCTCCACTGCTTTCCCCCCATCGGCGGCCCCCCCCCCTTTTTTTTTTTTTTGAATGCCAGAACGGGATTTAAGAATTATTTCATTAAAAAGTCTACGGCTAAAATAGCCGTGGGTTTGACCTAGCAGAGCAACAGAGAGCAAGGGAGAAACGCCACCAGGGGTAAAAAGCACAAGGCAGGCGTGAGCTCAGTTTTGATTTTCAGACTGCGAGTTTGTCATCACCTGAAATGTACTTTCTTGTTCTCCTCTTTCCCCCCTTCCTCCTTCCCCATCCCTCTGTTAACTGTCACGAAACAGCCCCTTTGTTTTCTAACTGGTGTAAGTAAAGAATCTCTGAGAGATCTTGATGAAAAATTTTCCACTGTCTCATAAATCATTTTGGCACTTCAGCTGATGTTTTATCTTTCTCTCCCCCCACGCCCCTCATTCTTTCCCTCGTGTGCGAAAAGGATGGTTAATTTTGGGTTTGGGGTTTGGTTTTTTTTGGTACCACCGATGGTTACGTGTAAGGACAGCGCTCAGCGCCCGGGTCTGCGCTGCGGAGGGGCACGGCGGGCACAGCCGAAACGCATGTACCAGCAGCCCCTGACAGCATCCCCACGCAGGATGCGTTTCCCACTGGAGCGGTGTCCGCTGCTGCCCGGCCGGCGAAAGCGCCTCTCCGCCCCGCCCGGGGAACTCCCGCGGGACGCCAAGTTTGCGAGCGGCCTCTGCGCTCCTCGGGCAGACCCGCCGCCGGGCCGGGGATTCCCTCTCACCGCCACAGCCCCCTGCCCCGCCGACTGCAGCTCGCCCACCTGCGCCCGACCCGTGGCGCCCCCCGCCCAACCGCGGACCCCCTTTATCAGCCGCTCCTCCCGGACAGCCGGGGCCGCCCCCCGCGCAGGAGCGGAGTGGGCGGCCGGGCGCAGGTGCGGGGCAGCCGCGGCGCTCCCCGCCGAGGCCCCTAGATGGCGCCCTCCGGTCGGCTTGGCGGCCCGGCGAAGGGGCGGCGGCGGGTGCGGGCCGGCAGCGGGGCCGCCGCGATCCCCGGCCCCGCGCACGCACCTGCCGGCGGGGCGGCCCGGGCCCGGTGGCTGTTAAGTGGCCCCACCAACTGCAGCTCCGGTTGGCGGCAGGGCAGGGAGCGCGCTAATCGCCGCCACCGTTAACCCCTTCCGCCATCTGGCTCTTCCCGCGCCGTCTGTGGCCCTTTTATCACTCCTCTACGCCGAACGGTCTAGGTCGCTTCTCGGCTTCCAGCAGTTCCCTCCCTTCCACCCCAAACAGCCCCGATAGCCCTTCACGCTTGGCGCCGAGCTCAGACAGAGGCGGGAGGTGAAGGCAGGAGCCCCCAGCCGTGCGGGGTAGAAGGTGACATCCCCCGGCGTTGTATCGGCCTTACCTATCTGCCCATCCTCGGGTCTCCGCTTTCAGGGAACTTCCTCCCGCCCCGTGCAGTCATTAACACTTGGGGAGTTCATTTCCTCTCTCACGGAGATGCTCTGGGCCTTTGTAACTATTGGTTATACGGCGAGCAGGTAACAGCTTGGTGGTGGGCCGGGGAGGAGGGACCCGGCGGACCTAAAATCACCTCCTGAGAATGTATTTTGCCGTAGTTTCCTCACTCCCTATTGCTGTTTTCAGTGAAGAGAAAAGCAGGAGTGAGGCACTCGAGAAATAAATACACAACGTGAGCACTCTGCGAAATGTTCTGTCCTGCAGCACGGAGATAGCCCGTGTGAAGGCGGGAGCCCCGAGCCTGGTAAAACACCACTGTTTTCTCGGGATGGGGAAGGAGAAGGGAAAAGAAATGTGCAAAGAACTGGGAAATGAAAGGGGAGGAAAGGGGAAGAAAGAAGAGGAAAGGAGAGGAAAGGAGAGGAGAGGTAGAAAAAGTTCCCCCCTCGCTGTCCCTTTCCACCACCACACATGCTACAATATCACCTGGTGCCCCTTCCCACACCAGACTTCTGGAAGAATTGCTTTGTCAACGTTTAAATCCACAAAAAAAATTATGTCTGCCCAGATTATAAATACTGTCCTGTCACCAGGGCCCTGGGCACGGCCGTGTGCCCTGTGGGACCGGGAGAGGCTGAGACCATGGGCCTCTTCCCTCTCCCACAGCTCCGCACACATCTCCCCAGCCCATTCACCAGCCCTAGGTGTTTTTTTCCCGTCCCACTTCAAATTAATTTTCCCCTTTCTTTTCCTTTCTCCCCTTTCGTTTCTTTCTTTTACTCTTTCTCAGTGAGGATTTGAGGATCTTCCTGTTCTTCACTAACCCAGCCCCCCCAAGCTAGAAACATTTACACTTCAAAAGAGGCCCCCGGCTCTGCGGAAATTTCAAGAAAAACAAACTTTTGGGGGGAGCTGCGGCGATAGTTATCTTTCGATCTGCTTCATTAACCGGTTTTCTCCAGCTGATCAAGCCAAAATCTTCTCCATTGATCCTATTTCCCACCCCCGGCCCCAATACACATGACCGCGAGGGCCCTGCCAGCTCCCCTCCGACGTCTTTTTAGTTCTCCCGTGCTGCCTTGGCTCCGCCAACCTGCGAGCTCGCCTTGTCCCTGGGTTAAACAAACGCTGTTCTCGGCAGTTGCCTCCTCTCCTCCGCTGCCAGCCTGGGAAGGGCGCTCCGCACGGGAACAATAGGGGTCGGGCAGCGGGGGAGCCCCTTGGAAAAGTCAGGCCTTGAGCAAAATTGTTGTGTCTGCTGTCGTCGTTGTCTCCAGAGACATAACTTGCATCCACGTTGGCTCCCAGTTTCCCGGATTTTTACGGGTTATCTGTTGCGGATTACACTGGAAACCAGTTTGAGGCGACCTATGGCTAGCGGGACGGCTTGCTGCGAGGGCAGAAGTTTTGTATTTTTACCACGTCGAGATGCTGCTAACTCCTCGGCTCGGCTTCTTCCCCTTGCCAAGTGTGCGAACGCTTTCAGCCTAAATGTTGGTAGTTTGGAGGAGGTTCAGCTCTGACCTTATTACTCTCCAGCACTATATTTACGAATTTACAGCATAAATCTGCTCTGACCATAAATATGTATTTTTCTGGCCTGCAATAACTAATTTAACCTCGCGTGGGAAAGTCGGGGGCGAAATCCCTGGCTGTGAAAAGATAAAGAACAACAACAACAGAAAAAGCCCGGGGATATGAGCGTTTAAGGGAAGGAGTCAGCATGTGTGCGAGAGCGGTTTTCAGTGAAGGTGCTTTGGAAAAACCTTTCTGGGCGACTTTTGGGGTGCTTTGTCTGAGGACACAGTGATTTCTGGCTTGAGGAGACATCCTACTGACTCTCCACAGCGAGGACCTGGGGGAAAGGGACGTCCAGACCAGAGATCACTCCTCCGCTGTAGGAGTGCTGGGAGTCTGATCTTCGGGAGGGAGAGGGTGATGGGGCAGAGCTGGGGTGCCGGGTAGCAGCATATAGATGTGGGAGAGGGATCAAAGCTGCCTGAGAGGTTTTCCCCGGGCAGGGCCAGGCAGGGCGAGGAGAGGCAGGCCCCTCCCCGCCACCCCACACCCCCCCCCCAGCCGCTCTGCCCAGGAGACCCGAGTTGCTCTTGGTGGCCGAGTTTAACAAATAAACACAAAGTTAGGTTTTAAACGAACAATTAATAAAAAAGAGAGCGCGAAAAGAATAAAAGACCCCAATCCTTCCCCTCCCCCCGTGTCTCCGAGCCCCTCTCCCTTTCTCTCTCTCTCTCTCTCTCTCTCCCCCTCTAAGCACCTCTGGTCACGTTGGAGGATGAGTTTTTGGAGAGCTTCTGGTACAATATGGAGCACCACGGGCTGCAATTTCACACTCCACAGCACATTCCCCCTAAAGCTACTTTCTTTTTTTCCCATCTAAGACCCCCTCATGTCTCCCCCTCTCTCTTTCTCTCGCTCTTTTGTGAGCCATGGGTGGGTTCCATGTCTGGGGGACGCCGGGGCCGCGAGGAGGCCGGCGGACGGGCCCTGCCAGCGGGGCGGGTGCGTGTGTGCGCCGGGGGGGCCGCACTCCCCCCTCGCCCTGCCTGCTGCTGGCTTTTCCCTTCTCTGCATTTGTTTGCCCTGAATGGTAATAGCCCACGTGTGCTGCTCTTTATTCAGTCACCGACACTTTAACCTCTTCTCTTTACAAGAGAGCGTTTGCCACAAAAACGAGACAAGCCGGAGACCTTTTACAGCCTCATTGAGGGGGGAAAAAAAAAAGAAAGAAAGAATGAAAGCGGGGAGGAAAGGGGTGGGGGGGGAGAAGCCAACAATGTGAAGAGACACTTCTGCAACAAAGCCGCCTCTTAGCGCACCGGGCCGGCCGGAGCTGAGGCGAGTCTCCAAGCCTCCTGGGCCACAGACATATGGAGACGGGGGCAGCCTCGGCACTGATCGCCCGAGCCTGCCCCCTGCCCCCTCCCCTCACTCCCACATCCCCCGCCCCAAGCAGGTAGGCAGGGAGCGGGCACGCGGCTCCCGGCGCCGTGTCGCGGCATCGGTCCATCCCCTGCCCTCGAGCCTCACACCCCGACCCGGACTGCAAGCGGGGTCCTCGGACCTCGCTGCAAGCGAGGCGGCTTCCGCGGGCCGGCATCGCCCGCTCGACACAAAACCCCCGCCACGGATCTCTCCTTTTGTCTGTCGCCCGGTCCCAGAGCCCCTCTGCTCCTTTGCCTGCTCATTTCTTTACCCCCGAGCGGCGGTGGGGAGTGAGGACAAAGGGGGTCGGTGCTGCCTCTCTGACCCAAAGGAGCTGGCCCAGATGTGAATCTTCCTGTCCCTCTCGTGATGGGAGGCCCTTTTCTCTGGCGAGGCCCAGCTGCCTCTTCCCTTTGCCCTGGGCTGCCGCTGGGGTGGAGGCGTGGGAGCCCCCCTCTGCTGCCTCCTCCCCCCATGCTGGAGATGTCTTTTTTTTTTTTTTTTTTTTGTCCTCCTCTAATTTCTCCATAAAACTCCCGATGAGTGAATTAGACGCTTATTAAAGTCTCCTTTTAATCAGCAGTAATGGGAGACCCTCCCTCTCTCTGCCCGTCCAAGGTTAGTTTGCCTCCGGGCCATTTGCAAATGTTAGGATTTACAGTTATCACACGCAAAAACATTTATATAACCCCTAACTATAATACACCCATAAAAACGAGGAGGGAGCGAAAACTGCTGCGGATCAGCGAAAAACCCTATGGCTTGCCCATTAAAGTCCCCGGAAAGGGTAATTCCAGCAGTCAGAGGGGCCAAAGTGTGGTAATGACTGCCTGGGATTCACATCTCCAAAAATGATCGCACAAAGAGACCTGCCGGGGAGAGGGGCGGCCGCTGCGCTCCGCTCCCTCCGCAGGGCCGGCGGGGGAAGTTGGGAGCAGACTTCTTCGCACATGCATTAGAAAGTCATAGATATGCCTTGAGACTTAGTTTCTTCTTTCCTTCTTTCTCTCTATCCTTCTCTCCCCTCCCCCCATCCCCTCCACCTTTTCCCTATTTCATTCCTTTTTCTTTTCTCTTTTATTTTATTTTATTTCACTCTTTCTTTTGCTCTCTCGCTCTTTCTCTTTCCTCCTTCTCTCTCACCCCATTTCTCCTTCCTTCCTTCCTTCCTTCCTTCCTTCCTTCCTTCCTTCCTTCCTTCCTTCCTTCCTTCCTTCCTTCCTTCCTTCCCCTTCCCAACTTCTTTTCCTTCCCAGCCAAGCTGAGCCCGGACAATTTCTATACACACACGAATCCACCTCCCCAGAGAAAGTTGCCCCGGCCGCGTTTCTGGCAGAGCTTCCCAAGCCCCGTTGTGAGCCCTACTCCCGCTTCACTCCGCCACGGGCGGCTCTCCGGTCCGAGGGGATGCGCCGGGAGCTGGGTCGGGGAAAGCAGGCTTGTTTCCACTGCTAAACAAAGGCTGGAAACGCACCAACAAAGGACCTGGCGCGGCCCCTCCGTCCGGTGCGAGAGCCGCAGGTGAGGGCTGGGGCTTGCCCGTCCGGGCGCGGGGGGTCGTGCTTGCGAAGCCGTTCCTGAATCGGCGGGGGTGGGTGAGGGGGTGGGTGTGTGTGGGTGTGTGAAGGCGGGGGTTTGCAGGGCTCCAGGAGAAAGAAACTGCTTCTAAGTTGGTGGGGAAACTTTCCCTCCGCTCCCCTTCGAGGGGGAAAGCAGGGAAACCGGGCGATTTCAGCTCTCTCTCCGCCTGTCCCCCTTCGCACAGGGGGTCTCGCTCCTTCCCTTCCCCTGCCTAGGGACCGCGAAAGCCCAAGTTCGGCGCCTAATTAAAAAGAGGCGCAGGAAGTCGTTCCACTTTACCGTCAGCTGTTAATGGCCTCGGAGTTCAGTGCATCTGAGGAGGAAGACAGCGAGAAGCAGGGGGATGGAATGGGCGAGGAAACGGAGGGGCTGAAAGAAGGGGGTATCTCTAAGCGTGGTGGAGGAAAAGAGAGACTAAAAGGAGAGGAAGGGAGAATTTTAACTTAAAAAAAGGAGTTGGAAGGTGGAGGGGGCGGGGAAGGATTGAACTGTGAGCCGACACCAAATCTCCCCTTCAGCTCCCCTGGCTGCCTCAGCTGGACAGGCTCGGGAGAGGGACGGAGTCAGGGAGCAACTGTGCGGGCGAGGGAGAGCGGCGCGCAGCAGAGGAGAGAGGACGAGCGGATCCGGGGTGGAGGGATGGAGCTCTTCCGAGCCGCGGAGCGCTTTCCCTAGTTGTCTGTCTTGCCTTCTCCACTCTTGCACCCTGATCCCTTCCCTCCTTCCTCTCCGAGGTCTGCAAACCAAACGTCACCAATCAATACGAAACCCGGCTCTGTGGGTGCGTGTGTGTGTGTGCGTGTACGTGCGTGTGTGAGCGCGTTTGTTGATCCTGACCTGCTGGACTTCAAAAATCTGCCGCTTCCGACTCCCTCCCAGCCTGTAAGTTCAGAATTACAACCTTCTACATCTATGCAAACTTTTATTTATTGGAGAATTCCTTTCTATGGGAGAAAAAGAAATTGTCACCATGTGATCGGCTAATTTCTGTCACACGGGGCTTTACCCCTCCCCCAGCGTGGGGGAAAAATATCTCCCGTGGATCTCTTTGAACTGTGCACAATCCATAACTTTGGCAATGTATATACAGTGTTATTTCTGCAAGGCAGTTTTCCAGGGTTAGGGGAGGTGGTTGCATTCTGCTAAATGGATCCTTTGTGGTGAGTGCAGATTTATGCCCAGTTTTGATTTATAATTAAATTAGCTTCTAATTTGCAATATGTGTGTCTGTGTTTAAAATGTATCTAAACTGTGAAATTGAGGATGGGGGCACTTTAAATGAAAATCTACCTTTCGCCTCAAGGGTTTCTTAATGAAGGGATAGCCGGGAGGGCAGCGTGCAGCAGGAAAGCGGGGCTGTAATTTCCATTAGGAGATGTCAATCAATCCTTCTTTTCAATACATCAATTAATAAATCCGATTGGTGCTGCGGGCTGCTCCCCCCCATCCCCCCCGGGCACTCTTTCTGGCCGGATGGGGAAGTGTGAGGGGAAAGCAAACTTTGGCAGGGAAGGCCCCGCAGGCATCACCCGGCCCGGCCCGGTGTGTTGTGTCCCCGTGTCCACCCCCCTCAACCCCCCCCCCCCACTCCGCCACCCGGCTTTCCTCCTCCTCCGGCCTTGCGCTGGTCTCCGGGACCGGCTCCAGCCCCGGCAGCGCAGGCCCGGCGCAGCACTGAGGGCAGCAGGGGAAGCCAGCGGGACTCTCCCTGTCGGCTTTCGGGGTCTGGCAGAGCTAAATCAGCACAACCTGGTGAGACACGGTCGATTTTTTTCGCCCCCCTCCCCCCCTCCACGCGCCCGCCAGAGTCACGGCGCGGCGGTGGGGGTGTGCACACGCGGTTAGAGCCGGGCCTGGGACCCCCCGTCTTAGTTGATTTATATTTAGGCTTCACTTATTTAAACGACACCACCCCAACCACCCCCCACCCCACCCCCCGCACTCGTTCCCACCCCACGCAGCTTTAACCCGGGCAATAAACATCATCGGTTTCTTCGGTTGTTTTCCGACGGCACCGCGGCACCTAGCTTTCATTTTTCACAATTAAAAAGGGGCCGGGACGGCGGGGAACTCCACCAGCCTGACAGCTCGTCCTACCTTTCTGCTGTTTGGTGCGCTTCGCACCTACAAATCAGTGAGGAAATAGGGGAAAAAGGATATTTCTTTATCGCTGGGGGGTTTTTTTTGTGGGGTTTTTTTTTCCCAAAACGGGCAAACGTAGGAATTCCGTGGTCACTCTTTAATTTAGCAATTACCCCAATTCTCCTTTTTTAAGTGCGCTGGTAGTGCAGCATATCACGGCGGCGGGTAGGCGGGTGTCTGTGGGAAGCCCGAGGAAAGCCTGGCGCAGGGGTGCCCAGTGCCCGCCCGGGGAGGGCTGGCCCTGCGGGGACAGCGCAGGTGTGCGTCGGGACAGGGCGGCACCGAGGTTTGCCCCTTGGGTCTCTGCCCTTAGAGCTTCACAGGGTCAGAAAAACCCGACAAACGCCACCTCTCCCTGCCAACGCACACACGGTGTAAGAGAAATCGAGCTGAAGAAGAAGCGGCTGACTTTTCCAAATCCCCTACCGATGTAAAAGAGGCGCTTAGAAGGAGGGAGAGCATCCTCAAACTACTCCTTTCCCATCATCATCATCATCATCAAGCCTGTCCGTTTGATTTAAACCCAGCACGATAGGGAACACGCTGTCACTGAACGCTGTCTCCTCAGCTTCCCTTTTTTAATACACACACCCCCTGCCCAAACGTACGGCTTTTTACCCTCAGATTTGCGGGCTGCTGTTGTCGGTTTGAATTGCTCGGTACAAATGTCTTTTGCGTGTCTCCAGCAATCGGAGTAACGCTGGGTAAACACAGGGCTGCGAGTGGGAGCGCGGGCAGTCTGGGTTTGTAGGGCTGAACTTCAAGAAGGAGAGAAGTAAAAGGAAGGGAACGAGATTGAGAAAGAGTCTCCCAGGCAGCTTGATCCCATTAGCTCCGTCCTTGGGTTGCATATTTATACGGTCTAGGAGGTGAACAGATGGACTATCAATTTAATTCCATCTTCAACACCATCAGAGATTGATTTTCTACTCGCTTTTAATTTTGCCATAATTAATTAGATCATTACAACTGTTTTCTATTGATCTCCCTATTTAAACCTCAGATGCAAAGGGACTTCGTCAGATCCTTTAAAAACACAGAAGGGAAAAGGAACGGAGGGGGTTGCAAACTTTCTGAAGGTTTTTCCAGTTTCGACTTAGAGGATTTTCAGTGCAGAACAGCGAAAAAAAGCCGCTGTGGCCTCTTCTTTTAGGAGGCCTTTTTCATTGCCATTTTATTTTTCCTTTATGTTTTTGTGAATCGTTGTCGTGTTTATATATAATATACAACATATATAATAGATTTAATCGGTTCGATTATGAAAATATATGCTCGCACGTGTATGTGTGCATAAACGCATATACACACACGCACACAACATATTTAATATAAAGATTTACTGAGGTGGTGCACATACATTTATAACTGGGGAATCTATCGACAGAAAAGAGATGTGATTTTCTCAAGGGCGGGTGTTTTTGTTTGCCTCCCGTACGCGTCTCTCTGTTTGTGCACCTGAACCAGTCTCTAGACGGGGGATATTTCACAATGCGACTCCACCAGAGATGACAAAAGAAAACGGGAGCTGCAAGCTCCGGCTTCCAGCGCCCGCCGGAGCCTTTCTTTCCAAACCTCCCCTTCGGCAAACGGTTGGCAGCCAGGGCAGCAGCACGGCTCTGTGCTGACAGTCAGCGAGGTTTGCATTTTAAACTTGCATTTAGGTTTCTGTCCCCTTTCCCCCCAAAAAAATCCCTAAATTAAAAGCTCCGTTTATACACGTCATTTGAGGGAACCGAACTGCGTAATTGTGCTTTTACCGCGAGCGGCAGCGCCGAGGGAAACCTCTCCTCTCCGGCGGGGTTTGTTTGAAGCTTTGTTTGTAAATCATAAAATTGACGACGGTGAAAGGAGGGGGGGAACGATCCAGAGACCCGTCCGGCGGCGGGGCAGGTTTCGGGGGGCTCAGAGCCAGCGTCGCGGCCCCCGCCCCAGCCCCGCGCGGGGGCGATGCTGCCCCGGTGCCCGTCCCCGCCCGCCGCAGCCCCGCTGCCGGGACACAGCTGTTCCGCATCCCAGCCCCGCAGACACCGGCGAGGCGCTGGGCTGCCGGAGCACCCCGAGGCGCGGGTAGTGCAGGTCCAGAAGCAAAAGAGCCGCCACAGCGAGCAAAGTTTCACGGGGTGGGGAGACAGTCGGTGGGGGAAGAGTTTAGGCGATGCCCTGAACTTTCTACGGACGGGTGGGAAACTCCGGCAAATCGCCGGAACGGGAGTGCAAAATAGGCCGGGGGCTGAAAGCGGGTGGCAGTGGCTTCCAGCCGGGGGGCGGGGGGGGCGGGTGGCGAGGCAGAGCGGCCGGGGCCGCTGGAGGCCGGGCCGGGCAAGGCGGGAGAGGACGGGGCTCGGGGATTCGCGTCTGAAGGCTCCAGTGCGGGTCCTTGCTAAGCTCCCCAGGGAAACACGGAGGAAACCCAGCCCTTCGCGGGGGGGAACTGGAGCGGGCACCCACTAGAAAAGGGGAACATTTACCAGGTGAGATGGCAAGTGTTACAGGGGAATCTGGCGAAGCAAAAAGGGTGTGTGTGGAGGAGAGCAGAAGGCAGGCTGCCTCCTGCCAAAGGAGGGAGTTGGGGGTGACCGTCTCATCCCTCCCTGCTGAATATTCAGCGCCCCCCACCCCCCCTTACCTGCTCTCCCTGAGCTCTGAGCCATGGCTCCTCTGCCTAATGGCCCGTCTCCCCGGGACGGCTGCAAACCAGTAGATCCGCCGCGGCCTTTTCTTCGCTTCTCTCCTCCCCGCTTGGGTGTCTTGCTTTCCCCCGCTGACTTTCGAGATCTAGGCGCAACCACCCAAAACTAAACGGTTTAGATAACAACACACACACACACACACACACACACACACGCCAGAGCACCACAACCACCAAAAAAAAAAAAAATAGCCAGCCACAGAGAAAGAAACGCCGCTCTACTGAGCCGGGACAGGCTAAAAGGAGGGGAAAATAAATAACAATCAAAGCAAAGGCAGGGCTGCTGCTTATAAAAGTGGAGAGGGACTCACCTGCTCCAGTGTAGCAGGGCTGTACAGACAAGGAGGAAAGGGGCTAGGGGATTCTTCGGGGGGTGGGGAGGGGGAGCAGCGCCTGGACTTTGAATCTGCTTCCCCTTGCCCCCCTCCCGCAAACTGGCTACCTGTAGGGAAGTCTTGTTGCAACAGCAGATTAATTTGTTGTCTTATTACCATAAAAATGTGCTCGAAGAGGGGCTGGCAGGGAGAGGGGGATGCGGGACAGAGGAGGAACTTCCTCCAAGTTGAAAAGGGAGGCGGTGGGCTCTGGCTGCGGGGGGAGAGAGGGGAGCGCGCCGGGACTGGGGCGATCCGTGTTGTGGCGCAGCCCACCCGGGAGCTGGCAGCGCTCAGCTCAGGGGCCCGGGCAGCCTCCAGCTGGGGTAGTGAGGACGGGGACTCCGCCGTTTACTTTGGAGGAGGCGGAAGGCAGTCCTGTGAAGTCTGCCCCTGTGAACGCCTGGCTTTGTGCTTCTGAGAGATTATCTATCTGCCCATCCATCCGTCCATCCATTTATCTGTCCGCTCGTCTATTCCTTGCTCCTACGGCCGCGTTTTGGTAAAGGCTTCGCGACTGAAAATAAATAATAAATAAAACAAAGCTCCAAAGAAAAGAAGAAAAATCCCCAGTGCTAAAGACATCACTGAGCGAATATTTTTCTTTCTCTCTTTCTACCCCCCCTCTTCCATCTCCCCATTGATTGAAAGTCTCTCTCAGCTCCAACAAGGAGTCCCAGGAAAAATGAACCATTCTGCTATCGATTCTTCATTAAAATTACATTTCTGCATTTGCTAAATTGGTTTTAAAAAGCTTCCCCTGTTATTATTGTCTTGTCAGAGCCGGCGGTGCTGGGCAAACAGTATTTAAAAGCTTGGGACCTCTCCAAGATGAGGCTGTTGGGGGTTTTGTGTGTGCATGTGTTTCTTTTTCTAAAGTGTTTAGGAAAATGTTAACAACGCGGACTGGCGAAAAGCATACCTCAGACAAGTGGATCATTGTGAAAATAAAGAAGGTGGAGGGAGCGCTTTCCTTCATAACACTTAAAAATCATCGATTGTGGCTTCAAGCAAGGGGAAAAAAAAAGTTTCATTTTAAATATTAAAATGGGACGCCCAAAAGTCAATAATGGCAGCAATGAGTATTTTTCTAAGACGTCGTTTGCAGCTCGGTCTGCAGCAGCCGCCAGACCTGTCTGGAGCGGTTCCTCACCTCGCTGCAGCCTGAGCCCGGCTCGCAGCCGCACACTCCTGCCGCTCTGAAACGTGCTTCCACGGAGAGATGTTTAAATAAGTCCAGCTAACCCTCGCACATGCACCAGATTCCTCCGACCTAGCCCCAACAAACCCCACGGAATCCCCCTCCTCCCTCCCCAAACTGGTGTGGGAAAAACCCAGAAGGGACTCTGGGAGATTTACTTTGAATTCTGCAAATCTCTCTCGAAAGAGCAGGGAAGCAGAAATGTCTTCCTGATGTGTTTATCCCCTAATCAGTTCATTAGTTATAAACAACATGACATTAGAAGTTAGGAGGCAGTTGATATTAATTTTTATTTAACTAGTTGATGTTTAATCCGTCACGCCAGGCTGCTTAGAGAGAGCTGCCTGACACAAACCAGTTAGAACTTCATACACCGCGATGATCGTCCGGGCATCGGGACAAACAAACGGCGGCGGGGGGGCGAGGGGCAGGGAAACGGAGGGGAAGGGGCAGAGGGAGAGAGGACAGAACCCGGGAAAGAGGGAAAAGCAGCATTGGAGGCTGGAAAATTCCTCTTCCCCCGAATAAAGAGAGGGGAAGGGAAGAAAATTGTGATTCGGCTGGGGGCAGGGGAAGGAGCATGAAAAATATCGCCGGGAGGCTGAGCCGAGCGGGCCGGGAGGAGAAGGTGCCCGTGCCAGGCACCCCTGCGGGCGGCCCGGCAGCGCGGGGCGGGCTGGGCAACCGGGCCGGGGCTGCCCGGCGGCGCGCAGCCCCACGCCGCCCCTGCCGCCCCCCGGCCGGGCAGGACCCTCGCGTGGCGCCGGGCAGAGCGGGGGTCGCCGCCGAGCGACTCCTCCTCTTAATTAAAAGCGGCGACGATTAATTAGAACGGGGTTGGCCGAGGGAGAACGGCAACACATAGTGGGACCAGGGTAAACGGGGAGCTGACTTCTCCCGACTTTCGGGGTGTAACAGTTCCCCTTGGTGTCAAACTACGACCCTTGATCAGAGAGGACAAGTGCTACGGCAAATAAGAGGAGCGAACGGTTAAGGACGGAAGGCTCGTGTGTACATCTACGAACACACGTCCACACCACCTTAAAGCCGTGCTGAAGTGTTATCTTAACTGGAGTCTGGAATTACAGACTTTCCTGCTGTCATCTCTTGTTTCTCCCCTTGCAGCAAACTGGTACCCTATAGGGTACCTGTTAGGCTATACCCCGTCTTGATATACGTGAATCTCTGCTCTTTACCCACTGACACAGGCGGCATGTGGGACACCCACGCCCCTACTCCCCCCCCACCCCCCCTAGCACCTTTGCTCCCTAAGTGACCACCGTGCATTATCCCAACACCTCCCTCTTTTCTGTGGGACCCCCGGCGCTTCATCCCCCCGTGTGAGTGCTCCGTGTGCCCTTCCAGTGCATTAATGTGAGCTATTATAATTATAGCCGCATGTATTTCACACTTTAAGCATTTCTTGGCGAACCAGGAAAAGCCCCGTCAGTAGGTCGGTGCATTGCTTGCCCTGGACGCCTGTACCTCCGTACGGCTGTAGCTCTGCGGCTGTGACTACAGGGAAAGTGTGCCTGCCCAGGACCCATATTTTAATATCAATTTCCATATTAATCAATCACCCCATCTATCTGCTGGATAAAGGAAATAGTTCACATTCCGAAGAAAATTGCCTGCTTTCCTCCAGTTAATAGTTAACTCCGGAATAGAAAGTTCCCAGGGAAATGCGGAGGCAGAGAGAGAGCAGCTCTCCGACCGCCTCTTCCCTCGGCCGCGGGAGCGCCACTGTTCTTAACCCCCCGGGAAAATCTCCCGGCTCCTCCGCTGCGGGCTCGGCGCTCCGGCTGCCTCCTCCTTTTAGGAAAGAAACAGGGATTGAGTATTTTAAGGAATAAACTCCTGATGGGAATGTGGGATGCAGGAGGGGCGCAGGCTCTTTCACTATAGACCGAGATATAAAGTGACTGCAACAGGTAATAGGGCAGGCACCAGCGACACGGGGAGCAAGGGAGGGCTTCTCAGTGGCGGAGGGCAAACGCACACTGCTTGCCTATTTGGCGTAAGAGCATCGTAACGAAATGGGTACCTTTCCCTTTGTCCAGCATCTCCTTACCCTTTCTCTGAGGCAGGGTGTGCTATGAAGGATAGAGAGGGTATTAAGCAGGGACCATTCTGAGGAACCTGCGAGGGAGATGCAGGGACAGAGCCGAGGCTCGATCCCGGCCGGGGGCTAGGGCGCTCGGAGGCCGCTCCCAGGGGTCCGCCTGGCCGGCAGCCGAGCCTGGAGCCAATCCGGCCCCCTACCCGAGAAGTTTCGGGGTGACTTCAGAGGTGCGGGCATGTCCGTGCCGCTGCCACTGTGGCCTATAAGGTTGCCTTAGTGCTGGGCTGGCCACCTTTTGGACGTGATGGTGGAGCTGAGAAGCACACAGGGTGCCTGTGGGCCCCCGCTCCGGTTCGGGACTCACTGTAGAGACTGTGGCACGAGCAGGAACACTTTGAACTAACAAAGTTGAAGAAACTGCTTTTTCTGGAGGCCGGGCTGGTGGCAGAGTAGTGGAGGGGGAAGGGGTTTGCGAGAGGTACGGGGTGGGGTTGGAAGCCTGGGGAGGCGGTGAGTTAGGGCTACCGTGGATGGGACGCACCCGCAGGGGGCCTCGCTGCTTTCGTGTCTCTCCGGCGGGGTACCGGGGTGCTGGCGGGGAGGACAGAGATGTGGGAGCCAGCGGAGCTGTGGCAGACGCCGCCGTTGCCAGGGCCTTGGTGCCGACCAGGACCGGGGATGGGACGTGGTGCGGAGAGGAGCGGGCTGGGCGTGCGTGCGTACTGGTGCCGGTCCGGGGCAAAAAGTCCGGCCAGCTGCGGGAGGCCGTATCCTCGGTCGGGATGAGGCCGGGTGCCCCGGCACTGGCCCAGAGGGAGCCAGGGACGGGGGATTAACCCCGCCGGTCCCGCAGCGGGGCGGCTCCGGCACCATTCCCTGGCGGGGCGGTCGGGCCCCGCGTCCCGCCAGAGGGGGCAGTGCAGATCGGCGGTGCCGAGCCCCGCTCCGGGCCCTGTTCCGGCCCGGGCGGGCACAGGGCTGCGGCCTCTGTCCGGGCAGGGCAGTGGGCTTCTGCTCTGTCCCCGACGGGGGACGGGCTTTAACTCCTCTCTGCGCTCTGGTGAGGCTCAGATTGAAGAGCGTTTCCCAAAATCTTTCCATTTGAGTGGAGGCGGCGACGGGCAAAACCTGGCAAAGTGTCCCGGGGTCGGGGGGCTACCGCACCCTCTGAGCGGGGCCGCCTCGGGGTTGCGGTGGCCGGGAGCTCTCTCCCGGGGTATGGGAGACATCGGTAGCAAGGCTTCTTCCTTGCTCCGATAGTTCAACACAAGTTTCTAACTCGAGGAAGGGGACTCGGCAGCCGGGCCGTGCGGGTGCCCTGTGCTTTAGGACAGGCTGCGCTGGCAGGGGCCAGGAGCTGCCCCAGGGTCAGGGGAGTCTCTGCGTGGATTAGGAGAGGAATGCGGGAGAGGCACACGCACAGCTCGCCATTGCCAGAACTGAAGAAAAGGAAGAAAACTGGAAGATCACTTAAAAAATCCGAGAGGTTGGATATATAGAGTGTGCTCTATACTAATGTGCAACAAGAAGGGGAAATAAACGAAGGATGGAACTGAGAAGATGGAAATCAGGATGGATGGATAGACACAGACAGGCATTGATTTTTACTAATATTAGACAAATAAATGACTAAATAAAAGGGGGACGTTTAATTTGGAAATGAAAGGAGGATGGATAAATAGAATAGAGATGAAATTTTAATATGGAAAATTTAAGAAGGAAGAAACAGAAAACGGGACCAAAAAAGCTCTCTAGCATTTGCGGACAGAGAGAAGAGAGTGAGAGGGGAAAGAAAAGGAAAGAGGAAAGGAAATAGGAAAGGAAAGAATGAAATGAAAGGAAGGGAAGGAAAGGAAAGGAAAGGGAAGGAAATGAAAGGGGAAGAGAAGAGAAGAGAAGAGAAGAGAAGAGAAGAGAAGAGAAGAGAAGAGAAGAGAAGAGAAGAGAAGAGAAGAGAAGAGAAGAGAAGAGATGTTTTTAAGAGCCGTCAAACAGTTGGTAGACATCAGAATTAAAACAGAAAAAGGGAAACATTTATAGCAGCCCGCGCCGAGGCGATTTTCTCATTGGCATTTTATAGAGCTCCTAAATCTCAGCTTAACGCTGTTTTGAGCTGTAAGAATTATTTCCCTCCGCACTTTTCTTTTTTTAGATTCACTTCCAGTTTCCATCGTACGTCCCCCGGAGCAGGGGGAGCAGGGGAACCCTGGCGCTCCGTACGCCGCCCCCGAGAGCAAGAGCCTCCCGCCGGGCTCCGCACCCGGGGGGCACACGGGGCTCCCGGGCCGCCGGCCCCGGCGTCCCTCGGTAGTCCTGAGGTCCCGCGGGGTAGCAGCGGAGCGGCTCTCGGCGGCCCCCCAGGCGCCGGTGTAGGCCGGCAGGCAGAAGCAACAGTTCCCCGGCACGTCGAGGGAGGGGAAGGACCTGCGTTTCCCACGGGGCACGGCTTTCACGGGGGTGGGCAGGGGGGAAAGCCGGCCCCGTGGCGGGGCGGCGGCACGGCCAGGCTGCCCGGCTCCGCAGCTCTTCCTGGGCGGAGGGCGGGGGGCGAGGGTTGGGGAACGACTACAGAAACAACAAAAGAAAGACCTCAAGGTGCGAAGTGAGGAATCGAAGTGGCTCTCCTTTCCCAGGCAGCCTGTCCTTACACGCCGCCTCCACGTCGGTGGAAAACTCCAAACCTCGGTGGAAAACTCCAGTACCCCAGGCATTAATAATGATAAAAGGAACAATAATGACAACAATGATAATGCGTTTCCGTATATTAAAACCTAGGAAATAAATGAACACCCTCTGCCTTCCCGGTCCCCCGATCTCTGGGACGCGCTGAGTTTTCAGTGCTTCTAGGACTGGGGTTGGTTTGGTACTGGGATATTGACGGGAAGAGTAAAAGCCAGGGAAGATGTAACTCGTGTGCCTTTCACCTTATCCCGGTAACACAACCATTGTCCTTGTGACAAGAATCTCTGTTATGGTCTGGGAGCTGCAGAGAAAAGGGAAGTTTGCAGGACTCCCTGCAAACCGCCCAACTCCGCTGTGGTCAGCTCCCTGCCTGCCTCCCCCCCCAGACTGCCCCGACACCCCCGGCAGCCCCCGGGCTCTGAACCAGTTGATATAAAATTGTGTGCGAGGGGGATAAAAGTTCCAGTCTCTCATGAGGGGAGAAGGCTGCAGGGGCAGAAGCAAGTTAATTTCCAGCCGATTTCTCATTACTCTTCTTAACGCCTATAAGGGAGAGAAAATTAGGCACACAGCACACGTTTTGGCCACTTCATAAAAAATGCAGATTTGAGAGATGATGTGAAATGTGCCCTGGAGTCAATGATTAAAGATAGCTGACTACATTTTTTTTTTTTTTTCCTATTTGGAGTTGAGATGAGAAATGCCCCTGAGCTCTGTAGGTCCAGGAAGGGTCCTTTAATAACTGATAAATTGTCCCAAGAACTCCTTCCCCAGCTCCCCCCCACTCCGGCCCTACCCCCTCCACCATCACACACCGCTGCCCGTCAGGGGAGAGATGCGATCCGCTGCTTTTCGCCCGTCAAGCAATAGGAAACGCTCTCGTGGGATTATTTCCCGAGCGCTCCTTCTGTGCGTGGACACGGCCGGCCGGGACGCTTCAGCACGTCGGCGCAGAGGGCTGCGGACAGTCCTGCCTTGTCCCACTCGTGTCAGTAACTTTCCCTTCCCACCATCCATCCTCTTAGGTTGTCAACTTTGCCTCCGAAGCCGGCTGAGGGACGGCATCTAAGATCTGCCCTTAAAAGATAATTGCGTGAGGAAATGGCCAGCCTGAAACAGGCGTAGTCACGTTTATTTTGGAAGACGAAAAAGTTGCGGAGGGATGATGGCAACGGGCATTTCTGGCAGCTGCCACCTTTCCCGTCACTGCCAGCAGTTGTGTCTTCCCCCAAGTTTCCTAAGAAAGTTTTGTCATCGACGAATGTCCACGTAAAGGGGGAGCACCCCCCGCCACGGCCACTCGTAAGTGGACAAAGGAGCATTTGCCGAGCCCTACCAGGGAGAAGTTTAAAGGCACAATGAAGGAAAACTGTCAGAAAGAGCCCAGATCTTGTCCCTTTTCCCTGCCTGGAGTCGGAGCAAAAAGCCCGGGCTTCTGGCTTCCAGGACTGGGATCATCGGTGGAAAGAGGAGTCATGAATGCTGAGGGAGGGGCGAAGGAGAGTAGTCCCCTCCAAAAAAACCCGCTTCATTTTCTGACTTTAGCAAATGTATCCTTCTCTGCGGTCCCCACCGCAAACTTCGGAAGAAGGAAAAAGAGAAAGGGAAGGAAAGATAAGGGTGGGGTGGGGGGGTGGGGGAATATAAAATCAAAGCTTTCCAGCCCGCTGGAAGAAGAAATGTGTATTTCTTTTCTCTAAACACTCCTAATTTTTCAACCCAATTGAAAATAATAAAATGTATAAAGAAAGCAGGAATGCAGTTTTCCAGAGCTCAGCTGCTGAATAACTTCTCATCAGCCGCACCGATTTCTTTGATTAATCCCGAGTTCTGAAGCAGAAGCAGTTCCAGTGTGATACCTTACACGCCAAGCTGCTTCTGCTTCCCTACTTTGTTAGACTCGTTTATGCGCGATTTTTTTAAACAATAATTTCAACTCCTTTCCCCCTTAATAAATCCATTTTTTGAAGCGGTACCTGCTTTCTAATTGCCCTGAATAAATGCCTTTTCCTCATCTCCGGCTTCCTAAATCCCTCAGCACCCCGGTGGGAAGGAGGTCGAAGATACCACGCAGGGGGACCGGACCACCCCAGCTTCTGGCAATTTCCTCCTGCTCTGTAGTCAGGAACTTATAATTGTAATTTCGCGTGCGAAACGGCGCGGACCGACATTCACTCTCTTAATGGGACTTAATGTAACTGTACTCGATCCTTTATGCAACTATACACCTAACGAGTTCTCTTATTGCTAGACGTATTGGCAATTCTCAGATTCCCTGCGTAACTATAAGTATATATGTTATATTCAAAACTACGCGCATATATCCGAAATACATTCGCCTGTGGAGAGGAATATGTGGGCATATATGGGAAATGTATAATATAAAACCGAATTTCTATATCCAAATGAAGAGACTTTAATTTATATACGTGTTATTGCATATAACCATTTCTTTTGGAGACAGCTAGGGAGCATTTAATACGTGGAGAGATGCACCTGTGCTGAGATTTGAAAGGGAACGTTCCTGTATGCTTGCATACCCTGTGCTTGTGCACATATATCATATGTATCTCTCTCTCTCTCCCCTCTTGTGCACGTATAAAATATCAACGCGATGCTTTAGAAAAGCTGTGAGCTCCGCACACTTCTTTACCCTTTTGCCAGATGCTGCTGCTGCTGTTTATAAACCCGCACTTCTCTGCGAGGCGGCTTGCGCCCTCCACACTAATTTACACTATCGAGTCATTTATCCAGCTTTCTTTTCTGTCTGAATTACCCGGCTCGGAGTCAACCAGAAGCACCAAATTCCTGCCTTTCTGATGAATGGACAATATTGCCTGCTCCTTTCAGGGAGAGAGAAAAATAGCTCGGGCAAACGAGACCGAAGCCGGGAGCTGTTTGGCGGCTGCCCCGCAGGGAGCGGCGCGGGGCCGGTCCCCCCTTCGCTGGGCGCGGGGGGCAGCGGCCGAGCCGCCCCCCGCGCTTCTCCCCGCCGCGAGAGGGTGAGATGTGGGAGAGGCACCGAGGAAGGCTGCGGCTGGAGCCGGGCTTCCCCCGGCGAGGAGAGCCGTGCAGCCCGCCGAGGGTGCGCCTGCCTCCGCGCCTCATCTGCCTCCCGCTCCCCCCGGGTGTGCGTGCGTGTGATTTGCCTGGGCTGGCTTTGGGCTGCTTCGCAGGAGGCGCTAATTAGAGTGTAACTGCCAGGTCATTGATTTCATGT
Source organism: Porphyrio hochstetteri (assembly GCA_020800305.1). Lineage (NCBI taxonomy): Eukaryota > Metazoa > Chordata > Aves > Gruiformes > Rallidae > Porphyrio > Porphyrio hochstetteri. Next base: position 19,282,911 of record CM036911.1, read on the forward strand.
TACCAGAGTTGTTGTTGTTTTTTGGGGGTTTCCCCCCCCCCCTTTTTTTTTTTGACATGAAATATCAGCCCAGATCGGAGGCAGTAGGAGTTGGGTTGAGGATGCTCTCCTGTGAGATCCCCCAAACCCACAAAACCCAATTAACCTAATACACGCGCGCTGCTGCTGGCTTGGGAGTTTCAACCTCCAGACTCGGGGATCTGCCTGTTTTCCCTTTGTTGCTTTGTTGTAAGTCTCCTTCTGAAGCCGAGATCTGAATGCAGGGAGCATTATCAATGACTTTTAAATAATAACAAAGGGGGGAAATAAAAATAATTAGCCCCGCCTCTTCTAGTTTCAATTACTCTAATTAAAAACCCGAAAGGCAATTCCTAGGCAATATCTAATAATAGAATTAGCAATCGGATCCATCATTTCACACGGGGATTTACTTGCAGGGGTACTGTGCGAGCTCTATTAATAATAATAAAAAATCCTGCTAACCCTCTTTTTAAAATTAATAACTCTGTAATTATAATAATTTTATGTGCCTTTTTATAAGAAGAGGTTAATGTTGCCACAGTCTGGGGATGGGAAGGATGAAGTGAAGCGAAATACTGCTGCTTAAACTGACACCTTCCTATTTTATTAGGAGACATTATTATTATCAGACATCTGCAGGTAGAGAATTAAAATTAAAATCGCTTTCAACAATTCAATACACTTTTTATCAGCCATCTATCTGAAAATCATGAACATTCATCATCGGAGGCATTCTCCCTGAAAACAAGAACCCATTCAAATTTTATACAAATTATCATATTTATCATAGTCTGAAACTCTGGAGTAACATCTCCACAAACTGTCTGCTAACTCCCCAGGGAACTGAATTCCACTCCGCAGTCGCTCAGAGCAATTCTCGCTCCCTCTCCCACTCTCCCGGCCCTTTCACACTCTCTGCTTCCTGCGATTCCGCAGCCCCCTGAACAGAAAGGGAGAGGGCACGGGGCGGGGGGGAGGGGAGCGGAATAAAGATGCGTCGACAAACAACATTAAAACAACACACAACAAGGCGAAATGCCATCCCCACCTCTTGCAAGGGAAGTAAGTTTCGCCGGGTGTAGAGAGACTTTAAAGCCAACCGGCTCTCCGTGCCGATTTGGGAAGGGTGGCATCGGTTTAACTTTAAAGTCGGCGTCTTTGCATGAGAACATTATTATTAGGAGCAGCGGTAATAGAAGTAATAATAATATTAGCAATGTCTGATTCTCCTCCATCCCTTTTTTTTTTTTTAAGACGCTGCCGGTGTTTTGCCTTGCAGAATTCAACCGGCGCAGCGAAATATATTGGCTGTTATTTATATGGGCACTTGGTGCTGGTGACAAATGACACGAATCGGTGCTTCCTGTTTGCGGGTTTGGATGAGACAAATCACTTCCCACGCTTTGCTAATGACAAAAAAGTTCATCAGCGCTGAATCAGGGGCTGGAGCCGCGCCGGCTCCACGCCTTTATTTATCCCCTTTTAACATCGCGCTTCTTTCGGGGAGGAGGGACCACCAGCCGCCGAGGGGCTCTGCCCCCCCCCGCCGCGGGGCCGCCCCGACCCCGCTGCCCCCCCGGCCCCGCCGCCCCTACCCCGCGCACCCTCGGAGCACCGCGGAAAAAAAGTAGTTCCAATACAATGTTTGTTAACTAGGTTATCTAGGCTGTAGAAGATTTTAATGTTGAATTTTATAGCTTTACCACGCTCTACCGTCCTTGTGAATATTGTAATATTGCATTTTTTACAAGTTACTCTTCTGTTAATGTTCCAGCTAGTAACTTTTATAATCCTCCTCAATGAAATTTTTTTGTATTCTTCCGCACCGTTAACCTCAATGGCGGCACCTCAGCCCCTGGCAGGAGGCAAAGATGAAATGAATTCCTCTTTAATCAGAAATAATAATAATAAAAACACACACAAGGCTCCCTCTGCCTTTTATTTCTGCTTCCCTTTTCGGGGAGGGGGTGATGCCTCAGGAGTCTCCAGTCTCCTGCCCTGTGCTGCACCCCTGGGGTGTGCTTCTGGAAGAGCCAGAGGTGGGCCTCGGATGGTACTTGCTCAGCCCTGGTCACTCCACTGCAGATGGGGGAGCATGGCCTGCCCAGTCCTGCCCCCCGCCCCCAAGCCTTTGCTGCGGCTTTCTGCTGACAGCCTGGAAGCTGGCTGTGCTGCAGGCATGAGCTGGCAGCCTTCTCAGAGCCGTCCACCAGAAGGGAAAGTTGGGCACTTATTTTCCTTCTTCTGTAATTCCGTTTGTGGGTTGGTAGTGATGCTCCACAGAGCAGCACCCTTAGAGCAAGTCCTGCCAGTGTTATTCAGCTGGGCTTGGTTCACTCTGGTTTCTCTGGACCACAGCTGGGCTGGAGATGCCCAAGTCCTAGCTGTTTGCTTTGCTGCATGGTCAGAGATGGCTCTCAAAGAGGCACGTGTCGGAGATGTGCATACATGGATGCTTTCATAAAATATGTCTCTGTAGATCTAAATAAGGTAGGAAAACACACCCTCCCCAAACCCCCCAACCTCTGGATACCCTTACAAATGAATTAGACTTACAAGTGCAAATGATCAACACCCAGCAGCAACAGGAATCGTAGTACAGCAGTAATGAACTGAGTGCCCTTTAGCCCAGGGAGTGTATTTTGAACATGGATTGGATGTTGTTATTTCCCTTGGTCGTTGTTAGCATTTAAGAACTTTATTCTCAGTCGCAGTCCAAGACTTGTGTGAATGAAATATCCCAGGGGTTTGTGTATTCATTGCAGGCCATTGGTGAGGGCTGCCTCTCAACCTTATCTACCTCCCAGAAAGCTGCCTAGACAGCTGCTGGGATATTGTCCCTGAGGTTGTCCTAACAGCAATTTCTCTCAGTCCTAGCTCCCAGAATCAAGTGGTTATATACAACTCTCAGCTTTTGTGTATTTGAAAAAAAGCATCTTTTTAGTCTAATGTAGTTGCAAGGAAAAGCTTAGCTCAAACTCAACAATCAAATGAGAAGGACGTAAAGTTTATTGTTAATTTGCTCATATCTCAATCTGTAACCGATTCAGGATTGATACAATGTTTGGGGATTATGATAGAACTCTTGTATATCTTATGAATAAAATCCAGCTTCCTTCTTTAAAAACACACAACAAGCTTTCTGGTCATTTTAGAGTACAAAGATAATTTTCCTTTTTCAGAAGTCTACAACTGGGCAATCGCATTAATTCATATGGTCCAGGGTTAAAGAATAACCTGAAATCTAAACACATATACACAAAGCAACCATTTAATTTTTTTTTCAGTTATGCTATTTAAAACAAGTATGTGACTTTATTGGTATTACTGTTTTTTGTGTTTTGTGGGGGTTTTTTTGGTGGTTTTTTTGTTTTGTTTAAGCTGAACAGGTCCAATAGATGGAAGTTTCTAAAAAAAATTGAAATGGAGCTTTGGGGTTAGATTATTTTAGCAGAAATGTTATTATTTAACCGGTTAACACTCTGGTGTCACCTTGTAAGGCAAAGATGTAATACAAACTAGGCTCTGCTCAAAAATCTTGATTAGGAAAGAATTATTATTCTTCAATGCACCTCTCTGAGAACCTCATGGGAAGCTTTTCAGAAATGCTTTTCTGAGCTGGTACAGAGCAGATAAGTAGGAAACATGGGTAATAGTATTTCTGTGTTACTGGCAAAGAGCAAAGGCAAAAGTAGATGGGAAACACAAAAGAAAACAGAGGCAGATATGGAAACCAGGTCATTGTTAATTTCGTGAAAAACTGTTAAAGAAAATGTCTAAGCTGCCCTCTTAGGCTTAGACAGTATCAGGACCAGATTTGCTCTTCTTCTCTAGAGACCAGCAGGTTGCACCAGACTTCCTGAATCCCACCCAGACTCTTCTTCAGCTCCTCTTTGCAGAAGCACTGAGGTGAGTCTTTCTCAGGATGTCTCTGGAGCAGCAGGGGCTTTACAGCACTCTGTTCTGAACAGAGCTTAAGTGTTATCTTGGCCATATCCTTACTGGACAAACCTACCTTATGAGGAAAAGGCCCCAGGTGCCCCAATAGGCTTTAATGGTCCTGACCAGCCTCACCTGGAGCCTCCACATACATCCCCACCCTGCCCTGCCTCACCCCCCCTCCCCCCCCCAGCTGGCCCATGTGCTGGGGCCCAGGAGCTCCATTTAAACTCAGACTTGGGCCTTACTTTGGCTATGCATAGGTGTACCTCTCTCCTGGATCCTTTGGATGGGCTTTGGACTTGTGTTGACAGTTGTTTGTCTCCTATATGTTTCTGTTACAGTCTGTCTCTAGTTGTGTCTTCTAGCTATGACTTTTGTGGGGTGACTTGTATTGCAATGTTGTTTCCACTCGTCTGGAGCTGTCTCATTGCTTGCTTTGTTTGGGTCTGTCAGAAGAGTTGCTGCCTGTTTGTGCTGGGGCTGTCCTTGGCCCCTGGCTTGTTCTCTCTTACTCTTCTCTGGCAGGTGCTTCTGCTTGTCCCACAGAGCTAATGCAGTGTATTGAGCTCCCTGTTGAGGTCTATGCATGTTTGTGGGAGCTGTTGTTACAAACAGAGGTTTGAAGGCTTTTATGAGGAATTATGTGGGCTTCTTACTGCTGTTTATTCAAGCCTTGACTACTCTCAAGAAGTCATATGATTAGTCAAAATCCCATACTTCCCAGTGTTTGAACACCAGCAGTCCAATGAATACTTGTAAGGTAAGAGTTTAGTATTGAGGTGTTGGTGGGGCATCTGTCCTTCTTAACTTCTGCTGCCTGTGAAATCAATATTTGAAAACTGTTTTCTAGGGTCAGTGGAGGCTTCTTGGTCAGACAAAACCTGATGGAGAGATGAAGAGTGGTCCCTTCTGCCTTTTCCCTTCCCTATTTAGCTAGTATATATTTTTGGGTCAAAACTTTTGCTGTTGGTGTTTATTCTCATAGAGGTCTTAAATTTGGTTTTATTCCCTCCTCTCCTGCTTAATGTGTATGTTAGGATCTCCTAGTGCCAGTACTGTTTATTCCTGGAGCCTGGGAGAGTACTCTGAGACAGTGCTGATAGGTGTTTTTCTCATATGACCACACTGGTGTTCTTATGGGCCCTTATGCCCACAGCTCTGTATGAAAACTTGTGTGCCTTGTCTCTAAACGTACTGGTCTCTTAGCCTGGGACAGTAGCCCCAGTGCATTTCCCACTGGCGTGCAATGCAAAGTTAACTTTAATTCCCTTGCTTTAACAGCTGAACTACAGTGGGGAATTTTTCCTTTTATTTTTTTTTCCCCCAGACCCACTGCTTCCGTTCTAAAAGTATTCATGGTCAGTACGAAGCTAGCCTACAGCCACTGAAGCAATTTCTGAGGTAGATCTGTACAAGTAGTGGTGGTTTCAGACTTAGATAATGTCTCACACTTCTTGGGGGCCGGGTTGGGGAAGAAGAAGCGTTGTAACTCTGAAACAGAGAAATTCATACGTGTAGTTTTTCTACCACTAGCACATTGCTGACTTCTGAAGAAAACTGATCTTCAAAAAAGGTATGAAGAATTCCAACTAAAAAGCTCAGAACTGATGAGCTAGCAACTTTGGAATGAAAATATTCTTCAAAGCAGATGAAACATCAAATTCATGTCAGTGATTGTATTGAATTAGATGTAGCTCGGAGACCGTTGTGTCATGCGGGTATACCTGGCCTGGCTTTAAACTTGCTGGCTTGGCTATTGATCATAGTTCATCATCAGTCCAAGCTGGATTCTGTGCCTAACACTTTCTTTACTTCTCAGGAGGGTTTCACAGCTCTTGCTGAGCTTTGCATTCAGGGCTGCACTGCTGCTGGCTTCAGTGCTTGCACAGGTCTGTCAGCACTGTGCTGTCGCTCTGTGTGGAGGCTGGTGAGAACTGGGTGCCCGCTGGTGAGTCCAGAGAGGAAAGCTGGGTATATTTGCCAGGAAGCTGGTGGCACAGGTGTGTGTGGCTGTGCAAGTGAGCATGGGGTGCAAAAGGGGAGGGAGAGCGAGCCTGCATTGCTCACCCAGGCAAAGGAGGCCCTACTGTTGCAATTGGCGATTGTGCTGCACAGAGGGTTTTGGATCTTGGCTATAAACTCTTTGAAGTCAGGATGACTCTGTGCAGCCCCTAGCACTAGCAGCCTTGATCCCTCACCTGGGACCTGGTACTGCTGCTGTATAAGTAGCAGTGGTGGCACTGGACCTGACGGCTGGGAACAGGGCAGGATTCTTTTCCTCTCTTAAACTGTTTTGTGATGAATCTTTATTGTTAACTAGGGTAGCAAATATCTGCAGTTTAAAACTGCTCTGTGTTTCTGGCACAATAATGAACTGTGAAGTGTCAAAGAATTTGCTCTTTATTAAAGAGTAACTCTTCCCCTTCTTACAGAATTGTCAGCAATTAATTTCTCCTTGAGGCTGCAGGAATGTGACTTAGAAGTATGTCCTTCTGTAGGTTTGCAGTGTATTTGCACTCTTCTGCAGGCATGTTCAAATATACATATTGTGTGCATGTCATGTATGTAAGTCAATATTCATTTTTTTCTTAGCTTGTCTAAAGGGTGTGGGATTTGCATGTGGCATCTGTGCTGAGGTGTGTGCATTAATGCTTGGGTTGTGAATGTATGTGAGAAGGGATGTATCCCTTTAAGTGACAGCACCTTCAAACTTGCATGTGCCTTTCTATTGTCATGATTGTGCCTGGGAGGGAGATGAGAGTGTGTTTCCATACACCACAATAGATGGTCAGGGACATGCAGGTGTGCCTTTGGTGGATGCCCATATGCAAGCAGCTTGGGGACTCTTGACATGCGTGTGGGTGTCTGAGTTGTGTGTTGGGACACGTGTATATATGAGTCTGCACATGGCCGAGTGTGTATGTGTGGGTTTAGGGAGTGTGAGCAAGCTGCACATCTCCTGTTGAGTGCAAGCATAAAACTGCAGTATTGGGAGGACCTTGGCTGACAGTCTGGCAGTACCAGGCATATTTGCAGAAGATGAAGCAGAATAGACAAAAATAACTTTTGTGTTGTCTATCAGCTGAAGCATTATAGAGACATCAACAAGCTCTTGTCTCATGCCAGCTTAATTCCTAGTTAATCAGCAGTCTGCTTGGGCAAAGGAAGGAGCTCACATCAGGGGCTGATGATGAGCCAAACTTCCCAATACGGATTCAGGAGCTTGCAAGGAGCCCTCAGTATCGCTCTGCCTGCATTTGGCTGCCTTGCTACCTGTGGTGCAATGCTCTGGGATAGTAGACTTCATCGTCTGTGCTCTGGTGGGAGCAACTCCTGCAGAGGCAATATGGGTTGGTCCTTTGGCTACCCCTCCCTAAGTGGTCAGCAGAGCCTAATTCTTCCCTATGTATGTTCAGATGCCTTATCCAGGCAAGTTTCAAGTGACTTAATTCCAAGGCTTCCATCTTCTCTCATGGAGTATTTCTACGTAATCTGTAAATTGACTCTTGCTTGCTTCATTCCTATTACATCTAGTGAGATCTTCATCTGTCTGTGTTTTTAGATGCTTTTTCTTCCTTCCCTCATTCATTAACTCTTTGCTCATGGGACTTGTATATCACTGGAATAGGCTGCCCAGGGAGGGGGTGGAGTCTCCTTCTCTGGAGATATTCAAGACTCGTCTGGACGCCTATCTGTGCAATATGAGCTGGGGAGCTGCTTTGGCAGGGGGGTTGGACCCGATGATCTCTCGAGGTCCCTTCCAACCCCTACGATTCTGTGATATCACAGCTGAGGGCCAGCTCACTATCTTTTCTAACTGGTCTTTCCCATCTGCTTGCTGAAAAGCCATCTTCCACCTTGGTTTTTCTTCTGGCTGGTTTTTCTGATGCCACCAGAGCAGTGTGTCTGCTCTGTGATTGGCACGAGTTTATCACAGACCTGCAGCCAAACTATGTTGATTGTGAAGATCCTGGAAACTAGCCCGATGGTCCTTTCTGGGAGTGACAGGCATGGTGTCCTATTGTACAATCTCTGCAGAGAGTAACAGGAAACAGCAAATTCTCATCTGTGGCTGTTTGGGATTCAACCCAACAAGTTACCGTGGGGTGAAAATGAGCTTTGGAATGCCTTGAGTGTTGGCTATTTGGCTATTTTTTTGACCATTTCTGTGCATGTCCTTGTTCTCTATCACTCCATACCAAGGGCAAACATCTCTCATTTCTCTACACCTTCCCCCTCCCTGGGAAAAAAGTTAGGGTTAGGGCTAAGCTACCATGAATTTCCTAGGTATTAGAAAGCACCCATGGGCAGTTGTTACGGTATAGGTGGTGTTCATGCCCTGTCTGCTTTCATATTGGGATTTTATCATGATTAAGTATAGTCTGATTCAACCATCAAGCACTCATGTAACTCACAGCACATGAGTTTGCCTTTGGTTTTGCTTGGCAGATGGATGCCTTATCCTTTTGGATGCTGAGCAGGCTGAGGTTTATTTCATTCTTGAAAGGGAAGTGATCAATGAATCATGGGTGCCATGGCTACAGCTCTAGTGGAAGACCTTAGAGTATTAGACCATAGGCATAAAATGAACGGAGAGTCTTCGCTTGACCCTGTCTTAGTTGCTGAGCTGACAGATGAGAGAATCTGGTATCACCTGCTATAGTGTTTGATATGCTTTGCTCTTTATAATTAATAAACCTGTGAATTGGCCTGACACCAAATCCAGCTATTCTCTGCCCTGTGCCCATCAGTATGGTGTTACCTTACCTCTGTTTTACAGGCCATCAGCCAGGTTTCAGGATGTGTGATAGTGCTCTGTGCAAGCCCATCTGATGGTGTTTTCCTACAAGGGTTTTGCCAGGCCCTTTTCTCAAGGCTACTAAGCCACTGCTGGACTTCACACCAATGCCTCCCATCTTGATACAAGTTCACTTGTTTTCCAGACCTCTCCCAATTAAACCAGTGGACTTTGTGCCAGTGTTTATTACTGTTACTGCTGTGAGTCCAGGCAGCCCAGCAGAGACCAGCATAGCTGTGTGCAAGGTGCTGAATAAACACACAGAGCACATACAGTCTAAAGACACTGGGGTGGGGGTATGTGGAGCAGGTGGAGGGAAAGATTGAGAGGAGCAAAAAGGCACTGAGGAGGGAAGTGGCATGCATTGCTTCCCCTAGCACACAAATGCAGGATTTCTCATCTCCATTTGCTAGAAGGCCCGTTTAAATACTTCCCAACACTTTCTCACCTTACTCTTTTTCTTCCTTCCTTCTTTTTTTTTTTTTCCCTCCCCTCAATCCAAGAGTTTCAGGAGCAAAGCCTCCATTGCTGCCTGAAGCTCTTCAGCAATGTATTTCTTGTTCTGGGATCTTCCCATGTAACCTCAGCTACTTTAACCTGGAAAAAATGGAAAGCAAATCCTGAGAATGAGAAGCACCTGGCCAAAGCCTGACAACGGGGACAGCTGAGGCTGGCAGGAGGAATGGAAGAAGAGGTCTGGAAATAGGCTCCTGTTCTCTTCAACAGCACAGTTTCCCTGCTGGGTTGCTGGCCTAGGGCAGGAATTCCTTCCTGATGGAGCTAGGCTGGCCAAGTTGTTTCCATGGCAGTCATCTGGGCTGCATGTCCATGCTATACTGTAATGTCTCCATCTCCCCTTCATGTTCATAGTGCAGACTGCTCTGTGGTGTTATTGGGCAGTGTGCTAAGAGGCAAGTGTGTTATTGTGTGTGATCTTTTGGCATGCCAGCAGGGAGGGTATAGATAGTGACTTGCACCGAAACACTTTAGTTGAGGACCAAGCAGGACATGCCATATGCTTTCTGGTTAAGCTTGGGGAAAACCAGTGATGAAACCTCAGCAATGTGTCAGGTATAAAATAGTGACTTTTTAAAGTTTGCTGTTATTTTGCCTTCAGTTTTCCTTCTGCATCATTATCTATTCCCCCAAGTAGAGTGCTTTTATTTTTGTTCTGCAGTTCTCACTCCCACTCCTTTGAGTTCTGCCTGCCCAACCTCAGGTCTTGCCCCTGTCCCAGCAAAATCTACAGCAAAGCTGTAGAAGTGAGATGGGAAGGACTGAGCAGGGTAATGACATCTGTTTCCTAAACTCCTCACTGATCTCCCTGTTAGTTCTGTAGTTGTGGATGTTTTATGGTTGCTGCTGAGCAAGTGCATATCCCACCCCTGCTCTGCTCTGCCCTGCCTGGGGTCTCTAATAGCAGTGACATGCAGAGATGAGCGCTGCAGAGAAAGGTTTTGCTCTGACTCTGGCACCAACAGACTGTGGCTGTAGCCGCTGGAGAAGTTGAGATTGATGTGAAGGGTGGCTGCATTTCTGGGCCTCTATCCCCCTTCCAGAACCTGGCAAATGCTCCATGTATTGTGGTTTGCTCATTTCTTCTTGAACTCATCCCCTTCATTATAAAAGACCTAGGGAGATGTTCCTCACAAAGAAGTGTGTGGGGAAGATGGAGGCTTTTCTTGATCAGATTGGTAGGTGGAAAAATGCCCTGGTATGTCTGCTTTGATCCTGTCCATCTTTGTGTCAGGTTGAAAGGAACCTGTAAACATGCTCCGGCTTCTCTGATTGCATCTGAATCACTCCTGGCTCTGCTCTGGGGCCTTGTTTACTGTTTGGGAAGTGGTCTTTCCACTTCTCTCTCCCTTCTAGTTGCATTCGGATATGGTCCAGGACTAACTTCCCCCCTGTCAGCCCTAACAGTGATTAATAAGGACACACATTTCCTAGGTTTTGCACCCATTTTTCTTAAAGACTTGCCTGCCAGTGGTGAGGAGACTGAGATTATAAACCACTGCTGGCATGTGAAGGGCCTGGGGGCAGCAAGTCTTGGAGAAGCTGTGATGCAGTTCCAAGCATGGAGAGAGCACAGGACAGCTTACAGAGACAAATTCTGCTGTCAGCTGTAGGTTTCCTGCAGCTGAAGTGAAACACTGGGATCTGTGGTTCATTGTTATTCACACTGATACCTTCTCAGAAGTGACAATCCCAACAGTAGCTGTTGTGGTACTTCTGGCTTTTCTAAAGCATTTCTTCACTGTCTCAAAGATCAAGAAAAAACCAACAAGTGGGCATCCTGGAAGATTTTTCCATTGGACTTGAGGCTTTTTGTCTCTCCTGTGATTTCTGTGAGATGTAACGTGCCTGTTGTGAATGCAAGTGGCTAAGTGGGTGTTCTTTTGCTTGCCTTTCTCAAATGGATCATGGTCCAGTCAAGTCTCCCTTTGTAATCAATGGGAGTTTGACCTAAACACAAAGCTTGGGGACAGTCTCAGTATTAAAAAAAAAAAAAAAAATCACTGAGAGTGTCAGGGAGGTTTCTTGGGATTGTTGCTACTGCCTGCCTGCAGTAATGTCCTGTTGTCTGAGCATTTTCCACCCAGCTCCATAATAAGGTCTGCATCTGGAACACAAGTGTGCTTTGCAGTCAATCTCTTCTTCCCTGCCCCATTTCACAAGGGAGTAAATGACATCACTGTCTTCCTCCTCCCATCTTTAATGACTTCTTTAAGCACTTTGGTCACTTTGTCGGATATTTAATATTTAGGCCTGAATCAAATCTAGGAGAGGAACATGCAGGAGGTTTGGATCCAATCTGTGGCTTAGCTCAATGTTTAAGAAGCTATCAGCTGAATTTACTCTGTGTTAATACCCTGTCTTTAAGACAGCGTTAACTGATCTGGAGATGTTGTGAAGAGACTTCTAAGAAGGACTTGGTGCTCAAATATCAGAATGATTAAATCCATGCAAGTAATTCAGAGGAAAATACTTTTGTAATGCTGCCGATATAATGCGTCCCTTTCCTGGAGAGGGCCCAGCACTATGAGGCACTGAACTAAAGCTTCAGGTTTTATAGCCCCACAACCTAACTAGAATAAAAGTCTTATTGCAGCCCCAAATAGAGCCTGGAGAACCATCTCAATAGAAATTACTAGAATCAAGTTAGTTGGATGCTACAGAGTGCTCTCAGCTGCTGAGTCTTAAGTTTCCCTTTACTGTAAGGATGGGCTATTCATTATAGTTCAAGTGAAGTTTTAGATTGAGGAAAACCAATGTGTTCTGCAGGGTCATCATCCTTAGAGGTGCTTGGTTCTCACCAGGACTGATGCCTCTATTCTTTCTTGCTATGGGGGTGGTAGTTCTGGCTATCACTTGATTTTGGGTCTGAATATAGAGATTGAGTAGTACTATTTTGCCTCCCCCCTCCCCTTTTCTTTTTTTTTTTTCAACTAGAATCTGCTGAGTATTTACATTTAGGAAGAGATCTGTTGCCTCTGGACTTCTGTGTCCTACATTCTACCTTACTGTAGAGATAGGTGAGTTGGTGTTCAGGTCTGGGGTTCAGGATAGGGTTAAGGAAAAGGCTTGGGAGTTCTGGGGATGCATGTTCAGAGTAGAGGGAGTAAATAGTTTTGTCAAGTTAATGAGAAGTTCTAATGTCACATTACAATGATATTCAGGGTTATGGCAAATTGGAACAGCATTTGTGGTCAGCCCTGCCCTGAGAAATCTGAAGAATAAATTTCAAATGAGGCACTTTAATTCTTTCTTATGGAAACTTTTTGTTATTACTTAATTCAAAGGAAAAACAGAATTAAAAGCAGATTCAGGACCTGTTTTTTAGTGATCTGAAGTACAGTGGAAATTCTCAAGTTCTGTATTTCATCCTGTTGCACTCTGAGGGGCCTATGTTGCAGGGAGAGGAGAGCAGCCCCTTCCCAGCAGTAATTCTCCACCCCTGCCTTCCTCCTCACCTGACACGTGTGCTTTCAGCTGAGACACCCAGAAACAGGATGCTGCTCTGAAAGGTTTTGGTGAGCCAGAGCTCCCTGGTGCTGCCTGAGGTCCTGTGGGTGCTCTGCTGAAAGGCAGTGTTTTCAAGGATAGCCAGCACTCAGCCTTTTGGTCAATTCAGCTTCAGCTGCTGTGGGGTAAGCTCAGCCTCCAGTACAGGGAAGGATTGCTGTTTCTGTGGCTGTAGCAGCCTGGACATAAATGAAGGAGAGATGGAGGAAAAAAGAGATAGAGGCAAGTGGAGAGGATGCCAGTCAGTAACCTCTGAAACTGGGGTTAACCGCATTGTTTCCAGTGATGGCCGCATCCTGCTTAGAGCCAGACTTGTGTGAAGCTGGTGATAGCAGCCACAATGCGCCAGCTCACAAACAAACAAGCAGAGAAAGGAATAAAGGAAGGCAGGAAGACAGGTGCCCCTTGGGCAAACACTTGTTAAATTGACAAACTTGTAGAAAATGATTAAGGCTCTTGCTGTTCTTGGTCCAGAGGGGCCCTGAGCTGCTGCCTCGAGCTGAGATACAAAGGTAGTTCCTTGGGAGCCTGCAGTGGACAGGGCACAGAGGGAGGTGAAACAATTACTGCCTGTCTCTGCAGTGCTGTCTCTTGTCAACTTTTATTTATGTTTCCCCAAATGTTGCAGTCTTCTTGGAGGGAAAGCAGGCCCTGCCAATCTATGGCAAAATAATTGCAGCCACCTTTACTCTCCATCTCTCTTGCCTTAACCTACCTCCCTCCCTCTCTCCCTTTCTTGCCATGGCTCACTCTCTCCATCTCTGATTTACTTACCTTGGACTCCTTTGACAGAGAATTGCAATGTAAGCTCTGCTGGAAATTTGTATCACTCACAAACTGGTGGGGATAGGTGCTCTCTGGTGCTTTGGACCCCACTGTGACCCCTGCTGGAAGCCACTCTACGAGAAGAGACTTCAGGCCTCTATGGTGGTTCTTATTGAAGGAATGTTGTGCTTTGTCTTTTCTCTATAAGCTTGCCATTGAGGCAGTGTAAAAGTTCTCCCCTGTCCTTTGCAGCTGAAATATGCTCCCAGGAACTAATTCACGTGATTTATGCATGGAGGATTCAGCTGTACTGACCTCACTGGGGTGAGGAGAAAGTAAGGGTGGCTACAAACTTGCTTTCCACTCGTCTTGAGGGGCTGCCCATGCTCCTCCACCTGATGTGTATTGTCCCTGCACTTGATTTTCTTTGGAGGCTGTCTCCATCTGGACAGCAAGGAGTCAAACCAAGGACCCCAGACTGGGACATCTTGTGCTAATAAACAACCAGAAGTATCCAGGGCTAGTCCAGGGCTGAGTCTGCAATTGCTTAGTACAAAAATGTGGTGCGGGGTTAAAGCTACAGTGGGCAGTTCCTGGAGATTATTTTTATCAGGGACCTAGTGTCTTCCAGCAGCCCCTGGAGTTTAACTGAGGAGCCTGTGCTCTTTTCTGTCAGTGGCACCGCAGCCCAGACAACAAGGTAAATTGAAACAATCAGAGACCTTTGACATCTCGTTTGACCTCTCTGAGAGGAGGGATGCTTTCAAGGAAAGCCATCAGTACTTGGACATGGTTTCAAACTTTGGGCTTCCCCTCACCTATGGTTCTGTCTGGCATCCCCCTTTCCCTTCATTCCAGATATGCACAGAGCCTGTCAGGAAAGGGTTAAGTGCTGCTTACCCCAGCCAGCTTTGCGTATTTAAAGTGAGTAAAGGTTTAATTACCAAATGATGACAGTGTCATATGGTTTTGGTGATGGCGCGTGGCATTCGATGAATGCAGAAGAGGGGAGGATGTGAGAAAGACACTGAGTGGCAGTGGGGAAGCGAGGAAGCTAAAAATGCCAAAGACAGTAAAACATCTGTAATTTGCAATTCGCTAGTGTTCGCTGATTGCTCATGGATTAAAGATTAAAATCTATTCTCTGGCAGATGGGGGAGAGAGAGAGAGAGAGGAAATTCTTACGAGCATGTTTTGCATCTGCATTTCATTCTGCTCCTCTTTACAATAATCACGGATGAGGAAATAAACCCAGATCTGGGCTGGCAGGAGGCGGAGAAAGCACACAATATAGGCAGGACTCAGCGTGCTTCTCCTGCTCGGAAACGCCACGCAGAGAGGGGAAGAAGCCGACATGACTCTTCTTGGTGCCTGGGACTCTGTTTTGGCTGCATGAGGATGAATGTTCCCGTGAGGCTTGGAAGTGCCAAGAGCCAGAGCAAAGTCTTTCTTCTGGTCACCCCAATTCTGCACTGGGGGGTTTCTTTGATGGGAAGGGGACGTTAGCCATCTGTCCTGTCTCAAGGGATGACTGAGTCTGGCTACAGTGTTCATGACGTGATGTTAATGCTTGCAGGCAAACAATACAAGTAGAAATAATGTTTGCAAGTATAAATCATTTTTATAACTTCAGCTAATCAGAATCTGTCCCTTTTATGGGCATGATGAGTGCTCTCTCTCTTTCTCCCTCTCTCATTCTGACTCTCACACAGGGTTTCTCAAGTGTGCAGGACATTAAAAGAAAAATGGATAATAAAACTGCAAATGCAGGGCCTGCTCCTGAGAGGTGCTGGGTAGTCATGACTCTGGTTGGCTTCACTGGAGCCAGCTTTCATGGTGAAGCCCATGATTTGAAAGGTATGACACAACATTGGGATACCCCAGCAGCCTTGTGGAGGTTAGGGAGCTCTTCCCCAGTAGTGGAACAGACCCCCATGGTCTCTGTGTGAAGTGCTATTGGCAGACCTACCTGTTCTGCAGAAATTCTGTTCTCTGGAATGAGTAAGGATTGTATGAAGTGGACCAAGATAGCGGAAAGGGGCTCACAGCTCCTCCCTTAACCCTGCTTCTGGAACAGTTCTTTGTTGTGGCTGTTCCTGGCTGCCTGAAAGGCAACTTGTCCCTGCTACGGTATCAGCCAGCACAGGGAGGAACTGCAACTCCAGCTGCCTCCTGCTCCACACAGCATTGGCTTTAGCTTCACCCACAGGAGCAGGGTTGGGGTTTTTTTGGTGGGAGTAAAATTTTGTTGGGTGCCTTTGGAGAGGTTTCACAAAGATGAAGATAAAAAACCTATGAATGAGAGCGATTGTTCCACAAGCAGTGTGCATAGCCATAGCATTTAGTGTACAAGCAAACCTGTATGTAAATTCACTCTCAGATGCCCACCCCTGTCTTTATACACATACAGAGACACCCCCCCCCCGCCCCCCAAAATCTCAGTCTTCATCCAACAAACCCAGGCATTCCTGCAATTCTAATACTACCATGATTTTGGTTGTGTGGAAATGAGAAGGTGAATATGCCAGATAGAACCCATACTGGGTCAGGCCCAGATATTTGCTGTGAAACTGGGAAAGGCAACTGGTCTAAATGTCATTGAGGTACCCCATGTCACATTCCTGTTTCAATTGTGACCTAGCTCCAAGTCCCCCATGCCACATTCCTGCCTTGACTCCATGTCAACCCACAGCAACCACATTGTTTCACAGTCAGTACCTAGATCTTCCTAGGTGTGAAGACAAGCCTTGGTGGGTGGACCTCTAATTAGGGCCTTGAGGGCTCTTTGTGCACTTATTTGGCCTGATAATCATCACCTGGGACCCACACTCTCTGCTCATTGGTCTGGGAGTTCTCATTTTATATTAGGTGCTTTTATTCCTTGCTTAACTCATGTTTTAGGTATATCCACCTTCAGTTCTGCCTTGTTGAAGGCTCTCAGGAAAAGATTTAGCTTTGTCTTCGGTTTTGTTGATAGCATCATTTCATGCTGCTCCTCACTGGGCTCCCTGGCAAGATCCTAATTCAATGCTTTGTCTCATCCAGGGATGCTGATGGACCCTGTTTTGCCAGGCTGCTTTTGATACTGTGAAACTGCTCTGTGGTTGGTGAGTGTTGTCTCTACTGAGATTGCCTTTGGATCTTGGCTTATATCCTCTGTCATGGAGCAGTCCTGCTCCTTGATGCTTTACAGCCCTCTCTGATTGGAGTGTTGGGCTTGCCTTTTTACTGGCTGTAACTACAGTAATTTCATTTAAACTGTCCTTATTCTGGTTAATCAAAGAAGAGATCTCCCTTGTCTTGGTCTCCTGGGCAGCACCTGCTTTCCTTTTACTGTGTGTTTTCAGCCCTATTCCATCTGTCATCCTGTGCATTCTACTTCTCTTACCCTTAGTCTGGACCCAAATCCCATGTTGGATTCTATTAGTGTTTAGGGATGGGAGAAAGGTAAAGTAGAGAGAAGTGGGGTTTTTTTAATGGGCTATCAAATATAACCTGGAGATGCCAGGACAACTTAGCTGAGAGAAGTGTCTTGTCTGAGCAGTGCCTGGTACAACTTGCCTACAGCTTAATAAAAAAACCTAGGGCTTAATTTAGAGTTGAGAGAATAAAAAAGCTGAGCTGTAGTAGGATGAGGCTGGAAAGATTCTTAAGAAAAGTGGATAGTGCTAAAATACATAATCTCAGAGATTTTATTATTATGTCTGAAGAACAACTGTTTAAATTTTTACCAAAAAAATTCATATTTGATAAACGAGAAGGAAGGTGTCAGAGTGGAAAAAGAATGTGCACAGGAGGAAAAAAAAAGCACCCAAAAACAGTGTGTGTGGGCAAAAAAAAGGAACCAGCATTTGATTAAGAAGAGGAAAGTGATCTCTTTGAATTGGGTCGCTGCTGTTGGACCACTGGGAAAGCGGTGTCTCTGTTTGCAAGTGATCTGTTTCACCAAGCGAAAAAGATGAGGCAGAGCAGAAGAAAAGCTGAAGAAAGATCAATGGGAGGAGGGGGACAGCATGGCAGATTTAATTAATTACTGCATATTAAAATGTTTGTTTACAGTAACAAACAGCTACAAGAGGTCTGATGTTAATTAATTTACAGCATTTTTCACCAGTCCCTACGCCGTTGCTGGCAGTCAAGGAGGTAACACTGTGGCAGGTAAGATAATGTCTCTTTGGATTTACAGCAGCATCTCAGAGGTAAGCTGGCAAGGTAGCGTGGCTCTGACTGGCTGCCTCTGCATGGCACCGGATTTGGGGGATCTCATCCAGCCAGTAAAAAGGATGTTGTTTGGGCAAGTGTTGTTCTGCCATATCTTAGGAGCTGGGTGGGTGTTTGGATAAGAAAGTCAGACTTTCTGGGATGGGGTTTCAGTGTTGTTAGTTACGCTGCAGGAGCGGGTGTGCTGTGAGGTTGCAGTTGTTGTGGGTCCTACAGCTCCAGAGAAATCTGGGCAGCCTCTGCAGTATTCAGAACTACAATAAGATTACTGGGGTTGTTTAGCCTGGAGAAAAGGAGTTTGAATGGTGACCTTATCAATCTGTACAACCACCTGAAGGGAGATTGTAATGGAGTGGGTGCTGGTCTCTCAAGTAGGAAGTGATGGGATGAGAGGGAATGGCCTCAAGTTGCACCATTAGGAAAAAATTCTTTACCAAGAGGGTTGTCAAGCTTTGGAACACGCTACCCAAGGAAGAGCTTGAGTTGCCATCTCTGGCAGTATTTAAAAGATGCGTAGAAGTGATGCTTCAGGACACAGTTTAGTGGTACTCTTGGCAGTGCTAGGTTAACAGTTGGACTTGATTTTTTTAAGTTATTTTCCAGCCTAAATAATTCTATGATCTTTCTACAGTTGTCATACAGAGGAACATTGCCTCCTCCATATGCGAAAGATTCTGGAGTCACATCCATCCTGCCCCAAAGGTGGATGGGGTCAGTCTCTGTGGGGACTTAGCAGTTTTGTTCCAGGTGGGGATCATTTAGGTATTGATGGGTTGATACCAGGGGAGAGCAAACCTGGAATACTGCTGTGCAATTGGAGGGAATATGCCTGATCCCAGGCATCTTCCTTTGAGCAAAGCAAAGTCCAGGGAAATCTGCATTTGTGTTCCTCCAGCCTAGTGTGGCTCTTCCACCTTTCTCAACTTGCGCTCTGACCTCACTCCTCAGCTAGATGACTTTGAAGGCAAAAGTATGATGATATTTTTTTGTACCACTGTCCTAGTTGTGCTGCAGTTGTGGCTAGATGCCCTCAAAGTGGATGAGAAGGCCTATGTGAGCTGAGAAGGTGGGTCAGGTCCTAGGAGCAATGCGTGAACTCTACAAACAGGGGAAAACCTCTAAGGTTATTCACAAAGCTCCATTGCTCTCTAACAGCCAGAGTGCTTAGCAGAAGTCTGAGAAGCCCTTTCACACACTGCATAATGTGCTTATGGAGGGAGCAAGGCTGAGCTTAAAACCTCTGATCTTTCACTGGTGTTAACACCAGTAGAGAAGCAGTACAGGAGGTCTGGATTTCACACCTGGCTGGTTCCTCAGGCTGATAGAGCTGTGCTCTGTGCTTTTCAGTAGCCCTTTGTAAATGCATTTGTCTTTTGCTCCTCTTGATAGTTCTTTACAAACATGAGACTGTTAACACCATGGAGAAGGTAAGTCAAATCTTACCATACTGAAGCCCCAGCTGGAGTAAATCAGCCTTGTTTCCTGAACTTCACCGAACCTCGGTTGTTCCAGCTGTGGGAGACTTGAGCCTCTGTCTTCCAGCTGCCTCAAGGGGAAAAAAAGCCTTCTCCCATTTTTGGAAGCTCCTCATCTGAGTTTCTCTGTGTGGCTGCAGGTGGGCTTTGTTCTTATCTACTCCGTGGGCCTTTGCTGTAATCCCATAATTGATCTTTGTAGCCCTGATATTTGCCCTGTCATTTTAATTGGCAGTTAATACTTGTAATTGGTCCTGACGGTATCCCTCTGGCAATTAGCTCTTGTCACTGTGGTTCAGTTCCAAGTCCTTGATACCGGGTGTTAAGAGGTCCTAGCATTGGCCTGCCTAAACTGCCCTTTGCTGTTTGTAATTTGACCTGCTATAACTTTGGACATGAGCCACTCTGCTCCCCCCTGATCTCAACCGTACCCTGATCTCAACATTAACACCCATTGTAATTCTCCCTTTCACTGACCTCTGCAATCAGTCCCTGTAACTGAGAATCATAACAGTAATTGAATGATAAGCGGCAGAAGAGAGCACTCTAGCAGGGAGATGTGCTGGAGCACAGGACTCGGAAAAAATGAGTTAAGTTTTTTATTCATGAAACCTTCAGGTTGCCTGCATGCACTGGCAAAAGTCAGTCTTCACTGGGCAAGTGCCTCTTCACGTCTCTGTCATAGCACTGAATAATTTCTGCAACCCAAAGACAGAGCAGAGAGGGGTGGGTAAAGAAATGACAAGGGGTTTCTAGGTGCTAAGTGTGGCAGGGTGAGATCAAGTTCTTCTGTGAGTACCATGTTGTTTCAGAGATAAGCCTGCAAGGCAGCAAAACCTTTGCTGACGAATGATTTCTCAAACTGTTAACAGGCTGAACAAAGCTGAACATCTGGGGAAGACACCGGAGCAGCTGTTGCTGCTCTTTAACTTTCCTTCTGCTTTTCCTTTAACCAGAAAAGTGCTGGAAGAAGGTAACAAATGGGAAGAGGGTGTGTTCTTGGGGCAGGTATACCCCTGCCCTGGATGGAGGAGTTGCACAGCCCTACAAATGTGATCACAAGCCATAGTGCAGGGGGATGTGTTTGCACCTGGTGGTTTTAACCAGGACAACTATGGTCCTCCAGGAGTCCTGTGGCATGTGTGGCTCTTGGTCCATCTGAAAATTCCTGTTTTATGGCTATGTGTTATTTCTATGGTTAATACATGCTGTGGTAGTAGAAGCATGTAACTTTAGTGACCTTGGATGTCTTACATAGGAATGAAAGCTCTTTTTTGAAGGTGAATCATTGCAGTAGAGACCTGAGCATGTTCCTTATGCAAGGAATACTCAAACAATGAACTGTCTTGTAGAAAGCCCTTCCTTTTCAGATCTCAGGTAAAGGGTAAACTTCTGTCATCTTCTACTTACTATAAAGAATGTCACCAATGTTGGTGACAGAGCAAAACACAGAGAAATGCTTTGTTACAGGTGTTTTAGCATGAATGTCCTGATGCTGTGAACAAAGGATTTGGAGATCCAAGTTTTAGTCCTGCCTGAACTGTGACACCTCTCTTTGTCTTGTTTCCTTGCTCTTTCTCCATCTTGTCTGTTGATGGTGTGACAGATGTAGCATATGGGGCCCTGAGCTCCAGCTGGGCTCCAAATACCATGGCAGTAGGCTTGTAATACTCTGGTAACACCATGGCTAGGGACAGTGGAGTTACTCCATTTAATTTCTGACACAGTGCTGATAAATCCGGTTAGGATGTGGCTGAGTGTCTCCATGTGTAAGCCATGTACCAATAACTTTTATGGGATAGTTCAGGACTGTAACAGATTTTTCCATCCCTGGAGATATTCAGAACCTGACTGGACACTGCCCTGAGCAACCTCCTCTTGTTGACTGTGGTTTGAACAGGGGAGTTAGCCTAGACAATTGCCAGAGGTTCCTTCCCACCTTATCCATTCTGTGATTTTTGTGGGGTAAGAATGTCACAGAGGTGTAAAGTGGTCCTTCTGGCACAGGCACTGTGGGGCATGGCCCTGAAGCTGTCTCCTGGTGGCCTCCTGGAAATTGTTAATGTGGGGACCTTGGCAGCACTGTGCTGCAGAGTTGTAGTTATCTCTAGGACCTGTAGCATAGTCCAGGAAGGATGCTGTACTTCAGCTGCTAGCAGCCAGCCTAAAGGTTTCCCTTGTGGCTCTCCTCCCACCTGGGTTGCAGCTGCCATGTTGTCTGGAGGGTCAGCACAGCCTCTGATCTTGTGTTTATTTTTTGGACAGTACTCTTTTATATGGGTAGTAGCAGCAGCTGCTCTTTGGGAAACTTGGGTTACTCCCTTTGACTGGAATAACATGGTTAAATAACAGCCAAGAACACACCAGGGCAGGGAAGAACCACGCTGTTTCTCACAAGGGTTTGGGCTGGGAGCTCTGCACAGCTCCTGCACTGCTGTCTCAGAGCAGCGGTGTGTTTATTTTCTTTCCCAGTGTGTGTTGGTATTTCACTTTTTTCCTGACAGAGATAAATGATTTCTTTAGATTTGAATAATAAGTAAGTAAAATAAATGTGCCCGTCGAGTTGGTAATTCTGACTCAAGTTCAGGTACATTGAAAACTCAGTCTGGAAAGTTTGAGTCAATTTTGACTCACAAGGTTTGCAGTGGCATTCTGTTACCTAGTCTTTGCTTCCTGCTGTTTTGTTCTTCAGGCTCCTAGTTCCTTCCAGACTGATTTAGCACAAATCGGATTGAGAGCTGACCCAGCCAGTGGCTAATGTGCCGTGCATTGAAGATGCAGTTGGAAACCAGAAATGGGCAGAAAGGCCAGCCTGAAGTTCTGAGTTGTGAGACTTCTTTAGGTAATAGAGAAGCCTTTCTCTGCAAGATCTCATCAACTTGCTGGAGTGGGAGCTGAGGCTTGAAGAAAAATGTGGGCTTGTATAATTATGAGACTTGGCAGTATTTTCATCATCTGACTGTGTATCCAGGATATACCTGGTTTTAGTCTCCTTTCATGGCAAATTATTGAAGCAGGTGCCGTATGTCATTAATGATCAGTGCAGAATGTAGTGGAGTGGGGACTTTGGCCTTCCTAGGAGCCCCTAGGCACTGAGATCATACTTTGTAATGAATAACAGCATATGGACACGGGGTGATCTCGGACAAGGCCTGATTGCGCTCTCTTGCCTGTATCATGTCTGTGGGGTTTTTATACAAAGTCAGTGAACTGCACTGATTTGTATTAGTAGAGTGTCTGGTGCATAGACTCCAGAAACATTGTTCCTGATTTACACCCCTGCAAAAGTGATCCGCTAAGCAGGTGCAAATGTATATATTTGATGTAGGCCTCTGCTTTGCCTCAGAGTGCTTGCCAGTATTTTTTTTTTTTTCCTGTAAAGCCTCTAATTCTTCTGTGAAGAGTAAAGCAAATGTTATTTCACAAGGGGAATACAATGTCTCTCTTGATAGAGGCAGCCTATATAAGTCTGTAATAATAATACCAATAATAATTATTATTATTGGGTAATCTCCTGTTCAGGATTCTGGCTGCGCAGGCAGTTCCTCTGCCATTTGACAGCCTTGTGGCCAGTAAGAAAGCGTTAAAAATGATGCAAGCATTTAGCATTTGTGAACTTAACTCTATAAACTTGATGAAGTGAAGAGAATCTTTTTGTTCTGTGCTGAGCTGAGAAATATTCTGGCACTCTGGACACCTGCCATCTTCCCCCTACTGCCTCTTTTATGTTCTGCTGTGAATCTGCAGTATCTTCTGCAGTGGCAGCAGCTGGCAGGACTCTGGTGCCTTTACCTCCCTGACAGCTTTCTGTATTTGTACAGCACCTTGCACTACAGGGCCCAAGTTCTGTGCAGGGCTCCTTAGGGCTCTAGCAGTGAATGTGATAAATACTGACAATAAAATCTGTCAACAATGAACAACATGACCCTGTAAATCATTGACAGCTAAAGCAAGTGTTTCCTCTTTGGAAAATAGTCACCCTCATGTCTGTATTATTCTTTCATCTCTTTATTGTCTTTCCTGTGCTAACATCGGACAGTGGCCAAACAAATCCATGGGGTAAATATGCTGGAGCAGATCTACAATCCCATTGGAGGTGCTGGGGTGTTGTTTGAGCCATGCTGATTTATGCCATTTCAGTGCAGCCCCCTTGTCCCTAGGACACCCTCCTGCAACGCTAAGCTGGGTGTATAATTCTTGTAATCACTCAGTAGGCATATTTCTGAGAATTAGATCTGAGCCAAGAGCAGAAATCTAATTCAGGATCTCAGACGATCTTTCTTTCTTCTAACTGGTGGCCTTGGGCTCAGAGTGACTGACTCACACAAGGAAATGAGTGTGACCTGTACGTTGTTACTGCTATGTGTGCACGTAAGGGCAATTGAGTTGGTTGATATCTGATGAAATCACTGATGACTTTTTGGTGACCTCTGATGGAAAGGTCACGTTTGAGACCAGGAGGGTTTTTTTTTTTTCTGCACAGTGGTCTGTCACAAACAACAGCACCTCATTTCCACATGCTGGCTCTGTGGGAAATAGCCACAGACCAGCATTTCCAAACTTGCTTGTATAAAAGTTGGGGTCTGAACCTTTAGCTAGCTTAACTTACTGTTTCTCCCTGGGAATCAGAGGACCTTTACTTATCTCCATCAGCTGGTTATTAAATGCAAGGGTAGGCACTGAATACTGTGGGGAGTCTGGATTTCTGTACCACCCCCTGAATGGCTGTGCTGCTTGTATAAATGTTTGAGCAGCAGAACTTTCTTAGTAGTAGAGATTGTGCATTTAGCAATCAAACCTTTATTTTCAAGGCTTGCAAATTTTGATCAGAAAGCAACACATGTGTGATCTCTTGTAGGTCACATGTGTGATCTCTTGTAGGTCACATGTGTGATCTCTTGTAGGTCACTGAATCATCTATTTGATTTGTCTGCAATTTACAGTATTTAGTAGCAAGTGAAGAGAGAACTGGGTCGCACACTACCTGGTTCAGCCCCAAGTACGACTGCTGATGTTCAGGGAAAATCAGGGAGTGGTAGGAGAAATTACCTGGGGGAAAACGGAAACCTGTCCCTTCTGGATGCCCACAAGGGGACCTGTGTGCAAACTTGAAGGCTATGGATCACACAATATGGAAAATAGGTGTGGGTTAAAAATGTCAACCTTGTGAACTGTGGGCCTGACAAGGCACCAGAGAACCACACAGAGCAGAATATACAACCTGCAGCCTATGGCCCAGAACAGCGTTATCTTTCTTCACCAGTGAGCAGTCCTGCCCCCTGTCTTTGCTTGTCATATGGCTGACCTGTCTTTCACTTGGAAACTTTGTAGTGCTGACTCTGTGCCTCTGTGTGTGTATATATATACACACACACACACACACACATATATATATATATATAAGGAGCTGTCCTATCAGTATTGTTTCCCACTGATCTCATTGGAGCCTAATCTAAACTCTGCTGCTGCTCTGACGTCAGCCAGGACCTGGGGCTATTTGGCATGTCTCAGAATTTGGCTGTTCTCTGGTCCTTGCTGAGGCTTCTCTCTGTGTGCACAGGACTAGGGAGGTGGTGAGGAAGACTGCTGACATGCTGATAGTAACTAAGAAGTCTTGGGCTGAGCCTACAATTGAGGAAAAGGATTAGGCTCAGTTGGCTTCACTGATGTCATTGGTGTAAACAGAGGCTTTGCCTAATTCCACTACATGTTTTGGGCTACATCATCATGTTACAGGCCAATTGAAGTAGCATATGGGGCTTTCCACCAGCTAAGAACTGTCAGTTACCTTGTGCTGCTGCTAATCTGCACATCACTGCTGCCATTGTATGTGTTTCTTCTTGTCTGCACCTCCCTTGCTGCCTAGGACAGACTGGCAGGACTGGATGTGGCTCCCCTTCCTACCTGGATGCTATGTAGAATGAGCAATCACAAAGCTCCAATGGCAGAATGTATTTTGAAGAGTCAGTGAGTGGCTCTGAAAGGCCCCTTTCACATCTTGTACTAACAAATGAAGCTCCTTGTGCTATCAAAGTGAGATTGATAACTCCTCTGACACTTCATATTCAATATTCTGGATATTGAGAGGTGTGGGTTTCCCCTGAGACACCAATGTTTCTGCTTCTCTCCCTCTTCATCTCCAGAGAGCCTGTGGGAAGATGGGGGGGAAGCAAAAAAGAAAATAATGACTTGGGGTGGGGAAAAGGAGGAAAAATGATGCAGAGGAGCTTTTTTCCTTTTTTGACTTAGGCAGCAGTGAGTCTCTCATTTCAGAGCCTGGCAAATGGAATTGTGCTGCTCGGTCACAATGAATGATCCTGTTTCTCTCCGCCCCGCCCCCCCAGCAGGGTCATTGAACTAATCTTCAAAACTAAAATAAAAATGTTCCCATTTTCATGAATGCTAGAACCTGTGATCTGTTTCTGTTAAGAACTTTTGAGAGGTCCTTCTCCCTACCTGATGTTGTGAAAGGAAGACACAGCTTCACTGGGTGAGAAGTTGCCCTCATTCCACTCACTCTGAAGGGGCTAGCCCAGATCAGCTTCCTTTTCTGGCTGTTTAGATGCTGAATGAAAGACCCTGGATGCAGCTTTGTAATATTGTTTTCTGGCTTGTTACACGTGCAAAGGAACTAGTCTGTATTTTCTGCTGTAGCATGTTCATATCTCAGTTGATGTTGCCCTGTATGACCTGTGTGTCTCATGAAATCCAGCTCAGCTCAAAATGGATCAAACAGCCTCGTGTAGCATTGCTCTGTCACATCTTCTACCTCAACCAGTCAGATGAGGTGCCCTGAATTCCAGCTAGTCAAGATGGAACACGTGGACAGGTGTTTTTGAAGGTTTTAAATTTCCCAAAGGAAATGTGCTGTGTAGTAATGAAATCTAGTCTGTCAGCATCTGGTTGTGGTATTGTGCTGGTCCACATTGTGCCCCTGTATAGTCTATCAGTAAAGGCATCCTGCAATGTTGACATCTCAGATGGGCTTGTCTCCTAGACACTGCCTATCTTCCATCGTCCCCCTGAAAGTCCCACACAGGTTCACGTGCTGGCAGTCCAGGGCTCAAGCCTGTGAGCAGAGCAACAGGCAGACATGGCAGTGACTTTTGGGGCAAGACACACTCTGTTGGCAGTTTGGCTTCTTGTTGAGTCTCTAGTACCACAGCTCAAAAACTGCATGGTGCAGAATACCTTCTGTGCTCCTGGGAGTGGTTTTGGAGATGAGGCATGACTGGCTATGCAGTAGATTGGGGTGACCTATTCCCCTTAGACATGTTTTCTTGGAAAGGGTGTGGATTTCTGCCTCTTGTGTAGGAAAAACCTCTCTCTGCAGCCTATGGCCTGGGGCAGACATTCTTTGCTCTACGACAGTAATTCACCATCTCTCAAGGGACCCATTGAGCTTATTTAACAAAGGTCAGCTAAATTTTCTAGTATCCTGCTGTGAAAGCAGGATTAGTAGAAATCTTATTTATCCTTGGTGTCCAGTTACTTGACTGTTCACTTCAAACTGGTGTAAGTCTGAAATTGGTGTGGCTGTGGAGGATAGTCTTAAGGCACCCACTGCGCCTGGACATGCAAGAGGGTGCAGCTGTACAGAGAGGGCTTGATTTGCTTCCACACTTAACTCTGTACTGATTTTCCATGGCTGAGACTCCCTGGGCTTTTGCGTCACTCATATTTTTATCAGTCTGTAGTATTATAGGCAAGTTGGACCAATTCTGAGCTTAAAGACTTGTTTGCTGAGGCACTAGAAACAATTGTGGCTCACTCTGTGTTTTCCGTTGGAGGGATGTTCCACAATTTAAGTTTGTCTGTGGTATTTTCCTTGCTGCTTTTCGTGGTCTGGAGGCCCCATCTCAGCTAGGGGTCTGTGGTGATTGCCTCCTGTGCAAAGCGTGACAGGAGGCAACAGCTGCTCTGAAGACTGTGCAGTCTAAATGGACATGACTGCCAGGTTTGCGAGGATGGTATTCTGATTGTCTCAAGTGGAATTCTGTTGCAGCCTCTTCCTGCTCGCTCCTATGAGGTGTCTAATTGACCTGTCCCTTTCTCTTTCTTAAATTGTATTGTTGAATCTGTGTATCCCACTCCTGGAACATCCCACAGACCCACCAATGAACAGTGTGTGTTTCTAGCTTGTGGTGTGCAAGTTCCACCTCTCATCCACCCCACCCCAGATTTTGCTATATAAGCAGCCAATGTTAGTGGTTGCTGGAACACTCAGCTGGTCTGCAGCCTTGCTGGCAGCAGGAGCATTTCCGCACACTACCTGGCTTATTGTTGGGGTTATGGCAGCTGCTCTATGGCTAGCTGGGACTAAGTAACAATCATAAGCCTGAGGAGCTTCCCCAGGACATGGTTGGGGAGCTTGCAGCAGACCTGGACTCCCCATCTTCTGAGAACAGCAGCAGTGTCTCAGGCACCAGTGTTAGAAAAAAATTTTTTACTGAAAGAGTTGTCGGGATGTGGAACAGGCTGCCCAGGGAGGTGGTGGAGTCACCTCCCCTGTATGTGTTTAAAAAAGGGTAGCTCAGGTACTTAGGGATATGGTTTAGCTTAGGATGGGAATAGTTGGACTTGATGATCTTAAAGGTCTTTTCCAACCTTGTGATTCTGTGGTCACCCTTCCCTTCACAGCAATGGGTGCAACTGCTGACTACAGATGGCTGAACAGTTTGTGGAGCCTACACAGAAAGCAGAGGGGGCAGAGTGGGTCAAGGCAAAGGGAGATGATGGTGAGGGCCGAGATGAAAAGCTCCCAGCCCTTTCCTGGTGAGGCTGGAGCAGCTCCATCCTTCCCAGACTTCTACCTGCGGCCCCTGAGTAAGTGTGCTGGAACTGTCAGTTCTGCTGATATGAATTAAAAGCAACATGGCAAACAGTGTATTCTACCTGCTGTAATTATCTCTTGAGAAGGAAAGCAGCATCTGCCTTTGGCACAGCTCTGATCAGCTGTCTCAGACAGGAAGGCCAATCTCAACTTCACCTGTTGGGTTTCCTTTTGTTGATGTTCTGTGATACTCAAAGCAAACGAGTCTGGGCACCATGGAAGCTTGATCCTGGCACTGCAAGCTCCTGTCTTCAGGGAGAGTCCAAGCACTGATTGTTTCCAAGGTTAGATTTCAGCATTCTTGTCAACCCTGAGACCAATACCTACTGTATTGTTGATATTTGGACCATGGAGAAAGGAGAAAAGGTTTTCTTTTGAATTTCCAACTGTTATGAGTTAAAAATAAATCAATGTGTCTTGGTGTCATGGTCCCCAGTCTCATTTAAGCTATGAAATACTGTGTAGTCTCTGAGCAAGATGTGCTTTGTCTTTTGAAGGAAAGGCTTCATGGAGGATATCACCCTTGTGTCATCATCTTCTGGTATCTCGCATATGTGGTGCCTGGGCTAAATATAAAAAACCTGACTTGCCAAGTGTGTTCTGTGCATTTTTGCTGCTGTCAGCTCTTAAATTTCTTGTTCATTTCTCCTCCATCCTCCCTCTGTTATGTAAGGCCTTATTTTTAAGCACAGACCCTTCCGAGGCTGTGTGTCATCTGAAGGTACAGGTTGTATGACAATATGATAGTCTTGTTCTACTGTGATGAGTTAGGCCCTGTGTAATCAACATTATTGTTTCTTGGCCATTGGCTCATCAGAGTCAAGGCTTCTCCTTCCTACCATCTTGCATACCTCCTTCAGAAGATCACTTGCTCACAAAAACATTTCCCTTAGCGGGAGAGTGAGATAAAGAAAATGCAGCTCTGAAGATGCAACATAGATTCCACTACCTATAAATCTCATTGATCTAATTTTTGGCTACGGTGGGCATAGACTGAAGTATGGGTTGTCTGAAAATGTAGGTATAGCACTGTATACTCACATCTCCCTAGGCGCTTGGTCAGAATGGTTTTTGGTTAGGAAAGGACATCAGAACTCAGGGATGGGAAGGAACTGCCTGGGTTTTGGAGCCCACTCTCCTACAGTGATGGTCTGTGGGTCAGATGGATAACCCAGAAGGGACTACAGAAGTCTCAGTGTCTATGCCCTGACAACACATAGACCCTTCTCCAGACCTCTGTGAAGCCTACTGTGCATCAGTGGTGATGAGAAAGATCTGTGATGATGGTGAGATCAGTGGTGAAGGCAAGAAAGATGAAAGATTGGGCCAGGTACCTAGTGGGCGAAACCACCCTGCTGGTCCCAGGCCACACCTCACTCTGCACAATAAAAGGAAAGCTTTCCTCCTCTTAGCAAAGGTGACCTAAAAATATAAATAGCATATGGGTATAAATCATCACCAGCCTGATCTTCTCCACTGACCCTTGCACCTGTTCCAAGCCTCCCTGCCACTGTGAGCATGCCCAGGCCTGGACAGGGAACCAGTGCGTGCTGCAAGAGCTGTGGGGGCTTTAAAGTAAGAGATGATCATCTGCCCTTCTGTGTGCAGACTCTCCTCTGTGATGAAGTAGTCCATTTCATAGCTCAGGTTGGGATACCTTCTGCAGCCCCTGGATTGTCTTTGTCCAGCAG
Source organism: Porphyrio hochstetteri (assembly GCA_020800305.1). NCBI lineage: Eukaryota > Metazoa > Chordata > Aves > Gruiformes > Rallidae > Porphyrio > Porphyrio hochstetteri. Next base: position 19,312,683 of record CM036911.1, read on the forward strand.
TAAACAAAGGAAAGAAGATACTTGCACAGCACAAGGAAAGAGGGAAAGCTAAAAGAAAAACTAAAGGGAGAATAAGAGGCAGGATGATTTTTTTTCCCCCTTTCCCTTTTTTTTTTTTATTTTTCCTGTGCTCTGCCTGTTCCTGTCAAAGCTGCTGGAAATTGTTACCGACAGATCGAGTGTCTTCCAGTTTCTGTGTCAGGGAGTTTTGCCGATTCTGTGAACCATGCAAAAGAGGGGTCAGGCAAGAGAAGGGGAGAGCAAGAGAATGACCAATTCAGCAGAGCTCTGGCTTTATCACTGATCTGGTCAGGTTCACTGGGTTTTAACTCCATGAGCCAGTCAGGCTTAGAAACTCACACCTTTGTTACCACCTTTGAGGATGAGGGAGAATGGCGGTGTGAATTCTCTGGGGTCATCAAGACAGGCAGGCCAGGGATCATCTCCCATACCACAGACTGCCTTGTCCTCACCCTCTGTAGCATACGAGAAACCTGGATCCTCTCTGTCAAGATTGATGACTATTTATAACCACACAGATCAGAGTGGGGACAAGGGTTGGAGGAGGTTTTGTGTCCTGCTTGGCCCTACCATCATGGCTTAGGCAGAAAGCACCATGAAAAAAACCTGCCAGCACCAAGTGCCACTGATGTTTGGGTCCAGGTCAGAACACAACTTTGAGATCATGGGACTACCTTTGGCTCTGCCGTGTGTTCCCCTGGTGGGAATTGAGGTTGTATCTGTACAATTGTAAAAACACAGACCACCTTCTGACTATACCTGTAAATGCCGTGTGTGTGGGCTGTGTACAGTTTGTCTCTGTCTGCTTGGCTGTGAGCTCCTGTGCCTGGTGTTCTTGGACACCCAAGGTCCCTATGTTCAAAAGGATGTGCACAGCTAAGGGAGAACCTTGGGGTTTTGTACCTAACAGTGCAATCATCTCCAAGGAATTTGATGCTCACCATTGCTCTACCTGCATGTGAATGTTATGCTGGACCTGACAGTACTGTCAGTAGCGTTAAAGGTGGCAACTGAGAGGTGAACTACAGTCACTGGGAGGATCAAGCAAAACAGACATGCCAGACTGGTGTGAGAGACTGGGAAAATATTTTTGGAGACTTTTTCTTCTTCTAGAAGCTGGAACCTGGAACCTGGTAGCCATGAGAAATGCAGTGTCTTGTGGGCAACGTGTTGCTGTAGCTGATTGTTGATTTGCTGGAGGCTTAGGGGATCTTTACTTATTTGGAACAAAGTCTTTGCAGGTCCAGATTAGCTCATTAAAGCTGGTTTATCTTGCTTTTGCTCACTGCTAAAGCTTTGCTCTGATGTGTTACTGGTAATATCACTGCTGAATGTGCAGGCCCTGAAAAGAGGTATCTCTGCCTTCAGAAGCAGGTTTCTGTATCATCACGGCTACCTGCAGAGTGGAGGTATAGAAGCTGCAGTAGCATGGCTCAGTGGAAGAGAGGAGCTGGAAGCCGCTGGGACTTTGGGATCCTGTTCCTTTCTTGGTTGACGGGGACCACTAGGCTGATTGTGTGCCTCTGTTTCCCTCTCCAGAAAGGGTCTGCTGTGACCCCTCTGCTCCGGAGAGGCTACAAGAGTTGTTCTGCTGCAGCCAGAGGGCTGCCAACACAGGAAAGATGTCCATAAGGGGGCCCCAAAATGCACACCAAAACCCAACCACCTGAGACAACCTCCTCCACAGCACTGCAGTGCTCTGTGTAACTAGCTGTCTGAGCAGGAAGGCAGAACAATCAGCCAGCGCCAGCTCTGGGGACAGCGAGATTAGTGAACGATGTGCACATTTTGGTGGTGGCTTTGGCAAGGACAGTGCTGAATGTGAATATTCCAGAGGACGTGTACAAATAACAGTGGGGCTGGTGCTCCTCTGCAGGCTGATGGGAGCCGGCTTTCCTGCTGATCACTGGCCTGTGCTATTCCATCACCCTGCGGAGAGAGCAAGATGCTGGCTGGCTGGGTGTAAGTCAGTCAAAAAAAATTGTGTTGCTTCAGCAAAAGGTTCCTGGAGTTTGGAAAGTGGAGGGAGGTTGAGGGGGATGTCAGCTGACCCTGCTTTCACTACCAGCAGAAGGCACAGAGGGATGTCAGGTAGCTTTCTGTGTGTGTGATGGAGCCGCTGACGGCTGCTGCTGCTTCCTGTGGTGGTCGAGAGGCCTGGCCACATGGCATATTTTGTACAAACACAGGACAAAAAGCTTTCCGTTACCCAAAGAACTATCAGTCTAAGGTGAGACAGGGCTGCTGTCACAGGTGCCATCAAATGAGTAGGAGAAAGGTGACTCTCTGTCTTGGACTTCAAATAGTTAGTTGCCAGACCTGAGCAACTAGAGATCGCCTTTGGCAAAGATAAGGTCATATAGTCAAGTCCCAGACTTCCTGACTCTGAAGCTTCTTATCTTTCTTCAGGCCCATCCCTGTTGGTGATTACTCAGTCCTGGCTGTGGTTGGGTGAGGGTACCCCAGACCGGCATCCCCACTGGTGAACTGTAGCTCTGTGGTCTTAACTTCTGTTTGGATGACACAGTTTAATCATGGTGTGTGAGAGGTGGTTGGCTTAAAATGTTGACAGGAAGCAAAGCAGTGATAGGCTGCCTTCCTGTAGGAATTTTTTTTTCTCCACTTCTGATTGTGTGTTTTTTCCCCAGAAGGTGACAGAATAATGTTTCTCGCTAAAGAAAAAATTCTGTGGTTTTTTTAAAAGAGTTCTTGGTCTTGTCTCTGGCATTGCCTGGGATGGCCATTGACAACAGAAGAGGTGGATTCAGTACTTGGAATAGAAAGAGCAAGTGTTGGAGGTGGGTTGTTAGATCTGCTGAGAATTTGTGACACAGGCTTGGAGCAATTTCAGGCAGTTTGTTCCCCTTCCTGGATGGGTGTCACCCTTGCTGTAGACTGTTTTCTGATGGCTTCTGTGCTGCACTGCTGGTCTCCAAATGTGTAACTGCAGAGTTTCAGAGGTGTCTGATGTCCTGACTACTGCAAATGTATAAACTGAGCAGACAGCTCTTGAATTTGACTAGTTGTGGGCAGCGCCAAGAGTAATTCAATGAGTAAAAGATTCTTTAATTTTGTTTCAGAATAACCCGGGTTGTATTCTCCAGCTTTTTCTTCACCACAAGAAAAGTACAAAGCAAAAGATGAGATTATAATCTACTCATTTGTCTTCAATACTCTGTGTGCTGACTACTGTATGTGAGATCTGTTAACTCTGCAGGGAAAAAGAGACCATGTCAGCAAACATCCCAAACCAGACTAGCGTTAGACAGTTGAGATTCTGTCCAAAGCACACAGACACAAGATCAATTCCATTGTGATCAGCTTTGTATTTATGTGCTTTCTTCTCCTGTGGTGATGGTCTAGCTGTTTTCACAGGGTTGCCCAAAAATTTCAACTGGACTTGACTCCAGAAATGCAGGCTTTGGGTTTCAGAAGATATTGGTGAGCAATATAGGAAGGAAGGAGACAAGCAGCCCTTGGTTAGGTAGGAGTCACCCAAGGGTGGGGACTGAAGGTGGCTCTCAAAGATATTGTTTTCTGAGTGTAGAATCATGAGCAACAGCAACATTGTCTGTAGACAAGGTGTAACTGGTTGTCCTGGAGCATCCACTGGCAGAAGCAGCTGTAGTAGGTCTGGACGGAGTGTGTACATAACAGTCATGAAGAGGAGAGGGAGAGGCCTATGGCGTGGTACTTATAAACTAGGGGAACTTACATTATGTGGGCATTACAATTAGCAAAGGGGATGTTTGTGCTGAAAGTACGTGTGCGGGGAGGGGGGAGCCAGGGAGGGGAAAGAGCTGCTGGCGGTGACGGAAAGGAAGGGAGGGTGCCCTGACCTCTCCTCATAGCCCTGACTGTGTCCCCATCTGAAGGTCTGGCATATCCACTCTCACTACTTAATGATAGTGACATTACCCATCCGCCCAGCATCGCGGGGCTTTTGTCTTCATTCAGGCAGAAATGAAGTTCTCCTGGGCGCACTTATCAATCACTGCAAAGCTCCAGCTGTTCCGGAGCCTTTGGATCGACTTCAACAGCCGTGCTTACAAATTGTCTCTGAATAGCACCGAGCTGAGACCCCCTTTTTTGTCATTGTCTTCCGACAAATGTTTTTTTTCGGCAGCCTTTCGCAGACGTTGCCGGCTGCCTTCTGCCGCGGTGATTGAAAACAGGCCTGTTTTGCATTCTCCTGCCGGAGTCCTGGTTCAGGGAGCTGTCCCTGAGTGCCACTCCAGCGAGTGCCGTGCCAAAGACAATTACATGCATAGTTTTGCTGATTGCATTAAAATCATTAGAATGAAAGATTCTGAAATCATACATTAAGGGGGGAAATTAGAAAAAGCTTCAGAGACAGACAGCAGCGTCCCCAAAGTGAGGGCAATACAATTAGCTCAAATTGTGTTACATACACACAGACTAGGAGTAGCTCCTGTAACAAATGACCTTATTATTGCTGTTCCCTCTCTCCCTCCATTCCTTTTTCTCTCCTTCACTCCCTTCTCATCCCCTCTTCCTTTTTCTCTCTTCTGAAACTACTTCTTTGCCCAGGACCACCATTCTTCTTATTCTTCCCTTTGCTTTTCTCCCCTCTGTTGTCTTCAGGGATGCCTGGGAAAGGTTGGTCATGGGATCCCTGGAGTGTAGTGCTTTGCTTTCAGAGCTGCTTTGCAGGCCATTTAAGAGGAAGTGAGTAAGTGCAACCCCAGAAGTTAATTTTCAGCTGAGCAAGAAACTTTGCTCTCCTGGGGAACAAGGAAGTGCACAGCTCCAAAAGCTTTGTACATGCACCAGCCATCAAGAAGATCAAAGCATTCAGCTGTCTAGCTATGCTCTGTATCCAGCACCAGGAAACAGGCTAGTAAGTATGCCTGAGGTGGGAAGTGTTCCTGCATACCATAGGCACCGGCACAGTGGGAGGTGCAGAAAGGTTAATTCTTGAGAGGAGAATGAAATTTCTCCAGTGTGAATTCTGGGTTGCTGGAAAAAAAATCACTTTATGTCAGGGCTTATGGGCCAGCCCTTTTGTCATCCTGTAATCATGCGAACAGAAAGCAGTTGGCCACCTATGAGTGCCTAACAGTTCACAGCCATAGTATTTAAAGACAGCCGAAGGTAAGAGGAGGATTGGACTCTCAGAGGTATCTCTGGAAAAGGGGAAAGGAAGACAATTACTGAAAATACTGCAAAAAGAGGGAACTTGGAGGAAGAGGACTTTCTGGGAAATAGCAAAACTCAGGTTGTAGCTTAGGGAAAACTCCAAGGTCTTGGGATTAGGGAGACGCTTTGGCTCAAGGAACCAAAAATAATTCCTTCTAGAAAAAGAGTGTGAATTTTATGTGGATGCTGGAGCCTTGGCATGCCACAGAGGACATTTGCCATCCTGTCTAGATAATGCCAAGAAGCAGACGAAAGATTATGGTTGTCCTTTGTATGAAGATGGTCTCCAAAGCATGTTATATGAATTGACCAAGGTCAACCAGAGAACCTGTGTCAGAGACTGAAATGCATCTTCCTCAGTTGGTAGTCAGTATCTTAACTGGAAGACCAGTTGTGTGTCACTCTGCACTGTGACACCATACAGCTTCTCTGCTGGGACTGGGAGTAGTTATGGTACAGGCTGGGGTAGCTCTCTTGTTTCTAGTGTAACAGCTTGCAGCAACCTGTGTCAGCTATACCTGTGCATCAGCTTGCCCTGCTTTGCTCCAGGTGCCTCCAGTTATGCATGATTTCTGTGTCTTGCTATAACATTATGCACTCTAGACCTTGTGTTTGTGTCCACTTGCTCCTTCCCAAGAGCCCGGACGTACTGTGCAGGCTTTATTGAAATGTACATGGAGGCACTGAGCACAATGAGATATGTGTGGCAGTGAAGCAGCACCACTGGTCCTGGCTCTGCCTTGGGTTCTTTGCTTAGATATTTTCACTGCCTAGTGGCATCCTGGGCTGTACTCAGCTGGCCTGAATTCCACTCACTTTTCTGTGCCAGGGTCTTATTAACAGACTCTGGATCTTCAGATGAGGCGGTATCAGTGAGCACCTCTGCACTAAGGGGTCTGAAGACATCTGTGCAGTGTCCTGGGTATTTGATGTTACTGGAGTGGAGTGTATGCCTGACTTTAGGCTTCTGTTCTGTTCTCTGAGATGCGCAGGGTATTGTCTTTCCTCTCTGTTTACACTCTAGCCCAGGATCTTGTTCATGACAGGAGCTGCTGGGGGAAATTGTAAGAGGGGGGAAGCAGTTCTGATACTTCCTTGACATGCTTAGCTGCTTGCAGCAATAAGTTTTCCCAGATACCTGAACCCAAGGTGGTTTCTTTGTGTTTGTAGCCTATTAATAGTAATCATTCAAAGCACTGTACATTGACAAGGCACTGTACAAACCTCACATAACATGGTACTTGAGAAGCGTTACCTCACGTAACGCTTCTCAAGAAATTACAGTCTTAGCTTAGATGTGGAAAAGAGGGAAATAGGATTTCTACTCATGTAAAGGATTATGGGAAGGAAGAAAAGCAGTAGGTTGGTGATAAAATGGGGCAGAGACAATAGGAAATAATAAAAAAAAGGGGAAAGTGAAGGTAAGAGTGCGGAAAGATGTAAGGGAGCAGAGGATACATCAACAGAATGTGGACAAGAAGTCAAGTTGCCTTCCTAATGTGAATCAAAAGTGTGGATGGTCTGTGTGAGGCAAGTAGAGAAGTCCAGGAGGTGAGAGGATGGGCGTATGAAAAAGGAAATGGATTTGGTATGGTAGGGCACCTCAAACTGGAGACAAACATGACAGAGGTGGAGAAACCTGTCAGGAAAGGAAATCAAGCTAAGACGACCTGTTCCAGACAGAGGAAAGGAATAGTGGCTTTAAGGAAGAGAGGGGTGTATATTTTAGATAAGGGGAATTGACTGTTGGAAAGACAAGCAGAGATAGAAGCTTGAGTAGTATGAAGAGAGTAGAGACAGATGAGGGTAAAGAGGGGAGAAAAATCTGTCTTGCTTATAAGCCTAAAAGGGATCTGGAGATGCTAAGTAGACAATCAGTGATCTGTGGAGCCTAAAGATGACTTAAAAAACATCTGCAGAGAAGCAGAATGATAAAAAAGTACAAATCTTCATGGATATATCAGCAGGAGATGACCTGACCAAAAGCAGCTGCCCCTTATGGGGATTTCTGCTGGTTTTGTTTCAACAAAAATAATAAGGAATAAGTCAGTGGGGTTTATCGCAGTTATAACTGCTCCCTTTGAAGCAGTTATAACTTACCTTCCTTTGTGGCCAGTTCTCCATATTCTTCCTAGCAACCATTAGGCTGGAAAGGGGTGTTGTGAAACTTTGTCATTGCAAATGCCAGCAAACCCCTTTGCCTGTTGGAGGTAAAGACTAACCTTGGTTCTTTCAGAGAACAGTGGGAGACGTTTGTTCACACCAGTCACTTCCTGCAAGTTGGAGAGTCATGTGCAAACAGGCTACTTGTAGGTACGATTCCTAAATATGGTTGTAGGATTCAACCTCTGAGGCAAAGCAGCAGAAAAAGCAGATTGTATGGATGTAAGATTCAAATATTTGATACATACTAATTTCCAGGCCACAATAATATTCAGAAAATGATGCATAGCAGAATTTAGAGCAGTGCTGTCAAAAGATGCTTTTTGAATTTTCTCCATTGACTGGCCTGTGTCTTCTCTGTACCCTTATCACAATGTGCTCTCCAAATCCAGAGATCCCATCTTACTGTCATTCAGTGCAGACAGCTTTCCTAGGCTTTTCTGAAACAATACAACAATATACACCTTTCTATAAGATACCTTCTTTCCATCAACACGAGAGAAGATCTGAAAAGATTAGTGTGCCACGGCAAAGTTAGCCTCTCTGAACACCTGTCTACTCTGCTAGAGATCCCACTGCTGCTTTTGATATGTCTTATGAAGATGGCCAGTTTCTTGTTTGCTTATAAGTGAGGTGAAGGTATGGAAAGGCACAGACTAGAGTGTGTTTGGGCCAACAAGGGCCTGACTTCATCAACTTCAACAGGCTTTGGATCAGACCTTTAATGACTCTTTGCATGTGGGCTGGTGTGAGTAGGCTGAGAAGGGATGTGGTCTATGGCAGGATCACTGCAGAGAAAGGATGGTGCTTTACTGGGGGTGGAAAATGGAATTGTCACTGTGGAATGAATGAATTGTACAGTTTCTCTTTTGTAACCCAGGGAATAATTAAGATAGATGGGTAGATGAATTAGCTGTCCTGCAAGGTCAAAAGTGGATTGCCTTATTACTCTATTATTTCACTGTTGTGGAACTATCACCACTAACGCCTTTTTCATGATATTTTGTACATTGCACCAAAAAAAAAAAAGGAAAAAAAGAAAAAAAGGGGGGGAGATACAAATTGATCGTTTGCTGGTGAAATCAGTCTTCGTCATCGCCAGCAGTGCTTGGATTAATGGGATTGAAGGCTGCTGGAGGTTCAGCCAGAGAGACGGGCAGAAAAACAAGAGAAATTGGTTTGCACCCCTGGGAATGGAATTGATGTGACTTGCACGGAGCTGCTGCAGCAGTGGTGGCTGCTATGCTGTGATGCTGGGTTTTGTTTTTATTTCTTTTAAAAAATTTTTTTATATGGGAGAACAAAATAAATCCCTCACTGGAGTACTGTGTCATTACAAACATGGATGGTAATCTTTTAGGGTGTTTGGGAGGTCTGGAAGAGTACATTTGCTATAAGCCTTTAGGGAACAATAGACCATAGTCTTTGTGAAACACAGCTGCTTTCTGGTGGTCTTCTGCTATTCCTGTGGGGCTTTAAAGTTGAGGTTTGGGACATGCACTAGAAGCTGGATATTACTGTCATCACTGGCAGATATTCTCCACTCTACATAGCTGACCATGAAGATCTTCCAAATGGGTAAGGACCATCATGTGGGCATAATGGAAGTAGAGTGAGAGAAACAGGGGCATATCAATTTAGGTCAATGTGTCTTTGACTTCACAGTCATTGAAAGAAACATGGGGGAGAGGAAACCTGAAGTTAGTCTTTCATTTGCAGTGCCAAGAGGTAGCTCAGAAATCCTTGCCTTGGATTCTAGTAAATAAGGGTTTGGAGAGATCTGAACTTCTGAAAGGAAGTCAGCTCATTTTGCTCCTGAGAAGTCCCGTTTATACTTGGCATTGTGGTCACAGCTGATTGTATCTTTCCCAAGTACTACGAGTGGCAGCAGAGGGAATCCATGTCTATGTGCAGTCAATGTCAAAGGTCTTTCCTGTCTACAGATATTCTCTTCTGTGTTTGCCCAGTGTTAGCAGGTGATGGTACAGGGTAGATGCAGCATAAAACTCTGAAGTGCTGAAGTTAATGCTATGCTTGACTACTCTTAAGCAGCAGGATGCATAGTGTTTATCTGAACAGCTTAACAGCAGAGCTATTAAGAATGACTTTCCAAATGTGGGGCTGGATCTGAGGAAAATGAAGTCAACACAAGAATTCTTCATGTGAGCTGGGGATCTGGCAGATAGCTTCCTCAGTCAGAAATATATGTCTTTTATCTTGCTCCTGTTTGGTCAACAGTAATGGACAGTGGTGTCCATCACTGTGTTGTCCAGTCATGTCAACACTGCTGGATAGCACTGTCCAACAACTATGAGGAAAATCAGCTGTGAGATTGAATGACTAAAACCCAGATTATTTCTGAAATCTTTTGTATGTGGTTGAAGACTCAAGATACCACACTATGCAGCTCTCCCTGTCCATGGGGAGTCAAACCAAGGCTGGAGGTCACTTTCCAATTCATAACTGGCTCTGTGAGCATTTCCCATTAATGAGACTATCCACAAAGCAATAGTGTGTAGGGCAAACTTCCTCTTCACTTAACCTACCCTCCTTTCCTGGGTTACTCTCTTGGTTATGTGATTATGAACTCAGGGCCATTTATGCACGTCTTCCATACTTGATGAGCCCACCCCTGATGATGGCTTAATTTTTCCTCATCTTATAAATCCAGAATAGCATAAAAGTAGAATGAAGACTATGAAGGTATCATATAGCTGTGAGCTGTCTGTGTTCATCTCAGACACATTAATTCTGAAGTGTAAAGAAGGCAATTTTTATCTCAGACAACTTGTGTGTGACATTTGGGCAGGGCTTTGGTGGAAATCCTGCTCTTCCCACCCAAGATGTCTGTGGGACAGCATTAGCTCACTCATTTCTCTATACAACAGAATTAGCTGGAGTGTCAGTGAGAAGGGGGCAAACATGAGGCAAAGGAAGCATTTAAAAGAAAATTCAGAGAGTGGGGTGTGCATCCCAAAAATTCTCTCAGCATCTACTACTCTGCTTTCTTCTGTGCTCAGTGCACAGATAGAAAAGACCTGAGGGGAACTGGGAAACTCCTTTTCCAGCACTGTGAACAGTACAGAAGCAAGACCTTGATGCAAAACATTACGGTCTTTGCATCAGGCAACTGGCTCTGAAGATAGTCAGGGTGAGCTGAGCCTGTTTACTAGCGGGAAGAACAGCTGCTGCACAGGGCCACTGCCGTTTTCTGCTCTCAGATCTGCACTGTGGATCTTGCCTTCTGCTTTCCTGATGAGAGGTCCTTGCATCTCTGAGGGGCAGGTCCATCTCTAAACCACGCTCTGTGCAGGCCTGAGGGAAGCATGCTTTCTGAACTGTGAGGTTGGTATGCTGGGTGAGGAAATACTTTAACTCTTGTGTGCTTTGTTGCCAATCTGATTTGCATATTGGATTTTTCCAGAACATCTATTACTCTTGGTTTTGACTCAAACTACCTTTTCTGTCCCTGTAGTACACAAGGTTGAGGCACAGTGCTGAGGAGCACCTATTTTACTGTCCTTTACTGCAGCTATTTGCAGGGTGAGTTGGCCAGTTCTGGAGAATTCTCCTCTGTCGATGTCCCTATCTCTGCTCTGTTTTAGTTGATGAAAGAAGGAGGTTGGGTTGTCTCCCAAATGACAGTGTGGGATGTGTTGGCATCACAAGGGTCTCTGTGAGCCTTTCAGTTGCAATTATGAACACCAGAGGAAAGGTTTTTAGACCTTATGTGAGTGTTTCACACAGAGTTTCACATGTGTAGGGAAGTAAAGGATCATGTCATCATCCCATGTGAATTGTATTTTGCCTAAAAATATGGTTTAGACCAAAAACAGTGATGCAGGAAAAATTTAAATGTTTTATTCTAATGCTTAGAAACAAAACTAACTTTCATTTTCCTTGTTACATTGATTATTTTGAGCTTTACTTTAAGTGTAACTTTAAAGAACTATAGAAAGAAAATCTAATACCAAGTTACAAGGACTATCTTGAAGTAAAACTCTGTATTTTGGTTGCTCTGAAACACTTTTTCATTTTGCCAACACAAACCACAGAGATTGATCCTTCTTCCCTCTTTCTCTCTTTTTCCAGCATACTCTTTTTTTTTTTTTGGGCTAAGTGTGTGGTTTTACAGCTAAAACTTACGTGGGTGGGGGTGCAGGGGGGAATAGCAAGCAGCATCAAGGAGTATATCTGAGTGAATCTAATGAGGTGTTTCTTTACCTTACTGTTCTCATAGCTGATAGAAGTTCAGTGTTTGGCATCTGTAGTTTTTAAAACTGTACCTGTGAGGAACAAAGTTTTTCTTTGAAGCTGAGGCTTTCATTGTTTCAGCTGACTGTAATCAGATTACCTCTGTTGGAAATCAGTGCTTTTACACCATGGTTGATTATTCTTATTTTAGACAAGTTCTACATTTTCATACTTTCATCTGCCTTTCCTCCTACAGCATTCCCACACCTTACTGCTTGTCTGAATTTGAGACATCCGTGATAGTAGCTGCTGCTGCTGTTGTTATAGTCCTGCTAAATCAGTGGGCATTAATTAAGTTAAAGCAGCATGAGTGGAATAAAGTGAACAGAAAAGGTACTGAAAATACAGTTCTGAACTCACAGCTGCACCTTTGAAAGCTGAAGTAGGCACTTTATCTGCTAGGTTACAGTCCCTGGTTATCATCTATTGGAAATTAAAGGTATTATTTTTACCACCGGAGGGCTCCCATATTTTTCCATTAATGCAACAGAAACATATTGAACATGACTAATACTCGGGTGATAAAAGCCATGAAGTTCAGACAAAGTATGTTCCCTACTCCACAGCAAGATCTGTACTCACAGGACCTTTGAGAAAAATGAGAGGAGCTGCTGTGTTGCTGGTTTGACAAAAGGACAGGGCAGATCATGTGATGAACAGACTCTTATTTGGTGGTGGTAACAATCATGCAGTATTAAAAATGTCACTGGATGGAAATTCCAGATCCTTAGCTGGGGGTGGGGTGGATGGCAGCTCAACAGGACTTTGTGAGGGTAACATAAAGATAACAATTTATGAGAGGTGCAGGTGTGGTCCAGAGGGGGCAAGTTGTCCTGCACAGAAGCCCAGTCAGTCCCTTTTGTAGCGAAGTGTATAGGTTGTGTTTGGATGACCATTTGTGCGTTTCACCCTTCAAAAAGGGGCAGTGGATTTATATCATTCCTCTTTCTCCCACTGGAAATTTACAGTAGACTTTGCTCATTTTCTGGTGAAAGAACCCAGGTGGACTTTGTGCATGTTCTGGAAAAAGTATTTTGCTGACTTGTTTACACAATCCTTGGAAATAGCCATGTAGATTCGTGTATATTGTACCAGGTACATACAATAAATAATTTAGGTCAATGAACATGCAAGGCAGGGGCAGATTCAGTGAATACCAGTGGATTCTGCCAGCAAAGATCTTGGCCCTGTGAGAACAGGAGAAGCACATTCATCTGGGAGAAGGAAGTAATTTCTTAACATGCTAGGAAGATGTAAGAGAGTTCATCTGGATGGTCTATGTCTGTGTTGCTCTGGAAATGGTGTGTCAGAGAGTGAGTACATAAATCAGGTTGGGGTCTGCTGAGCAATATAAAGTTCCCTGTACTGTATAAAGGCACAGTTTCACTAGGATGAGGTGGGGCACTGAGGTGCCCAGGTCCCTTTCCCAATATGTAGCTCTACCCATGCAGTTCAGGAGTTGTGTTATCTCAGGAAGACAACACAGGGACATGCTCTAAGCCAGTGTCAGGGACAAACCATGGGGAATGCTTCCTGCTTACCAGCAGTGTCACTGCTATTTGATGGGAAAGTCCCCAAGATCATTAAACCTGTGCTTCTCCACATATCTGGGGATCCCAAAGTTCTTGCTGTTGCCTTCCAGATGACAGCAACACGGATGTGCTTAGATTGATTCTGAAACCTGGACTCAGAAATGCTAAAGTAGGGAAGTTAATTTGCTTAAAACATTTTTCAGTTTTTCTGAGGAAAAGGTAGATATGAAACAGCCTGAAAAACATTTGTATTTGATTGTATTTTCTCAGGAAAATAAAAAAGTATAAATGTTGTTGTGGGTTTTTTTGTTTCTTGTGTGTTTTTTTTAAGTGCCCGTATTTCTTAACGGAAAGTACTGCTTTATAGAGGAGATTTGAGCATAGGGCTCACCTGAGCAGCACACTCTAGAACTGCCCAGGTTCAGTCTGTTGTGATTGGACTCAGTGCTTGAATACAGCCATGCTGTTTCTATCAACACTGGATGGTCTTTGTAGGTGTCCTACTCAAAAATCAGCCTAATATGAGCCTGATAGCGAATAAAAACATAGAGGGTTACAGAACAAGGTAGTCTGTGTAGACCAGGTAGAATGATTAACAGCGGCTATTTAATTGATTCTGATGTCTTCAATGATCAGCATCAGAATGGATTATTGCCTCCCAGCCCAGATTTACTGTTGACGACGTACCATGTCATACCACTAAACTGTCTTGAAGGTGATTTCTGGCCAGTACAATATCATGTACAATATCAGTACAATGACATCTTGTGACACACAGGAAAAAAGTATAAAAATCAGTGGTATGCTTTAGCTCACCAGCCACATAGCTGCAGCGTCCCCTGAACGGTGGCCCCTTCCAATAGGGCAACCCTAAAACTACTACTGCAGGATGTCATTGTACCTATTATGTACCCAATTATGGGGAAAATAATCAGCTTTAATTTCGGTTTTCATCTTAGTAAAGAAAGGGAATGTTTTGAAACAGCCACAATCTTTCTTTTTTTAAAAAAGAATGCTCTCTCTGCTCTCTCTCCTGCCCTGTTTTTTTATGTTTTCATTAAAAAAACCTAAAAAACCCAAACAAACAAAAAAACCCCACCCTAAAACAAAACTCCCCTTTAAAGTCTTCTCTTCTTTCCTTTCCTTTCCTTTCCTTTCCTTTCCTTTCCTTTCCTTTCCTTTCCTTTCCTTTCCTTTCCTTTCCTTTCCTTTCCTTTCCTTTCCTTTCCTTTCCTTTCCTTTCCTTTCCTTTCCTTTCCTTTCCTTTCCTTTCCTTTCCTTTCCTTTCCTTTCCTTTCCTTTCCTTTCCTTTCCTTTCCTTTCCTAATGTCATGTTGGTACAACCTCAGTATTTACATTTAACCAAAAAAGTACATCTTTTGTTCTAGCCAAGTTTAGCCCTTTTTCTAACGATGGTCCTCTTTTACACAAAGGAAATAGTTCTGACTCATAGCCAGGAAAGTAATGTTTGGAGAACATTGAACTTAAGTTGTCCAGCATTTTCAGAGCTATCCTACCTGTATTTTGAATCTAAAATGGTCTGTCAAATTGATTGGAGTGTTTCTGGAATTTTCTCCTCATTCTTAAATACTGCCAAAGGGGTATGGCAGGAAATGCCTCCCTTCAATCCAGGAGTAAAGAAACCAAGGTGCTTTACAAGCTCCTGGGCTCTCTAGTTTACTATTTGGAGTAACTTACTGTTGTGGTTCACTGTCCACCAGGTTTTATCATACAGGTCTTGGTCTTGTTGGCTCTTGTCAATTGTCTGTGGGATGGGGGAATATGAAGGTCCTGCGATGGATAGTATTCACTTCTGCTCCTTGGCTTCCCAAGTTCTCATGGTCTGTTTGCTACTGGGGAAGTCTGGATGAGGCTTACAGCCATTGACTGGCAGTGACTGACAGCTGAAGTGACAGGTTGACTTCAATGCAAATCCAATTTCTCCTGCTTTATTAGTGCTTCTTGAGTACTATTTTGCAACAGTGAAGCTAGTCTGATTTACTGAGTGAATTTACACTTCAGTGATGTGGCAAGAGCTATGGTAATGAGTGAAAGCCAGCTTAGATGAACAGCGGTGCTGCTGCTGCCACTTACCATTGTGACACCCTCCTACCTGGCTGAAACTGCCATGAGGGCCACAAGCTCCTTACATCGTATGTGTGAAAGACTCTGGACTCTAAATTCATCTCTTGGGATTGTCACCTCTTCGTGGGCATCTGTAATGGTGATGTACCACTGGTAGTTTTATATGCCCTGTTGACCACATTGGGCAGAGTCTTCAACTCGCATCTTTCTATTATGCAACGTTGCTGAGCTAGGGTCATCCCTTATGACCAGGGAAAAAGAAATAGCAAAACGAGTGTTTCCTGCCAGATTTCCCTTTTGCCCACTTCTGTGGGAACCTGACTTGCTTAGGGTTTTTGACCACATTTTCCATTGTTTATAAAAAACAAAATACATTTTGAATAACATTTCTGGTTTCTGAAGACT
The DNA here is from genome assembly GCA_020800305.1 of Porphyrio hochstetteri. Lineage (NCBI taxonomy): Eukaryota > Metazoa > Chordata > Aves > Gruiformes > Rallidae > Porphyrio > Porphyrio hochstetteri. Next base: position 19,328,303 of record CM036911.1, read on the forward strand.
TTTCTTTAAATATGTTGCTTTTTTATCTTAAGGGACTTGCTAAAACTCAGTTTAACGAATGCATTTTCAAAACATGAATCTACTGGTTCCTGTGTCTATAAGCAAAAGGCTTTTGTGGTTTGGAACTGATCTCTGAAATGTGTTTTTACAAAATAAGTTTTTAAATCAGTTCTTTTTCTGTCAAGGGAAAATTCCCCAACCCTTTGTTTGCTGTGCATTTGACTTTTGAGTTATTAAAAAAGTTGCTATGAGAGGTGTTCTATTTCTTGTCATGTCTAATGCTGAAATGTCAGAAACCAACCCCTGCTTTATAGTACATCTGCTCAGCATGGGGTAAGTACAGGCAACAAGAGATCCTACCTGTAGGTCTTAGTGTTGGCTGGACCTCTGAGCCCAGTGCTCTCTGTGTAACACAGCAGTTCATAATGAAACCAGGGTGCAATCGGGATTTCTCCTTAGCCCTCCAGGAATGGTGTGAAGCAGGTGACTGGGTGGACCGGACTGGTGGGAATACTCTTTAGGAAGCTTTTTCCTTGAAACAGTGTAGTTTCACTGAAATCAAAGTGTCTTGTGGGAGTATAGGAAAGTCTCCAATGACATTATGAGAATCTCCTGAGTGTAAATTATGCTGCCTGATCTAAACTAGTAGGAAAGTGACCCTGCGTGGTTAATAATTTTGTACTTTGGGCACACAGGGGCAAAGGGCAGGGTCAAACTCATGTCCTAGCACACAGTGATTCAAAAGAAGGTGGTGGTCATATGCCACCTCCATCCTATGTGGATATTTTAACCAGTGTGGATGTGCAGATCACTTCTGTTAGATCTGTTCTAGCCTGCATCAGTGGACAGTGACTTTGGCCCCAGACGAGGCTGGACCATCTGCTTTGTGCAGGACACCTGTCCACTAGTCAAGCCGGTGGGTCCCTTGAAGTGGGGTGAGAGCTGACCCTTGGATCTGATACTGGCTACTTGTGTTGCTCTGCACTGCAGTGGGTGGGAAATGTTTTGCTTTTATCCAAACCTCACAACATTTTGTAAGATATTTTGGTTTCCTTCGAAGAAGTTTGAGAGTTCAGACAATGGTTTGTTTGGATATGATATTTTGTCCATTCCTGTCTTCTGCTTTCTTCTTGGAGATCTGTGGGTATGACTTTCCAGGCAGTGCTAGGACCCATTCCTTGTCCTCTGACTGAATGAATCTCTCAAGCAGCATTGAGAAACTTGGCCCTTCTGCCTGATTCACATTTCCCCATTTTACTACAGTCTTGCCTTTATCCTTGTTTTGCATTTTCCTTCATCTGTCTTTCAATGTGATGTCAAATACCTCTTTAAAAATTCAGACTTCAGCCTACCTCCCAATCTGGTCCTGTAAAACAGTTATAGGTGTTTGCCAAGTCTTCTGCACACACCTGCATGATGCTGCAAAACTACCTTTATTAAAGAACCAGGGTTTCCTTCAGCAATTTTTGCATATATTTTTTTGTATAAAGAAAACTTGCATATGAACATAGTTTTCTGCCTCAGGTGCATGGTTCTTGTAATGTTTTAGCTTATATCTGAGGAGCATTTATGTGCCTTGTTTGGTTTGAACATCCCCATTCTGCTAACAGAGGCAGATGGCTGATTTGTGAGGTGATGACTTTTTGTTACCACTGTATTTGGGTAGCGCAACATAGAAGTTAGTTATTTTCGGGGTAGTCCAGAAGTTGTGATTCTGGCCTTGACTAAGCAAGTACTGTGGTGCTAGCACTAGGGGTACCAGCAAAGACAAATCTCAATGAATCTGCAGTTTTCCAGCCTTTAAATCTCTTTTGAGATTCTAATTTTGTCCTGCTGGCCATCCACTTCCTCTTCACAATGGGCCACTTCTCTCATCTAAATTCACCCTTTCCTTCTTTGTGCCAGGTTAGAGTCTTGACTTGAGATCTTCCCCTTGAGATTGGCCCATTCTGTCTTTTCTTCAATACAGTTTCTTGTTTTCATGTCCAATCGCATCAGCATCAAGGTGTCCCTATATATTATTCTCACAGACACTGGAACACATTCTTATGAGTTATGGTAAAGCAAGGCAGGACCTCCCCTGAGAGCTCACCATCCAAACAAGCTCTATGGCTGCAGTGGCAAAAAGCAGAGCCTAACTCTCCTGTCATCTGGACCAGTGCCTTGATTGTTGTGAGATTCTCAGTACCTTTTCTTTTGGGAAGTTTCTTTTTGCTCCCCAATGTTCCTTACGATATGATCACTCTGTTCCCAGCTTCCCAAGGACTCCTCAAGTCCTTTGTTTTTTATTCCAGGACACTTGTACCGCATTTTCTTGTTCTTTATTCTTTTATTACCTCTTGCTGCAAAGTCCTTGCCTCACCTAATTGTATTATGGCTTGGATCCATCTGTATTCTTTTTCTGGGAATGTTCCAGCAAGCTGCTCTCCTCCTTTTCTCGGTCTGAAGCTTCATCTCTTTTGTAACTTTTCATAAGCTTCATGCGGCAGGTATAAGCTGGGGTATCAGCCTTTCCTTATCACCACCTGCCCTAGGGTTGCATTTTGGGCTACCCACCAGGCTGGTATGTCTACTGCATGTGGTTGGTTGCTATGTTCTTTTGACTGTAGTGTCTTAGGCAAAGTTATTTGGGCCATTAATGAGGTGACTTAGCCTAGAAATTTTCTCTAGTTGGCTTCTTTCTTGTTGCTGTTTTATCATCTTTACCCCGCAAGTCTGTGTGGAAAGGGGGCATGACACTGTCCAGGGAGGTAACTGTGGAGTACTAATGCTTGGCCTCTGGGGTTGTGGTGATGAAGGCCACTTGACTACCCCTCTCCACAAAGACATGTGCCAGGTGGTGCTGGCAGGTCCTCTTGTTTGGTTTCATTTGTTTGCCTTTTGTGTTTTGTTTTGGGTTTGTTTTTAAAATTTTTTTTAAAAGCCAGCAGTAGCAGCAGCAGCTGTACAGCAATGGCACAGCCGCTCTATTCCTGGCCAAGAACCCTGTGAAATTAATCCACATCTCGCTGAAATCCTACCCCGCTTTCGGGTCACTGCCTCGTTCCGGCACCGCGGAAGGCAGGGATCCCGCGATGATTTATTACCAGCCCCAACGCACATATTATTATGAAATGAGTTTATTACACTCTAAATCTCCTGTTAATGTGCTACTGTTTTAATCCCTTTATCCAATTTTCAGTCTCTCAGGCTTGGCTGCTGTTCACTTGCACAAAACTCTCCATTCTGAAGGTTTTATTGTACGATATCCATATCCATTTATCCTGCTTTAAGGCTGCAGCACTGAGGCTCTGGTGAGGAGGGGGAGCATGAGAAAGGGATGGGAGAGGCAGGAGGGGATGGGCCCAGGGGCTGCATGGTGGAGAGCAAGAGAGTGGTCTGGCTTAGCCTATAAGGGTATGAAAAGGAGTTGAAATGGGTAGAATAAGACAATGGGGGGAAAGAGGAGCAGAGCTGATTTTAAGGGGAAGCAAGTATAGCTACTCAGCTCAGGAATGAGGGGACAAAGTGAAGGTACTTTGTTAAATCATATAATAACTGGATAAGAGAGGAAGGGGCCTTAGCCTCTGCTTTGAGACCACCATGAATCAAACAGCTGTAGAAGTGGAGAGAAGAGAGGGCAGAAAGAGAGCAAAGACAAAAAATGAAGGAAAAGAGTAAAAGAAAGACTATGGAGAGGGATGGGGGAGGAGGAGCATGAGGTTAAGTGGGAGGGTGTGAGGAAGGAGGCCTGGGGGAAAGGGCTGTTTGAAAGCCATGCTGGAAAGAGCATGCTCTGGGATGCACAGCAAAGAGGTTTGGGCAATGGACCAGTGAGAGGAATCACATTCCTGATTTCCCCCATCAGTGGTCAGGGACCAGCCCCAGCACGGACAGAAAGAAATGCCTCACAGGAGTTTCAGAGAGTCAGGTCAGTGTCACCATGGGGAGCTGCCCCACAAGGAGCAAGGATCAACATTTCCCCCCTATGCTTATGTACTCAGCCTTCCTCCACTGTAGCCTGGGCCGTCCAGGCTAGTGGCTGTCCCAGTCAACTGTTTAGTGATGCCCTGCTGAAGGAACAAGGTGATTCTTAGCATTTCAGATCACTGGTTGGAGGGAGTTTGCTCTGCAGTGCTGTCTGTAGCTGGTGATGAGCACTGTGTACTTCCAGTAAGCCCTCGGATCAGAGAACTGTGGCTGTAGTAGACATGAGACAAGAGAATGAGTCCCAGGACAGATCCCTGGAAACAGCCCTCCACTCCACAGTGGCAACAGGCTACAGTAGGGGCTACTTTCATTTACTGCAGCGAAGGATCCACTCTAGAGCCATACCCAGTACCTAGTGGAAAACCAGCAGACAGACCTATGCTTATCCAGCCCAGCTGTTGGCTCCTGCTATGCATGCACCACAATAAAGCAGCTGCCCAAGCCATAATGCAGCATTGCATCCCCCAGCTGGTGGTGGGAAGCTTCAGAGGTGACAGTGTATGGTTGCTTGCAGAAGCAAGGTAAGATGGTTGGGTTCCATGTCCAGCTCTGCTGTTGGCTTGCTGAGGTACTCTCAACACCTCCATGTGTCCAGCTACATGATGAGCAGAGTGACCTTAACCTGTCTGGCCCTTTTACAGGTGGGAAGAAATAGGCTGATGCAGGTGGGCTGATAGTTTGTGGCTGCCAGCTGTGGCTTGCAGGAACCTGTAGGGAGAATACTATTGCGTGAGATTTTCTTGCCCAAAACTCCTTAGGTTGCGTTAAAAAGCATAGCCACAAAGCACAGTGACAGGTGTCTGCGCTAGAACGTTCCTCTGCAGTTTTATGCCCTCTTCTTGTAGAGGTGTGTGACGTACTGTGCACTGGTCAGTAGATACTTGTGCAAAAATCTGTTAGATTTTGCACAGAAGAACACAAAGCAATGTGCAAGGTCGTTAAGCTTCTTTCTGATGAAGCGCAAACCTTTATGTCTTTTCCCTCAACACACTTCATTGTACCTATAAAACAAAATAACAATAAAATGTATGCACAAAGTTTGAAAATTAAGATATAGGAGAAGGGAATGCAGCTAAATAAAACTCCCCAAAACTTCTTTCGGAGGAGTGGAAAAATCCCCAAACTTTAAGCCAGAATAAAGCAGCAAAGAGATTTGCTTAAAATAGCACAAGCTCTTGTGATGGAACTGCTGAGTAGCTAATGTCCTTGGCTTTTTTAGCTAGCCAGTTATTTAAAATAGCTCCTGCCCATAGTGTTTGCTTTATGGTGTTCTTCTCCTTCCTTCCACCTATTCTCTTTCATTTTCTCCGGAGAAATATTTTATCAGACCTAGCCACTGAGAGTAGGAGAGACAGAGATTAAACGAGATGGTTAGGAGGCTAATGTTTTCCGTCCATGAGAGGGATTCAGAAGCTGAAGAGGCTTTTTGTAGTTCAGCCCGTGCTGGAGAGCTGGACTTGTTGCACCTCTGGTGTGCATGCGGGATTAGTTGAGAGAAGGGAGTGCAAAGTAAGAGAGAGAACATCTCAAAGGGTCTGCCATTTTGGGCTGGGTTCTGGTCCCAGCCCTGGCTCCAGCCTCACCACCTTGAGCAAGTCAACTGTCCGTGCCTCAATTTCCCTTCTGTACAAGGTGATAATGACTTGATGGAAGGTACTTGGTGGATCAGTCTGAAGTGCTTGAAGAGAACAAGATCTGCTAACAGCCAATATTCACTTGGATCTTGTAGCCAACCTAGGATTTAGGTCTTTAATAGTCAGTAAAAGCCTCTTACCTTGGTGAGGATTTCTGCTGGGTCCTACCTTGTGTTGCATGGGGGGCTGGTGGGCTGGGGCAGGCGAAGAATTAGAGAAAGGCACCGCAGGAAACCAGTGCCTTGGTGTTCAGGCAGCACAGCTGAAGCCAACAACTATGCTCAGGGAACCTGACAGGTCAGGATTCCACGAGGCCCCCAGCTCTCCTCTCATTGCGACACCCAGCTGGCTTTTTGTTGGCCCTCTCCAAGGGCCAGCACATAGCTCTACCTTGCTAGCCTTCCCTGCCCTCCTCTTCCTCACCTCTCCTGCTCCCCCACTCCACTCCTGCCCTGCCTGGCTGGCTGCCCTGCTCCTCTGACTCCCTCCCGCATTTTCCCTCTCCTCCCACACCCCAGTCCTCCTTTTCTCCCTCTCTTCCCGCTCTTCCCCTCTTCCTTTTTGTCTCAAGCACTCCCCCTCTCCCGCTACCCTCCCACATCCTTATAGCCTCCCCCCCCACACTCCCGCGCTCTCCCTCTCATGTCGAGGACTTGCCTCTACTCTCTGACACAGAAGCCTGTATCACTTCCAAGGCTCCTGCTGTCAGCTGGGGAATAGATAAAGATAAATGATATTATGTTAAATTCCACTTAATGACAAATTTTTAATTTTCTGAACATGGTCATTTTCTGGCTAGTGAATCAAGTGTAGGGAGCTAATTACATGAAGATCTGAACAAAAATAACTCCTAATTTTCAAGGATAATGGAAGAGAAATGTTGGAGATTAATGGCACTATTTATCTTTTTTAAATTTCTATCTTTCTCTGTGATAGCACTGCTCCCCAAGGAAAATATTCATAAAATGAAATTGAAGTCGTAACTTAATAGGTTATTAAAATTTTTGAGTGCATATCACTTTCCTTCCGCCGCACTGTAAATTTAAATTGAAGTTTGCGGCTCCTCGAGTCACCAGCGGAGTTTTTTTTATGATGGCACAATAGAGGGAAACATGCATCTTTGTCAGGAGGTATTTGCTATTCTAATTTTATGGCAGGCCGGATTATCAGAAAGGAATGTCAGAGCACGGGGAAGCTGACAACACTACAGCCTTCAGCCATGTGTTTCCATTAACGCCCAAAGCCGTCCAGGGGTTTCTCTGGACTGTTATTTTCCATTTCAGTCTTTTATCTTGATTTAAAGTGAGGGCGCCGAAAATTCAGCTCCTGTCATTTTTCTCACTCTCTCTCTTTTTCTCACTTTCTCCCTTCCCACTCCTTTTTTCTTTTTTTCTTTCTCTGCCTCTGCTCACTGCCTCTCTTCCATCTTTTTTCTTCTTTTTTTTTTTTTTAATGTTAATCCTCCCCCCAGTCTCTGTCCACAGATCTTCCCCCTGTGTCCCCATCCCTCCCCCACATGTCTGTGGTCCTTTGGGTGTAAAGCTCCAGGGAGCGATGTCTGGGGATGGGGGCAGGGAGAATATTTTTCCTCTGTTCTCTAGGAAATAATCTGCCTTATCTGTCCAGGAGCATGGCACACAGGGCGTCCTAGGCAGCAGCACATTGGGTCATGGTTTTAGTCAAGTATAAATTTGATGCTCACCTTGGCTGTGTCAGATGCAGGTGCCAGGGATAAGGTGCTCTGTGGTGTCAGATCCTCCTCCTACCTCAGTGGGAGGCATCTGGAGCAATGGGCATGGGCAGCACATGAGCGAATATTCAATCCTCCTCTTTGCTGAGTAGCCTAAGCCACCTCACTTCACCTGTCTCTCCCTTTGCACTGTGGGGCAGAGCCTTTTACTTTGTGCCTGTGCTGCAGGAATTTCCAAGCGACTGCTCAAGTCCAGTAAAACTGAGGCACTCTGGAGTGGAGCTCAATAAACTAAGGATGGGGCTGCTCAAATCTGGGCAGCTCTGTTGGTGCACGTTGCCTCTTTGGAGATTTCGCTCACTAGCGTGCAGCAGGCTTGACCTGTCCTTCTTTGGCCCTTCTCTTTTTTCTAGCAAGAACATGTTCACTTTTGGGGCGCTTGAAGGTTTTAATCCAAAACTGGCCCAAAGACAAGACTCCTCTTAAATGAAGGTTCAGCTTGCTCTGAATCACCAGCCTGGTACTCTTGGTTAAAGTAAGCCTGGCCTCAGACAGCAGGGATCCACTTTGGGCTGCTTCTGAATGGGAAAGGTGTTTCCACTGCCCCTAGTCTCTGCCCATGTGTGATGGTTTGTGCTCTTTGTGCAGGTGGAAGGTCAGGGTTGCTTTTTGGTGGGAGGTACGTTTAGATCCAGAGCCAGTAAACTATAAAACCAACCCCTGTTGGCTTCAGCATAATATTATTTTTATTTTTATTGCCTTCTGGGGTTGATGAATCTGATAGGAATTTGGAGGGGGAGGGGTTGAAGGGCAGAGGTTTAGCCATCTTTAGTGGAAGAAAACCTATCTCCTAAAATGTCATGACTCTAGATGCTGAAGTCTGAAGAGAAGCAGCAAGTATCAAAAAGCCTAAAACAAAGCTAGGAAAAGGGGGCATCTGCAGCAAGCACCTCAGTTTTTTCCAAGGTTTAAAGGGACTGTGATGGCATTGTCTTCACAGGCCTCACTTGGATCTCAGTGCTGTATGTACTGTGTGTGCCTGGGAGCTGGGGTATTTTGGTGCCCAGTGTGACAGTGCTGCCAAAGAATGAAAAATGCCATCATCACTGGAAATGACTGCCTGTGTGAACTACAGGGCACACAGCAACTTGATTTTTCTGCTAACTTGAAGTGAACTGAACATGTACCAGGCCATCCTGGAAAATGTACCTTGGAGGCATGATGTCAGTGGAACCATTGCCTGTTGGACAGATGTCACCATCATCCCTGGTGCCCAGCCTGCGTGGGAATATTTCATAGAACCTTTCATCCCTTCCACTCTGCCCATGGACAGTGACACCCAGCCCATGCTTGCTTTGCCAGATCAAATGCACACATCTATCCTCTATCCAGTTTGAAGTGACTCATTTAACGTAAGTGTCAGTTCCTGCTGGCCTCACTGCTCTTGGCCAGAAAATAGATAAGGGATTTGGAGGGCCCCAGGGAGGAATGTGCTGCAGAATAGCAAGGGGTGTTCAGGAGACCTACCAAGAGGCAGAAAGCTGGTGGCTTGTCACAGCTGGTGGTAGAGGACATGCTTCCTCTCTGCCCTGTGAAACTGGCCAGATCCTGACACTGGTCCTCACTGCATGGTATGTTCTGTTAATTCAAGGCAAGAGAAGAAGCTCTAGGGTTCAAGTATTTTCTTGGCAACTCACCTCTGGACCTAAGAGAACTCTTGTCTCCTGGCTGCACAAGGAATGTGCCAGTGCCACCCTGCTCTGCGCCTGCAGGCTGGAGGGGCTGGACTGTCTGCATTTCCCTGAACCTCTGCATCCTGTTCTCCCCACTCACCAGTAGAGATGGGTTTTCAGGAGGAGCTCTGGAGAGCATTCCCACAGGTCCTGACTTCTGCCAGAAACAGGGAATGGTGGGGGGGACAGGGGGACGGGACGGGGGTGTGTGTTTATCAGGGCCTACTTTTGCCTTGTAACTCAATGTGCTGGGTATGTGCCTTCTACCAGAGGTCTCAAGTTTGTCTTGTGGTGATCTGCAGTTTGGAGATGGGTTATTGAGCAGACCCTTCTGGACTGAGTGTCTATTCTGCAATGCCTGTGAAAGGTTTCAATTTGATGAGTTTCCTCTCTTCTCTTCCCTTGTGTCTAAGCTGGTGGCAGGTGTCACAGTGTACCAAGACAGACAGGCAGCCTGGTGCTTAGGGGACCCTGTTTCACCTGTCTCTGGTTCTCAAGCACATCTCTGAGAGTTTTTGTAAATGTCTTCCAGGTTTCTCTCCTGCCTCAGTTTCCTTGCCTGTCTGATGATGATAAAGGATGCTTTTCAAAGGGGCACCTAAGGCTTTTACCTCTTGATCTCTGTGTGACATTCACAGTCCTGTGGACCATGATGGACACATGCTAAACCAAAGTTAGACCTTGAGAATAATAGTGTGTCTTCCTTTCCCTCACCCTTGCCTCCTTCACTGATGCAAGCAGCTTTGGAAAAGATGGGTCCTTAAGGGATGAGGAATGAAATAAATGCTTTTACACTTTTTCAGCTTCTCTTATTTTCCTTGCCCATAAGGATTTTTAGTAACAAATGAAACACGACTGCTATCTGTATGACTGATCTATTTGTATAATTCCATCTATGGACTCAGACCCCAGAAGACACATCAAAAGGAGGGAGGGTGTAGGTGGGAGGGAAGCTATTTTTCCCCAGTAGAAGCTTCTGTGTTGGCGCTGATGACAGTTCTTTGCCAATGTGTGGGGAAGGCCAGGACTCGAGTGGAGATGCAAAACCTCCCAGGGAACAGTATGGTGGCAGAATGTAAGTGGAACATGTGGGAAAGAGCAGTTTTGGTCCCTGGGAAAGCAGCGGTGGATCAGATGCTCTGCTGGGCTGGCATGGGAAGATGCTGGTGGGGCAGGGTTTGTGAGGCCAGGAAGTCCCTGCTGGTGTAAATCAAGATGGTTCCATTGTGCCTGCCGTGTAAATCAGCAATGTGCCCTTTGTCATTGCTGGGCCAGCCAGTCTTGCCTAGGCAGGCACTGGTGACTTTCTGAGCTGCTGCCTTAGAGCTTTTCTTTCTTACTGCCTTCCTCCCCTCACCTCCTGTACTTGATTTGATCTTATTAAATTGATACATAGATGTGAGCTGGCTGAGCTATAGTAAAGCAGCCCCAACCCTGGGAGGCAGAGGAGCATCCAGCCTCCCTCTGCCAGACAACGAGGCCGGTCAGCCCTTGGTAATTGAGCTTTAATAGACTCTGAGAGGGGTGTAGCTCTCCAGGGAGTGGCCTCAGCTGGCAGCCCAGGGGGGACGGTGCCTATTGAAAAAGGCTTTCATGACAGCGGTGAATGGTCCTTGCTCCGTGCCGACAGATGAGGCAGAAGAAGAATTATCAACAGGAAACACTGGACGCTCAGCCAGTACTCCTGCGTAATTGAGTGAGATGGAAAACCTGCACGTGGAAGTCTGAGGTCTCTGAATAAGGACATATATGGACATTATCTGGTGCTTGATTTCTGTGGCCCTGTCTCCCTCTTCTCTGTATCTTGTGCGCTTTCCATGCACTGTGAATCACTTATGTCTGCTTTTCTCTGTCCTCATAGACATTCTCACCTTAGTATATTGTTTTTCTATCTGCTATAAAGATAATCCTTAAGGTGCCCCCATCTCAGTAAGGAACTAAATTCTCCCTGAAGCCTGAACTTTGTGCCATGAGACTGTTTCCCTGATGGGCAGATAACAGGTTCTCCAGCTGGAGATGTGGAGGAAACTTAGAAGATGGACAAGCACAACTGACCTCTCCCAGCTGAACTCACCATTTGGCTAATGGAGGGACTTATGCGATCCTTCTCTAATGTCTTTGAAGGAAAGGTAGCCCGCAACATTTCAAAGAATGAAAGCCCCAAACCAGGTGCACCTGGAAGCTGCTCTTGTTTACTGCTGGAGCTGGAGACAAAGTGCTGAAGCCAAGTCGAGCCTGGAACCCAGCATCCTTGCCGCTGGGTCCTTTGCCTCCAGCACAGGGAGACACCCTTGTGTGTATCTTGTCCATTCTCTTTGCAGGCTTGTTCATTGGAAGGATAAAGTTTCCCTATCCAAGCATCAGTAAGATCCAGAGAAGTGATACGGATTTACCTTGCCACTAAGATTGGCTGTGGCTTAAGTTTATGAATTCTTCTCAGATTAATTAGGAGGTGATATCCAGATGTGACTCCAGTTCACTAGATATGGCTGTTGTTATCAGATTTCATGTGATGTTCCATGCACTAAAAGCAGTTTCTGGGGGGTTTTGTAACTTAGCACATGTATAATGCATGTTCCATAAACAGCATCACCTGTATAATCACGTGTACTGCTGCCCTTTTATGCTACTGTCCTGTGAGTTCTCCCTGATTTGCAGGAGTGCTTCCTGTTGCCTTCCCATATTCTGCACAAGCGTTTTTGTTGGCTCAAAGGTCACACACACTTTCCAGCCCATCTGCTTTTTGTCTTTGACCTGAAAGCACATCCATTCCTGAACAAATTCCACAACCATAACAAGCAAGGCTGGGTTCAGCTTGGAAAATGGGTGAGTATATGAGCAGCAACGAGGTTCAAGTGTATGTGGGGTTATTTAGGCTGGATTACATGGGCAATGAATGAAATAAATATATAAATTAGGAATACTTAGCACATACTATCTGCAGTCCTTAAAACATCGCATATAGATGAAAACTTGATTTAGGCAGAAAATATTTTTTTTTCTATGGGAATTTGTAAACTGCAGTTACTTCTGCTCCAAAATGGAATAAGAAGTAAAAATATGTAATGCTTTCACAAAGGAATAATTTGAATCTCATCCTGACCTTACCCCCTCTCCCTATACCCTAGTCCCAAAATTTTATTTTGGATCAAGTGAAATATTTTGTTCCCAGGGCAACTTTTCACCATTTGAAAGTCCCTTTTAAGCCTAAATGGTCTAGAACTTAAAAATGAGAAGTCATTTTCAATCATAAAACAAATGTTTTGTTTGGAAAATGTCAGAGCTGGATGTTGCCATGGTTCTGCAACTTTTTGTGGTGGTGTTTTGAAGGGGTTTTTTCCTCTCTGAAGTTGTTTCTGGGAGTGATAATTGTTAGAAATTGACCCCTCTTTTGGTTTTAAAGAGTCAGCACTTTGGAAAGTAAGAGGTTTTCATGGAAAAGTTGCATATGGCCTTACAGGAGAAAAGATCATGTTTCTTGCAATTACGCATTCTGGAGATTAGGTATTTTTTTCTACACCATCTCAACATGTTGTGGCCAGGTGAATTGTGAGCTTTAAGCTCAGGAAAAGAAAGCAACTTATTTTAAATCTTGTAGAAAAGCATGGAAACAAGAGGCCCATACACCTGGTTCACTGAAGGCATGTGAATCCTCCTGCATGGGGCCCTATCCTTCTTGAAGGTGTTATGATTTTTTTAAACCAATCTCATCTTTTTGGAATGGGAAAATAGTTGATTCATCATTTTTAAGTGCTTAGTTCTAACAATACTGCATTATTCCCAGATAGCAGATGGGGAAATGGAGAAATGTGGTGAATTGCCAGCAGCAGAGCCAGAAACAGAACCCAGATGTCCTGGTCTTGTGTTGAAGCTCCCCAGTCTCTCCAGGAGGGCAATGAGCAGGCTTGCAGCACAGGAGGGATCTTCCTCCCAGTAAAAGCAAAGTCCTGATGGGCAAGGTGCATCCTCCTCTGGACACTGGAACACTATCTGTCTGTCCATCCGCACAGTCCTGTGCTGATGTGGAGAGGAGGCAGAGCGGTCCAGTGGTCCCTGCCAGCTTTGTTGTGTGTGTCCCCGTGCCGTCATCTGCGTGCTCTGCCGTTTCACTGCACGGAGCTGGCAGGTCAGCTCACATGTGCCTTTTCCACCTCGCTGCGTGTACCGCACAGGTCAGCTCGCCTGTGGTTTAGCGTGGCTGTGGGAAGCTGCCGGCTCCCGTGTTTAGCTGCCTTCAGGCCTAGCTAAGCCGAGGCAGTGTTTGGCTCCCCAGCCACAATCTCTCGTTAGAAAGAAATTAAAAGCCACTCAATTTTGGCTAATATCCCTCTGTAGGCCTTTAACTCCACCTGTGACTAACCCATTCATAATAGCTCTGTTTTAGTGGCTTGGGTTGATGTATCCTCGATTAATTTGGGAGGAGAGCGGCAGGGCCATATCTCTTTGTCTTCCCCGCTCTTACTCCCTGTCCTACAGTCTGTTTTCTCCCACTATTTCATCTCTGCTATCATTTCTCCATTCATTCATACTCTTCTCCCCTTCCAGCCACCTTTTTCCCTCCCTCTCACTTTTTGGTGTTTTCTTCCCCAACTCCTGTTTGCCTCCCTTTCCCCTTTGTTCTCTTCATGTCCTTTAACCTTCCTCCTTCAGCTCTTCCCTCCTCCTCTTTTTTCTTGGCTGGCATTGCTTCCTTTTCCTTTTTTAGTTTTCCTTTCTCATCCCTTTTCTCCCTCATTTTGACCCCTTTCTCTGATTATCTCCCCCAGCTCTCCCCTTGCTGCCTCTTCCTCCTTCCCCAGGTTTCAGATGCTCATGCGATTTCTCTCCCTCTTTGTTTCAGGCGCCCCCACCCCACTCCCCACTCTCGATTATTATTAATGATAAAGGCTAAAACATCACATCAGTAATTTCTGAGTGAGTTTTGCAATGAAGCTGGGGCCTTATCAGCCCCTCCCGAGTGCCACAAATTTTACTTTTGCAATTTCACGCCTTTGGTTATTATCACGCTGCTTCGTCCCTGCTCTGCCTCGCGCTTTCCCTCCCCCCCTCCTCTGGAGAGAGTACTTAAACTTGTTTTCATTCCCTTATTCTTTATTTTTTTAATGTCCACTCTCTCTGGAGCCAGTAATGTTCTTCCTCTTTTTTCCTCTCCCATTTTCTGTTAATTCTGTGCCATCTGCCTTAGCATCTGTTAAAAATAAAATTTCCCTCACAATGAGAAGCCCTCCCTGCCTTGTCTCCATCCCCTCCCCCATAGCCTCAGCCCCCCTACTTTTCCTAGCAGGGTTGTTGGAGGCTGCCACTCTCCCTCTTGGGGTACCTCTTCATTCCTTTTCCCAGCTCCCCACCTGCCTTTCTGGGCCGGCTCAGCAGCATCTGCTGAGCAATGGGGTGGGAGTGGGAGGAGAAGGGATGAAGAAGAAGATGCAGCTAAATTACTCTCACCCCACATGCACGTGTGTGTGCGTGCGCAGGAGTCTCCTACATGTGAGTGTTTCTGTGAGTTTGGGCAGGGTATGACAAGCACTGATATGGTGAATCAGCACTGGGTTGAAGGGTGAGTTGTCTCCCTGGGAATAGAGATGGTCTGGCTGCTGTGTAATGCACCAACTCTCTACCATCCAAACTCAGTGGGTGAAGGCTGTTTTGACCATAACTGTGGTCAGGTTTAGATTTGGCCACTGTGCAGCAAAGCTTCTGTCAACCTGGTTGACATGAACATGAAGAAAATTTCCTGGCCCAGAAAGAAGGACCATTTTGAGTTTGTTCAGAGTGATTTCCTCTTATAGCTGAGCTTAGAGTAGGAAGTGGGCCACCTCTGAGATTCCCCGCTTCCATCAAGGTCATGGCTGTGGGTCTGATACACATGTGAGGCCTCCCTCTAGCACAGTGCCTTGGAGAGACTTTGTTTGGTACTTTCCCTGGGCAAGTTTTTGGGGATAAGGAGATAGAGGCTCTAGTTCCCATTAAAAGTTTCTATTCTGATTTAATATCTGATGGCTGGGTTCCCCTGCAGGAGGTTGAATCCCTCATGGAGCCTTTGCGACTCATGTGCTGAGCTTTGGGAACTGCCTTGTGTCAGTGCTCACTTGTCCCTGATCTAAGTCAGGCTAGAGTTTGAACAGGGGTGTGGCTCTTCCACCCTGATCATCCACACTCTGTGGTCCCTTGGGACCCTTTTTGGTATCAGGCCCTTTCTCCAGTCAGTCAGGGTCTTTGGAGGGTGCTTAGAGCACAGTGTTTTGAGAGATTCTTAGCTCATGATGCACCGCATCAACAGTTGCAAACCTGCTGACAACAGACCTCTGCTCACAAGTTCCTTCCTGAGGCTTTCACTCCCCAGAGACCTTCAGCTTTTTTCCTTTCCCGTGATGTGTGATGCAGATACAGCTTTTAAAATGATGTGGGTTAGCACCCCTTCTGCTAACTCTACCATGTGCTTCTGATCTGTGAGGCAGGGCCTCAAGACTTTCTCATTTGTGCATGCTAGGAAAAGCATGCTTACATACTGTTGTGTGTGGCTTTACCTGACTCTGTAGATGTTTATTTGTGTATTTGGCTTACAGACTTGCACCCAGATGTTGAGGGTAATATGCACATGAGCCTTCAGGTACACCTGTATGTCTGGCTATCATGCCTTTCAATGATGAACTGGTGCCTTTGCAGATCTGGACGTGTGTGTATTGATCTGTGAATCCACAAGTCACCAATAGGTGCATCTGTGTGTGTGAGCTTGGGTGTTTGCTCTGTGTACCTGTCTATAGCAGGTGCGTTGGTGGGAGTGGAGGGGAGCCCAGCTGCCCTGGCAGGTGTCTTTGGATGCCGGTGGATGTGGGAAAGGAGGGTGCAGGGCCACCATCCATCCTTAGCACATGCGTGGTCTGAGCCAGAGGGTGTGAGTGAGCAAAGTGCATGCAGAGGGAGACCCCAGCAAGTTTACACGGAGCAAATCCCACCCTCTGTCTCCCTGCAGCGCCTCCATTAACAGCCACACTGAAGGGGCTCAGAAGCAGCGTGATTCTGCTCCAGCACAATAACCTCTGCGGCTTTGATAACAACAAGCCCCCTTAAGCCCTCTTCCTCCCCCCAGCTCTCCTTTTCTCTCCCCTGCTCCCTTTGAGCCCTGCCGACAATAGGCAGGCCTGCTGCAGTGCTGCCCACAGCCCGGGCAGGCACACAAAGCCGCCGAGAGCTTACAGGAATTCTTTGGCAGGCTGCTGGTTGCTGCGGAGAAGAAGAAGGGCCCTTCATACTCGGAAGCTGTCTCATTGCCCCTGGCCCTATTCTCTTCCCGTGTTTGATAGACACTGAGCCACGGTAATCTCTCTCTGCCCCGAGGGGAACAACAGCTTTTGTGAAACAGATTTTTACAAACTGTTTTGACCCCACATCCCCGGCCTCCCCCTCACCACCACCCCCCCCAGCCTCCCCCCTTCCCTCCCCTTCAGTTCACTGGCTGTATCAGTGTCACATAATTAAATCAGCTTTCCTGTTTGCCTCTGCTTCCTGCTAATTGTTTGCTCACAGCTAGGATTAGCAAGTCAGGGTTATTTTTCACATATCCTCACACAGGTTTTTCTGCTGCAGGAGGCCACTTCATGGTTCTTGGCCTCCTTAGCAGCCTGTTCCTCATGCACTATGGTCAGACAGCTCTGTGAGCCTTAGAAATGCAGGGAAATTGCTGGGCTTCCCAAAAGACTGCCTGGCAGTTCTGCAGGCTGGAGAGGGGAGAGAATCTGTATTGATATTTTTTTTCACTGACTTTTGCAAAGCAGACTGAAGATTTTCCATAAGGAGAAGCAGTTTGAGAGTGGAGGTGAGCCTAACACCCATTCTACAGATCAAGTTGCAGCTCAGGGTCTGGTCAAATGGGGAGCTCCTCAAATGGATGCTCGTGATAATCCCTTTGGGAACTGCTGAGCCACACCATTTTAATGGAATTAGCATGAGGAGTAAGCCTAAAGCAAATACTTGGTGTCACTATTGCAAGTGCATCACAGTGTAAGAAGTTATCTCCCATTAGCTAAACTCACATAGCTGCTCCTGAGCCCTTCTTGTAGCCTGCTCCAGCTAGTAGGCAAAATGAACTGGCTTTCGCCACCCTTATGGTGTCTCTTCACTCTGCAACTTACAAGGGCTGTAAGTGGGTTGCAGAGCTCAGCCAATGGATTGCAAATGGTTTAAGGCGTAGTTACATCATCTGAGTCTGGATTTAGATCTTCAAGGCTGATCAAAATGCTTGAAAAAAATATCTTGTTTCAGAAGGAGGAAAACAATTATTTGATTAAGCTAATTAGTACAGAAAATACCTTTTTGCAGCAAATGCTTTGTAAAACTCACTCTGATTTTTCAGGAAGAAGGAGCAGAATATGTGAAACATCATACTCTGCCCTTGCAGGGCTACTGTTGACGTGGTCTTGGTCTTTCAGGAAACATGATTTTTTTTTTTTTTTCTATATAGGGAGAAATTTGTACTGAAATTCCTCAAATGTTAAGGAAAAGTTCACATAAAGATAACCACAAGATTCTATTTTTCACCCATTTCTTTTTTTTTTCAGGGTTTAAAAACCTCTCCTTTCCAATTAGTCTTTCATTCTTTGATGGCATGGGATAAGAATCTAAAGTAGCTTTAAATAGAAATTTAACTATTTCCTTTTTACTCCACACTAAGCAGACCTAAAAATTTTTCACTGGGCATTTGAGGGCTCTTGGCTAACTGACTGAGTGGTCTTGAAGATACAATATTTTTTCTTCTCTAAGTCCAGTGGTTAATTATAATAACAAAAATAGCAAAACAATAACAAGTAAAATAAGTCTTGTGTCCTCCATAAAATTTCTCTAGGTGCTTCACACCTTCAAGGTTTTACCTGCAAAAGAAACCTTTCTCTTTCATACAGACTTTTGACTTTTCACTGCAGCTACTCTCTGACTCCAGACTGCATGGGTTAGTAATCTTGGGTCCGTGGTGTTCCCCAGCCATCCTGAATGGAAATGTGCAACCTGTCTCCGGTAATTTCTAGGTGAAAAAATGGATTTAGTAGGAAGGGCTTGAGCAGGAAGATGGCTAATACACTAAGGCCTGTGTAATAATGACATATTCCTGTTTTACCAGGCTCCCAACGCTGCACCACACAAAGTACACCACTCAGAAGTAGTTTGTGAAGGCACAGCTGAAATTTTGCCTGGGCCCTGTACCCAGTGAAGGGTGTGCATTCTCCTGATCCCTGGAAAGTATGTTGGGACTCTGGGTTTTCAGTCTTCTCTTTCCCTGGCCAGCAGATTCACTCCTCCTCTAGGACCTGGGACTGTGGTCATGCACCAAGAAATTCTGCTGCAGTGCTCTGAAGTTGACCGCTATTCCCCATTTGTAAGCTGGCCAGGGCCTGGCATGTGGTAAAGCTCTGCTATTCCATTCCTTGTTTAGATTCCCCATCCAACTTTCTTGCTAGTACAGTGTTAGATAGAGCCCTGAGTAAATGAATCTGCTTTGGGTGGTTGCTAATTAATTGGCTAATTATTAGGCTGACTGATGGTTTAGTTGATGATTCAGTGGTTGCTGGTAGCTTCATCATATGGGTAAAAGCATCCTTCATGAGTTTCCCAGGGAATGGAGTGAATACAGGGCTGGCAACCAGGAGTTTCTTTTCTCTTGCCCTGACTGGGTTTTGTAGTTTCAGGAAAAGCTCTTTGCCTCAGTTTCCCTAACTGTAAGTTGTGAGTATGCATCGCTCATCGGGGTATTAGGGACATTAGTTAGTTCCCGCTTGTGAAAGGTTATTTGAAAATGTAAAATGCAGTTATCCGATTGTCCAAGTAACGGGCTGGTTTTCTGGTTGGCAGGATGGCTAGCAAATAACTAGCTTGGTTAATGACCTGGTCACATTTACAATGGTAACAAAATGATATTAGGACACTGCCTTTCAGAACTATGAAGCTATGTGTTTTGTTGTTTTGTTCATTTTTTTCTTCCCTGAAAACATAATAATTTTAGATCAAAAATCGGTGCAAGGTTAAACTATAATTTAGAGTTCTGTTTCAGAATCAGTTATCATTCAGATTTAAATGGTTCCTTGGAATAGGTTCCAACCCAAGCGAGGTAAGCCTGAATAAATCATGGACTAGGCAAGTTTTTACACCGTCACACCTTCCTGGCAGGCAGGTGGGGCAGGAAATTCCCCCGATGAGGAATCTGGTCCCTTTCCCCGGAGGATGCAGGGATATTCGGCTCCCGGGCCCCGGCCGCCGTCCCCGCGCCGGGTGGTGGGCAGAGCGCGCTCCCGCTGCGGATGCCCCGAGGCCGCTCTCCGTGGTGCTGAAGCCGCCGCGCCGTCTCCCCTTTGCCTCCGCCGGGCCTTCTCGGGCCACATCCACCGCTTCCGGGGTAGTGGGTAACGGAGCGGCCGCCGAGTGGTCCCTCCGCTTGTGCTCGCAAGATCGAGCTCCTCTGTGTCCAACAGCGGCCAGAAGGAGCGTCCCGTCCCGCTGCTGCGGAGCGTGACGTGAGGAGCGAGCAGCGTGGGGCCGTAGGGCATGAGCAGAGAGGTTCTCTGTGTGCTTTCTGATGGTCTGTGACACTGCAGCATAAAAGAGCCTATAGTCTGGGGAGACCCACTGCCTGAAAACGGGCCACTGAGATACAAACAAAATCAGGTGAGTATTTAGGAGGTGGTTAGGGTGAACTGGCCCTGAGCTGGAGTTTTCACCCATCCCTACTTTTGTGTGAAAAGTAATTCCAGGACTTTCTCATCAGCTCCACAAGCCACTGCTTCTTCAATCAGTACAAATCTCTTGAGTTACAGTGGAGACTGAAAGTACCAGCTGTTGTTAGGATCTGCTGAAACTTCTCATTATCAACCCCTTTTTTCTGTTGCTTAAGATTTTGTCAAATATTAACTACATGGTCTTGGATCTTGCAGGCCATGTGTTTGCTCAGTTGAAGTTTTACATTTATTAACTAATTTGTATCTTTTCAGAAAATATGATTTTAAACAAGGTCATATTATTTGTTTCTCTGAGCAGAACTAATATCCTGTGCTGTGGATCGCAGTGCAGGAATTTAATGAAGACTGAGCTTTATTCAGGAGATCTCTAGCCTCTGCAGCCAACAAAAGATCACAGTTACCTAAGTGATTCTGACAGACGTTTGTCTAATGTGTCCTTAGAAACCTCCATTGAAGCCGTCCTCTTCTTTCCAAGCAAAGCTATTGCAGTACTTACTTTTCTCATATTGTTCCTGATGTCCAAAGTAAATCTTTTTTTTGGTTGCAGTTTAAGCTCTTAAGTTCTTTTTGTATCTGTCAGTGACATGGGAAGAACAATATTCCTTCTTTTACCTAGTAGTAAACTGCTGCCATATCTCTCCTCAATCTTTTTTTTTTTTTCTTCCAACTAAACTATTTTAGTTCTTTTGGTCTTCTCTCCTATCTCATCTTTCACAGATGTCTGATCATTTGTTCCCCACTCCTGAGGACTCAGAGTCCTGAGTAAATTTGCATGTTGCTTAAATTGCCCTATATGGAAAGCAGCCCACCAAAGGAGGCCTTTCTGGGGTAGGTTACAGTGGGAAGAGTAATTCCCATGTCTTGCAAGGGACACTGCTGTTCATAATCTTGGTGCGGCAGCTTCTTTTTTTTATTCATGAAATGCTCGACATAGTTGACTCATGGATGTGATTCATCATCACTCCAAGATACTTTTCTGCAAACCTGCTGCCCCCTAAATTGTGTTTGCAGAGCCAGTTATTCTTGACAAAGTGTTGCCTGGGCTTTTTTTTTTTTCTGGTTTGGATTTTTCTGTGGGGGCAGTATGTAGTTTTCTTACATGTTGGAAAAGCAAGCTACAAACATCTTCTTTCCTCTCTTCCATGGAATAAAAATAGTCATAGTGGTATTAAGAGGGTATTTTTTCACGCTGTGGTCAGCATTACTGTGGTGAACTTCTGCTGCCTCTCTGTATTCCTCATGGACCAATCTTTGGTTAGAAACATTTTAAATAGGATTACTGTCTTCTCCACTGCTCAACCTAGATGTTCTCAGGAGTGGAGCAGAGTAAAAGAGCGTCGATGGGGCTCCTTCCTATTTCCTTACTAAGCCTACAATGAGTCAGAGTCCTATTGGTGAAGAAATGCTCGTTGAATGATTATAGAAAGGGGAGTTCCAAAGAGATGTTGAATGAATGACTTTGCCCCAGTAATAATTCACTGATTTTTAGGGTCATGCTTCCCCTTGCTTTATCCTGACGTGTGGCTCTGAGTCACAGATGTTGTTGCTGAATATAAAGAAATCTGTGGTGCTTGCACAGAGTTATGTGTACTGAAAGCATAAAGGGTTTCAAAAATTAATCAGATGCCCTTGGATCTTCATTTCTGTATGAAGATCAAGAAAGTGATCTCAGTTTCTTGCCCCTAGAATGGAAATAACAAGTTCCATTTTTGGAAAGATGATTGGGGTCAACGCAGAAAAGCAGAAGAACACCAGGAAAAAAAAAAGACCCAAACCAAAACCAACAGGAGAAAGAAATGTACAGCTATATCTTCAGAAAAAGGCTTGGGCAGTGAGCATAGTGCATAACACCTAGCAATGTACAAAGAGAAAATAAAATAAGGGCAAAGCCACTTATTAAGGGAAACACCTTACTAAGCCATTGATTAAGGACCCATTTCCTTGGAAATTTAGTTGAGATTGTGTAATTGAAGCTGATAATGTAATGCAATGTGTTTTTAGGGGCCTTAATACTACAAGGCAGTTTTAATTCTGGCATTGCATTCTTTTGGTTCTTTGGCTTTGCACTTCAGGCAGAATCTGTTAATGCTTTAGGCAGCGAAGTGTGTGTGTGTGTGTGTGTGTGCATAGTGGAGGAGACACAGTATTTAGTTGCCAGGAAAACTAATTTGGACTCCACTAGAGCTGTGAAATGCTGCTTACCCTCTCATGTTATGGGAATATCTGGGGAATGGGAGGAAAAGTCTCAGGAATCTCCCCTAATTTATTCTTTTTCAAATTTTGACAGGAAAAAAAGTTGAATTAAAATCTAACCTTTGTATAACAAAACCCCCCCCAACACCACCCCCCTCCGGGGTGTGTGTGGCATTTTAATGCACTTGTCATCCCCCTCCCTTCCTCTTCAGTTCTGGAGCCGATTTAGAGCTGGTTGGATACATTCACATGGTGAAAATGACCCACTGCCAGCAAAAAACTTCTAATTTTCCTTTCCTCCCAGAAATAAGCTCCACTGTGGGGTCCTGCTGGTAGCTGTGATGATGCGTCACAAGCTTGGTGGAGTCTGTTTCTCACCCACAATAGGAAAAGTCTTTTTCGAAATACAGGCTGAGGGAATTTATTTTTCTCATGAGCCCTTTGTTAGCTAAGGGCTAATGAGTTTGGGCTGGTGGGATCCTCTGTAACATGTTGATGACTGCTGAAGATAAGCAGTGGGGCTGATCTCAGCACTGGGGGAGTCATGAAGTGAGACGGGAGCAAAGCGAAAGGAGGTAAGGAGGAAGGGGCTGGGGACAATCTGAGAAAAAATGAAGAAAGAAGGGAGGAGAAGCACAGCTGATGCCAGACCTGGGTTCCTAATTATAGTATTTGCTAATTTAAATGCTCACCATTGGCACATGAAGCTGTGATGAAGTTCCTTCCTGTTTTCAGCAGGAATAGAAAATGTAGGACAAGATCTCTGCTCCCAGGAGCACCAGAACAGGAGGGGGATGGCATGTATTGCTTTTCATGTTTCATGTGATCTCCCATAATGCCAAGAACAAGTTAAGTCTTGCTAATCTGCTTGCTGGAGTGAACACAAGGACATGTTTGATCAAGCTTGACAGGCGTGACCCTGGTTCTTCCTTGAGAGGCAGCCATGTCTGAATGGCTGGGCCATACCAGGCCAATATCATCAAGGGAGCCAGAAGTGTGCAGAAATGTTCTTACCACTTCAGAGGGGAACTTGCATCCCCCTTCAGTCAGATTTTACCCATAGCCTAGCTGCATTTTCAGCTGTGCAGTACCTGCTGCTGTGTTCACTGGAAGTGACCGTGTAGTAGTCTGCTTTCATCTTCCCCAGTTCTTTCCTCAGCTCAGGAACCATCTGCCTAATCCTTAGTTTTCTCTAGCTCTGTTCAGTTGGGTTTCTTGTAACTGAAGGGCTTGCCTGTGCAAGTAGGCATTTGAAAATGGCTTTCGTAGTGTTTTGAACTGTTTCAAGTTAATATCTATCCTTTTTGATTATGTTATTTACTGTAAAACATGGAATAGGAAGTCTTGATTGTGATGGTCTGCACGAATCTCTGATGAACAGAGATGGTCAAAAAGCTTCAAAGTAAAGCAGAAATGGCATTGCTGCCTTCATAGAAACATTCCTTCTCTCCCAACAGCTCTACTTATGAAGTCTGGCCACATAGCATACCACACTGTTGGATGTGCAGGAGGAAGCTATCTCACTGCTATGAGGTGTTCCCACATTTGTATGTTGCAAGAACTTGTGGTCCCTTGCTCTGTTCTCTGCATTGCCCTGAAAGAGTTGGTCTTAACCACAAAGAAGTCAAGAGAATGTGCTGAATGCAGGAACATGGAGAGATATGTTCTTTGAAAAACCTCTGAATGTTTCACTTCTACTCAGAGAATTCTTGGTGATGCATATTTAGTATAAAAGTTGTGATCAGCATTAAGTGTCTTTTAAAACCCATGGAAACATTTGTCCTGATCCTGCCAGACATTTGTCAGCTGTGCTATAGGGTGACCACACAGCCAGAGATTGGGCCCTGTGTTTGAATAAGATCTTTGTTCTAAGAGAAGTACTATTTCCATCTTCTTCCAAGAAAAAAGATACCCCCATCTGGTAATGGGAACTGTTGGTGAAGATGGCCATGTTGATTTGGCACCTACAGTGAAGAAGTGAGGCCGGGCTATGTTTTTTGTGCCTCAGAAAGAACAGATTTTTTCAGTTGGCAGCCACAGACGTGTGCTGAGAACATGATTGCCAGGATAAGCTGGAGAGAAAGCAAGCTTTAAAAAAACTCTCACGGAGACGACTTCTTTTTTTGTCTACAAATATGGCCACTTCCAGCTTTCCATTTGGATCCTAGAGCTGCAAAGTGGCATTTGTCCACCAGAGGGCATGTGGGCCATTTTCTCCTCCTGAGCACAAAAAAGGGAAAGAAAGGGTTCCAAACCAAATGCCCTTCCAAAATGGGACCCTGCACTGTCTGCCTTGGTTGCTGCCATTGCAGCTGGGATGCTGAGGAACGGTGCGTAGGCAACTGAGCTGGCAGCAGTAGGACTGATACGACTCTGTGCCACTACTGCTGAGCCATCTCAGTGTGATGTGGGGTTCTGCCTGTATGAAGTGTTATATATAAGTCTTTATGGTGCCATGACTTTACGGTTCCCTAGACTTGCATTTCAGACCCCTGTATGTGTGTATATGTGTGCATGAGAGATATATGTGTGTGCAAATATACACACCCACATTTGTTCACACAAGTATATATATCCACACAGGCCCACTCTACAGCTTGCAAAGTAAATTAGACTTAAATGACTCTTTGGAAACAAAATAAATCAAATAGCATAATAGTACCATCTTTTTATCTCATTTGTTCCCATACAATTAGTAGTTTTACTGCCATGTTGTGACAGGTGACTGTGTTTGACCTTTGCCGCTTGGGTGGTTGGCTGGTGCTCAAACTAATGAAGACCCTTAATGGATTGGCTTTTGTGAGGCTGTGAGCGGTGGGGTTAAAGAGAAAATGGTGCCTTAGACAGAGTCCAGAGAAGATCCTTCAATTAAACCTGAAGTCTATTAGCAAAGAAATATTGAGGAGGTTGAGAGTTAGCAATGATTTAACCAGCAAGTCTTCCTTGTGAGTCGTTAAAATTAAAAAAAAAAGTCTCCCTGGTTATTTATTGTTGAGCATGTGGTTGGACTCCCATCCTCTTGGGTTAGAGGGTGTGAGCTGAGCCATTGGTTTGGAGGGGCTGGGGCTACTGAGCCCTAGTCCCAAGTTTGTTAGTCCCTCAGCTCCCACGCATTTGAGCATGCCTTGGACAAGAGAGTGAGGAAGAATGAAGCGATGGTAAGAATAAATGAAGAGTGATGCTGGGGAAGATAAAACAAGATCTCTGAGATAAATAAGACTTTTTGGAACTTAATTGTTTTTCATGATGTAAGTAAATGACAAGGAAAGAAAAGGAGAACTGTCTGCTTCTGGGCAGTGAGTCAGAGGGCAGTGCCGAGCTGAGGAGCAAAAGTAATAAACAGGAGTAGGGGGAGGCTGGTGCAGATCAGGTTGGGGCTGACCAGAGCAGCACAAATGGACAAGCCAAGGAATGTTAGATGTGGGCAGCCAAGGCATGGCTGAGCTGTGAGGGCCTTGGTGGGGCCAGGCCTGATTCCAGGAAGGGGCTGTGGGGCTGTTCTCCTGCTGTGTTACACACTTCAACGAAAGTCCTCCACGTGGCAGATGCAACCTGCCTGCTGCTCCATGGGATCTCCTCCTGCCCCCAATGGCTAATGAGCTGTCTCTCTTGTCCCTTTTTGTTATCTTCAATGTCAGAAACTGAGCATTTCTCATTCCTCCCAAACAGGCTGCCTTCCTTTTGTTTTCAAGAGTTGCTTAAATTTCAGCCTGAGAATCACCTTGCAGAAGTGTCCATGTTCTTGAGCAGAGCTGGGGCTGCCTCTGTCCCTCACTGGTCCTTTGATATACTGTCCCACAGTTGAGAGGTGGGAAGGATCTGATGAGGCAAAGAATGAAGCCGATTGTGCTGGCTGGGGAGATGTGCCTTCCTACTAAGTCATCCAACATCTAGATTCTACTGGGGAGTCCTAGAGATTTCTGGCATAGCCGAGGCTTTCATGCCCACACACTTCCCCTGCCTCCACACACAATACCTCAAAGAATTTAGTATGTGAGCCAGGCAGACAAAGACTGACGTGGGACAGGGACAGCAGGGACTAGTATCCCAACATGCCTCCTTCACACTAGCCCATGCCATGGTCTGGTTCAGCATCTTGGTACCTATCTCTTTTCTTCTCTGGCCTACACCCTTGTAGAAGGACCATGCAGGGAGAAAGTAGTTCGGTCCCAGCAAGTGTATTTGCGCTCTGCTTCCCCTTGTTAGTTCTGGGTGATATTTTTTTGAACATGCAATATATTTTACAGTTATTTCAGCCCCTGATGCTTTTTTCCAGTCCAGAGGCACTGCAAGTGCTTGCATATGAGGTCACAGAATCATAGGGGTTGGAAGGGACCTCGAGAGATCATCGGGTCCAGCCCCAGAGGTCAGAGGTGAACAGTTGTGCTTGGATTGGAAGTACACCCAGCACCAGACCAAACTGGACACTCCCTCCTACTGGCATGATGGAATACATTTTGGAGGTAAAAAGTGAAGGAAAGTGAAAAGGAAAGAAAAAAGCCAAGATGCCTCAATAGGCAGGAAATTGGACTCCCTTTAGAGTCTCTGGTTGTGCACCAGAGACATGGAGGGAAGTAAGCCCATACTACTTGCCACTTGCACAGAGGCAACTGAATTTACCAGGTCTGTAACCCTTTCTGGCTATAGGAAGAGGAGAGGTTTCACTCCAGATCAGTTGTAGTTTTGAAGTATCTCAAATGCAATGCCCAGCATTTCTCTTCCAGGGTTATCTCACAAGACCCTCAGGTAGGACTCCAAAACTGAACACCTTGATACAAAGATCCTCAAGCACCATGGTAGGCCCTCAGAGCTGGACTCAAGCCTTCACTTCCTCTTCCTCTATTTATCTGTTTGTTTGCCTGTCTGTCTATCTATCTAATCTTTCACTCCTTCCCCATGGAGCAATTCCTTCTTTTCACTCACGCAGTCTGTCTTTCTCTTTTTCTTTTCTCTCACTCTTAGACGTATGCCTGCCCCCTCCTACCTCCCCCTACTTTGGGGATAATTTAACATGTTACAGACTAACTTTCCAGTAATGGCACTCCGGCTTTTTGAAATTCTGCTTCCCTGTTTTATGGCTGGGCCTCTAATGGTTATCTCGCAGCCCTGCCTCTGGCAATCATGTAAGGAATAAATAGAAGCTGACACAGTAATTTACTTAAATCTTCTCCACACTTTTGCAGCATTTTCCTCCAGAGGATACCCCCGAAACAACAATTATTTGAAATGTCACGCGTTCCTGCCCCTAGGCTACCGACAAATGAACATTAAATCTATTAACAACAAAAAAAATTAAATGTTTACTTTTCCGCGAAGGTAAAGGAGAAGCTGGAGAGAGGGAGGGATGTCTCCAATAAATTTCTTCTCAATAATAAAGAGGTGTAGTTAATGTTCTCTCTAAACAGAGTCAGCTTGCAGCCCACATCCTATGAGGACAGAGATGTGATGCCACAGTACTGCCATGCAGCCTTGCCAGGGCAGCTCCAACAGCCTCATTTTTCCAGGCCAGGGAGCTCAGTTTTAGCCTGGGTTTTTTTGCAGTCTAGATAAGGCGTGTAGTGGGCCAGAAGCAGAGAACAGGGTGGTCCCAGCTCTCAGCCCATTTGGCTGCTACTGCATGCTATGGGGACTGGAGTGCTGGGAGAGGAAGTGTTACCCCCTTGGCAAAGGCAGGTTAAGAGTTTAGCTCATCTCTTTTACAGAAGGGCAGACTGAGCATTTTGGAGCTCTGCCCCAACATCCTGTTGGAAGTCTAAGCTGGAGGTAAGGCCCAGCTCTGCCTCTTTTCTGTCCTATGCTCCTGCCTCCTTCACTCAACTTTTCTGAACATATCAAGTGTAGGTATTGGGGGTGGGACCACGTGAAGGTGGACCCAGCCCTGTATGTGGGTCTTGCTGGAAGATGGCAGGAATACCGAGACTCACTTGCATCCACTAGCTGTGGATGAAAGTTCCCATGGGGATCTGGGCAAAATAGGCTTAGGGACCAGGCCTAAAGCACAGAGAACCGTTTTGTTTTCCGCAGATGGGGAAGTTCAGGTCCAGAGCAGGTTAGAGGCTTGCCAAGATACAGCTGCAGAAATGGAAGAAAGTATCTCAGCTCTACCCTGATCACTTCATACTGTCTTGAAAAGTCTGTCCCACTGTTTGAACTTTCCAGCTTATGGCTGCTTTGGAAAATGGTCCCTTTCCATTGATTTAGCATAAGACTCTCTTGAGAGTCATTGTGTTTATACAGCCAGGAATCCAGTCCTTTGACTTTGAAGTCTTCTGTCCATCTGAGTTCAGGGAATAGTTGGGATTTAAAGGAGCAAAAAGGACCACATGTCTTTTGTGAATGAACTCGTGGAGGAAGATTTCTCATGTGATGTTGAATCCTGCAGACACCGTAGAACTAGAAATGAGTAGAAAAAAATGGCTCTTCCATTCTTCATTTTCCCTTCTTTTCAGCTAAAGAAGCTTGAGTGTAGACATTAAACACCTTGGACAGAGTGGCACCTCTGACATGCTGTGTGAACCAGTCATCAATGGAGTATGAACAGAGACCTGCTAGATACATTTTGAAGCAGGACATATGAATATCTGACCAGCTTCCTATTCCTTTGTGTGAAACAGCCAGGGATTTTAAACTTTACTGTCACTGTGGTTCACTGTATCACTGGGCAAATATGCCAGGATGTGTCTCTTCTCTGATAGGCTGGGAACTGCTTCCTTGGCACTGGTCCTGAACCTCAGATCAGATAGTAGAGGGGAAACCCAGTAGATCTGCTGCATCCAAGTTCCAGCAGAGCTTACTCTCCTGATCCTAATCCATTTCTTTACTGCTGTTCTGTGTAAATGGTCCCAGTCCACCTACTAAGGTGGTTGATGATACGTGGATGCTCAGTCAAGCATCTACAATGCTAGACTGCTCTTGAACAGAGATCACTTTGTATCAGTGGGAGATAGTGCTCCTGGGATGGGGCTGCTTGGGAGAATCAGGGTAGGTGCCAGAGCTTTGCTAGACAAGCCTATGCCCTCCCCAGGGGAGTTTATACAGCCAGGGCATTCAGAACTGGGACAGGGCTTCTGAGTCCCACTTGATATTTTGTTGCTATCTCCTGTGATTCTTTAAGGCATGTGAGGAAAGATCATCTTCCAAGCATGTGATATGTGTGTGTCTGGAAGGAGTGACTTTGTTCTCTAGCAACAATCCTGTTGACATCCAGGTGTTTTTCAGAAAAGTAGCTCATCCAAGGAATCAGGCTTTAGCTGCTTTAGGCTCTTCTCAGGCCTGGTGCATATTATCTGCCCTTTGTCTTGCACTTCCACAACTCTGCATGGAAAGCATGTCCTTTCCAATCCAGACAGGGGTTTGTGTGGGGCTTTTCTGGGTGTTTCCTATTTACTTTCTGAAACAGTCTATACCTTTGATGGAAAGGGTTGTCTTCCTGCCCATTCTAGATCCAGCTAGGTGTCTGAAGCTTAATGATGCAGGAGGTGCAAGGTAGATGTGTTACATCTGTGATCAGGCATCTCCACAACATTGATAGTCCATATGAGAAACCAGACAGCTAAAGATATACAAAGCACAGGGTTCTGACTTGGACTTACCACAGACCTCAAAGTGTACTGTAAGTTCTGGAGTATACACTGCAGGTGAAGTCCATCTCACTACTGCAATGGATTAAGTAGTTCCACTGCAAGACAAAAGTCTAAGCGTAGTAGCATGTTTATGAGTTATCCTAGCATACAGAAACACACTTATATGGTCTAATATATTGGGATGGACTCTCAGATAGTTTATAGTATTAATATAAATCAATGGCTTCTGTTATAAATTTCAGGGCCTCAAAT
This sequence comes from Porphyrio hochstetteri, assembly GCA_020800305.1. Classification (NCBI taxonomy): domain Eukaryota; kingdom Metazoa; phylum Chordata; class Aves; order Gruiformes; family Rallidae; genus Porphyrio; species Porphyrio hochstetteri. The sequence goes on from CM036911.1 coordinate 19,358,078, forward strand.
ACCCATTATCCTATTGCTAAAAAAAAAAAGCCCAAAACAAACAGGAAATTGGGAAGAGGATTCACCAAACTGCTTTGCATTAAGTTTTATTAAACCTCCTCCTGTAACATCTCCACTTTGATCTCTTCTCTGCCCAGATTCAGATCTCAGCTCCTGATTTCCACCAAGGAAGGTATGCAGGGTAGCTGGGTGCCTGCACTTCCCCCCCCCCCCTTTTTTTTTTTTAAGCTTTGTAGCGTGTTCTTGTGCTCTCAATTCCGGATAATGCTGGATCCCTTTTATCCAGCCCCTCCTCTTGCCCTTTCAAGTGAAAAGAAGACTCCTGTGCTCCCCCATCAAAGTTAAAGGGAGGCTTTAGAGAGGAAGGCTCAGCACGCTGGGGCTCTTGAGCCTGTGTTTAATCTCTTTTCCCGTTCCTGTGTGCCTCTGTGGCTTCCCTGCCAGTTTCTTTGTTGCCAAGTTTCTCATTTCCTTTTATTTGTGTGTGCAGGAGGTTGCCAGGCTCACTGGAATGCAGCTGAAGTCATCTTGGGGGGACGCGCCTTAGCCCCCGCCCCGGGTTATACATGACCTGCCTCGCCCCCCGCTCACCCACCCAGGGCAGACTGGAGCAGGCTTGCCTGGCTGCAGGCAGGAGGTGAGCCAGGGAAGGCAGCAGGGCAGGAGAGACAGCCACCTTCCTATGTGGCTGGCTCATGCCAGGGTGGTGTGTCCAACACCATACAGGGTGTGGAGGAGGATGGAGGTCTGGGGAAAAGGACTGAGAGAGCACGCCTTGACCTGTCGGTGGCTGTCCTGCCTGGGAAGGAGAGCAGAGATGTGTGCAGCCTTTGGCAGAGGAGGGGGACCTGGTCTGTCTAGGTTCCTGCCTAACCTCATCTGACCTCAGTGCAATGTCCCGACTCCCAGCCACGGCTGCCCTGAATGATGCTAGGCTGAAGGTGTGGCCTTTGGCTGTATGTTTGTATTTGCTCCCTGGGAAAATATGGGCTGTGTTAGGCACTGGAGGGAGAGAGTTCAAGTTGGGCTGGTCTGCTGAGGACTGGAATGTTGCTCCAGAGCTGGATATGGCACTGAGGATTTGCATTGGTCTTAACAAGTGTCCATAAAGTCTGAGTTTCTTTTCAAGTTATTTTCTGCTGCTTCATCATGAAGGGACTGAAGCAGAGGATCCATCTCTGGGAACATGTAAAGGGCATGTCCTGAGTGGAATGAGACATGGCAGGAGCACAATTCCAGGCAGAGGTTTTGTCAGAACCCTGAATATGTCTTACTCATCCTGACCAGTCTCATGTGGGACCTCCACCCATGGGCCCAGGGGCTCTATTTAAGCTTGTCTCCAGGCCTTCAGACACTATAATGTTGGAGGGGTAGTGGTTGTGGAACAGCCAGTTGTACCTGATGTGGGTCTTGTTAATCCAGACCCCAATGTATGCTTTGACTTCCCAGCTTGACCTTGGTCCTGCCTCATTGCCGCAGTGTGTGATATGGTGAAACTAGGGCTTCCTCACTAGAGGAGAGTTCCCAGTGGAAAGGAGAGCAATGCTGTGGGATGATTTTGCTTAGGGTGGGTGTAGAGTTTCTAGAGTTTAGGGTTTGCTGTGTAGTGTTCTGCAGCAATCCTGGTTGGGACTGTCCCGTTGTGCAGAGCTGACAGCAGTGAGGTTTTGGTGTTATTTGGGGCTCACAGGCACTGAGAGCAACAGTGATGATAAGACCCTTGCTCTGGGACAGTTTCCAACAACAAGCATGTTCCTTTTTGATTCTGAAGGCCTGACTAGGGAAAAGAAAGCTTGTGGTCCTGCAGTGCTTCAGTACTTCCATGTTGTTCTCCTTTGGCCTGTATTCTCCTGTCTTCCTTTGTATCAGAGAAGCTCTGTGGGAGAAAGGTGGTCTTTCCAGGTAGTGCTTATGCAGAGACTTTCAAAGGAGGTTTTTATCACTATGCTTCAGGAGAAAAATTTGGAGAGGGATCTCAGGCCAGATTAACCCACAGACTAGATCAGGGCCATTGAAAAATTGTTTGTTTCTTGTTTATTTGTTTGGGTTTTAATAGCAATTTTTACCTTTTACTTCTGTATTAGAAGTCTTCTAAAAATTCACTGAAAAGTGTTTTGCCTTGAGAAAAACATCTGCTAGAAAATGGGAATAAGGGAGAACTCGATGATATGAGAGAATGGAGAAACTGAGTGGGAGGATTGCTTGAAGTTAGTTTCATAGGACAAGGGGCAATGGCTGTAAATTGGAGCACAGGAAGTTCCGCACCAACATGCGGAAGAACTTTTACACAGTGAGGGTGACAGAGCCCTGGGACAGGCTGCCCAGGGAGGTGGTGGAGTCTCCTTCTCTGGAGATATTCAAGACTCGTCTGGACGCCTATCTGTGCAATCTGAGCTAGGGAGCCTGCTTTGGCAGGGGGGTTGGACCCGATGATCTCTCGAGGTCCCTTCCAACCCCTACAATTCTGTGATTCTGTGATTCTGTGATAGACACATACCATAGGTGGGTCAAGACAGGTAAGTAGAAACTCCCTGTTATATGTGGATATTTATGCATAAAGGCATTGATGTACACATTTTTAAATGTCTTTTTCCTACCTTTTTTATTTTTGGCTCTTACAAGAGCAATGGGGCCTGATAATAGGTTACTTTTGGCTTGTCCTGCTTTGTAAGGGAAGAATACATTATCTGGCTTCTTAAAGCCCCAACAAACCTGTCTTCTGTGTCTGTGAGTGGTTACTGTTGTATTGCACAGACCAGAGCTGTTAGGCTCACGGACCTTCTGGCTACCATCCAGCATGTCACTGTGCCTGGTATCTGCCAAATCTCCCTGCTGCTTTGTTCAGGGAGCATTTGTGCTGCCATTGTCTCTGTTCTCTCTGGACAGGTCCGTGGGGTTGTGCAACTCTCTTGAGTTTGTGTAGTATCTACCTGGATGTAATTATTTTGGCTCTCTACCTAGAACAGTCTGTCAATCTGCAACCCCGAAACTCTTGCAGGAGACCCAGAGATTGCATCGCATATCAAGGGGAAGACTGACTGGTAAATATATTCCAGTGAGGAGGAAAAAGTGTCATTTGCTGTAAATACCCTTCTGTCCTTTGTTGTGGTGATGCTATCTCCACCCAGTGATTTAAGTATCTTTGCAGAGAAGCTTCCACACTTTTTGTTTGTTTGTTTGTTTGTTTTATTTTTCTTTCACCACGAGGTCAGGGTACTTCCTTGCTGCACATCTGGCTGTTCCTGAGTCATTTTTCTGGAGCATTCCTTCAAATTTTCCAGTAATTTAAAAATGAAAAATGTGTTTTCTTCTTAACTAAGATATGGAGAAAGCTTCTGATAAAGCCAGTGTCTTGTAATAGAACACTTTAATGAAAGCATTTTTGAGAAGTTTCAGCTTTCACAAAATTCACGTTCTATTTTTTCTTATTTTATCAACCTCAAATTTTTTATTCTTGGTTTTCTTCACTGGGGTGAAGTACTATAGGATGTCAGAGCAGAAGGAAAGCACATCATCTAACCACACTGATTCTCCCCTGCTGCTGCTTGGCATCCACACATAGTATATATTGCAAGAGAAAAGCCAGACCTGGAAGCAATCTGCTGAGGGTTTCAGATTCTCCCTGTTCCTCTCTTCCAGTCCATTAGGCTGGAAAGGGAATGGCAGTCAACAAGTTTTTCATCTGGAAGTGTAGTCCTGGGATTTCCCTAGATTTTTACCCCAGCTTGAACTGAAGACCAGTTTTCAACTATCAGTCATTCTTGGCTGAACCTCAGTTCTGATTTTTCCAAGCTGATTTCCACTCCCTGCCCCTCTTATATACTTCTATGCACTCATTCAGGTTGTTGTTAGACCAAGCCCTAATACAGGTCAGATTCTTTCTCATGGTATCTGTGAAATAATTATGCCTAGAAAAGGGAGGAGTTTTTGCAGGGGATTTGCCTGGGCCTGCTTCTTATCAGTATTTGTATTAGTGAGTTTGATAATAAAATGGAAACCAATCAGGGATAGTCTGTGGGAGATAGTAAGCTGGGAGGTCACAAGACCATTGGAGGATAGGCTTGTAACTCAAAATAGTTTGATATACTGGAAAAATAATCTAAAATTGGGCAAGAAGTGTTCAGTAGATGCAAAGGCTCTGTGTGACTAAGGAATGGAAGAACTGGTGCACTGCCTGGGAGGTGCTAAGAGGGAGGGCAGATCTCAAATGGAGTGTGAATCAGTAATGTTGTGCTCTTGCAGTAGGAAATGTTAGGGTCTGGACCATATCCATGCCAAGGTCACTGCTGAGACACAAGAAGTCCCTGCATCTCTCTGACATACTTCAGTGGAGTCTTGTCTAGTGCTGAAGAACCTGTAGTTCCACAGCTGTGTTGATCTGTTGGAGTGTCCATAGAGAAGACCAAGTAGGAGACAGACAGATGGAAACCAGGGCCTGTGACAAGGAAAGGTTAAGGAACTATTTTAAGAGAGAGTAGAGTAGAAGACTACGAGTGTCAAATTCTCAGTTTCCCAGTGTATAAATGAATGAGATCAAGAAGCAGGTAAAGAACCATTTTCTGTGCCTACCTGCTAACAAGCAGAAAGAAAATGGATGGAGACTGTGTAGTCAAAGCCCTTGCTAATCCATGGAGCATAGAAGCACCAGTAGAGACTACCGTATAGCTGCTGGGATCTTGGCTGGAGGTGTTTCAGAATATACATCAGCCAAGGATGGTCTGGATGTATTTGTCTCAACAGGTCATTGTGTTGCTTTTTCCCAGCCTATATTTATGCATTTCTGTCCGTCCTTCTCATCTGCCTGCAAGTGGACAGGGCAGTGGGAACTTGCGACGTATCCCCCAACAGAAAGCAAAGCTAGCAAGTGGTTGGTGCAGAGTGCTTTGGCATTTCCTGGTTGGAAGAGGATTGATTACCAAACAACTATTATGCAGCGCAGCAGAGATCACAGCTACTCTCTGGTGCTGGAAAAACGTAAGGATTAAACTGGCACCTCCTAGAGGAAGGATCCTTTGGGACAGCTGTCTCCCACAGAGTGGCCGTGCAGTTAGCACACAGCTTTCTCACCAGCCACTAGCTCCTCTGTTCCAGCCCATGCCACTGGCAGCCCAGAGCTGTTGCCCTCCCCTCCACCCCGCCTCTGCAACCCTGGCATGTGCATGGCTCGTTAGCAGCAGCCTGGCAATCAGGAGAGCCCGCTATGGCAGCAGCTGCTTTTCCAGAGCTGTCCTGCGTGCAGTGTGGTGCAGGGGCTGCTTGCCAAGGTGAGGCAGTCCCTGCAACTGACTGAGAGGGAGTCCATGGTAGAGGGGTTTGGTCTTCACCAAATCCATCCAGTTGGAACAAACTTTGGTTCCTTGCAAAGTGCTTCCACCTTGTGCTACTGCCTGCCCAGCTAGTCATCTGACTCCCTGATGTATATGCAGCCAAGTCACAGGGAGCAGATCAAGGAAGAGCCATCTGGCTTCTTCTAAGCTCATTCCGGGATTGGAACTGGGGGAGATGCTGGAACAAAGAATGGCATTGCCTGAGAGCACCTGGACTAGGGAGTTTTTGAGTACTGTAGGAATCTTAAGCTGGCTTCTGCCAAGCTCCTTGGCTTCCCAGCAGCAGGTTTCCCAAGCTGCAGCACTCATGTGTGCTCCCTAATACCTGAGCCGTGGGCTCCAGCTGCTCTCCCTGTCTAGGGGACTTTTGCTGGACTCATGCAAACCACAACCTGTTTTCCCCTTTCTCAGCCCACCCTACTGCCCTTGTGGTAGGACCACATGGGCCACACTCATTGTCAGGACATGCTGGCTTTCTTTGGCATGCCTGACACAGCCAGATCATGTGGTGCTGGCTGAGATTTTCCTGGCTGAGGTTCTGCTTCATTCCATGCTACCTCCACACAGCCAGGCTGCGTGGGGCTAGTCACCAGGGAACAGGGGCTGGCAGAGATGAATAGAGGATGTGAACAGTTCCCTTGGTGCCCTTTTCCCTCAGCCTTGTTTCCCTCTCAGCAGGGGGAAGCAGTCTCTGCTCGGTCCTCTGCCGATTGCATCAGGGAAAGTCATTAAAAAGAATTAAAAAGGAAACAGAGAGAGAGAGAGAGAAGGAAGAGGGGGGAAAAAAATCAACTGAACAGTCCCAAACAGTTACAAACTCAAACAAAAGAACAACAGGATCTTCCTGCTCAAAGCCCTGGGCCACCCTTGCCTGGCAGTAAAGGAGAGCAGCATACCAGTGGCTTACTGGGAGAAAGGAGATACTGCCTTGGCTGTATCCCTGCTGAGGCAGTGGTGACATGGTTTGTGGGGCTGCTTGTGGAAGCTGGGCAAAAAAAATATATATACAAATTAATTACACAAACTGAATCATCCATCTGCTGAAATAGACAATGGCTGCCTTTGGAGAGGGAATGGTGTATAAGATGCCTGTCCCAGGGGGTCAGTGTGTCTCCTCCACTTTGCTCTGGGGAAGTATCAGCCTCTGTTAGCAATTGCTCTAGCTGGAAAGCTAAAGAGTGGGATGGAACTCTCAGTTCCTTTTGTCATGTCTCCGTGGAGGATTTGAGCTCCAAGAGGGCTATGGGTATGTGTCTGGTCTGGGAAGATCTGGTTTATAATATGAACTCAGTACCATAAAAGGTTTCCCAAAATAGTTGCCTAAGTTTTGAGTCTGTCTTGAGATGCAGATGTTTCAGATGTCAGCTGCTCATTTGGTCTGAACCACGACTGGACATGAGCAGTCATCGTTAAAGGCTTGCTCTTTGGGTTCTGGATGAGTGCTTGCAACCTGTAGTCTGTAAAGCAGCATGGAGGATTGTCCCAGGATCCTCACCATTTTCACTTCCCTTAGCTTCTGCTTAAACACCAGCCTGTACCTGCCTAAATATGTCTTTTGAGGGCTCTGGGGCAAATGCCCAGATAGCAGGTAATTTTTGCTGCAGTCAGAGCAGCCTGCAGGCTGGCAACAGAGATGGTGATGGGAGAGAGCGTGGCAGAGCACAGACCTTGAAGATTGCTTGTAGAATCTCATTCTGAAGTCCTACAGGCCACACACTTGCCTGGGTCTGACACAGTCCCTGGTTCAGGTTCCTTCTCAAACCACCATAAAAACGACGATATTTCCCCTGGGTTTATTTCTGCATGTTGGAGCTCAGCTTCAAACGAATTAGATTTTCTCACCCAAATATTGGCCCCAGGAAAGTTTCTGGACCATTTTCCTATTAGCCTTTCTTGCCAGAGTTTCACTGAGGTAATTTGCGGCTGCAGATGTTCCTGTGCATTGGTCATCAAGGCTTAGGCTACAACTGTTACAGTAATCCTTAAATCTAGCATGGTGGCTCCCCGTGAACATTGTAGATATGCTCATTTACATCTCACCTGGCATGCTACAAGCTGAGGCAGAACTTGAAGGGGTTCTGCTAATGCCAGGGAAACTTGGATCATATACTGAAATAGGTTAAGCTGCTGCACAAAGTATGCTTTTCATTGGTGCTGCATTTAGTAGCTTGCATTAGTTTATCTACACGTATATTCTGGCATCTACTGTATATTAATATGGGTCTCTGCATTTATATGCCTAATTGTATTCTTCCATGTTGTTAAAACTTGCAGGTTTTTATACAGATTACCAGTATTGGGGTAAAACATAATCTCTGTGGTGCACTCACAGTTGATTTCTCGTTCAGTGGCTGATCCCATGGAAATGTATGGTCCTCAGGCATACGTCAGGTAGGTGTATTTAGTGGTGTGTTTCTGGGGTATCTTGTGAGGTGTGGCATTGTTAAGTTGTGTGCTGGATGCATCCCTCCCCAGGGGTGTTTCTGTGGGGTGTTCTGAGGCATTCTCTCTGAGCATCACCATGGGGATAAGCAGGGGGAAGGAATACAATTTGTATTTCTCAGCGTTGTGTGGTTGTACTCTCACAGCACCTCAGAGTGAAGGTGCATGATGAAGTACATACCTCTGTCTTGTATTTTCCTGTATGACAATAATATGCATGCACACATGCACTCACACATACAGGCACACACCCTCCAGGCTCCAGTGCATGTAGGAGAGTGTGTGTGTGTGTGAATGCTATTTAAATAAAAAAGAAAGGAAGTGAATCAGGGTCGTTTCCATTTTAATTGTAAAACAGATAAGCACTAAACACTTTGAAAAAGTAAATGACTTGAGAATAATTACTATCTATTACTCTGCGTCCCAGGGGGGCAGTTGGAGGAGCCCAGATGGCTACAAAAATGGGATTTAGCAGAAAATTGAAGACATTATTCACCGTAACACATTATCAATTACCTTCATATCAATTACAATAACCTTACATTAGAAGAAGGGCCAGGAGACTATCTTCAGCCCCCAGCCTGAATAGTAATTGCACTACCCCTATGGATGTGTGCGTGTGTGTGTATGTTAGAGGGTGGGGGGTACCAGAGGGTTGTGCAGGGGTTCTGGCAGCTCCCACTGCTTGTGGGGGAGAGGATAATAATGGCTCAGGGTAGTTTTCCCTCCCCTCCCTACTGTCACCTCATGGAAGGTTTTTCTCTGTCCTGTTTGTGTGGTCTAATAGCTCAAAGGGCAGCTGATGTGGCTCCTTCCAAGAAATTCTGCTTGGCTTGTCATTTGGGAAGTTAAGTCTCTGTACAGAGACTGCTGTTTCACACGAGTGTCCTCTGCTTTCCTCTTCTCCCTCTCAGCCGTTTCAGCCAAGCTGCTCAGTTTATTAATGGGGGCTGGTATGCAATCTGAGGTCCTTTCCTGTAGGACCTGGGTTTCCTGCTGTAGTGATCTGGCTCCCTCCCACCCTGTGCAGGAGGCAAGAGCTGCTCCCTCTGCCAGACCCAGATGGGGCACCAGCTCGTGTTTCCTGTAAACGCTCACAGAGAGGTCACACAAGGCCTTGGATGGGATACAGAGATGAATCAACCAAAAGCAATTAAAAAAAATCTTTCCTCCTTTTCTCCAGGGATGGTGGAAGGTGTCTTAGGGAGGAGCAGTATCAAGGCTGTTTCCAGCAGCCTGGTAGCATGAAGGTAGCTCTAAAGGACATCTTGTTGCCTGTGGCTGTCTCTTGTTGCCAGCAGGGATAGCCCTCGGAGCTGGTGGTAGGTCAGAGCTTCTATCTGTAGCTGGCTAACGCTGCTGGCTTGCCATGATGCCATTCTGAAATTCCACCTCCTGGATCTGGGCTTGATCTGACTCACCTGAATATTTACACATTCAACAAACATATCTAGTTGTTTTGGTCCCACTCTCTACTGCAGTCCAAACAGGTTTCGCTGCCACAGCATCCTGGCCTATGCACAAATGTCTGTGTAAGACAGGCATTTGGACACATCAGGGCACTTATGAGTTAAACTCTTGGTGACACTCCCTCCAGCCTCCCCCCTTTCCCAAATATGCAGTGGAGTGTCCAGTGGGTTAGTGCAGAGAGGACTAATTGCTATTAAAAGGCTTTAATCTGGGAGATTAGTGCTGGCTCCAGGCGGTGTTTGCACACGAAGGAGACGTTTTCGATGAGATGAACTAGAATTCGTCCCTGCTGTTTTGTTGATAGAAAATCATCTTCCCCTTGGTTTTTTCTCTTTATCTCTGTCTCTTGCTTTCTCACTCTCTCTGATCATTTGCTTTTTCCTCTTCCTTGAAGTTGAGCTGAGAGCTTTATTGTTTTTTAGAGTAGCAGTGTTTTTTGACCTTTGGGGTCGGTTGTCTTTGGACACCCGTACAAAGAGACATGTATGTGTGCATAGATGTGACCAGAGTTTCCTGCTTCAGAGAGTCTTCAAGGAAATAGATCCTGATCAAGAGAAGTAATGATAAGTTTATTTTCCCCTTGCTTTCTTTTAAGCCTCTTGTGGGTTAATGAAGGGTCTGCAGAACCCTTCCTATAACATGGGTCAGGCCAGTCCCCTTCTCCTGGGCAAAGGCTTGATCCAGGGAGCATCTGAAAGATGTGTTGCAGACTGAACTTCTTAAAGCTCCCTGCAGAGGCAATTAGTGGGAGGTAATTAAATGATTACATGTGGGAAAGTATGGAGCATTACTGGACCTCTGGCATGACCCAGGAAATGTCACTATTGACTTTGATGAACATTGGATCAAGCTCAATGGAAATTAAGTTGATAACGTGCCAGATGTGTCCAGAGAGCCTGTCCATGAAGGAGACACATTTGACCTGGGAGCACAGAAGTCTTTATGCTATACTTGCTGGAGGATCCAAAAGCAGAGTTCCTTGCTCTGAAATCACTGTTGTTTGAAATCCAGGAGTGTCCTGGGACACTATCTGACTATCCAGGCAGATAATCCCTGCTGCTCTTAGTGTTTGGCATCCTCAGGAAGTTAAGTGCCAATTTTTTCCAAGAGGAAAAAATGTATAGTTACACACATGCAACTTTAGTGGAAGAAACTGAAGATGTTGTGTCCCACGGAGAAGAATGTGTGAAATCTGGAGGAGACGAGGACTGGGGTAGAACCAAGAAGTTGCATGGTCCTTCTGGCCTTGACAGCAGCCAGACAAAAACTGTCAAGGAGAAAAATAGTAAGAAGTAAGTGTCCTTAAATCAGTGAGGCCAAGAATCAAGGACTCAGTTGGGCAGAAGGGGAGGAAACTGGTTCAGGATCTGAGTTTTCTGTTCAAAGAGGTCAAGGCTTCCCAAGGAGGAAGTGCTTCATTTGCTGTGTCATGTATTCTTCTGTGCATTGTCTCCTTTGTAGGATGCTGCCAGAAACTTCTATGAGACTGCAATGTGATTGTTTTCACCATAACCAGGTATTTTTAGGAGTTGTAAATCAGGCACTGGGACCAGAGAGGGGAAAATTAAGTCACTTTTGTATCCCTGGGGGCAGTGTGGTTCTCCAAAAGTGGTTGTGGAGCCTGTTGCTTGGCAAAGTGGTATGCAATTTTGTTGTTTTTTAAAGCATCCGAATCAGATATGTAGTGGGCAGGAAATTTAGATAAAGGTATTTATTTTTTCTCTCTCTCTCTTTCTCTCTCTTCCTCCCCACCTGAAAATCCAAACTGTGACTGTTAGTCAGCAGGAGGGCAGACCTACTGCTCATGTAAATTGCTCTAGTTCCATTGTTTGCCCTTGTTCCCTCAAATTTGCAGATGATGTTGGTGTAACCAACATAAGGATCTGGCCTCTAGCATGTGTTTATCCCATCTGCTGTCCAGCATGTTAATTTTCATGGAAGACACAAACTTGCACAGACTGTGATTTTAAGGAGGGGACCTTTTTCTTTTCAAGAGCCAACTGTGAAGCCTCAGGGGCCAGATTCTGAAAGGCAGTCAATGCCAAGATAAGGAGGAGCCAGTAACTTGGGTCCTTGCAATTTCTGGCTTGTGGTCTAATACTGACAAGACCATAGGGAAGGAAGCATGTGTTAGACATTTGTGTAAAAGCAATGATGATGGTAAAGATTTTTCAGTAGCAACATCCTTGGGTGGAAGGGCCAGGCTTGCAAAAAAAGGCTTCAGTTGAAATGAGCCTTGAAAAATACCCAAAGGGGTTAGAAATAGTGAGACAGGGAGCATATTTCCACCACAGTTGTCAACCAAAAGAAAAATAATGATTTCTTTAAAAAAAAAATTAAAAAGCAACAGGTAGGAGAGAAGGTGTCTGTTTCTTTGGCTGATCCTCCTTATCTCTTCTGTTTCAATAGGAGCAGAAATATGTCAAGTAATGGTTCAAATGATTCCTCTTTACAGCATTTGATGCTGCAAATATTTACAAATATTAATAGCCAGGCTTCGTAACATGCCCAGTGATCTTGAAAGTCTTGTGTTTTGGGTGCAAGATTGGAAATTCCTGAGATTTTCTAAATGCTCAGGCGTGATCTTTAAAACTTAAATAAATGTGCCAAACCAAAAGGAAAGGTATTCTGAAAATTTCCCAAAACGGGGAATTTAGATTCCATCACAAATATTGTTTACTTTTGTTAAATTTTGTTAGGATACATTTCTTTATTTTAACTGGTCTTACAGAAGTGGCTTATTGTGCATTTGGGTGGCAGCTCTTCTGTTTTTATTGCATGTTTCATGAAAAACTACTCAGTTTCTGAAATTCCCAGCTCTTAGAAACATCAAGAAAGTAACAAACTGAAAGGACAGCTGACATTGTCATATGCTCACCTGATTCTATGTCAAAGATGGACATTAAATGAGAACTAAATAGCCTGAGAACTTATTAGAAACTTAAAATTCAGAAGGTACTCAGGATCCAAGATATTATGAAGTATTTTAATGACTTTCAGTGAACCTTCTGGTTTTAGCAGTTATGGCACAGTATTTTTGTATTACTTATGTTGGAAATGTCACAGATAGGCTTCTGGTCACTTCCAGAGACACACAGAAATGGATCTTTTATTGTATTCACCTCACTGCATGATTGGAGCTCTAGGGATCTGCATCTAAGGCACTCGGAAGGAGTTAGCCTCTCTGTTAGCATTCGGAGAAGTGCTTAGAGCTCTCCATGTGCTGAACCTCTTCAACCACAGCAGTAAAACTTCCGCTTCAGAAGAGTTTGAATCACATCCCACATCCAGGAGCGCATGTATATGACTTGCACAGAAGTACCCCTCAAAAACACAGGAGACCCTTTTTTGGTGGGAGGGTGTTGTACTGATATTTGGAGAAAGCAGGAGAAATGGTGAATGGGGCAGGACGAGACTGACAAGGGGCATGTGGGATATATGTGAAGGACCATTGCAGGAAACGGATTCCAAAAAAAGAAAGACTCTGGTGCAGGCACTGGAATTGGAAAGCTCCGTGGACACAAGGCAGTAGGGAGCTCACTCAGCAACTACCTAATCCCTTTTCTCTGGAGCTGGAGCTAACCAAGGATGGAGCTTCCCTCTTCCAGCCTGCCAATGGCTTTAGAAAATTTAAGGAAACCTAAATTAAAGCTGGCCCCTGATGGGTGCTCTGCCTTACCAAATCCAATTAGCCAATCATGACTTTTCAGTTAACTGCAATGACTTTAATTGGATCAGAATAACAACAGGAAGGCTAGAAAATTACAGGAATTTACTTAGCATGCAGGGCGGAGCCTTGCAGCTGAGATCATCATTATCTCTAGCATGGGCTGTAGAGTTCATCAGAGGTGTAAAAGCTCCAGGAACAGTCCACATTACTAAGTATGGAGTTTTTTCACTTTCTCTTAGGGTACAAGCATCTGCAGGGAAAGCTATAATAAGTGTGGTGGCCCAGCCTGCTGTTCCTCTGTGTATGTATGTACTCCAGCCAGCAAAATTGGTCTGTGTGTAGCACCTCCTTTGCACTTGGTGGTGTGAAGGGGATTTTGGGCAAGTGAAAGGCCCTATGAATGGCCTCCAAGTTTTTCAAGTTGAGCACAAGCTTAGAACTATGGAGAACAGGAGGCCTTTGGGCAGCACTTTTCTTTTGGACTGCCATTCAAGAGTACAAGGGTTGTAGTGAACCACAGTAGCTCCAAAACATGTATTCCTGTAAACGTTCCTGGATGGAGTAGGACCACCAGATGAGCTTTAAAAGCCAGATCCCAGGGTATCAAGACAACAATGACAATGCATTGGTATCAGCACAATATTTGACACTGACAGAGATGATCTAACAGTGCTACTAATAAGATATAAACTTCTTCTAAATAGATATCATTGGATTGTTCACAAGGATATGGAAAAGGGTGGACATAGCTCTCATGTCTAACATTTGTCAAGCATAATTTGGAATGAGATTCTGAAGAGCAAAACATAAAAGATAAAAGACTACAGTTTTTGTTTAGGGTGGTTTTTTTCTTCTTCTTCTTTTTCTTCTTCTGCATTTTATTGGTTAGGGTTGGTGGTGAGTAGCATATGATAAACACAGCATCAAGAAAAATTTAGAAAAAAATGGGAGGGAAAAGGCTACTCTTTTCCTGCTTTCTATACAACTTAAGGGACCTCCCTTCTTACCAGATCAAGTTTCATCACACAGGCCACACTCCATGCATGCTGATGCCACTTCATATCCAAGGGATGCCTTGCAGCCTCAGTGACTGTTGATCTGGATTTACACGACATAACAGGGATCAGATTTTTGCCCGCTGGGAGCTGTCAATGAATGCAAAGTGTGACGTAGTGCTTATCTAGCATGCACACGAGGGACCCTGCTGCAAATCAGGAATGACTTCACTAAATCCAGTGGAGCTGAACAACCATAAATGAGCAGAATGAGGCCCACACATTATCCCAGTCTAGCACGCTATCTTTAACAGGCCCTAATGAATTCAGCTGCAGCATGTAGTCATTAATCCCAGTGGAAAGAGCAGCTCACCATTACACAACCTGGGATTTCAGGAGTTGGCTATTAATGCACCGGGCTGCTGTCCTGATGCAGAACTCTCCATGGTTTCAGGCCTGGGGAAACCTGCACTACCCTGGACTTGACTAAAATCTCAGCAAGGCTCTTTCAGCCCCTTCCCGTCTGGGTAAGCAGAACGGATGGTAAGAAGGGAGGAAAGGCCAGGGTAATAGCTGGCACACGGGGCCCTGAAATTGTTTATGATGCAAATATGTTTTAAAGCACTGCACTGCCTCCTCTGGGAAAAGGAGCTTAAAATTGAAGTCTAATGATAACAAATGATTGTTAATGAGTTGTCTAAACATAATAGATGGAAAGAATTAAAAGCTTAGAATAAACAGGGTTTCATTAAAGCACAATAAAGAAACAACACAAATTTCATATCTTAGAATAAATGGGCCCTTGTGGTCTCGCTGGGAGTGGAGGGCAGTGAGGTGGGTGCATGGGCCAGGGAGCTAAGTAGTTTTCTGTCCAGGCAAAGGGCTCCAGAAGCTGGGCAGCGCTTGTTGGCAGGGGCTGCTTAGGGCTCCACTCCTCCACAGCGTATGCACTGCACCACCAGCACTCCTTAGGTGCTTGAAAGCTGGCTCTTGCTCAAGTGTCCTGCTGAAGCACCTCTCAGCGCTGTCAGTGCTCTGAGATGGAGAGGGAGACGGGTTTTGTTCAGAGGTGTTTACAGCCAGGGGCTGGCTAACCCTGGCAATGGACACCTCTGTGAATGCAATTCAAGCAGTCCATGTAGTGCTTCCTTTCAGCGGCAAATAACAGTTTCAGGGTCCACAGGACCCCCTGGCAACCTTGGGCTGTTTCTAAGTGAGCCTGTCCAAGTTACAGAGAAAGGCAAGTTCAAACCAGCTGTGCAACAATCCACACATTGTTTCTGAAGCCCTTTAGAGACTGATCTTTTCTTTTAAGAGCCCACAGATAAAATTAAAGTTGAAAATCACTCCCCTAGAAAAGTGTGCTACTGAGAATGTGAAATTCTGCAGAGATTTCACGAATGGTTCATCAGAGTGTTAGATGCCAAGAGCACACACCATATTTCATCTCAGTATGTGTCAGATGGCATATTGTAGATAGATTTTTAGACCAAGATTTTATTAAGGAGATGTGAAGAGATGATCGATACTTCCTTGGTGGGTTTGTTTCCTAGACTGTCTGCATTTGACATGGTGACATGATTTTTTGTTATTTCTGTGTGGTGGGAAACTTTGAAATTTCAAAGTTGTTTTCAGGCATTAGAACAGACCCTCTACTTCAGGTTTCATTTTAAATGATTTAGCTTTTTGAATCTTTCATTAAAAGGAAATGTGGGGCAATAGAAAAAAATTGAAAGATGTGGCAAAAAGCATGTTGAGATTTCCTAAAGGTTTGGGGTTTTTTTGTTTTGTTTTGTTTTTTAAATTTAAAAAGGCCTTTTTTTCCCTCTAGGAAATAAAAAAAAACCCAAACCCAACCAAAATCTCAAGTCTCTTCCCCCCAGCCCCTCATTTTCTGTTTGTTGGCTTGGAGATCTTGTTTGCATTTCAGGAAGGATTGAATGTTCAGCGAAGTGTATGTGAGAGCAGGAGTTTTTGCTGTGGTGACGTGACTGTGTTTTGGAGTGTGTCCGTGTCCAAGTGTAATGTACTTGTCTTTATTGATATGCTTTATAATGGATGGATTGCAGATCTGACAGGTGCTTTCAGTGTGTTTGTAAAGATGCATGGGGCTCAACACTAGGAGCCCCAAAACCTACCCAATGTTCAGCCAGGGCTGACTCCTGTCCCCTTTATTCATGCTAATTTGTACATTACCCAGTGACTAGTTTGCTTGAAGCTGCTGGGAATATTTGTGAAATGTGCAACACAAATGTGGGACAAACAAGGCTTGAAAAATCCAGGCAAGAATTAGAGTGGTGCAGTGGTAGAACTTGGCAGTTTTCCCAGTCCAAAAGTGTTTTTTCAGTGACACAGGGGTGTCACTCTCTTTTTTAATTTAAAAATCTGAACTTTTTAAAAAAGATACTGTTTGGAAGTTTCTGTTGAAATTGCAAAATTATCACACTTTCAATATGGATTTAGGATTTTTTTTTAGAAGAACCTGGAAAAAGTATCCCTCCTCCTTTCTCCAAATCAATGAAAATCAAGGTTAAAACTGACACAAGTTTTTTCTATAGGTAGAAGAACAATTTTACTATTAACGATTAGCTCTAATATTAATACTGCTACTCTTGCTAATAGTATTAGTACAGGTATCTACTTGTGTAGCTCAGGCTTTCTGAGGGCATTTGGTCCTATGGTTGAGGCATGTAAGGATTTAGGGTCCTGTTGTACCTGTGACATTTGTTAGTCCTAAATACAGCTCTGCAGAGGCCATGAAAGAGATGGGGTGAATCTCTAGCTGTGTGTGTGGAAAAGGCACATCCATGTGGATGTTATTAGACCTTTGCAGAGAGGGGGTCTGGAAGCTGGCATTCCTACTCATTGGCAGCTGCTGACATTTCTTTCTAGCCGTGTGAGGGAAGAGGGAAACCTTCCAAATGCTTCATGTGCAGATGAATGACATCAAAATGCAGCCTGGAGTTTCATATCTGTGAGCCCCTTGAAACTTCAGTAGTCTCAGGAAAAACTTCAACCAAACAGATCCAGCACCCCAAATAGCTCAATTTTTGTAAAACTTAGTTTATTAAATGAAATTTTATTAAAACATTCTGACTGGCTATTGTGAGAGGGTATCGCAAGTGGCAGGCAGCTTGAGACCTGATTTGGGAAGTCTTGATGCCTGGCATCGTGGACAAGTGAAATCTACTTCATGGTATCATACCCAGGGATGTATGAATCTACCTGTGTGCCCATGTTTGTTGAGCCTTCATCCACAGGAGTGTCCCTTGCTGCCTGAGCAGTGTGTGTCACCGCTCAAGGATCTGCACTTAGGTGTGTTAATCTGACTGAGTGGACTTGTCTGGGTGTACCTGCAGTGTGTTGTGCTGAAAGCAGTGTGGGTGCAAGCTGTGGTGTTGGTTTAATGGCTGGTGTGCAGGTCTGGGAGAATCAGAGAATCACTGAATGGTTAAGGTGGGAAGGGAGCTCTGGAGGTCATCTTGTCCAACCACCCTGCTCAGGCAAGGCCACCCAGAGCCAGTTGCTCAGGACTGCGTCCAGACATCCCTGCCTGTCTTCCTGGTTGTGGTGGCAACCACAAGGAAAGTTACAAGGCTTGGTTAGGCAGCACTGGCCCTGTCAGTAAATCACTGTGCAGTTCAGGCTTTTTTTTTTATTCTTCTCTCCTGGATTGTACTCCATAGAGAGTCAGGCAGACTGTGCTGAGCTGGTCTCATCTGCACCCAACCTGGACAGCAGCTTTATCTTGCCTTGTAAAACTGCAGAGCTCTGTGACAAAAGAGTTAATCTCTGCCTTTGTTTCTCTTCCTCTCTCTCTTCTCTTGCAGCAGGACTGAAAGGCAAGATGAGAGCAGATCCATCAGTGTCAGCTGCTTTCAGCACATCAGCACTTTGGGGGGTTTATTGGGGACTAGCCCATCAGCAGTGCTTCCAAACTGCAAACACGCTGCAGCCAGGCCCCTCCGGCACAGCAGCCAGGCTGCCTGGGGAAGCGATGCCGGGACCCCTGTGCCACTGGCCAGGGGCTGGGTGATAAATGACTGCATGAGGCATCTCCATGGCTAGCGAAGTCCAGAGGGTAGACCAGAGCCAAGTTCCTGGGGAGACAGCAATGAAACTATATTAGTTTCTGGGTGTGTGTCTGTGCTGTCTGAAATAATACACTTGCATACATGCGCTTCGCTTTCAAAGCACAGAGTAACACAGGAGAGGGGGGAAAGAGAGAAAACAATCTGATTGACAGGTTAATGAAGCAGTTTGTAATAACAAGGTATATTATAACCTTAGAAACAACCTTTAAATACTCAGTTGATTTACACATACAAACACACACCCATGTCTAGGTAGGTCTGTGTGTATACATTTGCTTATATATGAAATGTGTGTGCCTGTGTACATGCATATCTGAAAGATGCAGGAATGAGAAATCAGTGCTCTGCAGTGTAACGATAGAATAAGCAGTAGATGAAAAAAATAAGCTTCATTGGCCTAGCAGCCTTATATATAATCTGGTTTTTATTTAACTTCCAGGGCTGGAAGACTTCCAAAGGAGGTACTTAGGAGCACACATCTCACTGGCTTGCACTCCTAAACCCTCTTGGTACTCTTGAAAGCTCCACCTGTGGTGTTTCTTTTTCTTTCTCTCTCTCTTTCTTTCTTTCTTTCTTTCTTTCTTTCTTTCTTTCTTTCTTTCTTTCTTTCTTCTGTTTTTTTTTTAATCCCAGGGTTTTGGGCAGAGCAGCCTCAGCCCATGCATGCAAGGCTGGGAAGTCATGTTAGGAGAGTGGAGTTTGAACCTAGACCTAATCCAGGGTTTTGAGTAATTCCTCATCACACTGGTATGTCACTCTTTGAAAAGTTAGACGTATCCTTTACTAGACAGATATCTGAATATCTTTGTTTGCTTCTGTATTGTATATATCCGTGGGAATTTCCCAATGTACTCTGGACCAGGGCAATGACTTATACAACAATCCTTTCTCTCTTTTGTGAGGCATATTAGAAAATATAAATAGTGGCATACTGAGCTCTTGTGGATGGGCAACAACCCCAGGACCTGAAAAAGCAAGTTCAGCGTGACTAAGGACCTTTAGCTTTTAATTTCATGACTCTGCTTTTACTTGAAAGCATCAAATTTACAGAAAGATATTTCCCCTGAGTTCTTTTCCTAGCTTTTCTTAGAGAAAAAGAGAAGAAGATTAAGAGGTTTCTCATACACACAAAGGAGCGTTAAAGTTGCCAGTTCCCAGTAAAAGCCAAGCGGTATTTCTAGGCATCATGACCATGTATGGATTAATTCGAAAATCCAAGTGTACTGGGAAGGATCAGAGCAGCAGGTGGATAGAACCCAACCTATGCAATGGAAAGCTGACTTTATACCATTGAAATCTGGCTCAGATTTGAACTCTTGCCAAAATTCTTGGCAAATTCCTCTCTAGGAGTATACAGTTCCTGGCCTCAAGTCTTCTGGAAAGAGTTGTGCCAGGTATTTTCTTCCTTCATGTGAATTCCAAGCACTTGAAAGATGGGATGTGTGCAGAGACTGCTGATGTGACATGTGTGTCACCGTGCAAGGAGCATAGATAGCAAGTGTGTCTTGGGCAATGTGCACCTGTTGAGTCTCTAGCCACACATACTTGTGCTTTTGCTACAGCTGCAAGAGATCCTTTTTATTATAAGGCAATTAATGCTGTCTTGGTCTATCTCTTGACCAGAGTTCTTGATGAGCTTGTGATCCAAAGAGTTTACAGGCAAAACAGGCCAGCCAAGTATTTCTGCAGAAGAGACTTGTCCCTGATGACCTGCAAAACTGAGGATAGAGCTAGGAATGGGACTTAGAACTCCAGCGTGGTAAGCTCATTCTTTATGTTTCTGTCTAGATTGGTCACTTAAGCCAAAGCAACACTGGCTGAACATTTGCACAGAAGCAAATAGCTGTATATCTTGATCTTTAGGAGCATCATAGCTCTGTAAATGGGAATCCTCTGGCTGTGGGTGCAAGTCAAACTGCTATCCACAAATACCATTCTGCCTAGCATCCTCTGTCTTAAGCTCCCTATTCCTCTGTCCCCTAGGATTAGAGTCTGTAGTTGTTCTCCACAAGCGTTTTAACCCCTCTTTGTAAGATGGAGGAGAGCAAGTTGACTTAAGCCAGGATGGAAAGAGACTGGGGGCTAATAGAAGTTTAATTTGTAGCCTAGAGAATTAGTGTCCTTGCAGCAGGGACTTGCCCTTAGTTCTCCATCAGGGAGGACTGTCAGCTTCGAGCATACTGATGCTGCTTGTGCAATTCTCTCCCCTGCCCCAGAGATTAGAATGAGGGATGGGAGCAGTAGGTTGAGGGTTGGGAGCTGGCAAGGTCTCTCTGTCTTTGGTGGTGAAGATGAGAAGGTTATGCACGGCAGTTCAGCTGTCTTCCACCATCCAGACCAGGAAGTCAGATCCGGGAGGCCTTCCCAATCAGCGCAGCAAACTTAGCTTTGCTGCCATAAGCAATGCTGAGAGCCAAAGCTGGGGATGGGTGAATCCAAATATCCGGGTTGCATGGATATTGGCTGGAAACATTCTGCCATATCCAGGTGGCTGATTTTGTGTGATATTCCTGCTCGTCATAAAATGAATTATTCCATTCACCAGGCTCTCTGAGCTGGGAGGATTACCTGGAGCTCCTCCTGGGGGTGGGGATGGGGTTGGGGGGTGTGTGTGTGAGCACATCTGCCTGCATGCGTGCTTACTGAGCGGGTGTGTATGTCATGGACATAGATGTGTACAGACAGGCAGAGATTGAGTACAAGGCACAGAAAAGGAGTTGCATGTGTGATGTGGCTGTAAGGAAGATGCCTTGCTCTGTGTGTCTGTGAGAGAGGGTGCCCCCAGGGATACCGAGTGGCTTGTCTGCATAGCAGAGAGGGGAATATTTTCCTCCAGGTAAAGTGAGCTGTGTGCAGGGAGCAGAGGGTGCAGGGCCGAGGTAGGTGGCAATGCATTCCTTGCCTTTGCCTTTATGTGTGTGAGGGGCATACACATGGCCTAGGCCATGTCCTTATGCTTGCTAGATCTTTCTTCAGAAAGGTTGATATATGAATGATGCAAGCCTAAACCTGCCTGTGGTTTCCTGAGTACTCATGCTGAGAACAGGGGAAAAAATAAATCCTACGTATACATTGGGTATTGAAACACTGCATTTATGGTGGAAGATCTGGTGTCAGCTGGCATTGTGATAATAACTGTGATTTTGAAGGCATTTGATTTTGACTATGGCCCTCCTAAACATAGCTCTAGTTCTTGTTTTCCTGCTTTTACAGCTGATCCATGGGTAACTTATACCAGCAAGTAAGCAGAGTAAAGTCTTGTGCTATTTAAAAATAACGTCTTTCTGCCCAGTTTGAAATCTTTCCTGGGATCCTCTAACTCACAGGAGGTCTCATCCCACATGGAGCAGTACAGTCCATATATGTGCTGGGGTCAGGGTTTTCCAGCTGCAGCAGCAAGGAGTGCTCATTCCTGGAAAGCAGAACTACTTAATTGTGGCTTGACTCTAAGAGTACCCTGATTGGCTCTGTTAGGCAGCACAGTGCTGAGTTTCAGGCTCGGGGTATTCTTGGAAATCTATTAATTGAAAGCTTATTAATGGCAAACACAGGATGACATTTTACATGGTTTAGTTATGTTCTGTGAGTCATTGGTACAACGCAGCCTCAGCCACAAGGCAAGGAAGCTCCTGCCGTAACTGATAACAGAGAAGCATTAACAGTTCAGTTCCCACTAACTGGTCCTGGGGTGACACAGACAGCCCCTGCAAATGTCTGATCATCTCTTCTCTGGTGGTCGCTCATCCTGGGGTTAAGGGGAAATCTCAGAGGAAGGCACGCTTACTCACTGAGGTAATAAGCATTCCAGTTCATTACTGTAAGCTTGAGAACTTTGGCTTCTCTAAATGTCTGGCATTACCCTTAAAAAATAAAAAGGCCTTGAAGTGAGGGAACTGCTGACATCCCACTGGAAGTCAGTAGCCCTGTGCCTAGAGCAGGAGATATGATTTTGCTCTAGATAATGAAATGTTAGGTGCTGGACTGTGGCTGGGTTCTCTAGAGTGATGCTTGAGTTCCCTTCTCCCATGTGTGAAAAGTGGGTCAAGTCTGGGTGTGATTTATATGGTAGTGGGGAAAGCACATGTGTTTGGAAGAGAATTGACTATTGCTTCTAATATCCTGCAAAAAAAAAGTCCTTTTCCCTGCCCAGCTTCATAGATGGTCAGGGCCATATATCTAAAAGCCAAAGTGAGATTCCTCTTGAAACAAGAACAGAACAAATGCTTTCTCTTAACATGTTTTTAAACAAAATTCCATTGTCCAGTCATTGTGTGGATGTGGCTACTGTGTCCACCTGTTTCATAAAGTCCATAAATCTTTAAGCAGATTTCTGAAGACCATGAACCAGAGTTGTTTGTCTTTCTTATGGCTACAGACATAGGCAAAGCAGGCATACTGCTAAGAGAGGCACTCATGTAAGCCACGGTCATAGATCTGTGGCCTTCCATCTGGGAAGAAACATAGGTTGTACAAAACCCCCCAGTATCTTCATCTGTTAATGCTCCCTGGGTCTTTCCCAGGTACATTGAGGGTAACTGAATTCAGTGTTGTCACAGGTGGCATTTGCTTATGTTGCTGATGTTCCTGAGGGAGGCACTCACTCTTCACATGCTCTGCTTTGGCTCTCAGAAAAGGAGGTGAGAGTTTGGAGACCTCTCCTGCCAAAGTTTGGCCTTGGGTTGGGAAATCCACCCTCTAGGATGGAAGGTGGTGGTGGGAAGCCATCCACCATCTGGGTCTGTAGAAATAGCAATGCATTCTCCCTTTCACAAGGGAAAGCTCAGCTGTGGGTGCCAACTGGACTGTTCCTTGTTTGGGACAGACAAAAAGGGGGGTTATACAGCTAAGCAACTGCACAGACTAATGGGAACTTTTCTTGAGGACCTCCACAGATCTCTTACATCTATAGATCTGTGGGACACACATGGTCTATTACTCATATTCAGTGCTTCAGTCCCACTCTGCAGCTACCAGCTTTGTCAGTGGCTGATGAAGTCTTTTGCAGCTGCTGAAAGCTGTACAGGGGAATATCGACAGCAGAGCTCCTCTGCGCTCTCTTGTCCAGCAGCAGAATTATTTCCACAAAGGCACTGCAGGCACTGGGAGGAGATTATAGGCCAAGTGCTTAAACTCTTCCACCCTGGTTTAGCAAGAGGCCCACAGCTGTGGATTGTCTGATGCCAGCAAATAAACCAGATGGACGACATGGATGGAGACAGGCCAAGCTGGGATGGAAAGCACAGTGTGCCCTCCTGTCTTAATGGGCTTCTGGAAGATGAAGTAGCACAAGCTGGAAAGAGCCTTCAGCTGCAAAGCTCCCTGTGTTGAGGTAATGGGAAACAGGATCTACTGTTTTTTGTGGGGCTTCAGCTGTGGCTGGTGGGATATCCTCTAATGCTGCAGGAAGAGGGGTGGTACCCTGGGTGTCTACAGGAAGATGGGATGCCAGGCTTCACTGACAAGAAGAATCCAGATCTGCAGCTGCAGAGAGCAATGGGTTTTGGGAAGAAAAATCCAGCAGTCATAGTGAAAGGTGTTATAGATTGTATGCATGCTAAAGGGTGTAACTGCCTTTGCCAGTTCAGGTTAGCAGGTTGCAGGTAGATGACGCCCACCCCATCTGCAAAGGACAAAGGATGGGTTAGTGCTGCTGGGCAACACATGCTGTTTCTGCAAGGGGCAGACCTGGTTGTTCCTCCAGCACTTCGTGACTACGATTTGTTACCTCAGTGATGGTAAGGCCTAAAGCTCAGATCAGACTCTCACTGTACTAGGTGCTGTCTACTGAGATTCATGTCCAAAGAGAGCTTTTTCCCATGATTAACAGGACATCCTTTCATGAATGACCTGTCACAAAAGCTGTGCTTCACTTCACCAGCTGTTCAGGGTCCCTAGAATCTGGCTTCCTTTGAAACCTAAGCTGAAGCAACCTACCTTTGTCTCTGCATGTTCCCGTTGACCATATAGGCACCCAGCCTTGGTGCTCCCAAATAACAAGTGATCTAAATTACTTACGGATCCCTTGAGTTTGGGGGCTATAAAAATGCCCCAGGACTTTGTATGAATAGAAGACTTGCCTGTAATGGCATGGAGTCCAAATCAATGCTGAGAAATTAACGTGGCTCTCTCCTAGAATTATGCCTTAGCCCCCTGACTGGCTCTCCTCCCAACAGACTAGTTGGGATGTTTCAAAAGGTTGGCACAGTGTGTCCATCACTAGAGTATGCCTATAGTGTGCTTTGGAGTACTTTGAGTTGGGGTATCCTGGATTAACTAGGAGATGAGTCTCTTACCACCACAAAACACAAGTTGCTGGAGCCTGTCTCGCAATAAAGGCTTGAACCTCAGTTCAGTGCCTCTTCAAGCCAGGCCAAGCTGCTTGCAAGTCTGTTTTGGAAGGGATTACGGAACACTCCCCTCAGCGTGCTGGAAAATCACCCCTGCTGGTAACAGGTACTGTCCAGACACATTACGCTGTGTTTATGGGGTTCAGTGTGGAGGGGTGGATCCAGGATGTGCTTGCCAGGCTGTTTATGGCTGGGGGGGAGCATGCCCTTTCTAGGTGTGATCCTCACCTCTGCCATTTGTCCTTCTTTCTCTAGTCTGCCATCCCTGAAGCAGCCCGAATTGGTTATAGCCCACATGTTACAGTGGCCAACCTGCAAAGAGAGAGCCAGAAAAAGTTAATGTGGAGTTCTGGTCTACTCCCAGGATGCATTTGGGCTGCAGCCCATAATGATATGTATAATTGCGAAGGCCTGCCAAAAAAAGCAGGCTGGATTTAATTGAGTCAACACACTGCTATTAATAATAAAATGGCAGAGACTTTGCTATTAATCACTTGTGCTGGCTTTATCACAGGCAGTCTCGGCTATCTGGCTACCAAACAAGACCTTTAAAAAAAAATGGTGCAGTGGAAAACTTACTAGTGGGAATACACCTGCTAACAAAATAAACCTTGTAAACAAAATGTTCCTTGCAGAAGAATGTACTTTCTGAAGGGGCAGCCTAGTTGGGAAGTAAATGGGATTATGTCATATGCCTGTGTCCTGCAGTAAAGTCCTCCTTTTATAGGAGTAGATTACTGGAGGATGCACTTGGCAAATGGTGCATCTTTGGAAAAGGTTATAGTTGATAAAGGACTTTGTATGGGGTGGGAATTCAGGGACAAATGAATCCTCCAAAGACAAATATAATTACTGCAGGAATATAGCATAGCACAGAGAGGAATGCATCTATTGCTAGTAAATGGAAAGCACTGTACCTCAGTGGGCACTGTACTACCCACTGAGGTAGTGAACAAAGTGGGAGATCCAAAATAAATTCCATGACTAACACCTAAATTGCAGCCCTCCTTGTAGAGGACTGGATGAACTTGGGGTGACTGGCTTGATGTGGAGAACCGTACCCCAAAGGGCATCCTGCCAGCACTGCATGCAGCACCACTGGAAGAGTAGGGTTGGGTCTTCTGAGGGGCCACCAGGGCACAGAAGTACTCTCCTATGACCTGACTCAGCCATGCATGCCATGAGGTGGAGGAAGGGCATGAATGGGGATGAATGGGGCTTGTGCCCTTTCACACCACATTTGCTTATGTGAGCTGCTCATGTTCCCAGTGGCACCCTTGATGGACTACACCCTGGTGCCTGGGACTGGGACTGTTTCCTCATGGCGGTGCAGTGAGAGCATGCTGCGTTTTTAAAAGCCCCCACCCCAGCCAAGGTTCATATGGCAGCAGATATGATAATGGCAGTATTCACTTTTGCTTCTGAGTAGAGCTGCTTGCTGCCATGGCTGGGAATGGACCATGTAGCAAAAAGGTCTGAAATACAGGAGGATGGGAAGTACCTTGGAAACAGTGCTTCTGAGCCCGGAACACGGTGTGTCTGTAAGCAGAGCTAAAGAGTAGGAAACCAAATACAACAGACTTAGTATGTGGCTTTTAGTGTAAGAGGTTGTGAGGCTTACAAAAATGAATCTTCCAGCAGATAGTTGGAAGGGGAGAATCCACTGCCTTCTACACCTACGAATTCTAAAGGAGTGGATCTTTTCTTCTCTTGCAAGTTTTCCTGCACAAAGGGATACATTCTCCATGTGCCAGTGCCAATGCCAATGCCAAAAAAAATTTTAAAAAATCTCTGTGCATCTTGCACCAAATAGTCAAACAAAATAAACGATTTAACAGGCTAAAAGGCCTCTTTCTCTCTGCTATGAATTAACAAGTTTTGTAAATGAATGCAAATGCTACCCCTCAGAAAGAAAGAAAAAAAAAGCAACAACAAAAAAATCCCAGAAAAAAATTTATCCACTTCCTGCTGTTTTCCTTTCCTCCCCATAAAGTGAGTGTCTTATCCTCAGAGAAATTCACTTCATTGTTAGAAATAGCCGAAATTGGCTTGCAACTAGTAAAGATGCCAAGAATTTGCACCTTGCTCTGTGACCTAAAGCAAAAATGACATGAACATTGACAAATTTGACAAGGAAATTTGTGCAAAAAACAACTTCTATTTGGCTAGCCAAGCAGCAAATATGTCGGATGATATGCTTTATTAAGCAATCCATTTTTCAGCAATAGCTGCACCATCTGCAAAGGTTAGTGTGCATCAGGCTTTCCACAGAATTTCATCTGCGTCTGCAGCTAGGTGCAACACACGACCACATTTTTCATGTACATACAATTTTGGATGCAAATAGAATACTTGATGAAAGAGGTGACCTTCCGGACTGACTTCCCCCATGCAGTAAAGTCACAGGCACAGAAGCAGCTGAGAGAAACATATCTCTGCCGGGAGGGGGGAGGCGGGGGGAGTGGGAGAGAGGGAGGAGGGTGAAAGGGAGAAATAAAAAGAGGAGTAAACTTCAGGAAAAAGTCTTTCCCAAAGAAATGTTTTGGCACATTGTGTAGCAAAGACTTTGTACTTGTACCAGTCAAAGGGGAATGGAAACTGTTGTGTTGAGTAGCTGCAGATTTCTTCTGGATGGCATCCATCTCTCCATCTTCTAGTTTTTCTCTTGTTACCTTGTGTAGTTCCTACTATTGCACTATCCAAATATCCTTGTCTTTCATTGCTCCCTCTCTCCTAATTTGCATTCCAGACTTGTCATCTCTTTGGGATGGGCCATGTGCCCTCCTGCTACTATGGCTCCTGCCTAGGGCTGCTAGATCTCCTTCCAATCATCCTTGGCTGTACAGGTTGTATTTTCTAAACCCAAGGAGGGGAAGTATTGCTTTCAGATATTAGTTGGACATATCTATTTTCTGCCCCCATTTTTTAAAGGCATGATGCTCCTGCCTCTGTATTTCCCTATATTATTTTCTAGTGGATGAATATGGTCTTTTTATGTCCTGCCTGCCCTACATTAGGTGGAATCAACTCTTCTCTAGTCCCTAGTCTTCTTCCCCAAGTGTATGCTGTACACATGGCTCCCTACGCCTCATTGATGGTTTCTGGTTATAAATTCATGTTCTCAATCCCTACTCTGCTTAGCTGAAGTTGGATGCCATCCCAGTGCCTTGCAACTGTCCCTGGTCCAGTGGAAAGTTTAATCTGCCAGTTCACTACGTGTCGTCCTATGGGGAGAGTTCAGTTCAGTGCAGCTCCACACTGCACAGAGAGAAGCTCATTAGCAGGACATGGTAGTGTCTGATGACACTGTGGTCCAAGAAGGCCTCATTAGGCACAAAATGTTTTCTGCGGCTCTCTGAGATTTCCTAGTAACTTAAGGAATTCAGACACAGTTACTGTGGGGGCACAAATGAAACGGGGAGCAGAGATGTGCTCTCTGAGGGCCACCTCCCATGTGTGTCTTTTGCAGGAGCAGATACCAGACAAAGCTTTGGTGCTTTTATGTAGCCTTGGACCCCTGCTACAACGCTGCAGATGGGACCGGCTGGGCCTGGCAGGCAAGCTTTTCCCTGGTTGGCTGCTAAGTGGTGTTAAGTGATGAATGTTAAACTTAACAAGGGGACTTACAGATTTACGTAAGGATTTTACTGCCTGCCAGGTATAAATGATGAAACAGCTTTGATCTTTAGGGGGATCAGTACTGGAAGTGATTTAAAGTAAAGTTAATAAAATGGCTTAAAACTGTACTCTGTAGCCCCACAGGCTGAAGGAGCCCTGGTGGTCACTTGGCTGCTCTAAGTAAAAATTGTTCACATTTACGAGGGAGATCAAATCCCACTGGCACTAACTATGTTTCCAGCTGAATAATAAATGATATCTTCCAAGAGTTCTGAAGTCCTTCCCTACATCCATCCCAGAACCTGCTGGAGCCACCAAAGCATTATCCACAGACGCAAAAGAAAAAAAGGTAGAGTCTTGGTATTGCCATGGATTTGTCTTATTCCCTCTCCACTTCATAGTCTCTAAACCAGATCTCTTTGTCACCAGCTAGTGTTTGTGGTTTTTTTGACATCAAGTGGGACTTCTGGTGTGTTTTTTCTTTGGAATTTGCTGACCAGCACTAACAAGTAAATGCCATAAACATTAACATTTCTCTGGCTTCATGGTGGGCTTTGCCACCAATGACCTTTAGAAAGGGAACATCACATTACAATTCGTTTGAATAGTCCTGCAATGTCCTCTTCCATTGCAATGCAACTTTAAAAAGTTTCCCACAAAGGTGAAAGTTCCAATTTTTAGTGGAAGGTCTATTTTCTGTTTCTCATGAATCTCAGCCACCCCCTACAATATAATCATGGATATTTCCACTGGGTATTTCCATAAGGTCCCGAGATGAAACTGTGTGCTGTGGTGGGCAGGGTGCTCAGGTGCTGGGGCAAGTGGCACTTGTGTAACCTGTGCTGATTCAGTTGAAGTAGGGGCTCTTTTGTAACTATCAGAGAAGTTGATGGGATTTACTGGCATCCCTGTATCAGCCCAGCTCATTAGGTTTACAAGTGAGATCAAATTCCATGTTAATTGTGTTCACAGCTATGAAGCAGATAGGCCCTCCCTGCATGCGAGGGGGTCGTACTGTCAACCGGAGTCACCAGGCTCTCCCTCTGCAGACACACATGAATGGAAGTCATCTTGGTATTGCTATAGGGTTTTTTTCTAATTCTTCTGCCATTTCCTAGAAAGTCTTTAACAACTACCAGAATGCTTTCTGTCTGTCTGGTAACAAAACAAGTTGCCTTTCACAGGCCTCTCTAGAAATCAGTGGTTGGCAGTCACTGAAATTGAATTAGCAGTAACTCACCACTGGTAGAAAAAATACTTTCTTGTGTTTTTTTATTTCAGCCCAGCATACTGTTAGTGATGAAACTGTGCAGCACAAGGATTTGATGAGGCCATGATCTTGGAAAGACAGAAGAAACCATGGGCTGTTTCTGGCAGATCACAAGGAAATTCTGAATTATAAAGGTATGGTCAAGTCTGGGTTGGGATTTGCTCTGTGGAGGAACCAGCTGGTATCTGCCAGTGATTGGGAGGAAGTCGTGTGAAAATCTTGTTACTTGGACCTTGTCACATAATTACCTCTTGCAGAGTTTGGGTTTTTTTCGGAATTACAGTCACTGTTGGAGACAGGTTATGGGTTTAGACAGACTACTGGCTGGAGAGCCTGGTATTTCCTGCATTCTTTCATGGATCCTCTAACAACTCTGCTGCTTGGCTTTGTTGTGCGATTGCATCTCACTGCAAGGATGGTCTATGTCTGAGATTGCCGCAGGATTTCTGCAGACAGCTTCTAGCGGTATTTTCAGAGCCCCCTGATATGCTCCTCACGCTCCCATAGCACTTTCTACATCCCCTGGGGGCTGAGGGTCATCTCCTGCTTTACATGGGATAAATCGATAATGACACAATGAAATCAGTCATGATGAAATGGCTCCATTTTGATTACAAAGAGAAGGGATTTTGGATCCATGCTTCTGCCGTGGTGTCTCAGGAGCTGAATACCACAGTGGTGTTTTGACAAAACTTTCCAGCCATATTTTGGAGTCTTCTGTCCCATCCCATAAACTTAGCACTAGGTTTGGCAAACTGTTTTCAGAGGTTTTCTGTGTGTTTCTTCACATTGCATCTTGTATCAGCCTGTCTGTTCACTGTGGCTGGATTTTTGTGGAGCTGCAACTGTTGTGTTAGGGCATGAGGGAAGTGATTTGCATACTAGATTGTCTACTGTGGCTGGAATTTGTTCCTCACCCACTTGTAAGTGCGGATGAGTAAGGATTTTGGAAAGCATCACTAGATTTATGGTTATCTGCTTGTGGATCCTAATGTCTATCTTTCCTTGTGCTACCCCATCTGGCTAAGGGCTAGTTTCTGGTAGCTTTCTTACTATCTTGATAAAGATGCCCTACATCCTTGGAAGTCTGGGGAAATCAGGCACATCATACCCTGAGACTCCCTTGAACCCGAGCCTCTGCTCTTAGCTTGTTTCTGCTGCCTGGTACCTTGCCCATGCTGCAGCATGGCGTTTGAGCACTCAGGTACTCAGACAGGATAAATCAATGGGTGTCTGCTGATTTGCACCACTGGAAGATGGGGCTGAGGTCAGACAGAGAGCAGAGAACCTTCCAACAGCGTCTATTTAAAAGAAACCACGGACAGGTATTTCAGCCCAGTTAGCTGGGCATTCAATTATGGCTTTTACTACAGAGTAAAACCAGTTTTTCCGAAGGACACTGGTAGCAGCCTCTTAAAAAAGGAGTTGTGGCCCCTCCCTGGTGACCTTTCCTTGTCAAACGCTACATGCTGTGATGTTCCTACACAATAGAGAACACTCTGGTCTCT